>JAKSZU010000023.1:25740268-27193620 GCA_026018925.1 Tupaia tana
GTCACTTTGATGGGTCTTCTCTTCTCTCTCTCCTACCTCTGTCCCATCTGCATTTCCTAGATTGGGGAGAATGTATCCTAATTACATACTATTGCTACCTCTTTGTGAAGTGCCTAATACTAAATAGGTTTCTCAATACTAAATAGGTTCATTTCTCTAGGAATACATCTGGCCCAAGGGAATTCCTTTCTTATTTTTGGCTTTGAAAGATGCTGAGAACTCATATTGAAATGGACTAGCACTTTGCCTTCTGCCCCCTTTCAGATCAGGAGGTCTACTTACTTCCATTTCTTCACAATTTTCTAGACGAGATTCGGAAACTGGTCCCAGACTTTTGGGACACATGTTAGTCTCTTCGAGTGTCCTACTTAAAGCTCTTCTCTCTTAACTTAAAATACAGGGGAAATCACTTTATCTCATACTGTTCTGTTCTTGCCTTATGGTTTCGATTCCATTTTTATTATCCTTGAATATTTAAAGCATTCTTAGTCTAAATGTCACTTTTAGAATAATCTTGTAATTCTGGTTTGGAATTATCTAGTATTTCACAAGTGATAGCTTGTGATTTTTGAACATGAATTAAAACTTCACAGCCCCTTATTCTCTATGGGAGTGCTCAAGTTATAGAATTGACTTTACAGAGATGACTTCACACTCTGTCAGGCCTAATATATTTTAATGATTGCAAACTGTTTTTATGTTCAGTGTTTGTCTTGAGCTCCAACACCGCAAGAATGATGTGTTTTGGTCCTCCTCCTTGTTTGCTTTTTTTTCAATCTGTAACGACAGGAAGATGTCAAGATTCCCTGCTGCTTTTATAGGTTGGTAGATAGTTTCCTCACACTGATTGTTTGCATACAGACGTGTTTTGAGATATCTTGCTTTACTAATACATACAAGGCTCTTAGTTTAGACACCCCTCCCATGTGGGGGATGAGGCTTCAGATTATAATGATTTTTTCTGGACCACCAGTAAATCAGTTTGGGTCCTAGTTATTTTATTCTTACTTTCAAGCTATAATAGAAATACTTTGCCAAATTTTAACTGGCATTCCTGTATGTTTAGATTATATGTGTGGTAAGTGACATTATCAGCTTCGAATGTCTTGACTAGAGGGAATTTTAGTTTAAAAGGGAATTTTTTTGTGTGAGAAATTTTGTATTTTCATCTCCATATCATTTTAGCATTTGGAATTTCAAAAGTATAATATATATTACATAACATCATAATTTCTAATTCAGTTGAATCCATTAAATAATAGATCCAAAATGTATAAAGTTACTAAAACTGTATATCAAAAAAGGAAAATTTGATTTGTGTGTTAGTATGGAAGCAGTCACAAAAAGTCCTATTTCTAGATATGTTCTACAAGTACTATTATAATTCAGTGTAAATAGTGATTGAAAAAGATCAATCATTTCCATTACACATAATAAAAATTAAAAATAAGAAAAGTCATCAAGTTTTCATTTTGTTTTGATGTAAGAATAATCATTTAGTTCTGATAAGAAATTGATAGATATAGTGAAGTTTTATGTTCAATATTTGATCTTTATTCTTACTTATTTGATTATGTAATTTTAAATGCATGAGACATCAGTCTTGAAAATGAAGAAGCAGGAAAGTCTGCCAGGAATTTAAAAATAAAAAGAGCAGAACTGGAAAACTGCATGTGAATTGCCACCTAATATTTCAAAATTCAAGGTAATCATTAGATTTGGGAAAATAAAGAGATAAACAAGAGCTCCATCACAACTATGGAAGCATAAATGAGTAAAGAATTTATTCATTAAGCTTATAAATCCCATTACTGATTTAAATGCTTCTTTTTATACCACTAGCACTGATGCTGAATGGAGATTAAGTTGCTACACATTAGACCTGAAAATGGATGATTACGCTAATTCTGGTGTAAAGCCTAGGAGTAAGTTCCTTCACGTTGTTATGCAGGAATAAACCTGATTTGCATGGTGTTGAACATAAGGATTTACATCATTTTCCCATCTGCGTCTTGATTAACATCTCAGTTTTGAAGAGAGCTTAGGAAAATATCAATGAGAATTAGGTTGTTATAAAGAAGTAATCTAATAGTGAACTACTTACAAGAAATTGGAATATAGCTTCAATTACCAAATGTGATTTCTTTTCCTTTGCCTGGAGGTCACAATAGGCTTCACTTTTTGAAATAACGTTGTTTTAAAACAATACCTTATTATTTTTTTTTTGTATTTTCTGTTTATATATGGCAATTGTTTTTTGGAATAAAAGGCAATCTCTGGTAGTTAATTTCTATGTTACTATGATAGCCAAACAAGTATAATTGCACCAGTTAATTCTCTAGTATATGCTACTTTTCTTTTTCTGGGAAATAAAGGAAAAGTTCCCTTTTGGAATGACTAGCGTGGCTTATGGATAGATGGTGCTTCGAATAAGGAAGGTAGAATTATCACGGTGCAGATTTTCTTCCCTCTCATGAAACACACCTCTGGGTGAGAGATAAGTAATTTAGCACTTATTTTGTCACCTCCTACTGTATCTCCAAACCATGTTAGTTTGGAGTATCCTACAAAATCTGAGTAAAACCTATATTTTTAGAAAAACCAGTCTTTGTTTTCTGGGTTATATGATAAAGACACTTTTGTACTCTTGTTAGTTGATCATTCATCCTCACTAAGTGGAAACTCCCTCTAACAGGTTTCCGTGACTCTATACTGTTTTGAGTTTAGTTTTCTCATTCATTTGGAATTCTCATTCTCTTTGATTTCCAATTTCACTGTTAGTTAAATCTAAAACAACAAAGAAGTATTACTTTTCTTCCATATAACTCACCATTCTATTAGACTATACTAAAATATGATTATTTTAATAGATGCAGAGAAAGAATTTGATACCGTGTGATAATACAATAAAAATCTGAGAACAAAGAATACAGTCAGTGATCTGTAACATGCTATAAGTCAAATATATCTCTATCTTAAAACTGCTAAACTGGATAGTTTAAGAGGCAGAAGGTAAAACACATGCTTTTCACGGCAATCCTACATGGAAAGGTTCTGAATTTAAGTCCAGGGATATCTCTGAGTCTATTGAGCACATAAGGACCTGTGACATGGGCCTGGCTGAGGATTGTGGTGGGGTGGATCACAGAGTCAAGACACCACTGGAGGTACTGTATCTCTCTTTCTGACTCTCTCAGAGTGTGTGTGTGTGTGTGTGTGTGTGCGTGCGCGCGTCTGTATATATATGTTCATATGTGTATATATGTATATGTGTGTATATATGTATATATATACAGTCTCTTCCATGAGTATGTGTATGTATATATATGTGTATATATTTTTTATATATATGCACACTATTTTCTTTAAGCTGCAGTAACTTTAAAAAGAAAATTCAGAGAAAAATATATAAAGGTACAGAACTGTGCTGTAGCCAATAGAAGTATAATGTAAAAATCATCTATAAATTCAACCAATAATTTAAATTATTTCTATATAATTCACCGGGCAATAATTATGTGTCAATGTAGGTTTATTATTGTAACAGTTGGACCACTTTGGTGGTGATTATTAATAATGAGGGCTTCTCTGCATATGTGAGGACAGGAAGTATATAGGAAATCTTGTTACCTGCTGCTCAGTTTTACTGTGAACCTAAAACTGAAGATTATTTTTTAAAATGGAGTCATCCTTAGAGAATAACAATTTAGATAATCATCTAAAATATAAAGCCAAGAGAAATGGTATGAGAAACTGATGAGGACCCGCTTATAACTTAAGGAAGACATAAATTCCTGAGGTCAAGAGCTCAAGTAAGACAGATTCAACACTCAGGACAAGATGAGTTAGTAGCTTACATTGTAAGAATGATCCGGTTGCTAGATGGTGAATCCAGGGGCGTCTCATCCTAAGTGTCTTTTCCAAGAAAATGTTTAGACTTCATGAGGTGAATTTTATCTGAAAGCAGAGCTTTTCTCTCTCTTCAATCAGATTTTCACCTGATAGATTGCCAGTTTGTGTTCACCTTTTTACTATGTTTTCCATGGCTCATTGATGCTAGTGGAACTACGGACGGCTCATGACAAGATCTCCTTTTCTTTTTGGGTTTAATTTTTCCTGCCAACTTCAGATTCTAAGAATAAAAGAGATTTTTTTTTTCAAGTTGAATTCATCCTTTAAATAAATTATTTGACTCCCGGAATTATATCAAAAATATATTTAGACTTTCCTCTCTTTCATGAAAATGAATTTGACCATATATCTTTTATTATATGACTACTTAAGAGACTACTCTTGTTCAAATTAAAGTTAACGAAACTATATTTTCAGAAAAAAAACTTGTTAAATATTTTTACTAATGTATCTAACATGTAAGTTTTAAACTGTTATTATATTATAATCATAATTACTGCTCCATGTTGACATCATGTTAACTGGTTCATTATGTGTGCACTTTCAGAGGGGTGAAAGTCCAAAAGTAATCTTGGATTGATGAAATTTATTTCCTATAGTTATATGAAAAATGAAAAAGCAATTTGATCTTTAACTTAGTTATTTTTTTTAAAAAAAAATAAAGACCACTTATTATAACAATGGGAGGTAATTAAGAATAATACTTTAAAAAATATTTAACTTATTTTTACTAAAGTTTATTCTGTTTACTGGAATTGGAAGTATAACTCATACTTCTTCTTCTTTTTTTTTTTTAGATGTTTTTGCTATAGGGTGTGTGCGTTCACCAGAAAGACAGAGATAGAAAGCGAGAAATCACCCCCCAGGGCGGATGGCCACGCCACAATACCTACTCCTCTGTTCTTCCCTTGGGATCTTGGGCACGCACGCACACGCACCCAGCGTGAGTTTAAGCCACCAGGTCCGGGACTTGAACTGAGGTTGACTACATGGGAGTTCAGCGACATAAGCCATTATGCTAACTGATGGTCCCCATAACTCATTCATTTTTATCCTTTCTTATAATATAAGCTTATTTTTCAAGTTAACTCTCAATTTTTTGTTTACATTTTTTAATTTCCAGGGAGTATGTGTACTTGCCAGAGATAAAGGCAGAATGTGAGAGAGGAATAAAATACCCCCAGTGAGGTGCGATCATGCTGCAATTCCTTCGCCTCTATTTCTCTATCCTGTTAAAATTTGAGCACACTTGAACATATTCCCAGTGTATTTTTCAAGCCACGGGGGCTGGGATTCTAATCATGATTGCCAATGCTAACTCTCCTTGGGAGGTGCCATATTCATGTCCTGAGCGCTCCCTGAGTATGCCAGGCATGGATGGCTGTGACCCAGGACAAGCTGAGGCCAGGGGGAGATTGTGGCATCAGAACCCTGGAGTGAGCTGTCTCTCTTTTTTCTGTCTCTGTCTCTATCACTTATGGAAAAAAATTAATAAATAAACTTTAAAAAAAGGGAGTAGGGTATGTTCTCCATAGTCTAATATTTCAAAATTAGACTGTTTTAGTCCTTTGCATTTTTATTTAAGTTTTTGCAGAAAAATATTCTTGAGATTGAACTATTGTGTTGAACCTATAAATAAATATGGGGAGAACTGACATCTTAGCGATATTAAATCTTCCCATACATAAACATGACATATCTCTTCATTAACTTAGTACTTACTGTCTCCCAGCAAAATTTTATGATTGTCATATATCTGGTACACACTAATATTTATTTTAAAGATTTTATGGTTTTCATGCTGTTGTATAGAATAATGCTTTTTAAATTTTTTTAATATAGAAAAAGAATTGATTTTTGTATAAAAATTATGTCCTGAAAGTTTACTATCTAGAATTAATTTATAGATTCTAGTAGCTATTTCTGGTGGATTCTCTATATATGTATTAATCATGAAGTTTAAACATTGTTTTACCTCTGCTATTTAAACATGTGCTTTACTTTTATGCCTTAATTATTGGACAGATAGGGAACCAGCAGTTAGCATAATGGCTATGTCGCTGGACTCCCACGTAGTCGACCGCGGTTCGTGTCCCAGACCCGGTGGCTTAAAACTCACGCCGGGTACGTGTGCATGCGTGCCCAAGATCCCGAGAGGAGAATGGAGGAGAAGGGATTGCGGTGTGACCATCCCCCCTGAGGAGTGATTTCTCGCTTTCTGTCTCTATGTCTCTCTCTGTCTGTCTGGCGAGCGCACGCGCCCTATAGCGAAAACCTCTCAAAAAAAAAAAATATTGGACAGATCATTTAGTACTATGTTTAATGGAAGTGGTAAAAGAGGAAACTATCATTTTGTTCCTAATCATAGGGAGAAAGTGTTCAGTAGTCAGCATTGTGAATGTCAACTATATGTTCTTCATAAGTGGTCTTTATTAGACTGAGTTTCTTTCTTTTAAAAATTTTTATTTATTTAAGTTTCTGACTCACGTATAATTGATGTACATTTTGTTGCATATAGTATGGTTTTTAAAGCATGTGTACAGTGTGTGATAATCAAATCTAGGATCTACACATTTTCATCATCTTCAGTATATAATGTTACAATATATTGTATGCATTGGATATTTGTTCTACTGCTTTATTTTATGTGAACTGTATGTTAAATTGTCAATGATGTTTTTTACTCCACTGTGGTACACTGATATGTAACATATCCCACTTACTTACATGCATTGTTATGTCTGTTGTTTTTTGCCCAAACCCTGCCCCCCAACTCCCTTATTATTGTGCAGCTTCTAATAGCTATCACTAGTCTCTCCACTTCCATTCTATCTTGTCCGTTAGTTTCTCCTAAAGTGAGGACACTGTATAAAGTGGGAACATATAGTATCTGTCTTTCTTAGCCTGGTTCTTTGTACTTAGCATTATATCTTTTAGTTCATCCTCTTTGTCTCAAATGATAAGATACCATTGTTCTTTATAGCTATGTATTCCATTGTGTATATGTGCCACATTTTCTTTATCCATTCACTGATTGTTGTACACTTAGGTTGAATTCCTGTCTTAAGTATTGTGAATCATGTGGCAATAAACATGGACGTGCAAGTGTTTCTCTTACAAAGTGATTTTCTGTCCTTCGAGTGAACACCAAAGGATGGGATTACTGGGTCACGTGGTAGCTCTATTTTTAGATTTTAGATGATCCTCAATACTGTTCTCTACAGTAATTATACTAGTTTACATTTCCACCAGCAGTACCTAAGGGTTCCTTTATCTCTGCACTGTAACAACCATCTGTTATTTTTTGTTTTTCTGATAATAGTCATTCTGACTGGTGGTGTTATTTCACTGTGGTTTTGACATACATTTACTTCTGAAATCAGATATTGAACATTTTTCTTATATTTTTAATCCATGTATATGTCTTTCTGTGAAGTTCTCTATTCAGATCAATTGTATGCGTTGAAATAGATTTTTTTTTTTTTTGAGAGGTTTTTGCTATAGGGTGTGTGCGCTTGCCAGAAAGACAGAGAGACAGAAAGAGAAAAATCACCCTCCAGGGGGATGGCCACACCATAATCCCTTCTCCTCCATTCTCACCTCGGGATCTTGGGTATGCACGCACACGCACCCTGTGTGAATTTAAGCTACTGGACCAGGACTCAAACCACAGTTGACTTCATGGGAGTCCAGCAACATAGCCATTACACCAATTGCTGGTTTCATATTTTATTTTAACTTTTTGCTAGTGAATTTTTTGTTTAGTCTTGTTATCAATCCTATGTCATAAGCATCACTTGAAAAAAAATTCTCTCTCATTAGGTGGGACTGTCTCTATTTATTGCTTCCTTTGCTATGAAGAAGTTTTTAGCTTGCTATAATCCCACTTGTGTACACTTAGAGTTGTTGCTTATACTTTAGGAACCTTATTTAAGAACTCTTTGCTTACTCCAATGTCTTGAAGAGTTTCCTCTATACTTTCCTCAATTAATATTATAGCTTTGGGATTTTTGCTTGGCTTTCAACTTAAAAGTTGTGTAAATGGTGAGAGATAGGTATATGATTTCACTTTTCTGCAGACGTATATTCAGTTTTCTCAACATCCCTTGTTGAAAAAAACGCTCTTTTCTCCACTGGATTGTCCTGAGATTTTTGTGAAAAATAAATTGGCTGTACGTTTTTGGGATTATTTCTGGATTCTCTATTCTATTCCTTTGGTTTAATTTGTCTGTTTTTGTGTCGGTACCTTGCTATTTGGTTACTATGATTTTGCAATATATTTTGAAGTCAGGTAGTGTAATATTTCCAACTTTATTCTTCTTGCACAGTATCACAGTGATGATATGAGCTCTTTTGTGATTTCAAATAAATATTTTGATTGTTTTTCCTAAATCTGTGAAGAATTGTAGCTTGTATATTGACAGTGATTACATTTAATTAATAGGTCACTTTGGGTAGTATAACTATTTTAAGTATAATTTGCCAATTCACTAACAAGGGATATCTAATGTGATGTACCACATTTACCATTTTGCGTAGATTGAACTACCTTTGCAACCCTGGGGATGAATCTGACTTTGTCATGTTGTATAATCTTTTCATTATATTGCTGTATTTGATTTGCTATTATTTGTTGAAGATTTTTGTATCTATATTTCTCAGAGATATTGGTCTGCAGTTTTCGTGTGTGTGTGTGTGTGTGTGTGTATTTCCTTTTGGTGTTTAGGTGTCAAGATTATGGTGGCCTCATATAATAAAATGCATTTAAGAGTGTTATTTCCATTTGGACATTTTGAAGTTATTTGAGGAGAAATGGTGTTTATTTTTTAAAGGACTTGTAGAATTCAACAATGAGATGATCTGAATCTGGGTTTTATTTGGGGGGGAGACTTTATTACTTATTAAATCTCATTACTTGCTATTAGTTGGTTTAGCCTTTTTGCTTATTTCTGGTTCACTCCAGGTAAATTGTATATGTTCAAAAATTTGTCCATCTCTTCTAGACTTTCCAGCTTCTTGGCATGTAGACACTTGTAGTAATCCCTAATGATCTTTTGTTATTTCTGTGGCATCTGTTATAATGCCATATGTATTGTTTCTGATTTTGTTTTCTGGGTATTCTCTATATTTTTCTTGATTAGTCTAGGTGGTTTTTAATTTTGTTTAATCTTTAAAAAAGCAGTTTTTCTTCTCTTTGATATTTGTGTTGAAATTCTAGGCTCTATTTCATTTATTTCTACTCTGATCTTTTATTATTTCCTTCTATTTCTTTTGGTTTTCCATTATCATTGCATTTCTAATTTTTAAGAGATATATTATTAGGTTATTTGTCATCTTCCTATTTTTATTGTAAGCAGCAATTGCAATTAACTTTCCTGTTAGTACTGTTTTCATTCTATCCAAAAGATATTGAGAGTCATATTTTCATTGCCATATGTTTCAAGAAATTCTAAAATTTCATTCTGATTTCTTCAGCAGTTCCAAATCATCAGACGAATGCTGTTTAGTTTCCTTGTATTTGCATATCTTTTTAGAAGTTTCTTTCTGTTATTGAATTTTAGTTTCATTCCATTGTGATCAGAAAAAATATAATCTGATGGCACAATTGTGTGCAAGCTGAACTGCAGTGCTAGAAGCCATATGGCCAACCACAAATTTGGATTACCAACATTGGCCAAAAAGTATGGCAGGTGCATGCATGTGTCCCAAAGATCCTGACTAGCTGGAGGCAGGGGAAAGGGGATAGTGATGTGAAGAAACTCTGCAGAGGTTGCCCCCTTCCCATCTCTTTCTTGTGTGTGCACATACACTTATTGTCATAAATAAAATACAATAAACTTAAAAAATACAAAAAGAAAAGATACTAATTATGATTTATGCTTTTTAAAATTCGTAGATGATTGTTTTGGGCTTTTAATGTAGTTAATCCTAGTGAAGGTTCTATGTGCAGCTGAGGAAATATGTATTAGGTGATGGTGGGTGAAATTTTCCATAAATGTCTATCAGGTCCATTTTTTTTATGGTAGCATTTAACTCTTATGTATGTATGTATGTATTATATTTTTTTGTTTAGATGATCTTATTGTGATAGTGTAGTGTTAAAATATCCAATGTGCTAATATTTTTCCTTTATTTAAGTTTTTATTTATTTAAGCATTATTTTATTTAACTTTATTTATTTATTTATTTATTTAAATTTGACAGAGAAAGGTGGAGAGAGAGAGAAGGAGAGAAAGCAAGCTACCAGGTCCAGGACTCAAATCGCGGTCAGTCATGTAGGAGTCCAGCATCCTTAACCACCACACCACCTGCCCACCCATTTCCCTTTATTTTTAGCAGTGTTCATTTTATGTATTTGGGTGCTCAGATGTTTTGTGCATATTTATCTATAATTGTTATATTTTCTTGGTGATCCCTTTAATACTATATAATGACATTTTTGGGGGGATGTGTCTATAGGTCACAGCTTGAGACTTCATATTTTGTATGTTATTGGGATACTCATTCTTCTTTCTATTTATTTGCATGATACAGCTTTTTCTCATCTTTCACTCTCAATCTCTGTATGTTTTCACTGATGAAGTGGGTTTCTTATAAGCAGCAAATAGAGGGTTCTGGTTTTTTTCAAATTTTGTTTTGTTTTGTTTTGTTTTACTTTATTCTACTTTACCAGTCTGCATCTTTTGACTGATAAGTTTAATTTATTTACATTCAGTTTTACCATTGATATATATGGATTTACATCTACCATTTTATTGGTTGGATCCTGGTTGTTTTATGTTTTCTTATGTTCTGTTTTCTTTTATTATTTATATTTCCTCTTTGGAAATTTTCCATAATAGTAAGGATTGTATAACTTCTTTGTAATTGTTCTACTAGTATGTTTTATAGCTTCACATGTTTTTGAGGTGATATTGATATTCCTTTCATCTTAGATAGAGGAATGCCTTATGTCTTTCTTGAAGAGCTGATCTAGTATTGGTGGATTTATTCAGTTTTTTTTTTTTAATCTAAGAAAGATTTAATTTTTTTCTTATAATTTGAATGACAGTTTTGCTGGGTATAGCAATTTGGCTAAAAATATTTTACTTTTAGAATTTTGAATATGCCATCTCATCCCCTCCTTGCTTGCAAGGTTTCTGCTAAGAGTTCTGATGTTATTCACATGGAGTATTTTTATAAGTAATACATCACTTCTCTCTAGCCATCTTTAGCATTTTATCTTTGTCTTAGACTTTTTTTTTATTATATTGTGCCTTGGAGAGATTGTTTTTATGCCAAATCTACCTGGCCTCTTTGACATTCCTGAATCTGGATGTCTATATCTGTTCCTGGACTTAGATTTGATAGAGGTGAAGGACTCTTGGTATATAGCTGCATGACTTGGGAGGGGTTGAGGGTGCCCATTTACCTCCTGGCTTGCAGTACCCTTGTTTGATCTTCTCTATGGTGGAGAACCCCTGACACCCTCTTCTCTCTATGCTACCCTGACACTATCCTCCTTTCACATTCACAGTCCATAGACATCCAGAGAAGCTGTTCTGTGGAGAGCAACAGGGAGGCAGGGAGATTTTTCTGGAGTTTATACTGGTTCTCCAGGTAATGGAATTTTTTTTTTTAAGAATTATTTTATTTAACTTTATTTAGACCAGAGAGGGACAGAGTGAGACAGAGAGGGAGAATGAGAAAGAGAGAGAGGGAGGGAGAGAGAAAGTGAGAAAGCAAGCTGCCAGGTCTGGGACTCAAACCATGGTCAGCCATGTGGGAGTCCAATGCCCTTAACCATTATGCCACCTGCCGGCCCTGGTCATAGGGAAATCTTATCCACTGTATTGTACCTTCTAATTTCGAAAATGGAGTGATCTACCAGTTTTTGGATACCAGATCTCTGCCTGTTTTCAGAGGTAATCCCTTGGCCTGAATCTCGTCTCTCACATGTCGTTACACAAGTATGACTGCAGTACTTCAGAGATGCAGAGGAACTATATACCTAGATCTCTCTCATTTTGCTTATTATACCTATGGGTCAACAATTGAGATAGCACAGTACCTTTGGGACTTGAGGGGATAAAGTCTAGTGTTCTTTATAAGTTAGTAGATTTATGCAGTTCTTTAAGATGAACACAAGATCTATGTCAGTCTCACTGTTCTAAAGTTGGAGAATGCTGGGGTCTGAAGTAGAAGTAGGGAGTTTTGAGTTCAAGAGAGGTGTCCTGCTCACATTCTTACCTGTCATGGAAGACACTGTTTGATTCCAGAGCCTTTTTTTTTTTTTTTGGAGAGGTTTTTCGCTATAGGGCACGTGCGCTCGCCAGACAGACAGAGAGAGACATAGAGACAGAAAGTGAGAAATCACCCCCCAGGGGGGATGGTCACGCCGCAATCCCTTCTCCTCCATTCTCCTCTCGGGATCCTGGGCACGCACGCACACGTGCCCGGCGTGAGTTGTAAGCCACCGGGTCCGAGACGCGAACCGCGGTCGACTACGTGGGAGTCCAGCGACATAGCCATTACGCTAACTGCTGGTTCCCGACTCCAGAGCCTTTTTGATTTTAGAATATTGACTTGCTCTTTATGTCTCTAGCCAAAACTCAGAACCCCAGAAGTTACCCACTGGTTTCCTTCTAAATTTCTACATTCTCACCTCACCCCTCTGCTCAAGGTGTAGCCATTTATCCAAAATTTTCAGCCTTTCTTCTCAAAGTGATGCTGTGCTGGGGGTTTCTAGTTGGCCATCCTGGCTCCTGCTCCTCATTTTAGAATGATAAAGGAGCTTCATATTACAGGGATCAGCCCCATTTAAGCATAATATAGAGGCCAGTAGATGGCATAGTGGTTACATCACTGGACTCACACATGGCCAATCATGGTTTGAGTCCCAGACCCGGTGTCTTGTAACTCACACTAGGCACATATGTGTTTGTCCAAAGTCCCAAGAGAAGAGTAGAGGAGTAGGGATTGTGGCATGGCTCTCCTCCCTTGGAGGGAGGGTGATTTCTTATTTTCCCTCTCACTATCTTTGTCTCTCCAATGAGTACACACATCCTAAGGCAAAAAACAAACAAACAAACAAACAAAAAACACACAAACTACCAAAAAATAAAAAAAAAAAATCATAATATAGCATGTGTGTTTAATATTAGTAAATTGGTTTTCTTAGTATTGGCTGAAGGATATTTACATCTGTGTTCCTGTGGGTTTACAAATGTTCTTAGACACCATTTTTTCTTGATTGCAGTGTCTTTGACTACATTTGGTATGAAGATAAAACTGCCTCATTAAATGAATTGAGAATTAGTTCAAATACCTCCATTTTGTAAAACAGTTTGTGATACATAGTATTATTTCATCCTTAAATGTTTGATAAAATACATCAGCAAAGCCATCTGGCCCTAGAGATATTATTATATTAGACTATACTAAATTATATTAAAAATAAGGAAGATTTTAGGGGCTGCTAGGTGGCATGGTGGGTAAGGGTGCTGGACTCCCACATGGCTAACTATGGTTCAAATCCTAGACCTGGCAACTTGCTTTCTCTCTCTCTCTCTCTCTCTCACTCTGTCCCCCTCTGGTCAAATTAAAATAAATTTTAAAAGTTAAATAAAATAATCCTCAAAAAATAAAGAACATTTTAGATTATCCTTATAATAGATAGTCTATTATGACTAATTGTGTTAATTAAATATTAGATTATCTGATATGGTATTATTGTGTTAATGTTCATATTTTTTTCTTTTCAGGAAATTTTTCTGTTTCATTGGGTTGCCAAATTATGACCATAGAATCATTCTCAATATTCACTTTGCTTTTAATGTCTATAGCATCTTGGAGGGTATCCTTACTTACAGATTGTTGGTGTCTTCCATTTTCTCTTTATTATTGTAACAGAAATATATAAATTTTATTGACTTTTAAAAAAAACCTGTTTTTCAGTGGTTTTTGTATAATTTGTTTTTAATTCATTGTTTCCCATAATTTTAAAATTTCTTTTCATCTGCTTATTGGCTTTCTTGGCTCATTTCTCTAGCTTCTTACAGAAATTTAAATAATTTTGGCATCATTCTTTTCTATTATGAAATATTTAAAATTATATTTTCCTTCTCTAAGCACTGCTTTACTTCCATCCCACAAACTGTTGTGTTTCATTTTGGGTGTTTATGATGAATCAGACTTTTATCATTATGAAATATTTTTCTTTGGTAATATTTGTAGATTCAAAGTATTTTTTTTATTAAAATTGTCACAGTTGATTTCTTCTGATTAAGAAGTGTATGACATAAAATGTTCTTTTAGTTTAATTGCCAAAGGGCACATGTACTCCCAGAAAAAGACAGAGAGACAGAGACAGAGAGGAAGCACTCCCCAGTGGCGAATGGCCACAACTTAATTCCTTCTTCTCCATATCTCCATCCTGTCAGGATTTTGTGTATATACATGTACACACACATGGCATGTTTTTCAAGCTGCTTGGGCTGGGATTCAAATCAAAGTTGGCTATGTGGGATCTGATTCCTTTCATCACTAGTCTATAAGGCTTGCCCAATTTCATAAAAATCTCTATCATTTTCATTTTAACCTATCAGAGGCTTTAAGAGTAACATTTGCAAGACATATTTTTGTCTACCTTTTTCATGTGTTTCTATTTTTGGTGGTCTTGTAGATCTCATATAGTTGAGTCTTGCACTTTAACCAGTCTGATAATATCTACCTTTTAAGTAGTTTTAAAATAATTTACAGGTCTAGTTAGTGGCGTGGTGGTTTAGGGGGCTGAATATCACAGCGGCTGAGGCTGACTGTGTAGTTCAACCCTGGATCTGGACAGCTTGGAAAACATGCTGTGTGTCTGTGCATGTATGCCCAAAATCCCAAAAGGAGGGAGAGATGGAGATAGGATTGCAGTGTGACCATTCCCATGGTGGAGCTGATTTCTTATTTTCTCTCCTTCTTTTTCCAGCAAGTGCACACACCCTCTGGAAAAAAAAAAAAAAAATTACATGTACAATCAATATAAGTCATTTTAATTTGATCATACTATTCACTATTAATTTCTACTATTTACACTTACTTTCCCCCCTTTTTTATTTTTTTATTTCATTTTCTTTTATACATTCAATCACATTATTTAGCTTACAAAGTGAATATTTCAAGAGGTGAATATTTCTCCCTAGTCCAGTTGATGAAACTATAAAATATCTTCAATAGATAATAACACATTTTTTTGACTCATGAATGCTTTGCCTCTTTATTTTCCCCTTTTCTTTTCCTCCTTACTTTTTTCCATTCATGCTTTCAAAGTATTTAATATCTGTTATTATTATTATTATTTTTTGGAGAGGTTTTTACTATAGGGTGCGTGTTTTTGCCAGAAAGACAGAGAGAGACAGAGAGACAGAAAGCAAGAAATCACCCCTGGGGGGATGGCCATGCCGCAATCCCATTTCCTCCATTCTCCTATCGAGATCTTGGGCACGCACACACACATGCCCGGTGTGAGTTTAAGCCACCAGGTTCGTGACTTGAACCACGTTTGACTACATGGGAGTTCAGTGACATAGCCATTATGCTAACTGCTGGTCCCAGTATCTGTTATTTTTGAACTTCATATTCCCAATTAGTTTTTAGCATTTTATATATGTATATATATGTCTGTATATATATATAATATATATATATATATAATATATATATATATAAAATAGCTATTTTAGGTTTTATATATGCATATTTAATATATTACAATATAATTTTCTAATACTATTTTAACAATTCAGATATAATTTCAGATATAATTTAATATCATTATAACAGTGTATGTCTATCATATATTTTACTTCTATATGTTTTGATACCAAAATGTAGAACACATTATTATTTTTACCTTAATACAATCTTTAAAAATAAAGAGTGATAAAAATCTTTTATGTTTACTCACATATTTACAATTCAAAGTAATTTTATTGATCTGTGTAATTGAAGCATTTTTTTGGATATGATATCTCGTTCTGAGATTATTAAATTTTTTTATTTTTGGAGGATAGTGTTTACTTTTCTGCCCATGTATTTAAAAGATATTTTTACTATTTATTAGATTCTAGGTTGTCAGAGGTTTTATCTATTTTTTATTTATTTATTGTTTTAGTATGTTAAAGATCTTACTGCATTTTCTTTGGTTTACTTTACTTCTGTTGGGAAGTTCTTAGCTATTCTTAGACATTTTTTCCTCCATATATAAGTCCTTTTATATAGCTAATTTTACAATCTCGCCTTTTTTCCCTGATTTTCTATGATTTGATTGAGATGTGCTTTGGTATGTTTTTCTTCATGGTGATCCTACTTTGGTTTCACTTACTTTTGATGTATGGATTTAGAGTTTTCAATTTTTTTTAAACATTTGTCTATTATTCTTCAACTATTTTTTTTCTTTTCTTCTTTGCTGACATTCTAATTACAAATTCGTTAGACTTACTGACCTTGTCCCTCAAGTCACTGAAGCTCTGCTCATTTATCCATTTTTTTTTTTTTTTGGAGAGGTTTTTGCTATAGGGCGTGTACACTAGCCAGATACATAGAGAGAGACAGAGAGACAGAAAGTGAGAAACCACCCCCCAGGGGGGATGGCCACGCTGCAATCCCTTCTCCTCCATTCTCCTCTCGGGATCTTGGGCACGCACGCGCACCCAGCATAAGTTTTAAGCCACCGGGTCTGGGACGCCAATCGCGGTCGACTACATGGGAGTCCAGCGACATAGCTATTACACTAACTGCTGGTCCCCATTTTTCCATCTTTTATTTGCCAAGTCTTATGGCTGCCTTCAAGTTTACTGAGTATTTCTTCTATGCCATTTTATCTTACATTAAACTTGACTGGTGATTATTTTATTGCAAGTATGTTAATTTTAACTCCAGAAATTTCAATTGATTCTGTATCATATCTTTTATGTCTTTACTCACTACGCTAATAAATCGTTGAACATATTTATAATAACTTTTTCAAAGTTTTTTCCTGCTAATTCAATCATTTTACTATTTCTGAGTCTACTTCTATTGACTGATTCTCTCCAGGTTATGAATTTTTCTTGATGCTTCTTTATATGTTTATTAATTTTATTAGATACTTATTATTGAGGCTATTCTATTCTATTTTTGAGTTTCTGTATTTTGTTATTTCTTAAAGACAGTTGAATTTTGTTGTGAATAGTGGTAAGGTAACTTGTCGATCAGCTTGATTTTTGGGGTTTGGTTCTAAAAATGGTTCTGTCAAGTCTAGATTATACTTTATAATAAGACTAAGTTTGCATTACTCTTAAAGTATAACTCTTTTGGGGAACCAGCAGTTAGCGTAATGGCTATGTCGTTGGACTCCCATGTAGTCGACCACGGTTCAAGTCCCGGACCGGTGGCTTAAACTCATGCTGAGCACATGTGCGTGCATGCCCAGGATTCCAGGAGGAGGGTGGAGGGGAAGGGATTACAGCATGGCCATCCTCCCTGAGGAGTTTTTTCTCGCTTTCTGTCTCTGTGTCTCTCTGTCTCTCTAGCGAGCACACGTGCCCTATAGCAAAATCCTCTCAAAAAAAAAAAAAAAAAAAAAAAAAAGTAGAACTCTTTTAGGATATCTCATTAATTTCCTGGGCATTTCCCAAGTTCTCTCCACTCTGGCTTACCAATATTTTTGTGCAATGTGCAGTACAGAAATAGTTCATTTCTCTTTGTCTTTGCCTAATTTTGTGAGATCTAACTATACAAATTGCCACTAATTGGCTTACAACAATTACTATAATACTATAAACTAAGAAGCACAGAGAAGTCAATAAAAACAAAACAGAATGATTAGGTAAAGATGAAGCAATAAAACAAAGAACCAAGTGCAAAAATATTTGATTAACATAGTAATGGAGAAATAATTTTAACAAAGAATAAATATAAAACATAAAAGATAGTAAGATCTAATATGTATATTGTAATATGCATATTTTGAAATATGTATATTTTATCACATAGTTTTCTATTTCTTTTTTAGAAACCTTTATTATCATTATAGGAAATATCTCACTAAAAGTAGATGTATAATTAAAATTGTTACTTTGCAATCTATTTCCCATGAAAAGATTGTTCTCTTTAAAAGGAAAAACCACAAAAGCATGTTGAACAAGTATTTTTGCTGGTTACTATTCACATAACTTCACTCTGTAAAAGAAAGGTTGCTATGGTTTGAATGTATTGCCCTCCTAATTCATGTGTGGAGATTTGATTGTGATGATATTAAGAGGGTAGAAACATAATCCAACACTAAGATTAATAGGTGAAGTTTTTGGGAAGTGATTAGGAGTAAAGTCCTTGTGATATAGACAGACATACAGACACAGAAGTATACAAGTTTGCCTTCTCACCAGTGAGACTTTGTGTCTTTTGGGGACTCTGGCAAGTGACCCCACCAATAAGATCTTTACCAGATGTGACTCTTTGATCTTGGATCTTCAAAACCCTGAGCTAGGAGCCAGCAGCTTGCATGGTGGTTAAGATGCTGAACTTCCAAATGGCTGACCATGGTTTGAGTTCCAGATCTGGCAGTTTGCTTTTTCTATTTTTCTGCTGAGCACATGTGCCCTATAATAAATTTGGAAAAAGAATATTAATAGTAAACAAAACTAAATAAGTAAATAATTTTAAAAAACGGAAGAGCTAAATAAACCACTGTTCTTTGTAATTTACCCTGTTTGTGTTACTCAGTTGTTAGATACAGAAAAATGGACTAAAACAAGAACGATTATGTGTCACTTGCATTACCAGTGAAGAAAAAAGCCTAAACTGTTCTTTGATTAACTGAAGAAAACGTGATAGAGAAACTGGAGGTCATAGTAATTTTTGTGAATATCAATGAAATACTGATGCAGTAAACTTAAATAACAGTATTCATGATGTGGTAAATTAGAGATCATCTTCTATAACATTCTAGTACTTCTGATAAGAAAACACTTGCTGAATGCTGATTAGAGGCCATACTCTATTGTAATCACATTGTACACAGTAACTCATTCATTTCTACAACTTTAGACAGTTCTTGCCCATTTCACAGATGAATAAATGGAAGCAGAATAACTTTTCTATACCATCTTTAAAATGAAATCACTTAGTCCCAGGCCTGCTCATTATAATATCTCTATTCTCTACTGGTAGATATTTAAGAAAAACAAATTCAAATAACAAAGAGAAACCAAAAAGAAGATAAATGTAGCATATTCCAGTTTTAGTGATTATTAATTCATTGTACAGCAGGAAAAGTTGTTCAATTTGGTGGAATATTGTGTTTCCCTAGAATAAAATGTCTTATAGAAAATAACCTGCTTAAGCTCTAAAAGTTTAAGGTAAGTCAGGAAGTCAGTGAGTGGAAGTGATATTTTTTTTTTCTACTTCTGGTTAATGTGATATAATAATAAAGATGATAATGATAACATAACAATGATCATTAAAAATAAACCTAATGGTTGTCATATATATTTATTGAGTAGGTGCTCAATAAAAAATTGATGAATGAATGATTAATAACTAAACATTTCTTACATGATAAAGCAAATATTACATAACAACTTATTACTTTGATCATTTCACAAATGAAGAAATTTAGATATAAAATGGTTACCTGCTATATTAAAAGGTTACATTTAAAGTGTTAGAACTAAAATTCAAACATAATTTCTGTTATTTTTCATTCTTACAGAGCCGACTCTAAATTTTCCAAAAAGATATTGAATGTCTTTCTTCTATATCTCCATATTTTGCTAGCTGGAAATAGCAACTCCAGGGGGTATTCATCTAACACTATTATTTTAAAAACTACCTAGTTTGTTGTATAGAATTCGCTATAATGGCTTTTTATGCTTAAATAACATGTGTGAACACTATATAATAGAAAAGGCTCTGCAAAAGTTTTATCTAATTTGATAGCTTAATGTTTCTATGCGATAGACTGAGATGAATTATTATTATTCCTAGTTTGACAGATAAGAAAAGTAATACCCTTTAAGATGGGGAGTTGCTACTCAAGTTCAAGCACTTAGTAAGCTAGGGAGGCAGTTTTCACCCACCTCTTTTGACTCTAGGCACCTTGCACCTTCCACTGCATTACTCTGCATTCCTGTAATGCTGGCTAGATTCCTGGCAGACATTTTGAGAATTCCTTGTGTTTTACAGTAGAACAGTCTTAGATTGGGCTCCCTCAGAAGCAGACTCCTGAGGCAAGGATGTGGTACATGTAGTTTGACAGAAGCAGAGGCTGCTGGTAGGGGAGAATCACCCAGGGTAAAAGCATTCTTTCCTTAGCTTCCTGCAGCATTGCCTGCTGACAGACCTCAGCAGAATCTCTCTCAGATACTTTCCCTTGGTTGATAAGAACAAACTTACTCAAGGTCATAACCACTTTCTTGGGGGCAGCACTTATCTAATGACTGATCATAAGAGTTGTAAGTTCATTCCAAGTCAGTAAAACTTCAAGGGGCTCCCCAGCTCTAGAGAATCACCTAGAATGGGCTAGGATTTCTGCTGAGAATGCATCATAATTCAGCTTTTCTTTCTGATCAATCCTGTTTACTTAACTCTTCTGCAAGTGTTTGAAATTTTGAGAAGACTTCATCTTTAAAACAATAAATACTAATATGAAAGACTCAACATGAGATACATCGACAGTTTATGATAACTTAAAAATAATACTGATTCTGTAATTCTATAAAAGAAGTTGGGTTAAAATATAAAATGTAATGAAGAGAAAAATTACCTGAAAATAATGAAGATGAGACTGAAACTATATTACCATTTATTTCTTAGTATTTCACTAATAAATTCTGGTATTTAAAGGATAATTTGTAGCAAGGTGATAGGTTAAAATTTACACAAATAAGTAATGTGTTTGCAAGAATTGTTTTGTGTTTCTTTTCTCCCTGAGAAATTTTTTTTTCCCTAGTAGAATGTGTTTTGATAAATGAGGTAATATGCTAGTTGACTTGAATTCTCTGAACAAAGCACTGTAAATCTTAGGTACTTTTTGCTAAATTATGCTTACTTGGCATTTAGTTGGTACTGTGGTCACCTTAGACCTTTGTAAGTATCAGCAGCTCCAGGAAGGAGTTCAGTGTCTACAAGTTTAGGATTTGTAGTGTTATATCTTAGCAGAAAAGCCTTAAACCTCAGGAGAAAAAATGGCTGCAAGGTTGTTTCCTCTACTAAAAAGTTGAAGTTTGCTTGACCTGGTGAAATTACAGACTCCAGCTTTCCTGAGAAGGTGATTCTCAGCCTTACATTTTTTCTAAGCACACCAAGAAGCAGGTTAGTTTCGAGGGGCAGAATCTAACAAACTTTCTATCTGTCTACCTGTCTCCAGATACCCTCCTACACACACCTAAGCAAGATCCAGATTTGCAGTTGAAGCACATATGAGAAATTCCAATGTCGTTATGCTACCTCATAATCAAATGATATAATCGCTACTGAGATTTCACTGTCTGAAATTAGCAAAATCGTTTTTATGTACTATAACAATTTTTCCCATTTTCAGGTTATTATTCTTTTTGTTCAAAAGGCAAGTTGTAGGAAAGTGAAACAATAAATTATTTGACCAGCTGACTTCTGTGAATATATTTTTAGAATGCTTATAATTAGGCAGTTTAAATTTTCCGTTGTTTTAACGAAAGTATTGCCTGCAGTTCACAGCTCTGGTCTAGATCAAATGGAACAATTTTCTTTTAAATAGCATTAAAACATAAGAGAAAAATATTGGATAGCATTTGATGTCAGATTTATATTTTCTAGTTTTATGGTGTCTTTCTACAAGAAATCTCCAAGGTCCACATGCAGTATTTGGGTGTAGCATTTGAATAATGCTTGTACCTTTAGTTGAGAGTTATTCCAAAGTACACATTAATATTCAATTCTTTATTAAAGACTATGTATCATAGAAAGCTTCTTAAATTTGCTTTCAATTAGCAGTTTTGTTATTTATGCACTGTTGTTTGCAGTTCCCTTGAATTTAAATTTGCAATTGGTTTTTGTGTGCCTTATCCTATGGTCAGTGGTGCATTAATTAGTAGTACATCTGAACCTACCCTGAGGTATAAATTAGAAGACATGTTCAAGTTCTAGGACAATTTCATTATTACTTGAGAACCTGGAATGGAAAATTTTATCTTTCGAAAACTTAGTATCTATTCCTAGAATTATTTTTGGAATTAAAAAGATTATGTATAAGAAAATAGCACAATGATCCCCAGTGGAGTCTCAATGAAAGTTGGCTCCATTTTCTACTTTTTCTATTGTTTCTGAGTCTATGTTTGTAAAAGTGTTCTGAAGCACTTCAGGAAAGTAAATAAGATATTTCCATTTATATTCACAGATGCCAAGCCAAAAGTAAATATGACTGCTATCCCACACTGCCTGGTAAAAAGTGCACAGGGAGCCACCAGGGCATAACATTTCACTGAAAACGACTCCTAAAAATCCTTTTACCTTAAAGAGAGCCTCGGTTAGTTTTTCACTACCTAAATATTGGATTTAACTAAGATTTTCTCACTATCCCACATTGATTTACTCACGACTGTTTGTGATTTTTCTTTCCCTTATAGAAATTCAATCAAAAACGCTTTCTGAGAAGAAACTATGATCTGAGAAATGAACTGGGTGACTGAAGAATTGTAGATGTAATGTACTTCTTTATCCCTAAGGTTTTTATATTCCATATGTGAAGAAAACAGTTTTCAACTTCTAGCTATGACAGAGTAATTTGCATCAGATTAACTTTCCTACTGAGGAGCCTAGGAGGGTACTATGAGGTGGGAGTATAAACGCTGGCGTGGGGGGGAAAGGGTGTAAATAAATAAAACTATTGGAAGGCATTGGAGAGTAAGATTCTTAGGGCTTTAGGTCTGTGATCCTTGAGAGGAGCGGTGCACTGTAAGTGAACTCTGTATTTATACGACCTTTTTCTTCAGAAGGCATCTTCAGAACTGTGTTGCCGTGAAAAGGAGAGTGGCAGAATTAATTGACTGAGAAGACAGAGTTCAGGTCTGCTTGTGTTTTATTGGTCAAATCCTAGACAGAAGGGCAGTGCAGTGAAGGAGCTCCAAAATCTGCCTCTGTCTTCCCAGGCATCCTTGTCCAGTAAGTTGTGAGTGTGTGTAGGACACGTCACCAAAACTCAATAAAATATGGCATCTAGAAGGCTGAAAAAAGCAGAGGTTGGAATTTAAGTATTTCACAGGTGGAGAGTGGCTTGATGAACACCCGGGTTTTCAGATGATAATCCAGAAAGGTCCTATCTGAGGAGGAAGAGCCCACCCAAAGAATAAGCCTCATCTCCTGGGACTAAAAGAAAGTCTGAAGACAGTGCTAAGGAGGCCTAAAGCCATGCCTCCTCAGGATCGCTGTACTCTGCCAGAAGTCATTCTGCCTCCCAGAAAAAGAAACAACTTCCTTGTTTGGAAGATGATAACATCAAGAGCCTTTATGTTTTTCTTTTTTCCAGCTTTATTAATTCATTATAATTAGCAAATAAAGTTTGTATGTATTTACAGTATACAATCTGATGTTTTCATATATGTGTATATTTTGAAATAATTGCCACAATTAAGCTAATTAACATATTAAGCAACTCACATAATTGACTCTGTGCGTGTGTGTGTGTGTGTGTGTGTGTGTGTGTGGTTAAAAACGCTGAAGATCTACCCTCTTAGCAATTTCAGTATACAGTATTATTAATTATATTTACCATGCTCTACATTTGATCTCCAGAATTTAATCAGCTGAACTGAATCTTTGTCCCATTTAACCAACATCTCCTCATTTCTACCATGTCCCAAAACCCTGGCAACCACGATTCTATTCTCTGATCCAGAGTTCAAGTCTTTTACTTATACTTATTATTTAGCTAGTTTTAATTTCTTGAAAAGTTTATTTATTTGCTTCTTCAATGAATGAGAGACAGAAAGAGAGCACCCCCCAGCAGGGTCTTGATGCCCTGATTCACTCCCAGCCTCAGTCAGCCCAAACCCTGAGCACATGTGTGCCCAGTGTATTCAAGGCGTTCTCTGAATATAAACTTGAAACCTTCCTATGTGCGTTAGCTTCAAGGGCACTGAGTTTTACGTCTGTGCCAGCATTTTGACCCCTAACTATGAACTTTTGAAATTCCATGTAAATGAGATTCTGCAGTATTCACCTTTTTGTATCTGGTTTATTTCACTTAGCATAATGTTCTCCAGGTCTTTCTATGTTGTTGAAATGACATTTCCTCCATTTTAAAGGCTGAATAATGTTCCTACACACACACACGCACACACACACACAGAGGTATATACATATATATATACACACATATATATATATAGAGAGAGGTATAAATATATATATGCATATATATATATATGCATATATATATATAGTGAATGTATGTATGTGTTATGTGTGTATGTGTAATAGAACATTATTCATATATATATTTATATATGTGTGTGTATGTACATGATTTATATACACATATGTGTATCTATCTACCTAACTATGTATATATGTGCATGCATATACTTTTTTTTTTTTTTTTTGGAGAGGTTTTTGCTATAGGGCGCTTGTGCTCGCCAGACAGACAGAGAGAGACAGAGAGATAGAAAGCGAGAAATCACCCCCCAGGGGGGATGGCCACGCCACAATCCCTTCTCCTCCATTCTCCTCTCGGGATCTTGGGCATGCATGCACACGCGCCCGGCGTGAGTTTAAGCCGCCGGGTCCGGGACTCGAACCGCGGTCGACTACGTGGGAGTCCAGCGACATAGCCATTACGCTAACTGCTGGTCCCCATGAATATACTTTCTTTATCCATTAATCCATTCATGGGCATTTAGGTTGATTCCATAATTAGATTATTATGAATAATGCTACAAGAACATGAGTGCAAATATTTCTCCAATATACTGATTTTATTTCTTTTGGGATATGGGATTAATGTGTCATAAAGTAGTTATATTTTTAATGTTTTAAAGGAACTTGTATACTTTATCCATAACAGCTATATCAATTTATATTCACCAATAGTGTACAAGGATTGCCTTTTCTCTACTTCTTTACTAATATTTATAATCTTTTGAATTTAATAATAGCCACTCTAAGAGTATAAAGCAATATCTAATTTCAGAATTTTTTGAAGATTATTTATTTGTTCCACGAGTAGGAGAGACAGAGAGACAGCACTCTCAACAGGATCCTTATGTTGCAATTCACCCTCAATCTCAACCAGCCTGGGTCATGGGCTCTCATGCCTGGCATACTCAGGAAGTTTTCCAGATTTGAACCAGCAACCTTTACAAATGAGTGTGCCTTGTAGAGGGTTATATTTGACTACTGTGTCACTATTTGACTTCAAGATTTTTTTCTTTAATATTTATCAGTAAAAACTTCTCTGTTTGAACTGCTTTCACTGTATTTAATGGTTTTGGTATGATATACTTTCCTTTTCATTTGTCTTAAAATATTTTTTGATTACTCTTTGATTTCTTTTTTGACCCATTGGTTGTTAAGAAATGTATTGTTTAATTTCCATATATTTGTAGACTTTCTGGTTTCATCCTCTGTGAAGAGTGGCCATTCTGAACAAACATGGTGATTTTCAAACACGTGCAGAAACAGGGTTCTGTGAGCTGTCATTTGCATAGCAATGAAAGCAATTAACGTATGAACATGGTAGCTGTGTGCTGTTATTGATAATGCAGAGCAATATCAGGTTAAAGGAAATCATATGTGTTTATCAGAATCATCCCCAAAAAATCAGAGAAACTAAATGGCGCCAGTTGATTGACATCTTCAGATGATTAATATTAAAAAACAACTGACTTTGCATTCCATTTCCTCTTCCCACGTTTTCTGCCCTGTAAAAGAATAACTTGAGGGTGGTTCAGGGTCTCAGCTTTCTCCATCAGAGTATTCAGGCCCACTGGAGCCTCACTTTTCTATACTTGTCTTTGTGTGATTATTTTATGTTTATTTCTAATCCATACTTCCCCCCCACACTCAGAAAGACATTCTACTGAGTGGGATCTGACACTCCTCTTATTATTTTCTAGTTTTATATCATTATGGTCAGAAAAGATACTTAATATTGTTTCAATCTCCTTAAATTTGTTAAGGGTTGCTTTGTGGGATACCAAATAATCCCATCTAGAGAATATTCTGAGTGTATTTGACATAAATATGTATTCTGCTTTTGCTGATTATCTTCTACATGTCTTTTAAGTCCATTTGGTCTAGGTAGGATATTGTTGCAGTCTAATGTGGACTTATTGATATTTCTCTCTGGATAATCTATATTATTAAACCTCTATGGCTTGTTTTATTGAGGTATAACTTGCACATGGTATGATAGATTGCATAAGGTGATTAATATTAGGTATTTTGCATTTCTATGCAAAAATGCATTGTGACTTTTTCGACGACCCAATAAATATATTTATATATTTATATCTTTATAATTATCTACATTTCAAGATATAGAACATTTCTAATACCCCAGAAAATTCTCTCGTGTTTTAGGGGTAGCCAGTATTCTGATTTATATCACCATCACTAAGTATTCGGTGTTATAAAATTAATATAAATGAAGTCATTTGTATGTTTAGTGCCCAACTACTTTCACTCAATATAATAACCATGAGATTGGTCTATATTGTTGTATGTATTTGTAATTGAAAATATTGTTTTATAGTATCCCATTATATGAATATTCCTTATTCTGTTACTCTAATCAACTGTTGAAGAAAATCGAGGTTGTTTAGTTTCTAGTTTGGGTTTGTTATTAAATATTCTTGTACACATTTGGGGAATTTATGTACTAATCTCTCTTGTGTATATGAATAGAAGATAAGTTTAGCAGATGTTGCTCAAGTATCTTCTAAAGTGGTTGAAAATATCTGTACTCCCAACAAATATATTTTAAAAATTTTATGTATTTAATCATTATATATCACTTTGTAAGTTGAATTTACCTAACATGAATACACTTCACACCAGTCCAGTTGAGGATACATAACACATTATCATCAACAGATAATAACTCATTTCTGTGTCCCATAAATGTCTTGCCTCGGGACCAGCAGTTGGCGTAATGGCTATGTTGCTAAACTCCCATGTAGTCAGCTGTGGTTCAAGTCCCAGACCAGTGGCTTAAATTCATGCTGAGTGCATGTGCGTGCGTGCCCAAGATCCTGAGAGGAGAATGGAGAAGAAGGCATTGCAGTGTGGCCATCTCCTGTGGGAGGTGATTTCTCCCTTTCTGTCTCTCTGTCTTTGTGGTGAGTGCACACTCCTATAGCATAAACCTCTCTGATAAATAAATAAATAAATAAATAAATAAATGTATGTATGTCTTGCCTCTCTATTTTTCTCCTTAATTTCTTTCTTTGCACTCTCTCCCTTCTCCCACCATCTTCCCACATTATCTCCAGGGTCTATAAAGATTTTTAATGTTTCTATGTCTTCTAATCTCTCAGTTTCCTCCATAGAGTGCAGACAGTTGGTATACATTAAGTGGAGAAAGACAATGTCTCTCTTCCATAGACTGGCTTGCTTCACTCAGCTTGTTCATATTTGTTCACTTTCTATCAAATGCCATGGTCTTGTTTTTTATGGCTGAGTAGTATTCCATAGAGTATATGTGTCACACTTTTTCAATCAATACATCTGTTCCTGGACATTTGGGTTAGCTTTAAATCTTAGCAATCATATATAATGCTGCAATAAATATAGATGTGCAAGCACTTTTCTGACTGAGCATTCTCCTATTCCTTGTATAGATACCCAGGAGTGGAATTGCTGGATCATATGGTAGTTCTATATGTAGATTTTTTAGAAACCTCCATATTGTTCTCCACAGTGTCTGGATCAATTTACATTCCCACTGGCAGTGTAAGAGGGTTCTCCTTTCACCACATTCCCACAACCATTTACCATATATTGCTTTTTTAATCTTTGCCATTCTTACTGCGTTAGGTGATATCTCATTGTGGTTTTGATCTGCATCTCCCTTATGATGAGCGATGTTGAGCATTTTTTCATATGCTTTTTGGTTGCTTGTATGCCCTCCTTAGAGAGTTGTTTATTTGGTTCCTTTTCTCATCTTTTAATTGGATTAATCTTTTTTTTTTTTCTTTCTTTTTTTTGGATAAGCTGTTTGAGTTTCCTGTGTATTCTAGTTATCAAGTCCCTTATCTGAAGCGTAGTTTAAGAAAATCTTCTCCCATTCTGAAGGTTGTTGAGTCACACTAATTAGTGTATATTTTGCCATGCAGAAATTTATTAATCTGATGTAATCTGACGTGTCTATTTTTGGGATTATTGTCTGTGCTTTGGGGTTTTATTTTAAAAATCATTGCCAATCTCAATGTCTCACAAAGTTTACACAGTGATTTCCACCAGTAATTTTATAGTTAGAGGTCTTAGGTTTATATATTTGATCCACTTTGAGTTGATTTTAGTTAATGATGGGAGGGGTTCAGGTTCATCATTCTGCAAGTGGATACCCAGTTTTTCCAGCACCATTTGCTAAAGAGGTTTTTCTTTTCCCACTGGATTGACTGGTATCCTTTTGTACCCTTTGCCAAAAATCAGTTGGCTGTATGTTTTTGGGTTTATTTCTGGGCTCTCTATTCTGTTCCACAGCTTTGCAATGTATTTTGGGGTCAGGGAGTGAGATGCCACCCACTCCACTCTTCTTGTGCAGGATTGCTTTGGCAATATGGAGTCTTTCATGATTCCAGACAAATTCTATGATTTTCTTTTCTAGATCTGTGAAGAAAGTATCTTATTATTTTATAGAAATTGCATTAAATATATAGATTAATTTGTATAGAATTGACATTTTGATTATATTAATTCTCCCAATTCAGGAACAAGGGATGACCTTCCAGTTTTAGTGTCCTTATCAATTTAAAAAAAAAATTTCATAGTTTTTCTTGTAGTAGAGGTCTTTGACTTCCTTATTTAGATATATTCCTAGGTATCTTATACTTTTTGTGGCTATAGTAAATGAGATTACTTTCTTCAGTCCTGCCTCTGTCTGCCTGTTGTTCATATATATAAATACTATAGATTCTTCTTGTAAGGTGATTCTGTATCCTGTCACTTTACTGTACTCATTTATTACTTTGAGAATATTTTTTGTTTATAATTTTGGGTCTTGTATGTATACAGTTATGTCATCTGCAAATAGAGATAATTTCAACTTTTCTTTCCCTACGTAAATGCCTTTTATTTCATTGTCTTGTCTGATCTTATTGCTAGGACTTTCAGCACTGTATTGAAAAGGAGTGGAGAAAGTGGGCAGCCTTGTCTTGTACCAGTTTTTATTGGAAAAGCTTTCAGTTTTTCCCCATTCAGTATAATGTTAGTGATAGGTTTTTCATATACAGCTTTTATTATGCTGAGAAATTATCCTTCTATGCCAATTTTGTGAGAGTCTTAGTCATGGAAGTATGTTTGTATTTTGTCAAATTCTTTTTCTGCATCAATTGAAATGATCATTTTTTAAAAATTCTTTCTTTCTGTTAATGTCATGTATTACATTTATTGTTTTATGTATGTTGAACCACCCTTACATCACTGGAAAAAAGCCTTCCTGGTCATGATGAATAATCTTTTTTATGTTGTTGGATATGATCTGCTAGTATCTTGTTGAAAATTTTTGAATCTGTATTTATCAGAGATATTTGGTCTGTAGTTTTCTTGTCATATCCTTACCTGTTTTGGGAATGAGGATGATGGAAGCTTCATAAAATGATTTTGGGATGGTCCCTTCCTTTTACATCTTTAGAAATAATTTGAGAAGAATGGGGGTTACTTCTTTAAAAATTTTGTAGAATTCTGATGTGAAGCCATCAGTACCTGGGCTTTTCTTTGTTGGGAGGTTATTTATTAATGATTCCCTCATGGCCTGTTATGGGTCTATTCATGCTTTCTATGTCCTCCTGAGTCAATCTTGGTAGATTATATGTATCCAGGAATTTGTCTATCTCATCCAGGTTTTCATTTTTTTTGGTGTATAGACGTTCATAGTTTCGTCTAATGATGCTCAGTATTTCTATCATGTCTGTTGTAATATTGCCTGTTTCATTGCAAATTTGATTTATCTGGTTCCTTTAGCTCTTCTTCTTAATTAGTCTAGCTAATGGTATGTCAATCTTGCTTATATTTTTGAAGAACAGCTTTGCTTTTATTTATTGTCTGTATAGTTCTTTTATTTTCTATTTCATTTATTTCTTCTCAAATATTTATTATTTCTTTTTCTCCTGGCATTTTTGGATTTTTTTTCCAATTCCTTGAGGCATGATGTTAGGTTGCCACCTTTCCATCTTTTCCTTATGTGCATTAATTGATATGAACTTCCCTCTAATGACTGCTTTTGCAGTATCCTAAAGATTATGGAAACTCATGCACTCATTATCATTTGTTTCTATGAATCTTTTGATTTCAGTATTAATCTCTTTAGTAGTTATGATGTCATTCAGAGATAGGTTATTTAGTTTCCATGTATTTGTGTATTTTTGAGGGTTTTTCCTTAAATTGATATCAAGTATCATTCCATCATGGCCAGAGATGATGCTGGGATATAGTTTCTATGCCTTTGAACCTGTAAAGGCTTATTTTGTGCCCTTTAAGATGGTACCATGTGGGGGGGTAAGAAAAATGTATATTTTGGAATCAGCAGTTAGTGTAATGGCTATGTCGTTGGACTCCCACATAGTCGACTGCGGTTCATGTTCCGGACTCAGTGGCTTAAAACTCACGCCAGGCGCGTGTGCGTGCGTGCCCGAGATCCCAAGAGGAGAATGGAGGAGAAGGGATTGTGGCGTGGCCATCCTCCCTGGGGGGTGATTTCTCGCTTTCTGTCTCTCTGTCTCTCTCTGTCTGTCTGGTGAGTGCACGCGTCCTATGGCAAAAACCTCTCCAAAAAAAAAAAAAATATATATTTTGTGCTTTTTGGGTGGAAAGTTCTATGAATGTCTGTTAAGTCCATCTGACTTATGATATCATTTAGGCCCTGAATCTCTTTGCTTATTTATTTATTTATTTTTTGTCTTACTGATCTGTCTAAAAGAGATAATGGTGTGAAGTTCCCAACAACTAGTGTGTTACAGTATCTCTCTTTCCTTTTAGATCTAGGAGTCTTTCTTTCACATATTGGGGTGCTCCTAAATTGAGTACATAGATATTAATAAGCATTATATCTTCTTGATGAATTAGCCCTTTTATTATACAACGCCTTTCTTAGACTCTTCTTATAGATGATGCTGTAAAGCCTTTTCTGTCTAAGATCAGTAGGCAACTCCTGCTCTTTTTTGTTTGTTTGTTTGTTTCTGTTTGCATGGAATATCTTTTTTTCAAGCCCTTCACTTTTAGTTTATGTATGTATTTATCCATGAGGTAGGTTTCTTGTAGGCAACAGATGTAGAATTTCTGTTTTTTATCCATTCAGCCAGTCTATGTATTTTGATTGGAGAATTTAAACCATTAACATTCAACGTTATTTTCAATGTTTCCAGACTTGTCCCTACCATTAAGTTACCCCTTTTCTTGGTTGTCTTGTTGTTCTCTTATATTTGTCTGCCTGTCTTTAGTTTTCTTGGAATACCACTCCCTTCAGAATTTCTTGAAGAGCTGGGCTGGAGTTGGTAAATTCTTTCAGATTTTGCTTATCCGAAAATATTTTTATCTTTTCTTCCCATATGAAAGGTAATCTTTTTATTTTTATTTTTTTTTTTTGAGAGTGTTTTTTTTTTAGCTATAGGGCACGTAGCTCACAAGAAAGACAGAGAGAGACAGAGAGAAAGAAAGCAAGAAATCACCACCCAGGGGGGATGGCCATACTGCAATCCCCTCTCTTCCATTCTCCTCTTGGGATCTTGGGCATGCACACACACGTGCTGGCATGAGTTTAAGCCACTGTGTCTGAAATTTGAACCGTGGTCGACTACATGGGAGTCCAGTGACATAGCCATTATGCCAACTACTGGTCCCAAAGGGTAATATTGCTGGATATAGTATTCTTGGTTGAAATTGCTTTTTATTTAACACTTTAAATATATTTCTCCATTCTTTTCTCGCTTGCAGTGTTTCTGATGAGGGGTATGGTGTTAGTCTGATGGAATAACCTTTGTAAGTTGATGTTTCTCTCTCGCCAATTTTAGAATCTTGTCTTTGTGGTTTTGGCCAGCCTAGCAATGATATGCTGTGGAGAAGATCTCCTTGTGTTGATTCTGTTTGGGGTCTTGTATTTCTTGGGTCTATATCTTTGAATGCTTCTCTAGGCTTTGAAAGTTTTATTTCAAGATTTCATGGAATAGATTCTCAATGCCCTTATTAGTCACTTCACCTTTTGGGATATCAATTATTTGGGTATTTGAACATTTAATGAAATCTAGTATTTCTTGTATATTATCCTCATTTGTTTTTGGTTGTTTTCTCTATCTCCCCCCCACTCACCCAGGTCAGTTTCCATCTTCTATATCAGAGATTCAATCTTCTGCATGTGTAATATGCTTTTTGTACTTTCAAGGGAAGTTTTGATATCCTGTATTACAGCCTTCATCTCTCAGCTCCATTTGATTCTTTTTGATGGTGTCTATTTCTTCTTTCAAATTGTGTAATGACTTCCTCATCTCCTGTTGTTCATTATCTCTTTTCTCTTACATCTTCTGGAGTTCATTTCCCTTTTCTGTTGTATCTCTTTAAGTTTTGCCACTATGAATATTCTGAATTCTTTATGAAACATTTCCATGAGTTCCATTGTGCTGTCTGTGGATAATGAGAAATATTTTCTTGGTTTCTCATAGTTCTTGTGCCTCTGTGGTGGTTTCTGGTCATCAAGTGGATTATATGTTTCTTCCCTAGGACCTGCACTGTTGTTGCTGGGCCTGCATTTTCAAAATGTCTCCCAGATTCTAAAGAACAGATACACCTCGGGCTGAACTGCAGGGTCTCATCTGAGGAAGAAAGTATGGGAAACTATAAAGTCTGTGACAAACAGGAGAAAGTGGAGGTTTCAAAGTGGTCCCTGGCCTCAGTCCACACACTCAGTTCCACCACACAGGAGCTGGGCAGAAAGATGGGGCAGAAGTTGGGAGCAAGAGGACACCTGGAGCAGATAAATGGGGTGCACAGATCCAAGTCGGTCTCTGGCCTTGGTCAGCACTTTTACTTCTGCTCCCCCAACATATATTTTTGAGAATTCCATCTATTGTACAATCTTGACAACACAGAATTATTAATTTTGGAGATTGAAGTCTTCAGAGAAGAGATATAGTGATATCAAATTATGGTTTTATTCTGTATTCCCATTAACAATAAAAATACTGAATACATTTAAAATTTTTATCAACCATTTGAATCTACTGTCATGAAGTTCAAGTGTTCTGCCCATTTTCTTTGGTTGTTATAGTTTAATTCATATGGCAGAGTGCTTTTCATATTCTCATTATTATGAGTGTTTTGTTGGATATAGGAATTGCAGCTACCTTCTTCTATCTATGTACTATAATTTTATTCAATCAATGGTATCTTTTTAAAAAAATTGCAAAATTGTTCACCTATAGAGAGACAGAGAGAAAGACAGAGGGAGGAAGCATCTCCCAGTGGGGCATTTCTCTAGAAACTTTATTGTTTTCCTATTATATGCAGACCTATGATCCATCCCAAAGAAACTTGTATATTGTATAAGGAAGTTAGGTAAGGATCTATGTTCTCTTTCTTTTTCTTTTTTTGACTAATAGATATGCAATTGTTTTCTTATTCCAGAATATCTTATTGAAAAGATCATCCTTGCTTCCAGTGAAATAGAGAGACATCTTCAATGATCACTATTTGCAGATCCATTACTAAACGGTGTATTTGTTACACTGGCTTAATTTTTCTGTGTTTATGCCCACTCTCTTAATTACTGTAGATTCAGAGTAATCTTGAAGACTTACAGTGTAATTTCTGCAACTTTGTGTTTGTTTTCAAGATTGCCTTGGCTATTTCAGGTTCTTTACATTTACATGTAAATTTTTGAGTCAGCTTTTCAATTCTTCTCCAAAATGTACTGGATTTGCAGAGAATTCAAAGCTGAATTTGAAGGAAAATTGTCATTCTAATCACATGGAGTTTTGTAATCTTTAAACGCTGGACTAAGTCTTCATTTTTCTGAGCAAAATTTTATAATTTTCATGCATGATTCTTGCATATATTGCATTGTACTTATTTACTTCTAGGCATTTAGGCATTTAATATTTGCATGCTAGTATAAAAGTTATAAAATTCTTTTCTAATTGTTTGCTGCTGGTATAGAAAAATTTTACTCTTGAATATTGGCCTTCATAATGTAACTTTGCTAAATTAATCATTAATTACGGCAGTTTATAAATTCTTCTAGATCTCTTATGTACACATGTATGTCATCTGCTAGTAAAAATATTCAGTTTACTCATTTATAATCTTTCTATTTTTATTCATTTATGTAATTTTATTTTCAGTTAATTACTGATGCACATGCAGTTGTAAGAATCATAATTGCTCATTTAAGTATTATTATGGTTGATGCTTTTAAAAATTTTAGGTTGGGCCAACAGGTGGAATTATGGTAGAGGTGCTGGACTCCCACATGGCTGATTGCGGTTGGAGTTCCAGACCTTGGTGTCTTGCTTTTTCACTTTACCTCTCTCTCTCTGTCTCTGGTGAATACTTGAAGCCTGTGGCAAATTTAAAAAGTAATAATAATAATAATACATAAAATTAAATAAATGACTCTTAAAAAAATAAAAAGCCTTTCAGATGACCACAACATATGAATTATTTTAGTTCTAGACATTTCTTGGTTGTCTTTTTTTTTTTTTTAATTTAAGTTTTCTCCATCCTTGGTAAGATTAGAAATTTTTTGAATTGTACTCTAGATATTTTGAACATTATATTATGAGATGGTATACTAGTCAATTTTTTATTTGTATCTGTCAGACTCCCTGTTGAGGGGTACATCTAGTGTGTGTGGATGTGTCTGTGCAGCATCAGGTCAGGCCCTGCCAATACCACCCTAACAAAAGCAGAATGCTGACTCACCTAGCATTATTGCAGATAAATTCAGTTCTGCTTTTGCCTCATTGACATCTTCTAGGTTGGAACTTGGGCCAGTTTGTACCTCCTTGTTATCATCAAGTGGGACTTACTGACTACAGTAGAGAGAGACAGAGGAAACAGGGTGCAAAGTAGCCCTTCTCACCTTCCACTACTTCACTTTGGCTCCTTGATGCCAGGTTGTGTTGAGACTCAGCTCCCTGAGTGGGTCCCACTGATACCAGGAGATGGTGAGCCATAGTGCCAATTAACTTGCTTCGTACTGCCTCTTTCAGTTCATTGCTGTTGGCTGAATGTGGAAGTTCAGCTCTCTGCTGAGCTTTTAGTAACACCCAGATTGGGAAAACAGAGTATTAACTGATTCTGACTTATACAGCCTTGTACAGTCTCACTGCAACTGGGGAGGGATGGAAAATCAGTTTGCCACTGGGGAAAGTAGGAAAATCAACTTCCCACTGGGACCCACTGATACTACTGTATTGGAGTAATCAAAGCACCATCTTTGTCCAGGTGGGGCATGAAGCGGTCAGAGTCTCACCATATGTAGCATGTAGATAAGGGGGTTTGGGAGTTAGCTCTGCTTTTAGCCCACTAATAACACTTGAGAAGGAAATTAGAGTACTACCAGTTTCTCACAGGTGGAGGCTGAAACAGTAGACCCCACTCATACCACTGAGCAGGAGAATGTAGAGCCCCTGTCTCATTCATGGGCAGAGGTAGAGTTGGGAGACAGGTCAGTTCTCTGCCCAAGTCAAATCTTATAGGAGGTGGTGCAGTTTTTCTGTTGGTGTTTGACTAGAATAGAATGGCTATTGTCATAAAGGAACTTTGCTGGTAGCTACATTTTTAGCTGGGCCTTTCTCTAGAGAAACAGCTTTTCTTTGACTTTTTTTTTCCTCAGTGCCTGTTGCTGATTTTGGGTTGGAGTCACCTGCAGTACCTGATAAGATATATGAGAAAGAATAAGAAAACCAGGAACTAATTGCTGAGCCATTCATCAAGTTCCAAGCTCCCTAGGCAATTTGCCTTCTTCTTTCTACCTTTTATTCTGATGCTTGTTTGCTGTTGTATATCCAAGGTTGTAAGGCACAGAGTCTAAGAGGAATGGTGCTACTCTATCCTGCTTAGAACCAGTAGTCTTCAATGGCTTTTTTACTGACCAAAGTCTCCAACACATTATCTAGATCCAATGAAAATAGTTGTCCTCATATTTTATTCCTGGATCTGAAAATATGCTCAAAACCTTATCAGCATGCTGTTAAATATAGCCTTTTATTGTAGACCTTTTTGTTTGATTAAAATAATTTCCTTTTATTCCTAGTTTGCTGAAAGGTTTTCGGATAATAGGTGTTGAATTTTATCTAACATGTTTTTCTGTCTTTATTGCAAGAATCATAGTTTTTCTCCTTTGTTTGGCTAAAAGGATGAATTACATTGGTTTCAAATGTTAAATCTGCTGTGCATTTTCAGAACACAGAACATTTCGACGCAATGTATTATTCCTTCTATATATTGTTGGATTTGATATTCTACTATTTCATTAAGAATTTTGCCTTTGTATATACAAAAGAGATTATCTTCTTAAATTTTTTCATTGGATTCTTGGTTTTTATATTTGGTATTTTTCACTTCTAGAATTTTTTTCCTTCAAACTATCTTCTTTTATATTTTTACAATCACTACTTCAAAGTTCTCAGCTTATTTTCTGTTAACAAAATATATGTTTTATGGGGAACAAATGATGGCACAGAGATAAAATATGATGCTTTCTGAGGCAATCCTCATAGGAAGGTTTCCAGTTCAAATCTAGTGATCTCTCTGAGTACAGCAGATGCCAGTGTGTTCTTGATCCTGGGCTGACTGAAGGCTGAGGGTCTGGTGCCAAGAACATGTCGGGGGTGCAGTCTCTCTTTCTCTGTCTCTATCACTTGTAGAAGAAATAAATTCTCCCTCTCTTTCTGTCTTTCTCTATGTTTGTGTATACACACCCACACACATATATATATGTATATGCATATATATATATGTATATATGTATGTATAATATATAAATTGCAGTTCTGATATCTAGAACCTCTTTTGTTCCATTTCTTTTTTCTTTTTTTTGGAGAGGTTTTTGCTATAGGGCGCGTGCGCTCGCCAGACAGACAGAGAGAGACAGAGAGACAGAAAGCAGGAAATCACCCCCCACGGGGGATGGCCACGCCGCAATCCCTTCTCCTCCATTCTCCTCTCGGGATCTTGGGCATGCACGCACACGCGCCCTGCGTGAGTTTAAGCCACCGGGTCCAGGACACGAACCGCCATCGACTATGTGGGAGTCCAGCGACATAGCCATTACGCTAACTGCTGGTCCCCCATTTATTTTTTCTAATGTTTCTTTTAGTTTTCATTACTGCAGACTGAAGTCTTGGTCATTTTGATTATGTAACAGACTTAATAATTGTGAATGTATTTGTAGAAATAATTTGAAGGTGAGAATAATGTCAGTATCCTTTATAAAGTACACATATGTACTGCTGCTAAGTATGACAGAACACCAGCAATCATTACCAGAAATTACTTTACTCAGGTCTCAGGAATTGAGGATACTTGAAAGGTTTTGTTTGCCCCATTTTACTTTTGTTTTTGCAGTCTCTGTGAGAGCCAATTAGGTTCTCTTTTCAGTTCATCTTCCTAGGTTGTAACCCTTGAAGAGTCCCAATTCAAAGTGTTGAGGTTACTAAAACTTTCATTCTTTTTGAACTCTGGACTTCAAAGTTGTTTGTTTGTTTGTTTGTTTTCCCCATCCAAGTACATTATGAGTGCTATCAGACTCTCAGCAGGTCAAACACTGTCAGGAGAAAAGCTGCCCCAATGCTGGTTTATCTCTTCTAATTTCTATCGTCTTTCCAAAATGGCTCTTGTAAAATATTCCTCATCTCTTTATGGTTAAAGTATACTTCATATCCACTCATACCTATCTTTATCATCTCTTTCTCTTTCTCTATCAAGTCTATTTGTCCTTACTGAAAGAATTGATTCAAGCTATTTAACTTGCTATTATTAAAAAAGAAAATGTGATTTTCATATTTAGATCAAGAGGTCAAAAATTCTGTGAATGTAGAGATTATTGTTTTTTATCTATAATAATTAGATAATAACAAAAAGTTATTTTAAAAAATATATTGTTAAAGATCTGGTTGAAAGAGATATATGTTACAGTACATTATATAAAAAGTCATAGAAGAAAACATAACATGGAAGTCACAGAATCCATAGTAATCACAGACAATATGAAAACCAAGACCAGAACTGTCTTCTCCCTTGTACTGTCCTGGTTTTAGGAGTACTCAGTTTAACTCAAGCAATATATTTCTCAGTTATCATTACTGAACTATGATGTAACCAAAAGAGAGCAGAAAGATGTGGAATTTCAGTTGCAATAAGGAAGAGTTGGAGAAACAAAATATGTTTAACAGAGACAAGGTGTAATTTAGAAGAGACATCATGGGGACTGGCAGATGGTGTAATGGTTACCTCACTGGACTCCCACATAGACAACCACGGTTAGTTAACCAGTGGCTTAAAACTCATGCCAGGTGCATGTGTGTGTATGCCCAAAGTCCTGAGAGGAGAATTGAGGAGTAGGGATTGAGGTGTAGCCATCCCCCCCACCGGGGAATGATTTCTGACTTCCTGTGTCTCTGTCTCTGTCTCTTCAGTGAACGCACATATCCTCTAACAAAAATCTCTCAAAAAAAAAAAGAAGTGACATTATAACTATGTTCAAATATCTAAAATGTTCATATATCTGAATTTGTTTTGTTGAAGAGAGACTTGATTTAGTGCATATTGCTTTAAAAGCAAATATAGGGAGTTAAATAACAATAGGAAAGGAAGTATTCCAAACTGTCAAATAATATGGAGAGTGTTGCAAAACAACATTATCTGCTATGGGAAGTCTATATAAAGGGAGGATGACTATGTCTCAAGCTTCTCCTATATGTGCGTATTCATTACAAATCTAGAGTACTTAGAAACTATGCTTTAAGGTTTACCTGGCAGCAGCATGTAAGATATGTAGTAGGAGAGTTTACAGTTAAATAGACTGGATAATCAAAGTTATGACAACCCAGGCATGACCATTGATAGTGGGTATGGCAGGACATGGAAGCCAAAAGGAATCTTTGCTGAGGTACCAAACGATTTGGTGCTTTTCCAGCTTAAGAAAGACAACATAGAAGAGTATTCAAAAATGCCTTTTTAATGCTGTGCCGTAGCACTAGAAAAAATGTAGGATCCAATGGGATAATAGATGTGAAAACTCACATTAGAAGTTGTAAAGAAATTATGAAATATTTGTTATTACATAGTTTTTTATATAAAATTTTACTTTCTGATTTCTAAAACTATATCCTTTCCTGAGAAGCAGTCATTTGTTCTATAAGATTTTCTACCTCTATAATCTGTCCTACTGAAAAATTGCAACAACCCATGTGTGAATAATAGAAATTTTTCATTATTTCTGCCTAATTCAATCTTTGGCTTTTCCAATTTAAAGGAAGTTCAGGCTCATTATCCATCCTGGAATGGTGGATTATCACAGTATAATAGTATTACCTTAGTATGGAATGTTCAGAATTGGTACAATACTTCCTATGTGTCATAAAATACTTGTTTTTTTATTGTTTATTCTATTTCATTCACTATTTGCATGACACTGTATAAGAAATTTGAGTTACACCAGGAAACAAGATCATGCAATTCATATTTTACATAGTTTTCTTTGTATTTTTCCTGTAGGCGGAATAATGGCCACCTGAAGATATCCACATCTTAATCTCTAGAACCTTCGAATATATTGCCTTACATGACAAAATAGACTTTGTACATGTGATTAAATAGAAGACCTGGATATGAGGTTATCTTGGATTACCCAGGCCAATCTAATCACGAGTCCTTAGAAGCAGAGAGCTTTTTTCATTTGGAGTCAGCGAGTATTTCTACTAGACAGAAAGATAAGTCCTAAACTTAAATTTTGCAATATTTCCATGATGAAAGACCAGAAAGAATAAATGGAAAGAAAACATAAAAATAGGCTAGATGAAAACAATCCTCTTCTTAATCATAGTTCCCTATGCCAAGAAACTCTTCCCTACCTTGAAACTCCTATCATTCATGAAATAAAACAGGAGTCAGCATGAATATTCAGGAGAAAGTGATTGATTCTGATTGATTGTAGTGAGGAATAATTTGCACATGCTTGTATCTTATAAATACCACGAATGTATTGAACGTTTTGAGACAATTTGATAGTGCTTGTTGACTGTCTGCCTGTAACCTGTTACAGAAATAAACTCCCTTCTTCTCTAGCCTCTGCCTTTCATTTCACTGACAGCAATAAGAAGTAGCTGGATTATTTGGCCAGTAACAATGTCTCATAAAGTTGAAAATACATACTATCTGGCATTTTATAGGAAATATTTGTCAATTCCTGTGTCAAATTAACTATTGTTATTTTATAATATGGGGTATAAGGGCGTAGATGATATATTATCATTTGAGATCGAATTAATTGAATCACGATAAAATGCTTCTTTCTTGTCCTAGGAGTATATCTTTCCTCTTCTTGAGACACTTCAGACAGAAGTATTGAATCATCTGTACAAACACCTCACTCTCTGATTTCTCCCTCTAACTTAGTATTAATAGATCATTAGATTAATATCTGGAGTTATATTCATCTTGAATATCAACTGGAGAAAGGGGGAGAAAATCTAAGACAAAAGAGTGTAAGATATTAACATTTAGTTTCATTTAATAAGAATAAAAATCCAGGCAAATATCTTGCCTAATTCTGGAATTCTTACAATTCCAGACCTCCATATAAAAATCTCAAATCCATATTTTTTTTCAATTAAATTGGGCCATTTTTTACTAGATAATTAAAGCAAGATGGGGTACTAAGAGGGGTGTAGAATGTATTTAGAGGGACAAAGAAATTGTCCCTCAGATGAAATTGAGCTGAGTCATGAAAGATGAACAGAATCTTACCAGGATGGGGGCCAGCAGGTAGTGTGGTAGTTAAAGGCACTGGATTCCCACACGGCCGACCATGTTTCAAGTCCCCAACCTGGTGTCTTGCTTTCTTGCTTTCCCTTTCTCTCTCTCTCCATTTCTGTCTGGTCAAATTAAATAATAATAATAATGAATGGAATTAAATAAATTAATAATTCTTTAAAAAAAACAAAAAAGAATTTTACCAGGATGACAACATTAAGAAAGCATTTTAGGTGGAGGGAAAAGAATAGTTAATAAATAATGTGTTGCATGCTGTCTTTGTCTGTTTAGCTGCTATAACAAAAATATAGCACAGAGCAGCTTATAAACAACAGAGGTTTATATCTAACATTTTTAGACGTCCAAGATGAAGTCTCCAGCAAATCCTATGTCTGATGAGGACCATTTTCTAGTTCCTAGATGGTGCTTTCTAGCTGTGCCCTCACATACACGGGTCTCTCTTAGGTCTTGTTTATAAAAGTACCAGTTTCATTTATTAAATCTTCACCACCACAACCTGCCTAATCACCGCTACTAATACCATCACATTGGGCTAGGGATTTCACCATACGGATTTGGAAGAAGATGCAAACATTGACACCATGACAGGCACTTGAATATATTTTGTTTTAGTTTGCTTATTGTTTTAGTTTATTTTGTTTTAGTTTTCTCAGTCTTACCAAAGACTGGGTAACTTAAAAAATGGCAATTTATCTTCTCACAATTCTGAATACTGGAGGTCCAAAATTGAGCTTTTGGGTTTCCTTCGAAGCCAATCTTTTTAGTTTGTAGAATGCTGTCTTCTCCCTGTGTGTTCATATGATGTTATCTCTCCATCTTCCTTTGTTTCAATTTCCTCTTTTTTGTTTTAATTGACATATGGTGCTCGTGCTTACCAAACAGAGAAAGAGAGACAGAGAGAGAGAGAGAGAGAGAGAGAGAGAGGAGAGAAAGGAGAGAGAGACAGAGAAAGTACTCCCTCAGTGCAATGAAGTCACACTGCAATCCTCTGTCTTTTATTTCTCCATTCTTTTGGGGTTTGGGGCATGTAATAACACATGCCCAGAGTGTTTTTCAAATTGCCAGGGCCAGAATTTCATTAAACAAAAGGCTTCGAGACTAGCCCTTGATTTCCTCATATAATGTAATAAGGACACCAGTCATGTTGGTTTAGGGGCCACCCTAATAAATTACTTATCTCTTTAAAGATCCTATCTCCAAATACATTCATATTATGAGGTACTGGGGGTTGGACTAGAACATATGAATTTTAAGGTGACATAATTCATATGTGCATGTGTATATATATATATATGTGTGTGTGTGTGTGTGTGTGTGTGTGTGTGTGTGTGTATCTGTGACCAGCAGGTGGTATGGTGGTTAAGAGCACTGGACTCCCACATGCCTGATTGTGGTTCGAGTCCTGGACCTGGTAGCTTGCTTTTTCACTTTACCTCTCTCTCTCTCTCTCTCTCTCGCTCTCGCTCTCACTCTTGCTCTGTCCCTCTCTGGTCAAATTAAAATAAGTAAATAAATAAAGTTAAATAAAATAATTCGTATATTCATATAGATAGATAGATAGATAGATAGATAGATAGAGAGAGAGAGAGAGAGAGAGAGAGAGAGAGAGAGATGTAGATGTCTTGATTCAAGGATTCAAGGGTTAGGTTAGGGTTAGGGTTAGACCACCAGTAAGAATACTGAAGAAATATGTGACTTTAAAAGTTGTCATCCAGATTTGAATGTCATACTAAGGGGTTTGAATTTGCTTTTCAAATAATGAGGACTCAAAGACTGGTTTTAACAGAGAAGTATCATGAACAGGTTTATATTTTAGAAAAATATATCTGTATAGTAGTGGGCACAGTTATAGAGAGGACACATTAGAAAAAAGACTAGGAGGTTAGGAGGTTAGTTTATAGCATAGGACATTCTACTGGAGATGGAGGTCTGTAAAAAAAACAATAAATAAATAAAGCCATGGGGCATTGTACGGAAGAGAAGGGCAATGTTGTACAGAGATTTCTGGGAAAATCTAACTGTTGACCCCTTAAAAATATGATAAGGAGAGGAACCAGAAGTTTGAGCTTCTGGGTCACTAGTGGCTCTATTAGTGGAGATCAAAGATGCAAAAGATTATTTTACTTTGGGAATTTTTTACTTTGAGTTACTTATTCAGTGTCCAGTAAGTCACTGGATAAATGCCCTTTTAGAAGCCAAAATATAGGTCTGGATGAGAGAACAAACTTGTGTCATCAGTATTTATAGGAGTTAACTCAATCCCCACATGGAAAATACAAGTCATCACACAATAAATAATAAGTTCCAAATGCTACTCTGTAGCCCTGTGCTTTTCTTCAGAACTTCTCAGACCGTGCCTCCAACATTGCTGTTTTTCACATCCTCCCTTCAAGTGGGAACCTTCTAGCCCCCTCAGACCATGTTGCTATGCAAACATAATAATTTTATTTACCCTTTCCTAATTCAGGAGATGACGAAATTTCTGATTAGCTGTCACCATCAGAAGTAAGGCTTTCTTCATCTCTTGATTAGACTAAAGCAAAACATTTAAATTAGTCTCCAAGCTTTACATCTACCCTCTCTCCAATCCTTAGGTACACAACTGTTCCATGTATGTTCTGTAAGTTGTAGCTTGTCTTTCTGCCCCTTCCAGATTTCTTAGCTTGGGCGTATGGTCTGGGCTCTACCTACTCTTACAATGTTGTCTGCGTCCTTTTCTCTCCGGTTGGGCTATGCTCAGCTCACCTCTCTCGTTTTCATGTTCACGCTGTCCACCTGTGTTTAACCAAGTCCTTGCTTTGCTCCTTGAAGCAGAAATGCTCAAGATCTATCTCTTCTAAAAAGGCTACTCTGACTGTCCCAGCAATGGATCTTCCTTAATTATCTATGACATTACTTGGATTGAAAGTTATTTACTGCCTTGTATACTGTATTAGTCTGCTAGGTCCACCTTAAAAAAACGTACCACAGATTAGCTGCTTTAAGTCACAGAAATTTATTTCTCACACTTTTAGAGGCTGACATGTCTAAGATCAGGTACTGGCCAATTCATGCCTAGAGAGGGTCCTCTTCCTGTCTTGCAAATGGTCATTTTTTCACTATGTTTACCTGGTCTTTCCAGAGAAAAGGAGCTTTTACTCTTCTTTTTCTTATAAGCCAACCAATTCTATTGGATATGGAGTCCACCTTTATGACTTCATTTTGCCTCACTTACCTCCTAAAAGCTCTATTTCCAAATATAGTCATATTGAAGTTAGGGATTCAACATACACATTTTGTGGAAAGTAACTGAGTGCCTGACATATCATCACTTACTGGATTATCTATCTATCTATCTATCTATCTATCTATCTATCTATCTATCTATCATCTATCTATCTATCTATCATATCTACTATCTATCTATCACCTATCTATCTATCTATCTAGTGTATATAAATAAATTATTGCCTCAGCTAAATTTAAATCCCTCTAAGGTAGATTCCCTCTTTTATTTGGTCTTTATTCAGTATTTCTCAACTAGTTGCTGACTGCATAGTCACATATGCATATTAAATGAAAAAGTGGCACTAGATTACTTCTTTTAATATTTATCAGATGATGCATGAGCTTACCAGAGAGCTGGGCGACAGCACTCCTGATGGGGAATGGTCATGCTACAAGTCCTTCTTTATTTCATTCTTTCAGGATTTGAGGCAAACAACACACACATGCCTGGTATGTTTTTCAAACTGGGAGGGCCCAGGACCCAAGCCTCATGATTGACTGTGGGATCTAGCTGCCTTTAGCAGCAGGCCATAGGCTGTACTGGATAACTTCTCTTAACGTGCACAATGTCTCAAAGTCCTGTTTTACTTTGCTCACTCTAGTTTTTTTGTAATGTTCTAGTGTTAGGTTTCTAGATGGTACATACTGGTCACTCAGATGGTATAGTTTGATGACAGACCAATATGGAGAATTAAATCCTATCAGGCCAGGCAGTATGGCAGTGTAAAGCAGCTAGACCCACATGGGAAGGTCCTGGTTCATATCCTGGAACTCCCCTATGCATGCCAGGCACCTGTGCATGTACCAAATATCTGGATGGCTGAGACTGGGGGTGGGTAGTAGTATAAAGACCCTGTTAGTGGAGCTTGACTTTCTCATGCTCTGAGTCTCTCTCCTTTCAGAAGAAAGAAATAATTAAACTTAAAAATAGAGAAATCCTGTCCAGCCCTAAATTTTCTCTTGAGGGTACGCATATGTTTTAATGAACTATTCTGTCTATCTTTCATTGGCTGTTGATAAATAAACTTCAGTTATCATTTTTATCCACTTTCTCTTACCTCCTCTTTCTCATTTTCATTTTTTAAAAAAGGTATGAGAAAGTCACGAAAGAGAAGAAGTCAACTTTTCCCCTAACTATGAGCAGGTCATACATTTTTAAAAAGAAAGTGTAAAAATAATCCTAGACTAAGATAAATTTTTCTTTTAATGCATTAATACACACTTTTTAGATAATTTATGTCCTGTAGTCTATCAAATCAAAGACTATGGGTAGATTCTAATCCATGAATTATTGACAGCGGAGTCAGTATTGGGTCCTCTGAGGCTCTTATGGCCTATCTTATAAAAAGCTAAAAGTGGTTTTAAATGTGTGGTTCTACAGTGGTACATTAGGCCAAAGAAATTTAGTGTAAGACTCTACTTAGGAATAACAATTGTTTTTTTTTTTTGCTCATTACTTTGGGGGAGAACGATGGTATGAATAAGTGACTATCAGAATTTAGACAATTTTAAAGGAATATGTTTTTATTTATTTCAGTTATCATCAAATCAAGTTTTCTTTCTTTCTTTCCTTTTTTTTTTTTTTTTTTTTTTTGAGAGGATTTTGGTATAGGGCGTGTGCGCTTGCCAGACAGACAAAGAGAGACAGAGAGACAGAAAGCAAGAAATCACACCCAGCAGGGATGGCCACGCCACAGTCCCTTCTTCTCCATTCTCCTCTAGGGATCTTGGGCATGCATGCACACGTGCCTGGTGTGAGTTTTAAGTCACTGGGTCTGGGACTCGAACCGCTGTTGACTACATGGGAGTCCAGCAACATATCCATTACGCTAACTGCTGGTCCCCAAATCAGGTTTTCTAATTTGAGTTATCAACAAAATAAAATATATTTAAATAAAAGCATAGCAAAAAGAAATCACTGCCAGCCTCTAACATTCTTTTACCTTTTAAAAAATTTTTTGAAAGATGCTTTTATTGTCAAGATTTGAAAAATGCTACATATTCATTTGCTGGGTACTCATAATATATTTATCACATTAAAAGTTGTAAGAAATCCTGCAGTAACAAGTCTTCACCTTGTTTAACCCAATTTTCTATATACAGGTCACTTACCATCTTATAAAATATTAATAACAAAAATATATCCATATTCCCTTAAACAGAGTATAAGAATTTACTCCAGTTTTCTTTTTTAAATTCTATTTGTTATTATTATTTTTCCTTTTTTAAATTTTTCTTTATCTATTTCTTTTACATTCATTCACCGAGCATCATCAGAGCATACAAAATAGTTTCCATCCAGAATACACTGTATAGTGGCTTAGTCACACATGTTATCATAAAAAATAATTTTCCATTTTTTGTTTCTTAATATACCCACCCCACTCCCCATTTCTCACCCTCTGCCATTTCCCACTCTCCTCACACTCTTATCTCTGGTATCTTCAGTTGCTTTCCATTCCTTTATTTATTAGTTAACAAAGTATCTTAATTGATCTAACTACTTTCAATGGCAAGTTCGGCTGATATATAAATATCTGTAAACAAATATTTGAATTTAGGCATGAAACTGTGAGTAGAATGAATATACTATAAAATAGCACCTAGCTGAGGCTATATAGCTTACTGTGGCCATTAAATAAGTACTTTTTAAAATATGTTTTTAATTTCAAGAAAGGCAGTTTTAGCTTTAATAAATCAAAATAAAAAAATGTTAGAACTTTGCTTAAGACTTAAAGCCAAGAAGCAGGTTAGAATTTACTCAGATTTTCTGTAATAAAGTCAAAGCTTTTTGTTTTGTTTTGTTTTTGGCATTTTTCTTTTTTTTTTTAACATTTAATCATGGTACATCTTTATAGCACACAAAGTGAATTTTTCCATCATGAATACATTGTATATTAGTCTAGTCAAAGACATTACCACCCACATTATTATCAGCAGATAATTTTCCATTTTTGTGTCCATTAAATGTTTTTCTTCTTTTTTTTTTTCCTCCCTTTGATTCCCTTCCTCTCACCTCCAATTGTCCACCCTCCTCCCACATTGTCTCTGGTATCTACAGTCGTTCTCCATGCTTTTATACCTTCCAATCTTTCCATTTCTGCCCTAGAGTGCAGACATCCAGCATAGGTTAAATAGGGACATACAATGCCTCTCTTTCTTAATCTGGCTTGCTTTACTTAGCATTAAATCTTCCATTTGATAGAAATTGGAAAAATATGGAAGATTTTATGCTAAACGACACAAGACTTTTCTCTCTTTTTTAAAAATTTTATTTATTCATTTATTTATTTTAATTTGACCAGAGAGACACAGAGAGAGAGAGAGAGGGAAAGTGAGAAAGCAAACCACCAGGTTTGGGACTCAAACCTTGGTCAGCCATGTGGGAGTGTCCAGCACCTTAACCACCACGCCACCTGCTGGGCCCCACAGGACATTTTTTCCTAATAAAAGGAAAAATGTTTTGGATTTTTAAATGACTATAAACCTTTAGGGTTTTTATATAACTTCTTTTGGAATGTAGTCTTCAATATCATCAGTACATAAAAGTAAGAAATGTCCCAATGTTATAATAGGGTTTTAGGAGGATAATAGTTGTGAAATTGGACCTTTGTTTTCCATTTCCATAACCTCCGAAACTGACAGTTTCTTTCCCACTTTCACATAGTCACCATATATTTACGACACAGATACCCTTCTAATGACAGTGCTTAACACCTTATTATACACATCAACAAATCCCTCATATTCAATCAAAACAACATGGTTTGAAAAAATCTGACCAATATTGAGAGCCTATGTATGAATAAGTACATTATATAGGGTTTCTTTGTTTAATAGAGTTAATCTTAATGCTGCTATGCCAGGGATTACACACGAAATCATTTTGTAAGTTGAAATAAAGAAACAGTATCTCAGTAACAGAACAGTATGAGTTAATAGCACATGATTTAATATCAAACAGACTGGGCTCTGAACCTCATCTCAGCCTCTTATTAGGCATTTGGCCTTGGGCAAATTACTTTTAACTTTCTTTATAAAAAAAGATTTTGCTATAGGGGGTGATGCTCATGAGAGAGATGTGCTTAGCAAGATTTTAAAGCCACCTGGGACTTGAACCATGGTTGGCCATGTTCAGCACCTTAACCACCATGCCACCTGCTGGCTCTGCTTTTAACTTTTTAAAGTATGGCATCTTGGTATATAAAACTACATCAAGAACTACCTATCTGGTATATTGTTTAGGATAATTAATTTTATCACATAGATACAATGTTGTTACATATTAAATATTTGACACAATATTTATTAAATTTTATATTGACCAGTGTCATTTTTTTTGTATAAATTGCCGAGTATCTTCTCTTCAAATCACTGATAAATTCCTTCTCTGTGAAATTACATTTAAAATAGTTGGTACCTACACAGACATCAACTGAAACATAATATAAAGATTTTACTGAGAAACATTCAACCATTTTATTGATTGAAAAATGTTACTTGTTACTTTTTTGGTTTTGGCAAAGGTTCTTGCTTAAGGTGATTGAAAAGGATCCTAAATTGGCGAGATCAATGGATGATAATATTTTGTCCTGTTTTATTGCATTTTAAGTGGTAAACTTCTGCTTAAAATAGATGTATCTCTAGTCTAGCTTAATATTATTATAAATTCCAAAAAAATGGATTCCAAATAACTATTTTTCACCTTACTTTATTTCATAGTCTATTATCACTATTACTCATTTGGAATATCAGCTGTGTTTAGTAGTTCTGCTTCTTTAAGTGAAAAAAAAGTTTTTCAAATTGGAAACTTGGAAAGCCTTTTTGTTTTAATTTTCATTTTCCAGGACAGCTAAAGCTTTTAATGGGCTAGGAAAAGCATAAAATATCTTCACTTTGCTAGTGAGTCCTTTGTAATACAAACTAAATTAATCCCAAGAAAAAGAGCATATCCCTCCATTAACTGTGATAAAAATCTAGTTCTTGAACACTCACATTCCACTACTGAGCACTGACTCCACACTCAAGCTGAGCAATGCTTTCTAAACCGAGAGAAGCAATGAGTTTGGTAAAGGGTTTTGAGGATCCTCCTCTGTGTGGTAGGTAAGGAAGAGTCACTAAGGCAATGGTGACGTGTTATTACCTAGAATCATAAAATCTATAGCTGTCAAGGGTCTTTCTCTGTGGCCACTTTCCCTGATCAACTTAAAGAAACTTTCATTGTCATTATTAAAGTAATGAAAAGTTTCTAGAAAAGAAGATGTTCAGGATATATATTGCCACAAGCAGAAGGCTGGAGTACAAAATCTGGTAAGAAAACAATGGGAAAAATGACCCCTTCTGGGAAGTGAATCGTGACTTTCTTCACTAGAGCTCATACATTTGTGCTCCCTGCTTGACAATCCATGTGGGCTACACCCTGACATCTGTCCCTGCTCTGGCAACCTTCAGATTCTTGTGAGTGAGAGAACATGGGAGTGTTTTATGCCCCTGAAATACTCCAACATTTATATATATATATATACACACATATATATAATTTAACTTTATTTATTTATTTATTTATTTATTTATTTATTTATTTATTTATCTTGACCAGAGAGGGAGAGAGTGAGAGAGAGACAGAGAAAGAGAGAGAGTAAGTGAGAAAGGAAGCCATGTGGGAGTCCAACACCTTTAACCACCATGCCACCTGCCGGCTCCAGTTATTCAACATTGATTTGCACCAGAGTCAAGTTTTTTTTTGTTTGTTTGTTTTTTGTTTTTTTAGAGAGATATTTGCTATAGGGTGCAAACACTCACTGGAGAGACAGAAACAGAGAGATAGAAAGGGATAAATCACCAGGAAAGATGGCCATGTCATGATCCCCTCCCCTGCATTGTCTTTTTGGAATTTGGGGCACACATGCACGCCCAGTGTGAGTTTCAAGATGCCAGGTCTGGAACTCAAACTACAGTCAGTCACAGGAAAATCTGGTGTCTTAATTGCTAAACCAGCTGCTGGCTCCAGAGCCAACTTTTTTATATGGCAAGATATCTCATGTGAGCCTAGATCATAGAAGATGTTTTATTTTTGTTTTTTTATTTTTTTTAAATTTTTATTTACATTTTTTTAATACGTTCAATTACATTATTTAGCTTACAAGGTGGTCATTTCAATATATGAACATTTCTCCCGGTCTAGTTGATCAAAATATAACAAAACTACGTCCCTGTCTCAACAATGCTGTCTTCGTATCCCTCCTCCAAATGTTCTTCCCCAGGCCCCACTCCTCCACACACCCCACATCTGGCATTCACATCTACCTCTTCTGTTTGTACATCCTTTAGCCGGTCAGAAGATGTTTTAAATATCACTTCTCTGTTTCAATTTAAATTGTTAGAAAATTTCAACTTGTGGGGCTAGCAGATGGTGTGATGGTTAAGGTGGCTGGATTCCCACTTGGCACACTGAGGTTTGACTCCCAGACCTGCGGCTTGAAAATCACACTGGGCACCTGTGTGTGCGTGCCCAAGATCCTGAGAGTGAGAATGGAGGAGAAGAGATTGTGGCGTAGCCATCTCCCCTAGGGGTCAATTTCCCACTCTCTCTCTCTCTGTATTTCTCCTCTGGTGAGCACCCAGGCCCTATGGCAAAACCTAAACTAAAAATTTAAAAAAAAATCAAATTCCATTCAATTTAATAAACATTCACCAAGGACCTATCAGGAGCAGGGATCTGTGCTGAAGACTGAAGGATACAGAGTTGGATAAAGTATTCTCTGATTCTCTTGGTTCTTCTTCTAGGAGGTCAAAAACATCAGAAGAGGTAAAATAGAAAAATTCAAAATGGCTATAAAAATAACTATTATATTGGGACCAGCAGGTGGTGTGGTGGTTAAGGTGCTGGACACTCCCACATGGCTGATCACGGTTCAAGTTCCGAACCTGGCAGCTTGCTTTCTCACTTTCTCTCTCTCTCTCCCTCTCTGTGTCACTCTCTCTGGTCAAATTAAAATAAAATAAATGAATAAATAAAATTAAATTAAAATAATTCTTTAAAAAAATAACTATTATATTGTCAACTAGTCTCTTATTCAAGTTTAATGCTTGTCTAACAATGGTAGATTTTTTAAAATTTTATTTGTTATTTACATTTTATCATTGTACATCTCTGTATCGCATAAAGTTTTTTTCAAGGGATGCATGTGGTATTTGATAATCAAATAAAGGTTATTACCATAAACATCATTTTCAACAGAAAACTTTGCAATCTTGTATCTGCTAAAGAGTTTTTCGGTTTGGCTTCTGGCTTAAGATATATTCCAGACACTTGATCTTATAGTCTGTTTACACTTAACATTGTCTACTCAGTGAAGGGAATAATGCAAAATCTAATATTTTTCTTGGCTCATAAGACCTCGTAGTTAAATGGAGACTACTTTAGTATCATTGTGAACTATGGGACACAGAGTTATTTCCTGTCTAATAAAATCAACTATAAATGATTGCTTGGGTCATCAGGCTCCTGGAATGATCTTTCCATCAATTTGTGGGGTGGCATACTAGCCAGGACAGCATGATGCAAAATTAAATATTTTAAAAAAGCTGTCTCTTAGAAATGAATTTGATTTATAATTAAGCTTTTCCTGGAATATAACAATAACTAAAATGCAAGCAAAAGATAGGTCTTGATGATTTAGAAATGTCATTAAAGTCATATATTCACTAAGTGATAATGTGTTTCTTGTTTCGATAAGTGGGAGATGGAAGGGAGATTACAAAACATGTTTATTAAAATTCACCTTGTGAATAAACTAAGGACAGCCTAAAAAGTATTTTACCATCTATATTTTAAAATTGAAAACTGACCACTGAGAATTGAGATGATTATATTTTAAGTTTCAAAGGAAATTCGGGTGGAAAATAATGCCAATAATAAAACGGGTGAGCGTTGTTGGTTTCAATCTAGGGGTGGGACAGTATCACCTAGGATTCCTCCCACTGCTGTCCCTTTCTCCACTGAGTCCCTGACCACATCCATCCTAGTACTTAATTCTGGCCAACCTCTGCTTAGAATTCAAACCCTATTGTGATTGAACAGATGCATATGGGTTTATCTGGCAAGAGATTCTATTCTGTAGGCATTTCCAGAAATAATCTAAAAGGGATTTCTTAAAATATCATTCAGAACACATTATAGCCTATTAAAATGATGAAATTACAAACATTTCACTTAAACTGTACAATGATTTATATTTTTTTCTCTTCCAGATGTCCCAATCGCCCCTCAAAGTCGGACTCTGTAAGAGAGCCTTGTGGATGGAATCACTGGGGCTGAGACAGCCTAGCCTGTAGGGTGACTCCTGATAGCCTGTGTCCTCCTGGGCATGTTATTCCAGTCACTGAATGCCTTGGTCTCCTGTTTTGTTTAAAAGTAGTAATTACTATACCTTCCTTATATAGCACTGAGGAGGATTTAAAGTATTGATGAATGTGAAGCTCTTCAAACATACTGTATGTGTATATATATGTATATATATCTCTATTTAGGGTTCACTTGCTTTTTCTTTTTGAAAATCAATCCTTTCTCCTGACATCTTCATTTTATTGAATTAAAATCAATATCCTTCTAACTGCTAAACATCAAAACCTTAAGTATCTGGGATTTCTTAATGTGCATTGAGATAGATTATTAAGGGGTTGTCAATGACTGCCTTTAAGAAGACCACCAGGTATTTAGGACTTATTTTTGGTCATCTCTTCCAGATAATTTCAAGAGAAAAAGAATATTTAAATTGAAAGGACAGTGAAATGTACTTGGCTTTTCATAACCCTACCCTACAGATTGGTATGCTGTAAAATGGTGGTAAATTTTAAGAGCAATCATTCCTGATACAGTAAGACAGGAAAGCCTTAGGTCATAATCATCAGCTTTACAAAAAAAAAAATGCCTTAAGGGAGGCCCAGATGGATTATCTAGAGGCCTTTCACCTCTTCCTCCAGCTCTGGTGTCTGTCACAGCATCATCAATCCATTCATAGCATGTTACTTAGCTATGAACTTCTTAGAGTGACAAGAGGGTGATTCATAATATGTAGTAAGGCTTCCAGGAAAGCATTTTCACTTTAAGCTACAGGGTAAGTGAATCAGCCTTTTGCTTTCTCATAGGAACTACTTATCTTCAATCTTTCAATTAAAGGTCAAAAAATGAAAGAAGACACTCTGGTTGTCTATTATGGTATTTTGTTCCCATTGTCAGAGAATCTGTTCTTTACATAGTTGTCACTCAGCTTGTGTAAGATTCATGATCACCCTTCCCTCAATAATATTTCTGATTAAAAATGTGGGAAATTTTCTTGAGAGGTCTGGAAAGCTTTGTGAATTATGAGAAAAAAATAATGGAGAATTATAGTCCTTTTCAAAAAAGGAAAAAAATGAAAAAGCCTCCCACAGCTAGAATAATGCTTAAAAGCATTAACCTAAAAAGATTAAAGGCAAAATCTTATGACTCCACCTAAAATCACTTTTTTTTTTTTTTAGTTTTTTTGCAATAGGGCATGTGTACTTGTTGAAGAAAGAGGGAAAGTGAGAAATCATCTCCCCTCTTGCCTCCCCATTGTGGATGATCATGACACAATCTTATTTTTTCCATTCTCCTCTTGGGATTTTGGATATGCACACACATGTACCCAGTGTGTTTTTCAAGTTACTGGGTCCAGGACTCAAAACATGGTCAGCCATGTGGGAGTTAACACCTTAACCACCATGCCACCTGCTGGCCCCAAAATACCTGCTAGGAAGTTAAAATCATGCTACTTAGGGTCTTACTCTGTGTTTTCAGAGCTAAGTAAAAAGGAAGTGTAAGTTAAACTCATATGATAAAAAACAAATGCAACCAACAATTGTTAAATGCTTAATATATGCCAGGCCTGATGTGAACTAATGCATTTAATCCTTAAAACAACCCTAAGCACTAGCTCTATTACTACCTTAACCCAACAGATAAAACACAGAAGCCCAGCAAATTGCCCAAGGTCAAAGAGCTATGAAGGCACAGAACATCAATTTTATTCTATTTGGTCTGATTTTAGAGCCCATGCTCTTAACCACTATATCTTGCTATTCTACAATGCCAGAAATGGATATGGAATACTCTGACCCTCAGCATCAGGAGTGGGTTTGTACTAAAAAACTCCTCAATTTTTCATTTGCTCTATATATGCTGATGACACTCCTATTAATACATCAATCTTAGTACTTCAAAAAACTTTCATGAACAAATAAATACATCTCCTAATCCAAAATCAATTTGTATTTATGGAATATCTCATGACCTACAGAAGACGTTCATTAAATACTGTCAGATGAATGTTTGAAGCAACTATTTATTTAAATTCTCTTATATCTTTCTAGTTAGAAATGGCTGTGGTGTGTTTTAACGTATGTTACCTTATTTAAACCTCAAAATAGTCATGTGAGGTATGGGTACTCCATCCTGTTGTAAAAAAAGAGTTCACTGAAGTCTAAGAGATTAAATAATTTACCATAGGTCAATAGTTTAGAAATAAAATAGAATTCTTCCTACCATCTCAGTTCATCTTATACATATTTAAAAGTTATGAGGGCACTAGAAAAAGTTTGTGGGTGGCCAGCATGTGGCACGGTGGTTGAGGGCACTGAACTCCCACATGACCGACCATGGTTCGAGTCCCGACCTGGCAATTTGCTTTCTCTCTCTCTCTCTCTCTCTCTCTCTGTCCTTCTCTGGTCAAATTAATTAAATAAATAAATAAAGTTAAATAAAATAATTCTTAAAAAAAAAAAAGGAAATCTATTTTTAAAAAAAAATTGTAGGAAAGCAAAATTAAATAAAAGTTTATTATGATGCAAATTTTTTGAATTCCAGGCATAGTTTTCTCATAAAATATGTATTTCCCATGAACTTTTTAAAAGATCGCTTATATTTTGTCTTATGAAAGTAAAAATAATTCAAAATTCCTAATGCAATCTAAGGGGATGTTTAAAAAAGGAAAGGAGGGACCAGCAGTTAGCTTAATGGCTATGTCGCTGGACTCCCATGTTATTGACTGCAGTTCAAGTCCTGGACCTGGTGGCTTAAAACTCACGCCGGGCACATGTGCGTGCATGCCCAAGATCCCAAGAGGAGAATAGAGGAGAAGGGATTGCGGTGTGGCCATCCCCCCTAGGGGGTGATTTCTCGCTTTCTGTCTCTCTCTGTCTGTCTGGCAAGCCCACGAGCCCTGTAGCTAAAACCTCTCAAAAAAAAAGAAAAGAAAGAAAAAAAGGAAGGAAAAATCTAGATCTTAGAAAAAAGGAAAAATGGTGAGATGTGATCTTTTTGGTTTTATTTTCTGGGAAGTTATGCTGCATATCACCAAGAATACAATTAGATGAAATATACTAAACTCTTCTAGAAAAATTCCCTTATATGTGATTGGAGTCCAAAATATGTCTCTAAGCAAACTTTATGGATGAATCTCACTGACGTTATTATGGATAATAGATTAATACAGCAAGATACTGAGATCAAATTCTTCCTTTGTATTTTACATCCATAAGCTGCTCTAGTAAAGAAATCAGTGTATTTGATAAATTTTAAGACAAAGGCCATTTTTTTTTTTTTTTTTTTTTTTTTGGTGAGATTTTTGCTATAGGGCGCGTGCGCTCGCCAGACAGAGACAGAGAGACAGAAAGCAGGAAATCACCCCCCAGGGGGGATGGCCACGCCACAATCCTTTCTCCTCCATTCTCCTCTCGGGATCTTGGGCACGCACGCACACGCACCCAGCGTGAGTTTAAGCCACCGGGTCCGGGACTCGAACCGCGGTCGACTACGTGGGAGTCCAGCGACATAGCCATTACGCTAACTGCTGGTCCCAACAAAGGCCATTTTTGATTGTGAAAGTAGTAAGAATCAAATTTAATGAGTTTAGTCATCTTCAGAGGTAACCCTGTGAAATGGTTGGTCCATGTCTACCTGAATGGAAAGACATTGGTCTGAATGAAGTTACAAACTAATCAATTGTTCTAAAGTCAAAATAACAGTAGAAGAATGGTGACCTTGGCAAAAAGGAACCAATGACTTTTAGATTTGTCACTATGTCTTCACACTATCCATGTGTTGAAACTAGCAACTTCAACTGACACATCTAATCCTCCAAAGGAAGAAGATGCATCAGGTGGTCAGAGTTTTATGTCATCATCATCATCAAAGGTTTTCTTATTGTTCCTGTTTCATGTATGGTGAGGCAGTATTGAGACATTGCGCATATCCAGGGAGCATTGTTACAGTAGAATGCGACATAATGATGCTCTCTGCCATTACCCAATTCTATTGCCTTTTTACTAGCATATTTGGTAGACTGAAGGATTGAATTAGTAGGAAAGGAAAATGTTGTAAAAGGAAGTTAGGGAGTTGCTGATGGTAAACCTGGTCTATATCAGAGTAGTATCTCATTCTGGTTTCATTTGTATTTCCCTAATGCTAAAGATAATGAACATCTTTTCAAATGGGTTTTGGGACATTTGCAAATATTTTTTGAATATTTGCTTTGAATATTTGATTTTCAAATACTTACTTGACCCAAAAGAAGATTTGTATTTTATTTTTCAGAAAAATACAATAGTTTTACTTCATATTTTAGGTAGATCTGTTTTTTTTTTTTTTTTTTTTTTTTTTTTTTTTTTTTTTTTTTTTTTTTTTGCATAAGGAGTGTGCACTTACACTGGAGAGAGACAGAAACAGAAGGAAAGTAAGAAATCATACCTAGAAAGGATGGCCATGCTTTAATCCCGTCTCCTCTGTTCTCTTCTTGGGATTTTGGGCAGGCGTGCACACATGCCTCAAATGATTTTCAAACTATCAGGTCTGGGACTAGAAGTGTGGTCGGCCATATGGTAGTCCAGAACCTTATACACCATGCCACCTGCTGACCCTGGTGTAGTTCTGTTTTTAAGTTAATTTTGAATGTGGTTTGAAGTACAGGGGCTAATTTTATTCTTCTGTATTTAGATATCTAGTTGCATTAGCACCATTTGTTGAAAATAATTTTCTCTCCCCATCAAATTGCCTTGCACCTTTGCCAAAAAATTAATTTACCATAAATACAAAGATTTATTTTGGGGCTCTCAATTCCAATTGAGGAATCTTCATATTATTTTCCACAGAAGTTATACTAACTTACATTCCCACCAACAGTATAAGAGGGTTATCTTTCACCACAGCCTCACTGGCACTTGTCATTCTTTATTTTCTTGATCCTAGCCATTCTAACTGAAGTTCAATGATATTTTATTATAATTTTTAGTTAGCATTTGTTTTCCTTATAACAAAATATTTTAAACTTTTAAAAATATACCTTTTATAAAACCATTTATGTCTTCCTTGGGAAACTGGCCAGTCATTTCCTTTTCCTAACTTTTAATTGGATTAATCATTTTTTATGGATAAGCTGCTTGAGTTTCCTATATATTCTGGGTACAATCCCTTTTCTGGGGAATAATTTGCAAATATTTCCCCCATTACAAGGGTTGTCTTTTCACTTTAATTAATGTTTCCTTTGCTTGAAGAAATCTTTTAGCTTGATGTAATCCTCACTTGTCTGTTTTAGGAGAATATTGCCTGTGAGTTACGGGTCTTATTTAAGAAATCTTTGCCTACTCCAAAATTTTCAAGAATTTCCCTTAAGTTTTCTATCAGTAGTTTTATAGTATGAGGCTTTACATTTAATTCCTTAATCCATTTTGTGTTGATTCTTGTTAATTGTGAGAGGTAGGGGTCTAGTTTAATTTTGCTGCATGTGAATATCCAGTTCTTCCAGCACCCTTTACTGAAAAGACTTTCTTTCCGCTATTGGAAAGTCTTGAACTTTTTGTCAAAGATCAGTTGTTGTATGATTGGAGGTTATTTCTATATCTCTATTCTATTTCATTGGTCTATGTGTTTATTTCTATGTCAGTACCATGCTGTTTTAATTTTTGGGTAGTGAGATGCCTCCTACTTTACTATTTATCTATTTATTTATTCATTTTGAGAGATTTTTGCTGTAGGGTGTGAGCACTTGCAGGAGAGACACAGAGACAAGAAGCAAAAAATTATCCCCTACGGGAGATGGTTATGCTGCAATCCCTTCTCCTCCATTCTCCTCTCAAGATTTTGGACACATGCGCACACATGCCTGGAGTAAATTTTAAGCCACCAGGTCCAGGACTCGAACTATAGTCAACTATGTGGGAGTCCAGCAAGGTAGCTTTACACCATTTGCTGATCCCCCCTACTTTATTATTTTGACAACATTGCCTTGGAGATATGGATTCTTTTATGACTTCAGACTTTTCTTAACATAATAAAAGCTACATATGAGAGGTAGATTGCTAACATCATACTGAATGGGGAAAAGCAAAAAGCTTTCTTACTAAAAATAGAACAAAATAGGATTGTCTATTTGCTCCACTCCTTTTCAACATAGTGTTGGAAGTCCAAGTCAATGCAATCAGACAAGAGAGCAAAACAAAAGGCATTGAAACAGAGTAAGAAAAAGCTAAACTACCATTATTTGTAGATGATATAATTATATACACAGAAAATCCAAAGGAATCCATGAAAAACTCCTAGAAATGATAAATGATACAAAATCAATATACAAAAATCTATAGCATTTTTATAAACCTACAATGAACAGACTGAGACAGAAAAAGCAGGGATCAGGGAACCAGCAGTTAGCGTAATGGCTATGTCGCTGGACTCCCACGTAGTCGACCGCGGTTCACGTTTCGGACCCGGTGGCTTACAACTCACGCCGGGCGCATGTGCGTGCGTGCCCAAGATCCGAGAGGAGAATGGAGGAGAAGGGATTGCGGCGTGACCATCCCCCCTGGGGGGTGATTTCTCGCTTTCTGTCTCTATGTCTCTCTCTGTCTGTCTGGTGAGCGCACGCGCCCTATAGCGAAAAACCTCTTCCAAAAAAAAAAGAAAAAAGAAAAAGCAGGGATCAGTTGTTAGTGTAATGGCTATGTTGCTGGACTCCCATGTAGTCGACCCTGGTTCGAGTTCTGGACCCGGTGGCTTAAACTCACGTTGGGCCTGTGTTCGTGCGTGCCCATGATCCTGAGAGGGGAATGGAGGAGAAGGGATTGTGGCATGACCATCCCCCCGGGGGGTGATTTCTCACTTTTTAATCTCTCTGTCTCTCTCTGTCTTTCTGGTGAGTGCATGAGCCCTATAGCTAAAACCTCTTCAAAAAAAAAAAAAAGAATTTTAAAAAGCAATCCCTTACATTATTTACAGGACAAATAAGATACCTAGGAATAAACATAACCAAAGAGGTGAAAGACCTATATAAGGAAAGCTATGAAAAACTGAAAAAAGAAATAGAGTATGATATAAAAATATAGAAAGACCTATCAAGTTCTTGAATTGGAAGAATCAGTATAATCAAAATGTCAGCTCTATCCCAATTAATTTATATACTTAATACAATACCAATCAAATTTTTGGTGACATTTTTTCACATAAATAGTTTTGTAATTTGAAACTGCAAATTTTTCAACTGTTTCCCCCCCTAAGGCTGCCTGAACTGGTCTGGGGTGCTTGTATTTCCATTTAAGTTTTAGGATCAGATTGTCAGTTTCTTTTTTTAAAATAAGTCACTTTCTGGGATTGTAATAGAGATTGAGTTTAATGTGTAGAATATTGTCTTCCAAGTTGTGAACCTGAGATGTTATTGCAACTATTTAGGTTTTCCATAATTATGTTCATCAATGTTTTATAGTTTTTATTGTACAAATCTTACATTTCTCTTAACTTATTCTTAAGTATTTTATTCTTTTGATGCTACTATAAATGGAATTATATTTTAAATTTTATATTGAATCTGTTCATTGCTCTTGTTTAGAAATCAGTTTTGTAGGTTGGTTTTGTATCCCTTAATTTGCTAAACTTGTTTACTATTGTGTATGTATGTGTGTGTGTGTGTGTTTATATATATTTCTGTTACTCCCTAGTATTTCCTATATACTACATAATACTATATATGCATAGGCAGTTTCAATTCTATCTTCCAATATGGAGTCCTTTTATTTCTATTTCTTACCTAATATCCCTGTGAAGAACTTCCATTATAATGTAAAATAGAAGTGACTTGAATAAACATACTTGCCTTATTTATTTTTTTTTATAATTCATAATAGAGTGTGTGTATGTGTGCGTGTGTGTGTGAGAGAGAGAGAGAAAGAGAGAGAAATATAGAGAAAAAGAGAGATAGAGAGAAATAAGGACCCCATGATCTCCTTCTCCTAGTCCTCTAACCTGTCAGATCCTGTGCATGTTTAGCTTCTTTCAGGCTAAGCAGGCTGTGGATTTGAACCATGGTTGGCATGTGGCATTCATCTTCTCTTGAACAGTATATCACTGCTGCACCCAGTATCCAGTCCTCATCTTCTTCAACTTAGGTGGAAAGCATTTAGACTTATACCATATAGTATGTCATTAAATATCAGTTTTTCAAAGATGCTTTTTATCCAGTTAAAAGAGATTCCTATTGGGACCAGCAGTTAGCATAATGGCTATGTCGCTGGACTCCCACGTAGTCGACCACGGTTCGCGTCCCAGACCCAGTGGCTTAAAACTCACGCCGGGCGCGTGTGCGTGCGTGCCCAAGATCCTGAGAGGAGAATGGAGGAGAAGGGATTGCGGCGTGGCCATCCCCAATGGGGGGTGATTTCTCGCTTTCTGTCTCTCTGTCTCTCTGTCTTTCTCTGTCTGTCTGGCGAGCACATGCGCCCTATGGCAAAAACCTCTCCAAAAAAAAAAAAAAAAAAAAAAAAAAGAGATTCCTATCTATAGTTACTTTCTTGAGTATTTTTATCATAAAAAAGATGCTGAATTTAATCAAGTATATGTTCTATGTCTATTGAAACAATCACGTGGGGTTTTTCTTTCTCTTGGTGTATTTGGGTCATTTAGTCTATTATTTTGTTTATTTCATTGATTGATTTTGGATGTTAAAATCATTCTTCATTACTGGAATAAATCACACTTACTCGCTTTTGGAGTATAATCCTTTTCATATTTTCTGCTGGTTTTGGTTACTAGTGTTTTAAAAAATTATTTACTTAATTTTATATATCGTTATTATGTTTTTAATTTACTACAAGGCATGCATGCTCACCAGAAAAAGAGAAAAAGAATGCAACTTGCCAGATCCAGGACTCAAAATATGGTCAATCATGTAGGAGTCCTAAGACTTAAGCACCATGCACCTATTGGTCCCTGGTTATTAGTATGTTATTTGGTGTTTTTATCTCCATATTGATAAGAGATATTCCTCCCTACTTTCTTCTTTGGTGATGTTTTTGGTCATGGGCCTAAGGTGATACCGACCTCACAAAATGACTTGTGAAGTCATACCACCTCCTTTTTTATTTAGTTTGCTAACAATTTTTTTTTTTTTAAACCTTTGACAGATTTTATTAATTTACTTGGCCCTGGGCTGTTCTCTGTGGGAAGTTTTAATCATTCAATTCTTTGTCATAGATCTATTCAGATTTTCTATTTATTACTGGGTCAGTTTTGGAAATTTGTGTTCTCCTAGAATTATCCAATTCATTCAAATTTTATAACTTGTTGCTGTATAATTGCTCATAATTTTTCTTTATTTTTTTAATTTTATTTATTTTTTTGGGGGGAGAGGTTTTTGCCACAGGGCGCATGCACTCGCCAGACAGAGAGAGAGAGAGAGAGAGAGAGAGAAAGCGAGAAATCACCCCCCAGGGGGGATGGCCACACCGCAATCCCCTCTCCTCCATTCTCCTCTCTGGATCTTGGGCACACACGCACACGCGCTGGCGTGAGTTTTAAGCCACTGGGTCCAGGACGCGAACTGTGGTTGACTACATGGGAGTCCAGCGACATTGCCATTATGCCAACTGCTGGTCCCTTTATTTTTATTTCTGTGAGGTCAGTAATGGTGTCTAATTTTTCATTTCTGATTTTTTTTATTTTGGGTTGTCTCTTTTCCTGTTCCATCTAAAGTTTGTTGATTTCACTGATTTCTTTAAAGAGCCAATTTTTGTATTTTGTTTTTATACTTTTAATTTTCTTAATTTCATCTAGTATTTTTTTATTTCCTTTTTTCTACTTGTTCTAGGTTTAGTTTTTTTTTTTTCTATTTTCTTAATGTGCAAGATTAGATTAGTAATTTGAGATCTGTTTTTAATTTAGATGTGTGGTTATATATTATTCTCTGATAACTGCTTTAGTTGAATTCCATAAGTTTTGGTGTCCTGTTTTTAGTTTTAATCCATTTACAAGTATTTTCTAGTTTATGTTTTGACTCCTTTTCTGAACCATTAGTTATTTACAATAAATACTCTTATTTTCACAAATTTGAAAATTTCTAAAATTTCCTTCAGTTATCAACATTTAATTTCATTTCACTATGATTGGTGAACATTGTATAATTTCAATGATTTTACATTTATTGAGGATTATTTATGGCCTAATGAGTTTTCTCCTGCAGAATATACTATGTTACTTTATTTATTTTTTAATTTGCCATTTTAGATGTGCTTTTCTGTACTTTAATTCTTAAATACCTATATATTAATGATACTTACCTCCTATTTAAAATCTCTAGACCCTTCCTCCCCATTCCAAGCTTCTACAACCTTTTTACATGACTGAATTATTGGATCAATTTCCTAACTGTCCTCCCTCTATACAGTCTCTCAATACAGAGATCTATTCTGCTCTCATTACAAATAATCTATATTATGTGGGGAGTTAGACTTCCTAGAAATCTTAACTGGCTATCAGTCAGATAGTCAATACTTACTGAGCTCATATCTCATACAGTGTCAATTTTTACTCTAAGTGTACTAAACAGAGACCTTATCTTCTAGTGAATGGCTACAACTAAATATTACAATTTATTTCCTTTTTTTTTAAGAGAGATTTTTGCTGTAGAGTGTGTACACTTGCTGGAGAGACAGAGAGAGACAGAAAGTGAGAAATCTCCCCTCGGGTGGAATGGCCACACCACGATCTCTTCTCTTCCATTCTTCTCTCAGGATTTTGGGCATGTACACAAATGTGCCTGGCATCAATTTCTAGCCACCGGTCCAGGACTCAAACCACAATCAAGTAGGTGGGAATCCAGTAATGTAACCATTATATCATCTGCTGGTCCCGATATAATAATTTCAAATATGAAACTTGGTCTGAAAAAGTTAGTTCTTACTGCCTATGTAGAAAAATTGAAACATCTTTTCTTGGCTTTTAGGGCCCTCCATCATCCATTTTTCTCTTTAATCTTACTGTCTTCAATTTCCTGATAGGAAGTCTTGCTTGACAAAGCAGGTTTGCACAAGACTGTGTAGATACCGCCATGCTACTTTCTACTTCTTTGCTTAGGCTCATCCCATCCCTCATGCCCTGATGTTACTGTTTTTCTCTCTTCTTGGTCACCTAAGGGATTCTCTTGTTTCTGCTCAATTTCACAGACCCTGGGGATCTTTTTTGATAACTATAACCCTGGGCTATTGGTTCAAATCCACATTTGCAGTACTTATTGTCACACTCATTTGACATTAACATGTGTCCATATGTGCTCTTCAGTTTTGTCCATGCAAGTTCTAATACTTCAGCTTGATTGAAAGCTCTATGCAGCAGTTACAAAGTTGACTTTTAATCTTCTTGTAATCTTGGTACTTAGCATGGTAACCTAAAAGAAGTTCTCAATGAATTTGGAAAGACTATATAATGAATGCATGAATAAGTCCTTCCCATTAGTGTAGATTTTATTGCATCAAGTCAGGTTCTCAAAATTCCCGTTGAAATACTTACATGAAATATTCCTCAATCTTATCTGCTATGAACTGTACCAAAGACTCCTGTAGGTCATTTATTAAACTGTGTCACACAGTGTTCCAGTGTCAGTGAAGAGATACGCTGTCTCTCACTATCTAAAGTGTATTTGTAATATGGGGATAGCATATACCTTTTAGAAACAGTACAAGGATTAAATATAATTTTGCATGTAAAACATGATATAAAAGTATAAAATATTTCACAGTCACCTGATTAAAGGAATGACCTAAAGAAAATGTAAATACATGAATACTTTGTATATTTAAAGAAAAAATATTCTCTAAGTGCTTTTAAAACAGTATTTTCTCCCCAGCTAGACCACTTTACCTGGCAGTTTCAGGCAGATCATTTCAAAAATAATAGATAGTAGCTGACAAAAGGGCTTGGATGAGGAAGAGGAGTATATGGGAATTTGAAGAGGTGATGTCAGGTGCAATATATATTTCTGAAGAAGAGATGTGTGTAACTACTGGTAGTCATAGTCCACTCTTCACTGAGAATCTTGGGGACCTCATAAACCAAAAATTCAAATCAAGTTTCCTTGTGTTAAAGAAGGTTGTGGCTATATGTCTATCACACCCATTTCCTTCTTTTCCTGTGCCTAGTGTTGGACTATATTTCAAGTTTCCCTTGTGGATAAGTATGATTATGTGATGGAGCTCTGATGGGCTAGGGAAATTCAGGCAGATACTGCATTTTCAAGACTTTGCTACTAGGGGCCAGAAGATGGCATAGTGGTTATGTCACTGGACTCCCACATGATTGACTGTGGTTCAAGTCCCAGACTGGGTGATTTCAAGCTCATGATGGCTGCATGTGTGTGCCTGCCCATGATCCAGGTAGGAGAATGGAGGAGAAGGGATTGCAGAATGGCCATCTCCCCTGGAGTGTGATCTCTGACTTTCCTGCTCACTGTGTCTGTCTCTCTCTCTCTCCAGGGAGTGCATGCACCGTAAGGCAAAAACCTCTCAGAAAAACAACAACAACAACAACACCTGACTCTTAAAACTTTCAGAGAAAATCCAGCACGTGGTGTGGTGGTTGAGGCCCTGGACTTCCACATGGCCAACCATGGTTTAAATCCCAGACCTGATGACTTGAAAATCATGCTGGATGCATAGGTGTGCATGCTCAAAGTCCCACGAGGAAAATGGAGGAGAAGGGATAGTGGCATGGCCATCCCCCCTGGAAGATGATTTCTCACTTTTTCTCACTTTCTATCTCTTTGTCTTTCTTTGGAAAGTGCATGCATCTTATGGCAAACACACACACACACACACACACACACACACACGCGCACGCGCCTCTGAGACATCCTGAATGCATTCTCTTCTTTCCCTTATCTGACAGCTATACACTGTAACCCCATAATATGCTTAGGCTTTGAAATCAACCTCTGAAGTTGGCATCAGTAGATCTGTGAGTGACTGTGTGAGATCATATAATACATGTTTTGCAAAAACAAAACAAAGCAAAACAAAACAAAATGAAATTACAATAATGTCATAGATTCTGAGAGTCTCTGCAGTAATAAAACCTATTTATTTTTAGCCTACTGTTATTTAACATCGTTTGTCATTAAAATATTGTAAGACTGGGGGAAGGAATAGTGTCTGTTAACATCTAGTGTAACACACTTTGTGAAATTCTATCTGTAGAACTGCTTACTGGAAAGCCCTGATCCACTGCTCAGCAAGACATGCTGGAAAAAGGTTGGAGTTAGAAATAAATGTAGGACAGAAACAGTTAGTAGAACTACCTGCTGCTAAGAGTTCCACAAAAATCTGAGTACTTTCATGTATTAACATTAAACTAGGCAATCAAAAGGAAAGAAAATGGCAAAGCAAAGAATTTTTTCCTTTTATCATTGTTAGAGCTATAGTTTTTCTTTTAACTAGAATTCTTAAATTTGAAAAAAACTGACACTGATATATATATATATATATATATATATATATACACATTATTTTTAATTTTTACTCTGAGTTGACAATTTTTGGAGGTATATAAACTACATACTGCAAATTCACACATTATAACAGTAGACTTATTTTACAAATATATGGAATTATGCAACATCACCTCCATCCACTCTCAGAACATTTCTAGTACATTCAAATGTTCCATTATGCAGCGAGGTCAAGCCCTGTTCCCTGTTCCTCAATCTAAGACAAAAATGGATCAGCTTTCCGTCTCAGTAACTTTACCTTTTAGGAACCTGTAATATAAATGGATTCTACAACATGTAGATTATGGCATCTGCATTCTGTTATCTAGTATGCTGTTTTTTTTTTACGTTTCATCCATGGTGTAGAACACTATGTAGCTTGTAAGAATAATAATTTTTAAGAATTATTTATTTAATTTTATTTATTATTGTTACTATTTTTCCATTTTGCTATAAGGCATGTGTACTCACCAGAGAGTGTGACAGATCAGAGAGACAGAAAGACAGAGGGAAAGAAAGTGAAAAATCAAGCCTCCAGGTCCAGGACTTGAACCATGGTCAGCCATATGGGAATCTAGTTCCTTAACTACCACACCACCAGCTAGACTCAAAAATAATATGTTTATAATTGTAATTATTAATCACCATTCATTTAGTGAAAATTGGGGATATAATGTGATGAGAAGAATAGAAAAAGAACACATTTGGGGACCAGCAGTTAGTGTAATGGCTATGTTGCTGGACTCCCACATAGTCAACCGCGGTTCATGTCCCAGACCCGGTGGCTTAAAACTCACGTCGGGCGCGTGTGCGTGCGTGCCCAAGATCCCGAGAGGAGAATGGAAGAGAAGGGATTGCGGCATGGCCATCCCCCCTGGGGGGTGATTTCTGGCTTTCTGTCTCTCTCTTCTGTCTGTCTGGTGAGCGCACGCGCCCTATAGCAAAAACCTCTCAAAAAAAAAAAAAAAAAAAAAAGAGAGAAAGAAAAAGAACACATTTGAGTGCATGATAGGATATTGCAAAGCTAATAAGTAATAGCTAAAATTGATAAACCAATAATTAACAGAACAGGGACAAGCAGATAGCATAATGGTTATGTTGCTAGATTCCTAAATAGTCAACTGCAGTTTGAGTCTTGGACTTGATGATTTAAAACCAGGTGGGGCATGTGTGCATATGTGCCCAAGATCTTGAGTGGAGAATGGAGGACAAAGGATTATGACATGGCTATCCCCCCAGGAGGGTGATTTCTTGCTTTCTGATTTTCTGTGTTTCTCCGTAGAGTGCATGCTTAGCAAAAATCTCTGTCTTAAATAAATAAGTAAAAAATTAACAGAATAAATACATTTATTTACAAACATGAATATAAATACTTAGGAAAGTTTACAGTGTCTTACTCTTGGTAATAAAGTGGAGCGAGGGATGTAGTTAGAAAATAAGCCTTTCTCTATTGTTTTATTTTTAACTGACTAAGAATTTGATAAAAATTAAAATTAGTTTTTAAGAAAAATATCCTTCATTTTGACAATAAAATTTTCTGAACATCAGTGCAATAAAAAAAAAAAAAAAATTAAAAAGAAATTCCCATGCTTTGGTTGTGCAGAAATCCTGAGATTCAAAGGGCATACAGGTAAATGCTCAGCAAGAGCATTGTTTAAACTGCAGTGTGTTAAAAAGCTTCAGTGTGGACATTTTCAGAAAGAAAAACACATTTGCCAATGTCCTGTTGTCCACACTGTCTGTATGTTACATGAAGTTGGCTTTACCCATTACTGTTGTTGACTGGCCTCTATATAGGCATGAATTTGGGATCCTGACACTGTATCCTGGCGGCCTGAAAGAGTGAATGCCCCGTTAGTGATTACCAAGGGTTACTTCTCTAGAAAAAATCTTTAATTCTTAGAGGACTTTGTGGACTTAACAGAGCATTACCCATGTCTTATTCCAAAAATTGATGATTATATTCCATTTATCCTCTTGTCTCTTAAAAATTACAAGGGAATGTAGCTAATAATTTAGGGGGGAAATGCTGATTAAGAGCTTTCACATTGCTCTTTTTTTCACATTGCTTCACATTATGGTGAAGGCTGTAGAGATCTGTCTTTTCTTCATTATAGAATTTCTATCCAGTTGCATCTACATACAAATCCAATTATTCCAAAGAGCAGTTTCCACTTGTCTTTATCTGTGGAAGGTATGTTAGACTAGCAGTCAGCCTGGTGAATCCTACTTCAGATCCCACCATCGGTCAAATTGTTCTACAATACTGAGAATAAGATACCTTTCTGGTACTGAAATGCTACAATATCTGAAAAAAAAATACTTTGAAAATTATAAAACCAAATAGGAGAAACTTCTACTACCTAGAAATAAGCAATGTTGACTTTTTGTCATTTTATTGAGGTATAATTTTCACATAGTAAAATTTACCTTTTTCAGAGGTATTGTTTTACAAATGTTGACAAATTAATAAGTCATAGAACCAACATTATGCTCAAGATATTGAATATTGTAATAACTCTGAAAGGTTTCCTTGCAGCCTTTCATAGTGAGTTCTGTCCTCTCCTCCCCACCCCAGAAACCATTGATCTGATTGTTTTCTGAAGAGTTTTGCTTTTCTACAGTGCTATACAGATGGAACTACCAGGTGTTTAGTTCTTGGGGTTCACTTTATTTAATTCAGCATAGTGCCTTTTAAAGGAATCTGTATTTATGAAAATTATAGAGTTTTTCTTTTTACCGCTGAGTAGAATTCCATTGTATGGATGTACAGTAGTTTGAAAGGTTTGTTAATCTGTTCACCAGTTAATGGAAATTGTTTTGTTTTTCATTTTTGGCAATTAAAAATGAAACTTTTTTTTGAGAGATTTTTGCTATAGGATACACGCACTCGCCAGAAAGACATTGAGAGACAGAGAGACAGAAAGTGAGAAATCACCCCTCAGGGGGATGGTCATGCTGCGATCCCTTCTCCTCCCGTGATCTTGGGCATGCATGTACACGCGCCTGGTGTGAGTTTAAGCCACCGGGTCCAGGACTCTAACTACAGTCCACTACATGGGAGTACAGCGACACAGTCATTATGCCAACTGCTGGTCCCATGAATGAAACTTTTAATAACATTCAATACATTCTTGTGTGGAGATAATGTCGTCTTTAGTACCTAGAGTAGAATTGATGCTTAGTACATGATAAAGTGTGTTTAACTTTACAAAATACTGCCAAAATTTACTCCAAATTTTTTGTTTTATTTTGCACTTCCATGAGCAATATATAACAGTTCCAGTTGTTCTGCATTCAATATTTGCATAATCAGTTATTATTTTCTTTTAGTTCAAGCCTTTCTAATAGATATGTTTTACTATAGTTTTAGTTTTTATTTAACAACTAATGATGTTGACTGCATGTTAACATGTTTCTTTACCCTCTGTATATCTTCTTTATTGGCATTTTTTAAAAAGAAGTATTTTATTTAACTTTATTTATTTAACTTATTTTCATTTGACCAGAGAGGAATGTGTGTTTATAGATATATATATAGATATATATATATATATAGAGAGAGAGAGAGAGAGAAAGAAGTGATAAAGCAAGTCACTAGTTTCGGGACTTGAACTGTGATTGGCCATATGGTAGACCAGCACCCTTAACCACCTGCTGGTCCTGGAGACCTTTTTTTTTAAGAGAGAGATTTTTGGTATAGGGCACGTACACTAGCCAGAGCATTGAGACAGGAACAGAGAAATAGAAAGTGAGAAATCACCGCCCCCCGCCCCCCGCCCCCAGGAGGGATTGCCACACTGCAATTCCTTCTCCTCCATTCTCTTCTTGGAATTTGGGGCATGCATGCACATGTGTCTTGTGTGAGTTTTAAGCCTCCAGGTCTGGGACTCTAACTGTGGTCAACTATGTGGGAGTTCAGCCACGCAACCATTACATCATTGGCTGATCCCAAAAGGGCAGGGACAAAATGTTTTTAAGTTTATTTTTGTATTTCTTTGGAGAAAAATGGAGATCCCAACAGGGTCTTCACACTGGGATCCACCCTCAGTCTCAGCTGGGCTGGATCATGGACATGTGCTCTCCTGGCGTACTCAGAGAGGTCCTAGACACGAGCCCAGGATCTTTCTCATGTAGCTCCAGTTGAATCACACAGCAACATGGTCTGGGCCAATCTGTTAAATCTTATGTCTACTTATTGGATTGTTTTTGAGAATTCTTTATTTTTATTTTTTATCATCAAAGAGCACACGCACTGGCCAGAGAGAGTGGGGAGTGGGAGGAAGTAGAAAACGCTCCCCAATGGGGCGTAGTCATACTGCAATATTTTCTCCTTCAGTTCTCCTTCTTGTCAGTATTTTGGTCACCCTGGCATGTGCCCAGTATGTTTCTCAAGCTGCTGGCAACAAGATTCAAATGGTGGGCAGCTATGTGGAATTCAGCTTTCTGTGAACGATGTTTAACAGATGTGTTATAGGACAGCTTGTCTTTTCATTTTTTAAACAATATCTTTCTAAGAATGAAGATTTTAATTTTTATGAAGTCTAATTTTTCAGTCTTTTATAATTTGGGCTCTTGGCATCATATCTAAGAATTCTTTGACCCAACCAACATCATAGTGATTTTCTCCTATGTTTTCTAATTTTTTAGTTTTAGGTTTTCCATTTAAGTTCAATGATCTATTTTAAAGTTAAGTTTTTATTTGGCATGAGGTCAACATTCCTATAATTTTGTTATTTAATTTTTGGCATGTGGATGTTCAATTGATCTAGAATCATTTTCTGAAAAAAACTACCTGGCTTCATTGAATTACCTTGGCTCCCTTGAGTAAAATAATTGACCGTGAATGTTTGGATTTGGCTTTGGACTCTCTATTTGGTTCCAAGTATTAATGTTTTGAGATGCAAATAGAAGTAAATATGGTTTTATTACATTGAAATCACACATTTTTTAACTTACCATATTTATTATCATGACTCTCTCTTTATTAACTATTCTTTGAAAACATGATTTTTGATGCTAATATGCTTCCATGTGAGAGTTTCTCTTTATAGATAAAATTAAAAATCAGATTGAGACATTAAGAAGGCTGACAAATTTTGACTTTATATATACCTTTTTCATTTTAAGCAGAACTAAATGAGACTTAAAAGTTCTCAAACGTATAAAAAACGTTCAAAGTGTAAAGTCTACCATCACTGCTGAACACAGAGACAATACAGCCATTTCCAACGAGAATGTTACAGACAGTTCTGATAGGATTTTCTAGAGTCACACTTGGAACAACAACATATTTGTAACTTGTCATAGGACAGGAGTCTCAGTTATAAAATAAAGCAAAAACCCAGGACACAAAACCAAAACTCCCCCTCCCCCCCGCAAACAAAACAAACAAACAAAACATCTTATTAGCAACAACAGCTGCAACACCGAGCACCACAGCAAGCAATGCATTCTCAGCCTGTCTTCAGTAATAAAAGCACAAGCCATATTGTGTGGGCTGCTTGTCAACTTCTAGGAACATTCCTGCCAGCTCGAAAGAGAGGCTGTAGCTGTCCAGCCAGTCAATCTGTCCACAGCAGAGAAAAGATAGAGCAAAAGGCTGGGTTACAAAGAAAAGCCTTTTAGATTTATCAAGATATCAGAAAACATGTCAGCCTTGCGTGATTTCCTTGTTTGGAATTGTCAGTTTCCCCCTCCCTGTGTGCTCTTTTGCTGCAAGTGGCATTCTTACTGAACAAAGAATCAAACAGAAACACTAGTGTGGGGTGACTCTCTGTCCTAAACGCATATTTCCAGTATACTTTGATCACAGGCTTGCTGCATTAGCATTCTGTCCGGGAGTAAAAGCAAAGCTATTCATACTGCTGAAGAGAAAACTTCCCTAAGGTTTTAATGAATTAGTGTGTTTGTTCAGCCGTTGTCAGGTGTTTCAAATCCTTCTATTGATAGTACAGTGCTATGTGTGTTTTATGAGTGACAGTTAAACCTAAACACAAAGAAAATCTGTCCTTAGATATTCAGTGCTGTACGTTTGGAAATCTGAACACATCTGTAAATTACAGTGAAAACGAACTAAGCATAGCCTGAGTTAGAATCAGTTGCTTTGATTTTCCAAACATCTTAGAAATCCTTGCCTAAAGCTGCACATTAGTTAAGAAGTTGAATGCAGATGTAGAATGAATAGTAAAGACTCCTACAAAGAAATCTAAGTTCATGAAAGCCAAAGTAGAACTATATTCAGGCAGTTATCATTTTCCTCATTTTAAGCCTAGATTAATTTGGATAATTACCAAGGCTGATGGGGGCACGACTCTGATGAGGGAGTCACTGGGAACTGAGGGGGCAACTAAAACAGCAGAGAATGGCATTTGAAATGTGCCTGGATGTCTCCTAAAACAAATTGTGGAGCCTTGTACACCACGGTTTCACTGGAGGGGACCAACGACATCCAGGTAACATGCTGCGAATTTTGTTCCTTCTGGAAAATTCAGTTTAATAGTTGCATTAGACATGCTTTTATTTATATGTATTTATGAGTTGGGGAGTTTTGGAGGTGTTAGTTGTTTGTGTTTTCTTTATATTTGACAGAAATTTTACTTGAAAAGGATCACAGATAAGAACTTCTACTTTTCCCTTGGGAATATTAGAAAGCTGTAAAAGACTTACTCCCAATATGCAAGAAAAATAAAAGGCAGACAAATTGCCAGTTCATAATTTTGAATTCTGCACCAAAATATGTACCAAATTAGTCTGATGGTATTATGGATGACCAGCAATATGTTTGTGTAAAGGGGTAGGGAAAACAAAACTAATGCAACTAACTTTAAAAAAAAAGTATTTTGCATGTTTCTTTCAAAAGCCTTTTTTCCGCCATTTCTTTCCTAAAAGACACAGAATGCAGGTAGACAAGGCAAATGGGCTGCAGAATGGCATGCAATAACTTGTGGTGTACTTGGTTGAAAACAACATAGATGATTCCTGGATTTGATCGTCCCACACTGCGTGTATACTTTGAAAAATCCACTCTGTGCTCTACAAAGATATACAATAATTAATTATAGACTATAAATTTTAAAATAAATTAGCAAACCAGTATTTTGACTACATAGGTTAAAGACAAAAACTGTGCAAAAATGTTATAATCTATTCAATAAACTTATAGTCTTTTTCTGAGGAGAAACGGTATTTGCATAGTACCAAAGTATTTTTGTTAAGATACTTATTAAATACAAAAGAGTAGTTTTTGTTTTTGTTTTTTTCAATTTCCCAGAGGGTACATGTGCTCATCAGAAAGAGAGAGAGGGAAAAAGCACTTCCAAATGGGGCATGGTTATGCTGTAATCCCTTCTCTTCCATCTCTATATTCTGTCAGGATTTTAGCATGCACACACATGTGGCCAGTGTGTTTTTCAAGCTACTAGGGCCAGGATTCAAACTACGAGTTCAGCCATGTGGGATCTGACTCCCTTAATCAGCAGGTCACAAAGCTGGCCTTCTATTTTACATAGGAAAAACATAGTAAACTTTTCAAAAATTTATTACCTCATTCTTCATGAGAGCTGTGAAACATGCAATCATATCAAAGACCATTTATTTCTTTAAAACTATTTTATTCTGAGGGAACCAGCAGTTAACGTAATGGCTATGTCGCTGGACTCCCACATAGTCGACTGCGGTTCGCGTCCCAGACCCGGTGGCTTAAAACTCATGCCGGGCCTGTGTGCGTGCGTGCCCAAGATCCCGAGAGGAGAATGGAGGAGAAGGGATTGCGGCGTGACCATCCCCCCTGAGGGGGTGATTTCTCGCTTTCTGTCTCTATGTCTCTCTCTGTCTGTCTGGCGAGGGCATGCACCCTATAGCGAAAACCTCTCCAAAAACAAAACCAAAAAAAATTTTATTCTGAAAATTTACTTATTTTTAGTATTTTAGTGCAATTAGTACTTATTTTAGTACAATGATATAGTGATCAATCTTTTATTTACTTCTTTATTTTTTGGAGAGGTTTATGCGATAGGGCGCGTGCGCTAGCCAGACAGACAAAGACAGAGATACAGAAAGCGAGAAATCAGCCCCCAGGGGGGATGGCCACGCTGCAATCCCTTCTCCTCCATTCTCCTCTCGGGATCTTGGGCACGCATGCACACGTGCCTGGCGTGAGTTTTAAGCCACCGGGTCTGGGATGCCAACCGCGGTCGACTCCGTGGGAGTCCAGCGACATAGCCATTACACTAACTGCTGGTCTCACAATCTTTTATTTACTTCTTTGAACAACTGTATGAGCATATAATACATACTCTGAACTGAAATTGACATGGGTCAAAAGTTATCCTTAGTAATATGTATATATGCTCATGTATTTTATGCCAGTTTTGGAGTCTCTATGCTCAATGTCCATGCAGAAAGATGGATTATTAGATGAAAAGATAATCAAAATACCTTTCAAACTGCTTGTACAAATCAATCTCTTTTTGCATGGAAATTGTTTCTTTCTCCCTTTTAAAAAAAATTGCCAGAGTACATGTATATTTGCCAGAGAGAGGCTGTGTGTTTGTGTGTGTTTGTGGAAAGAGAGAGAGAGGGGAGAGAGAGAGAGAGAGAGAGAGAGAGAGAGAGAGAGAGGAGAGAAAGAGAGAGAGAGAGAGAAAGAGAAAAAAAAAAAAACAACAGAAAACACTTCATAATGGGGTATGGCCATCCTGAAATCTCTTTCCTCCATATCTCCATTTCATCTGGATATTAGGTACACACAAAAGCACACACGCCTTATACGTTTCTTAAGCTATAGGGGCCAGGATTTAAACCACGGTCAGCCATGTGGATCTGGTTCCCTACACACCAGCTCAATCAGTGTGCTACTCAGCTGGTCCATGTATATTAGTATTTCTTATAATTTACTAATCTCAATGAAAAGTGCTTCCAAAAAATCTTTGCATTTGTATTTCTTTAGCTACCTGTCATTATTTTAAAATAATTTCCTAGACAATTCTGTTTATTCTCATTGCCCATATTTTTGTATCTGAATATCAACCATTTAAAAAAATATTTATCATCATTATTATGATTTTTTTCTTTATTGGAGAGGTTTTTGCTATAGGGCACGTGCGCTCACCAGAAAGACAGAGAGAGACAGAAAGACAGAAAGCGAGAAATCATCCCCCCGGGGGGATGGCCACATCACAATCCCTTCTCCTCCATTTTCCTCTTGGAATCTTGGGCATGCACACACACACACCTGGTGTGAGTTTAAGCTGCTGGGTCCAGGACTTGAACCGCAGTTGACTATGTGGGAGTCCAGCGACACAGCCATTACGCTAACTGCTGGCCCCATTATTATGATGTTTTAAAATTTGACCAGAGAAACAGAGAGAGATAGAGAGAGAGATAGTGAGAAAGCAAGTCACTGGGTCTGGGACTCAAACTACAGTCAGCCATGTGGGAGTCCACATGCCATCTGTCAGTCCTGAATGTCAGTCATTGAAAAAACATACATTTTATTAAGAAAAATTAGCCTGTTATATGCATGATTCAAGTATATAATAATATACAAATGACGTATTTTTTAATCAGACTTATATTTCATATTTCACCATTATTAAAGGGGCTAAAGTTCCTTTGTGAATAAATTTTAAATTTTTATTTAATAATATTTATCAGTTACTTTTATTTTGTCTTCTTGGATTTATGTCTTTTACAGAAAAGTTGTCTAACTCAAGAATATAAGAACATTTATCTCTTTTTTCTAGCAATAATATAGCTATTTATTTGATTTAATTTCTATGTTTAGGTCAACATATATAATTGTGTATATTTATGGCATACACTGTAATGTTCTGCTATATGTGTGCAGTGTGCAATGATCAAATGAAAGTCATAAGTATACCCATCACTCTCAACTTTTATCATTTCTTTGCGATGAGAACATTCTGTATACATTTTCTTGTACTTATTTTGAAATATTCAATATATTACTAACAACTCTAGTTAGCCTATTGTGTAATAGAAGTAGAATTCCTATCTATAAATTTGTACTAATTGATTAATCTGCTTTATACCTAGAATTCACATTTGTTTTTTTGAGAGAGAGATTTTTGGTATGGGGTGATCGCCAGAGACACCGAGAGAGACAGAGACACAGAAAGCAAGAAATCCCTTTCCAGGGGGTTTGGCCATGACACAATTCCTTTTCCTCTATGCTCCTGTTGGAATCTTGGTAACACATCCACACACAACCTGGCATGAGTTTTATGCTACCGGATCTCGGATTTGAACCATGGTCAGCCACAGATAAGTCCAGTGCCTTAACCACTAAATAACCTGCTGGCCCCCTTAGAATTTATTTAGTTGTGAGGTATGAGATACAGACATAGCTGTCTTTCTTTGTTTTTGTATTAGAGATATCCAAATGTTACTTCTGCAAAATCCTTACTGGATGGAATTAAATCCTATATGATAAACTAACCACTCATATATATTCTGTGATATTTCTGGGTTTTGTATTCTCTACTCTTATTCTGTTTATCCATTTGCAATACTAAACATTTTTAAAACCTATTTTATCTAATACAATACCTTGTGGAACTAATCTTCCCTACTCACCTGATTAAGAAATTCTCTGGTGATTTATTCATTTTTTTTCAGATTAACATTTAAAACATGTTGTTAATGTTTTGTGAAAATTTAGAATTTTATTATCTTCACTCTGGTCAGAAGTTTTTCTTGTTTTTAATTTTTCAGGAAATAAATCACTACTTTCACACATTTTATTTGAATAATAAGTAAACATATCTTTGTTGTAAAACTTTCAACAACAAATAAATAAATATTCAGAATAAAATATCAAATTACTCTTACATACACTCAACAAATTCTAGTTTTCTTTCCAGAGGTCATAGGCTATAATATGGTATCCATACTTATAGTCATTATTTTTTATTTTTTCTATAAAATATAAATTTGACAAAGCTATCTTTGTCAAAATTTGTTAAGGTATTACATTGATGTAAACTGATAAGATGATGCAGAATATTGACTTTTCTCGATATATTCTTACCTAATCAAACAGTATTTGATCCATTCACCCAATAGACACTCAGTTACATACTATGTGCTAGACACTATTAGGAATACAGCAGTGAATGAAGCAATATAAAATCTTTGCCTTCTTAAAGTTTTATTTTGGGAGGGTTTTATAAGTGTGAATGAACAAATAAATCATGATTATTATTTGTGAGAAAAAAATGATTAATAAAGGGGATCGGTTATTGCTGGGTGTATGCTGTTGCTGCTTAAACAAAGCAGTCAAATTCAGAGTTGTAGAGAGAATGGATCCCTGAAGATGTGCTTATCCTAATCTCTGAGACCTGTGGATATATTGTGTTACATGGCAAGAGGAATTTTTTCATATATAATGAAGGTTATTGTCTTTGTCTTGTTATAACAAAATGCTAAAGATTGGGTGACTTATAAATGGTATAAAATTATTTCTTACCATTTTGGAAGATACAGAGTCCAAGATCAATGTACCAATAAATTTACTATCTGCTGAGGGGCTGATATCAGCAAAATGATGCCTTAAATGCTGTGTCCTCACAGCAAGTGAGAGCAGAAAGGGAGAATAGGCCTAAACTAGTTTCCTCCAGCCTTTTATAAAGCACTAATCAATTCATAAGGTCGTAACCTTTAATACCCATGTCTTAATCACTTCCCTAAAAAGGCCCTGCCTCTTAATACCACCACAATGGGGATTAGGGTTCAACACGAACTTTGTAGGAGACACCATCATTCAAACTATAGCAGCTACAGACCCTAAAATAAGGAGATTGTTCTGGGTTAACCAGGTGGTCCTAATTTAGTCATGTGCGCTCTCAAAGCAGAGACTTTTCTTTAGCTAGAGGCAGAAGAGATGCAGCAGAAGAAGCAGTTGAGAAAGGAACACACACTCTTATTAGACTGAAGATGGAAGGCCAGGTGATATGGAACGTAGGCTATCTTAAGGAGCTGAGAAAGACTCCTGGCAAATAGCCAGCAAGAAAATAAAGATTTCAGTCCTACATACTGAATTCTACCACAATAAATGAGTTTGGAAGCATACTTTTTCTCAAAGACATCTGATAAATAGTCAGGCTGACTGACCTCTTGATTTGGGTCATTAGACCTGAGAAAGAGAAAATAGCCAAGCCCACTGTGACTTCTGACCTAAGGATCTGTGAGGTAATCAGTTTACCTTGTTTTAAATTTCTAAATTGTGATAATTTTTAAACAGATTTATTTATCTTTATTTATTTATTATTATTACTTATTTATTTTATATTCATTTGCTGAATATCATCAAACATACAAAATGCAATTTCCCATCCAGAATACACTATAAAGTGGCTTAATCATACATGTTATCATCAACAAATAATTTCCCATTTCTTGTTTCATATGTGTGTGTGTGTGTGTGTGTGTGTGTTTTTATTCCCTATTTCTCACCCTCTGCCATTTCCCACCCTCCTCCTATACTGTCTCTGGTGTCTACAGCTGCTTTCCATTCTGTTTCCCCCCCTCATGTTTTATTGATTCACAAAATATCTTAATCTATATACATTTAATAGCAAGTTCAGCTGATATATACATATCTGTGAACACATGTCTGACTTTAGGCATGAAACTCAGTGAGTAGAATGAATATACTATAAAGTGGCACCTAGCTGAGGTTATATAGCTTACTATGGTCATTAAATAGGTATTTTAAAATATATTTTTTAATTTCAAGAAATGCAGTTTTAGCTTTAATAAATCCAAATTTAAAAAATGTTAAGAGAAGTTTGCTTAAGACTTAAAGCCAGAAAACAGGTTAGCATTCTGTTCGATTAGTAGGTATATGAACCTACCTACAACTCAAGAAAAAAGTCTTTAAATCTGGAAAAACAAACAGAAAAAAAGTCAGTAATGTTTTAGTCAAAAGTGATAAAATTCTATTTCACCAAGTTCAGTCTCATATACTTAATCTATCTTTAGTTGTGGTACAATATATCCATTTAAATTCTAGAAGATAACATTCAACTCAGGACTTGTCCCTACCATTAGGTTGACCATTTTCTTAGTTGTTTTTCAACTCTTATTTCTGTACGTCTGTATTTAGTTTTCCTGTTATAACACTCCCTTCAGAACTTCTTTAAGAGCTGGTGTGGAGTTGGTAAATCCTTTCAGATTTTGTTTACCTGAGAATGTCCTTGTCTTTTCTTCCCATATGAAGAATAATGTTGCTGGGTATAGTATTCTTGGTTGAAATTGTTTTCCACTTAATACTTTAAATATATTTTCTCATTCTTTCCTTGCTTGCATTGTTTCCAATGAGAGGTCTACTGTTAACCTGATGAAATATCCTTTGTAGGTAACTTGACGTTTCTCTCTTGCCAATTTTAGTATCTTGTCTCTGTCTGTGGTTTTGGTCAGTCTGACTATAATGTGTCTTGGAGAAGATCTTCTTAGGTTGATTCTAGGTGAGTTCCTTTGTATTTTTTGGGTCTGGATCTTTGAATGCCTCTCTAGGTTTGTTATGTTTTCTTGTAGGATTTCATGGAATAGATTATTAATGTCCTTATTAATATCGTCACCTTCTGGGATACCAATTATTCGGATGTTTGGACATTCATTCATTCATTCTAGTATTTCTCATATATTATTCTCTCTCTCTCTTTTTTTGGCTTTTTTCTCAGTCTTCATGGTGAATTTTTCTAGGGAAACGATTCTGTCTTCTACATTTGAGATTCGATCTTCTGTATGATCTAATCTGCCTTTTAATACTTTCAAGGGAGGTTTTGATTTCATGTATTACAGCCTTAATCTCTAACAGTTCAGTTTGATTCTTTTCTATGGTGTATATTTCCTCTTTCAGATAGTGCAAGAACTTCCTCACATTCTGGAATTCGTCAGCTCATTTGTCCTGCATTATCTGGAGTTCATTGTCTCTCTTCTCTTGCATCTCTGTTAACTGTGTCATTATGATACTCTAAATCTATATTAGACATTTCCATGAGTTCCATTGTACCGTCTGTGGATGAAGAGGAATTGTTTTTTTCCCTTGGGGGAGAAGTATTTTATTCGTTTCTTATATTTCTTATGCCTCTGCAGTGATTTCTGGTCATTTGATGGGTTATACTTTTCTTTCTAATGTCCTAAAGTTCAATCTGAGTGTTCAGAGGCATGCAGGAAGAGGTGATCTGCAATCTTTCTGTAGTTCCATTTTTCTCCTTTTGTGTGAATTGAGGAATATTCTGACCCTAATAGTATCCATGTTTGTCTACTGTTCACTTAGACCTGTCTAGACACTCAGGTGTGGAGGCTGAGCAGCAAAGTGATGAAGGTAAAAGAAAAAGGAAAAGACAACAGAGGAAGAGAAAAAAATAAAAGAAAAGACTATTTAACATTTTTAATTTTTTTTAAAGCAAAAAATGGTGTAGCATGCAAATGTGCCACACAAAAGCAAGAGTTCATAGCTTAAATGGAGGTGTATTCTTGGAAGTCCTATGTTTTTGCTTCGCCTAAATGGGAGGAGTGGAAAGGTGAGAATTTGCAAAATAAAGGAGGATGTGAGAGCCAATAATGTACATTTACCTTATTTTTTTTTTTAAATGAAGAGGCAGAGAGAGACAGAGAGGAAACAGGGGTTGACCTGCCACTCTAGGATGGGGTCAGGAGGGTGAAGTCTCAACAGAAAATTTTCATTAGTCTTATGTCCTGAAAGCAATAGTTCACAGCTCAAACGGATGTGTCTTCTCTGAAGGCCTGCACTTTTGTCTCTCCTAAATGGGAGGAGAAAGGTGAGAATTAGCAAGATAAAGGAGGATCTGAGAGCCAAGAGAATACTTTACCTTAAAAAATAAAAATAAATTAAAAAAATAAAGAGAGAGAGACAGAAACAGAGACAGAGAAAGAGAGAGAGAGGGAGAGAAGGATACAGGGGTACCCTATCATTCTAGAATGGGTATGGAGGGTGAAGTCTCAACAGAAAATCTTCATTAGTCTTAGTCCCTGAAAGCAATAGTTCACAGCTCAAATGGATGAGACTTTTCTGAAGACCAGTGGTTTGCCTCTCCACTCTAGCATGGGGTTTGGAGAGTGTAATCTCAGTAAAAAAATCTTCATGTCTTAATCTCTGAAAGCAATAGTGCACAGCTCAAATGGAGAAGTCTTCTCTTTATTATTATTATTTAATTTGACCAGAGAGGTAGAGATAGAGAGAAAGAGAGAAAGAGAGAGAGAGAGAAGGAAAATGAGAAAGCGAACTACCAAGTCCAGGACTCAAAGCACAGTTAGCTATGTGGGAGTCCAATATCTTAACCAACACACCACATGTTGGCCCCAATTGTGATAATTTGTAATGGCAACAACTGAAAACATACAGTCTTTCTGAGAGAATGACTTTTGTACTCAGTTGGTGGGGGAGTAAGCTACGCAGTTCTATGGGAAATGCACATTCTGAGTAAAGAGAACAGTAAATGAAAAGTCCATGAAGTCAGAACTCACTTTGCATGTCGAGAGAAAGGTTGGCTAGACTAATAATGTGAGCAAGTGGAAGAAGTCTAGGAGATTAACAGAAGAGAGGCCAGGTCATTTGTGCCTTATGAATGATTTTGAGTATTTTCATTCTGAATGAGATAGGAACACCAGAAGTGATCTAAGTAGAGGAATAGCATGTTCTGAACTTTTGCACTGAAAGGTTTTTCTGTATAGTTTGTTAGAAAAGACTGAAAAAAAAAAAAAAAAGAACTAAGGAAAATTGAGACAAGGACAGAGGTGAGAGAGTTGGGATGAGAGATGATGATGTCAACCAAGGTGTTTTGGTGTAGGGAATGAGAAGCAAACAAACAAAAGCTGGATTTCAGAAGAACTGAGTATATTTTGAAGTTTAGCCAACAGGATTCATTGATAAAATAGATATGTGATATGAGGGAAAAAAAGAAAAAAAATTGATGGGGCTAAAGCTCTTAGGCTTAATTAATGAAAAGTGTAATTTCCACTAGTTGTGATAAGAACCCAATAATGAGGAAAACTCAAGTTGGGATGTGGGTAGAATTGAAATGATGACCAGGAGGACCAGCTGGGTCAAATCTTGCTGATATATCTTGTAAAATGAGGACTGAAGGACCAATTGATGGCATAGTGCTGAAGCTGGTATATCCCACATGGCTGGCTGTGTAGTCTGGGTTCCAGATCCAGTGCTTTGAGAAAAATTTTGAGTGTATCATGTTTGTGTGTGCCCAAAATCCCAACAAAAGAGAGTAACAGAGGAGAAGGGACTGTAGTGTGACTATCTCCCATTAGGGTGCTTTGTCTTTCTCTCTGTTTCTGGTGAATGCATGCACAGTGAGGCAAATAAAAAAAAAAACAAAAAAAAAAAACAAAAAAAAAAAACTAAGTACTGAAAATTAATAGTCTTGAGATTTTCTATTCCTCAAACTTTAAAATCATAGAGATCTGACTCAATTCTGCAAATTAACTGTTTATAAAAAGTTTCTTAGTTTTTTTTTTTAATTCTCAAGGTATATTCAAGTTTTATATCTCCTTTTGAGATTTTTTTGCTAATATATATTCTGCAAGAATAATCATTCATTTCAATCTGATCTTCAAATCTGTTTGTATCTGGTTGAATAACCTATTTTCATTCATCGACATGTGCATGTACATATAACATTTTCTCTTCTAGAAAATTTGCCTTATTTAATAGCCAATATTATAAGTTTGTATTTTCTCCACATTTTATCTTAAGTGAAATATATTTTTCTACTTATTATTTTCCTTGTATCAGAGGTCCTAATATTAGAATGATATCTATTTCCTGTTTTTTTAAATTCATTAAATAATATTTGTATCCTTCATAATGTGTCCTTTGTATTTTTTTCTGACCTTTGAGTTAATCAGTCTATTATTCATTCTTTTCTGTTTATATAGCTATGTTTTAGTAGAAATTATTTTCACTATTGTTAATTTGTGGATATCCTACAAGTTTGGTTCTTATTTTCTATTTGGCTTAAGGATTCTTTAGGAAAGAATATAAAAATATAAATACCTGTAAAGTTATTTTTATATAGCATATAGAACTTACTAAAATATAGGGTCATTTAAAAAATATTCTACTTACCTTAGAAAATTTTATTTTTTAAATATCGGAGTAAAATATTTATATATAATTATCTTTTTTTTATCCACTTACTTGACTAATTCTAGTAATCATCTTTTTAAAGTGAGTGTATGTGTGTGTGTGTGTGTGTGTGTGTGCATGTGTGGTGGTTTAGATAATATTGTGCTGTGTCTTGATCTTCTTCACTCAGTCTCCTGAGCATCCGGGACTCAGGCATGCCATTGCTCCCTCTTTCTAGGGTGGGCTGTAAATCAAACACAGGCCTCACATGGCCTCAGCATGCTAAGCAGCTATGTCCAGTATAGCTACTGTGGCTGGCCTCTGTATGTTCAACTGCCAAAGGGTAAAAATAATAAATAAAAAAACAAGTTAATCTCTATGTGTAATATCTCAATCTATTTCTCCCAGTATTCCTACATATAACTTGTGCAATTAAATGAAATATTAGTTAGAATATCCTTTTAGAGTGTATATTTTATGACCTTCTGATTTATCTTTATTTTTGCTTACTTTTCCCTTTTATGTTTTTGCCCTTTTAAAAATATAATTATTTTGAGTTACTTTGTTTTACACACTTGGATATAAAACATAAATGGATTATATTTTTATTTTGCTTTGTTTATTTATTTATTATTTTGGAGAGGTTTTTGCTATAGGGCGCGTACGCTCGCCAGACAGACAGAGAGAGACATAGAGACAGAAAGCAAGAAATCACCCCCCAGGGGGATGGTCACGCTGCAATCCCTTCTCCTCCATTCTCCTCTCGGGATCTTGGGCATGCACGCACACGCGCCCGGCGTGAGTTTTAAGCCACCAGGTCCGGGACGTGAACCGCGATCGACTATGTGGGAGTCCAGCGACATAGCCATTATGCTAACTGCTAGTTCCCTTGCTTTGCTTATTTTGATGGAAAGTTCTCACCATGAAAGATGAAAAATGAACAACTACATTTTCTCATATATGTTTTTTCCTTCTGCCTCCTATTTTGTTTATTACATTTTGTTTTTACTATCTCAGAGTTTTCAACATTTATATTTTGGTTTATGTTTATTATTCTCATAGTTATTGACATAAATTATTAAATGCTTTTGTTGCATACTTATGTTGGTCTTTATACCAGCTAGTTCTCTGTTACTGGGTTATTTTATAAATTTGTTAACGCTGTGGGTCATAACATTATTATTATTTTTTAACAAGGAAAAGAGAAATTTATTGATGTTATAAAGCTATCCCAAAATAAGAACAGGATCCTGGAGCATATAGCCAGATTCCCACCAGTAGCAAGGCCAGATAGAAGTGACAATTATGTCTTAAATCCTGAAAAAGCTAGGATCTTTTATGCTAGTAATATTGTTTCAATACATGTAAGTTTTTCTGACAGGGTGTGCATTGGACAAAGATAACAGACGAGAGTGTTAGAGAGATGGGTGAAGGAACATAACTGGGAGAAAGCTATTACCAGCAGCTCTCCAAAGCAACCTATTGGCAGTGGTGGTAGTCCATTCAACAAGGTGTGATAGGCCTAAGGGGCACTGCAAACCTGGGGTTATCTTTTTCCCTTATTCATGATAGAGTGGATGTACATTATGAAAGAAGGAAACAGAGAGGGAAAGGAAAACATGAACATGCATGTCTTTCTGACTGTTTATATAAATTTCAGCCATTCATATGTCTTGTCTTGTCTTTTTTCTCTTCTTTTTTCTTCTTCTCTTCTCTTCTCTTCTCTTCTCTTCTCTTCTCTTCTCTTCTCTTCTCTTCTCTTCTCTTCTCTTCTCTTCTCTTCTCTTCTCCTCTCCTCTCCTCTCCTCTCCTCTCCTCTCCTCTCCTCTCCTCTCCTCTCCTCTCCTCTCCTCTTCTCTTCTCTTCTCTTCTCTTCTCCCTTTCCTCTCGTCTCCTTTCCTCTCCTCTCTTCTCTTCTCCTCTCCTCTCCTCTTTCCTCTCCCCTCCTCTCCTCTCCTCTCCTCTCCTCTCCTCTCCTCTCCTCTCCTCTCCTCTCCTCTCCTTTCCCCTTTCCTTTCCTTTCCTTTCCTTTCCTTTCCTTTCCTTTCCTTTCCTTTCCTTTCCTTTCCTTTCCTTTCCTTTCCTCTTTCCTTCCCCTCCCCTCCCCCCCTTCCCTTCCCTTCCCTTCCCTTCCCTTCCCTTCCCTTCCCTTCCCTTCCTTCCCCTCCCCTCCCTTCCCCTCCCCTCCCCTCCCCTCCCCTCCCCTCCCCTCCCCTTTGTCAAAGATCAGTTTTGTCTTGTACCCTTTGTCAAAGATCAGTTTTCTGTATATGGTGGAATTTATTTCTGGATTCTCTATACTACTGCATTGATAAATGTGTCTGTTTCCTTTTCTTTCTTCCTTCCTCCCTTCCTTCCTTCCTGGAGAGGTTTTTGCTATGGGTGCATGCTCTCACCAGAAAGACAGAGGCAGAAAGTGAAAAATCACCCCCAGAGGGATAGCCATGTCTCAGTTCCTTCTCCTCCATTCTCTTCTTGGGGTCTTGGGCACGCATGCACATGCACCCAACTTGAGTTTAAACCATCGGGTCCAGGACTCAAACTGCAGTGGACTACATGGGAGTCCAAAGACATAGCCATTATGCCAACTGTGGGTCCCCATTCATATGTCTTTCAAGGAGTTGTCTATTCGCCTCATTTTCATGGTTTTTAAATTGGTAATTTCAATTTGTTGTTGTATCTTTTGCAGGCACATGGCTTGAGTTCTCTACAAACACTGGTTATCAATTTCTTATTTGAATCAGTTTGTGATTTTTTTTCCCCATTCTGTGGGTTGTCTCCTCACTCTAATCATTGTTTACTTTGCTGGAAGGAGCTTTTTAGCTTGATGTAATTCCACTTATCTATTTTTGGGATTATTGTCTGTGCTTTAGGGGCCTTGCTTAAAAAATATTTCAGTATTCCAGTGTCTCCAATTGTTTCCCCTGAATTTTCTACCAGCGGTTTTATAGTTGGAGGCTTTCCATATAGTTCTTTGATCCATTTTGAGTTTATTTTTGTTATGGTGATAGATAGCAGTCCAGTTTCATTTTTCTGCAAGAGAATTCCTATTTTTATTGAAAAGACTTTTCTTTTCTCCACTGCATTGTCTTGTACCCTTTGTCAAAGATCAGTTTGCTGTATATGTTGGAATTTATTTCTGGATTCTCTTTACTACTGCATTGATAAATGTGTCTGTTTTGTGCCAGTACCAAGTCATTGTGATTATCACAGCTTCACAATATATTTTGAGATCAGGTAGTGAGATAACTCCTACTTTATTCTTTCTGTATGATATTATCTTGGTGATATGTTGCCTTTTATAATTTTTTTTAAGGTTTCTTTGCCATAGAGTGTGGTTGCTCCCAGAGAGAGAGGAAGAGATGGAAAGTGAGAAATCACGCAGTAGGGGTAATGGCCATGCCGTAATTCCTTTTCCATTCTCCTTTTGAGATTTTTGGGCATGTACACACATATGCCTGGAATAATTTTTAAACCATCAGGCCTGGGATTTGAACGCTTGTGGGAATCCAGTCCCTTAACCACTGTGTCACCTGCCAGCACACCGCCAGACAAATTTTTTATATATCAATGACAAATTCTGCTACTTTATTGAATTCATTTATTGCTTCTAGGAGATTTTTGTAAATTATTTTGGATTTCCCATGTATATCATCATGTTCTCTGCAAATAACAATAATTTCACTCATTTGTCTATCCAAATGCCTTTTAGTTTACTCACTTGTCTGATTGCCTTGGTTAGAACTTCCACTATTATTTTGAAAACAGGAAAAAAGTAGACACTACTGTCCTATCTGTCCTACTCTTAGTTTTCAGTGGCAAAGCTCCCAGCTTTTCCCCATTCAGTATGATGTTAGCAATGAGTTTGTCAAATATGGCCTTTATTGCGCTGACAAATGTCCCTTCTGTATCTCTTTTGATGAGAGTTTTGATCATGAAGGGATGTTGTATTTTATCAAAAGCCTTTGCTGCGTCTGTAGATATGATCATATGGTTCTTATCTAGGCTTCTATTAATGTGATGTACTACATTTATTGTATTGTGTATGTTGAACCGCCATCCCTGGGATAAAGCCTAGCTCATCAGGGTGTTTAATCTTTTTAATGTGAGGCTGGATTAAATTTGCTAATATCTTGTTCAGAATTTTTATATTAATCAGAGATATTGATCTGTAGTTTTTCAAGCTGTCTTTGTTCTTGGTATCAAGATGATAGAGCTTTCATAAAATTAAACTGAGAGTTCTTTCCATTTAGATTTTTAGAACTTGTTGGAGAAGAATTTGAGTTAACTTTAAAAGTTTTGCATGTCCAAGATCCTCAGGACCAGTGGAGTGGGGTAGGGATGGGGGACTTGATCCAGCCTTTCTAGGACACACATTTTTCAAAACAAACAGATACATAATTGCAGTGCAAAAAAAAAAAAAAAAAGTTTTGTGGACTGCAGAGTGAAACTTCAGGACCTGGGATTTTCCTCATAGGGAAACTATTTATTACTGATTCAATCTCATTGCTTGTTTTTGGTTTATTCAGGCTTTCTATTTCTTCCTGATTCAATATAGATACATTTCATATGTCCATATATTTGTTTATCTCATCTAAGTTTTCTTTTTGTTTGGCTTATAGTCACTCATAGTATTCTCTCATAATTTTTGTATTTTTGATGTATCTTTTATAGTATTACCTGCTTCATTACTGATTTTATTTATCTTGATTCTCTTTTTTTCTTGATTAGTCTAGCTAAGGATTTGTCCATTTTTTAAATCATCTCAAAAAACCATGTTTTTTTTGTTATGGTTCTTTTATTCTCTATTTTATTTCTTTCTCTTCTAATTTTTATTATTTATTTTCTTATGGAATTTTTCTTTGTTTGTTGTTATTGCTTTTCCAATTACTTATTATGTAGTATTAGCTTGGTTATTTGACACTTTTTTTTGTGAACAGTAATTGTTATTATATTACCTTCTCTTTCATCACTGCTTTTGCTATCTCCCCAAAACTAGGGAGAGTCATGTGTTTTTATCATTGGTTTCAATAAATCTTTTGATTTCAGTATTAGTTTCTTTGGTAGTTTTAAAGTCATTCAGGAATAGGTTGTTAAACTTTCATATTTTTGTATATTTTCAGACTCTTTGTGTTGTTGATTTCAGATTTTATTTCACTGTGGTGGGAGAAGATGCTGAGTATAGTTTCTAAACTTTTAAATTTATAGAGGTTTGCTTTGTGCCTTATTTTTGTGGTCAATCTTTAAAAACATTCCATGTAGAGATGTGAAAAAAATATCTTTTAGTTAGTGGGTGAAATGTTCTACAAATGTTTGTCAGGTCCATTAATTTGTGGTATCATTTAGCTCCTGTGTCTATTTATTTTTTATCTAGATGATCAGTCCATTGATGAGAGGGGATTGTTAAAAATCCCCAATAATTAGTGTGTTGCAGCCTATCTTTCTTTTTAGATTTACCAGTCTTTCTTTTATATATTTGGTTGCCTCTATGTTGGGTGTATAAATATTTATAATTGTTTTTTCTACTTGGTGAATTAATTCTTTTAGTACTATATAGTGGCCATCTTTGTTTCTTTTTAGTGTTTTTATCTTGAAGTCCATTTTGCCTGATATAAATATCATGACCTTGCTCTTTTAAAAAAGATTCCATTTGCATTAAATGACTTTCTAACCCTTCACTTTCAATGTATGTATGTTTATTGTAAGCAATGTATATGGTGCTCCTGTATTTTCATCCATTAAGCTAACCTGTGTCTTTTATTTGGGGAATTTAATTTATAACTTTCAACATTATTATTGATATATGTGGACTTATCACTGTCTTTTTATTAGTCATATTTTAATCTTTTTGTGCCTTCTTATTTCTATTTGTCTCCCTTTCCTTTTCTTGATTAAGTATTCTCTAAGTATTCTTGAAGAGATAGTAAATTCTTTCAGCTTTTGTTTATATGGTAATGATTTTATGTCTCTTTCCCACTTGAAGAATAATTTTGCTAGGTATAGTATTCTTGACTTATTTTTTGTCTGTTTGTTTTCTTTCAGAGTTTTAAATATGTCTTTTCATTCATTCCTTGCTTTCATTGTTTCATTTGAGAGGTCTTATGTTAGTTTAATGGAATAACCTTTGCAAGTAACTTTGCATTTCTCTCTTGCCATTTTTAGTATATTGTGTTTGTCTTTGACGTTTACCAATTTGACTCTGATGTGCCTTGTAGACAGTCTTCTTATGTTGAATATATTTGATGTTCTTTGTAATCCCTGCATTAGATATCTGCATTTCTCTTTAGAATTGGAAAGTTTTGAGATAGTATTTTGTGAAATATTTTCTATGCCTCTACCCATGTCTTCACCTTCTAGAATACCCATTATGCAGATATTCAAACACTTAATGGTGTCTGTAATTTTCCATAGATTGTCCTCATTTTTGATAGTTATTTTTCCATCCCTTTTGTTGGTTTGGACTAAATTGGAGTTTTTCTCTTTGAGTTCAGAGATTAGTCTTCTGCATGATCTAATCTGCTGTTAATACTTTTTTTGGGGAAAATTTGATTTCCTGTATTGTATTCTTTATCTCTAGAAGTTCTCATTTTCTGAAATAATTGTCCATTTTATTTTGCATTTCATGAGGTTTATTGTAATGAATATTCTGCATTATTTTTCAGACATTTCTGTATTTTGTTGTATTTTATTCATTATTGGTTAGTTATTAGTTCATAATCTCATATTTCTTATGACTCCATGTTGATAGGCATCTGGTAGAATATTCACTTCTTCCAAGTTCTTTTGAGTAGTTTTTTGAGTAGTTTTTTCTGGAGCTGTATATTTGTGCATTTCTATACAGTATATGTTAATGCTGTGCCAGTTTTCCTATTTTTTTTGTAAGTGGGAATGCTGGAATGCACAATGGAAATTTTCAGGTTCAGATTTTCTGAGAGGAGATTTTTTTCCCTCAAGAGTGAGCACATAGGGAGAATTTCTCTAGAACTTCATGGCTTCAGGTGGTTGGCCTCTCTCTACTTTTTTAAGCAGAAATCATGTAAACCAGAGGTTCTTACTGACTTACTTCTGCCCTAAATTCTACCTAAGTCAATTCTGTGCAGGAGCTGCTCTCTGGCAGTGGCCACAGCCAAGATACCTGTGGGCTTCTTGGGCAGTGGTGTTTGTCCCTTTCGTTGGTCAGCCTTTACCTTAAAGACATGCTCTTCTGACCTCCTCCAACCTCTCTGATCCCAATGTGACTGGGGGCTGAGTGGGGAGGTAGAGTGCATAGTTGTAGCATCAGTATGTGTGATACATAGGGTGGACAGCAGCCTCCTCTCTTCTTCCTTCTGAAGGTGTGGGTGAGTAGGTGGCACACCTACATTACATCTTTTTATTTTTTAAGAATTATTTTATTTTATTTTATTTATTCATTCAATTTTTTTTAATTTGACCAGAGGGAGAGAGAGAGAGAGAGAGAGAGAGAGAGAGAGAGAGAGAGAGAGAGAAAGCCACCAGGTCCAGGACTTGAACCGTGGTCAGCCATGTGGGAGTGTCCAGCACCTTAACCACCATGCCACCTGCTGGTCCCCCCTACATTACATCTTAATGCTAAACTCAAGTGTGTAAAATAAATAATTGGTAATAAATTTCTTGTGCCAAGATTTTTTTAAATTAAAATTTTTTGGATATGGTTTTATTACTGTTACCTTTGGCTGTCAAATTTACTGTAAAACAATGGGGATCAGCTTAGTGTTCTCTGTAGATCTACTGATTTTATTTATTTTGTATTTTTGTTTTTGTTTTAATTCTGCCAGAGGGTGCCTGCACTAACTAGAGAGAAAGAGAAAGAAAGAGAGGGAGACCAAGCACACCACATGGGAATTTTCACACCACAGTCCCTTCTCCCCTATTTCTCCTTCCTGTTGATATTTTTGAACATGCACACACATATACGCAGCCTATGGAATTCAAACCATGCAGTAGGATTCATCCCCCTAAATCACCACACCACTGCTGGTCCTTGGAATTTTTAAAACCTCACATTCAGTTAATCTATCATAGTATTTTGGGGTTGATATATTCTGAATTATTTGCTTCAATTGCTTTTGATCTTAGTATTCAGTTTTTCATTTACTCTAGCTATTTCGTGGGAATCTATTCTTTATTTCATCATTCTGTTTTATTTTTCAGAAATATTACTAATGCATACAATGAACATTCTTTGTGTTCCTTCCTTCTTTATTATATTCTTTCCAAGTGTCTTATACATTGTTGTTTTTACTTTAGCTTTTCTTGATATTCCTCAAGAAAATCTTTCAAGTTGCAAATTGTTTTCAGCAACATCCATACTGTACTTGGCTGACTTGAATGTGTTTAAGGAACACTGTCATACGCTGCCATGATCTCTTCTCACCAATGTGAGGAAGAAAGCATTCATTATCCAGCTGTTGTGAATTGCTTTTTACTAAAGAAAGGTGCCCAATTTTTATGGCACATTCAGTTACTGAATATGTGAAGTTATAAAATCTCAGTTCCTTTTAACAATTTGGTAAAACTTTGCAGAACCTTCAAACTCCCAAACCACTGTGGTATCAGCTCAAATCCTTGTTTTGACTGCATACAGCCCAACTTCTCACTCTACCAATGCTACTTTCTTTACTTCTCAGTAGATATTAATCCCCCAAATACTCTACAGTAAATGTCAAATAATCTCACAGTCAGATTTGTTGGGAACCCAGTTTGTGATACCTGATGCCAAGAGTCATCTGAAAAGGCAGACTCTAAAATAGGAGTTTGAAGTAATAGCACCTGATCCAATGCTACCAAAGAGAACATCACTGTGTCAGATGAAAAAAACCTACAGATTATGTTATGTTTCACTCATTGAGAGATATATTCCATGTATTTTCTTTCCTGAATCTAGACTGGTTCATGACTTCTTTCATCTATAGAATAAAGTGGAAGTCACCCCTTGCCAGCTCTGACCTAGTCTTAAAACTAGTTCAACTGTTGATAATACCATGGTATGTGGAAATCAAAAGTAGCTATGAAAAGACAGCATGATGCCCATTCAGTCCTAGTTGTTCTGGCTACTGATTATTTGAGTGATCATTTCTGAGGTTCAATGTACAAATCAGAAAGAAGACCTAGTGAACTCTGATCCCTGTCTAATTTCCTGACCTTCAGAACTGTGAGTATAATGATAAATGTTTTCCTTCCATATTATCTTATCATCCCTTTTTTCATTTCTCTTCTTTGAGCACTTTCTTACCTAAATTGACCATGTGTGTAGTTATTACTTAAATTTTTATACTCTTGCTTTCTAAAGTATTTATTTATTCTCCATGGTGTTTTTTTTTTCTTTTTCTTTTTCTTTCCTTTTTTTTTTTTTTCCCTCATAGGGTGCATGTGCTGGCTGGAGAGAGACAGACAGTATATTTATTTCTTTCTCCCATGAGTAAAAGAGGTAAAGATAAAGAGAGTACCCCCAGCAAGGTCTTGAGTATGTCTATGAACCAGCCTCCTGCCAGTCTCTGATCATGGAAAAGCACTTAACTCACACATTCAGGGAAAAGCACTTAACTCACACACTGGTAATTTCATTAGGGATTTTCTTGTAAAGCATTGAGTTTTACTGCTGAGTTACTAATATTATGTTGAGATTTATTTATTTATTTATAAGAAGGTGCATGCATGAGAGAGAGGGAGGGAAGCTAGTGTGTTTCTCGACAGGGCTGGTCATGATGCAGTCCTTTGTCTTCCAGTTCATTCTGTCAGAATCCTGCGCATGTGTACATATACTTGATGTATTTTTTCAAAACAACTACACCAGGACTCGAATCCTGGTCAGTTATGTGGAATACAGCTTCCTCTAAGTAGTGCCTTAATGCTGGGAAACCGAGGCCAGGTCTATGTTGGTGTTTACAATTTTACCTTAACTTAATCCAATTGTCTCAATATTAGGTAGACAATTTTGCCAAAGTATGATTTGAGGCTTATAACCATTTTCATTGTCAATGTAGATAAGATTTGGATTGGACTTTTTTTTTCTAATCATTTATTTTTATTAGGAAGAGGAATGAAAATACACTGTTTTTTTGTCATATATTATTGGGAGTTGTTATTTTTCTGTTTCAAGCTATCATTCATTATATGACATTTTTCAGAAAACAGTGAAGAATCCCTATGACCTTTTTAGAACATATATTAGATTTTTCTTTCTCTTGTTATTCATGTCACAATACATTTAAAATTAATTTAATGTTTATGGAAATATCTAAAATATGTATTATTATTTCCAACACCAAATCATAGGCCATATTTGGGAGTCTCTATTTTTTCTCCTCAAAATACTTACATCAGATGCTTTTAATAGATAAGAACATGCTAAAATATTTTTATATCTTTACAGAGTTAATGATAGCAACATTTACTGAAAACAGTTCACTGATGCCAGGCTATGAGAAATTAAAGAAACATGTATGCATTTGTTGAAATTATTTTTGCTAAATATAGTCTATATTCTGAGTTGTGCATTTGTGGATCTCTTGATGGTTCTTTAGTTACAGAATAATCAGAACTTCTATCAGATGTTTTACTTATAAATGTTTTTCTCATTCAATATCTTCTTCATTCTTTGGACCTGACACTTTCAAGAAATCCTCTGGAAACAGTTGGTCCATGCTGGCATAAGCCAAACATTTGGAGTTTAATTTTACATTAAGTTCCCATAAGAAATGCCTTTTTGAATTCAACTTTAGGGAATATTTGTGCATTTAATAGGAGTAGGTATGAAGTCCCTTTTAATTACCTTCAGGGAATTATTACATGCTCAGAGAAATATCCAAACAGCTTTGCATCTCATTGGTCACCTTTGGAAATCTGGAGGATACTAATGTATTTGAAGTGAGGTGTGCTCTACTTAAACCATGACTTAATCTCTTTTGTGTCACTTCTTTTCTTGATGTTGAAGTCTATTGTATATGTAATCTAATGCAAACAAGGGTAAATATTGTGAACCTCCTGTGATGCATTCAATTATTTATTCATCTATTTATTTACTGCTTGAGTAAGCATTTATGGATTGTCTGCTTTATGTAAAACACTTGGCTGGGCCATCAATAATATTAGGCTTTAAAAGATTGAATATTGCAGCTCTCAAATATTCAAATTTTGTAATGCAAAAAGACAAAGATTATGAGAAAATAATACACTCCCTAGTTTCATTTTTGGTATGATTCACCTCTGAAAATGCCTTGTTGATTAAAAAAAAAAAAAAGTGGATTTTCAAGCAAATAGTTACTTCTTCAAGGTTTGTGATAGAGGGAGAGCACATCTGAGCTGTTAAAGTCATCTCAGTCCTTAGAAGTCATTGACCAGCATCTGAATAATAATTCCCAGGTATCTCTGCTAGCTCTGCAGGATGATCTTTGCCGTTAGCACTACTGATAGATCAAAGAAAAGTGCAGCTTTAGCAAATCACCTAACCATTATCTCATATCATCCTGATGAGAAGGACATAATTACCAGCATATAGATAACCTTGAGTGATTAATATCAGCACCTTTTTTTCCCAATTAAAGCATCAAAGCCTCCCACATGAAACTAAGAGTTAATGCAAAAAAAACCAAAAAGTCATTCCCATTGAGCACTATGCAAAATTTCAATGCTATTTTAATTCACCTGTTTATTCCCTCATTTTGAATATGTTAGATATATTATTGATTATATTAAACACACTGAATAGTAATAGAAACTGAGGCTCAGAGTTTAAAATTTAATTATCCTGAATCACACAGTTACTAGGTGGTAAAATTAAATTATGTCTAATTCAGAACTCATGATCAAAACCTATATACTCTACTACCTTGGAGTAGAACTCTAAATAGCTCCTGATGTTGAGATTTCTGTTATTTCATAGGTCTCAGTTTGAAAACCTAGATCTAAATTCACAAATTCACATGCTTACAGGGCCTAGGGTTGAGATAATTTGTGAAGACAACTTGGTAGAATGGGAGGCCCTCTTGAACTAACTTTCAGGTTTGAGAAAGAAACTTTTCACTTTCCCCTCATCTTAACTATAGGGAAAACAATCAGGAAAGTATAATTCTGAAAGGCTCCATGTCAGGGAGATTACAGAGAGGGGTGGCCTGTGCAAAAATAGCTATGTGTGGGATGTCGTTGAATTCCCACGTAGTCGACCATGGTTAGAGTCCTGGACCCGATGACTTAAACTCATGATGGGTGTGTGTGTGTGTGTGTGTGTGTGTGCGCGCATGCCCAAGATCCCAAGAGGAGAGTGAAGGAGAAGGGAATGCTGTGTGGCTATCCCTCTGGGGGATGATTTCTCACTTTCTGTCTCTCTTTCGGGCAAGCACACACGCCCTATAGCAAAAACCTCTAAAAAAAAAAAAAAAAAAAAAAAAAAGCTATGTGTGATCCCACAGGGATGCAACCATCATCTCCTCTAAGCCTACGGAGTCATGCAAAAATGATGGATTTATGTTGCAAGATCATCTGATTTTTCCATGTGAGCCAAACATATCAGTTGGCTCATTTGGGATTCCTTGTAAAGCATTAAGTTTTACCACTGCAGCACCCCAGGACTCCCTCTTGTAAGCCTTTTAAAGACATCTACAAGCCATTGAAGTGCAATATTCTGATTTCAGCGGTAGTATAGCACAGGATACCCTTCCGGAGCCTGAGGCCCTGCATTTGAATCTTGGTTCTGCCACTTACTAGGCTGTGACTTTAGTATTATATAACTGTTGTGCCTTAGTCTTCCCAGCTGAAAATGGATTGTAATAATGGAGCTGCCTTGGGCTGACCGGTAGGTTGGATCCCATATGGCTGACTGTGCAGTTTGAGTCCTGGACCTACTGGCTTGAAAAACACACTGGGTGTGTTTGCATGCCCCAAATCCTGAGAGGAGAGTGGAGAAGGGATTGATATTTGGGCATCCTCCCTGATGGGTACTTTCTCACTTTCTCTCTATGCTCTTTCTCTCCTCTCTATCTTTGTCTCTCTCTGGTAAGCACACATGCTCAAAGCAAATTTTTAAAAAATGAAGCTGTTTCATGCCAACAAACTTTAACGTTATTGCTATCCTGGGAGAAGGGAACCATTGATGTTCTATCTACCTCATAACATTCTCTGAGAACTAGAAAAGTCACCTACGTAATAAGCAGTCAATGAATGTCATCTGTTATCATTTTCATTGTTTAGTGATTAACAGTTCATTATTTTTTTTACATTGAAAACACTGTATACGTCACCAATAATATTAATAATAATAATATTCACCAATTGGCAAATCGTACAGAAGTTTTTTATTTCTGCTTCTATCTACATAATGTATATAAGTATGCCTCAGGTGTTTGGTTGTCCCTGGATTAAGCTCTTAAGATTAAAAAAGTAAAGGTAACATCTCACTCATATTTTATACAATATAGTTTCCTACTTAGTGGCATTTTTGCCTTTCACAATTTTAGTTACCCGTAGTGAACCATAATCTAAAAATACTGTATAATGTAATCAGGGATTTTGAGAGAGTGAGACCACATTTACATAATAATTATTACATAAAACTGTACTCATAATTGTTCTATTTTACCTAGTTATTGTTAATCTCTCACTGTGCATAGTTTATCAATGTAATTTTACCATAGGTATATATTAATAGGGAAAAACATAGTATATATAAGCTTCAGTACTACCTGTAGTTTCAAGTATCAATTGGAGCTCTTAAAAGGTATCCCCCAAGGAAAGGGGGAGCTACTTTAGCATTTTTCTCCTCCTACTTGAGCATGTTCGTTATGAGGGAGCTTCAGAAACTTTGTGGGAAATCAAATCAAAGTACAAGTTCACTTTGGTGCAAAACATTTTGAAATCCATGCGTAATTTTTTCATAATATTGCATATTTTCCATAAACTTTTGACAATGCCTTGTATTAACATAAAGTTTTAAAATTTAAACAATAAAACATAACTCTTACTTAGGTAACAGTTGAACCATAAACAAAATAAGACAGATAGTAATGAGGACCAGTAGAAGTTTATTTCCATGAGAAATTCTTGGAGCAACTTACACACTGAGAGAGTATTAGAGAGAGCTGTAGTGCAGAAATTGATCCATGCTAATTTCTTGGGTTCATTTCTAAGTTCCAAGAACATTAGAATGCTTGTAAGCAAAGTGCTGAGAACTCTGTAAAGTGCTGGTCTGAAGTTAGAGTGTTCAGAGCTCACTCTAATGTATTATGAGCCAGACAACAGACTCCCTGTTTTGTAAAAGAACACCGTGGAAGTTTAGCAACCTTGAGATGCTAAAGAGATTTCAGCATCTGGAGGGCAAGAGGAACTCAGTGGTGATTGACAGAAGATGATAGGAACTTGACGAGAGCTAAGAGGAGGCACCCAGATGATACCAAGCAACTCAGCATCTGTGCATAAAAAAAGAGGATCAATTTCTGCACTTACAAATACTTTCTGAATTCTCCCAGAATTAGTAGGGAAAGCTTTGCAGTGGGATTGGAATCTTTGCAAACTACTAGTACTTTAGTTCCTTTCTTGAAAGTAAGAAATAAATTAGAATCACTCCTATTCATGTGAACCTATTCTTTTGACAGTTTCTTTGGGCCAGAGGAAACTTCGGATATGCTTATGATATATTTTACATTACAAATAAGATTTTTAATTCAAACAAATGTGTGCGTGTGTCATATAAAATGACACAGAGCAGAATAAAAAGATACCTACTATGTATTGTACAATGAGATACCTCCATTGCAAGTAGTTATTTATAAACTTTGATAATTTTCTATATATTTAACTCTTTCTCTAACTTATGGTACTTTCGCTATCTTAAGGGCTAGGCTGATTTTGCACGAGTTGCTGTTTAGATCGACTGCTTCTAAGTAAGTTTCTCACACGGTATCTATGTGAAACTTCTGCTTCAACAGAATTAGTTCAATAGAGTATTAAAAAAAAAAGAGTACTACATGTCAGTTTCTCAAGTAGTATGGGACTGTGTCCAGTATGATTCCTCTTCATCGTACTTTTTCAAGTATGAGTTTTCTATTGTCAACAGCTAACCATTTTCTGACTTGGAATAGCTTTCTGTCCTGTGAGCCACAACTAGTTAAGTTTTAAATGATAGATAATTATTTGTTTAACACATTGGCTACCACCTTTCTTTGCTCCCTTTAGCAATCGCTCTCTCTGACAGCATTTCACAAAATATGGTGCTTAGGCCACCTGCATCAGCATCATTTGAGTGGCTTGTTAAAACTGCAACTCCTGAACTTATCACAGACTTTATAAATGAAGTTCCCTTTGTTTTTGCCCACTACCAGCTGTGTGCACTCACCAGAAACAAAGAGACAGTGAGAGAGAGAGTGAAAGATGGGGACAAAGCAACCCCCAATAGGGCATGATTATGCCACAATTCCTTCTCTTCCATTTCTTCATCCTGTTGGGATATGGGGCACACACGCATGCCTGCTCATATTGTTTCTCAAACTGCTGGGGTTGGGATTCAAACCACAGTTGGCCATGTGGGATCTGGCTCACTTAACTACTAAGCCATAGGTCTGGTCCAGCCCACTCAAATTTTTGAGGTGCTGCTATTGGCTTTCCTTTGAAATTTGTTTCTAATTTATAAAAGAGCTTTTTTTTTAATTTGAAAGTGTACAATTTGAATCAACAAACATACTTTTGGTCTAAAAGATATAATGCTAAAGTCAAAAAATTCTGATCCTGTGGTGGAACTTAAGAAGAAGCTGATGATGGTGATACAAAAGCAAAAGGCAGATTAAGAAAAAACACACAATAGTCAATATTAATAAAGTGCCATGAGGATGCAGCAGAGAGAGACATCTGCATACCTTGGGAAAGGGTCACTAAGGATTTGGGAGAAAGACAGCTTTACGGTGAAACTTGAGATGAGATGACTGGAGAATGTAAAGGTGGACGTGAGGAGTGTCTACCAGGAGATTAGCAGAGCAAAGGCACAGACGTGCAAAGAAAAGGATGATCTGTGCCAGTTCATAAATCCTGCTCAGCTGAAGCTTCAGAGGATAAAATATCCAAGGGTGTGTTGGTGGCAAGACTAAAGATGTAGGTTGGAACAATACTGTGGAGAATCTTGAAGGCCATAGTTTGTATTTACTTGATATCTTTTGAATATCTGCCAGATTTTAGGTGGGCTACAAATTTATAATATGTAGCCACACTTTTAATTACAAACGATTGCATTATCTAATCAGAAAGGTGACTGTGCAAAAGAGAAAGAGGCAGCACTTCACAGTGTAACTTCATGGTCTCCAGGAAACCCACAGCATGCGATGATACAGTCTTTGCAAGAGAGGGTCTTGAATGTCCTGCCAAATGCAACTTTTTCTATCTCACAATTATGTTCACTTTGGTATCGTAGCAAGAATCATAAAGAGTTATGAATCAGGACCAGCAGATGGCTAAAGGTTACATTGTCAGACACCCACGTAGACAACCACAGTTTGAGTCCTGGACCTGGTGGCTTAAAATTCACTCTAGGCCCAGGGCCGGCAGGTGGCATGGTGGTTAAGGGCACTGGACTCCCACATAGCCTACCATGGTTTGAGTCCTAGACCTAGAGGCTTGCTTTCTCACTTTCCCTCTCTTTCTCTTCCCCCCCCCCCCCCCCGTATGTGTGTGTGCGCATTTGTCGGCAAATATTAAAAAAATAACAATAAATTTAAAAACTCATGCCAAGGGACCAGCAGTTAGCATAATGGCTATGTCGCTGGACTCCCACATAGTCAACTGCGGTTCATGTCCCAGACGCGGTGGCTTAAAACTTACACCGGGCGCATGTGCGGGCGTGCCCAAGATCCCGAGAAGAGAATGGAGGAGAAGGGATTGCGGCATGGCCATCCCCCCTGGGGGGTGATTTCTCACTTTCTATCTCTCTGTCTCTCTCTGTCTGTCTGGCGAGCGCACGCGCCCTATAGCAAAAACCTTTCCAAAAAAAGAAAAAAAAAAAAAAAAAAAAAAAAAAAACTCACGCCAAGTGCATAAGCACGTGTGCCCAAAATCCTGAGAGGAGAAGGGATTGTGGCATGGTCATCTCCACTTGGGGGTTATTTCTTGCTTTTGTCTCTTTGTCTCTCTTTGTCCCTCTGGTGAACACATGCACCCTATAGCAAAAATATCTCTCTAAAACAGACAAGCAAACAAAGAGTTTATGAATCTACATATTCCCATTTAATGGTATGTTGGAAAAATAGCATATTTTCTTCTGGATTAGAGTCACTGTCAGGAAAACCATGTTGTCATCCTTGGTGTGTAAGAAGGTAAGTTACAGGAAGAAGGTGCAGTGAGGGCATAGGTGTGGCTGATGAACGTCTCTGGAACCACCTTCCAACATGCTGGCCAAACAGTTTCTTTATAACCCACTTCCTGCTACATTTAATATCTTCTTCTCTGGGATTTCTGATTCTAATTGGGGTAAAACATCTGTAAAAGAGCCACTTCCCTGTGTGTGCAAACATAGGAGATGTCTGGAATGTGTGGAGCCTACAGGAAGCAGGTGCAGAGAGTGGAGAAGCCAGCCGGGCAGCCTTCCCTGAGAGACACTGCTGCAGCCCAGGGAGACTGGGTACGGACTTCAGACTGTGTGTTAAAGCCTGAAGAGACAAACAGTGGCCAGCAGAAAGGGAAGCACCCAAGAGTGCCTCAAAAGGCTGGTCATCACTCAGAAATGTGGTCAGTCTTTAGAGGCAGCTACAGACCTTGTAGGTAGAACTGGGACATGAACTTCACAAAGAGAGTCAAATACCAGAGTCAGAGCAAGTTAGAAGCTGAATTCAGGGAAACGAAGAATTGTTTTTAAACTGTAATGTGTACAAATCCATGTTCAATTCTGGGTGCTTGACCAGTGCTCTCATAGGTCAGAGGTGATATGAATTAGAGTAAAATTTTCTTTCTTTCTTTTTTTTTTTTTTTGGAGAGGTTTTTTGCTATAGGGCGCGTGCGCTCACCAGACAGACAGAGAGAGACAGAGAGACAGAGAGACAGAAAGTGAGAAATCACCTCCCCTGGGGGAATGGCCATGCTGTAATCCCTTCTCCTCCATTCTCCTCTCGGGATCTTGGGCACGCACGCACATGCACCCGGTGTGAGTTTTAAGCCACCGGGTCCAGGACATGAACTGCGGTCGACTACGTGGGAGTCCAGTGACATAGCCATTACGCTAACTGCTGGTCCCAAGAGTAAAATTTTCTTAATGCAACAGGAGGAAAAGAAGTAGAAGTCATTGTGCACATTGAGTTTGACTGTTCTGTAGGGAAGTTGAAGATTGGGAAAGAGATTTGAACTGGAGATGTATATTTGTGATTAAAATCTCTAAATTTTAAAATAAGCTAAAACCTGCCATAATCTGTTTTTGAGGAAAAAAAAAAGGTCACATTTTCATATGACTGCAAGTCACCCTAAACAGAACAATACCTGCAAGGTGATTTCTCTATGGGTAGTTCATAACATAGGGTGTTTGTTGTTTTTTTCTACAACTGAAATCATACAGAGTGACACTTGCTTGTTGGAAAACTGCTCTTGAAAGCAGTGAGAATTGCTGAAAGGCACATTAAATTAATGGCAGGGAGGTGTCACCTTGGCCCATACTCCTAGCCACAGTATATGAATTTGGTAGCTCTCTCATAGCTACATCTCTTTTCATGATTCCCCCATAACGGGAGAGAATGATGTGTGGAAAGTTCCCTTTGTGGGAGCTAACCTCGCCACGCACTGTACTTGACAGATACAATGGCCTGAGTGAAGTCCACAGACACCACCGACCAGCCACTCTGTCCGTCACGGTCCCACTGCTGCGCCAGCAGGTCATTCCCAGACTGCCCTACGACCGCCACTTCCTTAACATGGGCTATCGACACAGATGACTTAACATTTTGCTGCAAACTGTCCGTGAATGTGCCAGGTGATCTGACCATATGGAGACAGGCCTTTTCAATCTACAAGGACATCCCCTGAGGATACTCTCTCCACCAAAGTAGGAAAACAGTACCTCTGTAGGAACTGCTACACTTGGATCTCCTGTAAGTAAATACATGGGTCCTGAGGACAGCAGATGATGCGGTGGTTAAGGTGCTGGATTCCCACAGGGCTGGCCATGGTTTGAGTACTGGCTTAAAAATCATGCCAGGCACATGTGCATGCGTGCCCAAAATTCTAAGAGGAGATGGGAAGAAAAGAGATTGTGGCATGGGCATCCCCCTCAGAGAGTGGTTTCTCACTTTCCCTCTCTGTCTCTATGTGATGAACGCATGCACCCTATGATTAAAACCTGAAAACAAAACAAACAAACAAGCAAAAATGTGGGTCTTGGAGATGGAGATGGCTTGCTCATCTGTGGTGAATAAAACCAAGCTCTCACAGAGGAAAACCTTGCTAGCATCATCTTACAAGTCTTTGTCGATCCTAGAATGCTTCGCTAGGTTTTTAGCAGTAGCTCTTCTTGAGTCTTCTTTCCTTTTATTTATTTATACATTTGTTCATTCATTCACTTTACTGATTAACCAATTATGTCCACACATTTCTGAAATACTCTTTAAGCCCGTAATATTTCATTTACAGGCATGAATGTACAAGTCTTCCTCATCTGGAGCTTCTACACCTAAAATCTAAGTTTAGGACTGTTGTTTCCCTCCTGTTCTCTGCCTTGGTCCTGGTTTTGATGTTTTCCTTCATTAAATTGTATGGGGACACTTTACAAAAAGCCATAAATGGGACTTTTTTTTTTCCTTTTTCCAGTTTTATAGAGTTGATTACCTTTTGTTCAAATTTATTTATTTCTTCCATTAGCAAAAGGGACAAAGAGAGTGATGAAGAGAGAGAGAGAGAGACCTATCAACACGGTCTTGCTGCCACAATACACCCCCACTTTTTAGTCAACTCCAGGTCATGGGCAAGGATGTGACAGGCACACTCAGTGAGAACTCCAGACATGAACTGGGACTCTCCTTATGTAGAATCGCCTTGCAGAGTATTGAGTTTTACCACTGCATCTGTCCCCGAGAATCATTTCTTGATTCCATATTTAAAATGAACAGAACATTAACCTATTCCACACTAGGTTCTCTACTTCTACATTAAAAACAAACAAACAAGAATAAATAGAAAACTTATTTATTTCCTCTGTGAGAGAGGCAGAGAGAGCGGTAGTCACCCCTACCCCTAATAGTGTCTTCATACCGCCATCTTTCCCAGTCTTAGCTAGCCCAGATCACAGACGTGCATGCACCTGGGTGTAGAGGGAGAAGCTTGGACATAAGATTTTTCCATGTGCGTCCAGTTGCATTACCATTCTGATAGCATCTGGTTCCTACTTCTAAATTTTTATCTTATTTAAACCTCACAACAGCTTCATGCAAAAGGCATTATTTTGCCCTTTTTATAGAAAATGACTAAGATTCAGGTCACATAATTTGCTAAAATACCACATATACACACACACACACACACACACACACACACACAATGAATGTCAGAACAGGAACTAAAATTTAGTACAATATAGTAGATATAGCACTAGATGTAGTGCTTAGAAATTAGCAAACATCAAAGATCGTATTTCATTGTTAATACTGTTTCTCATGGTTGTTGTAATCCATATGTAATGTTCTTTCATCTTGACATGTTTTTCTCACACAATTGATTTCAAAAGATAATAAAGAACCACTTTCATGATCGTAAATGCTATTCGCTAATTTGAAACCATAGTCATTAAGCATCATGATGAAAAATGAATGTGGGATATGGTGATAGATGCTCTTCCTAGTAGTACCAGTACCTAAATTGGGTTAGAAGTTAGTTTCCAGCAGAAGGTATAGTATAAAGTCCTTAACTTTGCATGGGATTTTCATGCACAGCATTGAGTTTCGTCACAAGGCCCTTAAAACATTGAGGAGGACTTGGACTTTTAAATTTTCCCTAATAATCATTTTCTGAATAACAAGACTGCATTCAATTGCTATTTCAGTTCCTTGGACTACGAGATTTCTTTCAGGCATTTTTGCTTGTATTTGAAGAAATCACTACAAAAACACAATCAATGAAAAGGAAAAAAAAGAGCAAAAAATGTGTCATTTTATCCTACAAGGGTGAAATCAGCATAAAACAAGATATAATATTATATGTTACAAATGGATGAGAAAAAGGGACAAAAGGAGACTTTAGGTTTTAAAGATATTTTGATTGTTACATGCAAAAAACAACGTTGACCAATTCTCATGTATATGTAATGCTATTACAGGTCATTACTAAAAATAATGAACAAAAAAGGTAATAAATAGAAAAGATAATGATTTTAAGAGTTCACAATCTGGTATTTTAAAAACCACAAAGCACTATCATTGCAACCTAGCTAGGTCCGCCTGACTCTCAAGTCTGGGCTCTGAACCAATGCACTGCCCTGAATTTTTAGTCCTTCAATAATCAATTTTCAGAGACTGCAATCACCTTCTGGCTCCCTATTAATTATCATCTTAGCAGCCACAGACAGGAGCAGTATGCCGCTGTGGTTTTCACAGCATGCGCGATTGCCTTGATGCTTTTTAACCCAAGCAGTTCTTTATTCTCGAGCAGATTCCTTTCTTCCATCTGTAGCTGAGTAGTTTCAGAAATCCCCAGGAGAATTGTTGGCCATGGCATTTGTGGATGTCAGTAATTAAGCTATCTACTCCAGCTGCAAGCTGTTTGACAATGTGGGTAGTGGAAGGGCAGAGTCCTGTGCAAAGCCTGGTTGTAGCGAGAACAGAGAGGTCAAGTCCTCCTGGTCAGTTCTTCATGCACTGGGGAGCTGGGCTTATCCAAGGTTCACTCCATGATTTTTTCATCAGTCTTATATGATTTTTACAAGAAGGTGGTGGTGTTTGCTACAAGCCACCTGGCCTGTAATTTGCTTTGAGGCCTTTGTGGTGTCTGTACACAAAGAACAACTGTTCTCCCTATCTGCTATCAGTGCTTCTTTATGTAGAATTATACTGGGCACGTTGCTGATTCTATTAGAGGCTTGCAGTTTATTTTATAGCTTGGGTTATTTTATTTTATGTCACTCATAATTAACTATGCATTTCCATAGTTTCTATCAAAACCATTTCTATTCATACCCTTTGGAAGTAGACATTTGTTACACACTTAAAATGTGTTACTCTGTTACTATCAGTGAATTACAGCTATAGGGATGAGTGAGAGCTTTCTGTCAAGTATCTTCTGGGATCATATCACGTTGTGTGAGCCTCTGTGTATCCTGTTTGCCTGCTACTTTTAGGCGTTTACGAAAATGCACTCTGAGTCACAACTGAAAAGTGTTCACGTTTGGACCAGCAGTCATCTTATCATTTTATTGCAATAGCTACAAAGTATCTGCATAGAGTAGGTCCTAAACAACATATACTGAAGAAATTACAGACCCTATTGATCAATTATCAATGCATAATGCCTTTCTAAAATAGGGCTCCAAGTAGGGCCCCCTTTCTAGTCTTTTCCTTTGGATGTGCAGGTGCCTCCCTTCATTTACTCAGCACAAAAGCGTATTTTGTATTTATTATGATCCAGTTACTTCCCTCAAAGAAATCACATCTGGTGTACATGAATGAGAGAAAGAGAGATTGAAAATAAGTGTAAACTTGAGTAGGGTGTAAACAAACATGTGAACAGGCGATCCCGAGTCAGTGGGTAAATTAAGTACAGACATAGTGTAGCCCAGGCAGAACACCCCACCCAAACCTAGACTATAGATGGCTTCCTAAAAAACATGATTCTTTTACTAGGCATTTTTTCTTTTAGAGGTTTTTACCTTAGGGCACGTGAACTCACCAGAGATAGACATAGACAGTGGAGGGAAAGTGAGAAATCACCCCCCAGGAAGGTGGCCATGCCACAATCCCTTCTTTCCATTCTCTTCCTGCAACCTTAGGCACATGCACACACATGCATGGCATGAATTTTAAGCCACTGAGTCCAGGACTCAAACTGTGGCCAGCCATCTGGGAGTCCAGTGAGGTAACTGTTATGCCATCTGCTGGCCCCTCTACTAGGCTTTTTGAATATGTGAGATCAAGGCAGGGTGTGTGTGGAGAAGAAAGGAATTCATCACAGTGCAAATGACATACAGTGTATGAGCCACAAATGCAAACAGTAAGTAAGGTATGGCTGCTGGAAGAGGTATTCAGTGAAGCCTGGGTCACCACCAGTTCTTAAAACCTCACATACCATTATGTGTTAAGCCAGTGTGATTTTCTTGCCTTTAATAACCTGCTACATGGTCTCTCTGATTTTATCCTTCAAATAGTATTTTGCAAATCAACTTCCTGAGATGTCTTTTTAAAATGTGAATCGTGTCACTTCTTTGCTCAAAACGTTAAGTGGCTGGTTATCTCATTGGAATAAAATAAAAAATCCTTGAAATGACCTAAACGTCTCTAGATGCTCTGACTCCTGGCTTGCGGTCTGCTCTTACTTCCTACCAATCTTCCCACGTTTACTCCTTTCCAGCCACACATGATATTCTCTTCATCACACCAAACACTCTTCTAATTCGGGATTTTCAGACTTAAGATTCTCTTCTTTTAGAACATTCTTACCCCCCTGCCAATATTATCAAGACCCTGTTTCATGTTTATGTCACTCAAAGGAGTCTTCTCTTGATCATACTATCTAAAACTGTACTTATCTTCTATTATCTAACTTGCTATTGTTTTCTTTGAAAGTCCTCAAAAGGATGGCTCTAGCCTAGTGATTAAGGGAGCTGGATCCCACATGGCCAAATGTGGTTCAAATGAGGTGGGTTCATGTGCTTATGTGCCCCAAATCTCAATAAGATAAATAAATGGAGGAGAAGGGATAGTGTTATAACCATAGCCCTTCAGGGGTGCCTTCTCTCACTCTCTCTGGTGAGAATTCTCACCTTTTGGCAATTAAAAAAAAAAGAAGAAAAAAGTTTAATAGCATATCTTTATCTAAGGTTGGCCTGTCTCTGCCTCACTAGAATGCATGCTCTACAACGACAGGAATGCTACATGCTTTGCTCACCATATTAATTCCAATTCCCAGACCAATGTTTGATATATAATAGACCCTAAGCACATATTTTTTAAATTAACACACATAAATGGGTATTTCATGTTTTAAAGATCTCCTCCTCCTACATGATTATATGCACTAGAGCTTGAAAATTAAAGACTAAAAAAATTGAATTTTATTCTAAAGATAATGAGGAGTGATTGAAGAATTCTCAGTAGAAAAGTGACAAAACTAGACTTGCATTTTAGAAAGATCACTCTGTCATCAGGGAGGAAGATGGATAGAAGATTGTTGAAGTAATTCAAGCAAGAGATTATGAACATTGAACAGAAATATGAAAGTGGTGAAAGAGAAGAGATGCTTTAAAGAAATATTCAGAAGATGACATCACCCTTAGATCACATGGGTATACAGGTGAAGAAGCAGAAAATGCAGGGTAGCTGGTTTGTACAGGACCTCTTTGATACCAACATTAAAAGCTCTGCATCTTGAGAAACCCAGAATCCTGGGTATATCAGAATGATTGATCACCTTAAAAACCCAAAGATGCTTATGGAACATAAGCTTTTACTCCAGTGTCATGGATATTGTGGATATAATGGAATAGTTCTCACATAGATTATTACATTTTTTCTTAAAAGGCACTTCAAATCACTTGTTCCCCTAATTATTCTTCCCCTTCACCTCTTCCTCACCTACCCACACCAAAACCTCATGTCATCTACCTCTTCTGAAGATCCAGCGATTCTTCTTTTTTTTTTTATTGTTTGGAGAGGTTTTCACTATAGGGCGTGTGCGCTCACCAGACAGACAGAGAGAGACATAGAGACAGAAAGCAAGAAATCACCCCCCAGGGGGGATGGTCACGCCGCAATCCCTTCTCCTCCATTCTCCTCTTGGGATCTTGGGCACGCATGCACACGCGCCCAGCGTGAGTTTTAAGCCACCAGGTCCGGGACGCAAACCAGGGTCGACTACGTGGGAGTCCAACGACATAGCCATTATGCTAACTGCTGGTTCCCGAGATCCAGCAATTATTCTTGACCTTTTCCAGAACAAATGACCCAACCTGATTTGTTGGTATTCTCACCTTTTACATTCAACCCTCATGATGGTCAAGGCCATGTTAATCCTGACAAGCAATGTAGCATAGATATAAATCCATGTCTGATGAAAGAATTGATGCAGGCATGTGTGCATACTGTGAGTTTGGGGACACGGAAGGCAAGATTGACAGTGTTAATTGCTGTGTGAGAAAAGGAAGTGATGTGATCATGTTGTAGTGGCTGTCCCAAAACATAATCAATGTAGAGTATAGAATGGTTATCATCGGGACCAGCAGTTGGCATAATGGCTATGTCGCTGTGGTCGACCACAGTTAATGTCCCGGACCCAGTGGCTTAAACTCATGCCAGGAGCATGTGTGTGCATGCCCAAGATCCCAAGAGGAGAATGGAAGAGAAGGGGTTGTGGCGTGGCCATCCCTCCCTGGGGGGTGATTTCTTGCTTTCTGTCTCTTTGTTTCTCTCTGTCTTTCTGGTGAGCACATGCATCCTATAGCAAAAACCTCTCAAAGAAAAAAAAACAAAAAAAACCAATGGTTATTATCATTCAGAGACACGGTTCTCGGCACTGGTCCATGTGAAGACTGCAAAAGAAGTTGAGGGTAACTATTGTGCAATGGCTCTATTCACAAAATTGTCATATTATAGGGACATATTTTAAATCTGTGCATATACAGAGCAAAATATACCACTTGACAAATAAAGCTTTGATCATTGCCATGTTGCCAATATTTTGAGCCAGAATTTGTAAAAGTAAGGTCCTTAGAGAATTACTTTTTACATGATGCTACAATCTTGATAGATTGAAGGCATCTTCAAAACTTCTGGCATTCTAATGAAGGGATATTTATCCACATCTTAAGCTCCTATTTATTTAAGCCCTAGTTCTTATGTTAAGGACCTGATATTTTCCCCTTATGGCTAGCTAGATATAAGCCTCTGTATTTTTGTGTGACAATTTGAATTTGTTTCAAAAGAAAAGGCCACAGTGGGTAGAGTCATGTGTTATGACTTAAATAGTCCTCTGGTTGTACCTCACACAAAGTAGGAATCACATAAGAACTTTAGATCCAACACTCTAAAGCTCACAGGCAAAAGATATAAATTGTATGTCCTTGAGTATTTTTAGGCATACAGTCACCCCAATTTCTTTGTTATTTAAAAATGATTTGACATCAGGTGACTAGATATCATGTCTTTAAAGATAGCCAAGAGAACCCCCCTGCCTCAAGCAGGCAGTTTCCTATTTTTTTGATACTATTAATAGATTCTCCCACATGCCAATCCCATAGTGCAGCAATTAGGCACCGTGCAGAGGAAGCTGGATATCACACGGACAATCAAGGTTCAAGTCCCAGCTCTGTCAGCTGAAGATACACTCTGGAAGTGGATGTGCATGCCCAGGATTCTGAAAGAATGGAGAATTGGAGGAAATGAGTTGCAGCATGACTAGACCCTACTGAAGTGGAGGCAGGGAGCTTTCTCTCCTGTCTCATATGTTCATGCTCCCTCTAACATAAAAATACAGAGAATCTCTCACAACCAATTCTTTAATCTTTTTGTGCTTTCTTCTTCTGAAATGAAAGAAAATTATCTATTTTTTTCTTCAATATTCATCTTCACTTATATTAATTACCTCTAAACAGAGAGTTTGAAATCACAGTGTTCTTCCTACCGAAAGGATGTGAATTCAAGACCTAAAAGAAAACATTTTCCCCAGAATATTCTTCGGGCTTAGAATGAATTGCCTTATCATGACAGGCTGGATTTGTTTGACAGTCCATCAACCTCCGAGCTGCACAATGTCATAATCAGGACAATTGCACAGATAAGATGATCTCGCAGATCTATACAAGTCCCAACATCTGTTTAAAAAATCATCTAAACACTCAAAGAACCACCTTTAGGATTAAATTAAGAAAGCCCATTGTATTCCTTTTTTTAAAATTTTTTTGGGGAGAGGTTTTTGCTATAGGGCACATGCGCTCGCCAGAAAAACAGAGACAGAGAGACAGAAAGCGAGAAATCACCCCCCGGGGGGATGGCCACACCGCAATCCCTTCTCCTCCATTCTCCTCTCGGGATCTTGGGCACGCACGCACACGAGCCCGACATGAGTTTAAGCCACCGGGTCCAGGACGCAAACTGCAGTCGGCTACGTGGGAGTCCAGCGACATAGCCATTACGCTAACTGCTGGTCCCAAAGTCGATTGTATTCCTGATCCAATAGGTTTCCTTCCGAAACACAGATGAATTATTTTTTCTTTTTACATTTTGTTTTTTCCAAATTTTCTGTCTCCTAGAATATTTTAGTCACTAGAGTCATAACAACATCAGGTTATAATAATATGTTTTAATAATACATTAGGGGGAGGGAACCAGCAGGTGGCATTGCGGTTAAGGTGCTGGACACTCCCATATGGCTGACCAAGGTTTGAGTCCTGGACCTGGTGGCTTGCTTTCTCACTTTCCCTCACTCTTTCTCTCTCTGTGTCTCTCTGGTCAAATTAAAAAATAAATGAATGAATAAATAAAATTAAATAAAAATTAAAAAAATTAATACACAGGGGAGAAAATGGAAGGACGAGAATTCAAGCACTGGCTCAGAGTCCTAGTGTTTCCAAACACTTGCTCTTCATACTCATACAGAAGTTAGACTCTATATTATCAATTCATTATGCTATTTACACAACGCCTTTCTTTTACAAGCAGTCCTGCTTAAAAGAGATAAATTTACACTCAATGGCTTTGAGCCCAAGAGTTCAATGATTAAATCATATAATGTTTTGGTGTAATACTCTTTGAAAAGATGTATTGGCACCAACTGGAGGCTTTTACATAGCCAAGCTTGCTGGCTGAAGTTTGTACCACACTGAGGAAAGTGACCATAGTTTATAATTTTTGACTTAAGTATCCCTCGTGTACACTTAAAAGTTGGGCCTTGTTTTAGCTGTTTTGAGGGACTCAGCTATGAGATAGTGGAACACATATTTCTGTTTTACTCACTGATGGTCTTTCACAATGATGACAATTCCTTGCCTGTACAGGCAGTTTTATAACCCACAAAGTTTATTCAATCATTATGTCCTTTGTACAGGACAAATATTTCTATTCCTTAAGCCTTGAGTGATTATCTTTTTTTAAAAAAGAATTATTTATTTAAGTTTATTTGCCATTATTATTATTTGTTTTTAATTTGCTATAAGGCACATGAGCTTATGAGAGAGAGAGAAAGAGAGAGAGAGAAGGTGCGAAAGGAAGTCGCCAGTTGAAGGACTCGAACCATGATCAGCCGTGTGGGAATCCAACACCTTACCTACCACACCACCTGCTGGCCCATGGTGATTATCTTGGCTAAACATAATAAACATTCAGTTATTTAGTATGAGTATGAAATGTGTATGATACGTTCAGTTTTACAATTAAATAATGGGCAGGACATTGCTTGCTAATTTTAAAATGTGTCATATTAATATATTCTAAATATACTTTTATATATAGTAAAATGTAGTAATCACAATTTAAACCTCAATGGTAAATATGGAAGGCTAGATGTACAAAATTTAAATATAAACAAAGACTATGTTGAGGAGTACTTATAGTCTTCAGGACACTGCTCTAGTAATAATGTTGACATAGAGGGTATTAAAGAAGCATAGGTTGTGATAAAACAATAAAAACCTTTTCACTTGTACTAATTTGTATGAAATGCCATTTTCTATAATTTTCAGTCAGACATTTTCCTGAAACAATAGAATAATACTTGAGGAAACTGTCGACTTCTTTAAGGACTCTGAGTAGTAAATCATTTGGAAGGCTCGGGTCATGCCTTCCTCTTCCCACAGAGACCATTGACTCTTCATGAGTCACTTGGGCAATTGAGTTGGGCAAGAGTTTAATACACCATGTAGATAAAAGCTCTGATAAAGTGGATGATCTTCAAAAAAATGATCCTTTGCTACGTGCAAAGTTCCAACTAAGAAGAGTTTTAGTCTTTGTGTCCCCAGTCTAATCTCTTACAAGAACAGGCAAAATTCTGTCAAGACAATGTCTCAAATTTCTAAGTCAGTCAACACACACTTATTAAATGTCACTATGTGCAAAGCACAGTACATAACTGTTGTCATAGTGTCTCAAAGGAAATTGACTGCCACTTTTCTTTGTCATGTGTTCAATATTGTTTCTGGGAAGAAAAACATAGTTCTATGAAAAAAAGCTACTTACACAACTATGAGCTATGTAATACACCCAATTACTAATTTTCAGTTTCTTCAGTGAAATGATCACAAACCAATCTTATGTATTAAAGGTAAATATTAATTACATAGTAGCTGAATTTTTGATTTTGGACTACAGGGGCTAAAAAAATAGAAAAACTAGAAAAATCCATACACCATATACTGAAAATGTCAATCCAATGTTTTGAAATATTTACAGCCTCTCTCTAAGAAAATGATTATAGTAAAATACCTAAGGCATTTTCAGAAGTTTTAAAGTTGGCTGGGAAGATAGGGGACTTAGAATAGTGCTGTTGTAAAGGGAATGTGAAAATGTAAAAAAAAACATTTTTTGATTACACTTTACAAATTTAATCTAGATTGATTCAAGGTTTCTTTGTTATTCCACGGATAAGATCAATTATAGGATTTGTGAAGGAAAGCTTGTAGGTAAGATTGTTCCAGACACACAAATAGGTTACTTGAGGAAATTGGGTGTGGTATAGAGAAATTATTTAAAAATAGTCTTTCACAGTGGTTTCCTTATTCTATCGTAGATGTCCCCTCCTATTCATAACTGTTGATATTGCTGCTTCTGTTTACTCAAAGACAGGGTATTATCAGGGGACACAACAAAAGATGTTTTCTGAATGTGTTTTTGCTGATTTAGTAGCATCCTTTATGCAAGTTTTTTATTCACAGACTCCTTTTCTCTCCTGTACACTTGGCAACATTATCGTCATTCAAAACTAGATTGCAAAAGCATTTTCTGAAAGCTTTCTGGAATCTTCTCCAATGTTTGATTAAGTGGTTGACTTCACTAGGCACCTATGACATTCTATGCCCACCTCGACCAATATGAACTCATTATATAACACATCATGACTGTCTCCCTCTTGGATCAGGAAGTCCTAGAGGGCGAGGACCACTACAGCAGTTACCTGAAAGTATATGTTGCTAGACAAATAGAAGTGATCACATAACCAAATCTATTAGTAAATTGCATATGTGTTCCTATCACTTCTCTTGGGCTTTCTCCCAGAGGCACTGCTTCCTATGTTGTACATGGTTTACCACATGCATAAAAAGATTAGGAACATTAAACAGGTGACAAATATCAACAATGAGCTGGGGATTTATTGTAATCAACCAATATGCTCAGCCTTGTAATTGCTCAGAGCTTTTTGCTCCATAATTATATGGCTGCCTCAGTGTAGCCATTCAATGATGTTATAATTAGTGGGTAATTAACTAAGGCATTTGCCAAGATGCTGTTGAGCATGAAACATGTGTGCAGGTTGAACATGAGGACTGATAAACTACCTAGTCAACAGTTTTCTAAAAACACTTCAGCAGGTCCTTTTCAAACCTCAGAAACTGTAAATGCCTTTCTGTTCTGCAGACTCTACACCTTATTCCATACGTGGTTTGGGGAGCTGTCCTAAGCATGGAATGGGGCATCTAAGTTCTGTCTTACTTCCTCTCCTACCCTCCCTCCATTTCCACACTACCCTTGTACTGTTTACCTAATCGTAGCAATGGCCAGTTCACAAAGGGGTTGCACATTTGTGACTTAATCTGGTGTGTGAGGCAGATTCTACAAAGCATTAACTCCAACTTAAGAAAAAGCTCAGAGTGTTTAAGACACTTGCCTTAGGTTAAATAGTCGTTGGTGGAACAGATCTGTTTCAATCCTGAGCCTCTTTGGAATCTAAAAGGAGTGTGCTTTGCAATGTATTTGGTATAAAATGGAGTGTATCAAAAGATATGAAAGAGAAAGAGTTGAGTATCTGTGGCAGAGAAAGAAAAGAAAGGTAAAATAAAAAGTAGAAGTAGAGTAAATGTTAAAGGAACGTGATAGGGAGAGTTGGTATACATAACAAAATATTTTCAAACTCTGAGTACTAATCAATACATGAGCACATATTGGATGCTATGACATTCTCTCATATGAGAATTTCCTTGGGCCATCAGGAATGTAGTGATTAAGATGCTGGACTGCGACACAGCCAACCTCAGTTCGAGTCCTGGACCCGGTGGCTTGAAACTCTTGCTGGGTGTGTGTGCGTGGGTGTCCAAAATCATAAAAAGAGAATGAAAAAAAAAAAAGAGATTGCAGTGTGGCCATCCCCCTGGGAGATGATTTCTCACTCTGTCTCTCTGTCTCTCTGTCTCTCTATGTCAGTCTGGCAAGCACACATGACCTATAGCAAAAATCTCTCTCAAACAAAGGATTTCCTCTTTGAGCTGACCCCATTGTATAGGGGTAAAGCCCTGTGTACAGGGAGCAGGATCCCACATGGCTGATAGTGGTCAGAATCCCAGCCACAGCAGCTAGAAAAACATGCTGACCATGTTGCATGCATGTCCAAAATCCTGATGGGATGGAGAAATAGAGGAGAGGGCTTGCGACATGACCACATCCCATTGGTAGGAGCTTTCTCTCCCTACTCTGTCTCTGGTGACTGTGCACCCCCTCTGACAATGAAAAAATAATAGTAATGCTCTCCTTTCTAAAGGACAGTATTACTATTACCTGAAGAATAAGGTTGATTTTCCAAACTAATCTGTTTGGAAAATTAAATGATAGAGATAACCTATATTAAGCACTTAGGACAATGCCAAATACACAGTGGCCATCAATGATCGAATGCTATTAGGGTGGAGGGAAGAGAGGAAAAACAGAGAGAAGAGAGAAAGATAATACAAGTTCATATGAAACGAATCTAAGGGAAAAATGTGCCCTGCCCACCAAGTGCTACCCTGGGGAATTAGGGCCCGACTGACAACCTCAGTGAGTGAGGCTCTTGGGGTCTGGACACACCTTCTCTGTAATAGTGATAGATGTTTCCATTGAATGTTGGACTTTGGTGGCTGACTACGCTTGTGCTGATTCTGTCCTTACTAAGCAATCTTCTGTTTATGATTTGGCTCCCCTCAGAGCCAGGAAGACAGTGCTCTCCAAGTGCCAACACATGTATTTCAGTCCCAAAGGCATTCATTTCACTGGTGTAGATTTTGAAAACTGCATTCCAGGTTGTGCATTATCCACAATGGTAACTAGTTTGATAGCTCTGCCTTTATTGACCTCCTTGACTTCACTATATCATGTCCACACTCCTCTTCTTGCATTTTGTTTGCGTTCTAAATAAACTAGATACCCTGGCATCCTTATCTCAGCTCTGCCCCTGGGGGAACCCCTACAGTGACAATCACAGGCTTCTTCCCATCCCTCTCTTCCCTGTCTGTCATCTTGGCTTCCTTCTTTTAGATTGCTCCATCTCTGGGAGGCAGGACTTCCAGTGGGAATGACAGCAAGCACATGTAGGTCATAATGCATGGGAAGAAGAGAGCCGTCCTTTCAACTCTAATTTAGAGAAGTCCTGGGAAGAACGCTTGTCTGTCATAAAGTAGGTATCAGGGGAGGTGTAGTGCTTTGCTTTTTCTGGCCTGAGTAAAATCTTTGACAGAAGAGGTAGAATGTGAAACCAACAGCCCTGCCAGAAACTCAGAGAGTGAATGAGGAACAATTCCCTAAAGGAGAGATAGAACTGCTGTTATCAAGAGAAGCTATCACATGTGCTAAGCAAACAAAAATAATAGATGCTCAGTAAGGATGGAGAATATAGCCTCTCACCATATACAAGGCAGTAGTAGAGGGATCATGTCACTGCTTCTCCAGAGACCGAGCAGAGCAACTGTCAGGACAGTATGTGTGCTTCTCTGTATGCCTCCACAGGTGTATCCCAAACACAGGCTCCAAGTTTTTTTTTTTTTTTTTTTTGAGAGGTTTTCACTATAGAGCGCATGCGCTCGCCAGACAGACAGAGACATAGAGACAGAAAGTGAGAAATCACCCCCCGGGGGGATGGTCATGCCGCAATCCCTTCTCCTCCCTCTCCTTTCGGGATCTTGGGCACGCACGCACACGTGCCCGGCGTGAGTTTTAAGCCACCGGGTCCGGGACGCGAACCGTGGTCGACCATGTGGGAGTCCAGCAACATAGCCATTACGCTAACTGCTGGTTCCCCAGGCTCCAAGTTTTACAAATCCCAGCTCTTCTCTAGAGCATCAGTGTGAAAGGCAGCCAAGCAGTCAGCGCCTCCCACTGCCTAACCACCAGGTGCTGATGGTGAAAGAATGCTGGACTGGGAGTCAGGAAAACCTGTATTAAGCCCCTCTCATCCTGAAGCTGTGACTGTCAACACTTTGGGTCTGTTTCATTTGCAAAGGAATTTGACCTTGATCTTAGCCTTCATATACAAGAATTCTCAGGAACTTTATAATGCCTAGATACCCTCCGCCCAAAAATTAGCCCATTATAGGCAAGGTAAGTGAACATTCTTCTTTGTGTTGTTCTTAAATGTAATTACATTCATCAATATCAGTTTAAAAGGTTGATTACTACCCATAATTAAATAACTCGATGATAATTTTATTGTATGATGGGTTTCACTATTGCCCAACTTTGTGAAAAATAAATAGATTAATACATAAAAGCAAAGCAATCCTTACGTCATCTTCCTACTGAAGTCTACTCTTTCTGTTTGGTTCCGGCATCCTATTAAAAAACCCTCATTAACTCATCATCAAAAATGATAATAGCAGAGACATGAAATCTTTGCTAATTGACCCACAAATTGGCTTTCCAGACTCCATATGCCTTCAGCTTCCTGAGCGTTCACATCTTACATAACCACAATGCATTTCTCAATGTTGGGATATTAATACTGGTACAATACTATTAACTAAACTGTAGACTATTTAGATTTTATCAGTACTTTTACCAAAATGTTTTCTTCTGTTTCAGGATCCAATCCAGGATATCATCTATTGAGTTCAGTCATTGCAAAAGAATGTTTCCCCCAGATTCATAAGTGTATATCCTGACCCCCAATGTTCTGGTATTCAGAGGTAGGGGCTTTGGGACCAGTAGATGGCCTAATGGTTATGTGACTGGACTCCCACATAGTTGACCACAGTTCGAGTCCCGAAATCGGTTGTAAACTCATACCAAGTGTGTGTGTGTGTGCATGCCCAAGATCCCAAGAAGAGCATGGAGGAGAAGAGATTGTGATGTGGCCATCCCCCCTGGGGAGGGGGAGGGAGTGATTTCTCTCTTTCTGTCTCTCTGTCTCTCTGTTTTTCTGGTGAGCATACATACCCTATCGCACAAACCTCTCTTCTAAAAAAATAAGGCAGGGGCTTTGAGAAGGGATTAGAATATGAGAATAGAGCCTATGTGAATAGGATTAATGCCTTATAATAGAGAGCCCAGACTGGTCTCTCACTCTCTAGCATGTGAATTTCTAAGAAGAAGGCAACCATCTGTGACCTGAAAGAGTAGTCTCATCAGAGCCCAGCCATGTTGGCATTCTCATCTCAGATTTCCAGACTCTAGATCTTTGAGAAATAAATTTCTGTTGTTTATAAGTCACCTGGTTCCTGGTACTTTGTCACAGCAATCTGAGATTAGGACACCATCCAGGCTTCTGTTTCTTCCATTCAGACTATTCTGTGGCCTTTTCTTACCTCTAATCACGCTGACACTTTTGGATAGTACAGGTGATGTACTTTATCTTTTTTTTTTTTTTTGGTCTTACCATATCCGGGCAAAACACTGTTTTCCACAGTTATTTAAAGGTTACCTGTTCTTTCCATTGCAGGGAGGTTATTTCATACATTTCCCTAGTAGATACAGTTAAATAGTCTGTAGTGTCTATCTCTTATCTTGTAATCTCCCAATATTTGGGGGATTAAAAAATAATTAATCATGCACAATGAAAGACACTTTCTCTATACTGTGTAGGTCTTCAGGTTTGATGAATGCATGGAGTCCTGTAATCCCTACCAATGTATTAGATCAAACTGTATCCTTCACATTAAAATTCCCTTGTTACCACCTCTTGTATTCAAACCCTCATCTAAATCCTGGCAACAACTAATGTTTCCCACCCCTGCTTTTTCCTTTTCCAGAATGTCATATAAAATGGAATCACACAACATACAGGCTTTTAGGCCTGGCTTCTTTTACTAAGAAAATAGATTTAAGATTCTCCCAGGTTAGTGCATGAATCCATAATCCATTTTTCTTTATTCTGAGTAGAGTTCCATTAGATGGAAGTACCACAGTTTAATTATTTATTTACCTGTTGAAGGATATTTTTCTTGTTTTCAGTTTTTGGTGATTATGAATAAAGTTGCTAAGAAAAGCCATGGATGAGTTTTTGTTTCAACATATTCTCAATTCATTTGGGTCAATTTCTAGGAGAGGGAATGCTGACTCGTATAAGGGTATGTTTAGCTTTATAGGAAATTGCTATACTATTGGGTCATCAGAAAACTCATGACATATTTTTTCAATGTTTTTCTATGCAAAAATGTGTCACGACTTTTCCAATGTAGTTATGATATTTTGATAAATAATATGATATATTTTCCAAAATAGTTATGATATTTTGCTTTCCAAACAGCAATGAATAGGAGTCCTTGCTCTGTGATGTCTTTAATATCAGTTAATATTATCATTTTTTTAGCCATTTTAATAGATATATAATAGTATATGACTTTTTAAAATTTATGATTCCCTAGTAATGAATGATTGGTATATCTTTTGTTTTGTTTTCTTTCTTTCCTATTTTTTTTTTTGGTATGTACTTTCATATGCTTATTTTCAAATTGAGTATCTTTGGTAGTGAGAAGATTCATATTTACCATTTTTTATTGTATTTTTTTTTACTGTTGATTTTAAAATATTTCTTATATTTCTGGATGCATATCCTTTAGCAGATGTGTGATTTACAAATGTTTTCTCAATGTCCATGGATAGTCTTTTTGTTCTCTTTAAAATGTCTTTCACAGATCAAAAACTTTTGATTTTAGTAAAGTCTAATTTATTAATATGTTCTTTTATGAAACATGCTTTTGAAGTTCTGTCTAAAAACTCCTAATCAAACTCAAGGTCATGCAGATTTTCTCCTACTTTCTTCTAGAAGAAATTTTAGTATTAAGTTTTACACTTAGGGCTATAATACATATTGACTTAATTCTGGTATAAATGTGAGACATATTTCAAGGTTTATTGCTTTGTAAATGGATGTTCAATTTTCCCAGCACTGTCAGTTGAAGAGACTATTCTTTCTTCATTAAATTGCCTTTATACTTTAGTGAAAAAATCAGTGAACTATATTGCTTTTGCCATATTTTTTAAAACAAATTATTTATTTATATCTTTCAGGACAGAGAAAGAGACATACACACAGAGAAAAAGGTACCCCCAACAGGACCCATATACTACAATCTGTTTCTGTCCTCCTCAGCCAGTCAGGATCACAGGCACATGCACACACACCCAGCATGTACAAGGAGACTTTAGGAAGTGAACCCAGGACCTTTTCACATGGCCCTAGCATAATAAAGCACTGTACTACTGCTACACCGCCATGGCTGGACTGCTTTGCTCTGTATTTGAGCTCCCTATCAGAAAGCATGTTAGACTTTTGGTTGTGATTACACTAAATCTATAGATCAAATTGAGAGACTTGGCATCTAAACAATATTGAGGTTCCAAATCCATGAATATGGTATGTCTATATTTATATTGATCTGTATTTAGTTTTTGTAGTTTTTAATATAAAAGTCTTGTAAATATTTTGTTATATTTATTCCTAAGAATTTCATATTTTTGAGTTTTTTTTAATAATTTTAGGTTTACAGAAAAGTTGAAAAAGTAGTAAAACTGTACCCATATAATTTTCAGCCAGATTACCCTAATGTTAATATATTCCCTCACCATTTATCATTGTCTGTGGTTTGAGTCCTAGACCCAGCAGCTATTGACTGTGGTTTGAGTCTCAGACCCAACAGCTTGAAACTTATGCTTGGCATGTATGCATGTGTCCCCAAAATCCTGAGAAGAGAATAGAGGAGAAGCAGCATGGCCATCCTCCATGACTTATCACTTTCTTGCTGTCTCTTTCTTTCTGTGTCTCTGGTGAGTGCCCCTGCCCTGTAGCACAAAATCTCTCTCAAAAAAAAAAAAAAAAATCACCATACATCTTCACAGTGTACAGAACTTGTTTTTTACCCTCAGCATGAACACAACGCCTATCAGTCAAGATAGACATCACCATGTACATTACCATCAGCAAATAACTTTCCATTTTTGTGTCAATTAAACATATTTTTTGTTTGTTTGTTTGTCTCCCTGTTCCCCACCCTCCCCCATTACCCCTGATACTGAACAATATTTAAAACATATATGTTAAAATGTAACCAAAAGTTACTGAATGCTTATCTAAGAAAACACTAACTTTTTAAAAAAATTTTCCAGAGGTGCATGTACTTTCTTGAGAAAGAGAAAAAAAGGGAGCAAGCACTCCCAAAATGGACATGGCGTGGTCATGCTACAACTTCCTCCTCTATCTCTTCATCCTGTTGGAGACAGGAGCAGTTATTGACTGTGGTTTGAGTCTCAGTTCCAACAGCTTGAAACTTATGCCTGGCACATATGCATGTGTCCCCAAAATCCTGAGAAGAGAATATAAAGTATAAAAGTCTTGTAAATATTTTGTTATATAACAAGTTCTGTACACTGTAAAGATGTATGGTGATTTTTTTTTTTTTGAGAGATTTTTGCTATAGGGCACATGCACTCACCAGAGACACAGAGAGAGACAGCAAGAAAGTGATATCCACATTTGCCCCCCTCTACTATTATAACTTCCAATCTTTCAGTTTCTGCTGCAGAGAGCAGACATTCACTATCTATTGAGTGGGGACATATAAAGTCTGCCTTACATAGTCTATCTTGCTTTGCTTAGCATTAAATCTTCCATATTTGTTCACTTTATACCAAACATCAGAGTCTCATTGTTTTTTATGGCTGAGTAGTATTCCCTAGAGTACATATGCCACATTTTCTCAATCCACTTGTTTATTTTTGAACACTTTGGGTGTAGATAATGCTGCAATAAGTACAGATGTGCAAAAGTTTTTCCTATCATTTGTCATATTTTTAACATATATTGATACATTTTTTTCTCTTTTTAAGTCTCTCTTTTAATTAACACATTTATCAATAGCGTTTTAGCACAGGAGATGCAGTAGTACTCGCAGCTTAATAGGAGAGACAAACATTCAACTTGAAAACATTCTAATAATCACAAAAACATGACGAATGCTCCAAAGAAAAATTCAGGGTTGAGCAAAAATGTTAGACTGGAGGATCAGAAAAGACACTGTAAAGAATTGAAGTCAGTTTTTAAATTAAAAGTTTAATTTAGAAAAAATTGTAGATTTGTATGCAGCTATTAAAAAAATAAATAAGAGTTCCCCCATACCCTGTTTCCCACAATGGCAATATCTTGTGAAGCTATAATATCCTGAATATCATAATCAGGATATTAATATGAATGTAGTCAATATATAAAACAATTCTATAACACAAGATAGCTTATATTGCCCTTATAGTCACACCTCTCCTTCTTCTCTCTCCTCACCCTACCTATGACCCTTGGCAAACACTAATCTGTCCTCATTTTTATATTTTGTCAGTTCCAGAATAGAGTGAAATCATATATTTTATGATTTTTTGAGATTGGCTTTTATTAAAAAGAAAAACTCAACATTGTTCCTTGATAATGCATCCAAAAAAACCAACATTGTTCCTTGATAATGTATCCAAATTATTGTATATATCGATAGCTTTTTTTCCCTGTGGATTGCTAAATAGTATTTCATGATGTGGAGGTACTAAAGTTTGCTTAATCATTCACCTGTTGAAAGACATTTGATTTCCCTATTGAAAGACATTTCAATTACATTCAATTGCTGGCCATTAAGAATACAGCTGCTATGAGTGGTTTGGCTCCATAGCACAGTAATTAAAAGCTATACACAGGAATGAGACCAACAGGTGGCATGGTAGTTAAGGCTCTGGATCCCACATGGTCAGCTGCAGTTCAAGTCCCAGACACAGTGACTTGAAAATCATGCCGGGCACATGTGTATGTGTGCCCAAAATCCCAAAAGGAGAATAGAGGAGAAAAGATTGCAACATGGCCATCCCTTCTGGTGGTTGATTTCTCACTTTCTCCTCTGTATCTCTCTTTGGTGTGTGCACATACCCTATGGCAAAAACCTAAAATAGAAAAAATATATATATATGCATAGAGAGTCAGATCACACCTGGCCAACTGCAGTTCAAATTCTGGCCCAGTGGCTTGAAAAATTTGTCAGGGGTGTGTGTGTGTGTGTGTGTGTGTGTGTGTGTGTGTGTATGTGTGTGTAAGTCCTGATGGGATGAAGAAATGGAGGAAATGGAGGTTTATGGTGTGACCATGCCCCAGTGGGGACGTGTTCTCTCTCTCTGTCTCTCTGGTGAGTGCATGTGCTCTCTGGCAATAAAAAAATGAAAATAATTTTTGAAAGCTGCCATGAGCATCTGTGTACAGGTTTTTGTGTGAATGTGTTTATCTCTGGGATAAATGCCCAAGAATGCAGTTGCTGGGTCTTGTGATTGTTCTATGTTTCTAAGAAACTGCTAAACTGTTTTCCAGCCTGGCTTTACCATTTTCCATTCTCACCAGCAATGCATAACTGATGGAGTTTCTTTTAAAATGAAGAATTACATTAACTCATATTCAAATGTTAATCTGCACTTGTGTTCCCAAGATAAACTCTATGACGATTACGATGTATTCTTTCTATAGATTATTGGACTCAGTTAAATTTTGTTTTAACTTTTTGCCTCTAGGCTCATGAGAAATATAGACTTCTAGTTTTTTTTTTCTTGTAATGTATTTTTCTTAACATGATATTAGGGTACTGATAGAGACAAGTAGGAGCTGGGAAGTAATTGGTGCTCTTCAATTTTCAAAATAGGTTTGTTTAGAATAGTTATTATGTGTTACTAAAATGTTTGAAAGAAATCACTTGTGTCATTTATGTCTGGAGTCTTCTTTGTGAGAAGATACTTATTTTTAAATAATGACTTAATTTTAGTAATCATTATTATTTAAATTTGAGAAAGACAGGGAGGGAGAGTGAGAAAGCAAGCCACCAGTTCTGGGATCAAATTGTGGTTGGTCATGTGGAAGTTTTGCGCTTTAACCACCACATCACCTGCTGGCCCCTGCGGGAAGATTTTAAACTACAAAATCAATTACATACATTTATTTATATTTTCTGTCCATGTATAATTTACATATTTGTATATATTATTTTGAATATATATGTGTATATATATTAAACTTGTCTGTTCATCAATAGTTATTAGTTACTTAGGTCTTTCAAATTGACAGATCTAGTGGCATAACTTAGGATGTATTTTCTTACTTTTATTTTATTGTCTGTAAAATCCGTAGTGATGTTATCTCTCTCATTCCAGCTATTAGTAACTGAAGTCTTTTTTCTTTCTTTTCTGAATGGTTTAATTATAGGTTTACTAATTTTACGAACCTCAAGTTTTAGGTTTTATTGACTTTTTTTAAGTGTGTTTCAGTTTTTATTTTATTTATTTGTGTCCTCATTTTAAAAAAATGTCCTTTTCTACTCATTTATTTATTTTTAAATTGCAGTGGGTGTGTGTACTTTCCAGAGACACAGGAATAGCGAGTGAGAGAGGGAGACAGAACTCTGCAGTGGGGCATGGTCATTTCACAACCCTTCTCCATTTTTCTATTCTGTTGGTATTTGGGACACACACATGCATGCACCTAGAGTGTTTCTCAGATCACCAGGGCCAAGATTCTAAGTAGCTGGCCATGTGAGAACTTCACCACTAACTAGAACAGCTGCCTATTTTTTAAAGGTTTTTGCCTTAGGGCACGTGCACTCACTGGAGCAACAGAGAGATAGAAAGCGAAAATTTGACCCTCAGGGGGATAGCCACACCACAATCTCTTCTTCTCCATTTCTCTCTCAGGATTTTGGACACATATGTCCCCCTGGCACGAGTTTCAAGTCACCAGGTCTGGGACTTGAACTGTGGTCAGCAATGTGGGAATCCAGCGATGAGGAGACCATCTGCTGGTCTCCTCACTTTTTTAAAAAAGAATTATTTTATTTAACTTTATTTATTTATTTACTTTTTAAAAAAATTTAATTTGACTAGAAAAGGACAGAGTGAGATGGAGAGAGAGAAAGAGAGGGAAAGCGCGAAAGCAAGCTGGCAGGTCCAGGACTTGAACAATGGTTGGCTATGTGGGAGTCCAGAGTCTTTAACCACCATGCCACCTGCTGGCCCCTTTCCCCATTTGGTTTTAATAGCTCATCTATTTCTACTTTCTACTTTAGATACAGCCTGTCATATTTAGTTAGGGACCTTTAATTTCAATAGTTTCTAATACAGACATTTAGTGCTATAAATTTTCTCTTAAATAAGGCTTTAGTAACATTTCACAAATTCTTGTGTATTTTGTTTTGGTTCAGTTCAAAATAGTTTCTCTTTTATTTTGATAACTGTGTTATTCAGAAGTCATTTAGTTTCCAAATTTTGAGGCATTTTGAAGATATCTTGATGCGTAATTTAAATTAAATTGTTGTTAGAAGACATATTTTGTATTATTTAATTCTTTTTTTTTTTTTTTTTTTGAGAGGTTTTTGCTATAGGGCGCGTGCGCGCCAGACAGACAGAGAGAGACAGAGAGATAGAAAGCAGGAAATCACCCCCTAGGGGGGATGGCCACGCCGCAATCCCTTCTCCTCCATTCTCCTCTCGGGATCTTGGGCACGCACGCACACGCGCCCGGCGTGAGTTTAAGCCGCCGGGTCCGGGACTCGAACCGCGGTCGACTACGTGGGAGTCCAGCGACATAGCCATTACGCTAACTGCTGGTCCCTATTATTTAATTCTTTCAAAAACATTTTCTTGTCTAAAATTTCTATTCAGGTAAATGTTCTATGTTCTTCAGGAAAAAAATGTGTATTTTACTGTTATTGAGCAGTGTCCTATAAATGCTAAATAGGTTGGGTTGGCTAATCATTTTATTCAAATCTTTTATATTCCTTTCAATTTTTAGTCATCTTGTCCTTTATTAATTGAGATAGGATATTGCAATATATTACTATAATTCTGGATTTGTCTAGATATCCCTTGCATTTCTATCCGTTTTATTTGTTCCATAGATTATGAAGGTCTGATACTAGGTATATAAAGGTGTAGGCCTGCTATGACCTCTTCTAGTAGTGATGGATTCACTCCTTTGCCAATATCAAGTGATTTTCTTTATTTCTGTTAATAGTCATTGATATGAAATCTTTTATACTGAGTTAACCATCTCAGCTTTATTTTTGTTTGCATTAACATGTTACATCTTTTTCTACACTTTTGCTTTAAAGTGTATTGATACTTCCAATTTAAGTATACCAAAAGATTTAAAGTAAAAGTGTAGAAAAGATGTGACATGTTAACAGAAACAAAAATAAAGCTAGTATATGGTAAAGTCTTATTCAGTATTATCTAAGAATCCCTGCCTTTTTAACTGGTTTGGTTAAAACATTTATGTTTAATGTTAATGTGTGTTTACTTTAAAATGTATCCCCTTCCCATTTTATTTCTACTTGTTCCATATCTTGTTCTGCTCTTCCTATTTTTCCTAATTGAATTGAATTGAATTAGTTGAATATTTGTTATAATTTTTGCTTTTTTTAGCATAAATCTAAATCTCTGTTATTTTAATCATTAAAGTTCATAGTATGCATTTTTAACTTATTATTTTAGTTTATTTTTAATAGATAATATATCACTTTGCATATAAGAACTTTATAAGATTCTTTATAAATTCTCCCCTATGACTTGCAATTATTGCCATATGTCATACTTCCACTTAACTTACAGACCTCACATTGTGATTTGTAAGTATTTTTGATTAAACAATTATCTTTGAAAGAGATTGACATAATTTAAAAATGTTATGTATTTAGCCTTATAATTACCCTTCTCAGTGCTTTTTACTAATTTATGTAGATACATATTTCCATCTGTTATCATTTTTCTTTTGCTTAAAGGACCTCCTTTAACATGGTTTTATAGTGCAGTCCTGCTAGTTAAGAAATCGTTTAGCTTCTTGTGTGTGTGTTCTGACTGAAACTATCTTTAGTTTTTCCTTATTTTTGAGAAGTATGCTCACTGAATATATAACTCTAGGGTGAATATTTTTTTTCAATTCTTTGAAAGGATCTTCCACTGTCTTCTCAAACTATTTTTGCTAAAAATGTAGTATCTTTATCTTTGTTTCTGTGTACAACTCTGTGGCTCTGTTCTAGACTGTTTTTACTTTTTTTTTTTTTTTTTTTAAGAGAGATTTTTGCTATAGAGCCTGTATTTTTGCCAGAAACACAGAGAAACAGAAAAGTGAGAAATCAGCCTCCCCCTCCCCCCCTCCACCCTGGGAGATGGTCATGCCACAATCCCTTCTCCTCCATTCTCTCAGGATTTGGGGCACGCAGGCACACACAAGCGCCCAGCATGAGTTTTTAACCAGAAAGGCAGTCAACTGTGTGGGAGTTCAGCAACATAACCATTATGCCATCTGCTGGTTCCAAAATTGTGTTTTCTTAATAGTTGGTCTGATGAGATGGATTATTATGCATTTTATCATAGTTTTCTTCAATAAAACTTGGAGCATATTGAGCTTCTTATGCCTCTGGACATGTAGTTTTCAACAACTTTAGGAGAAAATTGGTTAATATTTTTCAAACTTTTTTTCTCTCTCTATTTTCTGCTTTGGCTATTTCACTTACAAATATATCAGGTTGTTTAAAATCATCTGAAATTTCATTAACTGTCTTTTTGTTGTATTATTAGCTTTTCTCTCCATGTTTCTACTGAGTAATTCTTATATGCCTTGAAGCTTAGACTTTTATTTCTATGATGTCTACTCTACGATTAATGCCATCTAGTAGATTTTTCATCTGAGACATTGTAATTTTCACCTCTAGAAGTTCAATTTAGGTCTTTTTTTGATGTCTTTACCTAGGTTTTTGAACACATGTAATGTCATTACAGTAAATTTTAAATGTTCTTTTCTATTAATTCTAATATCTCTAGCAATTCTTGATTGATTTTGATTTATTGATCATTTTTCTCATTATAGGTTATACTTATTTGCTGTTTTGCATGCCTGGTAATCGTTGGATGTCAGATAAAGTGAATTTTACTTTGCCAGGTGCTCAATATTTTTGCATTCTTATTAATCTTGAGCTTTGTTCTGTCACAGAGTTAAGATTCTTGGGAAAGGTTTTACTGTTTTGAGTTTTGGGAGTCTTTTAGGAGAGACTGGAGCAGTGCTTATTCTAGAGCTCATTATTTCCCACTACTGTAGCAAGATCCCTCTTTATTCACTGCCCACTAACCCATGAATCTTGATTATGCAGTCTGGGTGGTAGAAACAGGTGCTATTCTTGGTCCTCTGTGGGCATGTGGCACTCTTCCCTTTAATCATAAATGGGTGATTCTTTCTCTCGCCTCTGGTAGGTTCCTCACATGCATGGTGTAAGCAGTGCTTTGTTATATACTCGAGGGGCTGTCTACAAGTATCTAGAATTTTTTGTCTGTGTAGCTTTCTCTTTTTTTTTTTTTTGGTACTATATCCTGTGAATTCTAGTCCCCTGTTTTCATCAGAATCTCAGCTCCATCTCCATAAGTCAGAACATCTGCATGCACTCTGCCTGGACTCCTCTCCCTGTGCTACAACCTGGAAGCCTTCTCAAGCCAATAAGTTGTGTCAATGGCCATAGTAGGGCTTATCACATTTCTCTCACGTGTCTTTCTTTTTAATAGCTCCATGAAAATGTTACACTATGTTAGTTAGAAGAAAAATAGCAAAGAGCTACTTTTTGTTTGTTTGTTTTATATCTTTCTTATTTTCAAATTTTTTTGTTTTGTTTTGTCTTTGGAGAGCTTTTTGCTATAGGGTGCATATGCTCGCCAGAAAGACAGAGAGAGACAGAGAGACAGAAAGTGAGAAATCACTCCCTGCCCAGGGGGGATGGCCACGCCACAATCCCTTCCCCTCCACTCTCCTCTTGGGATCTTAGGCATGCATGCACACATGCCCGACATGAGTTGAAGCCACCAGGTCCGTGACTCAAACCCATGGTCGACTATGGAACACCAATGATATAGCCATTACACCAACTGCTGGTCCCTTATTTTTGAAATTTTAAGGGCTTATTTAGTGCTTTTTAAATCATTTATGGACAGTTTACCTATTTTAATTTCTAAATTTTTTTAGAGGCTTTTGCTATAGTGCACATGCACTTGCCAGAGAAAGACAGTGAGAAGGAAATGAAAAATCACCCTCAGAAGGGATGCAACAATCCCTTTTCCTCCTTTCTCCTCATGGGATTTTGGACACCCATGCACACATACCTGATATGATTTCAAGCCTCTATGTGTGGGACTCAAATAGTGGTTGGCCAAGTGGGAGTCCAGCCCAGTAACCACTAAACTACCTGCTGACCCTATTATTTTATAAAATTTTTAATATGTTTGAGTCAATTTTTAGTTTTTGAGTCTGTCCCATAGCCTGGTGATTAAGAGAGCCCAATCCCACATAGCCAATGGTACAGTTCTAATCAATCTCGCAACTTGAAAACCATGCTAGGCATTTGTGTGTGCATGCTCAAGTCTCCAACAGGATGAGGAGATAGAGGAGGGCGTTGTAACATGACCATGCCACATCCTTTTTGGGAGTGCTTTCTCCCTTTTTTTCTCTTTCTCTGGAAAGTACATGCACCTCTAGAAAAATTTTTTTAAAAAATTAGTTTTTTCTCAGATAAGCATTCAGCAACTTTTGGTTACATTTTAACATATGTATTTTAAATATTGTTCAATAGAAAATTTTTTCTAATTTCTATAATCTTTTTCTTTTTTGGAGAGGTTTTTGCTATAAGGCACAGGTGCTCACAAGAGAGACAGAGAGACAGAAAGTGAGAAATCACTCCAGAGGGGTATGGCCATGCTACAATCCCCTTGGGATCTTGGGCAGACATACACATGTGCCCAGTGTGAGTTTAAGCTACTGGGTCCAGGACTCAAACCACGGTCAACTACATGGGAGCCCAGTGACATAGCAATTACATCAACTGCTGGTCCCTCTATAATTTTTTATTGACCAATGACTTCTATTTTGAACATCAGTTTCAAATATATTTGTGTTATAGTTATGTTGTTGGTTTCTAATTTACATACATTTTTGATGGAGAATACAGACTGCATGGTTGAAATTCTTTGGGACTAATTGAGACGATCTTTGTGATGTAGTTTTGTTTTGAATCTTTTGTTGATGTTTGGTAAGTATCTGATTGATCTAAATTATTTGATTATGAATCCTCAGTTAAATAGAACCAAAAGTTGTACATTGTAGACTATTTTGGTATGTTACTTGGTGCATTTAAATATTGTGTAATCATGCAGTAAGCAAAATGATAAGTCTGATCTAATAATTTTAATAACAGCACACTTCACTTACTCCATTCAATCATTTTCAATTATATTAATTTTAATTATAATGAAAGAACATTTTTAGTAGACCAAATATAATCAGTATACAATTTAAGTGCTATAATAATAGGATAGCTATTCATTTCTGGTTGTATCTGTACCTGTTGCAGAAGGATTTCTCTTACAGAACACAAAGCAAATCTTTTTGAAGTAACCATTTTAAAAACCTACATAATTTAAAAATAGATCAAATTGACTATTTAATTTATTTCTCTTGTTTATATTAGCTTACTCACACCTCCCCTTTTACTCATTTCCAAAAAGATTTGAAGATGTTGAGTGCATTTTATGTAGTGTCACCTGTGTTTAATGACGGGATATTGGATAGGTATGTGCGCTCTGTATTGGTTTTATTTTAAGAGAAATAGCTTTGGTTTTCTAATTGGGATGCCTGAAGTATGTGTACTGTAAATATTATGTGAAATATAGACTTTATTTTTTTACAGTGACTCTGTCGGGTTGAATTTGACAGGACCAGCCAGTTTAAGTTATGAGCTCCTCCAACACTTGAAAAATACTGCCTCTTTGGGAAGCTGTATAAAAATCATGGAAAGTCAAGAATTATTTCTAGGCCTTCTAAATAAAGAGCTGTTTTTTTTTTCTTTTTTAAAAATTGAATGCAAATCGTTAACATTGTGTACAAACAAAAATTCTTATGTAGGGGAAAGAGCTAGCTGCATGGTAGCCTCATATTGGTACCTCCATCAGCTTGAAGCTTGAGTTGAATCTTTTTCTCTCTAAGAAAATGAAGCTAAGTCTCTCCCCCTACGCCTACCCAACACACACATATACTTCTAGGTCCTGAGTCAGCAGAGTAATCAACTAGCATTTAGCACTTTGTTTCTGGAGTACAAAACAAAAAAAGAAAGAAAGTAACAAGAGGCTACAAGTTATTTTGAATTAATCTTTTGAGAATAACATATCTGGTAATTAAATTCACTTTTCTATTGCAATCATATATAAATTTGATGACTTTTTTCCTGGGTGGATGGAAATGGGATACCCAGGAATAGGCCAAAGAACATAAAAATTAGAGAGAAACGTTTAAATGCAGCTTGCCGCTAAGATCGAGAAGGATAATGTGTTCAACTTGTCAGCAGTAGACCTGAGGGCATAAAGACTGCTAGTCTTTCAGAACCACTTTCCTACTCTAAGTGTCCACCATATGTCTGGGTCCTAGCTGAGGACAAAGATCCAGTTTAGATGTTATGTACTCCTATAAGCTTCTTGAATACAGCAATTGCTTGTAAATCTTTGGACCTCCCATATCCGTGAATTGTTCTAATAGTATATATATCCTTTACATTCAATTCCTAGAGCAATCACATACCAATCATTGCTGGAAAAGAGAATTTTTGTTATTCAGACTTGTGATTCCTATTAAGTCAACTCTCAGAAAAATTGATTATGAACACATATCAAAGTGGTTTTGCAAAATTTTAATGAGCAAAGAGGCTGGCTCCTTAGCAAAGATCATGCAATGATTCTCTCCTGGAAGAGACATTTATTGGAAAAAATGTTAGATAATTACTGTTATATTTAAAAATATCTATCTGTTAAAATATTTCTAGGAGTTTTAACTCAGTTGGATGGCAACCTCAACTTCTCAGAATTTTAAAATCTCATTTAGGTCTATCCAGAAATTACTCAAGTGTTTTATCAAAAATCATAATGACTTTCTAGATAGAGGTCATGAATTACATCAAGCAAAACATTCTATTCCAACCTAGGCTTGAGACACATTCATTTAGTTTAAGTGGGCTATAACCAAGGAGGGTAAATTTGCTCTCACATTTCTTAGTTAAAATGAATTTGGATATGATTTGGTTGGCTGTTGGCTTTTCTCCTTTGGCCAGCCTTTTTTCTCAAATAAGGAGCTATTATCTTTCAGGGAGGGTAAGGGATATGTGAAGAGGCAGTCACAGTTGTGTTGAAAATGGTAGGCAACTCCTTTTAGGCTAGGGAAGCAAGCAAGGAGTTAGAGGCCTTCAAAGAAACGATATTCTCCTAGAGTGAATCTGTGAAACAGGTGTCAGTAACAGATAAGCTGCTTTTATCTTGGAAGATCTGTCCTGCACTGGGCTTGGAATTACTAATAATGATATTTAAGGTACCTCAGAAAGTCACCACCAATTCAGGTCAACTGGATCTGGGATGAGACAGATGAATATTACAGTTATGCAACTAATGCTTGGAACTCCTGGTCTGTAAACACACTGGATCTCTGTAATCATTTCATTAACTTTGTGATAATGCTATCCCATATTTAATTAATTAGTTAGTTAGGTTGCTACCATAAGGTGTGTGTACTTGCTGGAGAGAGACAGAGAGAGACACAGAGAGAGAGAGTGAGAAATCCCCCCTACCCCCCACCACTTCCCCCAGTGGGAGATGGCCACGCCACAATTCCTTCTCCACCATTATCCTCCTGGGATTTGGGACATGTGCTCAGAGGCACCTGGTGTTATTTTCAAGCCTCCAGGTCTAGAACTCAAACTGTGGTTGAACATGTGGGAGTTCAGCACTTTAACTATCTGCTGGCCCCTACGCAATTTATCTTTTATCTTGGCTTTTTATGTTGGTAGAGTGTGAGCTACTGTAGTACTATATATCAGGTTATCAGAAAAGTCATAATGTATTTTTTCTATGCAAAAATGCATCATGACTTTTCCTACAATCCAATAATTCATTCTAAAGGTATTGATTGTTGCTTACGATATGCTGGACCCTGAACTTGGTGATGAGATTAAAAAGAAAAATAAGAAGATACTCTGGTTTTAAGGAATTCACGAACTCCTTGTTAACATCACATTCACCATTGACCTAAATTAGGATAGACTTCTCAGTGCAGTGGATGACACGGGGACCTAATATTAAATGCGGCCCTTGCTTCATACTTCTTTCTCACCCAAGACATGACCAGTTTCCATCTGTTCGTTGTTCATAAATATCCATCATTTCGAAATTGAATCAGACAGCCGAGATGTCAAATTCTGAGCTTTTTCATTAAAAAGTCACTGCTCAGGGGCCAGCAGAGGCCATCGCGGTGGCATCACTGCCTTCCCACCTGGCTAACCACAGTTTGAGTCCTTGACCCGGTGGCTTGAAAATCACGATAGGCACATGTGTGTGCATGCCCAATGTCCCAAGAGGAGAATGGAGAGGGGGCTGTGACATGGCCATCCCCCTGGGGGATGATTTCTCACTACCAGTCTCTTTCTCTCCCTCCTGAGAGTGCACTGGCCTTAAGACAAAAACCTCTTAAAAAATAATTAAATAAAAAAGTCACCATTCAAATGTAAGATAGGGATGATATGATAAAATAAACAATCCTACACACAATTTCTTTTTCCCTGTCCCCGACAATATAGAGTCTCTTAGGAACTAAAGGAGAGAATTGGAGTAGTACCTGACGTGGTTTCTTTTGGAGAGGTTTTTGCTATACGGCCCATGCGCTTGCCTGACAGACAGAGAGAGACGCTTGCCAGATAGACAGAGAGACAGAGAGACAGAAGATGGCCACACCACAATCCCTTCTCCTCCACTCTCCTCTCAGGATCCTGGGCATGCAAGCACATGCGCCCGGCATGAGTTTTAAGCGACCAGGTCCAGGACTTGAACCACAGTCGACTACATGGGAGTCCAGTGACATAGCCATTATGCTAACTGCTGTCCCCAATACCTTAAGTGTTTTGATGCTGAAGTTGGGTGGGAGTCATGGAGTTTAGCCTGTGGGCTTATATTTTGGAAGTATGAAAATACTAATATTTTTTGAAATTGAACATATGAGTCTACAAATAACTTGTAAAGCAATTTCTGTTTGATAAATGTATCAAACTGACCAACTAAAACATATGGTCTCTGAACTTGAATTTAAGAAGTAAATCTATCCAATGGCATGCTGCTATAAAAAAAAAAAAAAAAAAAAAAAAAAAAAAAAAAAAACCTCAAAACATTGAGAGAATGGACAACATTATACTGGGAGAAACTAAAAGTGATTTTAATCTGTAAACATTGAAATAAAGGCAAAGCAGTAAGAGAAAAATATAGTTATTTTTCCTGCTGATATAAATAATGATGAAAATATGCTTAACAACATAGCCTTAAATTATAAGATACTCTGGTTTCTCTTCATATTAAATGAAAATTCCACCTCTTACAAGAGAGAACTAGTAAATCTGAGGCTAGATAGTGTTGCAGTGGTAAAATGTGAGGTTCTGCAAATCAATATCACATGAGAAGGTTTCTGGTTCAAGTCCAGAACCACCCTGAGCATAGCAGGCACGCGCTTGCTCATGACTAGACTTGGCTGAAGGTTGGGGGGGTGAGTCATGTTATCAAGATCCTGTGGAGAGGGACCAGCAGATGGCATAATGGTCACGTCACTGGATTCCCACATACTTGACTGCGGTTTGAGTCCCAGACCCGGCGGCTTAAAACTCATACCTGGGGGTGGGGTGGGGTGGGGTCCGGTGGTGGCAGGTGAGGTGGTGGTTAAGGGTGTTGGACTCTCAACCCACTCGGCCAACTGCAGTTCAAGTCCTGGGCCTGGTTGTCTTGCTTTCTTTCTCTCTCACATTCTTATCCCTCTGGTCAAATTAAAAATAAATAAGTAAATAAATAGAGTTAAATAAAATAATTCTAAAAAAGAAACACAAACTTTCACATGATGTGTGCGTGCATGCCCAAGATCCCGAGAGGAGAATGGAGGAGAGGAATTGTGGCATGGACATCCCCTCGGGGGATTAATTTCTCACTTTCTATTTGTCTCTCTGACAAGTACACACACCCTATCGCAAAAACCTCTCTAAAAAAATAAAAGATACTGTGGAGAATACTGTCTTTCTCTGCTCAGGAAAGAACTAATTGAATAATTTTTTTTTTAAAAAAAGTAAAACTATGGAGATAATTAGAGAAATTAACTATTATATTTGAAGATAACAGAATTAAGCAGAAAATAGAGATCGGAATAATACCATTATTAATAATAACACATAATGGGGACCAGCAGTTAGCGTAATGGCTATGTTGCTGGACTCCCACGTAGTCAACCGCGGTTCGTGTCCCGGACCCCGTGGCTTAAAAGCTCACGCGGGGCACGTGTGCATGTGTGCCCAAGATCCCGAGAGGAGAATGGAGGAGAAGGGATTGCGGCATGGCCATCCCCCCTGGGGGGTGATTTCTTGCTTCCTGTCTCTGTCTCTGTCTGTCTGTCTGGCGAGCGCACGCGCCCTATAGTGAAAACCTCTAAAAAAAAAAAGAAAAGAATAACACTAATAACATATAATGTATATTATACATACATATAAAGTGTGTCTGTGTGTATAAGTACAATATCTATTCCCAACCACATTACGGAAAGAAAGCAAATAAAAATATCTTTTAAAATACCACTAATGGAACCAGCATTTGGTGTGGTGGTTAAGGTGCTGGACTCCCACATGGCTGATGGCAGTTAGAATCCTAGACACAGTGGGTTAAAATAATCATGCCAGGTGCGTGTGCATGAGTGCCTAAAATCCTGAGAAGAGAATGGAGAAGGTATTGTGGCGTGGCCATCCACTTTGAGGGATTGATTTCTCATTTTCCCTCTCGATCTCTGTCTTTCTCTCCTGTGTACTCATGTGCCCTATGGCAAAAAAAAAAAAAAAAAAAAAAAAAAAAAAAAAAATCTTAAAAACAAAAATAAAAAACCCCACTAATTGGATTTCAAATAAAACCTCAATACATTTCAAAAAAAAAAAAAGATTAAACTATCTTTGTTGAATGAGTTCAATAAATCTGAAAACTATTTTTTTTCTCTTTTCTTTTTCTATCGGGCATGCACACTCACCATAGACACAGAGAAGGGAAGTGATAAATTAACCCCCAGGGAGCATGTCTTCACTGCAATCCCTTCTCTTCCATTCTTCCCCTGGGATTTTGGACACACACACACACACACACACACACACACACGACTGGAATGTCTGTCAAGCCGTCACGTCCAGGACTCTAACTGCAGTTGCCATCTCCAGTACTTAACCACCACACTACCTGCTGGCCCCAAAACTGTATTTTTTAAAAAGGCATAGAATATAGATATCACATTTTTCAAAACTAAACTAATATCTGACAATAAATTATTGTTCTAAGGGGCCAACAGGTGGAGTAGTGGTTAAGGACACTGGACTCTTACATGGCCCACAGCAGTTTGAGTCCCAGACCTGTCAGCTTGCTTTCTCTTTCTCTCGCTCACTCTGTCCCTCTTTGGTCAAATTAAAAAAGAAGTAAGTAAATAAATAAAGCTAAATAAGATAATTCTTTAAACATAAATAAATTATTGTTTTACATAAGAAATAACAGAAATTAGAAATATTTAGAGTTTAATGACAATAAAAACACTTCATGTCAACTTTCATGAGAGCTAAAGCAGTAATTAGAAAAAAGGTATTATTTAAAATTAATATAGCAAGGGAAAAGATAAGTTAAAACTGCAAAACCTAAGGTTTTTAACTTAAATAAAAAAGAAAGAAGAAATTTGAAGTAATTCTAAAATGAAATAGAGTATAATAATAAAAGCTTAAATATTTAAGTAAGATCTATATAGATCCTTGATAAAATTAATGTAGGAAAAAAGGGATAAGGTGCAAATGAGCAAGTTAGAGAAAGTAAAAATAAATAACAAAATAATAAAAAGTAGATTTTAATAGCTAATTAATAACTGTACATGATAAATTAAAATATTGGGGCAAAATGTCAAAATTGGTTCAATGAGGGATAGAAAAATTGAATATTATCCTATGTATTACATATATTGAATTGGTTTTCACTCTTCAATTTTTTTAGAGAGAGATTTTTGCTATAGGGCTCATGTGCTCACTGGACAGACAGAGACAGAGAAACAGAAAGTGAGAAATCACTCCCCTCTCCTGGGAGAGATGGTCATGTCACAATCCCTTCATCTCTATTCTTTTTCAGGACTTTGGGCATACATGTACACATGCCCAGCATGAGTTTTAAGTCGTCAGGTCTGGGACTTGAACTACAACTACATGGAAGTCCAGCAATGTAACTATTATGCCATCTGCTGGTCTCAAAATGCTTTCCACTTTCTAAATGAAAAAAAAAAAAAAAAAAAAAAACTCAGATGATTTTGTAGGCAATTTAAAAAATTCTTTAAAGAAATGTTGTGTTCCTTTCATATACAATTTTTTCCAAAAATAGAAAAAGAAGATTATTTTTTCAGATTCTCCTAGAATCTATATAATCATAATTTAATCTCACATTCACAGCCATATTATATTTGAAATTATATAAAAATACTTCAGGAATCATTTTACTTATAAACATAGATACACAAATTTTCCCCAAAATATTAATTTAGCAAACATTGCATGTCAATATGTAGTTTCTTAATTTTTCAAAGTAGTTATAGGGAAAAAATAATGATTTGCCATTTGGAAAAAAACTGAAAAACAAACATTTGATGACAGTTTCAACTGTTGAAAATTACTTTATTTAATGTAAATTTTAATAATTAAAAACCTCCACACTACAAACACAGTTTCCCTTATCTATATAAAGTTTATATATTAGATACTTACAGTAACCTCTGATGGATTCTTTTTAAAATCAAGAATGATACAGAATTTATATTTTTGCAATGATTCTTTAATGAAGTGTTAGAGGTGCTGACAATGCTATAAGGAAAGAAAAATATTTTAAGAAGAGAGAAATAAAAAATTGTCATTTTCATCAGGTGATATTATCATCCAGAAGTCAAACAGATCAACAAGAAAATTTCTCAATTTGCTGGATAAAAACATAACGTAAAATATTTCACAGAAATACAAATCAACTGTAGTTATAATAATCAAAAGTAAGCTTAAAATGAGAGAAAAACATAAACATTTGGAAGTCAACTCACTCAGAAATGCACTGTGAAGAAATCACTGATGCTTCAATAAAAGATATGTCACCTAAATAAGTACAGGAATATCCCTTATTCTTAAGACATCTTAATATAAATCAATTGTTTCTAGATTAATGTGAAAATTCAATGTAATCTCAATCTTTTGTTGAATATTATCTGATTTTGTTAGAAAAATGGACTTTAATAAAATAAGCATATTTATTCAACTGATTTGTTCTCATTTTTGAGAATGGGGGAATACTAAAGATGACCTAGCAAAAAAATGGGTAAAATATTGTGGATGCAAAACCACAGAGCTGAGCAATTGGGGGAAATGGGAGATGTACACAACATGAAAAGGTGTCTGTGAGCACTGTCCAAAAGGAGGTGTATAACTTCCTGTGAAATTCTTTACCGGTTTATAGTTGATATACACTGAAGTAGGAAAAATAATCCCTTAAAATGTGTGTGGTACTTCAGATAACAGAAAACCCTTACAAGTCATGGGTAAATTTACTATGGGTGCAATGGAGGCACTGTGAACACTGTTGAAATTAGTTACCAAGTCCCATGCTAGCTGAAGGGTAAATTAAGATGAATTAAAAGTTGTTGACTCCAGAAACTCACAGTGTAGCTTGCAATGTGGAAGTAAGATGGTAAAATGTTAGAACCAGCACCTGGTACTTAATCTGCTGTCGCTGCTTCTGTCTTGCAGACTGAACTTGAATTTGCACCTGCGGTATTAGTGCAGCAACTGTGCCGACGTTGATGCCCCTCAATGCTGTGCTCCAAAACGTTCCTCTCATTTGGTTACAGGGAGGTTGGTTGTTTCATTGCTCACAGAAAGTTCTCTGTGCGAGACAATGTTTACAAAGCATAGCCTCTACGGAAGCCATTTAGTCCCCCTGACATCAGCACAGCTGGGGTGGGAAGCTTCGCTGTGCTGTCAGCCTCTCCCAAGCACACCTTTCCACATTCCTTTTATGATTTTTATTTTTTAGTTTAATTTCTATCTTTCATGAGAAAGAGAGAGAGAGAGAGAGAGAGAGAGAGAGAGAAAGAGAGAGAGAAGCACTCTCAATAGGGTTCCATGCTCTGATCCTGGGGGAGGCCCCTGTTTTCTCAGCCGGTCGGGATCAGAGGCACACGTGGCTGGCGTGTACAGGTCAGCCGATGAATGGGATGTGCAGTCTTCCATATAGATCCAACGTCGTTCGAGCAGTGCTTTTGCCATCGCGCCTCTCTGTCTCAGTCCTTTCTCTGCTCTGCTGGTGACCTTCAGGAACACCAAACGGGCTATTATTCCAGGCCAAACTCTAGACATCTCCTCAACCATTAGTTGAACTTTGTGAACCAGGCTTTCAAAGTCACATGCAAGAGATCTCCAAATATTATAAATGTATTCAATTCGAGAATGTAAGCAACAGGGAATAAAAATATCTGACTAGAATATCTGTGTAGTGTGAATGAGGGGGAGAAGAAGTCCTACATAAGAACTTCATCTTTGACATCAATATAACTCAGGAAAAGCTCAAAGCTTTATTCCTGAAATTAAAACAAGAAAGAAGAAGTTTGTACTCCCAAATCAAAACAGGATTTGATACTCAGAAATAAAGTAACCAACGGCCATAACAGAAACGGTGGAATGGTATCGGGAAATGAGATCTGCGGGGTGACAGTGGCAGAGGGTGGAACACACAGCTGACCATATGGAGGTCAAGGTTCACATCTGGAGACCTGAGTGTGCGGGCCAGGCATGCCCCTGATCCGGGGCTGGCGAAGGCTGGGATGGGCTGTGGGGAGACTACCTTTTTCTCTATTTTTCTCACTCATGGAAAAAATAATCAGGCAAACTTTTTTTAAAAAATGGGACTTTAAAGACAGAAGGCAAATATGAAACACAAAGAAGAAATTATCAGGAGGAGAACAATGCCTAAACATCCAGAAAAATACCAAAATAGGAAGTTGATACTGGGTCCAGCAGATCATTTAGGGGGTATGCCACTGGACTCCCACATGACTGATCACAGGTTAAGTCCTGGACCCAGTGGCTTGAAAATCACACCAGATACACATGTGTGCATGCCCAAGACCCTGGGGGGATAATGGAGGAAAAGAGATTGTGGCCTGGCCTTCCCCTTTAGGGGGTAAGTTCTCTTTCTCTCTCACTATCTCTGTCATTCTCTCTCTCTCCCCAGAAAGCACACACACCCTATGGTAAAAACCTCTTTAAAAAAAGAAAGAGAGTAGATACTGAAGAAAATAACACAAAAACAGGATGAATAACAAATCTTTCAGGGCTACTAAAATTAAGGTTAGAAAACATTTTCAAGAATCTATACATTTACCACATTAAAACAGCAGCAAGAAGCTTTATGTAACTGGTTGTCTAAGCCTGGTAGACCCTGAAAATCTCATGTAGAATGAAAGCCTGTAGTAATACTGCTCATTAAACAAGTTCTGCTGATTTTTCTTTAACACATCTGCGTGAAGTCCTTGGCAAATGGTTCTGGCAGTGGTTATCAGACTCTACCTTGCATCGAAATCACCTGGGGGGCTTGTGAAATTCAGACTGCTGGGCCCCATCTCCACAGACAGGCTTTGGGTGGCCCTGAGGATTTGTATTTCTAACAAGTTCCCAGATGCCGTGGGTGTTGCAGGGAAGGTGGAGGTACTAGATTTTCAAAACCACTGCGCGGGGGTTTCTGGTCACTGTGAAATAATTAGCAATTATATTTTTGAAGTATTTAAAAAATCAGAACATTTATATTTACATTTATATTTACATTTACATCTATATGATTTTACGCTTCTTTGCCCACCCAACTGCCACATTCTATACTCCCATTCCCACCAAAAAAAAAAAAAATCAAACAAACAAAAAAATGCTATAGCTATGCATTTGGCTTGAAAACTTGCAGTTGGAAATATAAGTGTGTTATGTTTCCTTTATCCATCTGGAAACAGCACTGGCTCTACCATTATCTGCTGTTTTTGCGCCTACGGCTTGGGAAGTAGAGGATGGGTATTGTCTCACGTGCTGCTGCATTGTTTATGGGGTCCTCTGTGCTGAACATAAAATGCTGATGTGTTTTCACCTGCAAAATACAAGGGTCTCTTGGAATAACATTCAATAGTGCGTAAGTTTTCCTCAGTCCAGCCATACCAGTTTTCTGCTCTGTGACTGGCTTCCTGCCAGCTGGCTCCCATGGGCTCTTCTGCTGTGGTCACTGTGCCTCCCTTCACAGTCCTGTCTCGTAGCTGAGAAGTGAGGTGGAAAGTGAGCTAAGAGTCAGAAACTGATCTCACGAGTTTTTAGCATGTCCTGCTTTGTCTTATAGTATTTTCCGATTTTGGAGACATGCCTAAAACTCCAAAACTTCAGGAAAGGCTGAATTTAACATATTTTTACTATCAAATAGAAATTAAATATGTTATGCATATTAGTCTAAATGTGTATATATATATACATATATACAATTCTATGCTTATTTCCCATCACTTCTTTTTAGAGAGAGAGATTTTTTTGCTATAGGGTGTGTTAAGCATACACTACGTGTATGCTTAACAGAGAGACAGAGACAGAGACAGACAGAAAGTGAGAAATCATCCCCCTGGGAAGGAATGGCCATGCCACAGTCTCTTCTACTCCATTCTCCTCTCAAGATTTTGGGCACTGCATCTAGCCTGCAGCCTGTTTTTATTTATTTATTTATTTATTTATTTATTTATTTATTTATTTATTTTTTGAGAGAAGTTTTTGCTATAGGGCACGTGTGCTTGCCAGACAGACAGAGAGAGACAGAAAGACAGAAAGCTAAAAAACACCCCCCAGGGGGGATGGCCATGCCGCAATCCCTTCTCCTCCATTCTCTCGGGATTTGGGCACCCATGCACACACACCCGGCGTGAGTTTTAAGTCACCGGGTCCGGGACGCGAACCACGGTCGACTACATTGGAGTCCAGTGACATAGCCATTACACTAACTGCTGGTCCCGCATCCAGCTTGTTTTAAGCGGTGGGTCCAGGACTCAAACTGTGGTAGACTGCATAGGAGTCCAGGGAGGTAACCATTCCGTCATCTGCTGGTCCCGCCACCACCTTAAATAAGACATCAAATCTCCGTCTCATGGATGTTATTGGGATTCCACTCCATCCTAAGGTTGTACTAGTGTCTGAGCTGAAAATGAGAGTAAAACTTCTTAAATCAGGATAGGATTTCAAATCTGTACTTTACAATGATTGCTGAAGATATCCTAACTGTCCAAGTTCCCAGAGGCCCTTTGTTATAGCAGTTCTTTGATTCCAAATGCCACATGTTGGACACTAAAGAGGCGTTTTATAACATGGAGGACTTAGTGCAGCTGCCCCTTGGAGGTCTTAGCACTTTCCTGTAAACATAGCCACAGAGGAGACAGAGGTTTCTTGGGGTAGCATCACAATTAGTCAAGGAATCCCATATGTTGGTGGGGAATGGAGGGTGAGTAGTGAGCCATGAGGCACCATGTAGAACATGGCATTCCCTGCATGCTTTCCTGACGAGGGTTCTACCATGGAGAGCACATCACAAGAAGCCACATGTGGAGGCCTTGCACTCTTAGTTCAATCACAAATGCAGAACCAGATTGCCTGTAGATTGTTCAAGAAATCGCTGATCACTTGTAGCTGCAAGGCAGAGGTGGTAGAGGACTGCCAGGTCTCTCATTCTAAGAGTAAGAAAAACAGCAACTGGTGAGATCCTGAGAGCTGTGATGGGGACAATTAGAGCCCCACACAAATATGGCTGAGACCCTTAAATTGAAAATTACCACAAAATCTTCTTTACCTGTAAAATCAATCCCTCTCCCATCAAAATAAGGGAACCAGGATTCTTTTGCATAGGAGTTTCTCGAGAACTGGCTTTATAAGGAGATGCTGTCTTCAGGATCTTATTGCCTTCAAGCTCATCACTAAAATTATTTTTCAGCAGAATTCCAGTGAAGTACAATGTCCATTCAATGAGAAGATGGAATAGATACCAAAATAGTGCAGAATCTTGCTGATTTGTATCTGCAAGAGCCAAGGGGTGTGTGTGAAAATGATTGCTAAGGATGTTAAACAAACGAAAGATGAACAAAAGGAAGGTTGGATCAAGTCTATTTTATTGGTAAGAGTGTACTGGAATAGAATTTGTGATTTATAATGTTGGATCAAGCATGTGACTATGGGCCTGGCTTTAAAGGTACATACAAGGAATGCAGATGCTGGGACCTCCGAGGCATAGAGGAATGGTTTTGAAAATTCATGCAAGGACCAGCAGTTAGTGTAATGGCTATGTCGTTGGACTTCCACATGGTCGACCTCGGTTCGCGTCCCGGACCCGGTGGCTTAAATCTCACACTGGGCGTGTGCGTGCATGCCCAAGATACCAAGAGGAGAATGGAGGAGAAGGGATTGTGGCATGATCATCCCCCCTGGGGGGGTGATTTCTAGCTTTCTGTCTGTCTCTCTCTGTCTGTCTGGCGAGTGCACACACCCTATAGCAAAAACTTCTAAAAAAAAAAGAAAATTCATGGAGATGGGAAGTTGAAGTGCGATTATTAGGCACAGCCTTTCAGCCAGTTTCTAAGTTTGAGAAGATGTAACAAACACTGCCTTTGTGAGGACATTAAAAGACAAAAAAAATCATCATCTATGAGATGTTCTTTGGGGCCCGGTCTCTGAAGGCCAGATGTATTTATGAATAACAGCCTATAGTTGGGCTCTCAACTTAAAGTGGGATAATTAGATCACAGGGTAGTAGAGGATGGCCCAGAACATGAGGGCCCAATTTTTTATGTGTTTTATAAAGTGGATCATGAAGTATTTGATTCCCAGACTTCTGTATTGGTGAGTAATCAGTTGATCAAGAGAGGGAAGCCTAGGAATAAAATTAGAGGGACGACCTACATAAACAAATCAATTATATGCCAGTAAGAAGACACTTTACTCAAGTCACCACAGTGGTGATTTATACTCCTTGGGAAGTTTGCAAATCTAGCACTCCTTGATTGAAGAGGATCCTGTCCCTCTGCAATGTGACCAGGCATGGTGTATGAAGTAATTCTTCCTCCAACATATCTGGCCACTTAACAGAAAAAAAAAAATTGGCCAGAAGCTATCTCAGTGCAGGCCTATTTGGGACCACAGGCACAACTGTGATTATTTCTCAATTTTGGTATATGTAGTGCAAACATATATTTTTACCTATCTACCGACCATCTGGCAGAAATTCCAGTTGGTTCTCTGATACATGTAACAAGGGTTATTATGTAGGAAAGATCAAACTCATTTTCTCATATTCTCCTTACTCTTTCTCTGACAATAAACTTAAAGGCAATTATTAATAACTTCTTGAAGGAAATACAGAGTTTAATGCCACTGTCAAAAGATTCAGAAGTTATAGAAGTATTTATTCCTACCACATCATTAATTAAATGGCCTGTTTGATCAAACCAATGTCAACTAAATCTTGAAGAATGACTAGATTGTCTGAAACATAACTGAATAATTATTTTTTGTTTTATCATTCTATCTTTTTTATGACATTTAATCACTATACATCTTTGCAGTATACAAAAGAACGTTCCCAGCATGAATACACTGTCCAGTCAACGATATTCCCATAAACATGATCATCAACAGACAACCCTTCATTTTTGTCTGTTAAATGTATTTTTCTTTCTGTATTCTTTCTGTATTGTTCCCTTCCATCCCCTTACTGATTATTTTTTAATTCTTCTGAACAGTGATCCTCAGAGAAGTAGTTGGGTGCAAGAGTTTATGGAAAAGGTGGTATCAGGAAGCAAGATACAGAAACAGGGAAATACTATGAGGAACTTCACCATATTATTGTGCATTAATGGGATGGTTACTACTATGGAAACCTGGGCTTCCGTCTTCATAGGAATCTTTGAGGATCCATGTAAATTATGATGTAGAATTGTCTATAAGCGATTGGGAAGCTGGAGTATTTATCATCAATTCCTGCCTTTCATTAGTAGAAAGTTACCTTTGGTCAACTTAAGTCTGGCATTTCTAGACTGATCTTTGAGACTCAGAGGGGTCAATTAGCTTACGCAATGTCACAGAGTTAGAAAGTGGCAGAGGGAAGCCTTATACCAAGTTCTCTGTCTCCAGAATGGTATTTTGTCATACTGTTATAGATGCAAATGCCCAAGAGTTGAAGAAAGTAACTGTTCATATCAAAAACTAAGAGACTTCTCAGATGGTGGTATAGAGGGGAACAGTTTAGAGGAAATTGAAGACAGTGATTGAGCATGTGTGAGTCCCAGGTGCATAATCAAGACATTACATTATCTAGGAACAGGCTGAATTCAAGTTTGAAAGGGAATCTCTCATCTCCTTTCCCACCCTTGACATAGGACATACTGGCATAGTAGACAGAACTAAAGCCAGATTTTCATGCCTTTCTATGTTTCCAGAAGTCTTAGGATACTCTTCTAAAGGGCAAAAAGAGTAAGAGGCATACCGATACAAAAAAGCTAGGATTCCACAGAGAGTCACAAGCATCCTTCAAATTCACCTAAGTGCATCCCAAGCCAGGTGAAGACAGACAAGCAAATTAAGGCTTTAAAAATATGCAAGACATGTATGTCTTTTTTTTTTTTTTTTTTTTGGAGAGGTTTTGCTATAGGGCGCGTGTGCTTGCCAGACAGACAGAGAGAGACATAGAGACAGAAAGCGAGAAATCACCCCCCAGAGGGGATGGTCATGCCGCAATCCCTTCTCTTCCATTCTCCTCTCGGGATCTTGGGCGTGCACGCACACGCGCCCGGAGTGAGTTTTAAGCCACCGGGTCCAGGACACGAACCGCGGTCGACTACGTGGGAGTCCAGCGACATAGCCATTACGCTAACTGCTGGTTCCCAGACATGTATGTCTTAACACTTCAGGTGTCCTGAGCACATTGACTACCCAGTGTTTTGACACATAGAGACGCACAGAGAACCCCCTTCCTACTTTCCTCCTCCTGCATACATAGCTAGGGAGCACTAAACTGTAATCACAGAGACCCAGGGTAGACGTTTATTTCTAACTATATAAAATGTATAGGTATACTTTCGTCCAGAATCAATTTACAGTGGTTTTTATATGATCGTTGCATTCTTAAAAAGGCAAACAATATGTGAATGGCAAATTGCTTTAGAATCTAGACTCATTCATATTATAACTAAAAAAAGATCTGTGACAATAAAAAAATTGTCATTTACCTTTAGTAACTGATCATCTTAGTTTCTAATTTGTTTTGATTTTGTGTCTTTCAGTGTCTTGGTAGATTTTGCAATGAAAAAGTGAAAGAAAAATAGAATATTAGAGAGGCTACATTATAGCAACTTAATCTGTAGATACTAGCTATAAATTAAAAACAATAGTGTAACAATATTAATGGGATTAAAAATAGGTACTCAATGGATTTATATTAAATAAACAACATAGAATAGAAGAGTATGACTAGTGGAGTAATTGAAAGAAATTAGAATAACCACACACACACAAAAACAAGATATGAATCTTTTAAGTTAAACAGTGAGAAATAGAAAAATAGTAGAAAAGATTGTCAAAAATCACACTTCTTTGTTTCTGTTAAGTGCAGTAAAATATTATGTTTAATTGTATAGCTAATAATTAATGCACATAACATTAACCATGCTCATATAAATGTGTAAATGAAAGCTGTATTCAACTGTCCAAATAAAATAATCATAAGAAAATGCCCATTTTTCAACATTAAAAACAACAAAATTCTAATTGTGTAAAGAAACAAGAAAGTATGACACATACTCAGGATTTAAAAAAAATACAAAACGACTGAATTAAAGTAAAATATATTTAAATGATTGAATAAGTAGGAAACAAAAATAGTGCAATATGAACTGTAAAAATGATCAGGTGGAAATACAGTGAACAAAATTAAAAATTTAGTAGATAGACTCAACAATAGATTTAGATCTCAGAAGAAATAATCAATGAATTTGAAGATAGAAAAATAGAAAATTTTTAGTCCAGGGGCCAGATGACGATTCAGCAGTAATGCCAAAGCTGTGTGAAGCTGACCCCCACAGGAAGGTTTTGGTTTCAGATCCAGAGCCCTTCCTCGACAGTCGAGGCGTGTGCATACTTATGAGCCAGGGCTGGCTGAACCTAGGGGTGGATCACAGATGAAAACCTTGTTGGGAATCCTGCCATTCTTTCTTCTTCCTCCTATCTCTCTGATTCATGAAAGGAAGAAATGAATAAACTTAAAAGAGATAAGCTTTTAAAAAATGCTTTTGGTGCCAGCAGGTGTCATAGTGGTTAAGGCATCTACGAGTCCTGAACTGGTGGCTTGCTTTCTCACTTTCCCTTTCTTGCTCCCTGTCTCTGGTAAATGCATGGACCCTATAGTAAGTTAAAAATAATAATAATAATAATAATAATAATAATAATAATAAATAAAATTAAATAAGTAGTTCCTTAAAAATAAAAAAAGCTTTCAACCTAGAAAATAGAGACAAGCAATAGAAATAAATAAATAAATAGGAAAAGTCTCCAAACCCTGTCGTACCACCATAAGTATCACAACAAACAAAAGAGGGGGGTCTCCCCATGACAAAAGTAATCGAATCATGTTAAAAAAAAAAAAAAAAAACTATTTAAAGAAACAATGGCTGAAAACTTTTTTTTAAAAATAATTTAATTAGGGCCGACTTATGGCTTGGCGAAGAGAGCTAGACTCTCACATGGCCAACCCTGAGGTTTGAATTTGGTCCCTGTGACTTAAAAAATACACCAAGCACATGTGCGTATAAATGCCCCTAACCCAAACAGCATAGAGAAATGGAGGAAAGGCATTACAGCATGCATTATCAAATTCCAATGGGGAAGCTTTCTCCTTTTCCTCCTTTCTCTGTCTTTCTCTGGTGAGTTCAGGCATAATATTAGATGTAAGCTGTTAGTAGATGTTATTTATTTTTAAAAGTTAAAAATTTTACCCTATTGATTCAAGAAGTTGAAAGAATCCTTGTAGGATAAACACAAAAACTACATATAGACAAAGCAAAGCCAAACTATTAAAAGACAAAGAAAAAGAGAAAATCATTAAGTTTCCACCTCAGAAAACTATAAGGAATAAAACAAACCATACTCAAAGGAGAATAAGAGAGTAAGTATAGAACGTAAGTCAATGAAATAGAGAACAGAGAAAGGATGAAAGAACAATCACAGAAGATGAAATTTGTTTTCATAAAAGGAACGATACAATTGTTAACCCTTGCTAGGCAGACCAAGGACAAAAGAGAGAAGGCACAAATTATCATTAGAAATTAAGAAGGGACATCACTGTAGATTCTACCTATATTAAAACATTTGAAAGAAATGTCATATATTATTTAATGACAATGTATTGTAACTTAGACTTCTAGAAAGACAAAAATTACTCAAATTACTTTTTTCAAATTAATTTTTAAAATTAAAAGATATAAGTACATTTTTACCAAATAAAGTTATTAAATTATTAAATCTTCACTATAAATCTTCATTCAAAAAAAATGTCCAGGTTTAAATGATTTCATTGGTGAATTCTATTAAGAATATAAGGAAGAAGTGTTACCAATTCTACATAAATTTCTTCAGAAATAATTTAGGATGTACAACTTCCTAATGCAATTGTGTGGGCAGAATTAATTAAATAAAATCAGGTAAAACATCACAAGAAAAGAAAATGGCATACTACATGAAGGCATATCAACATAAATGCCAAAATTTTCAAAAATATTAGCAAAGTAAAGAATCAACATATAAAAAAAATATTTTTTCATGACCAAGTTTGGGTTGTTGAGAAAGGTAGGTCTTTTTTCTTTTTTAATATCTGAAAATAAATGAAGTATATAAATGTGCTCTCTGTATTAGGGGAATAAAGGCAAAACTCTACATGACAGTAATAAATGTGCAAAAAAGTATTTGACAATATTCGATGTGCTTTTGTGGCAAAAACTCAACAAATGCAAGTAGAAGGATAGTTGGGAGATAGTTGTTCATAGGTCATGGAATCTCTGCATGTCTTCCAAGCAAGGTACAGGTTGTCCCTTTGTTTTGGATGATCTTTCAAGGCATTTGTAGAAAAAAAAAACCCTTGGAAAATAGAGAAAGTGTTTCCTTCCAGAGTAAACAACACTCCTACTTATATGCAAAATAAAGCAAATAAAACTCTCTCTCCAGAGCAAAAGTTCAGCATACTTACTGTCCATTATAAAATACCTGCAGCCCCTAAGACCAGAGTTCCCTTTTGGTAACACGATTCACTGAGTGTACAGATAAAACTTGGCCTTCTTTGCATACATGGTGGGAATTAGGGCTTCAAGAACTGGTACGGAAACGTAAAATGCTGATACTTGGGCAATGGCTATCAAGGTGATTTAAAATCTTTTATCTGAGTCAGAAGGTTTAGCCTGCCATCCTCCGTTACACTATGGTGGAATAACTCACTATCTTAAAATGTGGTACAGTCTCAAACTCTTTACAATTCTCTAAAAAAATTTCCTCAACTCAGTAAATAACATCTACCATCTTGCCATTAAAAGACTTTAACTCTTCCCTAGTAAGATCAGAAGAAATCCAGGGGTGTCTTTGCTCCCACTTCCACTCAAAATTGTTTGTGAGGTTGTGGTCAGTATAGTAAGGGAAGGATAAAAAAAAGACTAAAAAGAAGGAAGTAAAACTGTCTTTCTTTCAAAATGACATAATTTCCAAGTAGAATGTGTACAGATTTTAGAGGGAAAAATGACACAAGAATTAACAAATGCATTTAGCAGAATGATTCAAAACCAATATGTAAAAGTCAACTGTATTACTATGTATTAGTAACAAAAAAATTGGAAACTGAAAACATAAAACAATACCATGTAAAATAGCACCAAAATGTATAATGCCATGAACTACCTCTCTACCTCTGAGAAAAAGATATATTGTAGAACTCTTTTTCTTTTCTTTCTTTTTTTTTTTTCTTGTTTTGTTTTGTTTTGTTTTGTTTTGTTTTGTTTTGTTTTGCTAAAGGGCTTGTGTGCTTGCTAGACAAAGAAAGTTAGGGAGAGAAAGTGAGAAATCACTCCCTGGGGGAGGATGGCTATGCTGCAATTCCTCCTCCTCCATTCTCCTCTTGGGATTTTGGGCACACATGCACACATGCATGGCATGTTCTTCAAGTCTTCGTGTTTGGGAGTCAAACTGTTCAGTTGGACATGTGGGGTCTAGCCACCTTAACCTCTGTGCCATTGCTGGCCCAATGTAGAAGTCTTGTACATGAGAACTGAGAAACCTTGCTGATTAAAATGAAAAATGACCTAAGTAAGTGGAGTGTTTTTTTCCTATGCTAATTAATCAGAAATTTTATTATATTTGAGATGTCTATTTTTTCCAAATTGTCCTATAGATTCAATGCCATCCCAAACAATCCCAAGTTTTTTGTAAAAATTGACAAGACAATTCAGCATTTTTTCAGAAATACAAAAGACCTCCAGTAGCCAAGACAACTTTGAAATAGAATAGTAAAATTCAAGGACTTGTATTAACTGAACTCAAGTGTTTTTATACACGAAAATAAATGACACACTATGGAACTGGTGAAAAATGTAAATGAATCAACTGACTATAAAATAGAATTCAGAATTAGAATTCAAAATTATCAGTCTTTTCTTCCTTTTCATGACCTTGGCAAAATTTTAGATGTACTCCTGGCTACAACTTATTAAATAGTAAAAAACAAAAGAGTAAAAAGCAAATGTCAAAGAAGGGAAAATGTAACTGGGGCAACTTGTGAGTTTTAGGGAATAATATCACAGAAGTGAACTACCTTATCATTGTATCATATCAGGGTATACATGACAAAGACACAACTGTTGTTTTCTTCTTTTTTTTTTTTTTCTTTTTTTGGAGAGGTTTTTGCTATAGGGCGCGTGCGCTCACCAGAAAAACAGAGAGATAGAAAGCGAGAAATCACCCCCCAGAGGGGATGGCCACGCCGCAATCCCTTCTCCTCCATTCTCCTCTCGGGATCTTGGGCATGCACGCACACGCGCCCGGCGTGAGTTTAAGCCACCGGGTCCAGGACTCAAACCGTGGTCGACTACGTGGGAGTCCAGCGACATAGCCATTACGCTAACTGCTGGTCCCTGTTGTTTTCTTCTTTGAACAATCTGATATCTGCTTTTTTAAAGATATTAACTCTTATCAAATGACACATTGAGTCTTCCCCATGATAATATTGTATAATTCTCAGTAACATTTGGGATTTTTTTATTTGGAATGTTTTCTGACATAAACATTGAGGAATGTTTTATAAGTTTATGCCTATGTAATCTTTTTTTCTTTTTTTTGAGAGAGATTTTTGCTATAGGGTGCATGTGCTTGACAGAAAGACAGAGACAGACAGACAGAAAGTGAGAAATCACACCCCATGATGAATGGCCATGCTACAATCCCTTCTCCTCCATTCTCTTCTCAGTACTTTGGGCATGCATGCACACGTGCTCAGGGTGGGTTTCAAGCCTCTGGGTCCAGGACTCGAAATGTGGTTGACCACATGGGAGTCCTGAGCCTTAACCACTACACCGTCTGCTGGCCTCTATGCCTATGTAATGTACATTCTTATTTTATTTTATCAACAGATTATTATTTATCTAAATGCATAATTGCTGTGTACTTACCCCATATTCAGCTACTATACTGGATTGTTCTATGGTTTAAAGTAGTTTTAATTTATGTTCTTTGATATTACTGATATATAATACACAATAAAACTTAACAAATTATGACATTACTAAAAGATGGTATGTTATAATGTCATTAAGATATTTGAATACATGGAGAATGAAAAAAACTATTGTATCATTAAGAAAACAAAGCAAAATATATTATGATGGATTTCATTCAGGGTTAAATTTGCTTAGAAACACTTGCTAAAAATAAGCTACTATCCTCACCACAGACACCTCAGGGACAGAGCCCAGGAGTTTGCTTTGCTAATGAATACCTCTGGTAGGTCTGATACGTATAGACAATACACAATGAAATCTGATTATATAATAAAATGTACACATAAGAAAGTTTTTACATTTTTATTTAAATAAGTAGTGAATTCAATAATAATTTTAATAAACTCTTTTATTCTCTGATCAATATACTGTCATTCAGAGGCCAACAGATGACGAGATGGTTAAGGCACTGGTCTCCCACATGTTCAGGTCCTGGACCTGGCACCTTGCTTTCTCACTTTCCTTCTCTCTCTCTCTCTCTCTCTCTCTCTCTCTCTCTTTCTCTCTCTGTTCTCTCTGGCCAAATTAAAATAAATACAACAAAAATAAATGTAATTAAATAAATAATTTAAATATTTATATATGTATAAATATATACAATCATTCAATTTAAAATAAAATCTGATGAAATTCCATCAATGGTGTAGGGAATTCATGGAATTGCTTCCACTTTAGTAGTAGGAAGTCTAAAAAGTTTTGTAAATATTTAATTATTTTAAGAAGCTATATAGGATTTTGCCTTTTAGAATTATAATTTTTGATGGTAGTGGTTCTATTAATGTGACAAAAAGACAGAGGGGTCCCTGGTAAACAGGTTGTGTTGGTGACAGTGGTGGTGATGGGATCAGAACTTACTTAAAAATCAGTATCATCTAGGGGCCAGCAGGTGGCATGGTGTTTAAGAGTGCTGGACTTCCACATGGCCAATTGCAGTTCAAGTCCTGGATTTGGTGGCTTGCTTTCTCACTTTTCTCTCTCTCACTCTGTCCCTATTTGGTCAAATTTAAATAAATAAATAAAGTTAAATAAAATAATTCTTTTTTAAAAAGTGAAAAAAAATCAGAATCAGCTAAATAATTTGTGGGACCCAGACCAAAATGATAATGTGATGCCCTTTGTTCAAAAATTGTGAAGGATGTTCGGACCACAACAGCAAAGCATTAAAACAAGTGCAGGGCCTTCTAAATATAGGATCCTTTATTGGTTCTGCCAAAGTTGTGCACTTGTGAAGCTGGCTCTGCCCTTTACTATAAGAGCAAGCTACCATTTAAAAAATAATTGTAATCTCTGCTTTTCATGTACTCAGTATCAGTTTTGGAACCATTATGAATATAGTTCTGAGCAAGATTGCAAGTCTTTGAAAAGGACAGTTAGCGTAATTTTTCTCCCAAAACTCTTTCCTCAGGTGACCTAATTAGTACATTTCTTTTTCTCTTTCCTCAAACCTAAAACATTTCTTGCATGGTGATTTAAATTCACGCCATGGAAATTTCTTTGGTTTTTAAATAATCTTTTAAAAATATTTTCATGTCTCTATATAGTAAAATACTTGTAAAAATAAATCCATATGAAGGGAATGCCAAATGGGTATTTTAGAATGTTCTAAAAGATAAAAGCCATTTTTTAGCCAGTTGCTATTTCTGTTTTACTTTTTTTTTTTTAACTTTTCAATTATCCTAGGAAACAAACAATGTTTTTGTCTCTGTTGAGTATCCTTCCTAAGAGGTTCAAATATTTGAACCTTGGAAAAATGAGAAGTTTTATGAGTTCCTTTCACTCTAGGACTCCTTCCAATGGAAGGAGAAATTCTTTCCTGTTCTCTATGATGTATTATAATTGGTGAAGTGTTCTCATTTCAGCTCTTTTATCACTGGCAGCAACTCCTGGTATCTTTTGAGTAATGGGAGAAAGTTTTGTTAAATGTTAGATTTAAAGTCCTTTTATAGTTCTTCTGAATTTTAGTTCTTTTAAAAAAGGAGGTAATGAAGCATGCTTTCTAAAAAACTTATATTATATGTATATATACACACATATATGCTGTCTCAGCACCCCACCCCTGCGTACACACTCAGTGTGAAACTAGGAGAGTGAGTCTGTACTGCAACTGTCATGGACATTCTATGTCCCTGAGTCTTACTTTATGGAAATATACAATGAGGTCACTTAATGAAGTCTTCAGTTTCATCTCTAAATTTTCACTGTTAACAAAACCCCTATGGTCTTGGGGCACTGTATTTCAGCCAGTTCTGGTTATTTCTTAAAGATTTAATTGAGCAATAGGAGTATCTTTTGTAGGCTTGTTATTACTTTTTTTTTTCCATCCACTGTGCTAATAAACATAGTGAAGACATTTTATAAGGCATTATATTTACAGTCAACATATAAAATGAGTATTATTCCCATTGCACTGAAGAGGAAAAAGACATACAGAGGACAAAAAGGCCTTTGGTAAGGTGGGAATACTTTCCCTGACCCTGATTTTTCAGCCACCAAATCCCAAGATTGTTCTTTAAACGCCATAGAATTTCAAGAGTATAAGTGTATAATGTATAATGTTGCACCTTTACAGTATGCTTCCCTTTTCTTTATTTCAACCCCCAATGTGGCCATATATTTTGCTAGTTTCAACACAGCTCCTCATCAACATGCATTCTCTACCCCAAGAGGAACTAAGTGAGTTCACCTTACTTACCTTTGATCTATTAGATTTGCTGTTTATTTATGCCCATTGACTATTCTTTTCTCATTCAAAGTCCAAGCCGAGTTTCACCTCTGAAATCATTCTCTGAGTTCAAATTATGAAGAGATCTGTTAATGCAAAAGGGCATAAGTGCTGGAGAACAGAGATGAAGATGGGGTGTAATTAGACAGAAAATTACTTTCGAGGTGGAGATACTTAGGGCAATGACTTTACAAATCATGTAATATTTTACAAGATGTATTTCAGTTTTTTTTTTTTTTTCAACCATTAAAATAGCTAATAGCTGCCACATGGGGTTGTGTGGATATTAAACAAAAGATCATATCTGGGACCAGCAGATAGCATAATGGTTACATTGCTGGACTCACATATAGTTGACCATGGTTTGAGTCCAGGACCTGGCAGCTTAAAATTCACAACAAGCGCATGTGCATATGTGCTCAAAATCATGAGAGGAGAATGGAGAAGGGATTGTGTATGGCCAGCCCTCCTGGGCTGAAGTGATTTCTTGCTTTCTATCTCTCTGGCAAGTGCAAGTTGTCTAGGCAAAAAGTCTCTCTCTCTCTCTCTCTCTCTCAAAAAAATCATATCTAACAAACACGTGGAAACTAAACAATCTACTTCTGAATGACTTCACAGCCACCGAAGAAATTAATATTGAAATCAAAAAATTAATTGTAACTAATAATAACAAGCCCAGGAGTTTTCATAACAGCAAAAGTTGTCAAAAGAGGCAAGTTCATAGCAATTAATGCACACAAGAAAAAAAATTGAGAAGTAGCAAATAGACAACCTAACAATGTACCTCAGAGAACTAGAAAAACAACATCACCAATAGCCCTAAAATGCCAAGAGAAAAGATATAGTAAAGATTAGGGCAGAAATAAATAAAATGAAAATAACAGAACTATACAGAAAATAAACAAAAAGCTGTTTCTATGAGAAGATAAACAAAATTGGGGACCAGAAGTTAGAGTAATGGCTATGTCGCTGGACTCCCACGTAGTCGACCGCGGTTCGTGTCCCGGACCCAGTGGCTTAAAACTCATGCCAGGCACGTGTGTGTGCATGCCCCAGATCCTGAGAGGAGAATGGAGGAGAAGGGATTGCGGCATGGCCATCCCCCCTGGGGTGTGATTTCTTGCTTTCTGTCTCTCTGTCTCTCTCTGTCTGTCTGGTGAGCACATGGGCCCTATAGCAAAAACCTCTCCAAAAAGAAAAAAAAAAAAGATAAATAAAATTGAGACACATTAGCTACATTAATTATGGTGAGCAAAGAAAAGCAATCAGATAAATGAAATCAGCAGTGGAAAAGGCAATATTACAACAGATATAGAAATACAAAAGATTATGAGACACTACTATGAGGGACTATATTTCAACCAAGTAGAAACCTAGATGAGATGGACAAACTTCTGGACACATATATTACCAAGATTGAATCAGGAAGGCATAGAAAGCCTGAATAGATTAATAACAAGCAATGAGATTTAATCAGTCTCCGAACAAAAAAAGCCCATGTTCCTATGACTTCACTTCTAAATTGTACATTTTTTTAAAATAGGTGATCCTAAATCTACTCAAACTATTTCTAAATATCCAAAAAGAAGGAAACCTCCCAAATTCATTCCATAAAGCCTCCATCACCATGATATCCCAAACTGACAAAGACATCACAAAGAAAACTAGAGACCAATATTCCTGATGAATACAGGTGCAAAATTCTCAACAAGACACTAGCAAATAATACCCAACAACAGATTAAAAATGTCATACACCATGACCAGATAGGCTATATTCCAGGGACACAAGGGTGGTTCAACATACACAAAACAATAAATGTAATGCATCACATTAACATAAGGAAATATAAAAACCATATGATCATATAAATCAATGCAAAAAAAATAATTTAATAAAATATTAACATCCCTTTATGATGAAGACTCAATAAAATTAGCATAGAAGGGACATTTATCAACAAAATAAAAGCCATATATGACAAGTCCATAGCTAACATCATATTGAATGGAGAAAAACTGAAAGTGTTTCCTTTTTCTCCACTTCTTTTCAGCTTAGTACTAGAATTCCTAGCCAATGCAATCAGACAAAAGAAAAAAATAAAAGGCATTCAGGTAAGAAAAGAAGTTAAATCATCTCTACTTTTAGATAACATGATTATATACATAGAAAACACAATAGAATTCATAGAAAAACTCCTGGAAGTGATAAATGAGTACAGTAAAATGGCAGGATACAAAATCAGCATACAAAAATCTATAGCAGTTCTATATACCAACAATGGACAGACTGAGGCAGAATTAAAGAAATCAACCCCATTTACAATAGTCACACACACACACACACACACACACACACAAAATACCTAGGAATAAACCTAACCAAAGAGGTGAAAGACCTCTATCAGGTCTTCTATGAGAAACTTAAAAAGAGAAATGAAAATGGTACACAAAAGTAGAAAGACAGCCCATGTTCCTGAATTAGAAGAATTAATATAATGAAAATGTCAATTCTGTCCTAATTAATTTACAAATGCAATGCAATTCTGATCAAATTACTAGAGGCATTCTTCACAGAAATAGAAAAACAATTATAAAATTTGTTTGGAATCGTATAAGGCCCAGTGTTGTCAAAGCAATACTGGGCAAAACAGAAGAAAACAGCATCTCACTTCCTTACCTAGAAATATATTACAAAGCTATAATAATGAAAAGAGCATAGTACTGGCACAAAAGCAGGCATGGAGACCAGTGAAACAGAAGAGAACCCAGAAATAAACCTTGAAACATACAGCCAACTGATTTTTGACAAAAGGCACAAGATAATCCATTGTGAAAAAGAAATCTCTTCAGCAGATGGTGCTGGAAAAACTGAATATTCACCAGCAGAAACATGAACTGGATCCCTATGTCTAACCAATAACAAAAATCAACTCAAAGTGGATCAAAGATCTAAATATGAAATCTCTAACTACATAAAAAACTACTCAAGTAAAATAGGGGATATTTTTGGAGACATCAGACTAGGCAAAGACCTTTTTAAAAAGATCCCCAAAGCACTGGCAATAATCCCAAATTGGACAAGTGATACTACATCAGGGTAAAAAGCTTCTGTACAGCAAAAGAAACAATAATTAAACTGAAGTGAAAAACCCTGAGAATAGGAGAATATATTTGCAAGCTGCTTTAGATAAAGGACTGATAACCAGAATAGAGAACTCAAGCAATTTACCCACAAAAAAAACAAACAAACAAATAATAAGGAAGGGTAAGCAATGGGGGGATGAGAGAAAGGGGATTGGGGAAAAAAAACATTTAACAGACACAAAAATGAAAAGTTATCTCTTGGTGATAATATATGTGGTAATATATTTGACTTGACTGATTTGCACTGTATTCATACTGGGAAAACCAGTTTATGTGCTATAAATATGTACAGTCATTAAATGTAATACAAATCATACCTAAAGTACCAAATATAGCAATTAACATACAGAAAATCTTTAAGTCATTATTTCCTTTTTTATGTCTTTTTAATTGTATATCAGTGAACTCTATGATCTACACAATAGATGTATTCAAATCACCTATTTTCTTTTTTTTTTTTTTTTGGAGAGGCTTTTTTTTTTTTTTTTTTCCTGCTATAGGGCGCGTTGCTCACCAGACAGACAGAGAGAGACATAGAGACAGAAAGCGAGAAATCATCCCCCAGGGGGGATGGTCATGCCACAATCCCTTCTCCTCCATTCTCCTCTCCAGATCTTGGGCACGCACACACATGCGCCCGGCGTGAGTTTTTAAGCCACCAGGTCCGGGACGCGAACCGCGGTCGACTACATGGGAGTCCAGCGACATAGCCATTACGCTAACTGCTGGTTCCCCTATTTTCTTTATCTAGCACTTTGACAAAAGATGTTCACCAACTGATAGAGCAATACTATAAAACCCTGGACTGCATTTCAAATGAAACAAAAACTTAGAAGTGTATTTACAATAAATTTTTTTTCTAAAGTCTTGTGTAAAGTAATGTCAGCCTTATGGCCAAATCAGAACAAATTATACATTTTGTTGCATCTGATAGCATTTTTGTTTCGTTCCTTTCTCAGCTCTTTGTCATAGGGCTTATGTACTGCCTGAGAAAGACAGAGACAGGGAAGGTGAGAAATCATCCTCTGGGGGGGGATGGCCATACCACAATCCCTTCTCTTCCATTCTCCTCTCAGGATTTTGGGCATGCATGCATATATGCCCAATGAGATTTTCAAGCCACCAGTTTTGGGAATCTAACTGTGGTTGGCCATGTGGGAATCCAGCACCTTAACCACTATGCCACCTGCTGACCACTACATCTGATAATTTTTATTTTTTATTTTATTTTTTTTAATTTAAGTTAATTTTAGTTTCATTTATACATTAAATTATATACATTACTTAGCTTGTAAAATGAATGTTTCAACATGAATACATTTCTTACCAGTCAAGTTGGGGATGCTATTTATGTTATCATCAACAGATAATAACTCGTCTCTTTGTCCCATAAATGTCTTGCCTGTCTATTTTTCTCCTTAATGTCTTTCCTCAGAATCTCTTCCTTCTCCCACCATCCCCACCCTCTTCCTACACTGTATCTAGTATCTATAACCATTTTCTATGTTTCTATATCCTCTAGTCAGTCAGTTTTGGCCATAGAATGTGGACAGTCAGTGTATATTAAGTGGAGACATACAATGTCTCTCCTTCATAACTTGGCTTGCTTCACTCAGCATTAAATTTTCCATATTCCTCCACTTTCTGTCAAAAGCCAGGGATTTGTTGTTATTTATGGCTGAATAGTATTCCATAGGTATATGTGCCACACTTTTTCAATCTATTCTGTTCGTGGATATTTGGGTTGATTACATGTCTTAGCAATTGTGAATAATGCCGCAATAAACATAGATGTACAGGGTTTCCCACTAAGTATTTAGTGGGTAGATACCAAGGAGTGGGATTGCTTGATCATATGGTAGTTCTATTTGTATATCTTTGAGGAATTCCCATATTGTTCTCCAAAGTGGCTGGACCAACTTCCACTCCCACCAGCAGTGTAGGAGACATCTGATCATTTTTTAAAATTCCTAAATTAGAGACTAACATTTTAAAAATTAGGTTATTTCCAACTTACCTTAAAATATCTGTAAAATTTGTAAGACTGGAGCTTCATTCCCTTTTGGCAAAAATCAGTCAGAATTCCTAAATAGACCACTCTTTTATTTGGAGGATGCCTTTTCCATTTCTCTATGTTCCCACCTCTGCCTTTTATACTATACCAAGGCATGTTAATTCACTATATGTTCCTAAAATAGTTGAAGAAAGAGGCCTTCGATATAAAGTTGCTTGATGTGATTTTTTAAGTGCAATTTCTATTTTTTAAAAAAATTTAGATTTACAAAATGTTACTTACAAAGATAGTACAGACAGTTTCTATATAAGTTTTTATGTATTTGAATTTAGGCATCAATTCTGTGTAGGAAATTCTAATGCCCAACTGACTTATATTCATTTCTTATTATAGCTGTAATGTATTACCAAAAATTTAGTGAATTAACATAACAGAACTATTTTATCTCACATTTCTGGAGACCAGAGTCGAAAATGGATTATAATAGGCTATGATTAGGGCCATTAGGTGGTGTGGCGGTTCAAAGTGTGTGTCCTTGACATGACAGACTCTAGAAGTTGGAAAAAGCAAGAAACAGTCCATAGAGAATGTAATGCAGCCACCATGTTGACCATAGTCTTTAAAAAAATAATGAAGGGTTTTGCCATAAGGTACATACAGATGCCAGAGAGAAACAGAGACAGAGAGAGGAAAAGTGAAAAATCACTTACTGGGGGGATTGCAATCCTTTCTCCTCCATTCTCCTGTTTGGATTCCGGGCATGCATGCACACATGTCTGGTGTGTTTTTAAAACTACCAGATCCAGAAAGAACTGTGGAGTCAGCCATGTGAGATCTAATACTTTAACCACCATTCCACTGACTGGCTCCCAAATAATTAGTCTTTAAAAATAAAATTAATGCAAGACGAGCTTTGTGGAGGAGTGGTAATATACAATTTCCAGAATCTGGATCTTACACATTGGCCACAGTTGGAATCCCTGCCATGCATGAGCGTATGCAGAAGCTAATGCGCAGAAGGACTGGTGAAAAGAGGAATGGATCATAGCATGACTAGATCCTATGGAGTGTGTTCATCCCTCACATGTACATGCACTTGCTATACCACTAAAAAAGGGGGAAAAAAAGCTAATGCATTTAACTATTAATTGAGATAATTCCTAATAACATACTGTAATGACTGTCACCGTCACTATTATAAAAATCCCAAAAATAAACAAATGGGATTACATCAGATTAAGAAGCTTTGGCACAGCAAAGAACACAGTAATTAGTGTGAATTGACAACCCTCGGAATGGGAGAATGATACCCCACATAAGGAACTAATAACAAGAATATAGAGAGCTCATTGAGTTTACCTGGAAAAAATGATGAACCCAATTAAAAGATAGGAAAATAAGTTGAATGAACAACTTTCTAATGAACACATATGAACAGTCAAAAAGCATATGTAAAAATGCTCAACATTTCTCATCATAAGGGAGATGCAGATAAAAAGCACAATGAGATACCAAACCCTGGTCAGAATGGCAAACATTAAGAGTACACGGGGACCAGTAGTTAGCATCTTGGTTTTGTTGCTGAACTCCCATGTAGTCAACTGCTGTTTGATTCCCGGACCCAGTGGCTTAAACTCACACCAAGCGCGTGTGCATGCGTGCCCAAGATCCCGAGAGGAGAATGAAGGAGAAGGGATTGCAGGGTGGCCTTACCCCCCCCCCTGGGGGGGGGCATGATTTCTCACTTTCTATCTCTCTGTCTCTCTCTGTCTTCCTGGTGAGTGCATGTGCCCTATAGCAAAAACCTCTCCAAAAAAAAAAAAAAAAAAGAATACAAAAATATGATTAGTGCTGGCAGGGATGTGGTGAAAGGAGAACTCTTCTACATTGTTGGCGGGAGTGTGATTGGTTCAGTCACTGCGGAGAACATAGAGGTTCCTTGAAGATCTACAAATAGAACTACCATATGATCCAGCAATTCCACTCCTGGGAATCTACCCAAAGGACAGAAAAGTGCTTGCACATCTAAGTTTATTGTGGTATTAGTCACAATTGCTAGACACGGAACCAACCCAATTGTTCACAAACAGATGAATGTATTAAAAAGGTTGGCACATATACACCATGGAATATTATTCAGCCATAAAAATCAACAAGACCCTGGCATTTGATAGAAAGTGGACAAATAAGGAAGATTTATTGCTGAGAGAAGTGAGTCAGGCTAAGAAACAGAGACACTGTATGTCTACACTTAATATATACCAATTGCATCCTATTGTAGAGACTGAAAATTAGAGAATATAAAAGCATTGAAAATAGTTACAGACACTGAAGACAGTACGAAAGGAGGGTGGGAGAGGGGAAGAGAGTAGGGATAGAAATTAGGTACAACAAATAGAGATATTTGTGGGACACAGAAATGGTTTGTTACCTGTCAATGATGATGTGTATAATATTCTCAACTGGACTGGTCTGAGGTGTATTTCAGACCAAATTTGCGTAAGTTCTGTATACAAGCTAAATGAAGTATAGTGATTGAATATATAAAAAATAATTTAAAGAAATACTGCCCCTCCAATCATGCAAAATGTGTGTGCTCCAGACTGTGGCAATGTCACACTTGTCAAAGCCTCTCTCAGGGTGTGTCTCACCTGTTTACTGGGATTCTGTTCTGTGAATCCTTCTGTAGCCCCATTCGTATTTTGACTTACCCTCAAAGAGCAAGCATTAAAGTGCTATTTGACTAGCCCAGAGCTGAAGAAACCAAGATGACATGCAACTTTAATAAAAGTGAGACCAACTTTACTTTCTAAGAATTTTTAAATTGTGTACAAATTTCCAGAATCATTCATTTTTTTAAAAAAAAATCATCCTAATGAAAGAATAATGAAGTATAGATTTCTTAGCCACTATAAAAAGTTTTATATTTACTGGCTAAAGGATTACATTAATAAGTAATTCACTTAAGTTTAGCTTTCAATGGAAAATAGAGTATAGAATAGGAAAATAGTGACATTATTGAAAAACTTCTGTCACATTTGTTTTCAGCACTATTGCATTTTGTGACCATTCTTTTACTTTTATCCCCCAGGCACCTATCTCCCAAGTACTCAAATGCCTTTATTTACCTTTAAATTGTGAACTCTATTGAATTAGGTATTTATTCTTCTAGAGTCTAACATTGTACTAGATATTTATTCTTCTAAATCTAATTTCTAATTGTCATCCTTCCTAATGCAAGTCTTTTCATTGTTTAGCTAGAGGTCTAGCTAAATAACTAGCTATAATAAAATACAGATTTTTGAAAGGAAACATAAATTTGTCTAACATATGCTTCTTTTTCAAAACTGGTTTTTCTTAACAGCATTTTATACCAATTCCAATGATTATTATAATGACTTCCTAAAAATAGGAACACCAAGAATCTTTCCACTCCTTTATGCATCTTATTTGATATATCTTGTGCTTTAACATCAGTTTATTGAGAAAAGTGAGATAGAAAAAAAAGTTTTTCTGCCAACACTTGAGCAGAACATCATTTGTTTGCCAGAACACACTATTATACGTCAAAGAGATCAGAGTACAAGACATGGATTTCATTACTGAAGAGAATCTAGAGGGGATGACAAAGATTAGAACAATAAGACACTCTCAGGCTGCCTCAACTTACCTCTGAAAATATTTGTGAAGGTACTTAGTAAAAATGAATTTCTTCTTCCGAGGAAAAATAATTAACACAATCAATCATGTTCTCTTTACAGCCCATGGATACAGAGTCTAGTCTAGCTTATGTTCATTTAAAAGTGTTTTAAAGTTTTTATTATAAAACACTACTCTAATGTTAATGAGAAAAGGAAAAAAAATAAAACTTTGCTCAAGATTATTTCAAGTGTGTGTCCTTGGTAATATTTCAATATTAAAAAATCATTACAGAAACAATGAAATTGCTCTTGGTCTAGACATGCATTGAAAAGAAAAGTATGTATCTTTTGCAATATACGAACACAACTACTCATTACTGAAAACTGAGCAAAACTGTATCTTATGAAGACAGGAGACAACTTCCAGAATTATTGACCTTTGCTCCATATACGAGAGGACTGATTAACCATAACACATACACACATATAGTATCAGCTAGAGACACTCGATATTTGAGTCACATGAATGTGTTAAATGAATTGGAAAAGGAAACCTTACATAAGCTGTCAGGAACATAAAAGATACTCTTGTAAAGTCAAAAGATGTATCTTTCTAATGGAAGAAAGGGTCGTTTTCGGAGTTTCTGATATTACTTAAAGCATGGCCCAGTATGCTGACCATCTGTCCTTTGCACCTCCAGGTCTCCTTTCTATTCATCCAGCCCAGCACTCACCTGTGTGGATAACATTATGGGTTTCTTTGCCCTCCACCTTATAGCCCAGTATTGTCAATGACTAAGAAAGTAGCTTTACTTACCAGGGAGCGGAGAGCGAAGAGAGTGCTATTAGGATGTTTACTCCCTTGGCTCCCTCCCCACATAGTCACCTTAGGCTTCCTGTGTTCTCCTACTGAAATACTCAGCTACTCAGCTTCATACCCTCCTTACTCAGTTCTATCACCCTGCATATCGTGGTATCCCGTTCTTCCCTCCCCTTTCAAATCCAAGGGTGATACTGGCTTCTACTGTTACTAGCGCAGGTACCAACTTCTGCTTTTCTTTATTTTCCCTAACCTCTTGCCTATTACTGCACAAATACACCATCTATTAAATGTCACTCATATTACTTAAATTTGATGTGAGTGTTCCATCTTTATCCTCCTTTTTTTTTAAAGAGAAATTGTTGCTATAGGGCACAAGCCCTTGCCAGATAGAGAGACAAAAAGCGAGAAATCACTCCCCAAGGGAGGATGATCATGCCGCAATCCCTTCTCCTTCACTCTCCTCTTGGGATTTGGCACACACACACACACACACACACACACACACACACACACGCTCAGTGTGAATTTTAAGCCACTGGGTCTGGGACTTGAACCATGATCAACTACGTGGGAGTTCAGTGATATAACCATTACGCCATCTGCTTATCCCACATCTTTTTCCTTCTAATACTTGGTCTAACCCATCAAGTAAAAAATCATATGTTCTTTGGTTCTCACAAAGAGCTAGTTTATCTTAATGGTCACTGTCTCACCAGAGCATACAATTAGCTCTTGTAGTCACTCTGAAGTATAGGATGGATTGACAGTCAAAATCTGGTTTGTATGTTCAGATTAACGAAACCACACATGCATACACACACATCCCAACAGGGCACTACTGAGTGGCTTAGGACTAATATAAATGACGGCTTTCTGGCAAGATCAGGGCAAACTTCCCAAGCAAGTCTGCAAAGGGCTAGAGGTTTTCATTGTGGTTATGAAGTTCAGTTGGGGTGAGAACATTGGTGCAATATCCTTGTCTTTTTGTTTTGGTTTGTTTTTAAGTTTCTTTATTTCATGAGCGAGAGAAGGAGAGAGAGAATGGGACAAACACCTTCAACAAGATTTCATGCTGCAATCTTGCTCTTGCCCTCCCAGTCAGCCAAGATCATGGGCCCATGCCCTGGCATGTACAAGTCAACCAGGTAACAAATCTATGATTGCTTCAGCAGCACCTTACCACTATACTATGAGTAGATCCCGATGCAATTTTGACAACTGTGCTGCAGTGTTTGAATCTCCTTCTAATACTGTAGTATTTGTAATCAGCTTGCCCAGTAGTGGAGTAAGGGAAAGGGGGTACAGTTTAAAAGCTGTTAGCAGTTAAACATTTTAAAAGTGAAGTAAAATCATTACATAAGGAAATAATTCATTTTAATCCAAACTTTTTTTGTGTAAACATCATTTTCTCAGTTTACTTAATAATACCTAACTTAGAAATCAAGATCTTTTCTCAAACATTTCTTTTCTTCAGAGAACATGTCTTGATTTGTAGATATGTATTAATTAGTTTAGTATTAATACAATAATGTTTTTGAGATTTTTCCCTTAGGCTGTATGTGCTCCCTGGAGAGAGATAGACACAGCAAGAGGGTAAAGGAGAAATTACCCCCCAGGGGGATGGCCATGCTGCAATACCTTTTCCTCCATTCTCCTCCTGGGATCTTGGGCATGCACACCTGCACTCTTGGTGCGATTTTGAAGCCAGCAGGTCTAGGACTCGAACTGTGGTTGGCCATGTGGGAGTCCAGCAACATAACTGCTGAGGCATCTGCTGGTCCCAATACAATAGAATTTTAATAGGCAGGTCTCCTCCCTATAAAATTGGAGAAACAAGGGCCAAGGCTAATTTTGACCAAAGTTTCATTCCAAAAATAAGCCTTCCTTTTGGGCTGTAGAAAGCTAGGAAGAACATCACTTCCACATTAAAACATAAGAAAAACAAATAATAACAAATTATAGTCAACATTCACATTTCCATTTTTATTGATCTTGTCATAGAACCTCAGTTCCTAGGGTCAAGTATCTCTGTATAAGAATAAGAACTCCACTGAAAATTTTTAAGACATCAGTAAAAGCTAAGTGTGGCTAGTTAGGTAACAGAATATCTAAAGTCTGTGGACTTGATGGGGGTGCAATTAGATAATTTATATCTAGTGCAATCATGGTTAATGTTTTCATGGAGAGATAACCATTATATTTACTTGATTTCCATTTGTTTCCTTTCATTTCTATTCCACTGTACCCCCTTTATAGATGACTTTCACATTAACCACGTATTTTTTAGTATTCTATTTTTCTGAATGAGATTTTTTACTATTTCTGTTTTCTTCTTACTGGTTGCTCTAGAAATTAAATACAATATATCCAAATTTTCACAGTGTACTTATAATTGGCATTTTATCACTTCAAGTAGAAAATTTATCTCCAAATTGGTATTTTTACCCTAACCCTCTTTTAATATTCTAGTTATCTCATACATTTATTTATATTATAAATCCCTAAGACAATGTTATAATTTTTCTAACCACAAATATTTGAAAAAATTAGAGAAAATACATTATTTATGCGGATATTTACAATTTGTGTTGCTTTATCTCTATCCCCAAAGTTTCACGTTCCTTCTGACATCAATGCTTCCATCAGAAGCATTTCCTTTAGTATTTCTTAGGGCAGATCTTCTAGAAACAAAATGTCTTAATTTTCCTTAGTCAGAGAATGTCTGCATTTCATCTTTCTTAAAAAATATCTCACATATATGGAATTATGCAATAAGAATTTTTGTCATCACTTAAATAGTGTCCACTTTCTTTTCATCCGTTGTTTTTGATAAGAAATCTACTGTCCTTGGGACCAGCAGTTGGCGTAATGGACCTTTGCCTTTTTCGCTGCTGTACTAAAACTGATGCAGCCCTCATGATAAACTGCTGAAGTTGTGGAAGCCCGAGACAATTTGCTAGCTCCCTGTAAAAAGCCCCTTATTTTACTTCCTCATTCTTTCCTCCCCTCACCCCATGGACTTGTGTCTATATAACCTGAATACCCCTTTGTTCAGGGCTTCACTCACTGTCCTGTCTTGTACGGCCGAGAGTGGAGTCCTAGAGCGCTAGAAATAAAGCCTCTTGTACTTTACATCAAGAACCGACTTTTGTGGTTGATTGGGGTCGCTGTAGTACTCTCTGGACAAGGAGGATCGGCCGGTTATCGGCTGGAACCTTTCACTCCCATGTAGTCAACCACGGTTCGAGTCCTGAACCCGGCGGCTTAACCTCACACTGGCCGCGTGCGTGTGCGTGCCCAAGATCCCAAGAGTAGAATGGAGGAGAGGGGATTGTGCCGTGATCATCCCCCCTGGGAAGGGTGATTTCTCCCTTTCTGTCTCTCTGTCTCTGTCTCGCACGTACCCTATAGCAAAAACTTCTCAAAAAAAAAAAAAAAAAAAAGAAATCCACTGTCCTTTGAATGTACCCTGTATGTAATATGGCATTTGTTTCTCACACATTTACAAGCTTTTTAAATATTCTTTAATTTTCAAGATTTAGTTTATAATGTTTCTAAGCATTTTTTGTTTTTAGCTTATCTGGTTTAGAATTCACTTTGTTCTGAGTTAATAATTCATTTTTCTTTTTCTTTTTTTAAAGAGATTTTTGCTATAGGGCATGTGTGCTCGTCAGAAAGACAGAAAGAGACAGAGAGACAGAAAGTGAGAAATCACCCTCCGGGGGGATGACCACTCCGCAATCCCTTCTCCTCCATTCTCCTCTTGGGATCTTGGGCACACATGCACACGCGCCCAGTGTGAGTCTAAGCTACCGAGTCCAGGACTTGAACAGCAGTTGACTACATGGGAGTACAACGACAGCCATTACGCCAACTGCTGGTCCTGATAATGATTTTTTTCACTTTGTGTGGCATTACAATCTTTCTCCTTACCTTTTGAAGTGCAATGATGTACTGTTAGACATTTTGTTGTTATCTCACAGATTCCTGAAATTTGCTCGTGTTTTCCATAATATTTTCCTCCCTGTTATTCACATTTGATAATTTTTATTGATCTACATTCAAATCCATTGATTCCTTACTTTCTCATATCCATTTTGTTACTAAGCCCATTAAAGGAATTTCTACTTCAACTATCTCGTTTTCCAGCAAAAATTCATTTTTTTTGAATATCATTTATTCATCTGTTGGGACTTTTCCTTTTAAATAATAGTTTTCAAGAGTATTCTCTCCCATTTCTTGGGCATGATTATCATAACAGTTTTAAAGTCCTTAAAATTCACAATGTTTAGATTATGCCCAAGGATTACTTTATTGGTTATTTTTTTCTCAAGCATTAAGACTTTCCTGACTTTTTGTATGCCACATAACTTGCAATACATCCCGAATACTGAATATTATTCTATGACATTTTTGATATTGCTTAATTCCTAAAGAGAATATTTGATTTTACTTGTAAATGAACCCAGTTAGCTTCAACCAAACTTCTGACCCATATTCTGGTAGTTCAGTTTTCCAAGTGTTTGCCATATTATTTACATCTGTACCACCATGAACCATTTGATAGTCAGAACCCTTTACAAGCATGCATACTTTTATACCATGTCAAAACCCATGATATGCTGTTTAAATTACATAAATACACATGAAGCCGAAGTGTAAGCTATTTATATAGAAATTATGGAATCTCTTCCCTGAGACCTCTTCTCTTTTTAAGTTTCTAGCTTCCAGGATCTTCCAGCTCCCCTTCCTGGTCTACTAGTTGTAAAACTATACCATTTGTTTGCTCACTCATTTGTGTACATTTTACTACTGTGTTTACCTCCAGTGGCAATAAACAACAGCACAGAGAAGGGATGGGGGGTTGGGAGGAAGCAATGTGTATTTCTCTATGCACAGACCATAGTTCCGTGGTCATAGAGAAGAAATATCCTCTCCCAGTAACATGCCCTTGCCTTACCACACTGGTGTCATTTCACTGCTGCCTTGGGATTTTCTGACACAGAAGTGAGAGAGAACAGCGACAAAACCCAGGGGATTTCCTTCATTCTTTTTAACCTGAAGGTCTTCACTTTCCTGTTATTCAGAGAAAAAAACGATTGCTTTCTTTTGGGACATTTTCTCTCTACACACGACAAGAGTTCTGGGTTTCATATTGCTATGAATACAGGAAAATCAACTTTATTTAGCATATGTTTAAGCGACAAATTTTTTGTTTTACATGCTTAATAAATTTAGTTTATTATCATCATTGTAATAGTAATAACCAGAATGTTGTATATTTATTTATTATTTTATAGTGTATGAAGAGTTTGCACATGAACCATATCATTTTTTATTTTTTAACAACTCTAAACAGTAGTATTAAGTTTCTTTCGAAAGAGGAAATTCAATTTAATTTGTTTCCTCTCAATGTCACCAGGTAGTAATTATCAAAGCCCTGTTACAAATCAGATCATTCTGAAGAAATATTTAATGTTCTGTTAGTTTCACATATCTGACTGTTTCCTAAAATTTCAAAGAACCTAGAAAGCTGCACTACTGATGTCAGCAACAATAACATGCATACTGAATCAGTCTTTTCTTAATGAATCAGTATAAGTATTTCTCAAATCTGGTGCTTTGAGATTAGTACTTTTATTATAAGCTATCTCCTCGGAAGTGAATCAGCAATATGTAGGTTACTTAATGGAGTCTTTTAACTAATTGGAAATAATATCTAATATGTGCTATTAAAATGTAAGGTAAAAAATTAATATGTTGCATATTTTAATAATAGTATTAATAACTTAAGTAAAAAGTGATATGACTACCTAAATTTCTATATTTAAAAATCATTTTTATATTCCATTATTGTACATATCTATAGTGCACAATATGGTTTTTTTAAACTATGCATGTGGTATATAACAAATCAAAGATATTACCATATCCATAATTTTCAACAGGTAACATTCTTTTGTCTAAGTGTTTTTTCCTTCTGTCCCTCCCATCTACCTTCTACCATCCACTCTCCTCTTTTATAGTCTCTGGAAGCTACATTTATCCTCTCTAGTATTATATCTTCAGATCTTCTAATTTCTGCCATAGAGTGCAGATATTTGGTATAGCTTGAGTGGGGATATACAGTATATGTCTTTCAAAATCTGACCTACATTGCTCAGCATTAATCCTCTATATTCATCCACTTTGAATCAAATGACAGGGGTTTCATTGTTCTTTTTAGCTGAATAGTAATTCATCTATGTGCTACATTTTTTCAATCCAGTCATCGGTTCTTGGGCATTTGGGCTGATTCCAAGTCTTAGCAATTATAAATAATGCTGCAAAAATATAGATGTGCATGTGTCTTTCTGACTGATTTTTCTATCATTTCAGCAAATACCAAGGAGTGAGGCTACTGGGTTATATAGTAGTTCCATTTGTAAATTCTAGAGGAATCTCCATTTTGCTTTCGAGTGTTGTACTAATTTACATTCCCACTGACAGTATAACAGTATCATCACAGCCTCACTAGCACTTGTTCTTTCTTTTTTTCTTTCTTTCTTAATATTTTTAGAGGGATTTTTGCTATAGGGTGTATTCACTCACCAAAGACAGAAAAACAGAGAAACAGAAAGTGAGAAATCACCCCCTGGGAGGATGGCCACACTGCAATCCCTTCTCCTCCATTGTCCTCTCGGGATTTTGGGAATGGACACAGACGTGCCCCATGTGAAGTTCAAGCTGATGGGTCCAGAACTTGAATGGTGGCCTGCCATGTGGGAGTCCAGTGGTGTAACCATTATGCTATCTGCTAGTCCCTATTTTTTTATGTATTTTTTTAATCACAGTCATTCTAACTGGTATTAAATGGTATCTCATTGTGGTATTGATTTGCATTTCCCTTATGATAAAAGATGTTGAATATTTTTCTATATGCATGGTGATATTTCATATGTCTTCGTGGAGAGTTGTTTATTCATCTTATTGGCCCATTGGAATATTCATTATTTGTCGGTGAGCTGCTTGAGTTCCCTATATAATTTCAGTTATCAATTTGTTGTCTGAGGCATAATTTGCAATTTTTTATCATTCTGAGGGGTGTCTCTTTACTCTAAATGTTGTTTCCTTTACTGTACAGATTTTTAGCTTCATTTAATACCAATTATTTATTTGGAGGATTAATGTCTATGCTTTAAGTGTTATATTTAAGAAATCTTTGCTGACTCCAGTATCTTCAAGAGTTTTCCCTAAGTTTTCTATCAGTAGTTTTATATTTGAGGCTTTACATTTAAATCTTTGATACCTTTTGATTTGATTTTTGCTACTGGTAAGAGATAGGAGTGATTTCATTTTTCTGCAGATAGAGATCCAGTTCTTCTAGCACCAATTGGTAAGAAATTTTTCCTCATAGATTGCTTGTATCCTTTGACAAAAATCAATTCACTGTATTTTTTGAGATTTATTTCTGAATTCTATACTCTGTTCCTTTGGTCTATTTTTATAAGCGAACCATGTTGTTTTACTGACCACAGCTTTGTAATATATTTTGAGGTTGGGTGGTGAAAAGACTATTGCTTTATTGCTTTGGTGATATAAGGCCTTTTATAATTCCAGATAAATTTTATAATTGTTTTTTCGGTTCTCATAAAGAATGTCCCTGGCAGGACTAGCAGTTGGCACAATGGCTATATCGCTGGACTCCCATGTAGTAGACTGCAGTTTGAGTTCCAAATCCAGTGGCTTAAACTCACAGTGGGTGTGTGTGCATGCGTGCCCAAGATCCTGAGAGGAGAATGGAAGAAGAGGGATTGTGGGGTGGCCATCCCCCCCTCGGGGGTGATTTCTCACTTTCTGTCTCTCTCTGTCTTCTCTGTCTTTCTGGCGAGTGCACAGGTCTTATAGCAAAAACCTCTCCAAAAAAAATAAATAAATAAATGTCACGGGCAGTTCTATAAAATTCACATTGAATTTGTAAATGAATTTGGGTAGAATTGGTATTTTTATTATATTGATTCTTCTACTCCAAGAGCAAGGGATGTTTTTGCATATTTTTGTGTCATACTCAGTTTATTTTTTTCAGTTTTTCATAGTTTTCCTTGTGTACTTCTTTCATCTCTTGGTTAGGTTTATTCCTAGGTAACTGTGTGTGTGTCTATTCTAAATGGGATTGCTTTCTTCAGTTCTTTCTCATTCTGTTCATTTGTGGTGTTATCAAAATGCTGTTGATTTGTTTACATTGATTTTGTATCCTGATACTTTACCAAACTCCTTAATCATTTCTAGGAATTTTTTTCATGAATTTTTTTGAATATTCTGTTTTTAAAATCATATTATCTGTGAACAGGGACAATTTATCTTCTTTTCCTATTTAGGACTTTTAGATCAGATGTTGACAAGGAATGTAGAAAATGGGCAGCCTTTTATTGTTTCAGTTTTTTGTGGAAAACTTTCAGCTTTTTTTCATTCAGTATAATATTAGAAATGAGTCAGTCACATATTACTTTTATAGTGTTGAGAATTGGCCTCTCTATACCTATTTTGCTGAGAATCTTGACCATGAAAGGATATTACATTTTATCAAGTGCTTTTTCTGGATCTATGGATATGATCATTTGATTTTTATCTTTGCTACTGTTAATGTGATATATTACATTTATTGGTTTGTGTATGTGGAAAAATCTTTGCATCCTGGGAATAAAGCCTACCTGGTCATGGTGTATAATGTTTTGAATGTAATGTTGGATTCGGTTTCCTAAGATCTTGTTGAGATTTTCTGCATTTTTATTCATCAGGAATATCTTTCTGTAGTGTTCCTTTTTGTTGTTATGTCTTTGTCTGGTTTTAGTATCAGTATAATGGAGGCTTCATAGAATGGGTTTGGAGGGATTCCTTCCATTTTGATCTTTAGAAATATAATCGTTGGAGGAGAATTGGGGTTAATCCTTCTTTAAAAGTTTTGCAGAATTCAGAAGTGAAGCCATCAGAACCTGGACTTTTTCTTGTTGGAAGACTATTACTGATTCAACCTCTGCCAGTTTTTGGTCTAGTTAGATTTTTTGTTTCTTTCTGACTCAACCTAGGTAACTTGTCCAGAAATTTGTCCATGTCTTCTAGGTTTTCTTGTTTGTTAGTATAGAGTTGTCCATGTATTTTCTTATGCTTTTTAAAAAAATTTCTGATTTATTTGTTGTAATGTTACCATCTTAATTATTGAATTTATATATTTGGTTTCTTTCTGTTTTTCTTGATTCACTTATCTAATGGATTGTCAATTTTGTTTATCCTTCAAAAACTCAGCTTTTTGTTTTAATTCTTATATGGTTCTTTTATTCTCTATTTCATTTATTTCAGCTCTAATTTTTATTATTTCCTTTCTTCTGGGTTTTTCTTCTGTTTTTACACTTTCTTGAGATACATCAGGATATTTATTTGCTGCTTTTTTATTATTTTCTTCCGGAAATTTATTAATCCTTTGCTTTCAGTCTTTATTTCTTCAGTAAAGTTGTTCAAGAGTAAGTTATTTAGATTCCACGTTATTATGTGTTTTCAAGGGCCCTTCTGTGGTTGATTTCAAGTTTAATACTATTGTGTCTGGAGAAGATGCTGAATATAGTTTCTATACTTCAAAATTTGTAGAGGTTTGTTTTTTGCCCTGTTACGTGGTCAGTCTTCTTCAAAAATGTTCCATGTGGGTGTGAGAAAAAAGTGTATTTTGAAGTTGCTGGGTGACATGTTCTATAAATGTCTGTCAAGTTCACTTGGTTTATGCCATCATTTAGCTGCTGTGTCCCTTTATCTAGATGACCTGTCCAGTGGTGATAGTGTGGTATTTAAATCTTTTAACAATTAGGTTGCTGCAGTAGTTGCTGTTGTCTGTATATGCATGCTCCTACATTGGGTACATAAATATTTTTAATTGTTATATTTTCTTGGTGAATTAATCCTTTTATTACTATACAGTATTCTCAGACCCTCCTTTCTCTCTTCTAAATGTCTCATTCAAATACTGAGTTCTGTTCAAAACTTTAAAAAGGAAGCTAGCAGTATCAGCAATTTATACAATTTATACAATCAGAGATTTATACATTTAAATAAATAGGTATTCTTAATAAATCTTTAAATATATTAATTACCATTATGTGATATAATTCAAAGTATATATTTTTTAATTTAAAATTATGTAATTATGGGGCCAGCAGATGGCATAATGGTTATATCACTGGACTCCCACATGGCCAATGGCAGTTTGAGTTCTAATTTTGGTGACTTGAAAATCACACAGAGCACATGTGTGTGCATGCCAAGATCCTGGGAAGAGAATGCCAAGATCCTGGGAAGAGAATAGAGAAGAGATTGCAGCTTGTTCATCCCTCCGGAGGGTGATTTTCACTTTTCTTCTCATTGTTTCTGTCCTCCCCCCATCTCTGGTGAGTGTACGCACCGTAAGGCAAAAAGCTCTACAAAAATCATTTAATTATGTATGTAATTGTGTATATATATATATATAGAATTATATATGTGTATAAATTAGAATATGTACATACCCATATTTTACAATTTATTCATGCATTTGTTTCATAATCAAATTATTATCAAATAGCCACAAAAACTCGGAATATCTTTTGGCATTATCTAGAGATAAACTTTCCTACCAACACTTCCCCTACATGAATTGAAAGACTAACAAACACACAAAAAGACATTTAAAAACAGGGAATTGGTATATCCTGCAAGGTGGTAAGTGTACAGACATTACATCAGGAACATGTAAAGAAAGAACTGTGCAATTGGTGTTTTCTGGAGTTAGCACTTATGTCTCTACACCATGAATTGAGAGACAAGAGGGCAGTAAAAAATGACATCTCTATTGAGAAGAGCTATATTGGGTGAATACCTACTAGATGTTAAATTATCAACTAGATACTTTTCCTCTAAACAAATATTTGAAAAACCCTGGCAACACCAAGCTATGGACTTATCAATTTGTCAAGTATTTTAAATAAAAAAGTCTACAGAATGATATTATAATACTAGTCATAATAGCCAAGATATGAAACCAACTTGACAGTCCATCAACAGGTAAACTGATATAAAAAAGATTGCATACACACTGGAATATTAATCAATTAAAATGAAATTAAATAAAAGTCTATTATTCAAGGCAACATAGACGAGTCTGAAGGACATTATGTTAAGTTAAATAATCGAGGCACAGAAAGAGAAAAATTGTATGTTCTAACTCCTATAGGAAACTTGAAAAGGTGACCTCAGGGACCAGCAGTTTGTATAATGGCTATGTGGCTGGACTCCCACGTAGTCCACAGTGGTTCGAGTCCTGGACCTGGTGGCTTAAACTCATGCCAGGTGCATGTGTGTGCGTGCCCAATATGCCAAGACGAGAATGGAGGAGAAGGGATACCCCACCCCACCATACCCCACCCCACCCGCGGCGGTGATTTCTCCCTTTTTGTTTCTGTCTCTCTCTTTCTGGGGAGCACACGCACCCAATAGCAAAAATTTCTCAAAAAAAAAAAAAAAGGTGACCTCTTAGAATGGAATAGTGATTACTAGAGACTGGGACAAAATTATATTTAGATAAGAATAAGTTCTACTGCTAAATATTCCAGAAGGGTAAAGTATAGTTAACAATAATTTATTGTATAAATTAGAAAGCAAAAAGAGAGGACTTTTAATGTCTCCAACAAAAAGTAATGATAAGTGTCTGAGGAGACCTACATGCTAATTATCCTGATTTGATCCTTACACATTGGATTCATGTACTGAAAAAATCACACCATACTCCATAAATACACACAATCATTATATGTCAATGGAAATGTTAAAAAATCTTTTAAATGATATTTTTGGAAAGTATGAACATGTTTTCATATCACATATATCTAAGCATCCATTCATCTTTATTTTATTAGCTTTCAAAGTAGCCAGTCTGTGGTACTTCCTTATTTTATTTTATTTTATTTATTTATTTATTTTTTGAGAGGTTTTAGCTATAGGGAGCGTGCGCTCGCCAGAAAGACAGAGAGAGACAGAGAGACAGAAAGTGAGAAATCACCCCTCAGAGGGGATGGCCACACCACAATCCCTTCTCCCGCATTCTCCTCTCGGGATCTTAGGCACACATACACACTCACCCAGCGTGAGTTTAAGCCACTGGGTTCAGGACTCCAACCACAGTCAACTACATGGGAATCCAGTGACATAGCCATTATGCCAACTGCTAGTCCCTCCTTATGGTTTTTGAAAGCATGCATGCAGTGTGTGATAATCAAATCAATAGTATTACCATATATATAGTTTTCAACAAGGAACCTTACATTCTTGTGTCTCTTCATTTTTTTTTCTGAACCCATGCCACCCAATACCCAGTACCTGTATTCCTCCCATTGAGTCTCTGATCTCTACACTTGATCTCCCTACTATTATGTCTTCAAATCTCTCAATTTCTGCCATAGAGTGTAGAATTCAGGATATATTGAGCAGGAATATACAATGTTTGTCTTTAATAATCTGGCCTATTTTACTGAGCATTAAATCTTCTATACTCATCCACTCTGTATCAAGTTGTAGAGTCTCACTGTTCTTTATGACTGAATAGTATTCGATAGTGTACATGTGCTACATTATTTCAACCTAGTTGTAATTTTTTGGCCCCTTGAATTGATTCTATGTCTTAGTAATTGTGACTAATTCTGCAATAAACTTGGATATGTAAGTGTCTTTTCAGTTGAGTGTTTTCCTGTCCATTGGATAAATAGCAAGAAATGAGATGACTGGATCAAATGATAGTTCTATCTGTAGGTTTTTGAGAAAACTTTACACTATTTTCCACAGTGGTTATACTAATTTACATTCCCCACAGCAGTACAGATGAGTCTCTTTTTACTACAGCATAACCAACACTTGTGGTTTTTTGTTTGTTTGTTTGTATGTTTTAAACATGGCCATTCTCAGTGGGGTTAAATAATATCACATTGTGATTTTGATTCGTATTCCTTTCAGATAAGAGAGGTTGGAAAGAGATGTTAAAATGCTTTTTAGCCTTTGATATGTCTTTCATTAAGAATTTTGTGTTAAGATAATGTGTCCATTTTTTAAATTGAAATACTCATTTTTTGGGGGGGTAAGCTTCTTAAGTTCCATATATATTCTTAATATCAATCCCTTATCTGAAACATAGTTTGCAAATATTTTAAAATATTCTACAGGTTGTGTCTTCACTCTGTTGTTCCCTTTGCTGTTCTGAAGCTTTTTAGCTTGATGTAATTCCTCTACTTTTGAAATTGTTGCCTGCACATTAGGAGTCTTATTTAAGAAATCATAGCTTACTGCAAAGTCTTCAAGTATTTCCCCTTTGTTTTAAATAGACGTTTCATAATTTGAGACTTTACATTTGGGCATTTGATCCATTTTAAGTTGATTTTTCTTAATGGTGAGAGATAGAGATCCAGTTTCATTTTCATGCAGGTGTATACCCAGTTATTCCAGCACCATTTGCTTAAAAGGCCTTTCTTCACTGCATTCCATTATACCCTCTATCAAAAAAAAGTTGGTTGCATATTTTGAGGTTTATTTCTGAATTCTTTATTCTGCTCTATTGGTCTATTAGTTTTTGTGCCAGTATCATGCTGTTTTCATTACCACGGCTTCATAATATATTTTGAAGTCAAGTGTTTAGATGCCTTCTATTTCATTCTTTCTACCCAGTATTGACTTGGTGATATGGGATCTTTTATGATTCTGAACTAATTTTATGATTTCTGTTTCTATTTCTGTGAAGAATACCACTGGTAATTTGATTGGAATTGCATTGAATTTGGAAATTAATTTGGGTAGAATTGGCATTTTAATGATACTGTTTTTTCTAATTTAAGTATGAGGAATGTCTTTTTAGTTTTAGTACTAGATTCATTTTTTTTTAGCTTTTGATAGTTTTCCTTCACGTGATCTTTTATCTCTTTTGTTAGGTTTGTTCCTCAGTATTTCATATTTTTTATGGCAATTGTAAATAAGATTGCTTTCTTCAATTTTGCCTCAGTCTGTTTATTGTTGGTGTATAAAAATACTATAGATTTTTATCTATTGATTTTGTATCCTGCTGCTTTACTGAAATCATTTATCAATCCGAGGAGTTTTTCATTGATTACCTTGAATATTCTATGTATATAACTATGTCATCTGTGAATGGGGACAATTTCACTTCTTCCTTTCTATTTGAATGCCTTTTATTTTACACCATTATTGGACTGTGTTTGCTAGGCCTTCTCCTCTCAACTATGTTGGAAAGGAATGGAGAAAGAGACACCTTTTCTTGTTCCTTGTTCTTTTTTTTTCTTTTTTTTTGTGAGAGGTTTTTGCTATAGGGCGCGTGCGCTCACCAGACAGACAGAGAGAGACAGAGAGATAGAAAGCGAGAAATCACACCCCAGAGGGGATAGCAACGCCGCAATCCCTTCTCCTCCATTCTCCTCTCAGGATCTTGGGCACGCACGCACACGCACCCGGCGTGTGTTTAAGCCACCGGGTCCGGAACTCAAACTGCGGTCGACTACGTGGGAGTCCAGCGACATAGCCATTATGCTAACTGCTGGTTCTTTTAATGGGAAAACTTTAAGCCTTTTTATGCTCAGTATAGGTTACCTGTCAGTTTTTCATCCATTGTTTTATTTGGTTGACAGATGTACATTCTTGTTTGTTGAGAATCTGAAGCAAGAAGGGATGTTGTATTTTATCAAATGCATTTTGTACCAATTGATATGATCATATGGTTTCCATCCTTCCTTCTGTAAATGTGGTATTTACTATTTCATGTATGTTGAACCACCTTTGAATCCTTAGGATAAAGCCTACCTGTTCATGGTGTAAATGCTTTTTAATGTGTTTTATGATTGATTTGTTAGTACCTTGTTGAGAATTTTTGCATGTGTATTTATCAAGGATAATAGTCTGTAATTTTCTTTTTCCATTATGTCCTTGTCTGCTTTAAGTTGATGGAGGCTTCCCAGAATAAGTTCGGAAGGATTCTTTCCTCTGAGAACATTAGAAATTGTTTGAGGAGAAATGCAGTTAGCTCTTCTTTAAAAGGTTTATAGAATACAGAATTGAATCCATTGCTTTTCTTTGTTGGAAGGCTATTTATTCAGTCTCAGTGCTTGTTATTGGTCTATTAAGTTTTTCTATTACTTTCTGTTTCAACCTACCTAGAGAAACTGCTTCTAAAAGGTTGACCATTTCATTATTTTCTCTAATGTCAGTATCACAAATTCAGCCTTATTTTTTTATTTTATTTGACTTTTCCGAGCCCTTCATTTCAGTCTATACATATCTTTTATTTTGGAGAGGTTTTTGCTATAGGGCGCGTGCGCTCTCCAGAGAGAGACAGGAAGACAGAAAGTGAGAAATCACCCCCCGGGGGGATGGCCACGCTGCAATCCCTTCTCCTTCATTCTCTTCTCAGGATCTTGGGCATGCACGCATACACGCCCAGCAAGAGTTTAAGCCACTGGGTCTGGGATTTGAACCGTGATTGACTACATGAGAGTTCAGCGACATAGCCATTATGCTAACTGCTTGTCCCAGTCTATACATATCTTCCTCAGTGAGCGAAGTATTTTTCTTGTAGGCAGCATATTGTTTATCCATTTGGCCAACCTCAGACTTTTAATTGGGCAATTCATTAACATTTAATGTTATTATTAATGTATGCAGAAATATCCCTGCCATTTGTTAGTAATTTTCTTAGCTATTTCATGTTTTCCTATTTCTATTTGTTTCTTTTGTGTTCCTTTTATTCCCTTAAATATTTTTTGAAGAGCTAGTCTAGGGTTGATAAATTCTTTCAATTTTTATTTATTGGGCAGTTATTTTATTTTTCTTTCACACTTGAAAGATAATCTTGTAGTGATAGTATTCTTGTCTGAAAAAAATGTTGCTTTTTTATAGAATTTTAAATATATTTTCCCATTTCTTCCTTGCCTACTTTTTTTCTTTTGAGAGGTTTGAGGTTAGTCCTAAAGATATCCTTTGTAAGTAACTTGATGTTTTTCTCTTGACATTTTAAAAATTTTGTTATTGACATTTGCCAATTTAGCTATGATGCACCTCAGAGAGGATCTTCTTATGTTAAAGCCATTTTTTGTTCTTTATATTTCCTGGATTTGGATGTCTGTGTATCTCTCTCTCTAGTTTTGGAAAACTTTCAGCTAATATTTCATGAAAGAGAATTTCTATTCTTTGACCCATGACTTTGCCTATTGGAATATCTGTTATCTGGATATTTGTCCATTCAATGGTGTTTAGATTATTTTTCTAAGGTTTTTGTGATAGGTGTGCACTTGCTAGAGAGAGAGAGAGAAGACAGAGAGAGAAAGTAAGAAATTACCTCTTGCCCCTACTAGGGGGATGGCCACACCGCAATCCCTTCTTCTCCATTCTCTTCCTGGAATTTTAAGCACACACGCTCACACACCTGGCATGATTTTTAAGCTGTCGTGTCCAGGATTCAAATAGTAGTTGGCCATGTGGGAATCCAATGCCTTAACCACCATGCCAGTTACCGGCCTGCTGGCCCACTCTTCTCATTTTTAATGTTTATTTATTTTGTTTATTTGGCTTGGTCTAAATTGGAAAGTTTTATCTTCAAGGTCAGAAATGTTTTCTTCTGCATGGTCTAATCTGCTGCTGATATTTTCAAGGGAGGTTATGATTTATCATAACGTATTCCCTAACTCCAGAAGTTCTGTTTGATTCTTTTTGAGGGTGTCTAGCTCCTTATAGAATTCCTCCTTCTTGGAATGAAATGATTTTCTCATCTTCTGAAATTGGCTTTTTCTCTGGTAATTCATTAAATTTTGTTATGATGAATATTCCAAATTTCTTTTCTGACATTTCTGTGATTTCCTATGTATAGAATATGGATAAATCATTGTTGATGAAGAGCTATTTTGTTTCTTTGGGGCAGAGATATTTCCTTGTTTTTTGTTTGTTTTGTTTTCATATTTCTTGTGATTCTGTAATGCCACAGGGAAAAGAACAGCCCTAAGTCCCAAGTGTATCCCTGACAAAGTGAGCCAGGAGACAATAGAAGCCAGAGCATCTTTCAGGTCAAAAAAGCATTTGTATAGTCTATGCATGACTCCTGGAGGCGTAGCAGTTCTTTAGACCTACATGAGACCGGACAAGTTGACTAGGAGGGTCCAGAGTCAAGCTTGTCTATGAGACCCAAGACGTCAGTCCTGAGTGGCCTGTTTGTAATACCCAAGAGCTGTCTTTCTCAAGGTCTAAATGTGGTTCTGGCAAGGCACATGGGTGGAACGGAAACAGGACCCAGGTCCTGGGTGTGAACCTGGTAAGGTGCTAAAGAGGGGACAGGGGCCAGCTGTGCCTTTCAGATCTAATCCAGCTTTCCATAGTCGTCCTCTAATTTCTGGCAGCAGTCAACCTTCTGAACCTGAGTCTAGTCCTCACAGAATCAGGAGTTACCAGAGACAAGTTTATGAGACACTAGAAACAGGCTTTGTGTGGCCTGTGTGAGACACCCAGATGCAGAGCTAACCTCTGTGCCTGGATGTGACCCTGAGAAGATCAGCAATGGGAGATGAGAGGCAAACTTGTCTGTGAGAACTTCATCAGAGACTGCAACTTATAATATCTATGGACTCAGGGAGCCTGTGGATTTGAGCAGACTCCAGCTAGAAGTTACTGGGCTATATCATTCTCTCCAGAATCAGGAAGTGGTCTGGGGTGATGCCCTGTCTTCTTTACTCTTACCTAGAGGGTGTCCCTCTCCTTTCCTTTGCCCACCCTTACAGTTCAGGGAAAGCAGAACGGTTGCACCATGGGTGGCATCAGTTGGGCCAGGTAGCCATTCCCCTGAATTCATACTTGAGACTGAAAGGGGCCTTTTTCACAGGGGTAGGGATCAAATTCTTCAGTCTCAGCCACATAAATGCCTCCCAGCCACATAAATGCCTACCAAGTCATAAGTTAGTGTGCAAGGTAAGATCAAGAAGAAACTCTATTGTGCATCTTTTACACTGTCCAATATGCAATCAAAATGTAAGGGATATGCAAATAATCAGAAAAATGTGACCTTTCTTCAACAAAAAAGAAAGACAATAAAACATTCCCACAGATGACTCAGACTGAGCTTAGCAAAACCTTAAAGGACTTTAAAACACTCATATATGAGTTAAATATATACTAGAAAATATGTGCAGAATGTAATATGATGTCCTGGAACAAGATGGGAAATTTAGGCCAAAAAATGGAAGCTGTTTAAAAGAAGCAAAAGGAAAGTCCAGAACTCAAAAATTCAAACTCTGAAATAAATAATTTCTTGAACATACCCAGAAGCTGACTGGGCACATCAGAGAATACATCAATAAACTGAAGTTATACAAATGGAGACACATAAGAGAAATGAAATGAAAATAGAAAAATATCCAGGCCATGAGGAAAAAAAAATAAATGGTATAATTCATGTTTAATTAATAACCCTGACAAATACAAGTGAGGAAATGGAGAAAATGTGCACAAATAATATAAAACATCTTCATAATTGATGAAATATATCAATTCTTAGATGCAAGAAACAGCAAACTCCAACAACATAAATATAGAAAGGATATTAATCGTTCAAAGACAAAACAAAGTTGCAGACAAAATTAGCAACGCTGTTCATTCATAAACTTGTGGCAAGGTAAGATGCATGCCATAATTTTTTTTTCATCAGAGATTCAAACATTTTAGAAAGGAGAATACTTTTTACAGAGTAAGAGGAGGAAATAAGTCTTGAGTTGACAAGCATTTTATTAAGGTGGGATTTTTAGAAAGGGACTTTTTAACTGGTCTTTATGTACATTTTGTCATCTTTGTTGACAACAATGGATCAATCTGGGGACATTCCAAAAACATAAGAATGATTCAGTATTTGGGTGAAGGTCATTCGGTGGCTCGTCTTGTTCCTGGAACAAGTGGGTATTGTGAAATGTTTAAGTGTGTGTGGGTCAAGTTGTCATAATCCTTATGTGGAGGTGGCTGGCATGGCAGGCAGGTTCTCAGTGGAAACTGGGAAAATCTAAATGTCTAGTTTTAGTTTAACGTACAATGGCAGTTTCTTAATTTTGAAAACAGTACTATGTTCATCGTTAATGGGGCAAAGAAGGTAAGGTGTATATAGAAACCCCTTAAAGCTAAACTTATTATAACTCTCTCTTATTTTTTTCCCTCTAGGTTACATGCACTTGGGGTGGCCAGAGAGACAGGGAAGGAGAGAGAGAAAATGAGAAAAATGCCCCCTGGGGGACAAACATGCCATAATCCCTTCTCCATTTTCTTCTGGGATTTTGGGCACACACACACACATGTGCCTGATGTGTTTTTCAAACCTCCAGGTCCGAGACTCAAACCATGCTGTTGGCCATGTGGGACGCAGTCATTTTAACTTCCATACCACCCACTGGATGGCCCAGTAAAGTTTATTTTTTAAAAATAGACTTATTTCTGTTTTAGCTAAGGCAAAAGAAGTACATATTTAGTGACTTGTCCCTGTATATGCTTTCCTTTTCTCATAAAAGTTATTTATTGCTATGAGAATATGAAAGATACCCTGTAACAAACACATCAATTTATTAATGTTTCTTGAAAATGAGAGAATGTCATCATTGCCAAGGAAACTCTCAAAGAAAAGGAAAGGAATATGAGCCTGTATAGAGGCAGGTAAACCAGAGGGTCTTGGGGGAGAGTGGACATGCAGTCTTACCTGAAGGGTAGAAGCAATCTCTGAATATGTGAAGGCAAGGTGGTTCTTTGGGTTGGCTACTGCTTGGAACACAACAGTTGGAGGGAAATTCTCAAACATAGCTTCTTTCCTGGAGCACAGGGCTCACGTAAGGTTCAACATGGTCAGGGGTTTTCAGGCTAATGCTGCTATGTTTGCTCCCCAGAAAACCATCACTTTCTCAGACCCGAAACTTTGTAGAGGGACTGAGATGAAATCACCAGATTGTATCTGAAAGCTACTGCAAGCCTCTCTAAAGAGACTATAATTTGGGATTATAATTCTAAACAGAAGGCAACAGAATTGCAAATCATCTCTCTCCAGAGGCAAGGCATTGGGATGGACAAGAACGTGGGCCGAGAGACACTGCCAATGACAATCGGATAGTGATAGGGTGAGCTAAATGGTCTCTCACTCCACCTCCCCAGATCTAGCCTTGCCAGCCAATCTCTCCTATTTTACCCCACATCCCCCCAAAAAGGAAGGAGTCCTTTTTGCTAGTTATGTTAATTTGCATACTAAAATACTAAACCGAAGGAAATAATGAAGAACAAAGATGAAATTAGTAAAAAAAAAAAAAAAAAAAAAAAAAAAAAAGGAGAAGACCAGAGGGTGGATAGTAGATAGGGTGCTTGAAAATGCCGCTGAAAAGTTTTCAAGTGTGAGTGAATACATGGGAGAGGAATGGTGCATTTAAAACAAATATTTTTAGGGATCAGCAGTTAGCGAAATGGCTATGTTGCTGGACTCGACCGTGGTTTGAGTCCCGGACCCGGTGGCATAAACTCACGCCGGGCGCATGTGTGTGCATGCCCAAGAGCCCGAGAGGAGAATGGAGAAGGGACTAGAGCATGGCCATTCCCACCCCCGGGGGGTGATTTCTTGCTTTCTGTCTCTCTGTCTCTGTCTTTCTGGCGAGTGCAAGTGCCCTATAGCAAAAACCTCTCCTAAAAATCTATCTATATCTATATCTATATCTATATCTATATCTATATCTATATCTATATAGAAATGACATATATAGGGGCCAGCAGGTGGCGTGGTGGTTAAGAGTGCTGGATTCCCACATGGCAGACTGTGGTTCGAGTTCTGGACCTGGCGGCTTGCTTTCTCACTTTCTCTCTCTCTCTCTGTTTCTCTCCCTCTCTCCCTCTCTGGACAAATTAAAGTAAGTAAATAAATAAATAAAGTTAAATAAAAAATAATTTAAAAAAAAGAAATGACATATATAAATATATATACATAGATAGATAGATATAGATAGATATAGATATCTATATATATAGAATGACATATATAAATATATACAGATATATATAGAGAGAGAGATAGACACACACACACATATATATATATATATATATATATATATAAATGACATATATAAATCTCTCTTAAACACCTTTGGGTATAGGCATAAGCATTAACATTTATCTTCATTTGCTTCTGGCTACTGATCTATTTTTCTGTTACATAATATTATTCTGGGGTAAGCCTGCAGTCTAGTGGCAAAGGAAGTGGAATCCCATAGGGCCAACCATAGTTCAAATCCCTGCCCTGGTTACCAGGAATGCCAGGGCACAGTGATTCGGCCCAGAACTCTCAGTGAGACACCGGTTTGTGTCCCACACTCAGGAAGTTATAGACATGGATACAGAGAGTTGATACAGCAGAGTAGGGAGTCTACTGAAGGAGAGGGAAGGACAAACAGCTCCGAAGAAGAAGGGACGGGTCCTGGAAAATGGCTTGCCAAGGAAGAACTGAGACAAAGGGTTTTTACTTAGCTCAGGAAGCGCTTTGTCTGAACCTTTTTCTAGGTGGTGCTTGTGAGCGGGGCATGTACTGAATGAGTCCAGTTATTTTCCTAATATTGAAGTGGGTATAAAGGTCAGGAGCTTCTTTGTCTAGAGGCGTTGGGCTATAAATACCATTATTTTATCCTCTTCCTGGAATGTGGTGGGGCCTGGAAAAAGCCTTTGTTTTAGGTCTAGATCATGCTGCCTGGGTCAGCCACTGAGCCATCCTTGCAAGAAGTCTCTCCCCTAGCAAGCTGCAGAGCTGCTTTGTCTCTATCTTAAAACAGCCAATTTGTGGGCCTATACCCTAACTATATTTATATAGGGTCCCTGTCTCCTACCTCATTGGTGTCTTGAAAAGCATGCTTGTCAAATGTACACGCATGCTTCAAATCCTGATGGGATGGAGAAATGGAGGAGAAGGGAGTGTGCCATGGCCATGCCCCACTGAGGGATGCTTTCTCCCTTATTCTCTCTCTCTCTCTCTATCTATCTCTCTCTCTCCATATATATATATATGTATATATTTACGTATATGTATATATGTGTGTATATATATGCATATATATATGTGTATCTATATATGTGTGTGTGTGTGTGTGTGTGTATATATATATATAGTTGTGTGTGTGTGTGTGTGTATGTGTATATATATATATATATATATATATATATATGTCAGATATCTGTATGTGAGAATAAAATGCATAGGACCAGGTTTCTGAAGATTTACATAAGAAATTATGTCTGCATTAGTGCTGCTGACAACTGGGTCTTGACTGAGTTTGTTGTCAATCTTGGCTGCTTCTAAAAAACCTTTGGGAACCCAATATATACTCATATCTGGGTTCTATCCCTAGAGATCCTGTTTGAATTGTTCTTGGTGTACCCCGGAACTCAGTATTTAAAAATTTCCCCAGGAATGCCGATGTGCTGTCCAGACTGAGGACTCCTGAGCCCTAGGAATATACAAAGCTGACAATCACGAATAACCCAGTTTTACCTCCAAAATTATTGGTCATGCTTACCTGAAATTAGAAGCAATCCTTTGATATTTTCTTAATGAAATGGCTGCCAACTTTGCAAATATACATGAAGAGCAGCAGCTAACAGATCACATCCTTCAGATTGCTTTTCCTTTATCTATTAGCTGTTTCTGTCCACTCCCTCACTAATCCCACGTTCTCACCAGCAGGGCCATGCTGAGTAACACAAATAAAGATGCATCAGAGGCAGACAGCTTAGAATTCAGTAATGTGTGGCTTGCCTAAATAAAGCCTTGGGCAAATTAGCACTTTGTAGGCAACTTTTCAACATAGCCGCTAATGCCTAAAACAAGGTTGAAGCGTAGATCATAATTATACAGCATTTATTTTATTGCTTTAACATAGACTGGAATATCTGGTAACATTTTATGTGATCTTTTGACTCTGTTTAAAGAGAAGCCATGAAGCAGATGGATGTCCTGCTGACAGCCACCCAGGAGGCCAGCTTCTGAAAGACATGTGGGAAGCTGAAAGCAGTTTCAAAGTGATGAGGGGAGGCAGCAGCACAATCCTATTAGCAAATAATGGGATTTGTACATCCCTTGTCCCTCTAAAGAGGAACTCTCCTGCATGCCTTTTCTTACTATTTGTTTTCACTTAGAAGGCTATTAAAGCCTTCTCTACTTTTGGAATAGAGCACATCTTCTCATTGTGCCCATTATCGGCCACAATAAATAGATTTGAGCTCAGAGACTAAGGCACTTTAATTGTCACTGTGCACTTTTCTCAAGTAATGAGAAGGAACTATCAACTTTTATGTGCCCCCTTTGATATGGTCTATGTATATAGAGCTAGCACTTTATTCCCCCAAAGGCCCACTCCCTAGAAAAGAAAAACTGGTTTGTTGGTATTGTTTGTCTTTAAAGAAAATTAATAGTGGAACATAACAAGTGACCTCATTTGAAGTAAAACATAGAAGTTTCTCTAACATATTAAATGGACACACATTGAAAGCAGTTTGTGTCCTTTGTTTATAAATAACCTAAAAGAAGTTAAGGAAAAATGATTCAGAATGGCTTAACAATGAGCACTGACTTCATGAGGCTGTTCTAGATATAGCCAACCTCCCCGTTTGGCTATATTGCCCAGTGGGAAGAGCATGCACACTGACATAAAAAACCGAGGATCTGAATTTTGGTGCCAAGGTGAATGACATCAGGCAAATGACTTAACTTATCTCTCCCATTTCTCTAAGCACAAAATAAGAACAATTGTATCAATCGCATACTGTTGTTAGATTAATAAGAGTCATTGTATGAATAATATCTAACCTAGCATGTTGTGGGCACTCAACAAATGACAGGTGGATTTTTCTGCCCTGCACCATTTTCTCTCTTGTACAATACAAGCAATGGAAAGGCCATGGCATCATTTGGTGTCTTCAAAGAGCTAGTTCTTAATTTTTTTTTTTTTGGTTATTTTGAGTTCTTTGTAAATGGGCTGAATACTCTGACTACTTCCTTCTGTCCGGACTTCATTTATACATTATACTTTACATACAAGTCAGTTTAAAGCCTCTATCATATAGTAACTCTTCTGTCTTCAAAATATCAATAGTGTAACAATTATTCTTCAGAAAATACCCTGGATCCGGGAACCAGCAGTTAGCGTAACGGCTATGTCGCTGGACTCCCACGTAGTTGACCACGGTTCGCGTCCCGGACCCGGTGGCTTAAAACTCACACCGGGTGCGTGTGCGTGCGTGCCCAAGATCCCGAGAGGAGAATGGAGGAGAAGGGATTGCGGAGTGGCTATCCCCCCTGGGGGGTGATTTCTCGCTTTCTGTCTCTATGTCTCTCTCTGTCTGGCGAGTGCACGCGCCCTATAGCGAAAACCTCCCCCCCCCCCCAAAAAAAAAGAAAATACCCTGGATCCTATTCCTACAGAAGATAATGAGGATTGAGTAAGAGGTCATAAGGTCAATAGCTATGATTTACCATTCAAATAAAGAGCTCAATAACGTCTACCCTGATTAAAAAGAAGGAGCACGTCAATGATTACCCGAATACATAGTACTGGGAATGTGATTTGTTCTCCTATACGGTAGAATTTGGAAGCTTCAAACTAAATGAATGACAGCAACATCATTTTGAGCTTTAAAACGGGATCATCATGTTGGGACTATATTGTTCTCAGTTGATCAATGTCTTTCTGGCATGCCTGGCAATTTTTTTTTTTTTTTATTTTAATGTGCAATGCCACAGCTAAAGGCTTTATTTTTGTGCGGTTACAGTCATTTACCAGAATTTCATAAAACACTGAAAAGTAATCAGGTTATTTGGTCCATAAAAGACAGGTATGATTAACATCTGTGTGTGTGTGTGTGTGTGTGTGTGTGTGTATTTTTCTATATATACAAACATAAACACATACACACATAAAACTAAGGATTTGACTAATAAACAAGAATTGAGGTAAGAGAAAAAAAATAGGCTTTGTGGGTTTTGCTACTTGGGTAAAGGATATTCTTTAACCTCACTTTCCTCTTAATCACAAAACCCAAGCCTGGATTAAGCAATGGTATGCAAAGCCTGGGACCAAGTTCTGCCAGTTTACACCTTGAATTCAGTTACCATTATTCTATTTAATTATTGTGTTTTAAATATAGAGATGATTTAAGTAAAAGTATTGGGCGAAAAACCTACCTGTAACAAATGAAAAGTATAATCCCATTTTTTCCAATTATTTAAAAATAAACATTTCTATACTTGTTTATTCTTATATCTCGGAAGTTTTGTGCTATCTGTAAAATGATATTATGGAATGCTTCTTCTTTTTTTGGGGGGAGGGAAGGTTTTTGCTATAGGGCACGTGCGGCGCCAGACAGACAGAGACAGAGAGATAGAAAGCGAGAAATCACCCCCCAGGGGGGATGGTCATGCCGCAATCCCTTCTCCTCTGTTCTCCTCTCGGGATCTTGGGCACACATGCACACGCGTCCAGCGTGAGTTTAAGCCACCGGGTCCGGGACTCGAACCACGGTCGACTACGTGGGAGTCCAGAGACATAGCCAATACGCTAACTGCTGGTCCCTGGAATGCTTCTTTTGAAAGGTCAAGTTCGTAGTGCTGATTTAAGGGATAGGCCAAAAATATCGCTATTTTCTCCCATATCTGAATGTGAATATGTAACTCTTTTCTGTTATGTTAGCACAGTCTTAATAAGAAATATGTTTATTGATTTACTCCTCAGTCTGTACAAACAGTAACTGAAGTAAATAGAAAGGAGTTCCATTTGCTTTTAAAAATCTCTTGATAAATTATGAAAACAAAATCTTAAGAGAAAGAAAATAAAGAAATACATACATGTAGTTAAAGTAAATGCTATCTGAGGATCAGCAGTTGGTGTAATGGCAATGTCACTGGACTACCATGTAGTTGACCGTGGTTCAAGTCAGTGGCTTAAATTCACATTGGGCACATGTGCCTGCATGCCAAGATCCCAAGAGGAAAATGGAGGAGAAAGGATTGTGGCGCGGCCATCCCCCAGGGGGTGATTTCTCACTTTCTGTCTCTCTCTCGCATTCTGGTAAGCACACACACCCAACAGGAAAAAAAGAAAAAACCTCCTCAAAAAAAAAAAAAAAAAAAAAGCTATCTGTGGCCTGTCTAATATGCTCTAGAGATCCTATTTAATTTTTTTGCTCTTTGTTTTTCTTCCTGACTTCTAAATCATTGCTTCTCTAAAATCAGGAGAATATTTTATCACCAAAATTATGTTTCCAAGAGTGCTCCATTTGAGTAATTATTATATAGCATTTAAGCATAGGTATGTCGTAAGGGGAGCACTGGTCTGGTGATTTTTGGTTACGCATTTGGAATAAGAATGGGCAATGTACAAAAAAAAGTAATTGCTTCCTCTTTATGACTAATTTATTTCTGGTTCTCTAAAAATAGTTTTAACTAGTCTGCTATTCTACTTAGTTCAGATATTTAAATTCTTAATAGATGAATCATTACAATAAACAAATTCTAAATATTTCTCTATAATACCCTGGTGGGACCACAGCCATCTTTAGAATAAATTGCATTGTGGATTAAATTCCTTTTTGTTTACCTAACCTGTCATTTAAAGTACATTTCAGATCAGCCTTCATCAACTCTGCAACTCCATTTTTTCAATAATAAAAAATGACATTTCAAATTCCAGCTGATATGTACCTAGGCAGATATGCATTATACAAACAGAAGAAGCAACTGCAGAAACATCCTCTTTCTATTTTGCCATGTAGGGATTTCTAAATGAATTGTACTGTCTTTGGCTTGTACAGTTTTTTCACGTCCTCTCAAGCATGTTAATAACAAGAAGGTGGTATTCATCTACAGATTTAAATTCCAGAGAAACATCAGCAGATGCTGTGATCAGTAATGTGTGATCAGTACTTGACCTTTTGTCTTCTCTGTGGAATTTCATTAATTCTGATATAGATTGGAAAAAGATCTGTTTGCAAAAATCCACACAACAGCTCAATGAAATTGCATTCTTCTGGGATGCGACTTACTTTGTAGAGATGATATTAATGATGGTGGGTTCAGGTCACAAATAATGAATTCGAAGAATAATAAAATAAATAAAGTGGGTACAGAAATTGCTAGGAGGAGTCAAAGGCAGTAGATACAAAAGGCAATTGTGAGATTAGAAATATTTCAACATTCACACATTCAGTCATTCAAACATATAGATTGCTTATAACATACCTGATATTAAAGGAGGTAGGTAGGCATTTAATGGCAAATTTTTATAGAGTAGACTATGGAGTGGCCCAGTAGAAAGTAAACGGAAACACAATGTATTATGGTATACTAGGAGAAAAGACCAAATTCTGGGGGAATATAGGAGAAGCATGCAATTTATCATTTATCTTGGGGGAACCAAAGATAGTGCCCAGGAAGGAGATATGAACATTTACCAGGCAGAGAAAGTAGGCAGAGAAGGCATTAATTAATTCAGAAATAAGAGGAGATAAAGAACTCTCTCTCAAAAAAAGAAAGAAAGAAAGAAAGAAAGAAAGAAAGAAAGAAAGAAAGAAAGAAAGAAAGAAAGAAAAAAAGAAAAGAAAAGAAATTCAGGATGGTTAGAGCATATAGCATGAAGAAGTGTGGTAATGGTGAAAATCAAGTGGCTTCAGGACCTTATCACTTAAATATTAGAATATGTCCTAAGATAGTTGTGAACCAAAGAAATTTTAATCCGAGAAGGTTCATGATCAGATTAACACTAGAAACATCACCTTTTTGTTCAGTAGATCTGATGGATGATGGAATAAAGAAAACCATTGGTACTGGTTACGAATCTATTAATATTACAGAAATCTGAGCCAATAATTATATGGAATATAATCATAAAAATGGCAAGATACGAGGAATGGATGAATTAAAAAATAAAAGATATAATACTTGGTGGCATGTGAAAAGCATAGGTTGACATAGAAGAAAAATTTATGTTTATATTTTGGCAGTAATCAAGTAGCTAGTAGAATTATTCAAGGAAATAAGTAAACGTTTGTAAGGATGAAAAGAAAAATTATAATCAATTTGAGATTTTAATAACAACACAATAATCCAGGAGTGCGTCCAGTGGTAATTACATACTAGGGTTAGGGGCTCAGAAAGAGAACAGACTAGACATGTAGTTTTGGCTATCAAGATCATGGATATGGAGATGACCTTCCTGAAATAAAATGTGAAATGAGAAAGGCGAGGGCTAAGAGGATGGCTTAAGAATGACCTGTAAAAAATGTAGAAGTTTATGGAGTCACAAAAGCCTACCCAGAATGATCAATAATGCCCAATTATAAAATTTCTGTAACACAAGGAGTAAAGTTGACATTTGATTAACAACAAAAATATCAATGGTGATTATTGTAAGAGCAGTTTCCGTGCAGAAAAGCACATGGCAAATGAGAAAATAATGAGAAAACATGGACAACACTTTTCAAGAGAAGGTAATGAAGAGCCCTATGGGTGGCTAACATGATTGTAGGTAGAGATGCTCCAAGGGCCAAGACTGGTGAGTGGTCTGAGCAGGGCAGAGAGGCGTGACAGTGTGTGTTAAAGAGCAGCGAATGTTCTCTGGCTAAAACAGAGTCCATGAAGAGAGAGATTCAGTTTTTTATATCCCCTTTTATATCTCTGAACTTTCTGCACCTTTAAATTCAAAGTGCCTCTGATTGGCAAAATCTAGGTCACACGAGCAAACACAATGATATTTAAGGATATGAGTTTTCTAACTTTACTTGCAGAAAGCAGGACTTACTACAGTAAGCATATAGTAAGTATATATGCAGCTTACCTAAATACATGGACGATGTTCAAGGACAGTGACTAAAAAATCAAAACATCCACTATAGCTCTTATTACTTGAGACTAAATTTGGGGTGATATAAAGCAAATAAGCAGTAAAAGTTGGCATAGGAACTATGCTTACCAGATTTCAATTTAGTTTGGTAGAAGCCAAATGTGAATGTTGGTATCCAAAAAAAAATCTTTTTTTTTTTTTTTTTGGAGGTTTTTGCTATAGGGTGTGTGCACTCATCAGAAAGACAGAGAGAGACAGAGAGATAAAAAAGCAAGAAATCACCCCCCAGCAGGGAGGGCCACACCGCAATCCCTTCTCCTCCATTCTCCTCTCGAGATCTTGGATGGTGTGAGTTTAAGCTACTGGGTCCAGGACCCGAACCGCAGTCAGCTGCATGGGAGTTCAGCAACATAGCCATTACGCTAACTCGTGGTCCCCAGAAAAACAATCTTGAATATATAGTAAGCTCAGAAACATGGTACAAGACTAGAACTCTTCTGGTTGGAAATTACGATTAAAAGTATGTGCATTCGTGAGAGGAAGAAAAGAGAAAGTAAAGAATGATGACAAACAGTCTAAGTTCATAATACTGGAGAATGCCTTAGCTTAAAGTAAGATAACACAAAAACAGAATTCAAGGAAAAAATATTGTGAGAAATAAGGAAAAGGATACATTTATGTCAGACTGAAAGAGGACATTGTTTTAGAATGGACACATGATGGAAAGTTCCAATGGAATAGAGTAGTCAAAGGATGAGGAGTACATTTGTAGCTCAAGAAGTTTTTGGTGACCTTAGAGAAGTAATTTTCATTGGAATATTAAAGAGTAGAGATCAAGGGGCTGGCAGGTATCATGGTGGTTAAGGCGCTGGACTCCCACATGGCCAACCACAGTTTGAATCTTGGACCTGGTGACTTGCTTTCTCACTTTCCCTCTCTTTTTCTCTGTCTCTCTGATCAAATTTAAAAATAATAACAATAAATTAAATTAAATAAATAATATGTATATAGATTTTTTAAAGAATAGAGATCAAAATTACGAGGAGTTTTAGTCCAGGTCTTTCAAGAAGCAGACACCAAGACAAGAATAAACACTCTAGGCTTTATCAGAGAAAATGCCTATGAAGTGTAATAAGGATGAACCAGAGAAAGCTGGAATAGTCATGTGATTCAGGCCTTACCAAGTAAAGAAGGAGGAAAGGAGAATGGGAATCTTAGACTTCTGTGCAGTGTAATGAAGATTTAGCAAAGCCTTCAGCGTGTCTTTCAGCCAAAGTTGAACATCAGAGAAATCTCTTGACTCCTAGGAATGAGTCAGATGGAATCTAGTGAGTCTGTCTTAGTATTCCTGTTATAGTCAGTCATTGATTAAGAGCTCCTCATAGAAAACTTGGTCTATGAGCAACTGCATCCATGGATTTCAGAGCACATCACCTGGGTCCCTTGTTTAGTTTTTCTTCAATGTGGTTAGAGGTCTGCAAAACAAATTCTCGTGCACAACGCATTAGACAGAAATGGGAATATGAGGAGACACTGGCAGTAGGGCATGTCTTAAAAGTGAAGTGCAAAGGAGAGATAAGAGATTATGTAAGAAAGTGGAGCGAGCAATCTTCATTTTATGAGATGATCTTTGCTATTACTGAAGATGTGGGGCTGGCAGGTGGCATGAAGGTTAAAGTGATGGATTCCCACATGTTCAACCTCAGTTCTAGTCCCAGACCTGAGGCTTGAAAGTCACAGTGGGCTTTTTTTTGTTTGTGTGACCCCAAAAATCTCAGGAGGAGAAGGAATTGTGCTGAAACCGGCCTCCCCCCACCGGCACGCTGGGGTAGTAGGGGATGAATGGGTAGGGATTGTTTACTTTCTCTCTCTCTGTCTCTTTTCAGCAAGCATACATGCCTTATGGCAAAATCTTAAAAAAGAATTAAAAAAATAGAGGATCCTGACCATTCAAAATACATGTCAGCAAGAAGATTGACTAGAAAATATATCTGCTACTTCCCTCTACTCAGTATGACTCTCTCCTATCTCTTTGACAAATTATTTAATGTACACTAAGATATAAAACTTTAAAATATTTTCTAGATTTCATGTTAATCTCTCATGCTGCTTTTTATTTATAAATACATTTTAGCCTATTGTTATGCCACTTTATATATTTTTATTCCAGTTTATGCAACCTATTGTAATTTAAGAATATTGTCTATCAATTGTCTTTAGAAAGTGCCTTTATGGGGATCAGCAGATGGTGTAATGTTTACATCACTGGACTCCCATGTGGTCAACTGTAGTTTGAGTCCCAGATCCGGCAGCTTAAAACTCATGCCAGGTGCATGTACATGAGTGCCCAAGATCCTGAGGGGAGACTGGAGGAGAAGAGATTGTGGTGTGGCCACCCCTTCTATAGGGTGATTTCTTGTTTTCTTTCTCTGTCCTTCCAGTGAGTGCATGGAGGCTTTTTTTTTTTTTTTGGTGCCTTATAGCAAAAAAAAAAAAAAAAAAAAAAAAAAAAAAAAAAAAAAAGAAAGAAAGAAAGAAAAAAAGTGCTATTAATATCCCCCAAAAGCTAGAAATTAAGAAGTGCTTTTAAGAAGGTCAAGTTTCAAGCTTCTCCCTGTCCCCATTTTACTTAATCCCTGCCCACATTAAGTTCTAGAATTCCATTACAGGTTACTTCTGATAATAGTTAATTTTATATTTGATTTTCTCTAGATCCTTTGGAATCTCCACTAAAGGATGTCCACAAAGACGGCTCAGTGTAGTATTGCTCTAACAATAGTCACCACTAATAGTAACAGTGACAGCAATTATTATGATTGCTTACCTTCATAGGACACTTTTGCATACTAGGCCCTGGGCTAAGTTCCTTAAGTAGATTTTCTTCTCATGAATGAATGAAGTACATATTAGCTCAATTATTAGCTCAATTTTATCACTATAAAACCAATGCTATATACATCAGTACCTTAGAATGGCAGAGCCAGAAATCACAACCAAACAGGTTGAATTTCACAACCTGATCTGGATGCTTCTATTACACTGAGGACGATATGTAGAAAATGGGCAGTAATAAACATGTGAACATATGTTCTATTGGGAAGACATTATTCAAGAAATAGCATTTTTCTTGACCTAGGTAAATTTCTGTATTTGCTGACATTTTAGATCTTTGGTATTCTATTTAATTTTGAAATTTTGAAAGGAAAGAATATATTTAGGAAAGAAATAGTTCTTGATAGCTTAAGTCAATGACCCTGCATGAAGAGAGGTTCCTAACTTCCGTGTTTTACCTTTTTGATCTTCTAGTAAAACCAAGGATTGTTCTGCTGTGATAATTATCTTATCTAAGCTCTGTTTCTCCAAACTGTCTTTATTTCTTTGGAAAATGTACCACATGTGTTTGAATGACCAGTTATGAAAAGTCTGTGTGTGTGTGTGTGTGTGTGTGTGTGTGCATGTGTGTGTGTGTGTGTGTTTCCTGCCTCTCCTCCAGCACTTCTATTAGAGAATACTGCATTGACTGCAGCTGGTAAACAGCACAATGTGCCCAAACCAGCACAGTTTCGTTGATTTACTTGGCTGTTGATTTTTCAAACCCTTTTCAATCTCCATGCTCTATTTAAGCAATAGCTTTGATAAAGTGGTGGTGAATGTGACTCCCAGGGAATAACAAAGATTCATGAAAAAATAAAAGTCAGGGAAGCTTTGCCCCCTAAGGAGCACAACAATAACTTTTCAATACAGAATAAAGGGTTTCACATTATTATCCTTGAATAGCATTCATACTGACAAACCAAAGTGGCTAGTGAGAAAAGAGACTTGGCTGAATTCCACTGCTGTGACCCGGACACACTGGATGACCAAACTAAAGAGCTATTTCTAAGCTGAATGCTCAAGTGAATGTAACTCAATCTTCTAAAAATTCAAACTAATGAAACTACTTTATATATTTTCAAATACTAGAAATGATGCCTGTTTTATTTCTGATATTCAGTTATATTTTCCACAGCATTAATAGCAAAATAAAAGAGAGAGAGGCTCAGCAGAGCTCTGCTGTTTTCCCTGTTCTCCAATTCCACAAGAAAATATCTTATAAATGCCCTACAACAAACATATGATGTCTAGAATCTGGAGGAAAACTAGCAATAGGATAAAACTAAAGGGTTATAAAAGAGAGGCAATATTGATCATGAACTATTTTTTTTTAATTTCCCCAGAACTTCTTTCATTTAACCTGTTATTGCAAAAAAAAAAAAAAAATAAAGAAAAGAAAAGAAAAACCCACTAAAACTAAAATATCTTTTCCCTTAAACCTTTTATTAGAATTAATGTGTGTACATTTTTTCAAATCTTTTGGAATTTTCTAAAGTGCAACACACAGTCAGGATCAGGCTCAGCAAGTCTGATGATATGGTCTTAGTGCCAGCAAAGCAAGGCGAATTAACTTAGAACTTTAAGTATAACCATCAAATTTAACTTTGCAAATAGACATGCAAATAGATATATAGGTCATGAATTAGGTAATTATCCTATTCTGACCCTTTGAGATGTAAATCTTGTTCTAGCTTCTTGCCAGTTTTACAACCCAGAAATGTCTTTCTCAAGAATCTGGGAGCTGTCCCTCAGAAAAGTAATTATCAAGAGAGAAAAGGACTCAGACTTCCAGCCTCTGTGGAATGGCAGGAGTCTATTTCTAAAACTGACAATTAACAAACACATGTGGCCTAATCAAAATGATCAACCTCCCTGCTATACGTCACCAGTACTTTCTCACAAGCCCACTCCGTGCTTAGGAACTCTTCCACCTTTTGTTTCAATGAAGTTGAGTTCAGTCTCTCTCCACTATTACAACAGTATTGACTTCTATTGCAATAATTTTAAATAAAGTATTCTTGCCTATTTTATCCTGTCTGGTGCATTTGTTTCTTTGATGGATTCCAGATATTTTTGCTTTTACATATATATATATATATATATATATATATATATATATATATGTAAATTGAAGGCAACCAAATATCCTCAGAACAAACCGTCTATTATTGGTGAAACCAACATTAGAACTTATCAGAAAATATTTGCCTTGTAAGTTAATATAAGATGTTTCCATCTAGATTCTTTTAAGACTATAGCATTTGTCCACCTAGAGTTTTTTTTTTTCTTTCAGAGACTCCTCTACTACTTAATCTCCTACAGTTACTTCTCCTAGAATTCCTTTTTGTGTGTATTCTTGTTCTGTTTTGCTGTAAGAATTACTCCTTAACAAGTACTATAACCCTACTGCAATCACCTACCTACTGTATATTTAATTTGACACACAAATATTCTGATCCTGTGACATATATCCTAAAGGTGAGAAGTATGATAGAAACTTCTGCACATTATTCTGCTAGAATTCTAACCTTTAAATCTAACCCTTAAGTTTCAATTCCTTAATGCAGATTCATTTTCCCAAACAAGGAAATCTTTAAGTCTCCCATTGGCCTATGCTCATAAAAATGTCCTCCAATTGTTTCTTCCCTAGTTCGTGTCAGTCACTTTGTGGTTGATAATATAGCAGATCAAATAGCAATCAGAATAATGAGCAGCCACCAGTTGGAGTCATAGTTGGCGCTACATAGTGTCAGAGATTGTTCTCACTAATCAACTAATAATGACATGGCTGCTTCCATCACACAAAACAAAATTCCCTCAGTTGTGCAACACAATTATTACTAATAACCTCTGAAACCTTCGTGTGCTTAAAGACACCGTTTCAGAGATCATCTGGAGACCTATCAGAGGATAAACCAGGGAAGACAAAATCTACCAGATGGAGATTACTCTTTAGTAATTAACTAGACATTGCTCCTTTGGGTCCATAACATTTCTAATGTCGTGAGGCATTTCCTTTAGCATAATGATGCATCTATATTAATATATTACATTGGGACCAGCTAGGAGATAGTGTTAAATATTAAACATTTCACACATGAATTATATTATTAACCTTTCTTTAGTTTTTTTTTTTTTTTTTTTAAAAAAGGTATGCTAAAGTGACATTCAATAAATAAGTTCTGAGGCATTAATATTAAAGGAGAGCCAATGAATTCAGACTCATGACAAAATGTGTATTTGTTCATTCCTCAAGAGACACATACCTTCATGATTATTAATACGGTAGTTAAAGATTTGCTTTGAAATGGAGAAGCTGGAAAGACTTGGAGTAGACAATAAGTCACACCTTAAAGAACCGTTCTCTTCCTGTGTGGGTACCAGGCTGCTGGGAGGTGCAAGGTTAGATGACAGATGAGCCATGACATCCTTGGTGACACAGACATTCCACATCTTGTTTCAGGAAACATTTAAGAGGAGGAGGAAACGCTCGTTCTCTGAGGTAGTCAGAGTTTCATTAGGTTAAAAATGCCATCCTCCCATTTGTCACCGTTAAAATTTGTGGCGAAAAGCGTAAAAACACATTTATGTTTGAGCTCAATGCTTTCTGACAGGCTGACAGACAGCTGCGTTTTGTTGGTTTTGAAATGCAGATTTGGCAGAGATACACCGTGGTGTCATTATTCCAAGCCTTATAAGGCATTTTGCCTGTGTGACAGCTGGTTGCCTCAAGGTCATTTTGCTAATACCCCAAGGTTAGGGCCTTAGTAATGTGTGAAGCTCTGCAGTTGTTAATTAACCCTTTAATACTGGCAGAGAATTTGAAATACTCTAATCCTTACTTGAATATTTTACAAGAATGGTTCATTTCCCTGTCAAAACTATTGCTCAGGGGGGAAATTCAGATTTCAATAAGCTTGCTCCAAGGAAAACCACAGTATAGAGGGTGGAATGATGTTTGAACGATACCTGTTTCACCAAAGGAGAACCAGCAGACACTGGTGTTGTAATTGAATGACCACGTTCACTTCTCTATAGCAACTATAAAGGGACTTAGGACTCCTTTCCTAGAGACTGGGAAGAAGCCTTGGCAATTTAATGTGGCTTGTTCTAGGACCTTGCAACTGGGAGTATGGTCCTTGGGGCTGCAGCAGGAGCAGCTTCTGGGAGCTTATTACAATATTACAAACACTGAATCTCAGGTGCCTCCATAACCTACTGAGTAAAAATCCATACATTTTAACAAAATTCCAAAGAGACTGGTTATGCACTCTCCTGGGACACACAGCTAATAAGCAGCAAGTCAAGACTGTTTTCAAATCCATCTTGATTTAGCACTGTATTAATCTCAGACTCTTTTTTGCATGTTATGCCATTTGTCAGCACCTGCATTGCTGTTTTTGTTGGTTGATTTTTACAAATTTTCCAATGATATATGGCCAGGAATTCAAGTACCTTACTTGGAGTAAATGCTAGTCCAAAGTTAGATATTTTTTCAGGTCCTTTTACTTTCTCCAATGCCAAGTTTTGATAATAGTGGTATTTCAAATCAAAGAAAAACAGGCAGTGTTAAAAAATAGGGGCTTGGGACCAGCAGTTGGTGTAATGGCTATGTCACTGGACTCCCATGTAATCGACTGCTGTTCAAGTCATGGATCTGGTGGCTTAAACTCACGCCAGGCACATGTGTGTGTGCCCGAGATCCAGAAAGGAAAATGGAAGGAAAGGGATTGCGGTGTGGCCATCCCCCGGGGGGTGATTTCTCGCTTTCTGTCTCTCTGTCTCTCTCTTCTCTCTGTCTCTCTGTCTTTCTGGCGAGTGCACGCGCCCTATAGCAAAAACCTCTCCAAAAAAAAAAAAAAAAAAAAGGGAACTAAAAGAACTAGAGGCTTAAAAGTACAGCTCTACCAAGTTCTGTGCATTTTAAGATGATTGTATGTGTAGGTGTGAGTCTGTGTGGGGTAAGAATATGATTAGAAACATAGTAATTATGCACACTAGTGTTAATATTTTAATGCATCATTGAAGGGATATAAAAGATAATTGGTAGTTGAAGCAATTGAAAAATTCCTGACAATTCAGCAGATCTCACTGTATACTTCATATTTTTTCCACCAACTCACAAAATCTCGTTTTTTTCTCCCTCTTTTGTTTTTCCTTTCCCTCTCAAATTTTGATTTATTATTTTAAAATATGAGGAACATTCCACACATCTCTTTATACACAGGTTGTAAGAGCTTACTTAGGACTATTAAAAGTCAGGTTTGCATATTTTTAAGTTGTCACTTTTACTTAAATGTGCAGGAAGCTGATGAAATAACTTATTTTAAAATATCATGTTTAGGAAATCTTGTTACAGGAAAGTGTGAATTTAAATATATCTGGACAGACTTACTCTTAATATTCAAATTATTTGACTGGGATATATTTTTAACACAAAAGTCATTTTTCTTCAGTGGAGTATTCATGTTTATAAATACTCTCAACTTGCCTTGTATCACAGCTAAAACATGAGTTAGCACCTTGTCTGTATCATTTTTCTTTTCTTAAACACAATCAGTTGGATTGGCCCTAAAGTCTAATCGTTAAGGGAGCCAGATTCCACATAGCTGATTGCTACTCAAATATTCAAGCCTTGAAGCTTGAAAAACACACTGGGCACATGTGCATGTGTGCCCTAAATCCTGATGGGATGAAGAAAAGAAGAAGTGATTGTAGTACGATTGTCACCCACTGAGGGGTTCTTTCTCCCTCTCCCTCTCCCTTTCCCTCTCCCTTTCTCTGTATAGCTCAGGGAGCTCCTGTGTCCTCTGATAATAAAAAAAAAAATAAAAATAAAAAAAATTTAAAAAAAGAGAGAGAAGAAAAAAAGACAATCAACTTTACCAGAAGAAAGTTTATACTGTCTTTTATGAGGTTGTGTCTAATTCTACTATCTCGATTGTTTCAAGGGATGACTTTTTTTTTTCTTTTTACAATTAAACTATTTCAGGTTCCCAGATTAGATAGATTCAGAAGGGATAAACTCAGAACCATTATAAAGTGGAACCCAAAGTATATCCGATACCTTTCCAATTCCTGGCAGCCCTGTCTCTTCTGTTTTTGCTGTCTCTGAGAAGCCCACTTATTCTCGGAGGCCCACCTCGAAATCACCGTCTACTGTTCCTATTCCTTAAATCTTTTCCTTGGCCAAGTACTTCTGTCGCTTTTCTTTATCACTCACTGTTTCTGTCACGAACTTTTATTTGGTTATAATTAATATTTTACCCAGCTAAGTCTCATCTTCTTTTCCTAAGAAAGTCTATATCTCTTAAAAGAATAAACTTCATATCCCTGTTTGTTCACACACAGTACTGTGTTTAGGGTGGGGACTCAGCCCTGTATTTATTGATATATTTATTTGGGAAAAAAAGATACGTCTACGGACATAAGGGGTGATTACACACATGAAAGTAAGTTATTTTATCCTGTGATTATTCAGAAAAAGTTACATCTTCCTTCTGTCCTTTGTTATCAGACACTTAAATAGACATCCGTTAAGAATGGTTGCTAACAGCTTGAGGTATTGGAAAAATGTCCTGGCAAAGCAGTATAAAGAAAATGATTAGAATTATGACAGATCCATGACTTAAGCACATTTTTAACATCTCTAACTCTCGAATGCATTATATACAATGGTATACATGCCACTAACTTTATATAGGCTTTTTTGGATGTTAAATAAAAAGATACATTAAAAATTGCATGGTAATTTTAATTTTAATTACCATTTTCCCAAATTTCTTTTGTGAAAGGAAGGTACGCCATGAATACTTGCTGCCAAGCAGAGTAATACAGTATCTATATTCATGTCGAGTGAACATTGCAAAATATATCTTGATCCTAGTGAAAGGTCCAAATAAGCTAGGAAAGGTCCGGTATGTACTATTTTCTTATATTGTTATTATAGTTAGACACAGTGTTAATCATTTAAATAATCATTTTTGTAACTTTCTTAAAAATGTTCAAATTTTCATAGCAATATTATGAAGTTCTAATGAGAAATTGAAAATTTAAGTAACTTGCTCAAGGCCATCAACCTAATGGAATTAATCAAATAAAACTAAAAGAGATGAAACTTAAAAGCAATTTTATTTCTGTTTTCTGATGTCCCTTTAAACTATCTCAGTGGATAAAGTCTTTCTATTGCTCCTCGATAACAAGAGTTTTTTTGGTGACTGGCAGTTAGAAAACAGTCTGGGTCAACTGGTTTCAAAAATATTTTAATGTATTAATTGAAAATGCACACTCTCACATAATCATCAAAGCTTCCAGCTGGACTGAAGCTAAAGCTTGTTTCCACATTCTCTGGCTCCAGCCAGTTATCTAAAGAAAGGGGCAGTGGTCAACCTCTTTTCTCTTGTTCACTCCCTCCCCCACTGCATAGCCACACCTTTGACTTCCTTCATGGTGTGAATCCGAGCTACGGTGGCTTATGTAGAGTGTACTGTGTGACACCAAATGGAGTCTGTGATGATAATATTGCCCTGAGTAGTAAAAAGTACAATGTAGACACCCTAATTCCTCTTTTACCTGCAAGACTGAAAAGACGTAACAGGAACACCCTGCAGGACTAACAAAAACACACAGGCCTGATAGCTCTAGACGTGCTGGTCCATGTAAGTATATAGAGGGACAGACTCACTGTATGCTAATCTAAGAGACTTTGCCTACCTTGGGACAGAAAAGGATATGGCCCTCTCCAAGCACTTTGTCGTTTTCTCCTGGCCCTGTGACCAGAGCACATCACTCTCAGCTACTCTGAGAGATTTGAGGACCTTGGTACCCAAAACTCTGCTTGAGACTTGCTACCTCTGTTCCAGTCTCAGTGTCCATCCTCAGATCTTTCAGGAGACCTCCATGGATGAATTGGACCAGCTTTCTTCCCTTGAAGGTAGATGCTTGGGACGTCTGGGGACACACTACCAGCCCTTTCTGCTTCAGAGACTCCTCATCAGGATGATGAGCTAGCATGAGATGTTCTTATCCCTTGATCTGACTGCTTCGCTACGCTAAATTTTATGTTATGCAATAAAGTGTGACAGTGAAAAAGACACAAACCCTTCTGGAGTTTTATTCTTTATTTTGCAACGATTGGTGAAGGGAGCAGAGTTTCATTAATGGGGCCTGCATGACAATTTGAAGTCTCTATTTAACTTAAATAATTGGCTAAAAATTAAACCATTTGCACAAATTGAATACAGATCTCTTGCAGGCCATGAGCTCACATCTACCAATTTACTCTGGCTTCCCTGGAAACAGAGTGGAAAAGGAAACTCCCTAAGCCATGCAGATTTAAAGAGCGATTGGTCAGAGGGTGAATTATCTTTTTCATGTTGGCAGGGTGAACAGACCTAAGCCAAGCAGATGGTCATAAGAGAACTGTTGGAAGTCCAAACAAAAACTTTGAGAAAATTGTTAAAGAAAAATAATTCTGGGACAAAGCCAACTACGAATTCTATGCTTGCAAAATGCTTTTAAGCTTAGCAAATTTAAAGCAGAAAACTTTTGATAACATAAAAAAATTTAAATAAAATTGAGTGGAGACTAAGAGTTTCCTATATTAAAGACCTATATAACATCGGGACCAACAGTTAGCGTAATGGCTATGTCTCTGGACTCCCATATAGTCGACCGTGGTTCACGTCCCAGACCCGGTGGCTTAAAACTCATGCCGAGCACGTGTGCATGTGTGCCCAAGATCTCAAGAGGAGAATGGAGGAGAAGGGATTGTGGCATGGCCATTCCCCCTGGAGGGTGATTTCTCGCTTTCTGTCTCTCTGACTCTGTCTTTCTGGCGAGCGCCCTATAGCGAAAACCTCTCAAAAAAAAAAACCTATATAACTTAGTGAACAGGTAAGCCTGAAATCTAAAAACCCAAAACAAACAAACAAAAACAAAATAACAACAACAAAAAGCTGTCTGTTTGGGCTCAAATAAATGATAAGAAAGGCAATGCTGACCAGTTGCTGGATGATTTAAAAGTTCCAAAAACTGTTCAAAAAGCAGCCTGAGCCTGCTAACTTACCTGTAAGTACCCCATGGTATGATTCTAAGCAAGTAGTCCCAAAGAAATTACTCACCAAAGTCATGGAAGATGTTGAAGTAGATTTAAAGTACCTAGAAACTTGAATTTGATCATTAAAAGAGCAGGCAAAAATGAAGTCCTGGAGCTACTTTTGACTATTGAGCAATTAGATAAAGGCAAATAGAAAGGAAAAGTGCTAGCAAAAATTAATATTAAAAATTTTAAAAATAATCTATCTATGGACCACCATCTGGAGGATATTAGAGACTGCGATGACCATTGAGGAGAGGGAATTCATAGCCAGAACATCAGTAGTTAAGAAAAAGCTAACTTGGGGATCAGCAGGTGGCGTGGTGGTTAAGGCACTGGATACTCCCACATGGCCAACCATGGTTCGAGTCCCGGACCTGATGGCTTAATTTCTCACTTCAACTCTCTCTCTCTCTCTCTCTCTATGTCTCTCTCTGGTCAAATTTAAAAAAACAATGAATGAATAAAATTAAATAAATAATTTTTTTTAAAAAAAGAAAAAGCTAACTTATGAAAGTAAGCAAAACAAGACACCAGCAGACATAACAGAACAAACAGAATTTAACAGGCTAGAATAACAACAACAACAAAAAAACAGAATAGATTTTTGCCAACAGGGATTGTCATATAAAAAAATAATGGTTACAAGTTTGGAATTCCAAGCCAAGAAATGCTCCAAGTATCTAGCCTAGCAGAACAATCATCATTAAATGATAAATTAGTAGAAATTAGTACACATCATCCAAAAATTAGTCTCACTTTATGGGAACTGGGTAAGTCAAGCATGAAGAGAAGTAAATACCTCTGGTGACCCTAGTTATTTAGATCAAGCTCAGAAAATTGCTAAACTGGGCATGATTATGAAAGGCATAGCCAATATCTAATATTGCAGTGCTCACCATAAATGAGATAGAAGGAGTTATCCTTATGGGAGCACCAGGCATCTTAAAATACCATATGCTAATGCAATTAGTGGAACCACCATGACGCAAAACATAGTGGATGTGCTAAAATTAAATGCAGAACGAAGGGGAACTCCTATAATCAGTTTCCCAGCAAGAATTTTTTTTTTTTTAACCTTCAACACAAGAATCACACCTAGAACTCATTACCAATGAAACTGACCACTAACTCTCCCAATCCAAATAGATCGTCTTGGCAAAGGAACACACCACATTACACACTATTGCATACTTCGAACACACAGGTGTGGTTAATTACAAAATCACTATTTATGATAAATGTCTACATTTTTAAAAGGTGATAAACATCACAACTATCTTCCCCCACAATGAAACAATATATTACACATTCTGACACAAGAAATAAATACAGATATTACCCACCATGCTGGCACAGAAACATACCTGAAATTCTATGGATATATAAAGAAAAACTAGACAAACACATCCCAAATAATCTTAACAACACAGAAATCTTCCATGATACTACCACACAATATCTTAACAATTACATAATACCATAAAAGATAACAAAATGTTGTAGCAGTATTAAACACAAATGTATTAGCGATGACCAAGGTTATTGAGGGAATTAATACTGATACATGTTTTTTCAACTTACCAAAAAGACCCTTATGACAGCACCTTGCAAAGGTGATTGGCCCACCTGGAACCCACTAAATTGGATTAAATCAGAATTTCAAAACATTTTTAATACTATATGGTCACATGTACAAAATGTTGCTATTGCCATACTTATTTTCTTCCTAATTAACATTGTTTTGCGATACTTTATAATAAACTAATACACTAGAGGAATAATTTACAAAAAAATTAAAACTTTTGCCAGGTTTGTTTGCCTGGGTTATGGTATTTGGTATGCATTTATACAATAGCTTACTATGTAACATTAAAATAGGATTTTGATGTTTGATTATATTACTTTGATCATTGCTTATTTTCTTTTTCTGTTTTTTGAAACTTTAAAAATTTTTTCTTTTTATTCCTATTTCTTGTATACATTCAATCATGCTACCCAGCTTACAAAGTGAATATTCCAACATACGTACATTTCTCACCAGTCCAGTTCACCATACTAGAAACATATCTTCCTCTACTCCTTTACCTGCCCTCTTCCCACACTGTATCTGATGTTCACAACCATTTACTTAGTTTTATCATTGCTTATTTTCTTTTGATTTGTGATGATTCATAAAAAGCTATTATGTATGAGACTCTAATTTTTTTTTTTTAAGAATTGGGGATAGATTGTAGAAAGCATTATGTTGCACAAAATGGATTCTGTAATAACAAGATTGTACTGAACATAAAAAATAAATAAATAAATGTGATATGTACACCCTGATTCCTCCAGAATGAAAGGACATAACAGGAACAACTTATAGTAGTAACAGGAACACCCAGACCTGATAACTCCAGACATTCTGGTCCACCCAAGTGGAGAGGGGTAGATTGTCTTGTGCTTATTGAACAAATTCTGCTCACCTTTGGGAAGAAAAAGAGCCTGTTCCAAAGCCATTTTGCCATTCTCTCCTGGCACCTAGATCAGAGAACATTGCTCCTGGATACTCCAAGAGATTTGTAGATCTTGGTACCTGAGACCCTGCCCAAGACTACCTTTGTCCTGGCTTCAGCATATCCTGGGACTATTCATCAGTCCTCCATGAATAGATCAGATTGGTTCCCTTCCTTCAAAGGTAAACACTTGGGACATCTGGGAACCTACAACTGGCTCTTCTGCTCCAGAGACTACTCAGGGTGATCAGCCAGCATGAGTTATTATCATCCCTTGAACTGACTGCTTTGGCATGCTAAATTTATATTACGCAATAAAGTCTACCATTATAGAAAGACACAGATTTGTCTGGGTTTTTATTCCCTTGTTCATGACACCTGAGAAGACCTCTATACTCATATACTCAAGTTCTCGTAAACTAACCACAGTCTCACTTTGGAGTCTGCTTCCTTAAAAAATTGCTGAGTCATTGGAGTAGGCAAAGACTTCTTAAGCAAGACCCTTAACGCACAAGTAATAATCCCCAAAATAGACAGCTGGGATTTCTTCAGATTAAGGAGTTTCTGCACAGCAAAGGACGCCATAATTAGTGTGAATTGACAACCCTCGAAATGGGAGAGAATTTTTGTTAACTGTGCCTCATATAAGGGATTGATGACCAGAATACACAGAGAACTCAAGAAGCTTACCTGGAAGAAAATCATTAACCCAATTAAAAGATGGGAAAATGAGCTGAATAAACATCTCTCTAAGGAAGACAAATGAACAGCCAAAAAGCATATGAAAAAATGCTCAACATCCCTCATTGTAAGGGAGATGCAGATCAAAACCACAATGAGATACCACCTAACCCCAGTCAGAATGGTGAAGCTTTAAAAAAAAAAAAAAAAAAAAAAACAAATAATGATAAGTGCTGGAGAGGGTACGGTTAAAGGGGGAAACTCCTACACCGTTAGTGGGAATGTAAACTGGTCCAGCCACTGTGGAGAACAATATGAAGGTTCCTCAAAGACCTTCAAATAGAACTATCATATGATCCAGCAATTCTACTCCTGGGCATCTACCATAAAACAGTAGAGCACTCAGTCAGAAAAGTGCTTGCACAACTATTTTTACTGCAGCAGTATTCACAATTGCTAAGACATGGAGCCAACCCAAATGTCCACAAACAGATGAATGGATTGGAAAATTATGGCACATATACTCCATGTAATACTATTCAGCCATAAAAAACAACAAGGTCCTGGAATTTGGTAGAAAGTGGACGAATATGGAAGATTTGTTGCTGAATGAAGGAAGTCAGGCTATTAAAGAGAGACATTGTGTGTCTCCACTTAACATATACCAACTGTCCACACTCCATGGTAGAGACTAAAAGACTAGAGAACATAAAAGCATTAAAAATTGTAATGGATGCTAGAGACAAAGTGGAAAGAGAGTATAGGAGGGGAAGAGCATAGGAAAGGAAAACTGGAGAGATAAGACACTTGTGGGACACAGATAAGATTTTTTATCTGTTGACAAGGATATGTATAATAGTCTCAACTGGGCTGGACTGAGGTGTATATCATGCTGGGCAAAGTCTCTTCACAATCTAAATGATGTACAGTGTTTTAATGCATGAATAATAATATAAAAATTTTTAAAAAGATAAAGAAATCTGCAACATAATATCATCAGGATATAAATAATCCTAGGATTATAAGTACTTCATGGAAGAAAACATGAGACAATTATATTCCCCAAATTACACCAGTCACATCAGACATCTAATGATAAGCTTATTTTGACAGTGTTTTTAAAAAGATCCAGTATTAAAAGAATAAACATCTTCTTGGCAGGAAAAAAATAATTTTGACATATGAAGGATGACATATATTGACAAAATAGTTTAGTTCCAAATATATAATAATAATAATAGATGATCATTATATAAAATAACTCTTGGTTAATAGTCAAAGGTTAAAATAAACAAATAAATAAATAAATTGCTGAGTCATAGCCAATCATGGCAGCCATGCTTTAGTCAATCAGTCATCTCACCCTTTAAACAGTGCATACAGATAAACACCAAGCTGCAACTAATTGAGTTGTTTCTCTCCTTCACTTCTCTCATTTCTGTTTTCTGTACATCACTTTCCTTTTCCTGCCCATAAATGTTACTCAACCATGCTGTGCCTTGGAGTTCCTCAGAACCAATTCTGGGGGTCACCTGATTTGCAAACTGTTCTTTGCCTAATTAAACTCTGCTTAATTATGATACAGGGATGTGGGAGTGTAGGGGTTATCAGGCCCAGTGCCTGTAACAGGACGTGGGTTCTTATCCACAGCTCATGAAGAATTAGAGGCATGGACAGAGAGAGGGCATGTCAAGCGGAGTTTATTAAGAGGGAAGGGAGAACAGTATTCCCAAGCAGGGAGTAGGTCCTGGAAAATGGGATGCCAAAGAGGAGCTGGAGTGGGGGGTTTTAATCTTGGTCAGAGGGGCTTTGTTGGGGCTTGTTTTCAGGTGGGGCTTCTACATGGTTTCCCTCGTGGTGGGGCATATGTTGGATGGGTCAGTTATTGCTTTCCTAATTTTGGAATGGGTATGAAGTTCAGGAGATTTTCTCTAGAAGTTTGGGCCATAAAATCTATCATCTTATCTTTCCAGAATGTGGTGGGGCCCAAAAAAAGCCTTTGTTTTAGGTCATTCTGCCTAGGTTAATCATTGAGTCACTGCTACAAGCTGTTTTTTGTGAACAAATAGTTCAGTGACAGCTGAGCTGTTATGACTCTAAAATAAAATTAGTCATTTTGTAATTCCGTTTTAGGCCTATACCCTAACTATATTCCTAGGGTACCTGTCTCCTACATCAATTGTATTTCTGTAAAATATTTATTTTAGCACTGGTAATAAAAAATGAGGGGAGAGAGGAAGTTAAAGGGTATAGAAGTATTTTTTGGCTAGTATGTTATAAAATTGGTTTTCTGGTCTATGGCATGGGAGATGTTCAAAGTTCCTTTTTTGGTCTGGCACTTTCATGAAGACTGATGATCACCTTGACGAGTCCCATGTAATATTTCTAATGTTTACTCACCTCCAATGTCCTCAGTCTTGATAAGTGCACTCATTTCTTGCAGTCACTAACTTCCTCGGACCCTAGGAAATCAGTTATTTAATTTGGTTTTAGCTCAGTCAACTACAAGCAGTTTAGGATGATCCCAACACATTTCTCCTTTACATTGCCATAGCTGCTAGTTCATTCCTTATGTTGTAGATTTCCTAGGCAGGAGAAAGATTAGTTCAGGGTGCCTTATTACCACTTACACATACAAACTGTCTGAATGATTCATAACGACCTTCATAAAAATCCCCCATATATACCTTTTCTGTCACACCCAATCTGCAGCATCACACTGCTTCTACAATTTTGAGATAAATTCACTGTTTAAAAGTTGCTAAGATATTTTAGACTAAATCTTTGCAAAATTAACATATGGTTTGAAATTAAAAATTAAAGCAATTGAGTTTTAATTGAACCTAGCCTGTCTGTGGTCATGCTCTTTCTACTTATAGAGAAAATTGGGTCAAGTTTTATTTGGGTCAACGATTCACTTAGGTTCAGAGGTATTTCAGAGTGATTTTTTAAATATTCATATACATGTCAATCAGAGAAGACAGCAATGCTTTCTTTTTGTATCACTTTTGATGAAATCCAATTATACTTTCTCATTTCCAGCCCCATTATATAACTAAAAATAATGTATCCTTTGAAGGAATCAATTACAGGAATTGCTAAAGTATTATTTAAAGCACATGATTATAAAATATATAACTTCAAGAAAACAAAATCCATAATGCTTCTAAAATAGATAATGATACAGAAAGGCTACATTCTTGAGAAAGTGCCATGTAGATGAATCCATAGCTGTAATGGGGGAAGAAACAAAGAAAAAAGTATTTTATATATATATATATATATATATATATATATATATATATATATACACATACATACACACACACACACACACGACACATTTTTGCATGGAAATACATAGAAAAATACATCATGATTTTCCAGATGATCTAAAAAATATGCACACACACACACACACACACACACACAATGATGCATTTAGGATAGACTTTTAAACTATTCAGGAAAATATTTCATCCTTTCTTATGTAATCTAATATGGCAGATTCCAGAAGACATTAAGAATAAGATATGAGTAATGATATATGAACTTCACTAAAACTCCGAAATCTGCCAATTTACAAAGACAGCGGGTGGAAGACTAGATAAAGGAAATAAAGTGTATTGGGACAGGAGGCAGAAAAAAGAATGACATTTTTGTATACTTGGGCACAACTCAGAAGAAATAATGGCACCACTTAAATTGCAAAACTTTCAAGAGTTTGATCATCATTTACTGCAGAAAATACTTTAGTATGTTTCCCTTTGGCACACTTAAATTATTTAGTCTCTGGAACTAATCAAATGGAAAATAAAAGTTCCATTTAAGTTTCTATTATAATTTTGGAATTATGAACTGAATATTACTTAAAGGTTTTCATTTTTACTCCTGCGACTCACCATCTTTCTTTTGGTAGTTGACACTTACATATAAGACCTGTCCATAGCTGTAAAGGAACGGAGTAGATGGTAGTGATGGGTAGGAGGGGAAAAGGGAAGAAACACTTAACAGTAAAAAAAGAAGGTAAAGTTTTCTGTTGAAAATGATGTATATGGGGCCGAGAGGTGGTGTGATGGTTAAGGCACCGGACTCCCCATGTTTGACTGTGGTTTGCATCCCAGGTCTGGCAGTTTACTTTCTCACTTTCTCTCTCTCTCTCTCTCTCACACACACACACACACACACACACACACACACACAGTGCCATATAGCAAATTAAAACAAACAAAATAGATAAATAAATAAAAAGAAAATGATGTATACAGTAATATCCTTCATTTGAGTGTAATGTATTACACACAAATGTTGAAAAGCCATATTGTGCACTATAGAGATATACAATGAGGAAATCTGAAATAAAACCAGAAAAAAATAATAAATTATAGTTCTAAAAGTAAAATAAATAAATTTATAAATTTATAAGTCCCAGGCAAAATTGGTGGAGGAAGAGAAATATTTTTAAAATTATATGTAACTGGTCATCCATAAAGCAAAATAAAATAAAATCTACCATTGAGTCCTTATCTTAAAAAAAGACCTACCCATAGGTTTCATATCCTACATCAAAATTGAAAAATATTCATATACAGTAACTTTATTTTTTAGTTAAAATTTTCAAATTATTGCTTGTTTTTAGGGTTTTGCCTGGGGCGTGTGTACTCACCGGAGAGAGACAGAGAGAAGGAAAGTGAGAAATTATGCCCCCATGGGGGATGACCACACTGCAATCCCCTCTCCTCCTGGGATTTTGGACACGCACACCTGGCATGATTTTTAAACCACAAGATCTAGAATTTTAACTGCAGTTGCCCATGTGAGAATCCAGCACCTTAACCACTACACTGACAGCTGGCCCTATGCCGTAGAATGTTATGTAACCATCTCATTTAAAACTCTCGTGGTACAATTATTAGTAAGATACCTGCCCATAGCAAGTATATAGTAAATGCTAGCATTTATTATAATTGCTAATATGTTTTATATATTCTAGCGCTAGCATCTGTTACAGAAGCACCACCAAATAATTTCAACACTAGAGCCAATAAATCTATAAGATCAAGTTCACATTATGTACAAATTTCTTTTCAAGGATAGGCTTCTGCTCACATTTTGTAGGCATTCATCACAATTATTATCATATAGACTTATACTCTTTTTATTTCCACATTATTAAAATTTCACCTTTCCAGAATGGCATTTCAATTATTACAATTATAGGCATCTCTCTCTTGGCATCAACAGTCTTTTCCTGAAAATCAGTCAAAATGCAAACTAGAGCCATATTTCCATTACTTTAAATTAGAAAAATTATAATGGATTACATATTGACCAAAAATTCATGAGTGCCTTAATTAATCTTCACTAAATAATAGTAAAGTGTGTATATATAAGTAAAAAAATTGATGCTAACATTTTAGGATAGAAATTGCTTATAAGATAATTTATTAAAATAAAACATTTTCCTCCTTTACCCATGATACAACACCTTCCACAGGGTCTGCTTACACTGTGATCTTCTTCCAGTCCTCCAGCTCACTGGATCTTGGATGCTTATGTGCATGCTTGGCAGTTTTAGGCTAACAAACTGGGGATTCAAACCATGTTCAAATGTGGGATCCAGCCCCTTTTGTGAAGTGTGCATTACTGCTGTGCTACAGAGCCAGCCTTTAAGATAGTTTATGTTCACAAAGTATCCATATTACTTTTATCTTTTTTTTAATTTTTAAAAATTTTTCTGGAGGGTGCATGTACTTGTTGCAATCACTCGCCTGAGAGAGACAGAGAGGGTAAATGAGAAAGCACCTGCTTGGGGGAATGGTCACATCACATTTCATTTTCCAGCTCTCCATCTTTTGGGACTTAGGGTATGTCAGCACATGTTCTTGGCTTGTTTCTCAAGCCACTGAGACTAGGACTTGAACTGAGCAATCAGCCATATGAGATCTAGCCACCTTCACCACAATACCAGAGGCTGGCACCTCAATATTATTTTTAACAAAGAATTTTTGGGTGATTACAGGCTGTAGTTCCAATAACTTATTGGTATTTTAAAAGATTCAAAAGTATCTAAACATGATTCTAATTTTCTATTTAGAAAGATATTTTGCATGTAATATAATATTTTGCATATAACATAATATTTTGCATATAATATAGTATTTCTGGGTATATAGAAATAAACGAACTGAGGGGCCAGCAGATGGCATGGTGGTTAAGGCACTGAACTCCTCCATGGTTGACCACATTCAAGTCCTGAACCTGGCAGTTTGCTTTCTCACTTTCTCTCTCTATATATATCTCTCTCTGGTGAGCACACATGCAAATTAGATAATAATAATAATAATAATAGTGAATTCAATTTAAAAAAGAAAAATAAACCATCTGAGACCCAGTTTTTATCTATGCTCTCATCAACAATCAACATGGAGGACTTCTGTGACCAAATGTGTGGAAGTTTTTCTCCGCTAAAAGCAAGCAATGAGTTCTCCAGTGGACACCAGCAGGCTGTCCTCTGGTTTCATTCAATTCTGTCACTATCTACAGAGATAATGTTAGATCCCATAGGTTGAAGACTCAATCCCTAAAACTTCCACCTCCCACTTCAGATGCCAATTGTAAGGCAGTTGTGTAACTAGCTATAAATTGAGATTCTCACAAATCCCTCCCCTTCCTGGGTTCAATTAATTTGCTAGAATAGTTCATAAAGCTCAGGGAAACACTTACTTACATTTACATTTTTGATAATAAATATTAAAAGGAGACAGATGAAGAGATGCGTAAGGCAAGGCATGTGAGAAGGGGAACGAAGCCAACATGCTTCTGGAAACCACCACATGTTCAGCTATCTGGAAGTTCTCAAAACCTCGTTCTTTTGGGTTTGTACGCAGAGTTCATTACATGGGCAGGATGGATTAATTTATTAATTTATTAATTTATTGACCATTAATGATAAACTTACCCTTCAGCCTCTGTCCCCTCACTAGAAGTTGAACCCAGGAAGGGGAGGGATTTGTGAGAATCTCAATTTATAGCTAGTTGACACAACTGCCTTACAATTGGCATCTGAAGTGGGAGGTGGAAGTTTTAGGGATTGAGTCTTCAACCTATGGGATCTAACATTATCTCTGTAGATAGTGACAGAATTGAATGAAACCAGAGGACAGCCTGCTGGTGTCCACTGGAGAACTCATTGCTTGCTTTTAGCGGAGAAAACTTCCACACATTTGGTCACAGAAGTCCTCCATGTTGATTGTTGGTGAGAGCATAGATAAAAACTGGGTCTCAGATGGTTTATTTTTCTTTTTTAAATTGAATTCATTATAATTATTATTATTATTATTATCTAATTTGCATGTGTTCCCCCATCTTGAGGCTACCTAAGGGCTACTGGGTATCAATCAACTTATTTGCAAACAAAAAGGCCTTATGGGGACCACAGGTGGTATAGTGGTTAAGGCAGTGGACTCCCATATGGCTGACTGGTTTAAGTGCCAGCCCAGGCGGCTTGAAAATCATATAAATTGTATGTGCATACATGCTCAAAATCCCAGGAAGAGGATGGAGAAGAAGGGATTACAGTGTGATCATCCCTCCTACGGGTGATTTCTCACTTTCCTTCTCACTGTCTCTCTCTGGTGAGTATACACACCCTATGACAAAAACAAAAACAAAAACAAGACATCACTTCTGATTAGATTGCAAAGATTTTAAGAGTTTTATACCAGGAAACAGGAATAAAGACCAAATATATATATAACATAATATTTTGGCAGGGCATGTGAGACCACCTGTGGTCCCCGTAAGGTCTTTTTGTATGCAAATAAGCTGATTGATACCCAGCAGCCCCTAGGTAGCTTCAGGAGGGGGAACAAGGCAGGAGGAAGAATATAATATTAGAGTCTTTGTAGGATCAGGGCCTGAAAACCCCACCCACAACCTCTAGTGAGGGGACAGAGGCTGAAGGGTAAGTTTATCATTAATGGCCAATAAATTAATCCATCCTGCCATGTAATGAACTCTGCATACAAACCCAAAAGAACAGGGTTCTGAGAACTTCCAGATAGCTGAACATGTGGTGGTTTCCAGAAGCATGTTAGTTTCCCCTTCTCACATTCCCCCTCTCACATGCCTATATATACATATATATATATATATATATATATATATATATATATATACACACACATATATATATACACACACACACACACACACACACACACATATATATATATATATATATATATAAAAACATAATATTTTGCATATAATATAATATTTCTGGTATATAGAAATAAACCAACTGAGGGACCAGCAGATGGCATGGTGGTTAAGGCACTGAACTCCCCCATGGGGAGTGATTGATATATCAATCACAGTGTTACAATATTTTTCTACACATTTTTAAAAGTAACATATTGATTTTGGGGGTTATGGAAATACAAAATTTTACTAACATAAATATCAGAAGAAAATATTGCATTGAAACATATGTTACATAATGCTGAGTATTAAAAACCAAGACATGGCACTTTTGACTTCCACTCTGATAGGTAAAGGGCTTAGAAGTCATTACTTCCGTCCTGTCTACAAGAAACAAACTGAAAATCAACAATTTTTATTTTTTTAAGAGAGATTTTTGCTGTAGGGTGCATATGCTCGCCAGATAAACAGAGACAGAGACAAAGAGAGAAGTCATGCTCCCGGGGGGAAGGCTACACCTCAATTCCTTCTCCTCTCAGGATTTTGGGCACACACACACACACACACACACACACACGGCAGGCATGAGTTTTAAGCTGCTGGTAAGGGACTCAGGACTCAGAAAACCTGACATCCTCCAAACGAGAGGAAGAATCCCAGCCTATAGGGAAATTTTGCTGGATATAGGAATAGGTAGAAATTGAAAAAGTAACTGAGTAGCTTAACAGAGATTGAGGATTGACTATGGGCTTTGGGTAGATATGTCACCCCCTATAATTTTTCTGATTTAAATAGTGAGAAATATGACTCTAGGTCAGATATTGGCTGATTTTTAGGAAACACTACTGATGACAAGAGAGAGAGGGATGACTATAATTGTAATTGCTGAAGTGCTATTCTGAATGGGTAAAGTTTTAATAATGTGTAAATAAAGTATGATAAGTCTGCAAGATAAACACTGAGATAAATGTTTAGAAAATATGAGAACACAGGTGGTCAAAAAATAAATAGTACATCATCTAGACTTGATCTTTTGGATTTATTGTCTGTTCTGTTAAATTTATTAATTATCTCTTCTGCAACTGATGGAAGAATTTAGCTTGAAAGTTAAAACTTCCTGGGGGTTCAGTGTTGCACTTTTCCTTGTCATTTTCATGACTCTACCTATAGGAGAAGCTCTCCCAGGTTATCATAGTGAAGATATACCTATTCGTTTTTCCTTTCCCCTATCCAATATCTATTTCCTTATTAAGACACAAATTCTTAAAATTCAAAATTACAAGGAAAAAACCAGTTAACATATGAGCAGAAGTTCTGTACAGATACTAAACCAAAGAAGATACACAGATGGTAAGTAAGCAGAAAAAAAAAGGCTAATAGCATGTAATTAGGCAATTTCAAATGAAAACAACAATAAGATGTTACTATACACCTACTCGAGTATCTAAAATTCAAAATGCCAACAATATCAAATGCTGGCCAGGAAGTAGAGCAACAGTCATTGTTATGGGAATGCAAAATACATAGCAGTTCTGGATGATTGTCTTGCAGTTTCATACAAAGCTAACCACAGTTTCGCCATACTCTCTAATAATTTGTTTCTAGGTATTTCAAAAGAACTGAAAACTTATGCCCACAAAAAGCCCTGCACATAACTGTTTATGGCAGATTTACTTAATAATTCAGTTGCTCAATACTGTAAGGAGCCAAGATGTTAGGTGAATGAACAAACTATGGCACCTTCATAGACTGGAATATTATTCTGGATGAAATAGTCAAAGACGTCAACAAAAGACAAGAAGAAATCCTAAACGTAGATTGCTTAGTAAAAAAGCCAGTCAAAAAAAAAAAAAAAAAAAAAAAAAAAAAACTATGTATTTTATGATTCCAACTGTTTGGCACTAGGAAAAAAGCAAAACTGTGGCAACTGTAAAAGGACCAGTAGTGGCCAGGGTTTTGGTGGAGGAAAGGAAGAATGAAGAGGTAGAACCCATGGTGTTTTTAGGGCTGTGAAACTCTCCTATATGATGTTTTAATGGTCATATTAGTCATCTGTCCAAACACATAGAACAATAAGCTATGAACTTCAGCTATGTGTCTGTATCAGTTCATCTCTGTAACAAATACACCACACCAATGCAAGGTATTCATAAAGGAAAACTGGGAGCATGGGAGAGAGTGGCTATGTGGGACCTTTTTGTACTGTGCATCAGTTTTCCATAAACTTAAAGTGACTCTAAAATCTGAACTCTATTAATTAAAAAAAAATTGTAAGAACACCCAAGAGATGCAGTACCAGGAAAATATTTAAAACCCCAAATAAATTCTACTAAATAGCAATATACTTGTTTATTTACTTTTCCTACCCATATCTGATTAGAAGTCACTGATTAGAAATAAAAAATTTGGATGGGAAGGTATGAATAAAGGTGCACTCAAATTATAAGGTAGCTGTCGATAATCCTATCTAGACCTATAATGGTCTAGAAAAATTTAGTGTAGTAGAAAATAACCCTAGATATGTTTGATAGCTATTAAGAGAGCATAACATTTATGGCAATTTTATCTGTAAGTAAAAGTAAATTCAGACTTCCATATGCCTCAATTTTGTGAACAGCTATCATCTCACATAATAAGAAATATTAATAGAGTATACCTCTAAGTTTGGTTTAGTCCATGGTATATCAATTATTAATGCTTTTATCTGTAGTGATAGAAATTCCAGAAGCAATGTCTCCAACAAAATAATGATTTTATTTTCTTTCTGTACCAGTAGTATAGACTTTGGCAGTCACAGAGATTGACTCAGGTCTCAACTGTGTCAGAATCAAAGTTCTGTGACTGTCTTACTCTTTTCTTCGTGGTTGCTTTGTAAAGGCAAAATGGCTTCTTTGTCTATAGTAGCACATGATTTTTCCAATAAGGAAAGAGACAGGAAAAGAATAAAAGGTCTTGCACTTGCAATAAATGATAGGAAGTGTTTGTTTTTTAAAGGTTTTTGCCATAGGGATCATGCACTCACTAGAGAGAGATGGAAACAGGAAGGCCATGCCACAATCCTTTCTTCTTCATTTTCCTCCTGAGAGTTTTGGGTTCACATGCATGTGCACTCAGTGTGATTTTCAAACAGCCAGGTCTGGGACTTGAACCATGGTCAGCCATGTGAGAACCCAGTGCCCAAACCATCACATTGCTAGCCCCACAAACATATTTTTAGTTCATTTCATCAATATCCCAACAAAATCAAAATTCTTTTAGTAAGAAAAAAGGGAGAAATGGATATATTACATTCAACTAGATGGCTCCAGCACAAGAAGCCATCTTTGCTCTGCCATCCCCAGGCTCTCAGCTTTAGCCTGGACCTGCCTGGAATCATAAAAGACCTCGTATTGCAAAAGCAATCCTGCGCAAGAAGAAAGGAGTAGGAGGCATACCACTCTCTGATCCCAAGATATACTATAAAGCTGTGATCATCAAAACAGCATGGTATTGGCATAAAAACAGACATGTGGACCAATGGAATAGAATAAAGAACCCATAAATAACCCCCAAAGCTTGCAGCCAACTGATTTTTGACAAAGGATATCAGTCAAGCCATTGGGAAAAGGAAAACCTCTTTAGTAAATGGTGCTGGAAAAACTGGGTATCCACCTGCAGAAAGATGAAACTGAACCCCCATCTTTCACCATTAACAAAAATCAACTCAAAATGGATCAAAGATCTGAACCTAAGACCTCAAACAATAAAATTACTGGTGGAAAATGCTGGGGAAACTCTAGGAGATATTGGAGTAGGCAAAGACTTCTTAAATAAGACTCCCAAAGCACAGGCAATAATCCCTGAAATAGACAAGTGGGACTATATCAGACTAAGAAGTTTCTGCACAACAAAGGACACAGTAACAAGTGTGAACAGACAACCCTCAGCATGGGAGAATATTTTTGTTAAATATGCCTCAGACAAGGGACTGATAACCAGAATACACAGGGAACTCAAGTACCTTATGCGAAAAAAAAAATGATTAACCCAATTAAAAGATGGGAAAATGAGCTGAACAAAAATCTCTCTAAGGAAGACATATGAACAACCTAAAAGCATATGAGGAAATGCTCAACATTCTTCATCATAAGGGAGATGCATATAAAAAGCACAATGAGATACTACCTAACACCTGTCAGAATGGCAGATTAAGAATATAAAAAGTGATAAGTGTTGGCGGGGATGTGGTGAAAAGGGAACCCTCCTACACTGTTGGTGGGAATGTAAACTGGTTCAACCACTGTGGAAAACAATATGGAGGTTCCTCAAAGATCTACAAATAGGACTACCATTTGATCCAGCAATCCCACTTCTGGGTATCTACCCAAAGGACAGGAGAATGCTCAGTCATAAAAGTGCTTGCACATCAATGCTTATTGCAGCATTATTCACAATTGCCAAGACATGGAATCAACCTAAATGTCCACAAACTGATGAATGGATTGGAAAAGTGTGGCATATATACTCTATGGAATACTACTCAGTCATGAAAAATAACAAAATCCTGGAATTTGATAGAAAGTGATCAGATATGGAGGATCTATTGCTGAGTGAACTAAGCCAGGCTATGAAAGAAAGATATTGTATGTATCCACTAATATATACCAACTATCTGCACTCTATGGTAGAGAGCGAAATATTGGAGGACATAAAAGCAGTGAAAGTACTTAACGAGAATAAGACAGTGTGGATTGGGGAGGTGAAGAGAAGAAGATAGAGAAGAGAATAGAGAGGCAGCATTAGTGGGAAAGAGATATGGCTTATTACCTGTTCACAATGATGTGTATAGTATTCTCAACTGGATTGGTCTGAGAAGTATTTCATGATGGGAAAAGTCTTTTTACAAGCAAAATGAGACACAGTGATTGACTGTTTAAAAAATAATTGGAATAATAACAATAATGATTGGGAAAACAATGAAAAGATATTGAATGATGAAGTGGGGAGATTAATGTCTCTGTACTGACTGACATGCATGGCATTCCTTTTTGAAAAAGCAATGTAATACACTGTAAAGTTATATGCAATCCAATGTAATATAAACAAGATTATGATGATAATAAAAAATAAATAAATAATTTTTAAAAATCATTATTTACAATAAAATTATTTGCTTTCAAACTAAAAAAATATATATGTAGACTAATAGATCAGAATAGAGATGCCAGATATAAACCCCAAAATGTACAGTCAACTGCTGTTTGGCAAAGGGCACAAGTCAATCCAGTGGGGGGAAAAAATCTCTTTAACAAATGATGCTGGAAACACTGGGTATACACCTGCAAAAAGATAGAGACACTAATCCCCCAAAGAAACCTGTGGGATTACATTAGATTAAAAAGATTCTTTGCAGCAAAAGAAACAATAATTAGAGTGAATAAACAATCCTAGGAATAGGAGAATATTTTTGCAAACTATGCCTCAGATAAGGGACTGATTATCAAGATATAAAGGGAACTCAAACAGCTACCAGAAAAAAAAAAAAAAAAAAAAAAAAAAAAAAAGATGGGCAAATGAGTTGAATGGACAACTCTCTAAGGAAGACATAAACGCCAAAAAGCACATGAAAAAAATGCTCAACATCTCTTATTATAAGTGAGATGCAAATAAAGACTACAATGAGATAGCATTTTATTTCCGTCAGAAGGACTTAGAATAAAAATATAAAGAGTGATGTGCACTGGTGAGGCTGTAGTGAAAGGGAACTCTCTGACACTGCTGGTGGGAATATAAATTACTAGTACAGCCACTGTGGAGAACAATATTTGGAGGTTCCTCAAAACCTACAAACAGAATTACTACATGATCCAGCAATTCCACTCCTGGTTATCTACCCAAAGAATAGGAAAATACTCAGTCAGAAAAACATTTACACATCCATATTTATTGCAGCACTATTCATGATTGCTTTGACATGGAACCAACCCAAAGTCCATGAACAGGTGAATGGATTGAAAAAGTGTGAAACATATACACTGCAGAATAATACTCATTGCACACACAAAAATGAGACCCTGGCATTTGATAGAAAGTAGACAAATTTGCAAGATTTAGTGCTAAGTGAAAGCAAGCAACAAAATGAAAAAAAGGCATTGTATGTCCTCACTCGATATATAACGAATGTCTGTACTCTATGGCAGAAACTGAAATATTGGACTATATAAAGGCATGGAGAGCAACTGCAGTACCACAGACAGTGTGGGAGAAGGGTGAGAAATGGCACAAGGTGAGAGGGAGGAAAAGGGGAAAAAAGAAAGAGGCAAAACAGTTAAATACAAAATAGAAAATTATCTGTTGAAAATAATAGGTATAGTAATACCTTTCACTGGGCCAATCAATGTTTTTTGGATGATAAAATTCATTTTGTATGCTGTAATGGTATACAGTGAATAAATTTATAAAAAAAAAAAAAGAGAGTGTAGACCATGACCAGATAGACTTTATCCTAGGAATGCAAGAATGGCCCAATATCAACAAAACAATAAATGCAATATATTACATTAACATAAAGAAAGATAAAAACCACATGATCATATAAATTGATGCAGAAAAAAAATCTGATAAAATACAACATACCTTTACAATTAAGATTATCAGCAAAATAAGTATAAAAGGGACATTTCACAGGTATAGAAAAAATTATCAAATTTGTCTGGAAACATATAAGACTCTATCTTGCCAAGGCAATATTGTTCAAAAAGAACAAAGTAGGAGATATCTTATTACCTAATCTCAAAATATATTACACAGATGTGATAATCAGAACAGCATGGTATTGACACAAAAACAGACACATATACCAATGTAACAGAATCCATAAATAAACCCCAAAACTTACGTAAAGTCAACCTATTTTTCACAAAAGACACAAGACAATTTAGTGGGAAAACAAAGTCATTACAGCAAATGGTGCTGGAAGAACTGAACATTTGCCTTCAAAAAAATGAAACTGGATCTCTATCTCTTACCACCAACAAAAAAATCAACTCAAAATGGATCAAAGATCTAAACCTAAAGACCCAAACTATACAACTACTGGTAAAATACACACGGAAAAAAATTGAAGATACCGAAGTAGGTAAAGATATCTTAAATAAGACTACTAAAGCACAGGCAATATTTCTGAAAATAGACAAATTGGATTACATCAAGCTAAAAGCTTCTGCATAGCAAAGAAAACAATGAGTGAAGAGAAAACTCAGGGACCAGCAGTTGGCATAATGGCTATGTCACTGGACTCCCATGTAGTCAACGTGGTTTGAGTCCCGGACCTGGTGGCTTGAATTCATGCCAAGCTCGTGTGCGCTCATGGCCAAGATCCTGAGAGGAGAATGGAGGAAAAGGGATTGCGGTGTGGCCATCTTCCCTGGGGGGTGATTTCTCACTTTCTGTCTCTCTGTTTCTCTCTGTCTTTCTGGTGAGCGCACACGCTCTATAGCAAAAACCTCTCAAAAAAAAAAAAAAAAAAAAAGAAAGAAAAGAAAATTCAAGAATGGGAGAAAATATTTTCAAGCTATGCTTCTGATAAGAGAATGATAACTAGGATATATAGGAAACTCAAGCAACTCACCTATGAGAGTATGAATAGTCCAATTGAAAATGGGAAGGTGAGCTGAACAGAAAACTGTCTAAGGAGGACATATAGGTAGCCAAAAAGCATGTAAAGAAAAAAGGTACATCTCTTATCATACGAAAAATGCAAATCAAAGTCACAATGAGATACCATTTAATCCCAGTCAATAGAATGGCTGTAATAAAAAAAAAAAAAATGACAAGTGCTGATGATGTTGTATTGAAAAGGGAACACTCTTACACCATTGGTGGGAATGTATAATCACTGTGTAAAATAGTATGGAGTGTCCTCAAAAACCAACAATTAGAAATACCATATGATCCAGTAATCTCATTCCTTGGCATTTACCCAAAGGATAGGAAAACCATCAGAAAGACACTGCACATTCGTCTTTTCTCCAGTATGATTCACAATTACTATGTCTTGGAATCAATTCAAATGCCCTAGGATGGGTGACTGGATTGAAAAACGGTCACATAACATCTGCTACTTTGTGCCCAAATATAGAAATCTCTCTTTCTTTCTCTTTCCCTTTTTTTCTCTTCTCTTTTTCTCTTCCTCTTCTAATAAAACAACCCATCCTATTGGATTAGGGTTGCATTCCTTCTAATCTCTTTTAAACTTATGTCCTAAAAGCCCTGTCTTCAAATACAGTCACATTAGAGGATCACGACTTCAACATATGAATTGTGCAGAGGGGACATGATTCATAGCTTAGGTCATCAGTATTGATCCCAAGGACAATAAAAAGATAATAATAAATACCGTGAACAACCACCTGCCCATATATTTAATAACATAAGTGAAATTAACCTTTTAAAGGTTTATTTTAGATACAAATGATCAACAATTAATAGAAGAAACAGGATCTGAACAGAAATCAGATGAATATGGAAGATTTAATGGTAAGCAAAGCAAGCCAGACTATGAAAAAGAGACATTGTATATCTCCACTTAATCTATACCAAATGTCTATGGCAGAAACTGAAAGAAGGAAGCCATAATATCATGGGAAGAAATTTTGGACACTAGAGAGTATAGGAGGAGGGCAGGAATCAAGGGAAAACAAAACAAAATATTCTAAGGGCAAAAAAAAAAAAAAAGGAAAACTACAATTTTTAGGCTTTGGTTAAAAACATATCAATATTGGTTCATTAGTCATAGCAAAAGTGCCATGCTAATGGCTTTATTATGGGGAGATACTAGATGTATAGTAAATGGGAACTCTCTGTATTATCTTTGCAACTTCCCCGTAAACCCAAAACTATTCTAAAAGTAAAATACTTCTTAAAAATATCAAAGATAAGTATATTTTGTAGACCTTATTTTCTCTCCCTTATATCTTAAATGTACATGGTTCTTTGTATTAAAAATAACTCCCATATCTTATTTGCAGTGCTAACAACTTTATAAATATCACCAAAAATTCACTTTACATACAGGCAACAAATTTTGATAGACTGCTAGTAGGCCAAAGACCTCCATTTTTAAAGCCCTTCATGTAAAGGAATAAAATGATACTGCTGTGAAAGTAACTTTCGGAGGTAATTTGTCCCTGTGACTCCATACTAATTGAAGCTTTAGTTTTCAGCCAACAAAAAGAACAACCTAATTAAGAAAACACCATTAAACTCATTATGGATGTATGTTCACTTACAAATGATATTTTTGAACTTACAGAGGGTTTAAAAGGAACAAAATATAAAATACAACTGACATATTACTTGGATTCTATTCAACTGGCTTTTAAAGATATTTGTTAGCAATGCATGCAGATTTTAAAAGACCTGTTCCAAAACAATAGACAATTTTCCCCTTCCTTCTTTTTCTACTTGCCTCTTGTGTAGTAAAAGAACTTATTGGCCTTCCTCTTCTACTTACCTCTTTTTTTATCTTTTTTGGAGAGGTTTTCGCTATAGGGCGTGTGTGCTCACCAGACAGAGAGAGACATAGAGACAGAAAGCGAGAAATCACCCCCCCAGGGGGGATGGTCATACCGCAATCCCTTCTCCTCCATTCTCCTCTTGGGATCTTGGGCATGCAAGCACACGCGCCCAGCACGCGAACCGTGGTCGACTACGTGGGAGTCCAGCGACATAACCATTACACTAACTGCTGGTTCCCTTCTACTCACCTCTTGAGTAGTAAAAGAACTTACTGGAAAAATAATTTTCAAGAAACCGTCTCTTTTGCTGTACAGCTACAATAGTACCTGGAAAAAATGTTCACACTTAATTATTTTTTTTCTAATACCCCTTTGAAAGCTTAGGTAATGTAGCATTAGAAATCAGAAAGTAATGTGGGACCAGCAGTTGGTGTAATGGCTATGTTGTTGTATTCCCATGTAGTTGACTGCGGTTCGAGTCCCAGACCTGGTGGCTTAAAAACACACACCAGGTGCGTGTACGTATGTGCCCAAGATCCCAAGAGGAGAATGGAGGAGAAGGGATTGCGGTGTGGCCATACCCCCTGGGGGATGATTTCTCACTTTCTGTCTCTCTCTCTGTCTTTCTGGCAAGGGCACGTGCCCTACAGCAGAAACCTCTCAAAAAAGAAAAAAAAAAAGAAAGAAAGAAAGAAAGAAAAAAGTAATGGAAATAGTGTGCCCCGTAATGACATTTTAGTCAATGACAGACCAATATATGATGGTAGTCCTTTAAGATTATAATGGGCTCTGTTATAAGGCCTAAGTGTGTAGTAGGCTATGCTATCTAGGTTTGTGTACGTACACTGTAAGATATTTCTGAAATGATTAAATCACTTAAGATGAATTTTCAGAATATATCCCCATCTTTAAGCAAGGCATGAGTGTAATAGAATATGTCAACTGTCTAATTATATGAAAAACTATTAGCTCTTTACCTAATATGTTTCATTTTTTAAAAGTCCAAAGGGCCTTGTGATTAAAAAAATAAATGAGGACCAGCCCATGACCCGATGGTTAAGGTGGCTGGATCTCAATAGCTGACCACAAAGTTCAAGTCTCTGATCCCATGACTTGAAAAACACACCAGTGTTACTGGCAGGTGGCATAGTGGTTAAGATGCTGGACTCCCACATGGTCAACTGCAGTTTAAGTCCCGGACCTGGCAATTTGCTTTCTCACTTTCTCTTTCTCTCTCTCTGTCTCTTTCTAGTCAAATCAAAATAAATAAATAATGAATGAATAAATTATTTTTAGAAAAAAGAAAAACACACCAGATGCAAGTGTGTGCACGTATGCTCAAAATTGCTAAGAAAAAGGAAGAAATGGAGAAAGGATTTCAGCATGACTGTGCTCCATGGGAGTGCTTTCTCACTCCCCTTGTTCCACATCTCTGTGGTGAGGACATGCACTTTGTGTCAAATTAAAAATCAATCAATCAATCAATCATATTTCCAGTTTTGGGTTCAACACATATGGAGCTTGGGGAGTGTCACTCCCATGTTATACGGCTTGTCAACTTTGCTACCCTCTTAACTATGAAGCACTGCAGATCTGGTGATTAACAGCCTATTGTGTGTGCCACCGTATCTATTCCTTCTCAGATACGGATTGTGTCATTTCTTTATCATAGGGCATATAGCACTTTTATTCCACTCTCTTCATTATAATGTTCACATTTATTTTACTCTTTGTTCCAAAGGTAAATATAATTTATACGTACCTCTAGTCCTTTTTTAGTAACTTTCAAAATCTTCATTAGTTTTCTGAAGTTCATTATTCAATAATTTCCTCAAGGAAGAACTCATAGGGAAAATGTTCCCTGACTTGTGGCACATTCAAAACAGTTTTTCTTAAGCTTTTTTCTCAGAGGATGGCTAGGCTAAATATAAAATCTGTGTTTTACACTTTCTTTCATTAAATATCTTAAAGGTATTTCTCATTATGTTCCGGCATTGAAAATTGCTATGGGGACATCTGAAGACAACCTGATACCATTTTCCCTAAAAAGTGACTTGAACTCTCTGCTTCGAAACATTCTCTTTTATTCTATTTAATTTAATAAGCTTACCAGGATATACCTTGCTTTTGAATGTTCTAGTTTGCTTTTATTTAAGATATCCTTTCATGGTCTTCATTTTTAATTGGAATATGTAATATTTTTTGTTCCTGAAATGTTTTAAAATATAAATTTTTTTTGTTTCTCACTTTTTTAAGCATTATATCTTTTGCACTTATTTGTGTGTGTGTGTGTGTGTGTGTGTGTGTGTGTGTTGTTTTTTGCTCTTGTTTTTTATTTTAATCAGAGGACATGTGCACTTGCCACAGTGAGACAGAGCAACAAAGAGAGAAGGAGAGAGAGAAAGCACCTCCCAGTGAGTCATGATCTCATCACAATCCCCTGTTCTCTATCCATCATTATCCATACAACTGACTTACTACATGGATCTCATATTGGGATTTGGGGCAAACATGCACACATGCCAGTGTAATTTCTAAGCTGATAGAGCCAAGACTCAAACTGTGTGGTCAGCCATGTGGGATCTGGCTCCCATAATCACTAGGCCATTGGACTGGCCCTGTGTAGTCTTTTAAAAATCTTTATTTCAATTTTAATTTGATCCCATCATACATTTTTTTTGAGAGGTTTTTGCTATAGGGCGCATGAGCTCACAAGAAAGAGAGAGAGACAGAGAGATAAAAAGCGAGAAATCACCTCCCGGGGGGAGGGGGTATGACCATGCCACAATCCCTTCTCCTCCATTCTCCTCTCGGGATCTTGGACACACATGCACACACTCCTGGTCTGGGACTCGAACCGCGGTCCACTTCATGGGAGTTCAGCAACATAGCCATTATGCTAACTGCTGGTCCCCCATCATACATTTTTTTATCCCTACGGTTTCCCACAAGATATATAATACTTTTTGTTTCCATAAATTCTTTTAATGTTTACTTATTTCTTTCTCCAGAAAGACTAAGAGAAAGAGATACCCTCAACAGAATCCTCGCACCACAATCCACTCTCAGCCTTAAGTAGCCTGGATTATATGCACACATGTGCCTGGGGTACTTGGAAGTCTGAGATGTGAGATCCAGAACCCCTCTCATGTGGGTCCATTTGAGTTACCCCTATGCTACTGCTTGACTCCTGTTCCCTTCAATTTGTCTTTCTATGATTATTTTTTCTACTTCTTTCTTTTTTTTTTTTAAGAAAGATTTTTGCTAAAGGTTGTGTATGCTCAATAGTGAGACACCGAGAAACAGAGAGACAGAAAATAAGAAATCACACCCCTCCTCCCAAGGGAGGATGGCCATGATGCAATCCCTTCTCCTCTCAGGATTTTGGGCACTCATGCACATGTGCCTGTCATGAGTTTTAAGTTACTGGGTCCGAGACTCAAACTGTGGTTGACTATGTGAGAGTCCAGTGATGAAACCATTATGCCATCTACTTGTCTCCTCTACTTCTTTTTTTTTTTTTTTTTTTTTTTTTGCTGTAGGGCACGTGCGCTCGCCAGACAGACAGAGACAGAGAGACAGAAAGCAAGAAATCACCCCCCAGGGGGATGGTCACGCTGCAATCCCTCTCCTTCATTCTCCTCTCGGGATCTTGGGCATGCATGCACACGTGCCTTGCATGAGTTTTAAGCCACTGGGTCCGGGACTCGAACTGTGGTCGACTACATGGGAGTCCAGCGACATAGCCATTACGCTAACTGCTGGTCCCCTTCTCCTCTACTTCTTTATTGCATATGGTCAAGTTGTATTTTTTCATATTCCATTGTCTTGCTATCTTATGCAAACACCATTTTTTAAAAATCAATTATAGTTCTTCTGCATAGAAGCAGTTACTTCCATAAAGATTACACACACACACACACACACACACACACACACGTATGTTTGTTTGTTTTTAATTCATAGTAAGATATATCCTCACACATTTTATCTGCTCCACAGAAGTTTTTCTGTAGTGTTCTTTGTTTTTCAATTCTGATGCTGTTTTTTATTAAAATATCCTTGTGTTAATATAACACCCATTCATTTTTCATTTCTCCTCATCAAGCAAACAATACATTTCTTGAAAAATGATATAAAGAATTTCTATGTGTAGAGAGATATTCTTCTAGTCTTTCATGCTTTGCCTCCAAGGGGATCTTTCCTTCTTTACTGTCATTGGAACAAAGAGCTTCCTTCAAATGGCTTTTTTTTAACCTACTCGAGTGAATTTTCCTTCCCTGCGTTTATAATGAAGCTAACTCCCTGACAGCTTTTGCTGCTCCATCTTCTCTACTTGTCTCTATTACTGCAATGAGGGAGGAGCCTTTGCAATCCAGAGAGAGCCCCATGATTCTAAGAAACGTTCATTTTTCCTGGTGCTCTCTGAGGTCTGCCACTAAGCTCTGCCCATTATCTATTTCTTCACAATAGATTTTGTTCAATCTTAACATTTCTGTGTATTTGAAATCTATAAATCAAAAGGGTCTCTCTCTCTCTCTCTCTCTCTCTCTCTCTCTCTCTCTCTCTTCTTTTTTTAGAGGTTTTTGCCTTAGGCCATGTGTGTTTGCTGGAGAGAGAGAGAGAGAGAGAGAGAGAGGAAAAGAGAGACATCATCGTTTAGGGGCATAGCCATGCTGCAATCCCTTCTCCTCCCAGGAACTTGAGCATGGCACACACATGCGCCTGTGACCGAACTGCTATGCCATCTGTTAGACTCTCTGATTCTTGTTTATGGGAGAATTTTTGTATGATTTCTAGAAGGAAATAGGAAAGATGTTGAGTTACACAATAGTATTTATACCAGAATTCCCCGATGCCTTTCTGCTTAACAAAGATTTACCAGCTACTTATTTAAATTTTTGTTTGTTGGGTTTAATGCAGTTAATTCACAAAAAAAGAAAATTAGATACATATTATCTTACTCAAGACATAAACTAAAATTTAGAAGTTCTTAAGTACATTTGCAACTTAAGCAAACTAACAAAAAGTTTTGTGGGTATAAGATATATTACAATAAAACAGCAGAAAATCTGATAGGAAGATTCCTTAGTTACCATGGTTTGACTATTTTAGTACCTCCACATTAAATTTCTTCCAAAACTTACCACTATTTGGCCTTATCTATTCATCTTGTAACTAACTGAGCAATTCCAAATTGTGTTTTCCCACAATCCTTATATTTTTCCAAAAGATTTCACTAACAACTGATAGAGGTTTATAGCTATTATTTGACTAACAGGGAAAATGTATAGTTTTTAGATATGAAGACTGAATGAAAGAAAATGGATTTACATCTTATTTATTTTTCCCAACTTGGAATTAAACCCAGCAGTAAGTGTCAAATCTTAGTATTGAGTCTGGCACAAAAAAAGAGCGTAATAGTTATTCTTGATTTTATTATGTACCGTCAACATCATTATTGCTATTCAGTAGGGAGTAAAATATGGGCTTATTTTCCAAAATAAATTATTCAGGCTACAAACAGGAACATAGTAAAAAAACAGAAGTCCATGTCAAATTTTCAGTGTTTCATCAAAAAATAAAGAAAATTACATATGACTGTGGCCTTTTCTTTCACTTCCATGATTGGTAAAGTGAAAAAACCTAATAAAGACATAATATTGGCCAAATGAACCAACATCTAAGTTACTATAACAGTTTTGGCTTTTATTTGTTTAGTTCCAACATATAAGACATACAGTAAAGTAAAAAAGCAGTCATAGAAAATATAAGTAAATTTGGAATACAAATATTTTCTCAAAAATTACTCAAGCATAAGATCACATGAGATTTGTGTGATTCGTGTGCAGCATAAATTTTGATTTTTTTCTGCAAAATCAACTGACAGATTATATAAGAAACCTTTGAGATATCCATATCATTTCAACTAATAATGTTATTAAGAAAATAAGTAAATGAAGACAAACTTATAAAGAAGACACATAATGAAAAAAATGTTTATATTAGAAATTAGTAAAAAAAACCCTCAATACTAAATAGCAGGAAAATTCTTCTTTTTTTTTTTTTTTTGGAGAGGTTTTTGCTATAGGGCGCGTGCGCTCGCCAGACAGACAGAGAGAGACATAGAGACAGAAAGTGAGAAATCACCCCCCAGGGGGGATGGTCACGCCGCAATCCCCTCTCCTCCATTCTCCTCTTGGGATCCCAGGCACGCACGCACACGCGCCCGGCGTGAGTTTTAAGCCACCGGGTCCAGGACGCGAACCACGGTTGACTACGTGGGAGTCCAGCGACATAGCCATTACGCTAACTGCTGGTTCCCAGTAGCGGGAAAATTCTTAAAAATGCATAGCATATTCATATAACACAATGTCATATATTCACAGAAAAAAATAATTTAAAGCTTTTTAGTATGCTGGAAATGTTTTACATTAAATTTGAAGGAAAAAGTACAGGACACCTAATTAATTCTGTTGTGCTATCAATTATGCAAAATTTATAAACGCAAAGAGAAAACATGCTAAAGGAAATACAGTAATATATAGATTATATTTATTTCTAGATTACAGGAATAAAATTAGTTTTTTTATTGTGTACTTTAAAAAATTATCTACAGTAAATGCATATTTAAAATGATCATTTTGATGATATAATAATAAGATAAGGTTGATTTAAAGTACTTCAGGCTGAAAGAAAGGGACTTTGCCCCCATGATAAGCCTCCTTTCTTTGTTAATGTCAAGGTATTTTAATATTATCAAACGTTTCTACTTATTATCTTCTTTGGAATTCGTGTCTTTCAAATATCTAATTTAACTCTAAGGTGCAAATATTACCCATTTCCTAAATTATTGAGCTATAATTACTATGATCCGATTTTGAGCATTAAAAGCTTATTAAAACGGTAGTATAACTTCCTCTCCTGTGACATTTAAATCAGATCCCTCCTTTATCTTTGAGGCATAATCTACCTTGTCTGGAGAAATAATCAGATTCTTAGATGAAATTATTTCAATAATTAGTGTACTTAAAGTCATATTTAATACGAAGAGACTGACTCATTTCATGACCGATTATGCACCTTTTAACCTGCCCTGCTTATCATAGTGCATGGTTTTTGCTCTAACATTTTCAAAATTTCTAAAATTTTAAAGAATTAATTATTTTCTAAACAAATCCAGGTGTATCCAACAAGTTGCCTGGATTTCAATGCTTTTTTTTTTTTTTTTTCTAAGACGTTTTTGCCTTAGGAAATGTGCGTTCACTGGAGAGAGAGACAGAGACAATGAGAGGGAAAGTAAAAAATCATCTCCTGGGGGAAGGTCACCTGAGATCTTGGGCATGCACACACACATGCTCAGTGTGAGTTTAAAGCCAGCAGGTCTGGGACTTGAACTGCAGTTGACCATTTGGGAGTCCAGCGACAAAACCGCTATACCATCTGCTGGCCCCATGGACTTCATTTCTGTAGGCAGCTAGAATCATCTGACTTTTGACTTCCACTGTTTCAAGTATTTCAATTTTGTTTCCTAAGGGGCTATCAATATTATTAGACACTTATTGTTTATCTTTTATACATTGATTCTTTACAATATACTTGTAGATTCTGTGGAAGTTACAGAAATGAAGACAGAAGAAAAACCATGATTAACTCAAATATGTGGCAAACTGTAATGAGAGTTGTAATGAAGGAACCAATGCGTTGCTTTGCAAGTATAGGGATGGGAAAGATTATTTCTCACCAGGTGAATGCATGCAGATTAAAAGCCACGATGGCTCAGTAAAAGGAAAGGATTCCTCATACCTTGATACGAGATGAAGATAATCACAACACAGTGGGAATGGGATTGCATTTGAGGATTACTCTGTGAATAGAACAGTTAATGTTGCTGTGTGTAGCAACCTGTAGTCTAATCTAAGAAATCTCTTTGCAAAGGATGCTTCTAATTATAAGGAGAGAGCACAATGCTATCTTTATCACTGAAAAATGACATGCAGCTCCCCTTCTGGCAATTTGGGGATAATAGTCACAGCTTCATGTATGAGGATGCAAGTTTTCTCACTGGGTTGCAGGTTCCATTTGTCATTCTGTATTGGCAATATTGCATCAACCTAATTACAGCCATCTAGTGATGTAATTACATGGCTAACAGTGTCACTATGGCTTCACTGGAGTTTTCAAAAGTTAAAGGAGACAATACTAGATCATTGATTTTATATTTTAAAAACAGTATGCAGTTAAATTACCCTTGCAGAACAGAGCTTGCTTTTGTACTGTTTAGATCATTTCTGTAGTCAGATTCCTCAGCTATTATATAAGCACTGAGAAAAGAAATCTGAGGTTGATGATTTTTTTGCCAAGCTTCTGAAATCTTTTGGCTAATGGTACAATCTGAGGGATATCTTTCTATTTTTCTTTTATTCTGCTTCACACTTAGCTCCATCAAGGAATATGTGCATTAGAGTCCTGCTCCTGTCTCTTAACTTTGTTGTAATCAGTTAATATAATCTAGCCAGAGCCAAGTAAATGAAAGTTCAAGTAAAAATGGAAAAATGGGTTTCAGAAAAGAGCTGACTCCAGGAAAGCTAAGGTTAAAGGAAATGCATTTATTCTGAAAAGCATCTATTAATCAGGACTCTGTCTATTTGATTAAAAGCTCTTTCAGTTAAAAGCAACAGAAATCCATTTAAACTAACTTATGTATAAAAGGGAATTTATTATAAGAACAAGGAAGTATGCCCTGGGACCCAAGGGAAGAAGTATAACTGTTCACACCAGGACTGATACCAAGGAATGGGAAAATCAGACACCAAGGCAGATATTTTCAATTGGAGTGCTTCACTCTATCACTTCTTAATTATCTCTTACTCTGGCCTCTTAGATTCAAGCTCACTGCTCTCTTTTTATGCATGTGATTTCATAAGTACATGATGAAAATGACATACTACAGAAACAGCCTTGATTATAAATCAGCTTTTTTATCTAAGTTCAAGTGTTGAGACACTGATGTGTGTAGCCTAATCCCAAATTTCTAGAAGAAAGATTCTAATTGGCACAGGATGAAGCAAGCATCCACTCTTTGTGATTCTAGATATGGCTATTTGTGTGGAATCCTATAATAGAGGTATAGTTGCACATGGGGATAGTTTTCATGAAACTCTTTCCACCTCGAGAAACTACACTTGAAAACCTCTAATGTCTGTTTTAGTAAGAATTTTCTTAAAGAAACAGCATGAGATTTTACGTAAGTCCTTTAACATTATACAACCCATGTGGCAAAACCAGGATGAAGCTCTGTTCGATCTCCCTCCAAAGTCCCTATTCATTGCCAAATTCACAAAGGAAAGACATGTACCAAAGTTTTGTCTTCTATGGTAATTTTAAGGGAAAGAGTTCAGAAGGACACGGGTAATAGACACATTTCAGGAGATACCATTTAGAAGAAAATATTTCTGAATATCTTTGAAAGTGCCGTGAAGGTTAGTCTTATGTTAAGACTAAGGAAGTCCTGAGAATGTGCTGTCCAAAATACTGCTGAGAAGGGAGATGATCAACAGCCACTTTCCAAATCCAGCTCTGAGTGTTCAGAGAAGCCATACTTTTCCTTTGCTATTTCTTTTTTTTTTTTTTTTTTTTTTTTGGAGAGGTTTTTTGCTATAGGGCGCGTGCGCTCGCCAGACAGACAGAGAGAGACATAGAGACAGAAAGCGAGAAATCACCCCCCAGGGGGGATGGTCACGCCGCAATCCCTTCTCCTCCATTCTCCTCTCGGGATCTTGGGCACACACGCACACGCGCCCGGCGTGAGTTGTAAGCCACTGGGTCCGAGACGCGAACCGCGGTCGACTACGTGGGAGTCCAGCGACATAGCCATTACGCTAACTGCTGGTTCCCTCCTTTGCTATTTCTGACCCATGTCTGAGCATGGCAGGCAAGACACTAGGAGTGTCCATTTTCGCAGGGGCTTCCTCTGATGGGCAATATTGACATGATATGCCCATCAGCTGAAACCTTCTTAGAACTGTGCTGCAGCCTGACACTCTTCCCACCCTCCCACTCCCTTCTGACCTCTCCTGTCAGGTGTCAGACCTGCAGTTCAGTCGGTAAGTCAGACCTGCTTTCTCCTGCACTTCCTCCTGGTCTTTCACAGGTATTTCTCTCAGTTAATCTCCTGCATGTCTAATTTCATTCTGGCATACATTTATCAAGGGATATGATAACACAAAAATGTTAGAGTAATTCTTTATAAGGGAAAGGAAGAGAAAGTTAAAATTAAATGCATGCAGTTGGAAAGGCGCTTAAAATAGATTTATTCCCATAATGTTTGTGGGATACTTTAGGACTTTCAATTGGTTTTATTTGACTTTTAGAATAGTATTTATTGGGACCAGCAGTTAGCGTAATGGCTATGTTGCTGGACTCCCACGTAGTCGACCGCGGTTCGAGTCCCGGACCCGGTGGCTTAAACTCACGCCGGGCGCGTGTGCGTGCGTGCCCAAGATCCCGAGAGGAAAATGGAGGAGAAGGGATTGCGGTGTGGCCATCCCCCCTGGGGGGTAATTTCCTGCTTTCTGTCTCTCTGTCTCTCTCTGTCTGTCTGGCGAGCGCACGCGCCCTATAGCAAAAAAAAACCTCTCCAAAAAAAGAAAAAAAAAAAAAAAAAAAAAGAATAGTATTTATTGTTTTTCCCTCTTGGGAAAAACACATGTATAGAATGTATAACACATACGCCAAAAAAGAAAAAAAACCTGTGGAACTTAAAAACTACAAAATAAAATAAACCCAGTATCTTACTATCATTAAATTTTTATATTTGCAAGTCTTAGGGTTATGACTCATCTTTTATAAATTAGCATTAAATTAAACAAACCATTTGGATCTTTTTCTTTTCATTTTCTTTAGTTATCAACATTTCCCAATGTCATCATCTCTTTTTTGAGATTAACATAGATTTATATTTAGAATATTTTCAAAATGTTTATCATATTACTGTTTTTGATTCTAATTACCATTCCGGAAGGAAGGCATAAAGTATAGGGTGATTATAAAATAATGTGAAGATTTAGCTACTACTATAGGACTCACCACATTTTGAGTTTTGGTGTTGGAGGTCAAGCATTAAGAGTATGGGGAAGGGAAGTTAAAAATCTTGGTGCACTTAAAATGTGGAGGAGAGAGGATCAATAATGATCATCACCATTCGGAATGACCCGCCAACGTTTTCCGCCAAATACATTCTGGTGAAACTCTTTTAAAGTGCAGCAAGTGCTTTAAATATTGTGTTGAGTAAAAAGTCATGACATATTTTTCTTTGCAAAAATGTGTTATGACTTTTCTGAAGACTTAATATAACTAATTACTGGCCTGCTGTCCACCATGGTGACCATCATGTGACCACCATTTCCCTTAACCTTACTGAGAAGTCTATCAGAAATAGCAGTGATGGTTTCAGTTTATTTAGTTCCCATGTAAGTCACTTCTGAATGTTTTCCAACCCTCAGACTCAAGTCATTCTACAAGCAAATGAATGTCAACCCTACGGTGGTATGATCAAACAAAACAGACTATACTGACTACCCTCAGTCAGTTCCTCCAAAATTAAGGATTACTTTCAATTACTTGAATTGAATTGGGAGCCCTAAAGCCGACCTACCAGCAAGATACCAATTGGATTCACTGTCACCCCACACATCTTTTCACTGCTGTAGTAACTGCTTACAGGGGCTGGGAGAGAGGAGAAAATTATATATAACACTTTCTTTTAGAAAGGAACACGTGTACCCTCGGAATTTTACATCATGTGAAGAAGACAGGTAGCAATCCCCTGCAGAGAACACGGCGATTTGTACCATTTCCAGCCCTGGAAGGCATTCAGGTCAGGCCCACTGATTGTGCTTATAATAGGTGATAGAATTTCTCTAAAATTTTTATTGTGAGCTAAGATGAATTCTGTGCAATTTTTAATGCATTCTACTGTGTCTAGATGAATGCCCCAGGACAAGAGCAAAAAGTCAATATGGAAGTTTAAGGAGATGGAATGACATCAGCAAGACGCAAAAGTTCTGCTCCCTGCCACAGAAAGTCTCATCAGCAACTATGCACAGACCGGAATATCTTTTTGAAAACCCCAATACTTGGAAACAAGCCTGAGAATAACCATGTGGTTCACAGAACTGAAAAACATTCAAATTAGAGGAGTAAGAAGATCAGTCTTACTCCAACATTGACCCCCTCCCTCAGTGACTCAGTTGGCACAATATCATACAGGAGGAAAAGATACCAGCTTTCCTAGCATTCCAAGATGCTTTCTGGGAAGCCCACTGCAGCTTCAACTCACAAGGAGCACTAGGAGAAACAGAATGGCTAGATGACCCAGAGTCAGGTAGAAACAAAGAAAGGAGGCAGAGAACAAACACATGGGTTTTGGTTCCTCTGTGTTCCTGCTAGCTGTGGTACCAACCTGTAAAAATCAGCCAGTCTCAGCATACCGGCAAAGCTGATCTGGATGCTATCAGAAGCATGATGGGAAGTACAGCTTGAGTTCTTTCATGACTAATCTCCACATCCAGTCTCAGAACTCACTGTAAAGATGCATCAAGGCAAGAGAACCACTACTTCCTCACACTTCAGAGAAATGTAGGGGCTAGTTCTGCTTGACCACGGAAGTGGAAGTGCTCTCTCTCTCTCTATCTCACTCCTGGAAGAAATAAATACCCACACAATGAGGTTTCATTTCACCCTTGTGAGAATGGCTGTTATGAAAAAGACTGAACAAGTGTTAGCAGGTATATTCAGAAAAGAGTGTCAGGGCCAGGCACGGGCACAGTGTGATACGACTGGAGCCATGGGAGGAAAGGCCCTGGTCAGCCTGGGACCTCTCTGAGCACTCCAATACACAAGCACATGCTAATGGTCCCAGATGCCTGAGATTGGGTGGATTGGATCATAGCATGAGGACCCTGCTGAGGGGGCCTATCTCTCTAATTCTCTGAGTGTGCGGAAATTAATGAATAAACAAAAAAATAGAGTATTGGGCATTTCAAAATTGCTAAAATATTTGCAATGATAGGCATGTTAACAAACTTGATTTAATTATTCCACATTGCTTTAATAAATCATAACATTATTTTGTATCCCATAAACAATTATAAATGATCAAATTGTGGTCAAATGGTAAAAAAAATTTAAATCAATAAATAAACTTGAGAACAAAGACCTTTGATTTCTAAGGATATACTAATGTTTTATGGGATTTTTTCAGCTGGCATCTAAGTGGAACACAGTTGAGGTAAGTATGTTCTACTTCTTATTAGGAGAAACAAAATTAGTGATAACTAAGAGGAAAAATATCTAGTGTTATAAAATACAGTGAGATGTGTATATATTAACAACAATTTACTGTATTTCTCAGTTCCTATAAATAGGACTTTTATAATAAAGAGGACTTTTAATGTTCCTCACACAATGACAAATGGTTAAGATGGTAAGTGTATTAATTACCCTGAAAACACTGTATTCGTGTACTAAAAAAAAAAAAAAATCACATTGTACCCCACACATATGTATAATTATTATGTTAATAAAAAAACAAATAAAAATTAAAAAAAAAACTTATTCCCACATGTTAATGCATTTAGTTGATTCAAATTTATATTAGCAGGTTAGGGTACAACAGCATAGGAATCTTTTTTTTTTTTTTTGGAGAGGTTTTTGCTATAGGGCGTGTGCGCTCGCCAGGCAGACAGAGAGAGACAGAGAGATAGAAAGCGAGAAATCACCCCCCAGGGGGGATGGCCACGCCGCAATCCCTTCTCCTCCATTCTCCTCTCGGGATCTTGGGCACACACGCACATGCGCCCGGCGTGAGTTTAAGCCACCGGGTCCGAGACTCGAACCGCGGTCTACTACGTGGGAGTCCAGCGACATAGCCATTACACTAACTGCTGGTCCCAGCAGCATAGGAATCTTAACCAGTAGCTTAAACATTATCTTCTGGGTTTTGAGATTCAATTTTTCTCTATTGGAAGATAAATGATTCTGGGAGCTGATTGTTGATTGACATCCTTCTATGGGATATAAATTCAGAAGTGACTTGTGCTATCCCTGTGTCTGAATTTCTTCCTGCCATTGTTGCCCACACATCAAGGGGCATACGACAATAAGGTTATAATTGTTTGCTTGGGATAGTGACTCTTCAACATCAGGGACCTCTCAGATAAAGAGGGACTTTCTGTTGATACAAGTCTCCAGCTTCCTAAGGGCTTCTAAGAGACAAATTCTGCTTCCAAATTTTGCAGGCCTCATCATGTGAAATGAAATCTTGTTAGTTTAGTTCTACAAATATTTAACAGAGCTACTTTTTCCAGTAAGTTTAAGGATATTCAAAAAATTTTCCATCTTTTTCAGTCCCATGTAAATTCCAATTTACATGGCATTTTGAAAATAAAAAGGAATTAGTGAGTTCTCTCTAGTAAAGTGGTGATCTTAACCAGAATTGTGGTTCTCCCCTCTGAATCACACCGTGTCTGAACACATTACAGAGAATACAAAAAAAGCAGGTGGAATGTAATGTCCTGTGAAGTGAATCATGTGTGTGTAAAGACCTTGCCAACATCATCACTCCTTAGTCTGTTAATGGCGTGTCATTCAAGATCTCCAGAGAATTGCCGAAGTAAGTCCTATAAGTGTTGTGACCAGATTCAGTGAACCAAAAACCACAACATGTGTTCTATTGAAGGAGTGTTGTATCTCTCTCAGGTGTTGATGATTTCTATAACTAATATTTACTGAACACCTCATCATTGCCTATTTGTGTAATCATCATATTACCTGTCATTTTACTCCACATAACACTTTGTGGTATACATAGTTTAGTCTCTATGTGGCACATAAGTAGGCAGGTTCAGAAATAAGTTACTCAAATCATATAGCTAGAACTAAGATTTAAATAAGAAAATCTTAGGCTTGCAGATAAATGCTATTTCTATAGATTATGTGATGAAATACACAAACTACTAATAAACTAGCTAAAGACATCAGTTTAAATCAGTTTATGCCCACTGTGGTAAGCATTTTCAATGTGTCTAAGAAAAGTATAAACATACATACTCATACCCTGAAGAAAGGCAAAGACAGCATAGTAAATAAAGAAAATACAGGAAAAAAAAAGTTCAAATTGTTGGCTATATACCCAGCTATCTAGAGATTAGGAAACAGAGTGTCCTAGAGGGCACAAGGTCAATTACATTCTCCATAAATATTAAGAGATAGTGACGCTCAGAGCTTTTATAGTCTGGAAAACAAGTTTTTTTTTTTCTTTTTCTGGAGAGGTTTTTGCTACAGGGCGCATGTGCTCGCCAGACAGGCAGAGAGAGACAGAGAGATAGAAAGCGAGAAATCACCCCCCAGGGGGGATGGCCACGCTGCAATCCCTTCTCCTCCATTCTCCTCTCGGGATCTTGGGCACACACGCACACGCGCCCGAGCGTGAGTTTAAGCCACCGGGTCCGGGACACGAACCTCGGTCGACTACGTGGGAGTCCATCGACATAGCCATTACGCTAACTGCTGGTCCCTGAAAAACAAGTTTTAAAGACAAAGGCTATGGTAGGTGACAGTTATGTCAGTAATTTAGAAAGACTAAATAAAGGTATGGGCTGAATGTTTATGTTTCTCCAAAATTCAGGTTGAAATTTCATCCCAATTCAATAGTATTAACAGAAAGGATCTTTAGGAAATGAGTACATCATAACACTGCAATTCTCATAAATGGGATCAGTGACCATATAAAAGGATTTGAGGAAATCTCTTAGTCCCTTTTTGCCTTTCTGTTTCTTTTGCCAAGCAAAGATAAAGCAAGAGGTGCTATTTTGGAAGCAGGGTGGAAGCCCTAAACAGACACTAAATCTGCTGGCACTTTGATCTTAGCCTTCCCAGGGTCTAAACCTATAGGAAATAAACTTCAGTTCTTTATAAACTACCCAGGGTTGTCCCCCTAGCCTAGTGGTTAAGGGAGCTGGATACTGCATAGGTAATTGCTGTTTGAATTCCAGACCTGACTTGAAAAACACACTAGACACATGCATGTACATTCCCCAAGTCCTGACAGGATGAAGAAATAAAGGAGAAAGGATTGCAGCATAATTATGTCCCATCGGAGTCTTTCTCTCCTCCTCCCCCAACCCACCCTATCTCTATCTTTCTTCCTTCTACAAAGCACTTTGGCAACTTAATTAATTCATTAATTAATAAGCCAACCCAAGGTATATTATTATGCCAGCAGGAATGTACTAAGAGAGTTTCCATAAGTAGAACTAGAAGAGTAGTGGGCAGCAACAAGAACAGTGAAAAAACCCATAGTCTGGAATTAAACATAAATATAGTAATCAAATTATTCCTGTTTGGTTTTTTAGCTTCATGAGTTTAGATCTCAGAGACTGTACCCTCAGATTTTAATTTGTAGTGTTCGTAGAAATGTCTGCTGATTAATGAATATGTATATGAATATTGACATCTTAAAATGAAGATAAAACTATTTCATTAATTTTGTATGACACATAAAAAGACATGATTCTTCAGGACTAGACTTCAGCTACTCTTGTTTAAATTAAAAATAATGGAAGCTGGACATCTAGAGAAATTATAGACTTTACATCTAGTAGAGTCTATAAGATAAACTACTTTAAATTTTCTTTTTAGCTTGCTGTAGGATGTGTGCACGAGAGAGAGAGAGAGAGAGAGAGAGAGAGAGAGAGAGAGAGAGAGATCACTCCCCAGAAGGTGAGAAAGAGAGAAATCACTCTCCAGGGGGATGACCAAACTGCAATCCCTTCTATTCTCAGAATTTGAGGCACACATGCACACGTGCCTAGTGTGTTTTTCAAGACACTGGGTTTGGGACTTGAACTGTGCAGTTGGCCATGAGGGATACAGCCACCTTAACTTCTGCACTACTGCTGGCCTCCCAAAGAAAATTAATTTAAGATACATGAACCCAAAGATTTAATGGCTAATAAACACACAAAAACAAATAACTTCTGCAGACATGAGAAATATGTACCTGTCCCTTCCAAAAATTTTAATGTCATCAAAATTGATCAAATGGAAGTTATATTAAGTGATAACATTAGAACTGAATAATATTTTAGTTGTTCCCTCAAATTATTGGTCACTTTGTATTTGAAGTTCTAAGTTTTAAGGGAAGAGGATGACTAAGTATATCTTTACATTTTTAGTGAAATAATAATTGCATAATACAATAATATTCAGATTTATTTTCAATATAATTCAAATAATATTTATGTTTTCAAACCAATTTTTCTTAAAAATATTTTAATTTAATCTTCATAATAATTGAATGTAATATTTATTTTCCATTTTATAGATGGAGATGCTGTGGTTAGAAAGAACTAACACTTGGTAACTTGAAAAGTAGAAATGAAATTTGCTTCTTTTAATTTCCTGCCCAATATTTTGTCTAATTCACCACAATGCATATTTTTTAATCATAGTTTTTACATATTTTATGAAACTTTCCATGGTATACGCATGATTTGATAGTGAAAAAGGAGAGAATGAGAATACATTTCAATACTTTTTCTGAACTCTAAGCACAAGAGGAAAGACCACAAGAGTAACTCAAGACTGATCAGCTGAAGTTCACTTCAAGAAAAAAAAACTGTAAAAAAGATAAAGAAGGACATTATATAGTAGTAAAATGATTAGCTAACTAAGAAGATATAACAATTATAAATTTTTATATACCCAATGCTCAGTCACTCAACTAAATAACAGAAAGACTATGAGATTTAAAGGGAGAGATAAACTGCAACACTAGTTGCTGGGTATCACCACCCAAGGTTACCACTGAACAGATCAACTAGACAGAAAACACAGAAACTCAGGAACTAAATGATGGCATATACAAAATAGGCCTAACAGACATTTACAGAGCATTTCATCCCAAAACTGCAAAAATACACATTTTTCTCATGTCTGTGTGGAACATTATCAAAAATTGACCATATGAAGGACATAAACAACTGCTACAAATTTAAAACTATAGAAACTATCCAGCATCTTTTCTGACCACAATGGAATTAAATTTGAAATCAATTTCAGAAAGAGCCTTTAAAAATATACCAAAAAAAAAAAAGAAGCTAAGCAATCTACTCCTGAATGACTTCAAAACTACTGAAGCAATTAAGACTGAAATATATATATATATATATGAAGCAATTAAGACTGAAATATATGAATGCACAACCCTCCAGAATCTTTGGAATACAGCAAAAGCAGTCTTAAGAGTGAAGTTTATAGCAACAGGAGCTAATAAGAAAAAATGGAAAGGTGGCAAATAAATGACTTAACAACACATCTCAGAGAACTAGAAAGACACACAAACAAGCAAAGAACCTGAAAGTCCCAGAAGAGAAAAAAAAGATTAGAGCAAAAAGAAATAAAATGTTGGATAAATGAACTATACAAAAATAAATAAAAGACAAACTAGTTTTTTTGAGAGGATACACAAAATTGACAAACTGTTAGCTAGAAATAATCAAGAAAAATAAAATATGAACCAGGCATTATTAAAGCAGATAAAAGAGAAATACAGCTCAGACTGAGTGACTTAAACAAAGAAAAAGAAAAAAATCAGAAATTCAAAAAATTATGGGAGAATACTACAAGCAACTATACACAAACAAAAAAACCTAGAAAATATGGTAAAATTTCTGAAGACATATAATTTATCTACATTGAACCAGGAAGAAATAAAAGGCCAGAATAAGCCAATAAGAAGTAATGAGATTAAATCAGTAATAAATAACCTCTCAACAAAGTAAAGCACAATTCATTTCTGAATTCTATAAAACATTTAAAGAAGAGCTAATGCCAATCCCCAAACTATTTCTAATGATCTCAAGGGAAGGAGTCCTTCCAAACTCATTATGAGAAGCCTCCATCCCCTTAATACCAAAGGCAAACAAATACATAATGGGACCATAAAAACAAACAAGCAAACAAACAAAACAAAAATACAGATAAATATCACTGATGAATCCACATGGCAAAATCCTCAAGATACTAGCAATCAAATCCAATACACATAAAACCTACTGTGAACAAGTAGGCCTTATCCCAGGTATACAAGGGTAGTTCAATATATGAAAAACAATAAATATTATACATTACATTACAGAAGGAAAAATAAAAACTATATTATCATATTATTTGATACTGAAAAGCATATGATAAAATACAATATCACTTCATGAGGAAGACTCTCAGCAAAATAGGTACAGCAGAGATATTTCTCAGCATAATAAAATATATGACAAACCCATAGCTAATATATTGTGTATGTGTGTATGTATATATATATACATATATATATATATATATATATATTATTTCCCACTAATTACTGTAAAAGACAAAGATGCCTACTTTACCCATTCCATTTTAATAAAATAAAATTCAGTAAAGTCTTAGGGTACAAAATCAATTTATGAAAATTTATAGTATTTCTTTAACAGTTTGCCTTAGAGCACATGTGCTTGTTAGAGAGAGAGAGACAGACAGACAGTGAGAGGGAAAGTGGGAAATCATCCCCCCCAGGGGGGATGACCACATTGTAATACCTTATCTTCCATTCTCATCCAAGGATCTTAGGCATGCACACACACATGCCTGGTGTGATTTTGAACCCAGTGGGTCTGAGACTTGAACCACAATCTGCCATGTGGGAGTCCAGTGATGTAACTGATGTGGACAGAAGTCTGACTACTTTTTCTATTTTTCAAAAAGGACTGGGGAAGTCATACCTATAAACATTAACAGACCATTTATTTTCTATTGACAGGATTCTTCCTACCTCCTGTTCCTGGCATAGTATCTTTGAGATGTATATTTCAACTGATTACAGTGTATTCTTTTGCTTATTTCTTATCAAGACAGGGTACTTCCCTTTTCCTTGAGATGTAAATTAAGCTTTCTTTAACTAAGCCAGAGATCTTCCCTTCCAATCACCTACCTAAAAATTGTGGAACCCACCTATAACCTACAAGTCCCCGTTTCTACATGTCCCGCCTTTTTGGGCCAGACCAATGGAAAATCTTTTCACTAGATGTTGTCTGTCAATCTCAAAAGCAAATAAAAGGAACCTCTGTACATGATCACCCCGAGAAAAGGCATGTATGCCTCTTCTCCGGCCTAGGTCACTCACACTTGGCTTGGAAATAAACCGCATTAATTATTAATTATTAATTTTACAGTTGGTTATTTATTTTCCATCGACACTGCCATGCCATGTGCTGGCCCAAAAATTTATAGCATTTTTATACCCCAACAATTAATACACTGAAGTAGAATTTTAAAAAGTAATCTCATTTAAGATAGCCATAAAACATTTAAAATTCCTAGGAGTAAAGCTAATCAAGTAGGTGAAAGACCTCTACAAAAAAAACTATGGAAAACAGAATACAGAAATTGAGTATGGCATAAACAGATGGAAAGACATCGCATGCTTTTGGATCAGAAGAATCAATATAATGAAAATACCAATTCTACCCAGATTAATTTACAAATTTGATATGATTCCAATCAAATTACCAGTGACATTCTTCACATGAATTTTTAAAGATGATCAAATTTGTCTGGAATTATAAAAGACTCCATATCATCAAGGTATATCATGCAGAAAAAATAAAGTAGAAAGCATATCACTACCTGACCTCAGAAACTTTGATTATCAAAAAGGCATGGTTCTGAAACAAAAAAATACACATAGACCAAAGGAACCAAATACAGAATACACAAATAAACCCCAAAACATACAGCCAACTGATTTTTGTCAAATAATATGATATTCCATCAGAGAAAAGAAAGTCTCTTTAACAAATGGTACTTGAAAAACTAGATATTTCTCTGCAGAAAAATGAAACTGGACCCCTATCTCCCACCACTAACAAAAATCTCAAGATGAATCAAAGATCTAAATATAAAGCCTCTAACTATAAAACTACTAGTGAAAAACACAAGGGAAATACTTGCAGATATTGTAGTAGGCAGATTTCTTAAATAAGACCCCTAAAGCACAGACTACAATTCCAAAAAGAGACAAATGAGATTATATCAAGCTAAAAAGCTTCTGCACAACAGGAAACAATTAGAATGAAGACAAATTCAGAGAATGGAAGAAAGTATTTGCAAACTGTTTCAGATAAAGAACTGATAACCAGAATAGAGAGAACCCAAGCAACTCATCTGCAATAATAATAATAATCCAATTAAAAATGGGAAAATAAGTTGAACAGATGACTCTCTAAGGAAGACATACAAATGTCCCAAAAGCATATGAAAAAAATGTTCAACATTTTTTTACTTTAAGGGAAATGCAAATCACAACCACAATGAGATACCAATTAACCCCAGTCAGAATGGCTATAATAAAACAAAGGAAGAAAGACAAGTACGCCAAGGCTATAGTGAAAAAAAAAAAAAAAAAAAAAAAAGATAGAATAGCCACCATGGAAGACAATTTGGAGGGTCCTCCAAAAAACTCTAAAAAGACATTTGGGGGAGGGACAGGGAGGAAAAGCATTAATGACACAAAGAGGTGTGGTATTATCTGTTGAAGATATTTTGTAGTTTTATCAACAGTACTAGGGAGAAATGTTCACCTGTTGAAATATCCATTTTGTAAGACAAATAATAATGTGATTGAATGTATGGAAGAAAATGAAATTAAAAAATTTAAAAAAGAAAAACATAAAAAAAAGAGAGTACCATATAACCCTGTAATCCCACTCCTTGGTTATTTATCCACAGGATACAAGAACACTCAGTCAGAAAGACATGAGCACATTCATGTTTATTGCAGCATTATTCACAGATGCTAAAATATGGAGTCAACCTAAATGTCTAAGAACAGATGACCGAATTGAAAATCTCTGCCATACATACACTATGGAATTCTACCCAACCATGAAGAAAAATGAGATCCTGTCACTTGGTACAGAGTGGATACAAATAGAAGATGCAATACTAAGTGAAACAAACCAGACTATAATAAACAAGCATAGTATATGTATATACCAAATTTTGGCACTCTATGGCAGAAATCAAAAAATCTGAAGCTGTAATAGTAGAAAGGGCAAGTGAAGATACCAGAGACTGTGTAGAAGGCAGTGAATAGAAGGGTTTGGGAGGAAGGGTGGGGGAAAATAAAAACACATTAAACAGACAGAAGAATATAAAGTTCTCTGTTGAAAATGCCATATGGTAATATAGTTGACTTCATTGATATGCACTGCACACATGCTTTGAAAAAAAAAAACATTGCATGCTGCAAAGATGTACAATGATTAAATGTAAATAAGAAATTATAAAAATTTTTATTTGGTAATATTGGGTAAATATAAGTCATATATGTATTAAAATTGTAAAGAAAATAATTTCTCTCTTGGTCTCTCTGATGAGCTCATGTGCCCTATAGCAAAAAAGTCTCTCTTAAAAAAAAAAAAAAAAAAGATGAGGCTTTAAGATATAGAACAAAGAAAATGTGACATCTTAAGGAACATAAAGGATTGTTTTTGTTCAGGATAAATACTGAATCATCTTTGTTATTGCTCAGTAAAATCATTAGTGTTCTATAATGTCGTGACATGGAATTTACTTTAAATTCTCAGTATTAACTAAGACTATTCTAAAGAAAATAATCTATTTGTAATTTAAATACTTTCACAATGAATTACATGGGCAATCTAAATTACTTTTCAGGAAGTAATGATATATTATTCTATTGTTCAAATTAATATACAGTAATAAATGGCTTACGTAGTCTGAACGTAGAATTGTATCTGGTATTCTTTCTGAAAAATTTGCCCTGTAGAATGAAAATATGTTGAGTCTAGTAGAGGAAGAGTTTTGTTTCTTGATTTTTTTATTGTCACTCTAATTTATTAATAGTCTTGTGTTGGTTGACATGTATAATAGGGCTAATTATAAATAGAATTTCCTAACGGAGTTCTTGGTTTTTCTTTAATTTATTTTTATTTTTTAAATTATCATAACACAAAATTGACTTTTATTTATTTTTTGTATTTGTGCACTTCTATAAATTTTAACAGATGTATGCTAAAATCAAAACAATCGGAATATAGGATAAGTCTATCCCTCTACAAGTCTCCTTTCTCCTCTCCCTCTATAATCAAATCCCACTCCCACTAACACTCCTCCACTTTATATAGTACATAATATTGGACTTGTCATTCTTACTAAAAGTACCACTAAGATGAAAGTTATACTACAGAGCTATGATTACCTATGGTCATAGGTGTGTTGGGGTAGGAGAGAGCAGGTGCTGTACCTACCTTGGAAAGAAGCATTTCATGATAATATGAACGGATTTTTTTCAAGGTAAATTCTCTCCTATTGATTCTAATAAATTATCTTTCTTGCTTTAGAGAAGAAAAATCATTCTTCTCCACTTAAAAATCATCACAATTATTAACCACCACAATTATTCCTAAAAAGTATATATTCTTCAAAGACCTCTCTTTATGGTCCAGTTGGGTTAAATACCATAAAAAGTATTTTAAACTTTTTCTAGTTCTCTAGTTTGAAATTACTTGAAGATATAAACGGAATCTTATACATTATTGAATTCCCTGGGGCTGGAACAGTTCTTAGAACTCTGTAGATAATCAATAAGGAAGTAATGAATAATAAATACATTTTTCAAGCTTTAATTTACTCTTTAAAATTGAATTTATAATATTCAGAGATTTTTGCTTCTTACCACAATGTAAAAACAGAAACTAGATTTTCCCATTTACCTCAAAAATGTTTTAAATCCAGTATGTGTATAATTTATGCATATGTATATGCATGTTTTGTGTGTGTATGTGTGTTTTGTGTGTGTGTGTGTGTGTGTGTGTGTGTGTATTTTTCCAAAGAGAAGAAACACAAAAAATCCAGTTGAGTTTCATACTTGCTCCAGATTACATCAAGTTGGAGGCAGATCCAAGGTGAAACTATAGCAAAGAGGTACCAAAACACTTCTCTCTCTTTTTGAGTAGAGAAGAAAATCATAAGCAAGGCAAAGGAGTTCAAGTTTGTGAAGCCATGTCCAAGAGGGAAGGGAACTTCACACAGAGACAACACTGGAGACCTACCAAACTGTCTCCTAATGCCTTAGGCTACGTTTAGATTTATGCATGCATAAGAAGAAATTATTCAAAGTCCTGGGGAAAAAAATGAGACACATAAGATCAGTTTTCATGTTTGGACAAGCAAATAATACAAGGGACTTTCAAATATTTGATGAAAAAGTGGAATTAAAGTATGAGTTTATTTTATTGCAAAATCATCTTGAAATCTATGCATAGATTAAATAATATATACTTCTGTGAACTTTTAGACGACTTCTCATATTATTTTTTAATTAATTAATTAATTAATTTTATATACATTCAATGACATTGTTTAGTTTATGAAGTGAACATTTCAATATGTGAACATTTCTCTCCAATCCAGTTGATCAAAATATCTTGAACAGATTACACCACACCTTCCTGTCCCGTCAATGCTCTGCCTCTGTATCTCTCCTCCAAATGTCCTTCCCTAGGCCCCTCTCCTCCACACACACCACATCTGAAATTCACACCCATCTCTGGTGTTTTTATATCTGTTAGTCAATCAGTTTCAGTCATAGAGTACAGACACTTGGTATATATTAAGTGCGGACATACAATGTCTCTCCTTCATAGCCTGGCTTGCTTCACTAAGCAGTAAATTTTCCATATTCTTCCATTTTATGTCAAAAGCCAGGGTTTTGTTGGTTTTTATGGCTGAATAGTATTCCATAAAGTATTTGTGCCACAGTTTTTCAATCCATTCATCCATATGGGGGCATTCGAATAGGTTCCAAGTCTTAGCAATCGTGAATAGTACTGCAGTAAACATCGATGTGCAAGCACTTTTCCAATGAAGAGTTCTTCTGTCCTTTGGGTAGATACTGAGGAGTTGGATTGCTGGATCATATGGTAGTTCTATTTGTAGATTTTTTTTTTTTTTTTTGGAGAGGTTTTTGCTATAGGGTGCGTGCGCTCGCCAGACAGGCGGAGAGGGATAGAGAGACAGAAAGCGAGAAATCACCCCCCAGGAGGGATGGCCATGCCGCAATCCCTTCTCCTCCATTCTCTTTTCAGGATCTTGGGCACACACGCACATGCGCCCAACGTGAGTTTTAAGCCACCAGGTCCGGGACGCGAACCACGGTCGACTACATGGAAGTCCAGCGACAGCCATTATGCTAACTGCTGGTCCCTATTTGTAGATTTTTGAGGAATCTCCAAATTGTTCTCCACAGTGGCTGGACCAATTTACAGTCCCACCAGCAGTGTAAAAGAGTTCCCATTTCACCACACCCCACCAACACTTATCATTTTTTGTTTTTTAAATCTTATACATTCTGACTGGGGTTAGGTGGTACCTCATTGTTGTTTTGATCTGCGTTTCGCTTATGATGAGGGATGTTGAACATGTTTTCATATGCCTTTTGGCTATTTTTATGTCATCTTCAGAGTGTTTTTTTCAACTCCTTCTCCCATCTTTTAATAGGGTTGATCATCTTGTTTCCAAACAGCTTCTTTAGTTCCTTGTGTATTCTGGTTATCCGTCCATTATCTGATGCATAATTTACAAAAATATTTTCCCATTCTGAGGGCTGTTGATTCACACTAATTACTGTGTCTTTTGCCATGCAGAAACTTCTTAGTCTGATGTAATCCCACTTGTCTATTTTGGGGATGATCAAGACTTCTCATATTATATAAGATGTCTAATGTCATTCTATTCAAGAATATGAGACATGAAAAAATATCAGGAAAATGTGATTTAAAGTATAGAGGAAAAAAAGAGACAATAAAAATCATCTTTGAGTATGTTCAGATGTTGAATTTAGAAGACAAAAACTTCCAAACAACTAATTTAAAAATATTAAAAAATCTAAAAGAAATCATGTTTAAAGGGTTAAGAGAGAATACAACAATAATAAATTAAGCAACAGAAAATCTTGATAAGGGTATAGAAAACAGGCAAAAGAACAAATGAAAATTCTAGGATTAGAAGAGTACAAAAACTTAAAGAAGTCACTAGAGGAATTTAACAGCAGATTAAACATGTTTTTAAAAAAAGTCAGTGAATGTGAAGAAGTCAGTAAAAGTTATCTCCACTCTAAATGAGAGCTATTTAAGATATTTCCATTTTGAAGTATACATTTTATGTAATGATTATGTAAAAACATAAAAACTCTGCAACGTTGTTTTGTTTCTTGTTTGTTTTAGATACACACTATTTTATTCTTAAATTTATTTGAAAGGCACAGGCTTTAGTATAGCAAAAATTATCTTTACAAAAAAGAATAAGGCGGGAAAAATCATACTCATCTATATTAAAGGCTTCCTGTAGAGCTATGGTAATCAAGAATGTGGTGTTAGCAAAGAAACAAAAATGCACAGATATAAATAGAAAAACCGGAAATAGATCTAGAGAAATGAGCCCAGCTGATTTTTGACAGAGGTAAAAAAAGTAACTTAATGGAATAAGGATAGACTTTCTAACAAGTGGTGCTGGAGCATGAGATATCAATAAATCCTCCCAACTTACACACACACACAAATAAACATTAACCTTGGGGCATTGAGTTTTAGGTACTGGATTCCCACATGACCTACTTTGGTTTGAGACCCAGTTCTGGTGGGGTGATTTCTCACTTTCTGTCTCTTTCTCCTTCTCTATTTCTCTCTCTTCTGTCACTCTCTGGTGAGCACACATACCTTGTAACAAATTAAAAATAAAAATAATAGTAATAATTAACTTAATAAATTCTAAAAATAGAAATAACCTCAGGCTAGATCTTACACCTTATATGAAAATGAATTTAAATGGTTCATAGACTTAACTGTAAAACATAAAACTGGAACTTTTAGAAATAAAAAAAGAGAAAGAAAATATTTAGGCCTAGACTAGGCAAAGATCTCTTACACTTAATGCCAAGATTATTGAAAATTAAAGAATTGGATTTTATAAAAAATGAAAAGTTTTTGTTGTTTGAAATCATGTGAAGAGAAAAAAGTCAAGCTATGTATTGGAAGAAAATATTTATAAATTGCTTTTCTGGATGAAAAAAACAGTAGCTTTTAGAACATAAAAAAAACTCTAAGATATCAACAGCAATAAAATTAATAAATCAATTAAAATTAAAATGATAAAAATCATGAACAGACATTTCACTGATGAGGATATACAGATGACAAAGTACATAAAAAGGTGTTAAACATCATTAGCTATAAGGGAAATGGAGATTAAAACCACAAGCACATTAGATACTACTGCACACAATTTTAAATGGCTAAAATTTAAAAAATAATAATAATGGTGACAATACCAGGAAAAGATCTGAAGAAAATGTCATTCATAAATTGCTTATGGTAATATAAAATGATACAGCTACTCTTGAAAAAAAAAGTTTGGCTGTTTGTTATAGGATTAAACCCATAATTACTATTTGACTCTATTATTTTACTATTGGGCATCTATTTGAGAATAATAAAAACTTAAGTTTATACGCAAACATGTAGTGATATTTGTATCAGCTTCATTTTAGAAACTAAAAACTGGAAACTCCTCCAGTCCTGCTGGTTAAATAAAATATCGTAGATGTATACGACTCAGCAAATACAAGTAACAAGCTACTGACATTTACAACAACTTGAATGATTCTCCAGTGAATTATACTGAACTTAAACAAAAAGTCAAACTCAAAGAGTTACACACTGTATAATTTTATTTTTATAAAATTTTAATTAATTATTTTCTAGAGAATGAGAAAATTTATAATAATAAAATGATCAAACCATCAAACAGGCAAAACAACTATAAATATATGCATACCTAGAGCCCTAAATACAGGAAGCAAAAAGTGGCAGAATTGAATGGCTTAAAAATTATATTAAGAAAATAATTCCATTTAAAATATTATAATACATACATTTAACAAACTACTTCAAGATCGTAAGTCATTGAAAGGAATTAAGAACTAAATAATTGAAAAGATAAGCCATGTTCATGGTTTGGATGTTTTTTTTTTTTTTTTTGGAGAGGTTTTTGCTATAGGGCGCGTGTGCTCGCCAGACAGACAGAGAGAGACAGAGAGACAGAGAGACACAAAGCAAGAAATCACCCCCCAGGGCGGATGGTCACGCCACAATCCCTTCTCCTCCATTCTTCTCTCAGGATCTTGGGCACGCACGCACACACGCCCGGCGTCAGTTTTAAGCCACCGGGTCCGAGACGCGAACCGTGGACAACCACATGGGAGTCCAGTGACATAGCCATTACACTAACTGCTGGTTCCCGGTTTGGATGTTTTAAGATGGCGATATACCCTAAAGTGATCTAGAGTCATTGCAATTCCTATCAAATTCCATCTTCTTTTTATGCAGAATTGAACATGTGAATTTGAAATTTATATAAAAATGCAAGAGTACCAAATAAGTCAAAACAATCTTAGAAAAAAAAGAACAAAGTTGAAGGACTCACAGTTCTTGATTTCAAAACTTATTACAAATAATCAATATAATGTGGGACTGTCTTATAGACAGAAACATTGTAATAGAATTGAAAATTCTGAAATTAACTCTTTCATATGGTCATTTGATTTCCACAGAGGTACTCACATAATTCAGTAGGAAAAGCATGTTAAACATGGAATTGCTGGGACCAGCAGTTAATGTAATGGCTATGTCGCTGAACTCCCATGTAGCCGACAGCAGTTCAAGTCCAGGACCCCATGGCTTAAACTCACACCAGGCGCATGTGCATGCACGCCCAAGATCCCGAGAGGAGAATGGAGGGGAAAGGATTGCGGCATGGCCATCCCCCGGGGGGGATGATTTCTGGCTTTCTATCTCTCTGTCTCTCTCTGTCTTTCTGGCAAGCGTACGCAGCCTATAGCAAAAACCTTTCCAAAAGAAAACATGGAATTGCCATTATACCTAGCAATTCTATTAGAATTATATCCAATAGCATCGAAAACCCATTTTCATACAAAAACTTACACACAGATATTCATAGCAGTTTTATACATTATAACCAACAACTAGAAATAAATCAAATGTTCATAAGCTGACAAACGGTTAATAAAATATGCTTTATTTATACAAGGGAGTGTTATTCAGCAATAAAAAAGAATTGAAGTACACATGCTAAGATAGACAAACGTTGAGAAAGGTTTGTGATGGGACCAGAAGTTAGTGTAATGGTTATGTCGCTGGACTCCCACGTAGCCGACTGCGATTTGTGTCCTGGACCCGGTGGCTTAAAACTCACGTGGGGCGCGTGTGCGTGCGTGCCTAAGATCCCGAGAGGAGAACGGAGGAGAAGGGATTGCGGCGTGGCCATCCTCCCTGGGGGGTGATTTCTTGCTTTCTATCTCTCTGTCTCTCTCTCTGTCTGGCAAGCGCACATGCCCTATAGCAAAAACCTCTCAAAAAAAAAAAAAAAAAAAAAAAAAGAGAAAGGTTTGTGAAACAATCCAGACATGGAAGATCACTTTTTGCGTGACTCCATTTATTTTAAATGTTCATCAAAACAAATTTATGGATATAGAAAGTAGATTAATAACCGTTATGGGTTAGGGGTAAAAGTATGGGGATTTGTTGTGAGGTGATGAAAATGTTCTAAAATTAGATACTTCTACTATCGAAGTTTGAAATGCCTTCTAAATATACTGAAACATGATCTAGCTGTATATTTTACAAGTATAAACAATATGCGATATCCCAACGAGGCTGTTGTGTTTTAAAAACATGAATAGATGAAACAATCTCATCACAAGACAGTGTTTGCAAACTAGACTGAAAAACAAGATCCAACTATACACTGTCTATAGGAGATACACAGTGATATAAAGAATATAAATAGGTTCAAAGTCGAGGGACAGAAAAAGATACATCATATAAATTCTAACCTACTTCATAGACCTAAATGTGAGAATTACCTTAGAGTCCTGAAAGTGAGGAGTAACAACAAAGCAGTAAAATTACATGGTTAACTGACATCTCTGTAGTCATAGAAATAATGCTGATGCATTACTTGGTGAGAGCACAAAACACTTCTTAACTGATTTTAAAAGCACTTCAAAATTATGAGCATGGTGACAGACAAAATATATATTTGTAATTCCCAAAACGGTGCCTATAAAAAAGGCTGCTTATAAATATTCAATTAGGGGCAGGCCAATATTCTAGCCACTTAGTTACTCCTAGTTGGCCTGTCTCTGGGTCAATCCTTCAGTATATAGACATTTCCCATATAAAAATTTTAATGAAATCATTTGGGAAGCATTTGGTGAAAGTGTCATGTGTATTATAACTCTCCTGATCCTGTCTCAGAAGGAGAAATGCATTTGGAACCTCTGAAAAATAGACTGCCAGTTTTTCATTATGTGCATACTGTGTCCTGTTTATGCTTATGAAACTGGTGATAGGAAGGTTAGGATGCATTAAATAACTAGCAAAGAAAGCTTGTGATCCTAAGTAGAATGAGTCAGTTGTACTTATTTAAGTCACACTTTCTATTCAGGCAATGCAGAAGGAACACAATACACTGTGCTTCACCTACAAACATGACGTTCTTGATCGTCTTGGCTAGACCTATAGACAGGTGGAACAAAAAGGAAAGGCTCGATACTATGTGGAAGTAGTCGTTAAGTGTCAGCATATAATCCTACTTCAGAGCCTGGGCCCTGGTTCAAATTTCCATCATCTAAATGTTATGACCTTGACCAAGTGTCTAACTCTTCCAGCCACATCTATGCACTAGGAATGACAATGACGGTGCCTTACAGAGTTGTGAGAGGGTTGAAATTATCTAAACCAATCACTATAATGTGAGGTCTGTCATAGAGTAAATAGTGGGTCATAGGAAAAGTCATAATGCACCTTTGCATAGGAAAACATAGAAAAATACGTCATGAATTTCCCAATGACCGAATATCTTAAATGTCATATACCGACATTGCTATTTTTATTTTTTTTATTATTATAGATCTATATTCCCTAATTAAAATTCTGAAATCCAAAGCTCTGGAAACCAATATATTTTCCGTAAGTTTGACAAAATCTCATTTGATAGGATAGCCTGAACTGAAATGAGGTAAGGCTATTATAGTTTTTATTTCCATTTGTGTGCACATCCATTTTCTTAACGATTGAAATATTAAAGTGTTTGATATGGGATGCCTCCACACAAGACATCACTGAAAAAGTTCTGAAGTATATACCATATCACTTCTCTAAAATGTAAGAGTTCTGGGGCTGGTTCTATATAGCACAGTGATTAAGGGACTGGATCACAAGTGACCAATCATGATTCAAATTTTGGCCCTGAGTGACTCGAAGATATGCTAGGCACATGTGTGTTCATGTCCCCCAAAAACATGGCAGAGAAAGAATTAAGGTATGATCATGCTCCACTGGGGGATTTTTCTCTCTCTGTCTGGTAAGTGATATGCCCTGCTCTCTGTCAATTTTAAAACAAAAATAGGACATGAAAGCCCATTTATATCTTTAACAGTTTTAAAGAACAGTTGTCTTATATTTTGATTATATTTCCAGTCACCAAAGGTCACAAAGGTAATAAACTTTTATCTATACACAGTGGGGAGAGATTAAAAAGGACATACTTCAATCAGAAAATAGAACTATTAATAAGCTAGAAGTAAACAGCTAACACTAAATTTGATTACGGTTCTTGCCTAATGCTGGCACATTCTGACCCAAATGTTTAGAACAGACTTAAAGATGGAAGTAGCCAAGCTGAACAGAAAATCAGTAGTGTGGATTGACTATAGAGAAAGTAACCCACAAAATCATTCCTGATTGACACCTACTACCCTAGAGAGGGTAGTATACATATTGGATCATTGGGAAAGTCATGATGTAGTTTTCTATGCTTTTTAATGCAAAAATGCATCATGACTTTCCCAATGACCCAATAATAGCCCAGTCAAAAGAAATTCAACCATAGCTACAAGCACAAGGTACGCTGAAAGAAGGCTCAGTAATATCTTATATCTATTTCTATGTTTTGGATACATTTAAGTCTTGATCTCTGCAAAATTATGTCTATTTCCCTCTCAGGAGACATATACAATATCTAGAAACATTTTTGATAGTCATACCTGTGGGGAGGTGTGCTATTGGCTAAGAATACCTCTAAACACTACAATACACAAAACATCCCACCACAACAAAATGTTAATAGTGCCAATTTAAGAAAGCCTCCAGAAGGGAGAGAGACTACCTTAAACACTTTTGCCCCATAGAGTTGTAAAGGATTTCTTAGTGATGGAAAAGGTAACTATGAATTCACAATTTAATGTTCTGTTGAACATTAACTGGTTTGGTATCCAACATCACAATTATATTCTTACATTTCTTTGTTAAAATGCCTATAAATCTCTAGCTCCTCAAATGTATACAGGCATGCTTCCGAGATACTGCAGACCCAGTTTCAGACCACTGCAATAAAGTGAATATAACAATAAAGTCAGTCACATGAAAGTTTTGGCTCCCTAACGCATATAAAATTAATGTTTACACTATATTGTACTCTATTAAGCATGTAATAGCATTATGTCTAAAAAAATGTACGTTTAATAAAAAATATTTTATTGCTAAAAAATGCTAATAATCAGCGAGCTTTAAACTTTTTTGCTGGTGGTAGGTCTTGCCTTGATGTTAATAGTTGTTGACTAATCAGGTTGGTAGTTTATTTGTGGTTGCTGAAGGGTGGGGTGAATGTGGCAATTTCTTAAAATAAACAGCAATAAAATTTGCCTATTTATTGATTATTTCTTTCACAAAAGATTTTTTTTCTCTGTAGCATGAGATGCAGTTTGATGACATTTAATGCACATTTAAACTTTCAAAATTGAAGAAAATCCTCTAGTCCCCTGCCGCTGCTTTATCAACTAAGTTTAGGTCATATTCTAAGTTGTTTGCTATTATGTTAACAATGTTCACAGTGCTTTTACCAGGAGTAGTTTCCATCTAAAGAAGTGACTTTCTTTTTGCATCCATAAGAAGCAATTCCTTTTCTGCTGATGTTTTCTCGTGCGATTGCATCAATACATTCATATCTTCAAGACCACCTCACACACTAGTTCTCTAGCTATTTCTACCACAGTTACAATTACTTCCTCCACGAAAGTCTTGACTCCTTCAAAGTCATCGTGAGGGTTGGAATAAATAAATGTCTTTCAAACTCTGCTAATATTGTTGTTTTTATCTTCTCCCATGAACCAGTATGCTCTTAATGGCGTTTGGAATGGTAAACACTTTCCATTAGGTTTTCAATTTACGTTGCACATGTCTATCAGAGGAATCAATGTCTATGGCAGATGTAGCCTTATAAAATTTATTTTTTAAAAATAAGACGTAAAGGTCAAAATTACTTTTTTGATCCAGGGGCTGCACAATGGATGTTATATGAGCAGGAATAAAAACAACCCAGTTTCCTCGTACATCTCCATCAGAACTGGATGATGAGGTGCTTTGTCCAAATGGTTCATGGTGCCTTAAAACAATTACATCAGTGACATAAAGTTCACTGATCATGGATCACTGCAACAGATATGAAAGAATGAGAAATTCTGGCAATACTGCAAGAATTACCAAAATGTGACACAGATACACGGTTACACTGGGTACCTGATCTTGAAAAATATGGTGCCAATAGACTTGCTCAACACAGGGTTGGAATAAACTCTTAATTTGTTAAAAAAAAAAAAGTTCTATGAGGAACAATAAAACAAAGCACAATAAAACAAGGTACGCCTGTATTTGGAACTGGTTTCTTGCTTTTATAAAATTACTTAAGATCTCTGACATGTGTTCATTTTATACTTGCATGTTGGTTATGGTTTTAAACCTTGAAATTATATTGTAATAACAATTTAGGGAAATAGGTGGAAAAAATCAATAATTTTGGAAAACTTTATATTTGAAGTTTAATTTATACTTGGCTTTCACAGAAGGGGTGAGATTGCCAGATATTGCCACAGTCGATGCAGAAGCTTCAACAACTTAGAGAGCTTGAAGAGCTTTCTTTTCACTAGTCATTTCTGGAACCTCAGAGATACCATTTACTTTCTCTTTTTAAAAATATATATATTTACTATATATATGTATTATGTATATGTATATATATCAAATATATATATGTGTGTGTATATCTTTTTAATTTACATTTAATCGTTGTATATCTTTACAGTGTACAACATGTTTTTTCCTAGCATGAATATAATACATATTAGTCAAGTCAGAGACATTTCTATATACATTGTCATCAGCAGATAATTTTTCATTCTTGTGTCCATTAAATGTGTTCTTTGTATTTTTCCCTGATCCCCTCCCTCCCACCCCCTATTACCCATCCCCCTATTACCCACCTCCTATTCTTCCCATACTGTCTCTAGAATCTACCTTTGCCCTCCCTGTTATTGTACTTTCTAATCTTTCAATTTCTTCCATAGATACCACTACTAATTAGATTCTGTAATTCTTCAATCCTGATAGAGCTTATCTTCCTACTCAGCTAACCATTCTATACTTCATGCTAGAAGGTTTTTAAAAATTATTCTATTCCTAATTCTAAACTGATATTCAACTAAAATTAAAGTTACTTTCTAGATTTTGCTTTCTCTTCAACCTAGTGTCCCAAGGAAAGTAACTCTGCTAAGGGGCAAGATTCCTTTTGTTGTAAAATGAGACCCTATATGGACAGGTTCTAAAGTTGTCTAGAGCCTTTATCTGGGACTCCAGAAAAGAATGTCAATGTATAATAGTCCTAATTTATGATCCAATCTCCTGAGCTGTGAGCTTCTGCTACTTGAAAGCTGCAAAGATTTTACATAATCAATATAACCAAAGGAAACTACACAAATACATTGTGATATCTGGAGTAGTGGAAAAAGCTTATCTATTTTACTACATTGTTTTAAATCCTGCTTCAACTCTTTATTAAGAGTTAGATGTGGGAACCAGCAGTTAGCTATGTCTATGCTGGACTCCCACGTAGTCGACCCCCACGTAGCACCGCAGTTCGCATCCTGGACCCGGTGGCTTAGAACTCATGCCGGGCACGTGTGCGTGCGTGCCCAAGATCCTGAGAGGAAAATGGAGGAGAAGGGATTGTGGCGTGACCATCCCCCCGGGGAATGATTTCTCGCTTTCTGTCTCTATGTCTCTGTCTGTCTGGCGAGCGCACGTGCCCTATAGCGAAAAAAACCTCTCCAAAAAAAAGTTAGATGTTAAGTAAGCCAGGCAAGGTTTCTGAATCTGTTTCCCGTCAGTAAAAGTTTCTAGTAGAGTTGCCACGATGATAAATGATAAGGTCGAATATGAATTTTTGTTCCTTGATAGTCATAAAGAACAAACTTGGGCCAGGCAGTGGAATGGTGGTTAAGGTGACTGGATTACACATAGCCAACTGTGCAGTTTGAGTACCAGACTTGGCAGCTTATGAAACAGGTCAGATACATGTGCATGCTTGTCTAAACTCCTGGAAGGAGAAAAGGAGAAGGGATTGTAGCATGATCATATTCCATGGGGAGTAATTTCTCACTTTCCTTCTCTTTTTCTGTATCTCTCCAGTAAGCATGCATACTCTCTAGCAATCAAATCAAATCAAATAAATACATTTAAAAAGATGTTCAGAAGTGCTGCAGACATGGATATACTAACCACTATAATTTTTGCCATATAAGTGCTTAAAATAGCCACATTAAAGGTAAATATTGAATGTAAAGTGGGTCAGATTCATTCTCTTAGTAAGAACCTTATGGCCATGCCTCGTGATTTAAAGTTGTGCCTCAGCAAAATTATAAGGCAAATGTGATGGACTTTCTCAGTTTTTCTTTTTTAAGCAAATAGTTAGAACTACAAAAATCATTACATGTAAATACCGAGTGACTATTGCATAGCTTCCTTCCAAGGAATTAACAGTCTAGTGAAAACTCTTGTGGTGGAGAGAAGGAACATAAGTAGAGATAAATACTTTGGAGGGTCCATGTAAGTATAAATATTCTGTGCTAGAAGACCAATTAGGAAAAAGTACATTTGTGGTAAGTAGAATAATTATATTTATTTATTTATTTATTTTAGAGAGGTTTTTGCTATAGGGCACGTGCACTCGCCAGAAAGAGAGATATAAAGAGACAGAAAGCGAGAAATCACCCCCTCAGGGGAGGATAGCCACACTGCAACCCCTTTTCCTCCATTCTCCTCTCAGGATCTTGGGCATGCATGTACACATGCCTGACATGAGTTTAAGCCACCAGGTCCGGGACTCGAACCACAATTGACTACATTGGAGTCCAGAGACATAGCCATTATGCCAACTGCTGGTCCCTTACATTTATTTATTTATAATTTACATTTAATTACTATATATTTTGACAGTGTACAACATTGTTTTTTTCCAGCGAGAATATGGTGTATATCAGTCAATACAAAGACATTACCATATATATTATCATCAGCAGATAACTTCATTCTTGTGCCAATTAAATGTATTTTCCCCTTGTTCTCCTCCCTCCCTTCCTCGGTGATCCACCCCCATATTACCCTTTTCCTTACTATCTCTAGCATCTACTGTTGCCCACTCTACTACTATACCTTTCAAATTTTCAATTTCTGCAATATAGTGCAGACGTTCTGTGTATATTTAGTGGGGACATACAAAGTCTGTCTTCCAACTTCTCCGAAGAAAAAGTCTATGAACCAATTCCCCAACCTGTCCAGGTCACCTTGGATGGGATGTAACTAAAGAAGTGAAGTTAGAATAATATGATAGGAGGACTCAATCTGCCTTTGTTGGTTCTCAAGACAGAGGAGAAACCCCACAAGCCAAGGAATGCTGGACGCCTATAGAGACAGAAAAAGGGCAAAGGAGCAAATTTTCCCCTGGAGCCTCTGGAAAAAATACGGCCCTGCCAACACCTCAGCTCCTTGAAAACCATTTTGGAATTCTGACCTCCAGATTACAAGATAATGACTTCATTCAGTTTAAGCTACCAAGTTTGTGAGAACTCGTTACAGCAGCAATAGGAAACTGATACAGCAGTGCATATTACATTGTACGTAGAATACATAAGGAAAACATAGAAGAGGCACATCTCCCTTATTAGTCCCAGAGTTTAGAAGAGGAAGAAAAATGACTTTCCATCAATTACAGGGAGGTACAGATTCAGATGAGGGACACTCTGAGAAAGTCTTCAAAGAAAGTGAGGCCCAAGAGCACACACATGAGCAGAGATAAAAGTCACATAGGTACACATCTCACTCTCATTTTAAGTGTTGGAGTGGACAAAGGAATTGCAGATTGATTATTTCATTTAGTCACCTGTCATCTATTGAACATAACTCACTATGTTTTAGTCCTGGGTAAGGAACAGACTCACCATGGAACTTAGTGAGCACCCTCTCTTTTCTTAGGGAGCCTCTAGTTTTCTGGGGGAAAAAATAATTAAAAAAATAAAGCACAGATAGAAATATTAACTTTAGTGATGGTGTAAAGGAAAAACGTGAAGTGTTACAGAAAGAAGTAGTTACATGGAACCTGATAAAGACTGGGAGAGTGATAAAAAGCAGCCCTGAGAAAGTGGAACTTGTGTTGCCATAGGAATATTAGCCAGGCAGAGAAATGTGTAGGAATGGCACTTATGGAGGAAGCAGCAAATGAAAAAAAAAAAAAAAAAAAGTGTGTTTGGAACATGGAGTGTGCTCTGAGCAAGAAGGAGAACGTCTAGAAATGAACTGATCGTACAGGCAAAGACAAGGTCCCACAGGAATTTGGGGATTTCTTTCTGTTTCCATGTGTCTAAACTGTAGTCTTGAGCTCTCATTAAACCAACTGCTTTAATTTCGAGTTGAGGAAAGTGAAGTACAGTGGTTAACTTAGTAAGTTTAAATTGCTCAACAACAGTACTTCTAGGTCAAGAACTAGGATCCCTAGACCCTCTGGACCTTTCTTCACTCAGGCACTGGGAAGCACCGAGATTCTGGCAGGTCTAGAAGAGGCTGCTCCCTGACAGGTGAGAAAAGGTCCATGGATGGTTCTGGAACAAAACTCAGGCCCAGATTCCCTGGATGCCATCATAGCTAGGCCTCTGAGTAGTGGAGTAGCTCCAGGAGAAAAGACTCCTTTTGTGGAAATAAACATCATAGGTCTTCTTTTAGAGTGGGAGTGCCGTGTACCTTGGAGCCCTCACAAGGAAAGAATCTGAGGCGATTAGGTCTGCCTTTTATTTTCATCTGCATTCTAAACTCTCCAACCTTCTCAAGGTGGACGTTTTCCTACTAAGAGAAATACTGGCAATGATAAAGAGCCTGATTATTTCGCTTTCATCTGACATAACTGCTTTAATTTCAAATTTTAATCTTAGTTGATGACTAAAAATACTTTTCTTTCAACATGAGCTCCTTTCTCATTCTTTTAATTACAGGGATTTCTTTAGCATTTTTATTTGCTCATGTTTGTTGCCATTTTGTAAACTGGGACATTTTTGTGTGAGTTGAGCTACATTTTTTCCCCCCAACTGAGCAGAGATATAAGTAATCCTACAAATGTATGTTAAGGGACTTGTTCCTGTGTCATTTAGTTGCATTATGTTGTTACCTTGGATTATAGAATTCTCTGATGTTCTATGTCTAATTGACAAAATGCAGGCTCTCAGACCTGAATAAGATTGAACAGGACCGAATTTTTTCTGCTAAATATCTTTTGTAAGTGATACAAAGTATTGTTACCTCTAAAGGAGAACCTGAGCTAAACATCAAAAAACACCCGTCCCACCAGCAGTTAGCGTAATGGCTATGTCGCTGGACTCCCACGTAGTCGACCGCAGTTCGAGTCTCGGACCCGGTGGCTTAAACTCACGCCGGGTGTGTGTGCGTGCGTGCCCAAGATCCCGAGAGGAGAATGGAGGAGAAGGGATTACGGCGTGGCCATCCCCCCTGGGGGGTGATTTCTCACTTTCTATCTCTCTGTCTCTCTCTGTCTGGCGAGCGCACGCGTCCTATAGCAAAAACCTCTCCAAAAAAAAAACAAAACAAAACAAAACAAAAACACCGGTCCCATCCCCAATGGGATAGAATCTAGATAGAATCTAGGCCTGGATGGACTTTGCCTAGATAAGTACAGTCACTTAATTTTTCTGCTCTCTTTCAGAACAGCATGTCTTACAGTATGGTTTCAAGAGCATCTGTCTTATCACTACATTGGACCACACCACGTGAACTTCTCAGAGTGAGAAGCTTCATGCCCAGAATTGAGGACCTCTAGATCCACTTATGTTAATGTATTAGGAAAACAACTGCTATATTGTATTGGGCTGCCGGAAAAGTCATGATGCATTCTGGCATAGAAAAACATGGAAAAATATGTCATGCCTTTCCTGATGACCTAATAGTTTTTGTGGGTTCCTACACTAGAATAAAATGACCCATCTCCCAAAGGGGCTGTTCCCTGACAGGTGAGAAAAGGTCCATGGATGGTTCTTGACAAAACTCAGGCCCAACTTCCCTGGATGTCAGCACAGCCAGGCCTCTGAGAAGCAGAGCATCTCCAAGAGAAAAAAGCCCCATTGTGGAAATAAACATCAAAGGTCTTCTTTTAGAGTGGGAGTGCTGTGTACCTATGTTTCCCATAATATTCCTGTTAGACCCATTCTATCGAGTATTTGAAGGTAGGCTCTTAGTAAAGAAAAGATCTTCGATAAAGTAGACAAACGAAGATGCAGCGGCTCAATCTGTGGCCTGCCCAGTGCACTACCCTTGTCTTCAAGGCAGGCCACTCACAGTTATGTTTCCCCTGTTTGGGGGAGTGAGAAAAAGCACCCATGAGAACAGATATGAAAGTTGTGTCTCCTGGAGGATATCAATGTTACTCATTGAATAAGACAAAGAACTAAGGCAGGACCAAGTGCACCTTCCAAACTAGGAAGATGACCACGCAGGCTGCACCAGCCTATGATAAGGGTTTAGTTCCCCCTTTCTATGGACATAAGAATGTGGGGATCTATTCCTCACTGCCTGGTACCTCCAAGGCTTGTACTGAGAAGAGAAAGGCTTTTTCATTAGCATAGGTACTCTGAAGACCCACTCATTAGAAGCTGAGGTCTCATACTCAATAGGCTCAATTTATCTTTTAATTAAAAAAAAAAATAGAGTCTATTAGTATTTACTACACTATATATATTTTTGAAAGGTTTTTGTTGTTGTTGTTTTTTGTTTTTTTGCTATAGGTCATGTGTACTCACCAAAAAGACAGAGAGAGACAGAGAGACAGAAGGTGAGAAATCATCCCCCATAGGGGATGGCCACACCACAATCCCGTCTCCTCCATTCTCCTCTTGGGATCTTGGGCATACATGCCCGGTGTGAGTTTAAGCCACCACGTCCGGGACTTGAACCATGGTTGACTACATGGGAGTCTAGTGACATAGCCATCATTCCAACTGCTGGTACCTATGCAAAAATATTTTGTGGCTCTAGTTATAAAATAAGATCACTACTTTTTCATCTTAATCACAGTATTTGCTATTAATATGCAAGTTGGTATTTGATCACCTTTACTTAATGGTCAAAGAGAAAGAATCACGATGAAAGTCTGTAGACATTTTTTTCTATAATTACATCTCCTAAATGTTTACAGTTTTACTATTTTAAAATTATAATTAACTTGATATTACCACAGATGATAAAATCAAAATACATGTCATGAAGTCATCATTCATGCCGTCAGAAAGGTTAAATAACGTACCTAAGGTTATATAGTTATAAAGATGCAGAGACAGAATTTGAAATTACAGGGTCCAGTTCTGAAGTTAACTCTCCAATGCACAGGTCTTCTTTATACAGGGCAAAGACCCATGTAGAATAAAGATGACCAAGTGCGAAGTTTTTAGTTATGGGCAAAAATGTCAATCGATAGCTTTCTGTCTGCCCTCTAACAAAATTCTAACATGGCCACCCAGATTCCTGTCCCCAGACGCTCATGTTCCATATCATCCCTCTACTTGGGTGTGATTTGGGCCAGTGAATGACTGAAGACCATGCCTGTAACTAGATTATGGATCAATTGACTTTGGATTAGTTAAAAGGGAGATTTTCCTGGGTGAGCCTGACCTAATGAGGGAAACTCTTTAAAAGAAGGTAAAGTGTTAGGAAGACTCTCTTTTACTAGCTGCGAAGACACACTGTACATGAGTTCTACAGTTCCCGGGTAAACATTCTGCCAACAGCCATGTGAGCCTGGAAGAAGACCCATGCTTCCAGATGGGAATGCAGACAGCTGAGATCTTGACTGGATACAGGCTGGTGCTGTGGAGCCAGTTAACCTGTGCCCAGGTTATACAGAATAGAAAACTAATACATATTGCCTCTATCTTATTTCTTTGATATATTACATTCATTGATTTTTCCATTAATTCTTTTTTTTTCCACAATCATTCTTGACCAAAACCATCCACTGAGGATATCTTTAGACCCTGCCTTTACATCTGTATCAAACCTGTGCCAGTATATCTTTTCCCATTTTCTATATATTTTGACTCTTTTTACTGTATGAGACTGCCTAATGCTCAATATATATCCTGGTAAATAATTTTTATTTCTGTGCTTTGGTCTCCTGCACATTTTATTGGTCCTGTGAACTAGGGAATTGCTTAAATTGGTTGTTCATGGACTCCAATAGACTCCAGTAGCTTTGTGGCCACACCTTATCTGTATTGGTTCCCTCTAAGTCTCTAGCATATAACACTGTGACAAGCACATAGTAGATGCTTAAAAAGTACTTGTCAAATAAATGAATGTGCATGGTATCATACAGAGAATATGTAGTGGCTGAGCTAATTTATTTTCCTTTCCAAACATAAACTGTGTTGATTAGTTGAATAATGATCATTCTATTGTTTTTTGGGTTCCTGTATCCTCACAGTGTCACCTATAGATGTGTCTACACTAGGTGCTTACTGGTGGGGTTGAAAGATGGGAATGGATACCACCTAGGCAAAACAAGATTCATTTATGTGCAGCCTTGACTGGAGTTTCACAACTAGCTGACTTAACACAAGGATTTTGTTTTCAGACATTTGTTTCTCCTTATTTTTTTCTAAGCAAAAATCAGATAGAATGAATGTGATGCTCTGAAGCTCTGCAAAACCAGGTGAAGTAAGCTGGGTGTTCTGACTGAGCTGCACGGTTTTCATCGTGCCTGTGTCAGCATCCCAAGCCACACTGGGCCTCCAAAGAATCTCGGCGGTCAGCAGAACATACTGCATGTGGTAGGATTTATGGTTTACGCTCAGCCCGGGACTGTGTTACAGTTTCTTCCACAGAGCGTGCCACACCATCAATTCACACAGTTTTCCACCTCTACCCTTCTGTTGCTCCAGCCCGTGCAACACAGTGTTAGAATAGAAAGCATATACATGTAATGGGCAGCAGAAAAGGAAATTAACCTTCCTAGGCCACTGACCATTTGGCAAGTATTATACCAGGTACTTTATATTGGTTTTCATTTTAACCACTTGAAAAGAGGCATGCTACTCCCATTAGACAGAGGATAAAATAAAGACGCACAGGAGTAGACACAATAATTACAGTGCATAGCAGGAATTTGCACCCAAGTCCAGACCATGGCATGTTTATGATTTCTAGTTTGCCAAAATACATTCAGCCTGAGGATCTGAGTCTGAGAGAAGTGGCCGAATTGCTGCCTGAGAGTCGTAGGTACAAACTGATGATTTTATTTCCTGAAATATCTTGAAAGGGGAGCTCTTTCTAAGCAATGTTTGGGATTTGCAAATGTTTTGAAACTGGGATCTGCTTTCCCTAAGAAGTATTCCTGCTTGTGAGTAATGAGAGGTCAATCGCTGTCTCGTTTTCAGCCTGCTTAAATTCTATCCATTCTTTAAGACTTGGTTTAAAGCCTCCTTTTTGTGTGTGCATAAGGAAGAAAACATATTTCTTCCTCCCTTGATGTTTCCAGGGACTGTTACTGTGCTTGTATTTACCATTTATTTTGTTCTTTTTTTCTTTTTAAAGAATTATTTTATTTAACTTTATTTATTATTATTATCATTATTATTTTTCAGTTTGATCAGAGAGAGACAGAGAGAGAGAGAGGAAATGAGAAAGCAAGCCACCAGGTCCGAGACTTGAACCGTGGTCGGCCATGCGGGAGTCCAGCGCCTTTAACCACCATGCCACTTGCTGGCCCCCATTTATTTTGTTCTTAATTTTACTACTTTTCATTTAGTCATATAGAACAACTATTTATTGTGTGCTATTCTAGACATGAAGAATAGAGAGAAATATACAAAATTAACTCAATCTAAGGAGCAAAGAGACATGTCAACAAACAATTGTACATGTTAGAAATACTACATAGAAGGATCTAAGGAGAATCATGGAACAAATGTGACATGCAGCTACTAATTGTCTTTGGCGGGAGAGGGAGACTAGCGAAGCTATTTTGAGTTTTGATGCTTGAATAGACTCTAGGCTCTCTGTGTGACAAAGGGGTAGAGAGGTATCCTTGGAAGATATCAGAGAGCAGACATGAAGACTCAGAGATGTAAGAGCATTATGCTTGGAGATTGTGCGTATTACCATATGGCTGGAGTGCAGTGTATGATGGGATTTGTATGCAGGGTGAATATGGGAAAAGATGCCAGTGGCAGCTCTTCAAGGGCTTTGTAAATAAAACATGCTTGGGCTTTTTGTTTTCCTAAAGAGAAAGCAAGATATGGTTTGATCTTAAGTGGATGAGTATTTGAGCAAGTGGTGTTTTAGAAAGACATGAGAAGAGCAGTAGAAAGAAAAGTTTAAGGGAGAGGGTAATACTGAGGGCAAAGAGACAGGCTGGGTGCTCATTATCCATTCTAAAAAATTAATAATCTCTTAAATCGGTGCCAGTAACAATGAGTCATGGAGAAAACTGAGAAACAGTTTAAATGACTGATACCAAAGCTAGTTGATAAAATAATAGAAGAGAAAGAAGGTGACTTTAGGAATTGTAATTTAGGAAGCCAAAATAAGAAACAGGGAGGTAGATTGTGAGAAAGATAGTAACATATTATTTTTGCTTATACTTTTTTTTTTATTTAGAGAGAGATTTTTGCTATAGGGAGTGTGTACTCATCAGAGATATAGAGACAGAGAGATAAAAACTGAGAAATAACCCCCAGGGGTTATGGCCATGCCACAATCCCTTCTCCTCCATTTTTCTTTTGGGATCTTCAGCACACGCACACACACATACACACACACACACACACGTGCCTAGTGTGAATTTCAAGCTACTGGGTCCAGGACTTGAACCACGGTCAACCATGTGGGAGTCCAGCAATGTAACTGTTACGCCATCTACTGATCCTGCTTATCCTTTTTAATTATATTACATAGAGTACAAAAACAGGAGTGACTGATCTATGGTCACAGAGACGAGAGTGTTGGTTACTTAAGAGAGAATGTGGTTAGTGACTGAAGTAGGGCACCATGAAGCAGAGTACATCGTGTTCTGGTGATGTCATAGTTCTTAATATAAATGGTGGTTTCATGGTTTGGCTCACCTGGTAAAACTTTATTGAACTGCTCACTTAAAATTTTTGTACTTTCCTTTTTGTATAATTCAGTAATATGTTTATTTAAAATAATTTAAAAATAGGAGTCAGCAGTTGGCATGGTACTTAAGGCTGAACTCCCACACAGTGGACCATGTTAGAAGACTGGACCTGGTGGCTTGAAAATCACACTGGGCACATGTGCGTGTGAATCCAAAATCCTGAGAGAAGAATGGAGCAGAAGGAATTGTGGTGAGCCTCTCTCCTGAGAGATGATTTCTTACGTTCCTTCTCTCTGTCTCTGTTTCTCTCTGGCATGCCCAATGACAAAAATCTTTTAAAAAATTATTTAAAAATAAATGCAATGAATAATTTTTTCCAGAGTCTATTTATTTATTTCCACTAGTGAAAAACAGAGAGACAGGCACCCCGACAGGGTTTTGATGATCGTCCCTCAGTCTTCCCTGGCCCACATAATAGGCATATCCACATGCCCCAGCAGCCGTAGGAAGGCAAAATCCAGGATCCTTCCCTGACAGCCATGTTTCCAGTGCCCCACTACCTGATCTCCCAAAGGATCATTTTAAGAGCAGTTTAAAAGTGGCTAAAGAACATAAATAGTTAAATGGAGAATACATTTGAAAAATAAAACTGGAAATATTGACTGCAACACCCTTTCTGTTTTGCACTTCATGGTAAATGTTCTCAGTTCTTCTGCCTTCTCTATTTCATTGGCTTCTTCTTGCACCTTAATTATTTGTATTTCCTAATGTTCCATCCATGACCTTCTTCCTTTTTTGATCATAAATATTATTTTATCTCTCCTGAGTAAAAGCAATATTTTCAACAGTACATTTATCTGAGATATATGACATTGATAAAAATATTTGTCAAATGACCCTTGTTTAGGCATATTTGAAATATCTTTTAAAAAAACTGTATGCTTTTTTTTTTTTTGATTTACAGTTTATGGTTTCTCAGAAAACTACCAAACAGAATTGATTTTATGTAGAATTTCTAAGAAGAAAAGAGAAAGTAATAACATTTAGTCAATGTTAACATGGGGAAAATTAAATATTTCAGAATATTAATGCAAGATTTAATGAAATAATCCAGAAGAAAGAACACAGCTACACTATTTAATATAATTTTTAAGGACAGTTTTCTATTTTAGAAACTAAATTAGTTTCTTTTATTTTGCTTTTCTAACTTACTCTGTATCATCCAAGACAAATATAATTTTTAATTCTTTTATTAAACTTTTTATATTGAGGTGCTTGTAGATGTGCATGAAGTTGTAATTGAGACAAATCCTATTAATGCTTCACCCAGCTTTTACAAATAGTTACGTCTTGCCAAAAGTACAATATTAAAATGAGGATACTGACATTAATCCAGTCAAGACATAGAACATTTTCATCACCATAAGAATCCCTACTCTGGCATTTATTTTTCATGCTAGCCATTCTGCTGAGTATGTAGTGATATCTTATTGTAGTTCCAATTTGTTTACTTAATATCTAACAATAATACTTAATACAATGATTAAACAATACTTACCTCCTTCCCACCCCACTGTGATTTCAACAGCTGGGAATCCCTAATGTGTGATTCATTAGTGATTTGCCATTTCAAAATCACCATTTCTAAACTATTATCATTTCAACAATGTTATATAAATGGAATCCTAAGCCTCAAAAAGTTCAAGGAAAATGGAATTAAAGCACAAGTTTATTTGGTGCAAAAAATAGTAAAATCCTCACACAGTTTTCTCATCATAGGCACTGTCAATGAATTTTTTGAAGATGCATCTTATAGTACGTAACCATTGGGATGGTCATTTTCATTGAGCATAATTAATTTCCTGGGGATCTGTTCAAATTGATGTGTACATTAATAACTCATTATTTTTTATTGCTGAATATCATTCTATGTATCTTAATTGGGTCACATATACACAACAGAAATTTACTTCTGATAGTTCTAAATACAGAGAAGTCCAAGATGTTGCAAATTCAGTATCTGGTGTGGTCCCCAATTTCTCACATATTTGCTGTGTCCTCATGTGATGGAAGGGCAAACTAGTTCCCGTAGAGGCTAAGCTTATTGACCCTTAAGACATCATAATGTTCCAAAGGCCCTGCCTCCTAATACCATCTTGGGGGTTAGGATTTCAACATATGGATTTTAGAGGGACAGAACATTTAGACCGTAGCACCCTAGTATGTACGTAGTGTATTCACCATTCACTCAGTAAAGGTCATCTGGGTTGTTTTCAGTTTGGAGCTATTATAAGTAAAGCTGCTATGAACATTCATGTATAGGTTTTTGTGTGAATATAACATTTACTTCTCTGGGATAAATGCCAAAGAGTGCAATCTGGGCCATAAAGTAGCTGCATATTTTTTAAAAAACTGCCAAACTATTTCCCAAGGTTGTTGTACCATTGTAATTCCCAGAAGCATTGGGAATAGTTTCTCTAAACTATTTTACACATTAGCCATTCTGCAGGGTATGTAGTGATATCTTATTGTAGTTCTAATTTGCTCATTTAATATCTAAAAATATTGAGCACATTTTATGTGATTATTTGTCACTAATTACATTTATAAAATGGAAATAAGGTACTGATGGACTTCTTGCACTGAAATGTAGAGAAAACAATCGTGACATTCTCAATATCAGGAGAACAGAGTTGAATCTAGGTAACATTTGGAAGCAGTGGACAAACATAGAATTAGTAGTTAGATCAAATAAGATAATTTAAAGAGAAAATGAGAGTATATATAAAGATGGATAAAAAAACAGAAAGAGCTTTAATAAAACTAGCATTTCAGGGCATGGAGCCTCAGAAAGCAACAAATTAAAAGAGCTGGGTGAACTGTCATGGAAACACTAAGAAGGCAATGCTTTTTAAAGAATGAGAATTACATTAAGCTTGAAAATTTATGGAAACCTTGCAGAAGAAGGAGAGAGGAAAGAATTTTATGAGGAAGATGTCTCTGATACCGGGACCACAAACAAGTGGAAGAAATTTCACCTATGGCAAGCTTTCAAAAGAAAGGAAATGGGATCGTCCAGATGCAAAGCCAACTGGAGAAACTGCCCAAGGTGTAAGTGCTTTCCAAGGAAACCAGTCTAGATATATTTACTGAATCATAGATGTTTCCTTAATTTGAAGGTTTAGGATTTAAGTTCTTGGAAGAAAAGATTAAGGAAGATCTAGGGGAGGAGCCAATACATATGTAATCCTCTATACTTGGCTAGGTAAGAGTGGTTTAAGGAAACCATGGGCTAAAATAATAAAATTTTTGTTCTGTTTAGGGTATACCTACAATGGGGGAGGGGTGTGTGTGGAGTCTGTTAACCCATTCATGACAATAAATGGCCCAGGAGCCCTGGCTGCCATGAGAAAAAGGTTACTTCAGTTCTTAATTGTGCTTAGCCATGACTCTCTTTTTAGTTATTTATTCATTATTTATTTATTTATTTTAAAAGACATTTATCCATTTCTTCAATGAATGAGAGAGACAAAGAGAGACAGAGACAACACCCCCTGGCAGAGTCTGGATGCCACGATCCAAACCCAGCTTTAACCATCCCTGAATTATGGGCATGTGAATGCCTAGTTTACTCAGGGAGGTATCTGGATATGAACCCAGAACCTTCCTATGAGAGTCAGCCTCATAGAGTATCACATTTAATCACTGTATCACCATCTGGTCCTCAGTTACTGCCTCTCATTAATTTTGTTTCTCCTTCTGAGAGAAGATTTAGTATTGTTAGTTTCTTACGGATACAGAGAAAGATAGACAAATATTTTAAAAAATGTGGACAATGAGTAAGACTACTTTATGCACTTCAGAGGTTGGACTTGACCAAAATTATATAAAGAAAGAAAGAAAAAAAAAATAAGGCAAGGATAGAAAAAGAAAGATGCCAATGAAAAGTATGATGCAGATTTGAGCTACTTAAAAATTCCAATGAGTGCCTCTGGGCCCTTCTCATATGAGAGAAACAAACCACTATCTGTTTACACTACTGTTAGTGTGGTATTTTGTTACTTGCAACCAAAAGAATTTCCAATTTGGGAGGACCAGCAGTTGGCATAACAGCTATGTCGCTGGATTCCCATGTAGTTGACTGTGGTTTGAGTCCTGGACCCACTGGCTTAAGCTCACACCGGGTGCATGTGCATGTGTGCCCAAGAACCCAAGAGGAGAATGGAGGAGAAGGGATTACAGCATGGCCATCCCCCCTGGGGGGTGATTTCTCACCTTCTGTCTCTCTGTCTCTCTGGTAAGAGCATGCGCCTTATAGCAAAAACCTCCCTGCAAAAATTTTTATAATAAGAATTTCCAATTTTTTCAGGTGCTCTGGACTGATGATGGAAAAAACCGTAAATGTATTTTATCTTCACATTAGGGACCTGATTTTCTAAATCTTGACTTGGCTTTTAGAATAAAACATCATGTGGAATAAGCTAGAACATGTCAGCTGAGCACATGCCGGTGTAATCTGAGACAGCGAATTCGGAGACAATCCTATGGCTCTTTCCCCCATTCAGCATCACAAGTCAATTCATTTTCCTTTGTATTTTTCTCCTTTTGTTTCTTTTTTGAAATTTTCAAGGATTCTAGGACAAAAGAAATTAAACACATGCACACAAATGTTAGTGGACCATGAGATAATATTTCTTCTTGGAATGAGAGAAACCCACAGCTTGAAAACTCTGGGAATCTGGGAGTAGTGGGGCACAGGGTAAGACAGAATAAAACAGTCAGCAATTAAAGAGACTCTGCTGGCTACATGAATGCTGTTCGTGTTTTTCTCTTAAATGAACTCTGATTTGTGTGGTTGTACTTAATAGTCCTAACTCTGCTATGATATTGCTGGAGAATCTGCAACTTGAGGCTGTATTTCAGGGGCAAATAAGCACCTAGATAGGCTCTAGCCATCAGATCACAATTTGAAAACACATTTTTTTCAATAACCCCCTCCTGCTCTAACCTCCTGAATGGTCTTTTCTTTGCCCTCCACATAGCCAGAGCTAATGCTGGGGCAGCGCTCCAGCCAGTTCTCAACACAGGCTCTGACATGCATGTGCAGCATGTATGCATTTCCATCAGAGATGGGCTCAGAGATGCAGAGAAGCACCAAGTACTAAATCAACATGCTTAGCCTGCTGAATATTAGCATGGGCTAGAAATCCCTTGAGATGATCATTACTGCTCTTAATCCCCCAACAAATACAGAGTTTTTGATCAAATATGAAACACATGCACCATGAACTCATTTTTCTGTAATGTGAAAGGAGTCATGTTTCATAACTGAAGCTAGGTGAGGGTCAGTAGTGGAGAGGCCCAGCCACTGTGGCACAGGCGATAGTGCATCACTCTGCAAAGCTGGAGCTACGTGGCACATTGGAGGTCAGATCCTGAGTTGACTTGAAACACATGCACCATGAACTCATTTTTCTGTAATGTGAAAGGAGTCATGTTTCATAACTGAAGCTAGGTGAGGGTCAGTAGTGGAGAGGCCCAGCCACTGTGGCACAGGCGATAGTGCATCACTCTGCAAAGCTGGAGCTACGTGGCACATTGGAGGTCAGATCCTGAGTTGACTTGAAACACATTGTGTTCTGGCTGACTGGAATGCTGGGAGATGGGACCAGCAAGGAGCCCCTGTCACGAATGCCTACCTCTGTCTCACGTATGCACGCCTTCTCATGCTCTCTCACACTCTCTCATGAAAGAAATGAAATAAAAACTTTTAAAAAATGGTAGAGAGCCTTGTGATTTCTTTGCCTCTGTAAAACACTTGCCTCAGGCCAGCAGGTGGTTTGGTCGTTAAGGACACTAGACTCCCACATAGCCAACTATGGTTCAAGTCCCAGACCTGGCTGCTTGCTTTCTCACTTTCCCTTTGTCTCTCTGTCATGCTATGGTTAAAATAAATAAATAAAGTAAATTTAAATAGATAAATCAATTAAAATAAATAAGGTTAAATAATATAATAAAAAAAAACTTGCCTCATGTGACTTCAGAACTCATCCCAATATGAGAATGATTAAGATTCCTAATAAGCTCCAACTTGCCTGTCTCAACATAAAATTCTTAATTTAGAAATATAGCTGATTCAGCTCCTTATACTTCCAATTGTTGGGTAATGGATGTATTCCCAAGCAAATAACAAGCTTCTAAGGAATTATCCAAATCGACAAATACCTTTACTCCAAACTGCTCACAGCCAGTGGGAGAGTGAATCAGAATCAATTTCTCTGTCCTCGAGTCATAATAGAAACAGATAGCAAACCTGAAGTACTGAACATTTCTGCAGCTAATTTGGAAGAAAATGTTATACCTGAAAAAAACCTGATAGTGCTTAGTCAGAAGAAACAAATATGTGCATGTGTTATATTCAAAACAAGAATTTGGAATGCCTTTAAACATCCTTTATCAGATTAAAGAAAAGTGAAAGCCTTGCTCTGAATTTTGCCTAAATGAGGGATGGGTTTTTTGTTTGTTTGTTTGTTTTTTAATACCTTCTATTTCCTACTTTACACTTAAGTACCCCAAGTTGATAAAAAAAAAAAAAAAGAAAATGACATGAGCTCACCAAGGGCTTCATTACATCTTCTTCAATGGGCATCAATACTATTGGCAGCCCTCACAGGGATAGTCTCTTGACAAATCAAGTTGTTGTCTGAGGCATGAAGTGTTAGATTATGATCGAGTCAGCGTGAGGCTGCTCTTCGTGGCTACTCTATTACTGAGGGGAAGTGGGATTTCGGTTTTATAATGAGTATGAATTTCTGGTGAGACAAGTGAATCCTTTTGTTCAACCTCAGGAGTTCATCTTTGGTATCTTAGAACAGAATTATTTTGCAGAGTCAAACATGTGAAGTCGCAGAGGGGTACTAAATAATGATGTGGGAAAGCTTCTCCCCCTGAAACAAACCCTTTGGAATTCTAAGAAGGGCCTAACGTGAACTGAGCAAGTCAAATAATGAGTGATGAAGTTGAACCTTCCCATTGCAGAATGTGAGGACTTGATAGGTGTCAGCATTCTATATTTCATGCCATGGTCACTAGCCCTCAGTAGCACTACTTTGCTGATATGAGTATTATAAATTTTATTAAAGAAAATTTTCTGCCTAGCAAGTTTTCACAAACCTCTGGTAATATAACTGTCAATTTTTTTTTTTTTTTTGAGAGGTTTTTGCTATAGGGCGCATGTGCTCGCCAGACAGACAGAGACAGAGAGACAGAAAGTGAGAAATCACCCCCCAGGGAGAATGGCCACACCGCAATCTCTTCTCCTCCATTCTCCTCTCGGGATCTTGGGCATGCACACACACGCGCCCCGGTGTGAGTTTAAGAAGCTGGGTCCGGGACTCAAACCACAGTCGACTACATGGGAGTCCGGGGACATAGCCATTACGCTGTTGGTCCCTATAACTTTCATTTTTTTAAAATATGAGTTAAAGATATTTAGTCACGTCATCTAATTATAAAATAAAATATTCATTACAAAAGCATTTTTTAAAAAAAAACCAGGAATTACAAAAACATACACTTTAAAAAATCACTCACATTCATGGAGTATTGATATGTACAAAAATTTGGATGAATCTCCAAGGAATTATGACACATGAAAAAGAAGAGTCTGGAAAGTGATATACTGTATGATTCAGTTCATAAAACATTCTTGAAAGCACCGAACTACAGAAATAGGAAACAGATTAGTGGTTGCCTGGGATCAGGAATAGAGAGAGGAGGGAAAGAGTGATGGGTGTTGTTATAAAAAGGCAATAAAAGGTATCTTCACGGTAATGGAAATGTTCTATATCTTGACTGCACTAATATCAATACCCTGAGTGTGATATTGTACTATAGTTTTGAAATATGTTACCATTGGGGGATATTGGGTAAAGTATATGAGGTCTCTCTACATAACTTCTTGTAACTTCATAATCATCTCAAAATCAAAAGTTTAATTAAATGCCTTTCTATTCATCTTTAATTAATGCATAATAATTGTACATATTTGTGGAGAGCAATGTGATATTTTGACACATGTGTATGATGTGTAATGATCAAATTAGAGTACTTAGCATACTCATTCACCTTCGGTACTTACCATTCCTTTGTGGCAAAAGCATTCAAAATTTTCTCTTTTAGCTATTCTGAAATGTACAATAAATTATTGTCAACTATAGTTGTCCTATTGTGCAAAAGAGCACTAGGACTCATTTCTCCTAATTGTAACTTTGTACCCATGGACGGGTATTTCTCTACTCCCCCTCCATACTATTCTTACCAGTCTCTGGGCACCTATTCTACTCTACCTTTCTATGAAAACTACTTTTTTTAGGTACCACATAGCATACAAAAATCCCATTCTTCCCACCTGGAAACAACTTTAAGAAGCATTTTTGTGTATGCATTTCCAGTTCTTTGATATGCATAGGTTTTTTTTTTTAACAAAGCAGTCTCATAATTCTATACATTGCTTTGTAACCTAAATTTTTCATTTAACAATATGGTATGAACATTTTCTCATTAGCAGTCAATCTTTTTAATGAAAATGCTATTTTAGCCGAATATTTATGTGTAGAAACTGCAGCTGAATACTTGTACAGAGTTAAATATTTTAAAATAAGCTCAGGCATAATTTATCGATTGCTAGGTTTATGTTTTCATAATTGTGGAAGGAAGTATTTCATGGCCTCCCTCTGCTCACAACGGAAGGCTATAGGCCCATATACTAATATGCTGGCCCTAAGCACCCCTCTGCTCTGCCTCTCATGATTTCTCAGTGTGGAAGTTAGCAGACTGAGGAGATAAAAGACAGGAGGCAAGAACAGTGAGCCTGCCTCTGTTTCAAAAGTACCAAGGATGAAACATGGAAAATAATAATGAGTATCAGGGCATAGTATTCTGCACTGTTCTCTGCAACCCCAGCTCTCAGTCTTCTCCAAATACCCCCATCAGGGCCAGAATGATGTAGGAAATCTCCATTTCAATAAAAATAAAGATGGAGAAACTGTAACTTAAAAGACCTATGCAGCTGTCAGCCTGTGTTGCTGTCTTCATAAATTCCATGCTTGCAGTTTAGATTCAACCTCTGTCACTACATACGGGAGTTTGTATTTTTGTGAATGTTTTTCACACGCAAGAATATTAGAAATCCTGCCTAGAGAATGTGGACAATGAAAATACACTTTAAAGAGGTCCTTTGTCTTTGGATTCATATCTCATATGCTATACAAAAAGGAGTGGGGCATGGAGGATAGGGGATTATAGACATAGAAATAAAACCTAAAAACATGCAAACATCGAGAGGAAAACACAGGAAGGAATCTTTGTGACCTTTGATTAGGCAATGATTTCTTCGGCATAGCAAAAGCAGGATCCAAACTAGAAAACATTGATAAATATCATTAAAATGCTTACTCTTCACAAAGTAATTTTAGGACAATGCAGAGACATTCACAGTGTACAAAAAGAAAACACAGTCATGTATATCTTTTTTTTTTTTTTTTTTTTTTTTTTGAGAGGTTTTTGCTATAGGGCGCGTGTGCTCGCCAGACAGACAGAGAGAGACAGAGAGATAGAAAGCAGGAAAGCAGGAAATCACCCCCCAGGGGGGATGGCCACGCCGCAATCCCTTCTCCTCCATTCTCCTCTCGGGATCTTGGGCACGCACGCACACGCGCCCGGCGTGAGTTTAAGCCGCCGGGTCCGGGACTCGAACCGCGGTCGACTACGTGGGAGTCCAGCGACATAGCTATTACGCTATCTGCTGGTCCCAGTCATGTATATCTTAAGGATGATACTTCCTGAGAACTGTGTTAAGTGATGTCGTCACTGTGGGACCATCATTAACTGTATGGACACAAGCCTATATGGTATAACCTACTATGCCCTTAGGCTACTTGGTGTATAATCTTATAGTGCCATTGTCACATAGATAGTCTATTGTTGACTAAAAAGTCTTCATGCAGCATGTGACTGTGTTTGTGAGGCACACATCTAATAAAGGATTTTATCCAGAATGTATAAAAAGTTTTTCAAACTCAATAATAGAAAAATAGGGAACCTAACAGGTAAATGGGCAAGAGATTTGAACAGACCCTTTACCAAAGCAGATATATGAATAACAAATAAGCAAATGGAAAGATGCTCAACATCATTAGTAATTAGGAAATAGAAGTAAAACCACAACATGATACCACTGCACAACTATTAAAATAGTTCCATTTGAAAGAACTATGTCAAATGCTGGTGATGATGTACTCCTGCTCTCTCATAAACAATCAAACAAAAACTATGCTGAGTGAAAGAAGCTAGGTAGTACAAGGTACACACTGTATAATTTCATTTATGCAAAACTCTAGATAATACAAATTATTTCATAGGGACAGAAAACTTATGAATACTTGAATGTGTAAAGGTGGAGTTGGGACTGAGATGTATGAAGAGAAGAGACAGGAGGATTACAAAAGGGCACAAGAAAATTTTGGGTATTAAAATTTTGCAAGAGAGTGTATGTATTTGCCAGAGAGACAGAGCAAAGGAGAAAGCATTGCCCAGTGGGGTGTGGCCATGCCACAATTCCTTTTTTTTTTTTTTTTTTTTTTATTTTTCCCTCCTTTCAGGATTTTGGGTATACACATAAACATGCCCAGCATATTTTTCATGTCATCAGGACTGGGCTTTTTTTAAAAATCTATTTATTTTTTGGATTTTGGGGCCACTAGGTTCAGCCCTTGAACCACAGTCAACCATGTGGGAGACCAGTGCCTCAACCCCATGCCACCTGTTGGCACCCAGGGCTGGGTTTTGAACCACACAGTCAGTAATATGGGATCAGCTCCCTTAATCACCAGACCATTGGGCTGGCCCCAAATCTGCCTTTTTAAATATTGTGTGGATCAAACACTTTTCTCAATATAACATTTCTCCACTTACATATTAAACTACAGTAGTAATAAAGAGTCCTATACTTATATACTGTCTCTATGCTAAATATTATAATATTCACAAGAAATTTAAAGTTATAGTTTAAGTCTTATAAAGCAAATATTCCTCCTAAATCATTTGCAGTAGACAGTGCTCTGAAATATTTAGAAGCAAAAACTAAATAATATATGTATTTTTAATCTCACAAACATTATTAAACTTGAAATAAATGTCTCCTTAGAATTAAAGCATGGACTAAGACAAAAGCATTATTTTTTGGCATGTCAATATATACATTCACTATTTTTTTCTTTCTTATTGTCAGAGGGTGTGTGTGTTCACCAGAGAGAGAGAGAGAGAAAGAGGAGGAGAAAGAAAGTACTTTCCAGTGGGGCATGATCATAACACAATCCTCTTTCCTCAATTTCTTCATTCTCTCAAGATTTTCGGAATGTATGCACGTGTGCTGGAGCTAGGATTCAAAACAGGGTTCACCATGTGGGATCCAGCTCCCTACACATAAGGCTTAACCACTAGGCTAATGCAAGGCCAGCCCTCTGTTCATTATCTTGATAGTGGTGATGGCTTCATGGATGCATACTTACATAAAAAGGTGTCAAATTTATAATACTATCTGTGCTGTTTATTGCATGTGAATTATATTTCTTTTTTAAATTTGTTTTGTTTTTCCCATGGGGCACATATGCTCACTGGAAAGAGACAGAGAGAGGGAAAGTGAAATATTACTCCCCCAGCAGGATGACCACAATGCAATCCCTTCTTCTCCAATCTTGTCTTGGAATTTGGGGCATACACACAACTGTATTCAGCATAATTTTCAAACCACTAGGTCTGGAACCATGGTCAGTCATGTGTGTGTCCAGCTTCTTAACCAACACACCACCTGCTGACCTCAAAATTATATTTCAATAAAGCCTAAAATATATTATAAAGGTATATGTGTATATATAGAATTCATTTAAAAAGGACAACACTGTATATATCGTTAGACTATATACATGGTTATCTACATAGTGACTCCTAAGTTTTAACTTTAATAAAATCTTTAACGTAAAGAGAGACATGGGATCATATCAAATGTGATGCAAAGTTTGGCTAACAGAAAGAAATCAGTTGTTGATTGTCAAAAGGGCGAAATGGTTCATTTGGTGTGTCTTAATCTACAGCATCAGGAAAATGTTTTTGTGTGAAATGGTGTCAGGGAGGATATCAACTCTGATGGATAGGGGTGCTGCTATGCCCAGCTCTCTACGGTCCAGATAAGGAGACAACTCTGGAACCAGAAATGAAGGCCACTGCTTCTCTGTCACTTCCCCCATATGGATGTCTGACTAGCTGGTTGACATGTCCTCATCAACACAAGCAGTCAGTATTACTATCCCCTGACACCACAGCTATTATCTGGGTAAGATCAAAGAAGCTTCTCATTGGAAATTATCTGGGGACCCTTACTGGATTCCTACCAACTGAATAAAGAGGTTCACAAATATCAATGTGAATATGAATCATTGATGAATATTTGTTAAACATGTAAATTCTACTTCAAAATGTCTGGAATGAAGGCACAAAGGTGAAACTGGTGGAGGTAATTCCCAAATTAGACTTTGAGATAATCCAAATTGAATGGTTGTTTTAGGCATTTTATTCCTTTAAAGGAATTTGATGTTTTAAACAGTATATTCAATTAATGCTTTTTTTTTTTTTAAATGTTAGAACCTCAAGACCATTGTTAGAATTAGAATTTAACTTAAACTTTTCCTCTTTGGCTCCTCCTTTCCGCCTGGTTTAATTAATTTAGCTAGCGACATCTTCAGCAAGACTACATGGTCCAGACACCAGGCTCAATATTGAGAGGACAAAGATCCATGGCTTTCATGACAGTGGGATTTGAGAGGGTCTGGTAAATTGTCCAAGTAGGAAATTCTGTGTCAGGATCAGTGGGTCCTTTAGAATTCTATCAGCTGTGTCTTCCATTAACATGTTTGGCTATCTACTAAAGATGGGTTAGTTAACTGTTCTAGTTTCTCTTCTATTATACATTTGCACTATGTCATTCTAGTTTAGTTCTAAAATATTGGGTGATTGGAAAAGTCATGATGTATTTTCTGTTTTTCTAGGCAAAAATGTGTCATGACTTTTCCGATGACTCAATAGATTTATTTCAGATCTATTACACAAAAAAACTTGCATAACCTAAATGTATATGTAAATAAAAATAATATTAATAGAAAATTAATTATACTCTTTGATTTCCTATCCACTTTGTATATGCATTTTTAAAATTTGCTATAGAGGGTGTGTATTCACTAGAGAGAGACAGAGAGAGGGGAGTGAGAAATCACTTCTAGGGGAGGTGGCTATACCACTATCTTTTCTACTCCATTTTCCTTTGGAAAATTGGGCACATGCACCTGGTGTGTTTCTCAGACCTCTGGATCTGAGACTTGAACCACACAATTGGCCATGTGAGAGCCAGTTGTCTAAACCACACCACCTGGCTGGCCCAAGTGTATTTACTTTTATTATGACCATTCTTTTTCCAGACTCTCTGGTTCATCTTTCATTCATTTATATTTCTTGTCAATGATAAAATAATTCCATCTGGTTCTAAATTATTTGAGGCACAGGGACAGTTTTTACTCCCCAAAACCGGGTAAGTGAAGAACACATTCAAGGCACTCTAATATATTGGGAAGACTGAGATGACTTCTATCCTGTGTGCCGTACCAGCCTGTGAGGAGACCCACAGTACAAGGAGGACAAAATGACCTCAAGTGACAGGTCATTTTGTGGGGCACATGAGTCAACAGTGCTTCCTACTACTTAGTGCATTATTCTGGAGATGCCATGTGGCCTTCTGCAAGCAGTCAGACCAGGGAATGTGTGCATCTCGAGTAGACTTTCCTTTGCCCAGAATGACAGCTCCAACTCTGTTACCAACCTCTCCCGTGCTCCCTACACTTTAAGGTTGGCATTTTGAGAGCCCTTGTTTTATAAGATTTCAGAAATAGGTTTTCTGTTGGAAATGGGCAGTGATGAATTAGTTACACGTCCATCAGTGTTTTTGCTGAGGACATGTACATTTGCTTTCTCCATATTTCAAGGAGGCCAGTGGCAAATGCTAAGGCACTGGCATCCAAAAGATGCAGATTGCTCTGTTGGCACATGGACCTGCAGGATTGGTTTTTCCAGCTGTCCGGAAATGGGTTCTCTTAAATGGGATATTGCATACTTTCAACCATATGGAGCCCAGTGATTGAGGCTCTTAACAGAACTATGGACTATTTGGTTCCCTAGATCAGCCCACACCATAAACAAATAGAGTGATCAGAGAGAAGGGGCGTTCACATGACTAACAAATTACCTCCACTAACAATCTCAGTTTAATTGGGTTTACTATATTTTTATACCACAATTTAATTATGACTTGGTCTTTTGGCAGGCAGCCTGTCCTGTGAAGGCTCTTAAAGATTTTCTTGCTCATGACAAAGAGACTGAGCTGGGACAAAGCTGATCACCGCAGCCTTTCCTTTTGCAGAATATAATCAATATGTCATACATAATCCCTGAAACTGCATACACCGAAAGAGGCAGATCTGAAAATTCACTGACACCAAGAACCAAATGATCATTTAAGCACTCACGCCAGGAGTCATGCTGGAGAGTAATAGCTGACTTCATCAGTCTATTGATGGAGCTTGCCAACAGTTTTTTTCTCCAATTACTTTTCATCTTTCAAATCTACAGTGAAGGATGATGGTTTTGTAAGAAGGCACAGGCTTTCAAATGCTTTTAAATACATTTCAATGTTGAAAAACAACCCAAAATATATAAAAATAAAAGCACTTGTGAAATGTTTGCTTTACTAAAGAAGAAATGTCTTCCATAATCTAAAGAACTGTGATTTTCCCCCAAGTATTATTGTGGCTCCGTACCCTCTCACTTTATTCTGAGCTGCTGGGATTGACAGTGTGGTGCTCCCTGTGATTACAGAGACTTGCAAAACTTAACCTTTTCATTGACTGTGAATGGGTTAGTCACAGGGCCCTGTCTAGACTTGGAGCTGTCTACAGCTGGTACTTAACGGCTGGATGGACACTGGGGAACTCTTTTAAGCATTTCTCTGACTTTATAATCAACATAAAATGGCAGTAAGACCATCACAATTCTTTCAACTGAAAAAAAGTTTCGAAATGGTGGACTGAAAGTAGAAGCTGGCTAGAAGAAAGATTCTTTTGGCTGGGACAAAGTTTAAAACGTTTTAATTTGAGGCTGGCTCTGTGGCACAGGAGCAAGGTGCTGCTGAAGAGAAAGCACATTCCACATGGTGACTGGAGTCAGCCTGCAACACGCTGGGCACACATGCAAGTGTCCAGGATCCGACAGGTTGGAGGACTGGAGGAGGAGTTTCATGATGTGACCAGGGTGGAGTGGAGTGTCCTTTCTCTATTTTACTCTCACATGGTTATGCACACAGTTTATCATGAATAAAGAAAAAATATTTAAAATGCTTTTATTTGGAGGTAAATAATTTTAAATGAAGAATGTTCTCTAATTCCCACAGTCTTTACCAACCTCTATTATGGAACTCATGACTTGATGCATTAATCTTTTTGTCCTGGCCTAGCAAGATAAATGAGCTTGTAATTTTTTTTTAAAGTTTATTCATCTATTTACTCCATGGATGAGAAGCACAGATAGAGAGGCATAGAGAGGGGAGAAAGAGAGAGAGAGAGAGACCATCTCCAACTGGATTCCAACACCATGATCTACATCCAACCCCAGACCATCTCAGACCATGGACAAATGCATGCCCAGTGCATTCAAGGAAGTCTCTAGGTACAACCTTGGAGACTCCTTGACAATGTGGGTCATTCTTGTGTAGTGTCTCCTCCCACTGTCTACCACTCACACAACATTTTTTAAAGGTCTCCCTGTGTCTTGATCCTGCTTCAACCTCCTGGTACCTAAAATCACATGTATGCCCTGTTCTGCCTAGCTCTTTCAGATAAGGTCTTGCAATTCTGTCTACACCAGTCATAAGCTAAGGAGCCTCCTACCTCAGCCTGACAAGTAGCCAAGACTACAGGCATGTGCCACTGTGCTCAGGGAATTGAATTTGGGCATCCCATATGACCTTAGCTTGCTGAGTAATCAACCAGTATATGCTACCACTGATAGTCTATTTTTAAATATATATACACACACACACATATATAAAATTAACATATATTATAGTATAATTAATATATATACATTAATTTAACTATATATTTATTTACTTACTTCTTCATTTTAATTTGACCAGAGAGGGACAGAAAAAGAGAGAGAGAGAGAAAGTAAACTGCCAGGTCTGTGACTGGAACTGCAGTCAGCCGTGTAGCAGTCCAGCGCCTTTAACGACCACGCCACCTGCTGACTCCAACTACCACTGTTAGATTTTGACCTGTAATTTTTTTTATGTAGGTCTGTGATTCATCTACTAAATAAAATACAAGTTTCCTGAAATTGGTACAATAACAGAAGCACATGTTTTCCAGATTTTTCTCATAAAATTTTATTTTTCCAATTGCTAAATGTTTTAAAACCATATGTAACTTTTTAAATATTATGTGTGGATAAATGAAGACTTATGGACCAATATGTGGTGTAGAGGTTAAGTCAGCTGGATCACACATGACTAGCTGAACAGTTCAAGTACTGGACCTTGAAAAACCTATCAGGGACCTGTGAGTACATGCCCAAAATTTCAAGAGAAGAACAGAGAAGAAGGGATTATAGCATCATCCTCTCTCTTGGGGGGGGGGGGGTGATTTCTTACTTTCCCTCTCTCCTTATCTCACTTTGGCAAAGGCATATGCGCATAGCAAAAAACATAAACAAAACAAAACAAATGGAAACTGGTTATAAAATAGTTCAATATGCCATTACTATCCCAGAAAATCCCTTCCTAGGAAGATAAAAGTTGCAGTAACTTAATGCTCTTCCAAGAAACTTCGTAAATGGGTCACCAATTACTTAATGGAAAGCATCAAAGGGCTGTGTACACTCTACACCTTGGCAATCTTTGCCTTAAAATTGTGGCTCAATGGATCCACAAATCCTAAACTATTATTTCATGATTCTTACTCAATCTACACCAAGTTCCTACATTAGAAAACTTACCATAAACAGATTTAAAAATCTTATTAAACATTCCAAGTTTGCTCTTCATCTTCTAAGACACCACCAAGACTTTCTCCTTGCCTAGAAAAGCAAACAACTTTTTATCAACAAGGTTTTCTGTCAGTGTTTGGAAACACCAGAATGTGATGCTATGTCTCACAATGCTGTGATATTTCTCCATTTGATTCCTAGGGTGTTTGAAAAATAAAGTAAGAATACAGAAGACTATCAGTTTGGGTATAGTGAACATATGACTCTAAGAAAGAAGATGAGAAATCATATCATTTCTCTTAAGGATCTCTTGCCTTGACAGTTTCCTTTGGCCTCATGTGTTCTCAAAAAACCTAGTTTCCATACTTTTCACCCTTACAGGGTAAGAAACCGAGAAAAATGCCTGATACTAGTTCAGATGTGAGTTGCACAGAGCTGGAGATATAATAGGTTGTTGGAAAAGTCATGACATGTTTTTTCTGTGTTTTTCTATGCAAGAATGCATCATGACTTTTCCAAAAACCCAATAGTTACAAATATTAAATTAAAAAAAAAAAGAAAGAAAATCTGGAGAGATACCAAGGATGCTCAAAAGAACCATTAGGCTTGATAAGGAGTAGGCCATACAAGAAAGAGAACAAATTTAAAGGTGACAGGTACTTTAAAGGTTAAGCAGCTGGAGAATAACCAAGGTGAGAATGGGGAGAAAATTGCCTATATGATCCAATTCAGACTTTGATTGAATATAAAAATGATGTTACTTTAACAAATAATAAACTAAAGGGGACAGGTCTAGAGAGAAGATGAATTATAGAAAAAAGAAATTGATATTTGGGAGTCTTGTGAATGAACTGAGCTTTCCCTGTGTGTGAAAAATGAGGAATAGAAATCTCCTACTGAGGCTTAAAGAAAAAAGAAAATGAGGAAGGAAGAACAAGGTAAAAGAAAAGGAAAGAAATGGAGGAAGAAAGAAAAGAGATGAGAAGAAAAGGAGAAGAAAAGGAAAAACATTTTAATGAAACAAAAAAGCTAAGTACGTTAAAAAAGGAAGGGACCATAGCAAGATTAAAAAAAGAATATTTTTTCAGGAGAGAGGTGGCTAACTTTCTGAAATACGATTAAAAATACATGAGGATAAAACTTCACAAAAGAACAAAACCAAACAATTAATACCTGATCGAAGCATTAATCTTGCTCAGAAAAAGAATATTAGCTAACTCTTGGGAGATATTTTTGAGGCAATTAAAAATAAAAGCCTGATTGAGGGGTTTCAGGAGGTTTTTATATACAAATGGAAAATCAAAAAATGTGTTTGAGTAGAACCTCAGCAGCACCACTGGCCCCACGTGGGAGGGTCTTGCGCTTGTATCCTGGGATCTCTCAGAACATTGTAACGATGTGCTTGCCCATGATCTGGGCTGGCTGACTGGGAATAGATTGTGGCATGGGGAGCCTGCTAGTGGAACCTGTCTATCTGTCTCTCCATCTTCGCCCTTCCCTCTTTCATGGGAGAAACAAAGAAGTTTTTTTTTTTTGTTTGTTTGTTTCAATTATGTTATTTAACTATTTATTCATTTATTTTTAATTTGACCATACAGGGACCGAGTGAGAGAGGAAAAGTGAGAAAGCAAGCTGCCAGGTCCAGGACTCAAACTGCGATTGGCTGTGTGGGAGTCCCGTGCCCTTAAACACCATGTCACCTGCTGACCCCCAATCATTTTTTAAAGGAAATATATTTGAGTAGTCTTAATCATCAATTGTCTCTGTTGCATTTTAACATATTTTTTTGAGAGTTTTTTGCTATAGGGCATGTGCGCTCACCAGACAGACAGAGAGAGACAGAGAGACAGAAAGTGAGAAATCACCCCCCAGAGGGGATAGCCACGCCACAATCCCCTTTCCTCCTTTCTCCTCTCAGGATCTTGGGCACGCACACACACGTGCCCGGCATGAGTTTTAAGCCACCAGGTCCAGGACACAAACCGCGGTCGGCTACGTGGGAGTCCAGCGACATAGCCATTACGCTAACTTCTGGTCCCTCTGTTGCATCTTAAAACCAAGACAAAAACAAAAATGTATAAAAATGGAATAAAATCAACAAAGGCTGGAATTAAAAAAATACTGTAAAAGGAAATTCTGAACAAATAATTAATTACTTAAATAAAAATATGATCTACTCTGGTGTGTGTGTGTATGTTGGAGAGAGACAGAAACAGAGAGAGTGGGGGGGGGCAAATAAAATGACTATTTATGTGTTTGGTCCTACCTTTTGCTCATTCTTCCTGACGGTCACATTCTCCCACTCCGAAGACATTACTGCTTGAGCATGTCATCACAGTTCTGCTTTTATCTTTCCCCCTCTGCCATCTATTCTTCAGCTCCTGCTTCTGGTACTTCTGTGGGTCATGCACCCCCATCTCATTACAGATAGAATCCTTTTTTAATGAACTTCCATAATATCAAAATCATTTTGTCACATAGCAGTTTCTTCCTTGAAGGACCTTCACGAAAAACTATAATGAGGTTTTTCCTAGGGAAAACTTTTCCCATTTAGCAGACTTTGCCTAGTGCCTGAAGTTTCTGAGTGCTTAATGATATTTTCTTCTGATGTCCTGAGAATCGATCTCTCAGATTTTCTTAGAATCTCAGCTAAAGCAAACCATTTCCTTAGGAAATAAGAGCAAAGCTGCCTGTGGATTGTAATTTGTAAAAAGAGTGTACAATGCTTAGATTTGGTACCATTGTTCACAAGGAATTGGCTTCTGTTTATAGCACTTTCATTTCTTGATTTAAATGATTTAAACAAATGATTGCTTTATGCTATATTATTTAAATGAAAGTTAAATGCAGAAGCTATAGAGTAAAAATAATTTTAACTTACAAGAAAATGGTGCTTTGTTTTTACACATACATAAATTGTTTATACCGTGTGTTCTGCTTGCCACATACCAGTGTGTCTACAGGGTTTTTGCTCTGTCTCCTCTAAGGCGTGAGCTCTGGTGTTCCATTTAGTAGGCAGCTTTTTTTTAAAAAAAGTATGGTACATAAACTGTGTGCATTAAAGGCATCCAGTGAATTCTTTTAAGACCAAATGAACTAGGAATCTGCATCTTCAATTAGTAACTACAGGTGAGGATGAAGCATTAAAGTCTGGAGAAATATGCTAGAAAAGAAATGCTACATAACTTGTACTAGTATGTGTGCTTGACTTAAAACGTATACTTGAGTGCAATTTTAAGATACTCATTGTTGGTTTGTAGAGTTCTTCCATCTCTTCTAGAATTAGGTGGAAAGAGTGTTTCTGAAGAGAAACGGCTGTGCATGGATGAATGTACACACAGGCACTACTGAAGTCAGGTCTCCATAGTTCCTGCACAGAAACCGTCCTCAGAACTTCACCAAGTTCACTGACGAGCTTCTAGTTTCTGCTGCCCAAGAATGAAAGACAAGGACTTGAGGATGCATAGCTAGTTTTCTGGCACATTGGAAAGAATCTTTCTAAATCCTTGAGTTTTTCTTACATAGAAAGGTTAAAAAGTGGTATAAATCAAACTTTTATCTAAGAAATTAGAAGAAAGAAAGGAACTGAGACATCCAGTGACCATTCAAGGACAGAGTAGTAGGAAACACAGGTAAATAGAGAGAGCCCAAGAGAACACAGCTGTCACGGGGGAAGGAAAACGCTTCAGTGATGTAAGAACACTGGGGAACTTAATGCATATGGAGACAAGAGAACAGATTTCTGGTTAGAAGAATCCAGAATTAGAGAAATAATAAAATAGTACGTTACCATGAATTGGGTGCTTACTCTTTTAGATACTGTATGAAGCATTTTACAGACATTATTGAGTTAATATAATCTCCGCATGTCTTTGCTTCTGAGTCAAACATCATTATTTACATGTTACAGATAAACAATTAAAGCTTAGGGGGTTGAAGCACATGCCCCGAGTTCACATAGCTGTTGGTGCTGAGTTTATAAGACAAATCTAGGACAAACTCCTAAGCAATGCTTCACAGAAGCAGCACACTGAACTGAAGCTGAAAAGACACGCTCCCCTTGAAGACTAGAAGAGAATTAAGTTGAGGGTAAAGTTGTATATATTTGGAGAAAGAAGCCAGCTTTGCATAAACTGAATCTATTTCTATTCAGAGCTTCACTGTGTGCCAAAGCCCAGTGACCTATGGCTCTATATTGTTTACGGATTCATCTGGGTTTATTGCAATTCTGTTAGCCTATACAAAGATATGTGCCCGATTGTAACACAGGGATAGCAGAATTCCTCTAAGTGTCTGATAGAGTGGTAATTTGGATGGTTCCTTTTGGAAGGGATATTTATTTTCAAAGATACAGAGAGAATTTGCATATTATCACACTTAGCCATATCCCTTACCACTGCCAAGGTTCTTTTTCTATCCTAAATTTTCATCTTCTTTCTTGTTAATCATCTGGTCTATCCCTACAACTCATCCTGAATTTTTATTCTGAAGGACTCAGATCATTGTAAATAAATAAAAATAAAACAATCATGTCAAATTCAAAGCATTCAACAACTTATTTTCTTTCCCTGCTTCATATCTTCCTAAAGGACATTAAAAATCATGTGCACATTGTTATATCACAATGTATAAAATGAAAACAGTCTCTCTGTTACCCTTACATCCGTGGAAACTAGTAAGGACATCTATTCTAAAACTTTACTTTTAAAAAAGAATTAAAAAGAATTTGGTCAACAGAACAATGCTGCTATGGCATGTCCGTGTGGACCCTGAAATTTTTCAATGAAACAATCTAAAAACTAATGTGACATTGGGTCAGTCTCCTTTTTATTTTTTATTTCTATTTTTTTGCTATAGGGTACTGCATGCACCAGAGACAGAGGCAGAGAGAGAAAGAGAAAGTGAGAAATCACCCCCCGCCCAGGTGGATGGCCACGTCGTAATCCCTTTTCTGTTCAATGGGATTAGGGCACTCAAGTACACGCACCTAGAATGTTGTTTAAGATGCTGGGCCTGCCACTCGAACAACTCAGCAGGCTATGTGGGATCCAGACACCTTAACTTCCATGCCATCTGCTGGCCCTGATCTCCCGTTAAATATGTTTCTGAACTGGATTCGGTTTTATTAAGCAAATACATTTCCTATTCCTTAGCCACCTCTTTTGTCACCTTCCTTTCTTATCTCATTTTATAATGTATTAGTTATTTCTGGCTGTCATTGCAAAACTGTAGACCAAGTGGCTTAAATAATGGACATTCATATTTTTGAATTCTGGAGGCACGTGAGTGGGGGTGGTGGTCTGAGATCAAAGAAACTACAAAGTAGGTTTCTGATGAGGACTCTTTCTGCCTTGCAGATGGCTACTTCCCACTGTCTCTTCACAAGCTAGAGAAAGAGAAAGCTCTAGTCTTTCTTTTTATAAAAGTTTATTATCTATTTGCAAAAAAGAGAAAGAGGTAGAGAAAAAACAGCCATTCCCCAGCAGGGTCTTGTCACACTGTGATTCCTCCCCTACCCTTTCAAGTAGCCAGGATCACAGGTATGCCTGGCTGGTTATGGCTGACTCAGGATCCAAACCCTGAGACTTTCCATATGGCTCCACTATTGTGAAGCAATACCTTATCTCCAGCGCCACCATGGCTGATATGGAAGGCTCTGGTCTTCTTCCCTCTTCTTATCAGGGCACTAATCCCATTATGATGTCCCCTTACAACGTTATCTAAACCTAATTACCACCCTATGGCCACACTTCTACATGCATCACATTGGCAGTTAGACCTTCAACATACGAATTTGTGGAGGACACAAACACTCAGTCCACACCACACAGCTACCTTACTTTCTTATCTACTCCAAATCTTTTCCTCTCTGTCACATATCAACTCTGGGTCTGGGTACATAGAGACTCAGTCTGGGAATCAAGTCCCTATTCTATTAAAGACAAATGAAAATACAAACTATTATTAACCATATTGTAAAACACACAATGAAATATTTTAAACCTCTGAGTATTCAATTTCTCTTGTTTCTTTCTAGAGAGTTGTGCAGAACAAAACAAAAATTTATGATATTCTTCAAAGAAAGAGAATTGAGATTATTTTTTCCACAAGTAAAGATAACTTCTATAATCTATACCTTTGTTTTCCATGTACACTTTTTTCCCCTTAAAATTCAGTAGCTTTTAGTTTATAGACAGGGCATATAATCATCATTATCTAATTCCAGAACATTTTCATCACTCTACAAAGAAATCCCATACCTGTTAAGAATTACTCCCTATCCTCCCTTTCCCTAGTACCTGGAAACCACTAATCTACTCTCTTTCTCTATGGATTAGATAGCCTGAATATTTTACACAAATGTAATACAAATATATGACCTGGAGACCAGCAAATGATGTAATAGTTATGTCACTGGACTCCCATATAGTTGAACACAGTGTGAGTCCCAGACCCAGTGGCTAAAACTTCATGCCAGGTACATGTGCGAAGATGCCCAAAATCCCGAGAGGAAAATGAGAAAAAGGATTGCAGAGTGGCTACCCACCCTGGGGGATGATGTCTTACTTTCTCTCTCTGTCTCTCCAGTGAGTGAGTGCACATGTTCTGTAGCAAAACCTCTCCCTCCAAAAAAAAATGGATATATATGATATAATATATAAACATTTATATATTATATAATAAATTATAAATGTAAATGTTATTTATAATATATCAATATAGATTAATATATATATTTATATATAATATATAATCTATTATATACAATGCATAGTTATAATATAATATGTTATACATAATACATTATGTATTCTATATAATATATTATGTGTAATATATTTTGTATATAATATTATATATTATATAACATATAATATTTCATATTTATATATTGTGTGTTTGTGTGTGTTTGGCTTCCTTCACTTAGCATGTTTTCAAAATTCATCCATCTTGTAACATATATCAACATTTAATTCCTTTTTATTGATATTCCATAGTATGCATATACCACTTTTTTTATCTATGCATCAGCCAACAAATGTTTAAATTGTTTCCATATTTTTTAACCTTACAAATAATTCTGCTAGTAACATTATGTAAGCATCTGTTTTCAAATTTGGGGGTATAAAATTAGGAGTGGAATTGCTGGGTCTTACAACTCTTTAACATCCTGGAGAACTGTAAGATGTTTCCACAGCAGTCATACCATTTTATCTTCTCACCAACAATATGTGAGTGCCAATTTCCCCACTTTCTCATAAACTCTTATTTTCCTTTTCTAATATTATTACAGTAGCCACCCTAGTGTGTTTACTGTGATATTTATTCTGATTTTGAATTGCAAGTCCCTAATGACTAATGGTATTTAGTATATTTTATGGGCTTATTGACCATTTCTATATTTTCTTGGGAGAAAGGTGGGTTCTAATGCTTATCCTATTTGTAATTTGGACTTTGTCTTTTTTATTATTAAGTTTTTAGGGTTCTTTATACATACAGCATACTACTTAAATGATGTTCTAATATATTTACCCATGCAATTATTTATTCATTTTCCTCACAGTGTCCTTTGACACACACAAGTGTTAATTTGATAAAGTTGGATTTATCTTTTTTTCTGTGATTATTTGTGGTTTTGGTGTTATCTCTAAGAAACTATTGTCCAATACAGTAAAAAAGATTTACACCTGTGCTTTCTTCCAGATTTGATAGATTCAACTCTTATCTTTAGGTATTTATCTATCTTGAGCTAATTATTTTATATCACCTGAGATAGGGAGATCCAATTTCATTCTTTTGCATGTGGATATACAGTTATTTCTACCCATTTGTTGAAAAGATTCTTCTTTCCCTAAGTGAATGGTCTTGGCACCCTTTTTGAAATTTAATGTACCATATATGTATGGGTTTATTTCTGGAATCTTAGTTCTATTCTACTGGCCTAAATGTCTACGATAGCACCACACTGCCCCACACTGTTCTGAATACTGAAGCTTTGTAGTTTTGAAATAGAAAGATCTGAGTCCTACAACTTTCTGCTTCTTTTTCAATGTTGTTTTGGTTATTCTGAGTTCCTTGCATTTCCAAATAAGTTTTAGAATCAGCTTTTCCTTTTGTGTAGCAAAAGCAGCTAGAATTCTGCTATGGATAGTATAGATTGTATAGATCTATTTGGAGAGTGTGATAATGAAAAATACCCCCCACCTAAAGATGCCTACGTCTGAATGCCTCCAGTCTGTGACTATGTTACCTTATATGTCACAAAATTAATAAGTAAATAGGTCTTGTTAAGGTCTTAAGATTTGGGGGGATTATCTTAGTGAGTTCAATGTAATAGTAGGTGTCCTTTAGAAGAGGGAGGCAGAGGGAAATCTGACTACAGCTGAAAGCAATATTATGATAGAAGCAGACATTCTAGTGACGTAAGCACATGCTGAGAAATGCGGGCAATCTCTATAAGCTCAAAGAGGAAAGAAAGTGATTCTCCTCCAGAGGTTCTGAAGCAGCCATGCCTACCAACGTGCTGATTTTGTTGTGGAATTCTGAGTTTGAAGACCATAAAAGAACAAATTGCCTTGTTTTGAATGACTAACATTGTGGCAATATTTTGTAACAGCACCAAGAAAAGTCACATAGGGAGTACTGCCATGTTAACAATATTATCTTCCACTCATGATCACAGGATGTTTTCCATTAATTTAGATTTTCTTTAATTAATTGCAATAATGTTGAGTAGTTTTCAGTGTACAGATTTGACACTTTTTTTGGTTAAATTTATCCCTATTTTCCTCCTTTTGTTGCTATTATAATGTGGATTTTTAAAATTTTATTCCCTTATTGTTAATTGCTGGTATATAAACATATGACAAGATTTGTATTTTGATCTCAGCTCACACAAGAGAAATTTTTTTTTTTTTTTTTACTTAACAAAAAGTTTATTATGAAAATGTACATGACCTGATTTTTACATCATAGTAAAAACGGGCCTGTTGACAAGGGGACATGGGTTTTTTTGTTGAACAGCCATTATTTATACTCGTTCCAAGGCTTCTAACATGATACTATTTCTTCGTATTACCACCATTTCAATATTGTTCTGTTGCCCACTAGTTGCCATCTCCACACATTCATCTATCACAAGATTCATAAATGGATCGAATCCCCACAATATTTCTTGGACATGTCTGCCACCATTTAATTTTTTTTTCTTTTTTTTTTTTTGGAGAGGTTTTTGCTATAGGGCGCGTGCGCTCGCCAGACAGACAGAGAGAGACAGAGAGATAGAAAGCAGGAAATCACCCCCCAGGGGGGATGGCCACGCCGCAATCCCTTCTCCTCCATTCTCCTCTCGGGATCTTGGGCCCACACGCACACGCGCCCGGCGTGAGTTTAAGCCGCCGGGTCCGGGACTCGAACCGCGGTCGACTACGTGGGAGTCCAGCGACATAGCCATTACACTAACTGCTGGTCCCATGCCACCATTTAATTTTAATGATAACTTCTTGTCTATAAATTTTTTCAATTCGGGAGGGTGAGCTTTGCTCATGGTACCAACTCGCCGGGCTCAGGGATGCCTTTCACACAAGATTAATTTAACTTAACTCCTCCATATTTTGGCTTGACACATCAGACCAAGAACTGGATTGAGGTCCCTCCTTAGACTGGCATCTTCCAAGATTCTGCTTAAGAACTCATAGCAACACTAGTTGGTTATATCCTCAAGATTCTTCTTCCCAACCACAGAACTATAAGCCTTACTTTACTTTTATGGCTTAACTAAAAGTTAAAATTTGGCTTAATTTAAGATCCAAATTTTAATATACCCTAGATATAAATGGCCAATGACAGCATTCAGAAATAAAGTAAATAGTAATACTCTCATGCAAATAAACAGAAACATCTGCCCATTGGTTCCTTCCTGCTGCTTGATTTCTCTGTTCATTCATAAAACTCCTATAATTTTGCTATGTTCCTTCATATATGATTCCGTAGGATGCCAGTTGGTGAGCAAAAAGAAGTTCAGAAAATCAACCAGGAGGGCCATGACCATAATCAATCCTTGAAAAGTCAAGTTTCCCAGTTATAAGACGCTCTCAGAGAGCTGGCGTTCCCTCACATAGTGGGCATTTGAAGAATCAGAACATAATAGGAGAGTTAACGTCACAAGACTAAAATTTCTTTATTCTAGAATAAACAGCCAAAAACCTTCAGACAAAAGAAGAAAACAACCACCCAAAAAAAGAGTGAAAAATAAAAAGACCCAAAACTTTGCATATGTTCATTATAGCCATAGAAAGCTTAACATTTCACACATTGTCAGAGTTATCAGATACAGAGCTGTCCTTGAATCTAATTTTCATTCCAACAGAAATGTGAGAAGTCAAATCTCTGCACAGCAAAAGAAAAAAAAAAAGGGAAAGCTTTTTTTCACTGTGTGGTTTGCTGCAATCATGTCTGAGGGGAATTCAGAAAGAAACATACATTAAAAAACATTAGGTTGCATTAGGTTCAGTGTAAACTGTTTCATCAGATAATAGCAAATATGAGCTCTAAATTGCCCATATTTAGAAAACTTACATTAGTAAATGTCTCATGAGACATAGATCTAACTTGTTTACTGACTCAGAGTGGTGTATTTGTTGTTTATAAAGATATTCAATCTTCTCAATTTTTAAAGTGTTAAGAATTTTTAATATGTACTAGAGGAACTCCTCTGAAATTTATGAGGAAGTTGTATGCATATACTTTTTGTGAAATTCATCTTCATTTTTAACTTAATATAAAAAAATAACATGAAAGAAGAGAATAGGGCTGGTAAAGTTCCACATTTATGAACAAAAATCCACACCTTGGAATCATTTACTTTCTCAATGACTGAAACATGGGGGTGGGCAGACTATATTTTCTTTTCTTTTTTTCTTTTTAAAGAACTAGTTTATTTTAACTTTATTTATTTTATGTATTTATGTTAATTTGACCAGTGAGGGATAGAGTGAAAGAGAGAGAGAGAGAGATGGAAAGTGAGAAAGCAAGCTGTCAGGTCCGGGACTCAAACTGTGGGTAGTCCACCATGTGGGAGTTCAGCGCCTTCAACCACCTGCCATCTGCTGGCTCCACAGACTATATTTCGACTTGGGTGCTGCTTGCAGTGGGGTTTACCTTGTGAAAAATTATTGAACTTTTAAAACCAATAGTAATCAACATGAGTAAAAGGGTTGACAGCTAACAAAAGGATGGATGTGTAGATAGCTTACGTGATAAAGCAAATTAAGTATAGGTGGGTCCATGAATATTCAACATAAAATTTTTCCAACATTGATGAGTGTTTAAAATTTCTTAATAAAACATTGAAAAAAGTAAATATAAACCCTAAGTCTAGTTTGAATGGTGGTAAGAAAGAAACTGCCACTCAATTTCCTAGTATATCTTATAGCAAAGTGCACATGAGACATGGTCAAAAACATCAGAGACCTGTCAGAAGGACACACAATTACCCACATAAATTGTGAAACATATTTATTTGGCTACTGGACTGAAATATTCCCCATTTCTTTCTTTTTTTTTTTTTTAACCAAAGTAAAAAATAAAAATGGTGAATGCCATCTCATTAAGAGACCTATTGATCTCAATTAATTTGAGCCCTCACATTTTCATCATGCCAGGATTATGGTAAAAGAGAATTATGAGAGTAAATCAATATCTGAGGGAAAAAAGACTATTTTGTTAATTTGGACCTTCTGATAAGGTTGTTTTGTTGTCTAACATTAGAAATGTAGCCTGTATGATGAATATCTTGGAGTCAGGCAGTAAATGCAAAGTATGTGGTGGTCCTATTTTCTGATTAACATACCTTCAACTGGGATTGTTAAAAATGGTGAAAATATCTTAGTAGTAACATGAAGAGTCAATTCCAACTTCATGCCTCTCCTCACTCACTAATTCCTCTCTCTCTGCCAAAACTAACTACCTTTGTCATTGTGGGTTATCCTCTCTTTACAGCTTTACCACATAAATACACATTTTATTTACTTATTTATTTATTTATTATTTATTTATTTATTTATTTTTGGATAGTTTTGTTTTGTTTTGTTTGTTTTTTTGCTATAGGGCATGTGTGCTCGCCAGAAAGACAGAGACAGAGAGACAGAAAGCAAGAAATCACCCACCTGAGGGATGGCCATGCCACCATCCCTTCTCCTCTATTCTCCTCTTAGGATCTTGGGCACGCACACACACACACCCGGAATGAATTTAAGCCACTGGGTATGGGACTCGAACTGTGGTTGACTACATGGGAGTCCAGTGACATAGCCATTACACCAACTGCAGGTCCCAATATGCATTTTAAACACTACACTTTTTATATTTTATTTTTGATTATTAAATAAATGAAATTCTACCATATGCATTATTTTAGTGAAGCCCTTTTCAATAATAGTATGATTACGATATTCATTCATGCTATTACACAGTGCTATCACTGTTGCATACTTTTTTATTATATATCACTTAGTTATCGTTTTCACTATTGACAGGATTTAAGTTATTTCTATTTAAAAACGATTATGAATTATGACCATGCACATTCTTACTGCTATCACTTTGGTCCATGTGTCAATGAATTTCTTTGGGTACACTTAAGAGAGGAATTAAAGGTAGAAATGTCTTCCACTTTAATTGATGATACTTAATAGTTTTTCAGACTACTTTACTTTATGCGCCCACAAATTGTTCCACATTTTTGTCAACATCTACATTTTCATTTCAGTTATTCCTTTGTTAAATGCTATCCCACTGCTGTTCCAAGATACTGAGCAACCTTTGGTCCTTTGGATATTCCCTTTTCTGAAAGATATGTTCAAGTATTTTGCCCATTTTTGTATTGAGTTGTCATAATTTTGTTCTTAATTTGTAGATATTCTTTATATGTTTTGGATAAGTTCATTTTGTTAGTGATTTGTATGGCAAATATCTCCCCTTTCATGTTCTTCTCCTTTCAATTATTAATAAAAATGTTTACTTCAATTTATAAGTTTTACTTTTTGAATTTTAACATCTTTAAAATATTTCTTTAGTATTATAGCATTAGACTTTCATGTCAATATTTAAGAAATGATTCTATGTCATGATATTATATATTTGTCTGTATTCTTTTCTGTGAATTGTATTAGTTTGGTATTATACGTGGTTGTAAAATTCACTTAGAATGAATTATTTTAACTTTTCCAAATTAGTATCTGATTGTCCCTACAACATTTTAAAATAAGGCATCCTTTTCTTATGCTTCTACAGCATTATAATATGGTCATTTCTGTTTTATTCTATTTTATTCTATTTACTTGTCTATATAATAAAAACAAATTCCTTACGAATTGCTATAGTTCTGTAATTCCTGACATCCAGTAAAGGAAGTCTTTCTATCATGTTCTATTTTTCAAGATTATCTTTACTGTACGTAACCAACTACTCTTCTACATACATTTAGAATCACTTGTCAATTTATGCAACAATGTGACTATATTAAATCTGCACATTAATCTTGGAGAATAGGTATCTTTACAATTTTGATCTTTTCAACCATGTGTCATAGTTTTCTGAGAGCAGTTTTACACATACATTAGAGTTATTATATTTGAAAATAATATCAGATAGGAATATGAATCATCATGAACACTTCAAAAAATTTTTGGAAAGTGAAAGTACTCTTATAACCAGCACAGATGAGGAAATAGAACATTGCCAATGTTTCAAAGCCCTTGTGACCCTTTTCAAGTTTACTTTTGAACTTTAAATAATTGAATCACTCAACAAGGACTCTTTTGCAGTTGATTTCTTTGGGTCAATGTTATATTTCATAAACCTACTCATAATTCTATATATTTTATTCCTTTATTCTCATTGCTGTATATATTTTGCATTTTGTAAATACATAAATTATTTTATTCATTTTTACTACTGATGGCTATATGAAAGATTTCCAGCATGGGACTATTATGAATAGTGCCACTATTCATATATGTATGAGCTTTTGAATTTTCATTGGTTATATACCTAAAAGTGGAACTGCTTAGTTCTAGTGTATGAATGCATTCATGTTTGATAGATGTTGCCAAAGAGTTTGCCAAATAGGTTTCATAATATCTGGTATTTCTGATACTATTATAAATGTAACCCATTTTAAAAAAGAATTATTCATTTAGTCTTATTTTATCATTGTTTTTTGTTTTATTTTTTGGAGAGTTTTTTGTTTGTTTGTTTGGTTAGTTGGTTGGTTTGCTATAGGGCGTGTGCGCTCACCAGAAAGACAGAGACAGATAGAGAGACAGAAAGTGAGAAATCACCCCACAGGGGTGATGGACACACCGCAATCCCTTCTCCTCCATTCTCCTCTCAGGATCTTGGGCATGCGTGCACACGCGCCTGGAGTGAGTTTAAGCCACCAGATCTGAGATTTGAACCGCGGTCGACTACACGGGAGTTCAGAGACATAGCCATTATGCCAACTTATGGTCCTAGTTATTTTTTAAAACTTAACCAGAGAGAGACAGAGAGGGAGAGGGGGAAGTGAGGAAGCAAGTCACCAGGTCCAGGGCTCAAACTACAGTTAACCATGTGGGTGTCCAACACCCTAACCAACATGCCAACTGCTGGCCCTAAAAGTAGCCCATTTAAAATGCTCAATTTTTACTGTTTGGGTTTAGAGAAATTTAATTAATTTCTATTTTATATTTATCTTTCATCTAGAAAACTTACTAAAGTTATTTATCAGTTTCAATAATTTTAGTGCCTATTAAATTTTCTGCATATATAACTATTCCATATATAAATAATAAGTTTCTTTTTCTCTTTCTTTTCTAATTCTGCTTCCTTGGTCTGTGTCTGTTACAAATGTATAATAGAAATAGTGATAAGGCTTACAATGATATACCATTAAGATTAATATAGTTTCATAAGTTTTGATGCACATCCTTTTCATTACTAGTTTTCAGAAGTTTTTATTGTGAACAAATGTTGGATACTATCACATGTATTTCCATATCCATTAAGATGATCACATGATTTTTTTCTCTCCCTTTTTTTCTGGTAACAATTATGTTAATTATTTTAAGTTGTTGACCTCATCTTGCATTTCTGTAATAAGTACCATCAACAGAGTCTTCATGCCACATCCCTACAATCAGCCAAGATCACAGGGGGGCTTCAGATGCAGATGGTGTGTTCAGATAAAACCCAAGTATGGTCCCAGGACCCTCCTACACAGTGCTCAGTATCACACAGCAGCACTTCTGCATGCACCACCACAGCTGGTCCCAGTCTGATTATGTAAAAGTGATTTTCATAGCTTCGTCAAATAACGAGTTTGGACTGTACTTTTTCTTTCTTATGTTAATGCTGACAAAGGGCAACATGAAGATCATTTTGACCTCAGAAAGCAAAGAATTATTATAAGGTTGGCATTAAATCTGCCATAAATGGTTGAAATAATTCCTTAATGAAGCTACCTAAATCTAATGTGTTTCCTTATAAAAAGGTTTTTAATAAAAAGGTTAATTTCTTTTTTAGTTAGAAGATTATTCATATTTTCTGTTTCTTTTTAGTGTCAGTTTTGGTAAGTGGACTTTCAATTCATTTATATCTAAAATTTTATTGGCATAAAGTCATCTCTTTTCTTTCTGAGGTTTATAACATTTACAATGACACCTGCTTTTTAATTCTCGCTATTGATTATTGGACTTCTCTTTATGAAAGCATATTTTTTATCCCTTACATCTTCAATAATTTTTTAACTTTCTTGCTCTATACTATATCAAGACATCTTTACCCATGAAGAAGAGTCGAAGATGGCAGAGTACAATAAAGCTCATTGGAATGACAGATGTCAGATGACTATAAATGCGACCACTCTGTTGGCTACCCTTACAACCCAGCAGGCTACTGATGATAACACTCTAGGTTTTCCTGGTTAGGACTGAAGAGAGTTTCATATTTCTTTTAAATTTAGCTAAATTCACAGGAAATCAGAAAAATACAAATAAAAGTATATTATTACTCCCAAAGAAGGGCAATGTGGGAAACGATTTAACAAAGAACATTCAGTAAACTATCAAAGGTGTCTCAGTGTGATTTAGTATGATCGGAAATACCAGAATCTCAGCAGATGAAACTCAATCATAGATATACAGTTTCTAATTCAAATAACTGTTCTGAAACTAAAGCTTACCAAATAAGGAAATGTCTTTTTTTTTTTTTTTTTTTTTTTTTTCAGGCCTATGATCAACAGATTTCAGTTGCACGACTTACAAAACCGACACTGAAACAGTTTATTGTACAAGAGGTTTACTGGAAGGTGAAAACTCAAGTGATCAATACCGTGAGAGGGAAGAAAAGGGGCAGGTTTGAGAAGATGGAGTAGTTTATTTGGGACATAATCTCAGTGGATGCCTCCGGTAAACTCATGGGGAGCTCTGAAATTGGAATGACCTCTGTATATGTGATGCTTAACCAAAGGGATATGTTCTAACATGTCATTAGGCAATGTTGTAGCGTGAACATCACAGTGTACTGAAAGCATGACTACTACACACCTAAGCTATATGGTATAACCTATTATAACCTTATGGTACCACCACAGTCTATGTGGTCTGTCACTGGCCAAAACATCCTTATGTGGCACATATTTGTCTTACGTTTAGTTGGAAAGACAGGCTTCTATATCTTCACATTGTTGAGTCAAGGCCACTTCCTGGTATGTGGTATGTTTCACAAGTTTGTTTTGTAAGGCCCTGGTCTACATAAACAACTTAATGATTAAAATAGATCACAGGGATGGTCCACTGTAGCACAACAGTTAAGTGCTGTGCACTGGGAGTCAGATCCCACAAGGCTGACCACAGTTTAAGTTCCATACCTATGGCTTGAAAAATTCACTGGGAATATGTATGCCTGTGCCCAAAATCCTTATGGGAAGGAGAAATGGAAGAAAAATGAATTCCAGCATGACCATGCCCTGTTGAAGGAAGTTTTAACTCTCTCTCTCTCTCTCTCTCTCTCTCTCTCTCTTTAGCAAGTGCACACACTCTTTGACAATTAAAAACAAAACTATTTTAAAATGAATTTCAAAATTTGCAGGCCCTTTTAGATTTCTTGGCAAAGATTTTGAATAACACCTATGTGTGTGATTATTGCCCAGTCATTAAAGAAAGTTCTACTTGGAACCAGAAATCTCTTTCTCCTCAATATACCCAGATACTAGCTGCTGGAGATAATTTAGCTTCTAAAAGTTGCCTACAGTTGTGTCCTTCAGTAGGTACTGACTTCAACTGCAGGAAACTGCATTGCCCCAAGGACACATGTATTTTGTGGTCTGGGTCTAATGATGGTGAATCACAAGGCTGAAATACAATAGCTAGTCCCCTTGCCTTAATTTGGTACTAGTCGGAAGAGGCCAGCTTCGTGATTCCTGGTTGAACAGCATGAAGTCCTGTCTGCAAGTGTCTTGTCAGTCAGCTTTCCTCTTGCGTTACTTTCATAGACTTGCCTCCATACAGCAGGCAACTCTCTTTCAAAGGAGTTTGTTTTCAGGGAATGCAGTCTAAGTAAAGCTATATAAGAATTGGCTTAATTTTCTTGACATACCAGGAATGGCTTCCATGAGTAATTGTTGGGTAGATAAGGAGAGACATAGCATTCAATGCAGTGACATAACTTACATGAGACTAAAAAGCCTAGAAAAACATTGTACATTCATCATGACTTGCTTTCTTTCATTCCCCTGATGAACAGGAGAAAGCCATGGGTTATAGCAAGGATTTATCAGTTTAGTTTTGTCAATAGAAAACCAAAGAACAAAACTAGAACATAAAATTTTCAGGCTAGGGCCATATTTTATTATTCTTCATCACCCGTTTTCCCTTAAGCCACTGATACTTTCTACTCCTAATGCCTTGAGTTAGAACTGAGTATCACAGACTCATCAATGTTATTAGTTGATTCAATAAACAAAGCATTATCCTGAAATAAAACAGAAAAAATAGTGTCTATCTCATGAAATTATGTTTTAGACTAATAGAGTCACAGCTGCAATTTTTTAAGAGAGATTTTTGCTATAGGGAGCATGTGTTCCCAGCGAGACAGACAGAAAGCAAGGAATCACCCCTCCCCCCCCCAAGGGGAATGGCCACACTACAATCCCTTCTCCTCCTTTTTTCTCTTGGTATTTTGGGCATGCACACACACATGCCTGGCATGTTTGAAACTGCCGGGTCAGGGACTCGAACCACAGTTGATTGTGTGGGGAGTCCAGAAACATAACCATTATTCCATTTGCTGATCCCCAAATTTATTTTTAAGATCAATAACATAAATACAGGACATAGTTAACAAAAATTCCATCAGGGAAAATAAATTATATTCCCAAATTCTATAAGGCCAACTTTCATGTTGCTCTTACTAATTTTGATTGTCTTTCTCACCAGTTGTATTTCCATATCTGATCATAAGCCCCAACTCTATTTGTGTTTTGCTTTCCTTCTCTTATCTGGCAACTCTGAGGGTGCGGGTGATGCTCAATATATATAACGTGCAGGAACCTCTATGGGCTGAAAAGCACAGACACTTGCCAGGAGCACAGTGTCCTGTGCAGTGGACTTCACAGCTTTCTCTTGAATTCTCACCACGCGGACTTTGAACAATACTGTACCCTGAATATGTGTCTGCTTTTAGATTATATTTAATTTATAAGTTTGCATCGTAATTTTAAGTGACTGTGAAGGATTATGATTTCAGCCATGTTGTGAATATTGACATTTAAAAAATAAGATTGTCACATCATTCTTCTAAATGTTTCCAGAGGACTTTAAATACCATAGTGCTTTAATAGTCGCCAACTTCATCTAAAAAATACTTGAGGAAGTTCTGTTTTTGCATCAGATATTTTTAAATCAGTATTCTTTCTCCATGAACTTGTGTTTATATTTATTTCCTTCACATGATTTTATGTGAATATATTTTTTCATAAAATGCTTTTATTAATCATACTATTGTGTTCTTTACAACAAAAGAACAAAATGTAAGTGTGTGTATAGAAGTGTGTACACACACACAAGAGAAAGAGAGGATGAAATTTTTTTTTTTCTTTTTTTGTAGAGGTTATTTATTTATTTATTTTGCTATAGGGCGTGTGTGCTCGCCAGAAAGAGAGAGACAGAGAGACAGAAAACAAGTAATCATCCCCCAGGGGGGATGGCCACGCCACAATCCCTTCTCCTCCATTCTTCTCTCAGGATCTTTGGCACACATGCACATACGCCCGGGGTGAGTTTAAGCCACCGGGTCCAGGACTCGAACCGCGGTCGATTATATGGGAGTCCAGCGACATAGCCATTACGCTATCTGCTGATCCCAAGAGGATAAGATTTTTTTAATATTGATATTTAAAATCTTTGAAAACTGTCTGATGAATTATCACTTTGATCATTATTTTGTGTCACAAAATTTTAAAAAATATATATTATACCTTTGATAACTAATTATTAAACAAAAATTTGTTGAAAGTCAGTCTGTACCTAACATGATTGGATAATCTCCTCTTCAATTTACTACTTATTCCTAGAAGAAGAAAAAATTTTTATATCAATTCTATTCTTGCTTTTAGTTATTATGTATATAGGTAGTTGATAAACACTTATTTACCAAATAATTAAGTATAAGTAGAAAGAGTTTCTTTTATCATGATATCATTTATGTCTTTCAAATCTTTCTGAGTTATATCCTCCAAATCATTCAATTATCTAGTGCCAGAAATTATTTTATGCAATATAAATTGTTTCTACCTAATTTGTGTTAAAATAGTCATTCAATTCCCCAGCCTCACTATGTTTCAATGTGTGTGTGTGTGTGTGTGTGTGTGTGTGTGTGTGTTTCCTGGAGGTCTCTGCCTTTTATTCTTCAGTAGGAAGAACAATGATTGATTGAATATGAGACAGTGAGAAAATGGAACCAGAGAAACGAGCTTGTCTTTAGATGGATCAATATCAGTAATGAGAGCCCATGAAAGCTGAACTTCTGAAAATTAATCCACGTAAAACCATTTATACTTACCTCTATCCTCCTTGCAAAGTCTTGTTTTCTAATACCAGGACTCTTAATAGAATACTGCTTAACAGTATAAATTAGGTTTTTGCTTGTAAAATGGACAAATTTATGAAATGAATAAGGAAATGAATAAAACCTAAAATGTTTAAGCTTATTTAGTTATGATGTATAATTTAAAATTACTTTTAAGAATCATCTTAAGTAGTTTTTTTTAAATTCATTTTAGAAAAGAATTTAAGCTACAAAGTATTTTTTTTTAAGTTTTTTGCCATTGGGTTCATGCACTCAGTGGAGACAGAGATAGTGAAAGGGCAAGTGAGAAATAATCAACCTCCGGGGAAGGTCATGGTCAATCCTTTCTCCTCTATTCTCCTCCTGAGATTTTGGGCTCATATGCACATGCGCCCGGCATGATTTTCAAGTCTCCAGGTCCAGAACTCCAACTGTGGTCAGCCATGTCACCTACTGGCCTCTAATATGACATTTTCGACTGTTGAAATTAATCATTAATAAAGTCTCCATAATGTTACAGTTGGCAGACATAAAAGTTTATTTTAATTTTAGAGTTCCTGTTTCTTCTTTCGTTATTAATGGAATTTGTTTTTCTATTGTGTTGTCAGGAAAGTCATGACACTTTTTCATATTATGTTATGACTTTCCCTATGACATAATAAAAAAATCAGGCATTTTTCATTGGCTTTTGAAAAGTTTATCATCCCTAAGCATTATTGCGCTTTATGGAAAAAATGGCCCTGGTTCTATCTGGCATCCATTGGGGAAAAAATGAAAGACATTGAATAGGTGAAGACCTCAACTTTAAAGCCTTTGTTGAACTGATCTTGATTATGGCCAGGTTTACAAGAGGAATGAAACCTCCTCTGCTCAAAATAGGCTATCCACCTCACATTAGAGTTCCTTACTACTAGGACGGGTCTTTTTTGAAAATCCATATAATAAAGTGATGCAGGAAAGATCCAAAGATAAAACAGTAGGGAGGACAAGTAGAGATACCAGAGGCTGCATGGGAAGGGGTTAGATACTAGACGGTACATGGCAGGGCTTAGGGGAGAAATTCTTAACAGACATAAAAAGGTAAAGTCTTCTGTTGAAAATGATGTATATGGTAATATATTTGATTTGTTGCATACTGCATGCATATATCGAAAACCATACTGTGTGCAACAGAGATGAACAACAATTAAATGTGGGGACCAGCAGTTAGCATAATGGCTACATCACTGAACTCCCATGTAGCCAACCGTGGTTCAATACCTGGACCCAATGGCTTAAACTCATGCCAGGTGCATGTGCGTGTATGCCCAAGATCCCGAGAGGAGAATGGAGGAGAAGGGATTGCGGCATGGCCATCCCCCCTGGAGGGTGATTTTCGCTTTCTCTTTCTCTTCTCTCTCTGTCTTTATAGTGAGCACACACACCCTATAGCAAAAACCTCTCAAAAAAAAGAAAACAAAAAACAAAACCAAAAAAAAACAAAACAAAACAAACAAAAAAAAAAAAACCAAAAAAAACCAAAAAAAATACAATTAAATGTGAATACAAAATCATAAAATTTTTAAAAAAAGGTAGTTTTTAGGTAAAAAAAGATATTTAATGTTCAACTTGATGGTTTCACTTTTTTTTTTAAATCACATATGTTTCTTCTGGGCCAAAAAAAAAAAAGGAGAGGGATGGAGAGGGGAAGTCTGAGAACTCTGAGAGCCCGGTGGGGGTTGGAGGGCTACAATGAAATGGTGAGGGCACAGAGATGTACAAAATAATACATTGAGTGTAAAATTACTAATTTTGCCTGTAACTAGTCAAGGGCCTTTTTAGTCTCTTAGATTGCCTATTTCAGTATAATCTAAGTGATTTGCCATGTGTTAGAGTCATAATTGGGAACAGAGAGCAGATGTCTGGGCACACAGACTTTTTCTTTTTTTTAACAGAAAAGGCCTTCCTGAGCAGCTTCTCCCAATAGCTTTAGAAGATTTTCTATTCAAATGTTGCAGTTGGAAAGGTTTGCTCAAGGGACCATTTTTTTCCTACTCATTAACACTGGATTATCAAGATTTCTTGATCTCCATTTTCCCTTTTCTTGCCAATCCTAACTCTGGGCAAACCCTACCAGTTACAGTCAGTACTCCTGCTTCCAACCAACAAAACAAGATGCCAAAAGCCATGAGGAAGGGATTCTCTTTGGCCTCATGACAATCCCACCTTACCTAGCCTCAGCGGGGACATCAGCCATGCTCTCCAGTACCCAGTAGACTCTATTTCATTTCTCAAAGTTTCTGGGCTTAACTTTTTTATTCTACTCAAGTTCCACACTCATCCCACTGTCCTCACTAGTGGTCAGTAGCCTTACCTCCTCTCTCTGAGATCCCATAGTTCTTGGCACATATCATTTTTTGTTATTCCATCCATTTTATGCTTTAAGAAACTGGGTATAAAGCTGGCTAGTGATGAGACCATAATAGCTATGTCGCTGGACTCCCATGTAGTCAACTGTGGTTCTAGTCCCAGACTCAGTGGCTTAAACTCACACTGGGCATGTGTGCGTGCGTGCCCAAGATCCCAAGAAGAGAATGCAGTAGAAGGGATTGCGGCACGGCCATCCTCCCTGGGGGGTGATTTCTCACTTTCTGTCTCTCTGTCTCTCTCTGTCTTTCTGGCAAGCACACACGCCCTATAGCAAAAATCTCTCAAAAATTAAACAAACAAACAAAAAACTAGCTAGTGAATTGTACAAAGTTATTTACCTAGTAAGAGGTAGAGTCAGGTTTAGAAGTCAGTTCTCCCAAATTCAAATTTGTTGCCCTTTCAAAATATTTCATCAAATGCCTTTCACATGAGGAAAAACAATTTTCCATAACAAACACAGAACCTTGAATGGAAGAAGAATCTTCAAAAATGGGACTGGTAACTCAAGAATACAGGACTGTGATACTTTCTCTTTCCTCTTTGGTTCATAATTTTTTAAAAAAACATCTGGCATTGGGACCAGCAGATGGCATAGTGGCAATGTTGCTGGACTCCCACGTAGTCAACCACGGTTCAAGTTTCAGACCTGGCGGCCTAAAACTCACCATGCACATTGAGTGCATGCCCAAAATATGAAGAGGAGAATGGAGGAGAAGCGATTGTGGTGTGGCCATCCCTCCAGGGTGATTTCTCACTTTCTGTCTCTCAGGCAAGTACATGCTCCATATAACAAAAAAAAAAAAAAAAAAAAAAAAAATCTCTTTCTGGCATCGTATTGGTTCACAGACAAGAACTATAGTCCTTTGATGGTTAAGAACTTCTTCTCTTTGGTTGAACTATAACTGGTCAGAATGGGATTTTTCCAAAGATTTTAAAATCTACAAGATTTCTTCATTCGCTTGGTTGGTTGGTTTCTTCTTTTTTATGTTTATCATGTTACCTATGTTTACTTTCTCTTTATCTTCCCTTGGTGTTTAAGAAACTCTAGGGACCAGCAGGTGGCGTGGTGGTTAAGGCGCTGGACACTCCCACATGGCCGACCGGGGTTCGAGTCCTGGAACTGGTGACTTGCTTTCTCACTTCCTCTCTCTCTCACTCTCACCCTCTGTCTATCTCTGGTCAAATTAAAAATCAATGAATGAATAAATAAATAATAAAAAAATAGTAAAAAAAGAAAGTCTATAATAGCTATACTCTAACTTGAAAGGGCTCACACAAAATAGAGATTAGTGGCAGGCAACCTCTAACATGACTCCCAAGGATGTCCATCTCCAAGTACTCATGCGTTTGAGCAATGCCTTTGAGTAATTAGTCATTTTGTTTCAAATAAATGAAATGATACACAAAAACACAGGTTTTGTTTTTGTTTTTGTTTTTTTAATTCACCACATGAGTGTAGGCTGATTAACTAACTCACCTCTTAAAAACAGAATACTGTCATGGCTATAGGATGTTGCTTCCAATGTTAAGTGATAGGAAGTGGGCTTCCATGTTGATATTTGACTTTTGCACTGACTTGATCTCTCTGTTTCCCTCTGTTGCTGAGGCTTGCCAATAGTCAGGTGAGTGAGCTTCAAAGCTAATTCTTCCTTGCAATTTGCTTCTATTTGTAAAGTCTTTTTTCTCAAAGAAGTGACTATTTCTTTAAGGGTATAATTCATGTAATATTTATCTCTCCTTTTTTACACTGCCTAATGTTTTATCTGGTACATGTTAAGTATTAAATCATGACATTTTGAATAAATGATATAGTTTGTATGCTTCAATCAGGATACCTTTATTGAACAAATCACTATTTGATGCTGTTTCTCTTATAAAGTTCAATCAAAGCATTTGTAAGACACCACTTACAAATCAACATTCTTCAGGAACAAAATAAATGAAATGATACACAAATACAGAGATTATTTTTTCACCACATATTCCACTTACAGAATTTACAAAAGAAGCAAAAAATTCAAATCACACCCTAAACTATTGTTAAATATGGATAGAAATAGATTTCTTGCACTAGGCTAATTAATAAATAAGAGCAGATGGTTTATAAATCCCCAGGTAGCATGAACAAAAATCTGATATAAAGGTTACCATGAAAGACTTGAGTTTATTTAATTTAACAGAAAAGATCTCTGACTTAATAGCTTTTGTGTTTGTTTTCAATTTTAACAATTAATGTGGCACAGGGAAATTTTTATGCTAATGTTATAGCTCCTTGGTTAAGCACTAACACCATTATCTGCATTAATGAATAATTCATTCCCAGTTGAAAACTTAACTATATCATTTTTACTGGATATGAATGAAACTTTGAAGTGCAATTTAAGTTGAAAGAATTTAAGATTGTAGAGAATTCCCATAAACCATCAAAAAAGTGCTGCACTGGCAATATCACCTAGCACTCAAGTGTAATGGCTTTACAGAAAGCTCACGTAAGATTATAAATTTTGCTTCTTTTGTAAAAAAATATTGACGGGATTCATTTCTTGCTGCATTTTCACACTGCAGTGACTAGTTTGGCCTCTAAATACCTAAAACAATAAGCTCTTCTCTTCTAGCTGCAGATTGAGAACATAGTCACTATAAAGAAAGCTGACATTTGCTTTTCCAATGCTATGTTAGACACAACAAAAGCTTTTCCTAGTAAAGAATTCCAATACTGAAAATGGCTTACAAATATTAACAAAGATTTTTTAAAAATCAAAAATATATAAGAAATAAGAAATGGAAAATTATTTATTGATGACATGTATGGTAATATCCTTGATTAAGCCAATATAGTGTAGTCTGGATGGGAGAGAGACTGCATTTTACACGCTGTGGTAATGTACAATGAATGAATGTAGAATACATAAATTTTAGAAATAAAATTTTTAAAAAGATGGAATTAATACTCTCCATTCATTGATCCTAAAAACTTAATAGATAAAAAGGTGGTGACACACTCTTTGAAAAGAAGCTAAACTATTGCTAATGCCTTGAAGTCTTAAAGAGACAGATTTTCCAAACAACAGAGTATCTGCCCTTCTAATCCTTGCAGTCAGGAATGGGTACATCACACGTGGGAATGGAGATTTTCCTCAATGTGGTAAGAGGATAGTCCCCTTGGCCAATATGGCAAAATAGCTGGAAAACACAGGGTTTCTACCATGATACAGAAGAAAACAGGAAAATCTGCAACTATCCATAATCAAACAAGCCACTGTTTAAAAAAAAAAAACTATATATATATATGTATATATATATGTATATATATACATATATTTATATTTATACATGTGTATGTATATATTTCAAGAAATGATACACTATTTTCTTATGTTAGATACTAATCTTTTTTTTTATTTATTTTTTTGAGAGGTTTTTGCTATAGGGCACGTGCGCTCACCAGAGATAGAGAGACAGAAAGCAAGAAATGACCCCCCCAGAGGGGATGGCCATGCCGCAATCCCTTCTCCTCCATTCTCCTCTCGGGATCTTGGGCACGCACGCACACGCGCCTGGCGTGAGTTTTAAGCCACCGGGTCCGGGACATGAACCGCGGTTGACTACGTGGGAATCCAGTGACATAGCCATTATGCTAACTGCTGGTTCCCAGATACTAATCTTTTTTTAAAGTTTATTTTATTCATGGTAGCATGTACCCCTGTGTGACAGAAAGAGGGGTAGAAGAAAAGAGAGAAAAGTAAGGAGAGAGAGAGTGAGAAAAGCACCTCTGACAGGTTCTCCTCACAACATAATCCCCTTTCCTTGGCCCAACAGTTCATCAGGATCCTGGGTATATACATGCACATCAGGCATGTTTTCAAGACAACATGAAGATCCAGGCTCCCAGTAGGCCCTGTGGCTTCTAGCAATGCAGAAGAGTTTGCTACCAGCTGTGCCATCAGACTGGGCCTCCACACAAATCTACCACCCTCTTGTTTCCCTCTATGGCTTTAGCGAGAGTAGGTGCACATCTCTTATCATGAGGGAGAGGCAAATCAAAACTACAATGAGATATCACCTAACCTCAGTCAGAATGGCTTAGATTTAAAAAACAAAAAATGATAATTGCTGGTGAGGCTGTAGAGAAACAGGAACTCTCCTACACGGGTGGTGAGAAAGTAATTAGTACAGTCACTGTGGAGAAAAATAAGGCTGTTCCTCAAAAACTTACAAATAGAACTGCCATATGATCCAGCTATTCTAGTCCTGGGTATCCACCCAAGGGATATGAAGGCACTCAGTCAGCTAAACACTCAAACGTCCTTGTTTATCACAGCACTATTCACAATTGCTAAGACATGGAATCAACCCAAATGTCCATGCACAGATGAATGAATAGAAAAACTGTGGCACATATACACTTCAGAATACTACTCAGTCATAAAAAATGAGACCCTTGCATTTGATAAAAAAATAGATGAATATGGAAGATTTACTGCTAAGTGAAGCAAGCCAGATTATAAAAAAAAAGGCATTGTATGTCCTAACTTAATATATATTGCATGTCTGTCCTCTGTGGAAGAACCTGAAAGAGTGGAAAGTATAAAGTCATGGAGAGCAACTGTGGATACTAGAGACAGTGTGGAAGGAGGGTGTGAAATGGGGGAGGGTGAGAGGGAGGGAATCAAGGGGAAAAAGGAGCAAAACATTGAAGGGATAAAAATGGAAAATGACCTGGTTTACTGTAATAATAATGTATTGTATTAATACACAGGGATGAAATGTAAAATACATAAATAAATAAAGTAAAAAAAAATTCTAGTATGACTTTAGCATATCTGTGTAAAAATATTTTCTATAACCTGCATATCTGTAGATTCATGTACTCTTTCTCTTGTTTTCTATTAATTTGGAGTATCCTCAACTTTATTTTAAACACCTATTTAAATATTCAGTTATATTTTATGTATTTCTGAAAACAATTTAAATTATTTGTTAAGCTAGGTAGGGAAAGAGAGAGAGAGAGAAGGGTGGAAGAAAGAAAAGAAGAAAAGGTATGGGTAAATGGAGGGGAATGACAGAATAAAGGCAGGAAGAGCAAAGGAAAGGAAGAGAAAAGGGAAGGAAACTTATGTGATAGTCTTGAGTCCCAGTTCTTGGAGAAGTATTCAAAGTTGGCCCAGACCCTGCTATCAGTGTTTGAAAAGCAAAAACCCTCCACAAGCCTTGGAAGACTCAGTTTCTTTCTTTCTTTTTTTTTTTTTTTTTTTTTTGAAGAGGTTTTGTTTGTTTGTTTGTTTGCTATAGGGTGTATGCGCTTGCCAGAAAGAGAGAGACAGAGAGACAGAAAGAGAGAAATCACCCCCTGGGGGATGGCCACACTGCAATCCCTTCTTTTCCATTTTCTTCTTGGGATTTTGGGCACACACACACGTATACACACACACACACACACACACACACACACGCTCCAGCTCGAGTTTAAGTCACGTGGGGACTGCGGTCGACTATATGTGAATCTGGCAACGTAGTCATTACACCATCTGCTGATCCCAAGACTCTTGTTTCTTATGTCTTGCTCTGGTTCCTTGTTCCAGCTTTTTTTTTGGTTGCCCACAGACCCTTGAATGCACAATTCAGATCCTTCTTTGGTTTTCACTAGAAATCAACTTGCTTGGCATTTTTGGTAGAGCTTTATTCAAAGTAGGGTCCCTGGAGTGGTAATCACAATGAAATGGGTAGTTTTCTATCTCCCCAACTCCCTCTGTGGTGCATCTCTCCTTTTCTCCTATCTCACCCTTTCTTAACCACCATGCCAACTGCTGGCCTCTCTCCCCCTTTTACTTGATGTCAAAATTACTAAGGACAATACAATTCCTTCCCTTGTCTTATACAAAACAGTTATCTCCATTTCCAGGTAATGCACAGGCTTAGCAGCTCTGTTCCATATACACAGCTCCATATCCAACTCCAGAATTTTCCTCTTTGTAATTTTTTTGCCGGTAGCTAAATACATGAATACACACACATATAAATAAATATACATAAATACATATGTATTCAGAGGGACCAACAGATGGCATAATGGTTACGTCACTGGACTCCCATGTAGTAAACCATGGTTCAAGCCCTGGACCTGGTGGCTTAAATTCACGCTGGGTGATTGTGTGTGCATGCCCAAGATCCCAAGAGGAAAATGGAGAAGAAGGGATTGCGGAGTGACCATTTCCCCAGGGAATAATTTTTCACTTTCTGTCTCTCTGGTGAGTGCACCCTCCTTATAGCAAAAATCTCTCTATAAAAAAAGAAACAACAGGGGCTGGCAAGTGGCATGGTGGTTAAAGGCGCTGGACTCCCACATGGCCGACCATGGTTCAAGTCTCGGACCTGGTGGCTTGCTTTCTCACTTCCTCTCTCTCTCTCTGTCTCTCTCTGATCAAAACTGAAAAATAATAATGATATAATAATAAATAAAGTTAAAATAAAAATAATTCTTTAAAAAAAAAAAAGAAACAACAAATATGTACGTATTTATGGAAGGAATAAAGAAAGGAGGAAGGAAGGAAGACAAAGAGGAAAGAAAGAGAAGGAGGAGAGGAACGTGACAGGTACTAATCAGAGAACACTCAGGCTACAGATACCGAAGTACTGAATGAATAGAGGCAGAATGGCATAGTGGTTAAATCATAGCTGTTCAAATACAGTACACCTTCTTATCCACAGGGCATATACCCCAAGACTCCCAAACTTATATAAGTCACAGTAAGATTTAATAATTACTAATAAAAGTGGGACATTATGACACTATACCATAATGAAAGTTATGAATGTTCTCTCTCAAAATATCTTATTGTACTATACTCACCTCTTTTTAAACAGCAATTGGCTGTGGATAACTATCAAAATAAAACATAGATGAGGGGGCAGCTACTGTACTGACCTCCCTGCTTACTAGCTTCATGACCTGGAGCAAGTAGTTGAACTTGCTATGCTTCAGTTTCCTCATCTATGACATTGGAATGCTAATAAAAATATCCAGCACAGTGAAATGACATATAAAGCGCTTCAAACACTACCTAGCACTTAGCAAGTCATAGATAATTGTTAGCTATCGTTGTTGTTACAAGTGTGATAATCATGAAAGTCACACTTGGGTGACAAGAACAAAATGCCTAAAGTCAGGAGGGTTACAAATGTCATCAGTGAAACACTGATTCTAATCAACATTCATATTTATTATATAACTGTGCCAAGAAGGGCCTCTCAGCTAGCACTCTCTCTCTCTCTCACAAACACATGATGCACGCCCATGCATACACACACATACCTTTTTAATTAAACCTCAACCTGACTATCCTGACACCTCTATTCTCTGAAAATATTAATCCCAGGGATATTGGGACAAGGGGATATTCACAGCAGAACTGAGATGAAAAATTGAAGAAAGTGAAAATCTTGGGTAGAGGGGCGGGGGAGCATTCTCTTTTTCAAAGCTTTCAACCCTCGTCTTTTCAAACCAATGTCTATCTGTTGAGAAAAGACACTTGAGAGCAAATTGACCCCTGCAACATCTAACATGTTCAAAGACTTAAGATGCGGAGAGATGGCTGAGACACTGCCGATTATTGGCCCTCTGTATCCTTGAGGGAGACGATCTATTCTGTCTCTGTGAGCTACTTCTATTCCAGCCAAGTGATGTTTGTTTTTAGAGCCCATAGTAGAACTAACCAAAACTCCTTAGGCAACCAAAAGGAAAGATGATATTTAATGTGATCTTTTTCCCTGGGGTGTACTGATAGTGATGCTGATCACAGCCGACTTAATCCTTCCTTTTCTTACAGTAGACATTATTGGTTTTACATGGAGCAGAACCCCCTCCAGATTTTTATTTTTAACACTTTATGAATACGTGTCACAAGAGCTTTAAAACTGTGACCTGTTCAGTGGACTCTCATTGTCCCTCCAGCACTCTTACCATAAATGCAAAGGGTGGTACAGGGGAGAAATATTTAATTAAAGCCTATAGCAATATCACCAAGAGGATAAAAAGTAATAATCTTTTGAATTTGCTTTTGTGCAGATAAAAAAAAAGAAGAGCAGCCTTTCCATTTCTCTTAGATGTTATTTTCGAGATAAAAGCACTGAATTCCCAAACACTTCTTCTATTGTCAGCTTTCTGACTTGTAACCCTCTCTCCTGGAAAACAAGAGAGGCAGAAATGTGCATAGACAGTCTTTCGCCTGAGTCTGTGGACACAGCACTGCACTTTCCTCTTAAATATCATTTTATAAAGCCAGACTTTGCCTCGTTTATATTCCTTACACATCTCTCCCTTTTTGTCTACCTTAGGTCTTTTAAATTTAGCTTCAAGAAAAGTGCTATATTATGGAATCAAGTCCCCTTATCTTTTTCCCCAAAAGACTTGTGTGCAATATTTATTTCCCTTATATTGCAATTTAAAACACATAGGAAACTGTGGTGAATAACATCACTCTAACTCTCATCTCCCTATCAGGATAAACTTATTCACATTTTTATATAGTATATAATGAAGTGGCTCTATATATTTCTTCATTTTCTGCAGAGCCCACCAAAATTTAGACTTCTAAAACCAATGACGTATTTTCTTGTAATACTCCACAGGGTACATATTTTTTCATGTTTACAGGGGTGAAAAATAAATAAAATTCCATACTAAAAATTAGTACACTTCCTGCCTAATTCACTGTTAACCCAAAAGATAAAGAAAAGATATGTATTTATGATATTTGTTTATGGTAGGCACTCAATAACCATTTAATATGTGAAATATAAATAAGAACATTATGATTCTAAAAATCTCCTTATATTCAAAGTAACACATCAATTAGACTTCTTAAAATAAATATGTCAGGACCAGCAGCTAGCATAATGGCTATGTTGCTGAACTCCCATGTAGCCAACTGCGGTTCGACTGGACCCAGTGGCTTAAAACTCAATGCCAGGTGCATGTGCATGCATGCCCAAGATCCCGAAAGGAGAATGGAGGAGAAGGGATTGCGGTGTGGCCATCCTCCCTGGGGGGTATATTTCTCGCGTTCTATCTCTGTCTCTCTCTGTCTGTCTGGCGAGCGCACATGCCCTATAGCAAAACCTTCTCAAAAAAAAAAAAAAAAAAAAAAAAAAAAAAAGAAAGAAAAAGAGGAAAAAAAATGTCATTGAAAGATTTTTTTAAAAATTTTTTCTCTTAAAGTGGACATTTGGATCAGATTCCTATGGATTTTTTTTCTCAAAAAAACTTGGTATTTTTGATAACTTTATAATGAGCCACCATTAACTTTCATGAGTCACCTCTCTCTGCAAAGGATTACTCATCCTGTGAATAGGAAATATCCAAATGGCCAGGCACTACACTTGCCATGATTTTTTTTTTTTTTTGGAGAGGTTTTTGCTATATGGCGCGTGCGCTCACCAGACAGACAGAGAGAGACAGAGAGACAGAAAGCGAGAAATCACCCCCCCCCCCCCAGGGGGGATGGCCACGCCGCAATCCCTTCTCCTCCATTCTCCTCTCAGGATCTTGGGCACGCACGCACACGCGCCCGGCGTGAGTTTCAAGCCACCGGGTCTGGGACGCGAACCGCAGTCGACTACACAGGAGTTCAGCGACATAGCCATTACGCTAACTGCTGGTCCCAACTTGCCATGATTTTTGAAAACAGTTTTCTGGAAAAATAAACTATCCCTAAATATAGATTCACTGATTTAGCTTGGTTGTTGAATTTATATATTAAATGGAGTTGGTAGGACATTCTCCCAAGAGGAGAATGGAGGAGAAGGGATTGCGTTGTGGCCATCCCCCCTGGGGGGTGATTTCTCGCTCTCTGTCTCTGTGTCTCTGTCTGGCGAATGCATGCACCCTATAGCAAAAACCTCTCCAAAAAAAGGAAAAAAAATGGAGTTGGTAAAAAAACAAACAAAACATTTAATAGGCACAAAAATGAAAAATTATCTATTGATGAATATGGTAATGTCTTTGATTTGATTTACTGTGCAGTGAATTCATGCTGGGAAAAACCATGTCGTACACTGCAAAGATATATAGTGATTAAATGTAAATAAAAATAAATTAATAAAGACATAAACAGGGGCCAGCAGGTGGTATGGTGATTAACGGTGCTGGATTCCCACATGCCCAACCACAGTTCAAGTCCCAGACCTGGCAGCCTGCTTTCTCACTTTCTCTCTCTCTCTCTCTCTCTCTCTCGGTGTGTGTGTGTGTGTGTGTGTGTGTGTGTGTGTGTGTCTGGTAAATAAAAAAATAAATAAAGTTAAATGAAATAATTCTTTTAAAAAAGCAAAAATAAGTAAATAAATGGAGTTGGCTAATTTCAAAAGACCTACTCAAGAACTATATATTTCTGTTTTTTTGGAGAGATTTTTTGCTATAGGGTGCGTGTGCTCGCCAGACAGACAGAGACATAGAGACAGAAAGCGAGAAATCACCCCCCAGGGGGGATGGTGACACCGCAATCCCTTCTCCTCCATTCTCCTCTCGGGATCTTGGGCATACACCACACGCGCCCGGTGTGAGTTTTAAACCACCGGGTCTGGGACGCGAACCGCAGTTGACTACATGGGAGTCCAGCGACATAGCCATTACGCTAACTGCTGGTTCCCAAGAACTATATATTTCTTTAAAACCATCTAAGGAGTTTAAATTATGAAAAACATTCCTCATTGTTCCTCTGACATTTCTTTAAATTATGCTTGATAATTGATCATAAATGAAATAAAGAGAGGAAAGAGAAATTAAATAGAAAGCTGAGAGAGAAAATTTAAAGGCATATAATAACTTAGGGTTGCAATGTAAAAGCAGACATATTTCATAGCTAGTCACCTTTAGGAATGTCTTGGCATTCAGATGTATCAATGTTTATATTAAACATATACATCCTTCAGGAGTTAAATCTTAGAAGGAAATTATCAAAAGCAAAGGTTCTTTTGTGAGGTATGTAGTATTTCTGTTGTCAGTGGGAACAGTAAAAGAATTTTTAGAGTCCTTCTAAAAAGGCAATAACATTGAAGCTTTTTTGGTGTTTGAACTTGTTTTTATTTTTAGAGACTTTTTCTATAGTTCACATGTGCTTACTGAATTACAGAGAAAGACAGAGACAGAAAGCAAGAAATCACCTCTCCAGGGCGGATGGCTATGAAATCCTCTCTCCATTCTGCACTCAGGATTTTGGATATATATGCACATGTGTTTAGCATGAGTTTTAAGCTACTGGGTCTGGGACTTGAACAGAGGTCAACTAAATGGGAATACAGTGACATAACCATTATGCCATCAGCTGGTTCCACATTTAAGCTTTTATAGACTTCACCCAAATTTTTTTTTTAAAAAAGGAAAATGAAAAATAGTTGAAAAATATTTTTCTACGTAGTTTTAGAAAATTAGGTAATATATGGTACACCTACAATTAATAAGCCCTGTATAATTCTCTGAATTTTTTTAAACCTTTCCTGCCTACTGGTAGTCCTTGAATACTATCAATAATTGTTGTCTGGATTTATCAATTTCAAATGCTTCTCATTGATATTAATAAAAATGAATTCTATAAGAACTGTTTAAAGACACTCAAATTATTATTAATAATGTCTTGGTACCAACAGATGGTGTAATGTTTATGTCACTGGACTCCCACATAGTTGACTATGGTTCGATTCCTGGACCTGGTGGCTTAAACTCAGGCTTGGCATGTGTACATGTGTGACCAAGATCCCAAGAGGAGAAGGGATTGCAGCATGGCCATACCCCCTGGGGGGGGTGATTGCTTGCTTTCTGTGTTTCTGTCTCTCTGGCAAAGACATGCTCCCTATAGCAAAAATATCTCTCTAAAAAATAAAAATGTGTCTAACAAAATTCAGAATGAACTATATTCCAGTTGCCCAATAGAATTTTATTTTTAAATAATTATTTTATTTACCCTTATTTATTTACTTATTTATTTTTATTTGACCAGAGAGAGAGAGAGTGAGACAGAGAGAGAGAGAAAGTGAGAACATGAGTTACCAGATCCAGGACTTGAATAGCAGTTGGCCATGTGGAAGTCCAGACTCTTTAACTACATCACCTACTAGCCCCAAGAATTTTATTATTAAAATTTAAATGATAAAACTATTAAGTTATAATACATTTTGGTTTTGGAGCTGACCTCCAATTTTTCCTCTCTGAATAAAAAGCATTATCCAAGAGTGATCCCAGTCCTGGTTTTCTTTTGACTCTCTCTTTCCTTGGCATAGTAGGTCCTTATTTTTCTGCATATGGTTCTTCCTCTCTCTGACACCAGACTGTGTCTGTTTGTAACTTCCCCATAATAGGTTTTCTTTGCATATTTCAGAACCATTCCTAGTTTTCTCTTGTATAAAGGTTTCACTTTATATGCTGTTTTTAAAAACAAATTGTGCATAGATAGGTCCAGGAAATGAGACAAGAACCTAAAAAGATTCACTTTCTTCACAGCCTCTTAATTGCCTCTAGCTGCTCCAAATGCTTCCTGTTACTGCGCAGGGATGCAGTGGGAGGGGAGATAAAGGGGTGCTTTTTTAGACTATTCTAAGACCCTTTCCTATCATTTCTGCTTTGGTTACTTCATGATCAGCAGCAGTCTGTTTATTGTTTCAGGTCCATTTACACATGAGTTATGTGGACTTCTGATTATGTCTACCCCAATTTTTGGAAAGGAGAAAGATGCCAGTCAGCATCTATCTTATTAATCCTCAAAGTACAGAAGAATATTATTACTTTTAGAATGGTTTTTTAAACTGTTTTATGTGATGGTGCAGTTGCACGACAATGCTCTGCAAAGTTGGAAAACAGAAAGGATCGGGGTTCAGCTCATGAGTCATTTTGTACAAGTTAGGTGCATTTCTCTGTGCATATGACCCTGATTTGTGGGAAAGGCCTTGGGGGAGAGAGAGAGTTTCATAACACTTTTATCCCTGTTAAGAGTGCTTGTCTTTCTCTCTCCCTCTCTGTCTCTTGGTAAATAAGTAAATAAATCATCTTGAAACAAGACTAGAAATAATACTAGGTTAGACATGTAAAATACTGAGACTACTATGTCAACGTTTTAAAAATGTTTTTATGAACATATAATAGTTGTACATAATTGTGGTATAATATGATTTTACAGTACAAGAATATAATGTGTAATGATTAATTCAGGATAATTAACATACTCATCATCTCAAGTACTTGTCATTACTTGGATGAGAAACATTCAAAATCATCTCTTTTAGTTAATTTGAGATACATATCAAGTTGTCATCTGTATTTGTTTCACTGTACCTTATAACATTAGAAATTGTTCTTCCTATCTATCTGCAAGTTCATTTCCAGTATTTAACATTCTTCTATTTTCCCCCATTCCTCCAAACCTCTAGCAGTCATTCTTCTTTCCTTTACCTCTGTGAGGTCATTTTATCAACGTCCACATATGAGCAAGAACATGTGATATTTCTCCATACCAACTCTATTCTCTCTAGAACACCAACTACCTTTACTATGCTTTATGTTATTGGATCTACCATTTATCCATGGAAGTAACCAACTCTGCAGAAATAATAATTAATGTGGTTTATTTCTAAACATGAATATGTGTGACCACTCCAGAGTAAGGTAAATATGCCTTTCTAAGGATGCTCAGATATGGAAGTTCCTTTTGTTTGGTTTTGTGAGAGACAAAGTTTGGAATTTAGTGGAGTTTTCCCATTGGTCTGGCCCCAAAAGGCAGGACGTGTGGAAGTGGGGACTTGTAGGTTATAGGTAGGTTATTACAGTTTTTAGGTTGGTGATTAGAAAAGGAAAGTTTGCTGAGATCAGTAAAAGAATGTACTTTTACAGAGATAAGGAAGTTTAATATATGTCATAAAGATACTATGCTAGGGACAGGATGTAGAAAGAGTCCTGTTGTCAATGGGTCAAAATGGTCAGTTAATGTTGTGGGCATGAATCCATCCAGGCCCTCTGAAAAGGATTGGAAATAGGAAAAAGCAATCAGACCTCTGTCCTTACCTTCAAGATTGATTATAACTCAGAACTTCTCCAGGTCCTCTGCCATGATTTCTCCAGTTAACAATTTTCCCTTCACCCAAAGCACGTAGCATTTGTGTATACCACAAAATCTAGTATGTGTTTATGCAGCCATTTATCTTCCTGTAGTTTGTTTCTTAAGTTTTCCATTCTTTCAAAAATGTATTCACAAGTTGCTTCAAAGATAAAATCATGTTTTATACTTGTTTATACATTTTAATTACATGCCTAAGATAGTCTGAAGCAAGAAATAGCACTCTGCAAACTTATTTTTGTTTTTTTAAGCATTACTGATGAAGCTCCAAAGTAACAAATTGAAGATGATTCCCTCAATTGTATTCTCCTAACTACAGAGGTAGTATCTAAAACAGAGCCACAGATGGGGAGACCTACATTTTGGTGTCTCCTACATACTTATTGTTTTTCCATTGATGAACATATGCTTGCCTCCTAAAAATAGTCTTCAGCTAAAATTGCTTTCAAATTATTAGGAACAGGTTGCATCTCCAAGGGGGATTCTTAGTAATTACTATTGAGAATTTAAAAACGTATTCTAGGCAAGGAGTCAATATAAAGTTGACCTCATTGGGAGATCAGTGCATAAGAAGTGAGCTGTAAAAGTAGAAAGAGAGTCTAAACACTGGACAAACTGAATGTGGGAAAATTTAATGTTGCTTCAAACATTAGGCTTAGTGAGAAGAGCAGGGTTTTGCAACAACTTATTATGTTAAATGAGAAGAAGGCTATATAATTAAATCCCCAGGGGTTGCAAGACAGGACATCATACAGGATTCCCTCCAATGCTACTGTAAATTATGTTGCTGATAAGTCATTTAAATTTGATGTCACATTTGTTGAGAAAAGGAATTCCTTCAAAGTTATATCTCCAATTCAGATAGAGCAAAGTAGTAAGGAATTTGGTATGGGGAGTCCTAGAAATAAAAGAGAAAGAATAGCTAGAATTGATTTTGATCTAGATTCACATAGTGAGTCAAGTTAATGAAATAAATATTACAAGCTGAAGCCAAATGCCCTCCTTTCTTTTTCTGACTTTATTTCTCCTCTGATCCTGTGTTTCACTCCTGAATATTTGTTTTGATCCCAGTCACTACACTTTGTATTTACATTTGACACGCAAGTTGGGGGCCTCTACATTGTCCCTTTTAGCTAAAGCTCACCTTCCAAGATTTTATATTTTTATGATCTTACCCAGGCACTGTGACCTCAATGAGACTAGTCCAAATTCAAAACCCCAAGAATATTCTTCTTGTACTCCTGAAAGTAGGGGGAAATTTAAATGTCAAGAATTTTAATCATGTGGCATGGTTCAAGAAAGAACAAAAGTAGTTGAGATTAAGCAACTTGAATTGCCCATGAAACAGTCAAAATTTGCTGTTGTAGAGTCAGAGGAAGAACCAACAGCAAAGGAGACTAACCCAATAGGAAAACAGATGAACAAATTCACCATCCAAAAACTGAGACAGACGAGACACTGTCAAAGCAGGGACATTCATAAAAATGGTACAAGGAAAAAATGTGTAGGGTAGTAATTGCATGCTTTATAGCTCTATACTTGGATATGTTATTTGAAGGGTCAGGGAATGGAGCAAAATTACTAAGAGCATACATGTAGAACACAGGTGCTATCAAAGCTACTGATGGTGATCTCATCCAGAGTCTTCCTACCATGAAGTTATCAGGGGTTATTTACAAATCACTGACTTCCTCAACCAGAAAGTGAATGACTCAAGGCTTTATACCTTTGTGCATGAACCCTATACTACCATCAACTAACCAGCAAATGGCCACTCCCTTAAAGTTAAATTGGCTATAGTCAACTGTAGACTTATTTTACACCCCTGTTAATATATTTTGTTTCTTTTCTGTGTCTACTATCATGTCTGGCACACAGTAGATATTCAGTAAGTGATTGCTGAGCAAAAGCATGACCTATGAGCACTTGAGGTTATCATAATTATAACTAATAAATAGTTTTGAAATGATCTGAAGTGAAACACACACATACCACCCTTAAGCTCATGAGGTATTTCTCTATTTCTCAGCTTTTGTTCTTACTTTCATCTGTCCACCTCTGGCCATATCACACATAAAATGATTGTTCATAAATACTGGGAAAATATAGATGTGGTTGGAGAAGTGTCATGTGTGCAAGAGAATAAACTAGTCTGGAGACACTGAGTCTGGGAAGAGTGAGGCCAGTGCTGCAGTGATATTTTAATGGCAAATTTCATAAAACTTCTAAGTCTACACATTAGTTTCAACTGTGCGTGTTTCAAGCATCTTCTTCTTAAAAGTGTTAGAATCTAGAGTAGATAAACTGTAAATCAGGGAGGATTGATTCTAGGGGCTCTCAGGGTAATCCTGTTGCTTTTCCCCTAATCAAGTCAGTAATCCTAATGAGCTTTTTCTGATAAAGGACAGAATTCCAAAAGAGAGAGTGTTCCACACACAAACATTAAGTCAAGGTGGTGTGGCCTGTGAATGATAGAGATAATTATAACTATCTCGATTCCCAGTAGTGACCAGATAACCAAAGAGATTCTCAGAGAGAAAAATAAGAATTAAATCAGATTGGATTTATTTAGGAATTTACTAAACATATGACCTTTCCAGATAAAATTAAATGACTTAGGAGAAATTTAATTAACACAGAACATATAGTGTCTATAAGGCTTTTTTTTTTTTTTTTTTTTTTTTTTTTTTTTTCTTTTCTAAATCCTGGAGAAAATTGTGGTAGTAGTTAAATTAATTAAGGAAGCTTTTCTATTATGAATGAATTTAAACTATTTTTCCCCAGACAGAGGATGAATACTTCCTAATCATATAATAGTTGAATCTAAGTCTACCAGCCAAGATTTGTACAGATACAGAAAAGACTGCAGAGGGACCAGCAGTTAGCGTAATGGCTATGTCACTGGACTCCCATGTAGTCAACCGTGGTTCGCGTCCCGGACCCGTTGGCTTAAAACTCACGCTGGGCACGTGTGCGTGCGTGCCCAAGATTCCAAGAGGAGAATGGAGGAGAAGGGATTGCGGCGTGGCCATCCCCCCGGGGGGTGATTTCTCGCTCTCTGTCTCTCTGTCTGTCTGGCAAGCGCACGCGCCCTATAGCAAAAACCTCTCCAAAAAAAAAAAAAAAAAAAAAGGCTAGAAAAGACTGCAGAGAGTACCACACTGGGCAGCAAAGAAAACAGACTTGTGAGTTTCTATTTCTCTTAGGGACTTGGTATTTTACCTCTGTCAAAAAAGTAATTCCTCAAATCAGACAGTAACTTTTAATGTTTTAAAATTCAATAGCATCTAAAAATATATATTTGTGTGGCCAGTGATATGGATTCAGCTTATTTCAGCAAACATTCTTGAACCCTTACTGTGTAAAAAGTGTGTTTTATGTGGAAATATAGCACAAATATGCAAGTAGATATGATTTTTAAGACCTTAGTTTTATCATGGATCAAAAGCAAGACACAACTATTTTGTCAATAGGTACATATGCTCACAGCTTAATTGGTTTAATTATATGTGTGCATACAGAGATATATCTGACCTAAAAAAAGATTATAAAATATTTTGTTAGTAAATTAAGAGCCATCTTTTTTTCTAAATTAATCTCAAAATTTAAAACTACATTTATGGTTCCATATGAAACCAAATGAAAAAATGGAAAGAAATAGAAAAATAAGTTAAAGTTAGAAAACTTAAGATTTATTTAGAATAATACTATTTAAGTGGAACAATCATTAAACTGGCATGTCACTCTAGTTTTGAAGCAAATAAATGGGAGCATGCTTCTTGATAAGATGAAATTGAATTCATTTAGTTTATTAAAATCACATTTATAAAAGATTTCTGACACAGAAAATACAAGTATTTGACCATAAACCGCCCAAAAGTTGTTTGTAATTTGAAGTTTGGCAAATTTCACTGAGTTGAATCTGGCCTACCTTGTATAATTGAATTTTGTACTTTATATCTAATTAGCATGAGCTTCTCACAGATGAACATTCAGTAAATAAAATTGATTAAAATTAAAATTTTATAAGGGAAAATTGAATGTAAATAAGGTTGAAAAAATTCTAATTGGGAATATTCTATTGTAGAATTCACTTGTTTGATGATGTCAGTTATAAGAACAGAAATCGTGAATTGGGCTATTATTATTTGATCTTATTTCATTCTAATTAATAGAAAATAGCTACACCTTTTTAAAGGTAATGAGCCTGCAATAATGGACTCCTCTCCTGTGGCATTGAATGCATTCATCTCTGTGATGAATTTAGAGAATACATAAAGAATCAGCTCTTGAGAGAAAGGCAAAAGCATTTGTTCCTTGAATATACTTACACATGTGGGAAAATGCTAAATGTGGACTCTGTATGTATTGGCTACTATGTTCCTATCCAAAATCAAATAGAGATTTTCTTTTTATTGGCGACCTAAAAGTAAATTCAATGGGAGTTGAAATAGCTAGGAATAATTTTATGTGTAATGGAACTGAAACCATCAGTGTAAATAAGGTGGAGTTTGAAGCTGGTCAGATAGTGATCAGGAGCCTGATAAATTATTTAAATTGCACAATTCTTAAGTTTGATGACTTTTAAAAAACTGTATCTGTTTGGGTAACCACCAACCAAACACTCACGAGAGGCCAAAATACCTCTCCCCAAAATATACTTCTGTGGCTTATTCTGAGATAACTATTCAGAGGATCTGCCGACATAGGAAATCACTTTTTTAAAAAAGAGCTAACTTTTCTAAAATAAATTTACATCTATTTATATCAGTAGAGTAAGCAGCAGATGCCAGCAAGCTTTCCTTGTGCTACCCCTTTTCCTTTCAAGGCTCAAGAAAAAGGAGATTAAAAGCCTGACACCTAGCCCAGAAAAACAAGATTCTTTGCATGTTTCCCCCTCACCATTTCATAGCTTATCTCCAAGTCTTTTTTATTTTGTATGGTATAAAACCTCAGTCACCTGGCCCTCCTTTGAGTCTCATATGCTGAACTCTCATGTACATATGTGCACATTTCTTTTAATAAAACTAATATTTTTTTCATGTTAATTGGCACTCAGTTTATTTCATAGACTAAAACTCATCAAACCTTTTGAAGGAAGAAAGAAAATTTAAAACTTCCCTACAGCTATGGTGCCCAACTCAGGGAAAACCAGACAATTTATTCTCTCTGGGTCCTGCAGATGGACTCTTAGGAGAACTGGTGGAAACAGGGAAAAGAACGGTAAGATTTCCTACCAGTGTCAGCTTCTTCCAGATTCCTGTAAATAAAGCCTGGAAGAAGAAATGAAAATGTTTCCTTATTTCTTCCTTTTCTAATTTAGATTGGCAGGGAAAACAATTAGCTGAGACATTTTTATTTCTATCATGTATTATTATGCCTGTCCTAGGATTTAGTGTAAATGAATAATATAGTACAGATTCTTTTGTGTCTATGTATCTGTCTCTTACACACAGTTAAATTTTGTGATTCATCCACCTTCTTGAGAACATGAGTAATTTGTGCCTTATTCTGAATGCACCACAATTTGTTTATCTATATTCCTGTTTATGGACATTTGGGTTGTTTCCAGCATTGGCTATCATAAATAAAGCTCCAAGAACATGCATGTATAAATCTTTATGTGAACATCTGCTTTGTTTTCTTTTGGATAAAATACCTAAGAGTGAATCTGTTGGGTTATAGTGTAAATGTATTTTTACCTGTATGAGAAAATACAAATAGTTTACAAATCTATTTGTCTGCTTTTCTACTTAATGGTTACATTAGCACTAGTGTTTTTGTGATTTAAAAAATTAGTTTAGTGGCTGAAGGGTCTTGGCTGAAGGGTCTAACAGCTGGAATACATAGCTCATCACCTCCCACACTCACCTTTGAACTGTCAGGACTTTGGTGTTTTGTATAGTGTGCAGTGCATATATTTTCTTAGCTCCTGAAGTAAAGCTCAGCAGCTTAGTGTGAGTCACACCTGTTCTTTAGAAACAGGAAGGACTTTTGGTCATCCTGAATCAGTGACAACAGTGCAGGGTGCTGGTGAGCAACAGGAGGCAAAGCAGAAGAGAAATCACCAATTTTCTACTCCTGCACAACTTTAAATGCTCAGAGATATCTAGAATAATTTAGAAAGGAACGTATAGATCACTGTATGACTAGAAACAATCTCAGAGGCACAAAAAATATGAGCAACCAACAAAATGTCTCTCCCCAAGGAAAAACATCAATTCTGCATCACCCACAGAGAACATAATGGAAATCATGGAAATGTTAGATAAGCAATTCAGAATATTTATAGTGACCAAACTAAATGAATGCAGGAGGAAAGAGACAATGAGCTCCAGGAGATGAGGAAGTCCTTTCATGATGTGAAAGAAGAAATAGACACCATAAAAAAGAATCAAATGGAATTGATAGGGATGAAGAAAGTGATACAGAAAATTAAAACCTCCCTTGAAAGTATTAAAAGTAGATTAGATCATGCCCAAGATTGAATCTCAAATTTAGAAGACAAAACCTCTAACCTAGAGAAAAGTATCAAAGACTAAGAAAACAACCAAGAAAAATAAGGATAATATACGAGAAATACTATATACCATCAAGAGCCCCAACATCAGGATAACTGGTACCTCAGAAGAGGAAGAAAACAATAAGGGCATTAATAATTTATTTTATGAAATCTTGGAATAAAACTTTCCAAACCTAGAGAGGCATTCAAATATCCAGACCCAAGAAATACATAGGACCCCCAAAATAGAACCAACCCAAGAAGATCCTCTCCAAGGCACATCATAGCCATATTGGCCAGCCAAACCACAGAAAAAGAAAAGATACTGAAATTGGAAAGAGAGAAAAGCCAAGTTACCTACAAAGGTCATTCCATCAGGCTAACATCGGACCTCTCATCAGAAACAATGCAGGCAAGGAAATAATGGGGAAATACAGTCAAAGTGTTAAATGAAAAACAATTTCGACCAATACTATACCCAGCAAGATTATACTTCATATGGAAAAAAACAGATAAAAAACATTCTTGGAGAAACAACCTGAAAGAATTTACCAACTCCAGACCAGCTCTTCAAGAGATTCTGAAGGGAGTGCTATACCAGGAAAGCTAAAAAATCAGATGGACAGTTTTAAGAGAACAAAAAACAACCAAGAAAATGGCTCACTTGATAGGGACAGGTCCAGAAATATTGATAATAACACTGATTGTTAATGAATTAAATTCTCCAATTAAGAGACACAGACTGGTTTAATGGATTAAATAAACAGAAACCCTCTATCTTTTGCCTACAAGAAACACACCTTATGGATAAAGACATACATAGACTAAAATCAAAGGGCTGGAAAAAGAAATTCCATGCAAATGGAAATCAAAAAAGGGCTGGAGTTGCAACACTGATTTCAGACAAAATAGGCTTTAAGACAGACTGCAAGAAGAGACAAAGAAGGGCATTCTATAATAGTAAGTGGACTAATTCATCAAGAAGACATAACACTTACAAATATCTAAATATCCAACTCAGGAGCACTTAAATACATGAAGAAAAAACTGCTAGAGCTAAAAGGAGAGATAGGGTGCAACACAATAATTGTTTGGGATCTCAACACCCCATTATCTCCTTTAGGCAGATCTTCTAAACAAAAAATAAACAGAGAGATATAGGACCTAAATGATACTATAAATCGAATGGGCTTAACAGACATCTTAGAACTTTCCACCCTAAGACCACAGAATATACATTTTTTCTTACCCCAGCATGGAACCTTTTCAAAAGATTGACCATATGATAGGACACAATCAAGCCTACTATATCTAGCATCTTCTCTGAGTATGATGGAATTAAACTCGATATTAATTTCAAGAAACATCCTCGAAAATACATAAACACATGGAAACTAAACAACCTACTTCTGAATGACTTCTTAACTACTAAAGAAATTAAGCCCCAAATCAAAAAATTTATGGAAACAAATGATAATGCGTACATGAGTTTCCATAATCTATGGGACCTGGCAAAAGCAGTCATAAGAGGGAAACTCATAGCAATTAGTGTGCATAAGAAAAAGATGGAAAGGTGGCAAACAGACAACCTAATATCATGCCTCCAGGAATTGGAAAAACAATAAAAAAAAATTCCAGGAGAGAAGAAGTCATAAAGATTCTAGCAGAAATAAATGAAATAGAAAATAAAGTAAACAAACTATACAGAAAATAAATAAAAGCAAAAGCTGGTTCTTTGAAAAGATAACAAGATCGACACACCATTAGCTAGACTGATAAAGAAGAAGAAAGAAAGAAACCAGATAAATCAAATACATAATAAAACAGGCAACATTACAGCAGACACAATAGAAATACAAAACATCATTAGAGGATATAATGAGCAACTATATGCCAACAAACAAGAGAACATGGAAGAGATGGACAAATTCCTGGATGCACATAATCTACTAAGACTGAATCAGGAGGACATAGAAAACCTGAATAGGCCTATAACAAGCCATGAGATTGTATCAGTAATAAATAACCTCCCGACAAAGAAAAGCCCAGGTCCTGATGGCTTCACTTCTGAATTCTACAAAACTTTTAAGAAAGAGTTAACCCCTGTCCTACTCAAATTATTCCTAAAAATTCAAAAGGAAGGAAACCTTACAAATTCATTATATGAAGTCTCCATCATTCTTATCCCCAATACAGTTAAAGACTTGACAAAAATGGAAAATTACAGATCAATCTTTCTGATGAATATAGATGCAAAAATTCTCAACAAGATACTTTGAAATCATATCCAACAACTTATAACAATGATTATTCATCACGGCCAGGTAGGCTTTATCCCAGGGATGCAAGGGTGGTTCAACATAAGCAAGACCATAAACATAATACACCATAAAGAAAAATAAAAACCATATGATCATTTCAATTGATGCAGAGAAAGCACTTGATGAAATACAACATCCTTTCATGATTAAGATTCCCAGTAAGATTGGTATAGAATGGTCATTTCTCAACACAATAAAAGCCATATGAAAAATCTACAGCTAACATTATGCTAAATGGGTAAAAGCAAAAAACTTTTCCACTAAAAACTGGTACTAGACAGGGCTGCCTACTTTCTCCACTGCTTTTTAATATAGTGCTGGAAATCTTAATGCAATCAGAAAAGAGAATAATATAAAAGACATTAAAATAGGCAAAGGATAGTTGAAAATATCTTTATTTGTAGATGACATGAAGGTATACTTAGAAGACCCAAAGGTTTCCATGAAAAGACTTTTCAAAATAATAAATGAATACAGTAAAGTGGCAAGATACAAAATCAACATCCAAAAATGTATAGCATTTCTATATACAAACAAGTTGAATGAAGAAGAGCTGAAGAAGGGAATCCCTTTTACTATAGCCACAAAATGTGGGACAAACTTAACTAAGGAAGTCAAAGACCTTTACAAAGAAAACTATGAAAATCTTTAAAAAGATATTGAAAATGACATAAAAAGTAGAAGGACATCCCATGTTCCTGAATTGGAAGAATTAATATAATCAAATGGTAATTCTACCTAAATTAACCTACATATTTAATGCAATTCCAATCAAAATACCAGAGACATTCTTCACAGATCTAGAATACACAATCATAGAATTTGTCTGGAATCATAAAAGACCTTGTATTGTCCAAGCAATCCTATGAAAGAGGAGTGGAGTGGGTGTCATGTTACTCCCTGATCTCAAAATATACTATAAAACTATGATAATCAAAACTACATGGTACTGGCACAAAAACAGACAGGTGGACCAATGGAATAAAATAGAGATCCCAGAAATAAACCTCAAAGCTTATAGCCAACTAATTTTGACAAAGGCTATCAGTCAATCCATTGGGAAAAGGCAAACCTTTTTAGCAAATGGTGCTGGAAAAACTGGGTATCCACCTGCAGAAAGATGAAACCGAATCCTCATCTTTCACCATTCACAAAAATCAATTCAAAGTGGATCAAAGATCTGAGCCTAAGACCTCAAACTATAAAACTAATGGTGGAAAACACTGGAGAAAATTTGGAGGACATTGGAGTAGGCAAAAACTTCGTATATAAGATCTCAAAGCATGGGCAATAATCCCTAAAATAGACAAGTGGGACTATATCAGGTTAAGAAGTTTCTGCACAGTGAAGGACATAGTAATCAGTGTAAATCAAAGACCCTCAGAATGAGAGAATATTTTTGTAAAAAAAGAAAAAAAAGTCTAACCCAATTAAAAGATGGGAAAATGAGCTGAACAAAAATCTCTCTAAGAAAGACATACGAACAGCCAAAAAACATATTGAGAATTTCCTCATATGCTCAACATCCCTCATCATAAGGGAGATGAAGATTAAAACCAGGAAAAGTGTGGCATATATACTCTATGGAATACTATTCAGCCAAAAAAAACAAGACCCTGGCATTTGATAGAAAGTGGTTGAACACTGGGACCAGCAGTTAGCGTAATGGCTATGTCGCTGGACTCCCACGTAGTTGACCGCGGTTTGCTTCCCGGACCCGGTGGCTTAAAACTCACGCTGGGCACGCGTGTGTGTGTGCCCAAGATCCCGAGAGGAGAATGGAGGAGAAGGGATTGAGGCATGACCATCCCCCCTGGTGAGTGATTTCTCGCTTTCTGTCTCTCTGTCTCTCTCTGTCTGTCTGGCAAGCGCACACCCCTATAGTGAAAATCTCTAAAAAAAAAAAAAAAAAAAAAAAAAAAGTAAGTGGTTGAACACAGAAGATAAATTGCTGAGTGAAGCAAGCAAGGATATGAAAGAAAAATATTGTATGTATCCACAATGTATATCAACTATCCACACTTTATGGTAGAGATTAAAATATCTCCAAATTAGACATTGAAGACCCCAAATTGTGATTGTTTTGTATTGTCCTTGGGTGTTTAGATTAACCCACATGTTTACCTTTTTTTTCCCCCTTCCCTCTCCTTTTTTCCAATGTAATTTTTATTTTACTAGATGAATATTCTTTTTATCTGTTGGTGGGAAAAATATCATTTTGGCCTTCATTTTGTAAATTAGTTTGGTGAATTTTGAATTCTAACATAACAGCTATTTTAACATATTGAAGTTATCATTCCAGTTTTTCTCCTTGTTTCCATTGTTGCTGTGGTGATGTGAGCTGCCAATGTAATGTTTTTTTCCTTATAGATAACTGGTATTTTCCCTTTGGCTGCTTATAGGATCTTCTCATCTATGTTTGAAGGTATTCATTTACTCTATTATATATTTAAGTGAGAAATTTTACAACTCATCCTACATGAGATTTTTGTGGACTTCTTGACTCTAAGTATTGGTGTTTCTAATCCATACAGGAAATATCTCAGCCATCGTAGTTTTTAATGTTGCCTTTCTCTGTTTCATTCTTGATATCCTTTTCTGTTTCTTTCTTCCTGTTATTTCAATCTGAAATTCTAATTACTCATGTACTGAAACTCCTCCATCTACCTTTACTTATATATTATTGCTTCCGTCTTTTTCTTTCTTATCTTAGTTCTGAAGAACAATTCAACTTTGAAGGGGATTTCATTGCCTCTCAGTGTTATTGGAAAATCAATTATGATAGGACTTCATCTTCTAAGCTTAAAAAATATTATTTTCTCTCAAACTCTCAATTCTTTTGGCATTTAAAGGCCTCATTTGGAAGTCATACAATGAAAACTGAATTCTTTTGGCATTCTTGCCTTGCAATCAAAATTTCCTGAGATAAAATATATTTCCACCAAAGTAGGGAAAATATTATTCATAAAATGTACAAGAATGGGAGGCAGATAATAAATTTTCAGGATTTTGTAGTGGTATTTCTCTTTTATCACATTTGTTTGTTCATCAATGTATGAAGTGAGTAGTTCTAATATTCCAAGCTCTGTCCAGATACTAGAGAAAACGCTCAACTAGATATGATTTCTTATTTATTGGAGCTTATAATCTTTGGGCAAGATGAGAGGGTGAATAATAAAGCAATATCAATTGATTTTTCCGTGTTATAAATGAGTAATCAGGTTAGTGAATGTGCTGATTGTCCATGGCTTTCTGTTTAATGGGGAATATTAATTTCTCATCCCTTCTTCCTACCTTTGCCTTTGCAATATTGCTTTAAAAAGATACAGTTCTATAATCATGTCTGTGTGTAAATGTCAGCTCTGACAACTAATTAACAACTGTATGACTTTGGATAGGTTATGTTATACCTATGAGCATCTGATTTCCTATTTATATAATGAGGAAATAATGGTGTGTTCCACAAAAGCTTACTTGGATGGACCAGCAGTTAGCGTAATGGCTATGTCGCTGGATTCCCACGTAGTCGACCGCGGTTCGAGTCCTGGACCCGGTGGCTTAAACTCACGCCGGGCGCGTGTGCGTGCGTGCCCAAGATCCCGAGAGGAGAATGGAGGAGAAGGGATTGCGGCGTGGCCATCCCCCCTGGGGGGTGATTTCCTGCTTTCTATCTCTCTGTCTCTCTCTGTCTGTCTGGCGAGCGCACGCGCCCTATAGCAAAAACCTCTCAAAAAAAAAAAAAAAAAAAAAAAAAAAAAAAAAAAAAAAAAAAAGCTTACTTGGTGAATCAATGTGTTAATTCAGGTAAGGTGTCACACAATAGGCACTCCATATACAGAAGTATATGCACATAAGCCAAATAAGCAAGGTTCTATCTCTCACATAGTTGAAGTTCAGTTCCAGATGTTATTTCTTCTTAGTTCAGAAGTTCCTCTGTGTCTAAAAATCTACAAACCACTATTAAGAATTTGCTTGACTAGTTATGTGCTGCAAGTCATAGGCATTTGGTCTTACAGCCATTGGTATAGAGGGTCTACTAATCTTCACAAGTCATAAAACTCTTCCGAATTTATTTATATATCTCCAGCAACATTCCCTTTGGAAGAAAAATTATACATTTGCTACCACATCTTCTGTATTGGGCCCCAAATATATAATGTGTATATATATAATATGTAGTAGTAGAAATTTTATTTCAAAATTAATATTATGAATGACACAATTTTTTTGCGGGGGGGCGTAGGGTGCATGTGTTTACAGGAGAGAGAGAGAGCAACATAGACAGTAAGAGGGAAAGTGAGAAACCCCCCCCCACTCTGGGAATTGTCATATCTTAATGCCTTCTTCTCCAAAGTCCTCCTGGTATCTAGGGCATGCATGCACATGTGCCTAGCGTGAATTCCAAGGAACTGGGTCCAAGACTTGAACTGTGGTCATCTATGTGAGTCCAGTAATGTAACTACTATGTCACCTACTGGTTCTGACACAATTAATTTTAGCATTGGTGTTATCTCCCCTTCAAACACCATATATTCTTTTTGTGTGCTATATTTAATTAATCTGAAGTTTGGAAAAAAGGATGTTTACCCAATGGATATTACTTTTGTTTTGAGATGTCATAAGTTAACATCAGTCAGCAGACCATTTAGAAAGTAAGAGTAGCATTAACTAAATGAAAGAAAAATAAATAAATAAGAGCAGCTGAAGCCTATGACAGATCCAAATCTGTACCCAGATTGGTGGAGTTAAAATTTCAGAAAACGGGCAAGAAATATATGGTATCACATCTGATATTGCTCTGCATTATTTCACTTATGTTTTATTAGTTATTAAGATTTTTCTCAGAGAAAAGACAGTAAGTCTTGATTACACTATACTTTCATTGATTCAGGCCTGTGATATCATGTCACACTATGGCTATTCCATTAGAATTAAGGTATTAATAAACATCATCAATAAAGAATGGGGGGAAAATGAGACCAACAGGTGGCATGGTGGTTAAGGCACTAGATTCACACATGCGCAACTGTGGTTTGAGTCCTAAATCCAATGGCTTGAATATCATGCTGGGGGCATGGAGAATGGAGAAGAAGGAATTGTGGTATGGCCATTCTCCCTGTGCGGTAATTTCTCACTTTCCTCTCTCTGTCTCTTTCTGCCAAGCACATGAGCCCTGTGGCAAAAAACAAAACTAAACTAAACAAACAAACAAAAAACAGAAAAGAACAACAACAATAATGAAGGAATAGGAAATAAAAAGACCAAATATGAAAAGTAATTCGGCATCTTATTTTAAGCATGCTCAATATGACCAAAGGAAAAAAATAAATATACATTCTCAGTAGAAATTGGCTAAGGGCAATTAAGTTGTGATTGTTTTTAAAAGAGAGAAAGTGAGAAGGGATATTTGAGGGAATTAAATGGAGATCTAAGATATGTAATAGGAAAGAAAGGATATAACTGCTACATCTACAGCCTAAAAAACTGAGTTCTTACTAAATAATGAGCAAATTTATACATTAGAAAAATTCCTATAGCCAACTGAAAGCCACTGGAATGAACACATTTTGTACCCAGTTTTGACTAGCCAGTAACTATTGGGTCTATTTTTCATTGTAGGGTCTAGGTTTCAACCTTGTCTTGTCTGTTTTTCCTTTACTTATTTGGTTGTTACTTATTTGCATTCATTTTCAAGACTGAAGTTAATTTTTTATTAAGTTCATTGATCTTAGGAAAAAATATATTTTAATTTTGGCCCTAGGATATATTTTACCTTTCCATCAAAACATGCATTCTTAGAGATGTAGCAGATCTTAATATAACAGGGGCTGCTGACTTCTGCCACAGTAAATCTCATCAAACTTGTTCTCTCTTACACATAATCCCCGGGTACAAAGACTATGAAACTCAACTGACTCTTTTCATTTCATCCTTTGAGGCTTTTTTAGCATAAGGAAAATATTTTCTTTTAAATCATCTATCATTTTTCCAAGTCTGAAAATTAAAAAGAAAGCACAATATTCATTTTTAAGTCAAATTATTTGGAATTTAGAATAAGAAAAAACTGGTTATGGTAACACAGAAAAATATCTTTTTTAAAAATTCTCTCATTCCCTCTCATTGTAAAATTTGTACAGTGACCTATGGATGTTCTCTAGATAATATCAGATGCCAAGTGTCAAACAGGAAGAAGCTATAATCTATTGATTCTTTATTAGACTTTTCACATATATTAAGTCATTTTATTTTACCTTTATATCATTGCAACATAAAGACCATTTATCTGGTTTTCTAGGCAGAGAAACCAAAATTTAATGGGAATGCATGGAATTTGAATGTGAGTTCTTATCACATGAAGGTTCTTTTGTGGTCTGAAGTCTGAATCAAGACACCGATTTCTTTGGGTGGTCCTATTTGCTTAAATTGTTAGCAATATATTGATGGCAGGAAACTACAAAAACCATTACACTGTTCTTTTGGAAACTAAGCTGGTATAATCAGAAGCATTTCTTGAGAGGACCCAGTGAATGAACAATGCATACCTTTACTCCTCAATTACATATCATTATGCCAGTTTGGGTTCTTGGAGGAAACCACGTCGACACAAGATTAGAGGTACAAGAGTTATTGAAAGACATACCTGTAAAGAGTAATAAGGAAGGAGTATGAGGACACTGGGAGAGCATTTCATGGATGACACAGTTAAGGTGTCTGGGAAACAGAAAAAGAAAGGAAGGAGGATTGGACAGGAGGAGCTTCCAACTACAGTGCTTTTCTGGGAAAGCCTCAGCAAGCTGATGGAAAGTTCTAGATCAAGGGTTGTCTGTTAGAGCAGTTTTGCTCTGGGCAGAAATGGCCCAGCCCTGATGCCTCTACTGTGCTCTCCACAAGGAGTAGCCCTGTGGAAGCCTGGCGTCACTGCTGAGACTACAGAAGAGTTAAAGGTGCTACACACCACATGCACCTGGAGGGAGATCTAAGTGGGGCATCTCCAGGCTGGCTGAGGTTTCATCTTCCTTGCTTCACTCTGGAATGCTTCCCCCTCACATTAAAAAGTCTAGTTGCCTTAGTCTAGTTGCCTAAAGTCATGCAGTTATTCACATTCATATATAATGCTTTTCTAAAACACACACAAAAATTTAAAACAAATTTTTAAAAAGGATACTTGCTGTAGTAAAGGATTATTTTACAAAAGAACTAAAATTAGTGTAAAGATTTTATAACATTCTTATTTTTCCTTTAGACACAATGACCAATACTATACTTTTGACATTTTCTACACCGTTTTTGATCTTGAATTTCTCTATAATTGATCACATGCTGCTTCCTTACATTGATTTAGAGGGATTGAGGCTAAAGGCTCACCATTTAGTCCAGCTCCAGTGAATTTTATCTTTGATTCAATTTTATTATCTTTTGTTTTAGGACTACATTTCTTGTCTTTATTATGAGTACTTTAATTTTTCAATTTCCTGTTAATTCTCATAAAATTATGTAGTGAAAAGCAATAAAATATTCAGATTATTGGAAAAACACTGGTCTATCAAGAAAGTTAGTGTTAATACCCAAGTGTAACTGAAGGCTGGCAGTCAGTACTATCCTGGGATTCTTCAAATGCTCATTTAATGATTGATGAATAAAAAGTCTACATTTAGAACATGAAATGGCATTTAGGAACATTTTTGAGCATCCTTTGTAACTATTTGTCTTAGGTCTGGCTCCCTCAGAAGCAGAGCCCGAGACTTAATGCTTATGTAAATGATTTATGTAGAGGGTGTTCTTAGGAGAAACCTCAAAGGAAATTAGAGTATTAGGATAGGAGAGAAGAGAGGCTAAGTGAAGATTTGATTTTAGGTGACATGTGCAGCCTATACTACAGGGTCTTCTGAAACATAAATGTCTCCATCGTTAAGTTTGCTTGCCTCATGGCAACAAGATAGTAGAGCTTGAGTGATCACCACCTCCCACCCACTCCCACACTGGTGCTACTCAGTCTTTGATTCTAGCTCTCTGAGAGTGAAGCAGAGCCAATCACCCAGAGGCAAGCTTCTGGGGAAAGTTGCAGATGTAAACTGTGGGCAACTAAACTCATTCTAGCCGTAACATGATGGTTTGGGTGGGGTAGGGGTTGTTGCATCAAGTATGTCTGCTCGACAGTGTTGATCTTAGAACAGATATATGAAGAAAGTTGCCTATACGTATTGATTTATTAATTCCCTGAGTGCGAGAGACAGAGAGAAACAGATAGGCAAACTGATACAGCAACTCTGATAAGGGTTCACCCTCGGTTTTGACCAGCCTGGATTACGGGCATGTACAGGCTTGGTGTACAAAGGGAGGTCTCTAGATGTGAACTGGTAACCTTCCTAGCTGGATCTACCTTGAAGAACATGATGTTTTACTGCTGTGCTACTGTCCAGCCCAGCTTTCCTACACTAGGGTTGACTGTTTATGGAAAAAAAAAAAAGGCGACAATTTTATGCCAAATATCTGCCCATTATTTCATATATCCACTCATTAATTAATAGAAACTAAATTTATTATGCTTCAAGTCTGAAAGACTTTTGCTTACCTCTTCTGGCTGGCTGTCCAGAGTTGCAGTGTATTTTAAGTCATCACTTTACATCTCTCTCTCTCTTACACACACAGACACACACACACACACACACACGTCTAGAACAAATATACATTCATTTAATCTGTGAAATTTCTTGATTAACAGAAGTTACCCTAAGAGGTTATATAAGTAAGTTACAGAGCAAATAAAATACTGTCAAGTTAAATTCAAATAAAGTGCTGTTGTAAGATCATTATATTTCCATGTGTTCTAATTGAGTACTGTTTTTAGTATCATAACTATGTTTCTTGGAAGAACCATGTAAATTCACAACATTCACATGTGTACTTACCTCATCTTCTAGAGTGAGATTACTTCTAGCCAGCCAGTTACTCAGCATGAGGATCTAGAAAAATAAGGAAAATGGATGGAAAAGTCCAGAAGGCAATCATACCTTGACTGAATATTCCATTTCACATGGAGAGAACAAAAAAATGGCAGAATCAATGGCTTTCGTCACACATTAAAAGTGAGTGTTTTAGATAACATAGTGTCACTGGGTCACTAATTCTTTGTTTCCTTCTTTTAACATTTGAAATTTAAAAAGGTTTGTGAGAAAATATTAGGTGATTTTTAGCCAGAAAACTTCAATTGCAATTCTCCCAAATCATATACTCAGGAGCTGCTCTCCTCATGAGCTCTTTATGTGGGAAAAGGAGGCTAGTTTTAGGACCTACTCAGTGATAAAGTAAGTTCATCTATTAGCTACCCCCTGAGGAAATTCCTACAGGGCTATCTTGCTCTAGGTTGCCTAAGTGTCTTATTTGTACCTTAAGACAAGAAGTGTCATTTTTTCCCCCATTCAGGATGTCACAAGCCCAATTTTCTCTTGCTAAGGATCACAGTTATTAGTCTCTGAAGGAGCTAGCACTTGAGGCCAAGTCTGAGGTGATTAAAATGCCTCAGCACTTTGAGGATTGGTGCCCTTCCATCGGTCTCCAGCTGCTCCCCTGTCTGACTCTCCTTCTGTCTCTCATTATGCTCCATCATTATCCATTTTAAATCAGTATAAGTCATGTGAATCAAGGAAAATTGAGAACCTTAGCAAAATACATTTCTACAGACATGTACCGCTAGCAAAAAGATGGAAACACTCACCCAATCTCATTTACGTCTCCAGTTTTACAAATATGCTTATTTTTGCCTTTCAAATTCATTCTATTCTCATTCAGTAAAGTGTATTCTCTCTCTCCCATACACATACATGCACGAATACACACATATACATGCACATACCATCCATGGGCCTAGATGAGCTATGAATGCCTCATGCCAGCTGCTGTTGTGATGCTCTTACTATTGCAGGACTATGAAGGTAATGCAGCACTTGGCAATTAGCTAGATTTTTATAAAATACAGCTCCATAGCATTCCTCCAATAAATACCATCTCTGCTGTACATACAGAAGTTTACACTATAGTTTTACTCAGGCTGACAATGTTCTCACAGCATTCCAGCATTTCTGAGAAGCTCCAAATCATAATTACCCAGAAATGGGACCAACAATTATATAATCAAAGTAAAGAATACCTAGATTTAGGGTATATTCTTCACTATGAATTCTAGAGTGAGATAAGAAATAGAGAAAAGCAAGAATTGTGAACATGATAGGTTTTTAAAGTCTTCCCTGCTTACTGGTAGATTTTGAGTTATTTCAGACCATATTTTTGGTGTAAATAATTATTTACACCACAGGTAAATAATTCATCTATCATTTTCAGTGGAAACAAGGACACGTATTCACCAGGGTCAATTCTGCAGCAAGTGATGAGAGGGCAGTGAATGGCTTATATTCCAGAGATGGAAGAACTGGTATATTTAAAAAAAAAAAAGAAAAGTGGGACCAGCAGTTAGCATAATGGCTATGTCGCTGGGCTCTCATGTAGTCGACCGCGGTTCGCGTCCTGGACCCAGTGGCTTAAAACTCATGCTGGGTGTGTGTGCGTGCGTGCCCAAGATCCCAAGAGGAGAATGGAGGAGAAGGGATTGTGGCGTGGCCATGCCCCCAGTGGGTGGGTTCTCGCTTTCTGTCCCTCTCTCTCTCTGTCTGTCTGTCTGGCGAGCACACGCGCCCTATCGCAAAAATCTCTCTCCCAAAAAAAAAAAAGAAAAGTATTCAAAAAGTATTCTAAGAAAGAGAGTGTTGAAGAGGTTGGTCATAAAAGGCCTTAGACAGACAGGCCATGTGCCCAGATCTGAGCAGCCCCTCCATCAGGACATGTCAGGAAATGGAGTCCAGCAAAGATTATTTCCATGATTTCCACCAACACATGCCACCCTACGTAGGAAAGCATCAAGGCAACTCCTAAGAGGAATTGCCTTTTAGAAACTATCTTCTACCTGTTCATTTTTCACTATTTTCATCAGGTCTGTGGACGTCAAATACTCTAGGAGCCATTTAAGGACAGACATCTGCCTCACAGGAAGCTATGTGGACTCCCCCATACAAGGTGTTCATTCTAAACGGCTTAACAGAAAACAGTCGTAATATAAAACCAATTGCTATAGGGAATGCATGAAAATCTAGTCTTGGTAGGTAAAGAGACAAGACAACGGAATATTAAATAGAAAGATCAATAAATAAGGCTCATAAGAGACAGATTAATAAAGAGTTTTAGCTATGTCCAATTGACTAAGAAACTACATAAGTGAATACATAAAAAATAAAATATAAGCCAGCTGGTGGCATGTGGTTAAGGCAGCTGGATCCCACATGTCGACTGTACAATTCACTTCCATGACCCATCATCTTAAAAAACACACTGGAGGGACTAGCAGTTAGCATAATGGCTATGTTGCTGGACTCTCATGTAGTCAACCGTGGTTCAAGTCCTGGACCTGGTGGCTTAAACTTACGTTGGGCACGTGTACATGCATGCCCAAGATCCGGAGAGGAGAATGGAGGAGAAGGGATTGCAGCATGGCCATCCCCCCTGGGGGGTGATTTCTCGCCTTCTGTCTCTCTGTCTCTCTCTGTCTGTCTGGCAAGTGCATGCACCCCACAGCGAAAACCTCTTTAAAAAACAGAAAAACCATACTGGGTGTGTGTGCATGTGTGCCAAAAGTCCTGAGGAAAAAATGGAGAAGAGATTGCAGCGTGGCCATCTCTCCTGGGTGATGATTTCTCATCTTCTCTTTCTCTCCATCTCTCTCCAGTGAGAGCTCATGCCCTATAGCAAAACAAAATATAACTCTATTGCATTTATTCTGTGTGGACTTTTCCCTTATTGTTTATAAAAGAAAGCTCAAATGCCACTTTAAAATGGCTGCTGGCATGAGCCGCAATGTGTTCGCTATGACAGAGAAGAATATTTTGCACTTACAGGAGCCACAGTGGAATCTTCAGGAAAAAAAAATTCAAATTCCTGCTTCCCAGGTGGAGTCAGGATGTCACCAGAAAAACAGCAGCAGCACTTGGTATACAGACCAATAATCCATTGTTTATACCTCGACTATCCATGATTTTATAATTAGCAGCCTCACGAACAGAAACAGAAATGGGCAGGGAGTGGGGTGGGCACAGTCAAGATTTGATAACAGAAAATAATGGATGCAAATGTCTGAAGATGATACTTCTGTTTCTGCCACCTGGGAAGTAGCAATCTGAAAGGGAATCTGGAACGCAACAATTCACATTCATGCCAGTAATCCCTGTACTCTTTGGAATGGTCCCTACTTCATCAACAGAACATAAAATAGCATCTGCTGCCTTTTTCCTTTACTTATCACTTGCAGCGACTCAGAAATCAAATATTGAAATATGAACATCACATGGTTTTCTAATGCATTTACCTCATGTCGAGGATTGAAATAATCAGAAATAATCAGTGCTAATCTATTTCTCCAATCTAGCATTCTGACTCAGCTGTCTCACTTCTTTCCTCCCCCAGCCTGTCTAAATCAAAATCACACACACAAACACACATACAAATCCATTTTTACCTTGAATAGCATAAACAGTAATCATCACCTACCATTATTACTGAAGATTAGCAGTACCATTAAGGGACATAATCTGCACTGTACTTTTATTCATCAAGCAGCATTTATGTGGAGAAAATTTAGATGGATAATTCCACAGTCTGGAAATGATAAAGAATGAGCTTACTGAAATGGAATCACAGAACAGGTAGAAGCCTGTTTTTATGATTACCATTCAACATACGGTTCTGGGTGGGGAGGCTTTGGGACGGACTCCTGCAAGGAACTGGCCTTTAGAAGATGTCCTATTTCCTGATTCCTCACACACTGCTATTGTTCTGCCTGGACTTAATGCATCTGCCTCCCCTCTTGGAGCCACAAGCAAGACTGTTGTCTCCCCTAGTAGAAAGTAAATAAAATTTCCTAGGTGAATTAAAGGGATGCCCAAGTTATGAAGGTTCGCCTCATTGCTAGTGGTGGTATTTGGGTTCATCGCTTTTACTCGCATATTAATGATCCTAATATATTTATCTTTTGACTCACCACTTTTATTGATACTTAATGGCCGAACATTACACCCTTAAACACAATAGTGGAAACAAAAAGAATTTCAAATATAAAGGAATGTGGAAGTACTGCTAGGAGCTGTTGATTGGATTTGGGAATCCATGTGCTTAACCACACAGTGGGATGGTTGGAACTATGGGAAAGAATAATATTTCTAAGGGGGAAACCACGAGCAGATGAAACACGGTGACTAAGTAAAGAACCTTGAGAATGTCTACATTTAGGGTATGAGCAGGAGAGCAAAATGGCAAAATGGTGGAGATGAAATAATCAAAGGTGAAGAAACAAAGTTGCCCATTGATTGGTAGATCGATTTGTCCATTTACTCATCCATTTATTTAACAAAAGATTTTGAGCTTATTCAGTGTGCCAGTCACTGATGTGAGTGCTGGGTATACAAATTCAAGACAAAGCAGTCATGCTGCTACTTTCATGGAATTTGCCACTTAGTAGGAGAGACAGACATGAATGAAATAATCTGACGTGTACATTTACAACTGGAGCTGTGATAAGGCTATGAAGGCGAGAAATGCTTTTCTCTGAGAACGTCTAGGGGGAAATTGGCTTGGTCGGGAAGTCTAGGGAAGGCTACCCTGGGAAAATGATGGCTAGTATATGAAGGTCAAACAGAAGTTAATAAAACTAAAAAGAGGGGGAAACATGCATAAGCACTCCACATACCCTAGGGCCAGTGGATAGAAGGAGACTGTAAATGCACCTAAGGAAAGCTGGTGTGGCCAGAGCTCAGGAAGCAAAGGAAGCTTGATAGTATGAGGCTAAGGCAGTGAAGAAGGGATGGGTTGGTACTGGCCGAGTTATAGCATGTGAGGGATGGTGTTCTTTATTTTAAAAGCAAAGGAAAGATTGTATGTCTGGGTGGCATAGTGAGATTCATGTCTGAAAAAGAAAATGCTAGCCAAAGGCTGATAAAAGGATAGGGAAAGAGTAGGTACTAAATAGCTAATGAGGAGTCATTCCTGCAGTCGTGTGCGAGGTGATAAAAGCTGAGAATAGATGCCTAGCAGTGTATATGAGTAGATGTAAGTGGACTACAGAGACTGAATAGGAAGTGAAATCCACCCATTTGGCCACAAAAGACATATAGGTCCACTTGGGTGCCATGCCACTGGTCAGGGACAGTAAGAATTTTAGGAAATAGGAATAGGACCCTGGCCTTGATGGTTAATAGTTAAAAATAATTAAAGAAAGGGAACTATTGATTTTAGTAATTAGACATTACTAATTTTGATATTACTAATTTCAGTGGATTGCTGATTATAGAAGCTAGATTATAAGGAAAATTTTGAGGAAAATAAATTAGAAGCAATGAGTACTATTTTCTCTAAACTCCATTTATTTGATAAAGTTTGATTAAATTCTTAGCACAAATCAGACATCATGCTAAGTATAGTGGATGAATGAATATCATGTGATTACTGCCATATAATTTACCTGCCTAAATTAGGAGTTAAGAACTTGTCTTACATAGCAGTCAAGGTTATTCCAGTTTATAATAACCCTATAAGGGAAATATTTTATGCTTCTGCTTTTTTTTTTTTAATGGATAAAATGCAAAAGAAGATGAATAGCTTGCCCAAATTCACTCAGCTGGTCAGTTCAAGCATGGTGTACACCAGAACTCAACCTAAATCCTCTGCTTTTCTGCTTTGCTGGAGCCTGATAAAGGAGACAAGTGCAACAAGTGTGTCACTTACACTGTGACGGCTCTAATAGAATACAGACAGAAAGCTAGTGGGGAAGCAGGAAGCAGGGACAGGGACCTATGCTGACTGGCGGGATAAGCATGAGTCGTCACAACACATGTGGACTAAGCAGACAGAAGCCGGAAGGGATAGCAGGGTCAAAAGGTTTTTTGTTGTTGTTCTCTGATAGAAGATATTTGTAGCTTGGCAAGGTTAAGTTACACAGAGCACAAACTCTGAAATGAGATAGATCTGACTTTAAATACCAAAAGTGCAGCATATTAGCAGTGTAAGTGCGTCCGAGTTACTTAAACTCCTGGAGTCTCAGGTTTTTGATGTGTAAAATGAATAAGAAATGGTATCTCATAGCACCAATGTGAAGATTAATATTTTTAAAGGATGTTAAAATAAGAAAACATACATCAAGTGCTTAGGAAATAACCGGTATTCAATTAATCTCAGGGTTTTCCCCCCCTCACTCTAATTATTGTTTATCGCTTCCCCATCTCTCAACTGTTTTTAAGGTAATGAGAAGGAACATAATCTAATATAAAAAAAAAAATAGATTGGTCAGTAGAGAAAAGTTAGGAGGGGTAGGATCCAGGGAAAGAAGGAATCAACTTTGATAGAGATGAAGAATAATTTTTCCTCTGACATGGGAATAGTCAGTGAACACTGAGAATGTCTGAGAAGTTGACTCCTGGTATGTGCTGTTCCTCTCCATGGGTTTCTCCTTCCATGTGCCAGCCAGAGAAACATACTCCAGGTGCAAGAAGGCTGACTTGTTAATGCGGCTCTCTGGGTGAACACCTAGTTCTTAAAAAGGAGAGTTCTTCCATAACAGAAGAACCACTGTTAACTGAAAAGTCAAACTACTGATGAAATCCATTGCATTTTAGATCAGTATTTGGCTTGTGAAATTTATAATTACTGGTCCATGTGACCACTTTGCTCCTGGTACTAAACGCAAGGACTATAAAGACTGACATAGTCTTGGGTCCAGAAGAGAACCACTTCCTTTAAGCTTTGGAATGAAGGCTCTCATGTCTTGTGTGAGCTCCCAGATGCTGGAGAATGAGACTTGACCAATCTTGTTTTTGAGGATGTCATTAATAAATGATTGAATAAAACACTATGGGGGGCTTTCTTTTTAATAAAAATTTATTTTATTTCTATTTTAGTGAAGTTTTTTGACCTGGTCTGTTTTCAATGTTCTTAAATCCCTTTTTCTTCTTTAAACCTAAAATTATACTCAGTGATCTGGTTTAAGCATAATTTCCTTTTCTTACAAATTTTGGTGAAAAAATATTTAAAGTGCAAGATAGGGCACCTCTTCTAAATTGCCTTGAAGCAGCTGAAGCCATCAGTGTAGTTCTCACACCTTGGACAGTAACTTGATGTTTCAGATCTGAATGAAAATTCCAGTGACCACTAAGGCCACAATACATGGTGTACACTGTGTCTTCCACCCTTCCAGCAACCTCTTGTGGACTTTTTCTCTCACTACTTCACTCTTTCTCCCATCCATACCTCTCAGAAACCAGAGTGCTCACCTCTCCTCCTTCACCAAACCCTAGCCTAGACAAAAGAGTGTTGTTGAGAATTTTCTATCTATCACAATACCAAATATCAAATCAGACTCCAAAATATATGCCACATCTGTGGCAAAGGTACACAGGAAGCTGTTTCAAAATAGAAAATACAATCATTACCTGATTTTTGAATGTGATAGATTTCTCAGTTTTGAAGCATAAAAGACTATAACATAGGAAAAACATGAGCAATTCAGAAAGTATATTTAAAATATACTTAAATGTAAAAATTCACAAAAATTAAAAAACAGTAAAATTGAAGTTAAACCATTTCTTGCATCTAGAACAGCAGGAAAAAAAGCAGTCATGTGTGCAAATACATTCAAATCTAAAAGCAGAACAAACACAGAAGAAAAATATTCACCATATAGGCAATGATCAAAGTGTGTGAACAAAGCACTCACACCAGAGAAAACGCAAATAAAAAAACAAATATATGGGGAAACTATTTTCATTCTTTCGTACAGTAAGAAAATAGAAATAATGGTGACCAAGCTTGGCATTCACTTACATACAACCAAGAGTTCTGTTTACTGATACAACCTATTTGAAAAATAAAGCAACATAAAAATATCCACATCCTTTGACCCAGTAAGCTCTCTTCCGGGAATTTATTCTAAAGAAATGATTCAACACAAGCAAAGTCTAAATGAATAAAAATGTTTGTTGTGGTTATATATAAACAAAAGAAACAAACAAAACCATTAAAAACCACTAAGATGTTCAACAATGAGAGACTGGTTTATTAATTATGTAACATCAGTAGGAGATAATTTAACTGAGCCATTAAAATTATAATTACAAAGGTTATGTAACCACATAGAATCAAATTCTAATAGAAACACGGTGTTTCATCACTGTACACTAGTATTACTTTCTGCACATGTGGTATTTAATCCGGGGAAGTCAGGTAGCTGGTTTGGTAGGCTAGCTAAGGAGCCAAGATGGAGAAGATCTGAGCATTATATACAATCAAAACAAACAAACAAACAAACAAAAAACCCAGAAGTGTGCAGGGGACTTTGGAAGTTGTAGACAATTGACTGAGATGAGAGCTATATGGAGGTGAAGGCAACACAGAGAAATGCTCTGAGGGGGGTGGGAGTGCCAAGAAGGGATTTCAGACTACACAACTATACTATCTCATATACCTAGTTTAGTTCATTTGTTATTGGTGTATAGAATAAATCTTCCTCAATCTTCCTGTCAAAATTGTTCCAAAGTCTACGTTGTCCCCTAATAATTTGTGTGGGTAAATTCTTCTGGAAAGATTCAGGGCAACTTCACAACTAGCTTAAAGAGAGGTAATTAAGACAAATGGCCTGAAGCTATTTTAGACTTGATACTAGTATGACAGGTCAACTTTCTAAACTACTGTGAACTTGAGCTTCCTCATCTGTAAAACAGGGACAGTGATGTGTCTACTCTCAAAGGGTTGCTGTGTGAGAATGAGGAGAAGGGATTGCAGCATGGCCATCTCTCCTGGGGAGTGATTTCTTGCTTTCTGTCTCTCTGCCTTTCTCTTTCTCTCTGGTGAGTACATGCACCTGATAGCAAAGATCTCTTTAAAAAAAAAAGGAAGAAAGAAAAGTTGCTGTGTGTGGACCAGCAGGTGACATAATGTTTATGTCTCTGGACTCCCATGTAGTTGAACATGGTTCAAGTCCCAGACCTGGTGGCTTAAAACTCATGCCAGGCACATGTGCGTGCATGCCCAAAATCCTAAGAGGAGAATGGAGGTGAAGGGATTGAAGTGTGGCCATCCACCCTTAGGAATGATTTCCTTTTTTCTGTCTCTGTCACTTTGATGAACACACACACCCTATAGCAAAAATCTCTCTCAAAAAAAATTAATCAAAGGGTTGCTGTGAGGATTAAATGAGTTAACATGTATAAAGCACTTAGGGCAGTGTTGGGCACATACTAAGCCCTACTACATATTTGCTACCATTCATCATCACCATGGTTCAGGACAGAGTCACCTTATCAAGATCCAGGTGAGAGAAGGTGTATTGGCCTATATAATTTTTTTTTCAGAGCTTAGATCAATATTACTAGTGCATCAACTCAATTTTTTCAGGCAGAAAAAAAATTTTTGCAGATGACATAAGTATATAGTCTTCACTTAGAGACATTTAGTAGATGACCATTCATAGCAAAGAAAAAGGAAATTGCCAAAGTTGAACTTCAAAGCAAAGGAGAAAAATGACTGAAACTGAATAAAAAGTTAAATACTGAGAGGCAGTGAGGAAGGAAAAAATATTCTTTGATCAAAAAGAAGGCAATCCCAACAAGCAAGGAAAGGCAGGAGTAATATAGTCACTCTACTTTAAATTTAAATTTAATTTAATTGATTTTAAATATGGAAAGGAAAGTTACCAGAAATATAATCACTCGGAGAACTGATTTGAGATGCCAGGATGTTAACCTAAAACTTTCCCTGGAATGATGACAAAACACCTAAAGGTATTCTATTAAACAGGGAATAGAAAAACTATTTTAACTTAAATTTTGGCATCTTTTTAACTTGAAATCTAGAGGACTAAATATAATGGAGGAAAAGGGAATTATTATTTTAAGATGGTACAAATGTATAATTATGGTATGAATTTAATTTTTAAAGGCATATATATTTTTACTTTTAAAAATCCTTTTGAAATTCTTCACTATATTTATAAATATTGTGACTAATTATGCTTAGATGTTTAAACTTAGATACTTATTTTTTAATGAGAGACATTAACTATTAATATGTGAAGAAAAATTATTAATCTATTTTTTTAAGTTAATTCCAGTAGAGAGTTTGTTATAACCTAGGAAGTATGATGCATATGTAGAAGCTCACATGGACTACGGTTCCAGGACTTGGGCTAAAATATAACCTCTGAGCTATTTTTGTTTGCATATCCAAAACTACCACATGAGTGGAGCATTCATAGGAACAGCTTTGATTACTTAAAAAAACAGAAATATGTCTTTAATTCATAGATCCTGAAAGAAAGACTGAAGGGCTAAATCTGATCTGGATTCAGATGTGTTTAGAGACTGTATTAGGTCTCCTGTGTGCTAGTCCAAACCAGGGATTCACAAACACACATACACAACCTATATTCCATTGTCAGTACAATGCAATCCATATCCAGCACTTTTCCCTTTGAGACCACATATATCCTTGATCATTAGTACTGCTCAGAAGAATTGCATCCCAGAAATTAAAATCTCTGAGCCACTGGTAAGATTATTAAAGACTACATTGGTCCTTAAGTTGTGTTGTTACATTCAGATCTTTTTTGGGTCAATGGAAGGGAAAACAATGAAGTTACAAAAATTTACAGGGAACTCCAAGTAACCTCAAACCCAGCTCATCTACACAGTCATTTCACTTATCTGATGGGGATATATCATGCATGTGAAGTTCATGCTTCAGCTATTTCCAAAACCCTCCCCACCAAAAGTTCAAGAACCACTAGGTAAACAAAACCCTGCCAAAAAAAAAAAAAAAAAAAAAAAAAAAAAAAAAAAAAAAAAAAAAAAAAAAAAAAAAAAAACCACAAACATTTCTGCTCCATCAAGCCACTCAAAGATGGCTAAGAAGTGCTGACCTGAAATGGTGCTGGATCATATGTGAATTGATGATGTTTTTCACATTATATCTTCTTTATAAGAAGGGATAATTTCAATGCCCATTATCAGGTAAAGGAAGATATTCTTTACCATTCTGTCTCAGGAAATTTTATTCTAGAAATTTTCCTGCAACAGAATTGCAATATGTCTAGATGTACAAGTATTTCTAAGTTAAAAGGATGTCTTTGGTAGTTTGGGGTCACACATATAAAGCAACAACAACAAAATCTAACATCCATTCCCTTCATTCACACATTCTCAGAACAGTTTCTCTTCTAGACTTGTCTGTTCTCATACCTTTCTTTGTCCTTGATGTCATCTCCATCCCCTTTCAAATATGTCTGGGAAGGGACAGTGTCATAATGAACAGCTCATTGATTTAGGGTATGAGCACCTTCTCCCTGCCCAACAGAAGTTTGGACACTCAGGGAAAGACTGGCTTAGTGATTGAGGCCAACTGCTGCTTCTTTCCATGGAAGTGCCTGCAGGTGCACATGCACGGCCTCCTCCCAACCCCAGACAGTCTCCTTGTAGGTAAATTTCCCTTGCTGATGATAGGGATTTAGTGAGAGAGCTCCAATTTGTACTGCCACCCCCAGATCCAATCCTGATCCAAGCTCTTTGCATAGCTAAGTTTATAGGCATGCAATGTATCCTGGGGCATGAAACTGATTGCTCTACTGGAAGTGTATTGAAAAGAAAGAAGAAAGAAATGAGCGCATTCAATGCATTTTGGTCGGAGTTTTGTCTCACTGTGTAGAAGGTTCAGAGCCTGCTGGGTTTCCAAAGCTTTGTATAAACTAAATATTACAAGAAACAGAGAATCGCAGCAGTCATTGCTCAGCATTATTTCTCTTTTTATGCAGTAGGGAGAACTTGTCACTCCATACATCATTTACAACTTGCTGCAGCGATTCTTCAAAGGGAGAAAGTACTGTATGTTGTGAATAAAAACACAAAGAGGGGAGAGAGTTCTGTCCTACAGGATTTTCATCACGTAGCATTCTTAAGTAAAATGTATCTCACACTAAGAACAGGAAACGTGCACTGAAAAATGCCAAGACAATTGATAATTACAGAAATCATGTGGCTAAATGCATGTGCTTTTTCTCCTACCGATGATTTTTCACTTTATATTTAAGATATCATAAAAGGATAGAGCAATAACAACAAAAAATGTTTTTATAGCCTGCAGAAATATGCCTCCTAACCAGAAATCAGATGTTGGCTGTTCTCAGTCTTCTGTAACACAGCTGAGAACACAGAAAAAGAAGAGAAGAAAAATGTCAGGAGCCAGGAGACAGCTGTCAAAGAATCAGCTCCCCACACCTGTTCTTTTTCTCCACAGAAAACTACTATCATTACTTGGAAACTATTGGAGTCGTGTAACATACTCATATGAATATGGGTTCTACAGGCTAAAAAGGTTAGAAGCACTAATTTAGAATTGATGATGGAAAAGAATGAAAGGAGAAAAAAAGAAGGGTGGGAAGGAAAGCGTGCTTAAACAGACACTCTGATGGAAAGTCTCAGCTGAAGACTGCTGGTCCACCAGGGAAGAGCCTGAAAAACTTTAAAACAGAAACAAAAGAGCTTGAGGCCATTTAGTGTAGAGGAAAGAAGTCTCACATGCCTCAAGAGTCTTTAAAGGCATCAATTTATACAGCAAAGCAAAGTCATTGATGTTTCTCATGTAATGTCATTAGGGGGATAAAAACTATATTCAGTACATTCTATTTCAGAAAGTTAGGGGTGTGAAAGGAATTTTGTGGAGGTTTTTTAATGACATGTTTAAATATTTTAAATGGGTTTTATGCTTGCTATAGTTACATACAAAGGCTCTTTATATTAAATATTTCCCTCTGTGACAGTGCCAAACTGAAGAATTATTGCACATGTTAGCTGCATGAATATTTATAATTAAGCTCTTTTCAGTTAAGGTGATTAAATAACAAATCACTAATCTGCATTTATTATAAATTCTGCATACATATACACATATTCAATTCAATTTATATATATATATCACATATATACTATTTATATTCTATAATATATGTTAGTTTTTCATTTTTGCTTTAACAGTATTGACTTGTTTTATTTCCTAGTGACAAAAATTAATCAATAGCTCTAAAAGTTGTTTACTGAAGCATAAAACAGTGATAAAGATAGTAACACAAACAACAGCACCCTCTGAATCACCTTGTTAGTGGAAATAATAATGGGACTCCACCAGTAATACAGAATGTCATCATGTAAGTTATAGGAAACTAAATCTTTCAATGTGACGATTTGACAAAATCAGCCAAAGATAAGTAGAATTTAAAAAATATGCAATTATTTAAAATTTGGATTCTAGGGCCATTATATAATTTTCTCTTATTCCACAGTGTGTTAGCTATTAATAACATTCGATGAACAGGAACATTGAGTCATTAAAATTTTTTCTTAATTTTTAAATAATTATGACTTTTCCAAATGTAAAATTTAAAAAGGTTTCATATAAAGTGGATTTTTTTGTTACTAAAGAAAGACAAAAACACAAATTAATAAAGTATTGAGTCATCGGAAAAGTCATTTTGTATTTTTCTGTTGTTTTTTTTTTTTTTTTTTTTTAACGCTGGACTATTCTGACGACCCAAAATTACATTGTTCAGTGCAAAAACAGATACGAATGATGCTTATAAAGAAAGTTTTAAAACAAACTACAAATGAATGACAAGTATTAGGCCAGTAAAAAAAAGTTGTTGATTAAATCTTTTATGAAATGATGCTGTTGGGTTTCAATGATGTCATAATATCATAAACATATTAAAAAAGCGATTAAATTATATGTGTATTGGTTTGTATGTGAATATGTGTATGTGTGTATGTGTATGCAGATATACCTGTTCATTATTGAGATATAAAGTTTTACAATTTTCAGTACATATTTGAGTTGAATGTCCATAATTAGCAAAACTATAAATATTTACTTCTATTTTCCCAAAATTTATAATTGAAAATTTGAGTGTTTTAACTTAACAGAAACCTACTACTTGTAGAACTTGACCACTTGTCACAATAGCCACCACTTAATCTTATAAATATCATGTAAAGTTTTAAGAACAATAGAATGTCTAACACAGATATATAATAAGTTTTATTCTTCTTAATAATAAAATATTATGCTTTATAATAATTATTTTAAAGACATTATGTTAAATTTATTTATCTAAAATTTGGTCGTCTAACAACATTATATTAGTTAACCTTTTTTTTTTTTCTTTTTTTGGAGAGGTTTTTGCTATAGGGTGCGTGCGCTCGCCAGACAGGCAGAGAGAGACAGAGAGATAGAAAGTGAGAAATCACCCCCCAGGGGGGATGGCCATGCCACAATCCCTTCTCCTCCATTCTCCTCTCGGGATCTTGGGCACGCATGCACACGCGCTCGGCGTGAGTTTAAGCCACCGGGTCCGGGATGCGAACTGTGGTCGACTACGTGGGAGTCCAGCGACATAGCCATTACGCTAACTGCTGGTCCCATATTAGTTAACCTTTCAGCATTTTTTTCATCAAATTAATTTCTTCATTCTCATATTCCCCAACTTAACCATCATACCTTGATTCAGGCATTTATTTTTTACTACTTGAATTGCAACACTGACCTCCAAATTGTCCTCTCTGTTCCTGCAATCATTCTAAAATCCATTTTCTGTATTAGCACCAGATTTCTACTAAAAATTTATATTTGATATTTCTTAGTACTATATAAATGTTACTGTTAATTTCTCCATTAAAAATAAGCTCTGAGAAATGAAATGGTGAAAATATTTGCTTAACAGCTGTAACAAAAAAGTATATAACATTTAGTAATGATAACAAGAAAGAAAATGGATAAACCTGATTAAAAACATTAAAAATATTCAGCAAGAAATTGAAATAACATGCTACATTCTCAGATGAAAAAGTTAACAGAATAAAAATGTCAATTTCTCTAACATTAATAAATAATGCATTTTGGCTAGTCAGGTGCTGTGTTGGTGAAGCCACACAACCAGTTGTGTAGTTCAGGTTCCAGATGGGCAGCCAGGTGCATGTTCATACATGTCCAATCCTGGGAGGAGAAGGGATTGAGGTGTTTTTAGCCCCCCCTGGGGGTGTTTTCTCACTTTCCCTCTCCGTATATCTCTTTGGTGAGTACATATGCCCTATAGCAACTTTAAAATAAATAAATAAATTACTTCAAGTTCAACGAAAATATTTATGTAATTAGAGTTTAAAGTTGCTGGGATCAGCAATTGGCTTAATGGCTATATCGCTGGACTCCCATGTAGTCGACCGCAGTTGGAGTCCTGGACCAGGTGGATTAAACTCACGCTGGGTAGGGGCAGGTGTGCATGCGTGCCCAAGATCCCGAGAGGAGAATGGAGGAGAAGGGATTGTGGCGTGGCCATCACCCCCGGGGGTGATTTCTTGCTTTCTGTTTCTCTGTCTCTCTCTGTCTTTCTGGCGAGTGCATGCGCCCTATAGCAAAAACCTCTCCAAAAAAAAAAAAAAAAAAAAAAATAGAATTTAAAGTTGCCTTTGGAACTGACAGAAGTATCTTAGTTTGATCAAAGAATAATACCTAAAGATTGTCAATAAGAGCAAAAACAGTAATAGCACAAAGCAATTTATTTTGACAAATATTAAAACACATTATAAATATTCTGAGATGTAAACATTTGATACTGGTATAGAAATAGAAGTCAATAGGATCTAATGGAAAACTCAAATATACACCACAGTTTGTACAAAAATTTAATATATGGCAAAGGTAGTATTTATTTTAATAGTGTTCATACAGTGGGTTACACTTTTTTATTTTAAAAAAATTATTATATACATTCAATCACTGTATATTATTACACTTTTAAAAGGATTTTTCCCAACATGAATACACTGTATATTAGTCCAGTTAAAGATATTATCATACATATTATCAACAGATATTTTTCCATTTTTTGTGTCTCTTAAATGTTTTGCTTCTTTATTTATCTCCTTGATTCCTTCCCTTTTTATTACCCTCCCCCATTTTCTACCCTCCTCCTACAGTTTCTTTTTCTTTTTTCTTTTTTGTTTCTGGAGAGGTTTTTGCTATAGGGCGTGTGCACTCTTGCCAGAAAGAGAGAGAGAGACAGAGAGACAGAAAGCGAGAAATCACCTCCCAAAGGGGATGGCCATGCTGCAATCCCTTCTCCTCCATTCTCCTCTCGGGATCTTGGGTATGCACACACACACATGCCTGGTGTGAGTTTAAGCCACCTGGTCTGAGACTCTAACCACGGTCGACTACATGGGAGTCCAGCGACATAGTCATTATTCCAACTGCTGGTCCTCCTCCTACAGTTTCTAGTATCCACAATTGTTCTCCATGTTTTCATATCTCTCTCTTTTTTTTTTTTTTTTTTGAGAAGTTTTTGCTATAGGGCGCGTGCACTCGCCAGACAGACAGAGAGACAGAGAGATAGAAAGCGAGAAATCACCCCCCAAGGGGGATGGCCACACCGCAATTCCTTCTCCTCCATTCTCCTCTCGGGATCTTGGGCACGCATGCACATGCACCCGGCGTGAGTTTTAAGCCACCGGGTCCGGGACATGAACCACGGTCGACTACGTGGGAGTCCAGCGACATAGCCATTACGCTAACTGCTGGTCCCTATATCATTCAATCTTTCAGTTTCTGCCATAGAGTGCAGACATTCAGTATATATTAAGTGTGGACATACAATGTCTGTCTTTCACAGTCTGAATTGCTTCACTCAGCAGTAAATCTTCCATGTTCATCCACTTTCTGTCAAATGACAGAATTTGTTGCCTTTTATGGCTGAGTAGTATTCCATAGTGTATATATGCCACACTTTTTCAATACATTCATCTGTCCCTGGACATTTGGGTTGGTTCCATGTTTTAGCAATTGTGAATAATGCCACAATAAACGTGGATGTGCAAGCACTTTTCCTACTGAGGGTTTCCTATCCTTTGGGTAGATACCGAGGAGTGGAATTGCTGGATCAGACAATAATTCTATTTGCAGGTCTTTAAGAAACCTCCATATTGTTCTCTACAGTGGCTTTACTAATTTACATTTCCAAAATCAGTGTAGGAGAGTTCCCTTTCACCACAGCCTCGCCAGCATTTACCACTTTTTTTTTTTTTTTTTAAATATTAGTCATTCTGACTAGGGTTCAGTTATATGTATCTCGCTATGGTTTTAATTTGCATTTCCCTTATGATAAGGAATGTTGAGCACTTTTTCATATGCTTTTTGGTTGTTTGTATGTCTTCCTTAGAGAGTTGTCTGTTCAGCTCCTTTGTCCATCTTTTATTGGATTGATCATTTGGGGGGAGGGTAAAGTCACTTGAGTTCCCTATACATTCTGGTTATCAGTCCTTTGTCTGAGGCACAGTTTACAGATATATTCTACCATTCTGAAAGTTGTCGATTAATTCAAATGATTGTTTCTTTTGCTATGCAGTTTTTTAATCTGAAGTAATCCCATCTATCTACTTTTGTTATTATTGTCTGTGCTTTTGGGATCTTACTTTAGAAGTCTTTGCCCACTCCTATGTCTCTAAGAGTTTCTCCTTTTTTTTTCCCCACCAGTAGTTTTATAGTTTGAAGTATTAGGTTTAGATCTTTAATCCATTTTGACTTGATTTTTGATAACATTGAGAGATAGGGGTCCAATTTCATCTTTCTGCAAGTGGATACACAGTTTTTCCAGCACCATTTGATAAGGAGGTTTTCTTTTCCCACTGGATTGATTGGTACCCTTTGTTAAAAATCAGTTGGCTGGGGACCAGCAGTTAGCATAATGGCTATTGTCACTGGACTTCCATGTAGTCAACAGTGGTTCAAGTCCCGGACCTGGTGGCTTAAAACTCACGCCGGGCACATGTGCGTTAGTGCCAAAGATCCTGAGAGCAGAATGGAAGAGAAGGGATTGTGGCATAGCCATCCCCCCTGGGGGGTGATTTCTCGCTTTCTGTCTCTCTGTCTCTGTCTTTCTGGTGAGCAAAAGTGCCCTATAGCAAAAGCTCTCAAAAAAAATATCAGTTGGCTGTATGTTGTGAGGTTTATTTCTGGGCTCTCTATTCTGTCCCATTGGTCCATATGTCTGTTTTGCATATAATTGGCTATACATTTTAAGATAAAAAGAAGGTGGAATCCTACCTCAGATAATAAAAAAATAAGATGAACTGAGAATTTTAAAATAAATAAAAAGACAACTTAGAAGAAATGCAAAAGCCTAAACAAAAAAATTAGGATGAGGAAGGATTTCATCATCAAGACAGGAAACTCAGAAATTACAAAGGCTATAAAATAACAATTTCTTCCTACAAAAAGTTATAAACTATTAAATAAAAAATGTTTATTATATGAAACCATTAGGTAAATTATACACACTTGAATTATAGATGGCAGACAAAGACCACTTATAATATCACATGAAAGGCTAATGAACAACAGGTAAAAGTTACAGAACAGCAAAACCAAATAGCCAATAAATATGCCCCAGAACTCACCAGTAGTCAGATAAATGAAACATACAGTATCAATGAAATATTTTTTATAGTTCAATTGGCACAAATTGAACAGAGCAATAATGTGCATTGCGGGTGGGAATATGGAGAAAACAGCCTTTCTTAATTTGCCTGTGGACATATGACATAGTCTTTGGAGAAGTAATTTAGGAACAAAATCTATTAAATTTGAAAATACGCATACCTTTCCAACCCAGCAATTCTGCTTCTGGGATCTATCTCATAAAATTAAAACAACAGTATTCCAAGATGTTTGTAAAGGGATGTTTATTTCAGCATTTTTTCATTGTGACATAAAACTGGAAACAAACATAACAATCATCAATAGAAAAATGGTTGAATAAATTATGGCATATTCACATAATGGAATATTTTGCAACCATTAAGAAGAATTAATTAAAACTTTATGAGTTAACTTGAAAGTATCTTTGTGAAGTCTGAGAAATTATACAATAGGACCTGTTTTCCTTTAAAGACCAAACAAACTCCAAACATAATCAATAGGAGATTTAGAAATGAATGCAGACATATACTATTTAAAGAGGAAAAAAAAAGACAGCTAATTTTTTTTCCTTTTCCTTTCTTCTTTTGTAAAATGCCACAGGGGAGGTTTGTTCATCAGAGAGACAGAAATAGGGAGAGGGCAAAAGTACCCCTGGTGGGGCATGGTCACACTGCAATTATCTCCTACATTTTTCCATTCTTGCAGGATTTGGGGCAAGTATACAAATATACTTGGTGTGTTTTCCCAACTGAGGCTGAGATTAGAACCACAGTTGGCCACGTGGGATCCAGGTTTCCTTAACCACTAGACTACAAGGCCAACTGAGACCTATAAATGGCAACTAGTTAGTAAGTTAACTGAATATAAGTAATTCATATAAAATTATTCTATTTTATAAAAAATAATTTTCAAAGTTCATGATGACACAGAAACACCTGCCAGAAAAAATTAAGAGTCTCTCTTCTAGATTTCTCTCTTGCACATAATGCCTTGCCATTTATTACACTCCAGTTACAATTCTGATATACAAAGGGACTTCAAAGAAATGTGTGGATGAATTAAAGTACAAGTTTATCTTAGCGCAAAAGTATTTTAAAATCTATGCATAGTTTTCTCATAATCTGCATCTTTGGTGAACTTTCTGAAGATTCCTCATACATCTATTAACACACTAGCACACAAAGACAGAAATACATAAAACTTATGTTATTTGTGGTCCCATTGACTTTGATTATGATGTGTGTTATTAAACCCCATGTCTAAAATTATGCCTGTGATGTCACAATAATCAATAAATGCTTTTTAAGTAAGTTAGTTAAAAAATTGATGTATAAGTGAATTAATAAATGCTGCTTTCTCTGCCAGGACTGTCTTTCACCAATTTCTTCATTTGATTAAGTTTTATGCCACTTTAATTTATGTATCTTCCTTTTTAGGAAATTTTTTCTGAATTCCCTTGAAGAGTCCCTGCTTTCTGCACCCCACTACCCTATTCATAATATTTAGTGGCACTTACTACTTTGAAGTGCTATTATCAAACTTTATGTAGATATTTTCACTAAACAAAAGACAATTAAAGGTTAGTGTCAGGAACTGATTTCGTTTGATGTACCTTCGGTCTGTCACGATGTCTATCATATAATAGATGTTCAATTAATATTTGTTCAATTAAAGTTATAAACTGAGGAAACTAACACATCTGACTTTAGAACTGTAAGTATATTTTCTCTATCTCCTTTCAATCCCCAAACAAAAATGCAATCAAGATCAAGAATCAAAATTAAAGGCCAGATGGGTAGGGCAAAAAACACAATGTGATGCTCCAGGAAGCAATTCCACACGGGAAGGTTCCCAGTTCACATCTGGAGACCACACTTAGTACAAGATGCATGCATGTGCTCATGGTCCAGGACTGACTGAAGGCTAGAGGTGAACAGCATGTCACAACCTTTAGAGGGTGATATCTCCCGACCCTCTTTCTCATGGAAAAAATAAAGACACTTAAAAAAAGAGAGAGAGAGAGAGAGAAATAGTAACCTTGAGCTTCTCTGTTAAAAAAAGAAACAAAAATAAAAATTATTTTGGACTTTCTAAGAGCAAAGTGGAAAATAAAAATATGTTTTAAGTGGGTAAGGATTTAAATGTAAGCTTTTTGTACTAACCAAACTGGCACTCATGGATGAAGGTAAAATAAAGTTATTTCAAGACATCAAAATTGTCTTAAGAAACTGGGTTTTCAAAGGAAAATACTGAAGAGTATTTTGTAAATAAACTTTAAAAATCAACCAACCAAATAGTAAATATACATAAATAAGAAGAGCAAAGCATAAATATAGGTAACAGAGGATCAAAATAAATGAGACAACGAAGACATTCTCAAAAAGATGGCTTAGAGATGGGACCAGCAGTTAGCGTAATGGCTATGTCGCTGGACTCCCACATAGTCGACGGTGGTTCGAGTCCCGGACCCGGCGGCTTAAACTCACACCGGGCGCGTGTGCGTGCGTGCCCAAGATCCCGAGAGGAGAATGGAGGAGAAGGGATTGCAGCGTGGCCATCCCCCCTGGGGGGTGATTTCCTGCTTTCTATCTCTCTGTCTCTCTCTGTCTGTCTGGCGAGCGCACGTGCCCTATAGCAAAAAACCTCTCCAAAAAAAAAAAAAAAAAAAGATGGCTTAGAGAATAATAAGCCTAGAGAACAATCAGTTCAAAGTGCTTGGGTGAAGCTGTTGAGGGAATTGAAATGACAAATAATCAGATATTTTTGATCTTGTAAAAAACTGTTCTGATGTATGAGAACCTATGGGAGAAAAAGCAATAGGGTCAAAGAAATCTGGAGGACTGATACGATATTAGCGAATCAAACCCATGTATTAGCAAATAATTCTTTATACTGAGAATGAAAGATGGGTTAACATTTAAAAATCAGTAACAGAAGACATTCAATAAAAAGTGAAATTAGGTTAATATTTAATAATTAACCTTATCTTATTTCATTCACAATATCAAGTAAACTAGAAAATATGTCATTACCTCAGTAGTTACAGAAAATTATTTTATACAATTAAACAGACATTTATGATAACAAACCTTAAATTAGGAAAAGAAAGATGTTTGCTTACTCCAGCTGTGGTGGTGCAGTGGTAAAGTACTGACCTGTAATGCTGGAAGCCATGTGGAGGACTAGGGTTCAGTTCCCAGGTCACCTGTACACACTGGGGGCATATACATGCCCATCATCCTGGCTAGTTGGGAGGACTACAGAGAGGATCACAGAGTGAGAACCTGTGGAGAATTCTTGTCTCTCTCTCATTTTCTCTTTTTCTCTCTATCATAAAGGAACTATATAGAAAGACTTTTTAAATAGGTGTTTTCTTAATTTGTTACAAAATATTTGAGAAAAACCTCCTACAGACATTATAACTAAATCTTTTCCTTTAAGATTGGGAAAAAAGGGTTGTGGCCACTGGAAGTTAAGACATTATTTTTCCTTAGAGAAAACTTTTAGAGTTAGTTCATTTTTAAAAATTTGATGTTACTTTGTATATGTATAACATGCATAGCTTTTAAACATATGAAATTTAATTAAATAAGGTGCTGTGATTGATGATCATAAGAAAATACACCAAGAGAAATAAGCTGTATTTTATAAAATTACATTCCAAAGTACTCTGGCCTGGTGTCTTTATATTATTTTTGATCTGTGATCAAAATTTCAGCATTCACTCCCTACATTTGAGCACTGTATACTTAAAAAAGCTGACATCCCATAAAACTCTACCAAATTCAAGAAAAGTAATTGAGTTCCAATAACAAAAAGGGGAGTGAGTTCACATGAACCAATCTAATGAAAGTCTAAACCAAAGTCCATGCGTACACAGGGGGTCTAATCTGGTTAGTGGAAAAAGATGTCAAAATGAGATTGCCAAAACAACACAGGAAAATAAACCTGTTCTTCTCAAGCTGTCACTCTGGAATAGAGCTGACAAGCTGATTCACACTGTGTTGCTTTGATGGATTGCAGTTCTACGGATTATTCTCAGAAACGTGCATTTTAATAAGCGAAAAAGCCTAAACCAAAGGTAAAGTAATAAAGGTAGGATTTTAGGCACCTACACAAGCTTACGGCAGAAACTTCTGGGAATTTGGGTGTTTGCTGGAATCCCCCAGATTAAACCAGTGGGTAGAGATCTCCCTAGCCTATACATATATATCTTGGCGACAGTATCTGGACTAAATGTAAAACCAGCAAAACAGCTCACTTGCTTTCCTGTGGTCCGGCGACCAGCATTTTTCTCCACTTTGAAATCCAGTATAACCAATTTTTCATTTTCAATTTATACTCGTAAATTACTTCTATAAGGGGAATGTTATAAGAGGTGACATATTTTAAGAGCAACTGAAAAATCTCAAGACCTAAAATCTTCAGCATCTGCAATCAAGTTTTACTTTCCTTAATCCATGCAGAATGAGATATTTGCAGTGTAATGCAGGTAATTTCATTCATAATCATGAACTGTGTATTTAAGCAATCAGTTCTATGCATAATTATTCATTCTGGAAGAAAAGCTGTGCCTGGCTTTTCTGAGGATATGTGCATTTTTTTTCTAAATTCGAACCAATCATAAATGCTTTCAAACTTCATTCTGAACTGATTCCTGCCCATCAATAAAGCGTGTTGAATGTGTGTAAAATTGGTTTGAAAGTCAATGGGACTGGAGGGGGCTGTTGTTGTAGAAGGTAGGTATGGTTTTACCATTTGCAGTGCCTGCAGTCTGTAACTACTAATGTATTCATGTTAACAATAAAGCCCGTTTATTTTGTGAAATCCATTGCCCACCTACATTATAGGCAGTCCTCAGACCCCTGCAAAGTACATCCTACTTGGCCCAAGAGATTCTGAGTGTTTCCACAACACGCCCCAGCTATGGCCAACTATGTGACTCTAGTTTCTGGAAGCTACTGTCTCCTACCAGGCTGACTAGGTATCTTCTCTTTCAGATGGGCATTTGCCCCTCCTGTCCAATCCTGCAGTATGCTTTGAGGCTCAATCATACATGTTTCTACTATTCCTCTGAAAAAAAAAAAACAAATATTGTGTGATTCTGAGTGCTCAAATGACAGACGTCTAGAAGTGAGGCTACCTTCACTAGGGAGCCATGCTGCAATCTGTGAAAAGCAGGCAAATGCTCACCCCTACTCTGTGCATTTTGTGAGACTGTGGTCAAAAGCAACTCTTTCTCTTGGCTCAAGTGAGGTTAGCCTGCATCTTGAGCCACATTCACCATATTGTCTCTCAAATCTGTTCTTAGTCTCAAGCTTTTTTACAAGCTTTTTCTGTAATAGCCATCATTATTCTCTCAGCCAATGAAGTACAAATACACTGATGTCACTCTGGTCCAGTTCCCACATTGAATCATTCAAAAGAGGCCCAGCCATGGTAGTGTGCACTGGATGCTGCTACTTGATAGGCTGAAGCCACAAGGCAGGCCTGGGTTTGATTCCTGGTCAGTCCTAAAAAGTCAGGCACGGTGGCTCACACCTATAGTTTCAGCTACCTTGTGAGGCTCATGGCAAGGCTGGGTAACTGAAAAAGCTGGACATGATGGCATGCACCTGTGGTCTCAGTTACTCAGGGGGCTTAGGCAGAAGGATCCCAACACAGTGATACCCCATCTAAAAAAAGAAAGGAAGGAAGTAAAAAAGAAAGAAACAAAAAAAAAAAAAAAAAGGGAGAAAGAACAAACCATACACGCACACAATCACACTGATTCAAACAATCCATTGGTCTAGTCACAATGGCACAGGCAGCATGAGCACTGCTGCGAGGTGTTAGAGGCCATATGAAAAAGCTCCTAGTTCATGTCCTGGGTCCACCTGAACACAAGAGATGTAACTACAAGTGAGCCCATAATCCTGCTGGCTATTGGGGCTAGAATCATAGCATGAATGCCCTGTCAAGGGTGCCTCTCTCTCTCTCCACAGAAGTAAACAAACAGATTATAAAACAGAGCCAGCCCCATAGCCTAATAGTTAATTGAGTGGGATCCCACATGGCCAACCACAGCCGGAATCTCAGCCCCAGTAACTTGAAAAATATGTTAGATATCTGTGTGCATGTGCCTCAGATCCCAAAACAATGGAGAAATGAAGGAGAAGGGATTGTGGCACAACTACACCCTATGGGGGAAATGCTTTCTCCCTCATCCTGTCCCTCCTTTTACCTCTTCATGGTGAATGCATGCATCCGTTGGCAAGTAAAAAATTAATTAATTTTTAAAAATTTCACTGTTATTTTCATAGCCCTTCATATGTATCACAAACCTATGGGTTCATTTACTAAAATCCTATTTCTTTGGAGAGGCTTTTTGCTATATGGCGCATGCGCTCGCCAGAAAGACAGAGAGAGACAGAGAGATAGAAAGTGAGAAATCACCCCCCAGGGGGGATGGCCATGCCACAGTCCCTTCTCTTCCATTCTCCTCGGGATCTTGTGCATGCACGCACACACGCCTGGAGTGAGTTTAAGCTGTGGGGTCTGGGACCCGAACCGCGGTCGACTACATGGGAGTCCAGTGACATAGCCATTACGCTAACTGCTGGTCCCTTTCTTGAAAAGCAAACTATAGATTAGATATTGCATTAGAAATTTAACGAAAATTTTCAATAATATGAACTAGTAGTACATAATTACAATGTTGTGCTAAAATACTTAATTTAACCCCTTTTTATTTTTCTCGTGTGCAATTTAAATACTCTTAATTGGTTATCAAACTTCTAGACTATTCAATTCAATCCAGATTGCTTCTGGCAATCAAATTAATTTTCTTAAAGCCTGGTTCTGAACCTATATGGCATTGCCCTTCTCACAATCCACTTTCAGTCTCTGGAGTAGCTGGGAGTACGTGGGCATGTTACCATGTCTGGCCTTTGAAGAGTGGTTAAGGAATTGAACCTGCCTTTTCATGTGGCCTCAGCCTACCCAGTAGCAACATCTGGCAGTATACAGTACCATGACTTGGCCAACATTGCCCTTCTTAAAAATCCTGAGTATTCCCATTGCCTGGCTAGTGGAATCCTACATTGTTTGATCAGCATTCTGAACCTTAAAAATTGTCATGTCTAAGAACCTTTAAAAATATAGTGTTGGGACCAGCAGTTGGCATAATGGCTATGTTGCTGGAATCCCATGTAGTTGACCGTGGTTCAAGTCCCGGATCCGGTGGCTTAAACTCACACTGGGCGCATGTGCATGCGTGCTCAAGATTCCGAGAGGAGAATGGAAGAGAAGGGATTGTGGCGTGGCCATCCCCCTGGGGGATGATGTCTCACTTTCTGTCTCTCTGTCTCTCTCTGTCTTTCTGGCAAGCAGATGGGCCCTATAGCAAAAACCTCGCAAATAAATAAATAAATAAATATTGTGTTGAACTTTATCAGTTTTCCTACAAATAATCTATGTTCCAGGCAACCTAGACTAGTAACCTTTACCCTAAAGATTTTACCTTTTCTTTTTCTTTCATGCCTTAATTACATTGATGTCCTGCTTAGACGTTCCCATGCCTGCCTTTTTCAGATGTCACTTCTATGGACAGTGAGATTCCTTCTTTTCTGAAACCTGACATTGCTTTCTCATCTGAATCTTAATGCTGTTTGTTATTGTGTATCTTGCTTGTATATACCATCTCTTACCTCCCCAAATAAAGTATAGTTTCTTTTCTCTAAAAAGAGAGTTAGAAATTATTCATCTTTTTTTCTTTTTTTTTGGAGAGGTTTTCGCTATAGGGCGCGTGCGCTCGCCAGACAGACAGAGAGAGACAGAGATACAGAAAGCGAGAAATCACCCCCCGGGGGGATGGCCACAATACAATCCCTTCTCCTCCATTCTCCTCTCGGGATCTTGGGCATGCACGCACGCACGCACACGCGCCCAGCGTGAGTTTTAAGCCACCGGGTCCGGGACGCGAACCGCAGTCGACTACGTGGGAGTGCAGCGACATAGCCATTACGCTAACTGCTGGTCCCCGAAATTATTCATCTTTGATTTCACATGCCATATATTATAAAAATCAAGTCACATATTCAATTTGTTGATGGCATGAAAAAATATTTCATTAGTAATAAATCCCTTGACTTACAGCAAAGGTGACTGAATGGACATATTTGTCATGTAAATCCTATTTTCTATTGACTTCCATTATGTAATTAAAAATATGGTCCCATGGGGGAAAAAATGTAATACTCTTAGGAAGCAACTGGTGAGCTATGTGGTGACTAGCTCCATGAAATACTGAGCATTGCACACAAAAGACATATTAAGTCTAGAGGCTATTAGCCTTCCCTCATTATTTTTATTTCCTGACACCTAGTTCAATAAGCATTTGTTGAATAAGTAAATAATTAAACAAAAGTGAGCCACCATTCAATGCCAGAAGTCTGTTTTGGTATTTAAACTGTCCCTTTAAGTGAGGTGTCAACATATCTGGGGGAGTAAATGCCAAAGCTAAGCTACTGGACAAGTCTGGCCAGGGAAATCCTTGTTGCCTTTCTTGTCATATTTGTCACAGTCTGTGATGACAGAATCAAATTTGAGTTAGAAGGAAATGATGATTTGGGGCAAATTATACAAGGCATTTAGACAAAATTCAATTTCTATGTGAAAATAAATTGTTCAGTCTGACATGTCCTCTCTGCTGGAACTCCAACCAGCCCATTTAATTTACCTTCCATGATTTGCAATGGACAACATGAAAAAGTACTCTCCAGATCCCTCTTAAGAGAAGATCATCGCTCTGCTTTCAGGGAAGAGCCTCCAGTTTTCAATTCCTGCAAGTTTTGCCTCAATTGCAAAATGTTGCCTGACTCAAAGGCACATCCATGCTGGGGCAGCTCATGCCTAGCAATATACTGATGTGAGAGTACAAAGACCTGGCTCTCTTTGTGTAATGTGGGACAACTTTGACAGGCCGTGTACATATGATGCAGAGCCTCCACCAGTTTGAATCTGGTTCATTCTGTAAATTATAATAATAATTTTTAAAAGTCTGAGCAATTTTGTAAAAATTGGGGCTTGCTCCACTCACTGTTTAGAGTTCCAGAGTCCAGGGGCTGCATTTAGTGAGGGACTTATAGCTACGCAACAACAAGATGGAGGCAAGGAGAGCGTGTGTCTGTGTTCATGGGTCTCTCTTCCAGTCTCGTTTTCTCTCCTTATAAACCCACAGGAGTCATTCATGAGAGCCTGGCCCTACTTACCTTAATTCTAATCTCCTTTTAAAGACTCCAACTTTCAACACAATAGTCAGATTAAGTTTCCACCCTCTTAATCCTGTTTAAATATCAACACATGGATTGGGGGGGGGGGGGTGGAGGCATTTAACCATAGCCACTGACTTTCTAGTCTGTACTTGAATTCAATTTTCCCTTCTGCCCAATCCTTTTTCTTCTTCTCCCTTCCATAGGTATTGATTTCTAATAAATACCCAGTGCTTTTCTAATTTACTTAACTATATATATATATATATATATATATATATATATATATATATATAGAGAGAGAGAGAGAGAGAGAGAGAGAGAGAGAGTTAATATATACACATATATATTTAAGGCTATGGGGCTAGCCCCCATCCAATACACACACACACACACACACACACACACACATATATATATTATACAAGGTATTTAGAAATGTCTAAATGTCTTGTATTATATATGTGTGTGTGTGTGTGTGTGTGTGTGTGTGTGTGAGCTCTATTCTTTATTCAGCACTCAAAATGCAATAATTAATACCACTAGTGACAAAGAAATCAAAATATAAATTGAGATATTTTTTTTTGGAGAGGTTTTTGCCATAGGGCGCGTGTGCTCGCCAGAAAGAGAGAGAGAGAGACAGAGAGACAGAAAGTGAGAAATCACTCCCCAGAGGCAATGGCCACGCCGCAATCCCTTCTCTTCCATTCTCTTCTCAGGATCTTGGGCATGCACGCACATGCACCCAGCATGAATTTAAGCCACTGGGTCTGGGACTTGAACCGTGGTCGACTACATGGGAGTCCAGTGACATAGCCATATGCTAACTGCTGGTCCCTAAATTGAGATTTTTAAAGCTGAGTCTCTCAACTGTCATGGAGGACCTCATTACTGGTGGTTGGTAAAGCATACACAGGCTTAGTTTGTTAAAATTTTTACCACATTATATAAATCATAGGAGAGTTTAGAAGGGACAGTGGCACAAATGCAGTCAGTAGGTGATGTGGGGGAGTGGGCTACTTGTTCAACTGAGATTGAGCAGGCGCTCACAAGACTAGATCAGGTTTATTCTGTTATACCATTTCCACCCAACAATGAACTGACACCTGTAGCGTCATTAGGGCTGCTGCACAGCAAAGACCCAAAGGGGCAGGGCTGATTGTATGACAGCCTGGACCTGCCACAGTGTCCTTTATTGATCTAAGCCTGTCTTAAAGCTAGCAGCCTCCATGGGATCCAGATTACAGGTGATTATAATATTCCTTGATGTAAAATATTTTGCCTGAAGGGACCAGCAGTTGGCATAATCGCTATGTTGCTGGACTCCCATGTAGTCGACCGTGGTTCGCGTCCTAGACCCGGTGGCTTAAAACTCACACCAGGTGCTTGTGCGTGTGTGCCTAAGATCCCAAGAGGAGAATGGAGAAGAGGGGATTGCGGCATGGCCATCCCCCCCCTGGGGGATGATTTCTCACTTTCTGTCTCTCTGTCTCCCTCTGTCTGTCTGGCAAGCACATGCACACTATAGCAAAAACCTCTCCCCCCAAAAAAAGAAAAGGAAAAAAAAAAAAAAGAACCCACAAAGGCCTTCCCATCATTGTTTGAAAGTGTGCTTCCTTCTTTGCAAAAGTAGAGCATTCGTGGGAATGCTAGAAAGAGCAATTTGCTTTTATTAAGTGAGAAAAGTGCTAATGTATTGCTTACCACTGAATGAATATAAATTTAACTGAAACTGTAGGTCCCTGAAACTTCATAGATTTCATTTTCCAACCTCTGGAGAACATGTGTCTTATTAAGGTCTCAAATATATCAGCATAAGTTGCTCATCCTAGCTAATCAGCTTAATGTCATTGATATAATATTTCATGGGATGTACAGATGGTTCACATGTCTTTAGAATGAAACAGAGTGTAGACAATATAATGGCAGTCAAGATTTCAGTAGACATTATGACAAATTTTCAAATGAATATCAATGTCCATTCCACTATTTTTAATTTCTTTCTTTCCTTTCTTTTTTAAAAGACAGATTTTTGCTATAGGGCATGTGCACTCACTGGAGAGACAGAGAGACAGAAAGAGAGAAAGTGAAAAATCACTCCCTGGGAGTGTGGGGGATGGTCACAACACAATCCCTTCTTTTTTTTCTTTTTTTTTGAAAGGTTTTCACGATAGGGCCTGTGCGCTCGCCAGACAGACAGAGACAGAGAGACAGAAAGCGAGAAATCACTCCCCGGGGGGTGGCCATGCTGCAATCCCTTCTCCTCCATTCTCCTCTTGGGATCTTGTCCACGCACGCACACGCACCCGCCGTGAGTTTTAAGCCACCGGGTCCGGGATGCGAACCGCGGTCGACTACGTGGGAGTCCAGCGACATAGCCATTACGCTAACTGCTGGTCCCCACAATCCCTTCTTGTCCATTGTCCTCTTGGGATTTTGGACATGCATACATTTTAAGCTGCTGGATCCAGGACTCAAACCACAATTGACTGTGTGGATGTCCAGTGACATAACTGTTTCACCATCTGCTGGTTCCAACTATTTTAAATTTCTAAATGGTATGTATGCTTGCCAGCGAGAGAGAGGGAAAAAAAGCACCTCCACCCTCCAATTGTGCATGGTTACACCGCAATCCTTTCCTTACCATTTCTTCATCCTGTAGGGAGTCAGGGCATGCGTGCACAAATGCCTGGTATATTTTTGAAGTCACTGGGGCTTGAGTTTATACTGTGGTTGGCCATTTGAGATCCAACTACCTTAACCACTGGGCTATGGGCTGGCCCGCATTCCACCTAATGTAAATTGTTCTGATCCTCTTTTCTAATATGACTAGCAGAAAAAAACATTTGCCAAATCAGTGTATAACCCACTTATTTACAGCATTATTAATCTGCTGTTACACAATTTGTTTCCAGAATAACAGTTGCCATCAAGCCATAACTTGTTCATGCTTGTAGTATTCCTACAGTTATTCTCCAGAGCTCACCCAGTTTCTATAGACTAGTCAGACTTGCTCATTAAATGAATATATGATAGGGGCCACTGTCCTGGCCATAACATTTAAGCCTTTGATGATGGCACTAATCTCTGCCTCCACCCCACCTTCCTTCCAGAATGTAGTGTTGTTTTCATTTACTCGTTAGGCTAGGAGGGAAGGAAGTTTCTGGGGTTACTTCTAGGCCTTCCCAACTATGATACCTCTTACCCCCATAAGTCAATGCCCTGTGGGAGCTATTCCAAATTCTAAGTACATAAACTCCAGTTACACATATGGACACTGCACAATACACTGAGTGGGTTTGCAAACACGGAGAACCTACATAAGCTAGATATATAGCCAAGGTCCCACTTACCACCTGACTTCCCTGCAAAAGAGACCATCCTAATGCGGAGGATGAACAAGTCGTGCTGATGCACCGGAGCTCCAAGCATCAACTACAGGTGAAATCCTATAATCGGGGACTAGCAGTTGGCATAATGGTTATGTGGCTGGACTCCCACGTAATCAACTGCAGTTCGAGTCCCAGACCCAGTGGCTTAAACTCACTGTGGGTGCATGTGCATGCATGCCCAAAATCTCGAGAGGAGAATGGAGAAGGGATTGAGGCTTGGCCAACCCCTTGGGTGATGGTCTCTCTCTTTCTGTCTCTTTGTCTCTCTCGGTCTTTCTGGCAAGCATACACGCCCTACAGTAAAAACCTCTCCAAAAAGAAAAGAAATCCTATAATCAATAGTTCTTTAAACACCTACATAATCCCCTCTCCATGAGTTAAGTCACCTTTACTATTACTATTATATAATTCTTCTGACAAAAAAAAACATTCAGTTTCTTAATTTTCATCTTCAAATTTTGTTACATTGCCTTCCTATTTAAAGAATGCTTTCCATGGGGACAGGATTCCTTACTGTGTTAGTTTCTTTTTTTGACTTAATAGTATGTTAAATTTTAAATTATATCACTAAAACTAGCTCTGTATGTTACTGGTGCTCATTTGGATATCCTCTTGATTTAAAAACTATTCTCTCTGGGACCAGCAGATGGCATAGCAGTTACATTGCTGGACCCTCATATAGCCAACTGCAGTTCAAGTCCCAGACCTGGTAGCTTGAAAATCAGACTGGGTATGTGTGCATGTATGCCCAAGATCCCAGGAAAAGAATGGAGGAGAAGGGACTGCAGCATGGCCATCCACCCTGAGGGGTGATTTCTCACTTTCCTGCTCACTGCGTCTGTCTTTCTCTCTCTCAGGAAACACATGTGCCCTAAGGCAAAAAATCAAAAAACAATCAAACAAAAAAACTGTTTAAAAAAATCCTCTTTATATTTATTTTTTCAGCAGTTTGATTATGATTTTCTAAGGGGTGGTTTCCTTGAATTTCTTAATCTTGGCATCCCTCCAAGATCTTTTTTGCAGACACAAGATACATTAATCCCAGCTTCTGGGATAGCTGCTAGCAGATCCCCTTGTACCCAGGCCCTCTTAGGAGATTGACTGAGATGAAGAGAGTCACTCTCACCAAAGTTAGATCATTTTCACATAAAGAGACATATCCCATGACCTATGGGTGCACAGAGAACTTTAACAACACATTTTCTCCTCAAACCTCTCCCCATCCCTTCACACACATAGGGTTAGCTAAGGCCTCTCACAGAGAGTATATCATGGGACAGCCTCTCCCTGTACCTAATCCTGCTTCCTTTCTTTCAATTCACAGAGCATGACCCTCAAAGGACTCCTAAATAAACCTTCTGCAAGCTTATAGAACCCAACCTGTAACAGTAGGGAAAAGGTATATTTTTCTGAAAAGCTAAATATGGAACGAGGTTTTGGAGCTGGATCACTGACTGTATGGTTGGTAAAAAGGAACTCATCTTTGGTGGTGAGTAGAGCCAACATGGCCTCCAGCACAAAGTGGTAGTGTAATTATATTAAAGTTTTCACCAGTGGACAACTAGAATGGTATGCTAGTAAAGAGGAATGCGCTTGTTACATATGTAGGTAGTTTTGATATCCCAGGTAATTGAAAATATTGGGACAAATAGTCACTGAAAAAACAATGAACTATGATCAATAGGTGACTATTACTAAGCCATGTTGATGCTTGAAGAAATAATTAAAAAACTAAATATGATTCATTGATAATAATAAAAAATAAAATACTGTGAAAGTAGTGGTAGGGCAGAGGAATTGAGGGTCAGGCCCAGGATTTAATCATAAGAAAAGATAGGTGCGAAAGAAAGTCAAAGTCCCAACCAAGGTAGGTCAGCTATGCCAATGCCAGGACTCAGGCTGGAAAATCATGTAATTCTGATACATGATGTGAAGACATCTTATGCATGACATGAGTTCCTGACAGTCTCAAATCCTCAAATTCCCCTGAAACAAGTGACCCAGTGTTTCTTATTAATAGCCAGTATTTCTTAATTATTTGAAATGTGTGCATAGATTTTTCCACCAGAAGACACCATGTGATCCTTCCAAAATCTGCCTCTATCTCCCCTCTAAGGTACTAGTCCTATAAGTAGGCATAAGTCTTCAGTATAACCTAGATGGAGAGGCGCTGGGCCCAATAAGGGAGGAAAGGAAGTATGCCCCAACGCAGCAGTGGGATTTAGACAGAATCTCTGCAGGAGCCAGAGGAGTATCATGAGCCTAGATTGTGAAGGTGCTTGATCAAAGGATAATGAAACATAAAGTCAGAAAAGGGAGAGTGTATTGGTCATCGAGGAGTCTTCTAAGAGGACTTGAAACTTGTCAGCTATGTTAGAGACAGTATAGCTATCTTGCTATAAATAGCTTCCAGAAGTATGGGGAAAGTCATGTTCCACACAGATCAAGCTAGAAATGCCAGAGTTCCCATGGAATATGGGGATAAAACATTTTTAGGTTCAGAGGAAATGGCATGTTTTAAGAGTATACTGCACAATGTAAAAAGCCCATCAGAGGACTAGGTTTCAAAGGAGGGCCTGCAGGATACACCATTTACCACAGCAACACAAAACACATCAATGAATTCCTCTTCTGCTTAGGATATAGAAAGCCAAAAGAAAAATTCTGCCTCCACCCAAACATGGAGAGTAAGTTGGATAATGTTCAAAATCATAACATTTTCTGTGCCCATTAGAGAACAACATAGAGGATAAACTGAATTTCAAAGGTTGACAAGCTCCTTTGAGAAAAGACAGGACTCATGCATCCTTTTGCCTTTGGCAGAGCATGGGAGAAAAAAGTATGAGCCATAAAAGCAGATGAGAAAAAGCAACTGATATATTAACTCTTAAGGACTGAGTGCAGCCTGGCATGACAGGTTAGCATCCCTGAGAGCACCAGGCCTAGGGCGGTTCCCTCAGAAGTTCTTTTCCAGGTATCCTAACAGGATGCTCTTGAAAAAGATGGGGGACAAGGTCTAGAGAGAAAATCCCTTAGTGATGGAAGCCTACAGTAGGTAACTGGCTGCTACTAGAATGCTGACATAAAGGTCTATTGTTTCTGGAATGAGATAGAAGCATGTTTTCCTTTGAGAGAGGGACAGAGGACGTCCCCACCATCAGGTAACTGGTAAAGCTCATTTGCTTCTAAGTGAAGGCTATAAGGAAAAATACTGTTCCTGACTAAAGAGTGGGAAAATTCATTGGGGTCAAGATCCAAGCTGTTATGCAGGTGAGATCTGCTTATTCTGGAAAACCAGGAATAAGCAGTGGGTCAGCTGCACACGATGCACTCCAGACACAAGGCATAACGGAGTTAGAGCCATGGGGAAGTGAAGAAAGGACGCCTTAAAAGTCCCCTGAGGGACCTAATGGTGGGAAGGTGTGGCAGAGGCCCCTCTATGGTACATGCAGGAAAGGACTTCTTAAAACTAAGATGGAATAGAAATCCTTTAGCATCATAGGCTGCACTCTGATAGGAAAGATGACAGCCCCCCACCACTGTCGGGCATGGAAGATTATGACAAAAGCAACAAAACCCAGACACAGCTCAACCTCTTACTGTAGTGACGCAATTCCACACATGAATACACTAATAGACCATTTCCATGTATAAATAGCTTTTACCTCAGATTGTAATGTTCTTTTATATACTAGGTGAAGCATTTAATTTAAGGGAAAAAAAAAAAAACCTGTAACACACAAAAGAGTGAGAAAAAAATCCATTGTTAAAACATAAAGCAATAGAAAAAAATACTTAGCAATGACTTTAATAATGTATCTAGGAAAAACGCAATTAAAAATATATATAGTTAATGTGTTAATTCTGTGGGAAATACAGTATAAATTTTATAAAGTATAAAGTCTTTATTCTTGCTGCCATGTTGAATGCTATTGTTACAACTTTTACTTCTAAGTATATTATAATTATAAATATGTTGTTGATGGAAGAGGTGGACAACACATATAAAAAGACAAAGAATTTCAGCAACAAGGGAGAAATTACAAAAAAAAAGAGACAAAATGTAAAAAAGTAATATCAAAGATAAAGATTTTATTTAGGGTACATAAGTAGGTAGGGATGTATTTGATAAAAGAATCATTGAACTTAAGGAAAAATCAATAAAAGTTATCTAAACTAAACCACAAAGAGAAATAGTGAAAAAGATAGACCAGAGTATTTAGTAGATGTAGTACAATATCAAACAGTCTAACCTGTGAGTAATTGGACTTGCAGAATAAGAATAGGGAATAGGACAGAAGAAATACTTTAAGATATAAAGACCAATTAATTTTTCAACCTTAATAGAGGAAAAAACCCTGTGAATCCAAAAAGTCTAGAGAATCTCAAGAATAAAAAATATGAAATACACAATACACATTTAAGCATGTCATACTCAACTGGCTGAAAATCAGATATATAATAACAAACAAACAACAAGAAAGCAAGCTTGAACGCAACCATACAAGGGACCAAGGGCAAGAATTACAGCACTACAGACACGTGGCTGCCTAACTCCAAAAGGAAAAGCAAGGGCACCGTAAAAGTACAGCAAATCCCAAAGTGTTTGCAAAATATGCAGTTATAACTTCAATGTAGTGAAATTTTAAACACTGTCAACACAGCATTAAACATTTGGGTAGCCTATCCTTCAAAGTTAAGGCAAAATAATACCCTTTTCATTAAAACAGATGAGCTCATTCATTACTAAAACACAAGTAGGGTCAAGGAAAGTTTTTCAGAAACAAGTTATATGATACCAGATAAAAATAATTTGGACATACACAAAGAAATGAAGAGTGCTACAAACAGTAAAAATAAACATAAATATGAAAGATCAATTTATATTTATTCACTACAAAGAAAAATGACTGTCTATAGTGGCAATGTATTTGTAATTATAATATACTTAGATGTAAAATTTATGATAACAATAGTATACAAGAAAAGTAAGAAAAAAAGAAGACTTTAAAACTACATTACAGGGGGACCAGCAGTTAGCGTAATGGCTATGTCGCTGGACTCCCACGTAGTCGACCGCGGTTCGAGTCCCGGACCTGGGGGCTTAAAACTCATGCTGGGCACATGTGCATGCGTGCCCAAGATCCCGAGAGGAGAATGGAGGAGAAGGGATTGCAGCATGGCCATCTCCCCCGGGGGTGTGATTTCTCACTTTCTCTCTCTCTCTCTCTCTCTCTCTCTCTCTCTCTGGTGAGCGCAAGTGCCCTATAGCAAAAACCTCTCCAAATAATAATAATAATAATAATAATAAAAACTACATTACTAATTTTTTTTACTATATTTCATATAGCATAATATTATTGATGATAGGCTATGATAAGTTAAAAAATCAGCATATAAATTTTAAGACAGCAGATAAAATATTAGAAAAACTCTACTAAGCTGAGTGAAGATAAAATGTAATAATTAAAAATATTCTATCTGAAGTCAGGCAGAAAAAGAGGAGAAAAACAAGAACAGATAGAACAAATGAAAACACCTGGTAATATGGTAGGCTAATTGGTAAATGCCTTAGGTGTAAATAACTAAACTATTCAAAACGTAGAGAGAGGCACAGCTGCTGTAGTTTGTTGGTAACACTAGTGCTCTGTAGTGGAGAAAGCCACATGGCAATCATGGTTCAGATCCTGCATTGGCTTGAAAAATATGCCAGGCATGGAAGGACCTAGGGGTTGAGAAAACGCTATGGTAGCTTGACAGCATCCTACTGAGGATGCTTACTCTCTTTTGTACATGCTTTCTACCATGAAACCAAAATAAATAAATAAATAAATAAATAAATAAATAAGGTGGGGGGGAGGAAGGGAGAGGGGAAATATAGAGAATGATAGACCAGGTAAAATAAAAGCAAGATCAAGCTACATGTGAATTACAAGAAATATAGCTTAAATAGCAAGACATATAGTAAAGTTTCAAAATTGAAATTATGTGAAAATATTCAAGACCCTTACTAATAAAATGACCTTATTAATATCAAAGAAAGTAGACTTCAAAGTAAGACCTATTACCAGGAATACAGAGAATATCACATAATGGTAAAAGTGTTAACTTCTCACGAAAAGACAGAATTCCATGTGTATGTATTCAATAGCAAAGCTTTAAAATGCACATAAGAAAAACGCATAGAATTGAAAGGTTAAATAGACAAATTTGCAGTTATGACTGGAAACATTAGCACTGAAAATTTATACAATGAAGACACAGGCAAGCAGCAGGGATGTAGAGGAGTCCAGCCACACTATCAAACAACATGACATAATCAATGTTTATATAAATTCTCACACAACAAAGAGAATTTAAGTTCTTTACAAGCACATATAGATTATTCACCATGACTGACCATATTTTAAACCATAAAGTAAGTCTTAACAATTTTAAAAGTACTGAAATTATGCATAGGTTCTAATTATAACATAATTAAGCTAGAAATTGATTATACCAAAAACATTTGAAAAATGGTAAGTAGTTGATAATCATTATGAATATGCAATTCTAAATAACTCATGCAGAATTTTTTAACATTATAAAACAAGTTAGAAAATAGTTATATTGTCATAAAAATACAGTGTATCAATTTTGGGGGTGTAGTTAAAACAGTGTTTAGAGGAAAATTTGTAGTATTAAAAACTTACATGAGAAAACAAGAGTATCTTACATCATTAATCTAAGTTTCCTCTATAAGAAATTTGTAAATAAGACTCAAAATAAAAAGTGGGAAGAAAAAATATTAAGAGTAGAAATTAATGAAATGAGAGATAATATCAATAAAACCTAGTCAGACTGATCAGAATAAAGAGATGTGAGTTACCAATCTCTAGAATGAAGAGAGAACATTAAGATCCTTGATTGAATTTCTCCTTCATCCTTCTCAGTTTTAATTTTCTTACTTCTGATACTCCTTTCCTTATTGCCATCCATTTACAATTTTTAAGTGAATTGAAAATACTTTATCCATTGTGTTTAGATATTTTCAAGGAAAGAGCTGATAAAGACCTGTAGACTTCTTGACTCTGAGAAACAGATGTCTATAATCATTTTCACTTATATCACTTTAGTCGATTCTCAAGGCTATCTATGAAGTAGATGTCATTATTATTGAGGTCACCCAGAAAAAGATACCATCACGCAAGAAGGTACGGTGACTCCCTTCCAATCCACCACCACAACGCAGCAGAACTTCCTTTCAAACCAGATTGTTATGCCATATTCTGCCATTTGTGCCATTTTAACCCCCCGTATTCTTTTCATGATACCTTACAACTTATTCGTCCACTTACGGAAGTAGTTAGTGTGGACTTTGAAATTTACATTAGCTTGAAAGCTGGAAAAATAACAACAGTCAGATTCTACTTTGGGTGCCACACAGCTCTCAAGTTTCTCTCAGTTCATCAGAGAACCCGAGTTCAGAACCGTCATCATCCTGTGCAGCTATTCAGACTGGCATCGCCAGATACTCTTCATCAAAAGAACACTTCTGAACAGCAGCACAGTGTCATGCTGGCTGCCTCCCAGAGAAAATTAATCATAATACCAGGAGCGAGAAAGGTCTTACACAGATTTCAGGAATATTGCATTTCTTTACCTAAACGTCTGCATGCTGCCTGCTGTGTTTCATTACAAAACCCAGATATCATACAAACACATCACAGCTACACTCCTCACTGTATGTATTTAATCAAAGATCTTTGATCCTTGTGATATTGGCCCTGCAGGCAAAACCTCCTCTTTGTGTGAAGAAACATTCTATCACCATTTTAAGAGCCATTCCCATTGGCAGAAAGAGTTACAGCAAAATCAAAGGGAAAAGAGCATACTTAAATGCAACAAATACATGACGTGAAAATTAGCAAAAGACATTATTTAAATTAATGAAATTTATCTTTATCCTCTTAAGTTTATAGAAAGTACGTCATTTTAGGTTGTGTGTGTGTGTGTGTGTGTGTGTGTGAATGTATATATTACATATATGTGTCATTGACATAAGGGCCTTGCATCTTTCCTTTTCATACCTCGCTTCAGCCCTTCAGAGATGGATCAGCCCTTTAAGGAAATACATCTGCTGGATTTAGGACAAAGAAATGCAGTGATGGTTTTGGAAATTCTTGTAATTTGAAATTCCTTGTAAATACTGGCTGTTTTTGTTGTCTGCTGCTAAATTTAATTTATCTAATAATTTCCTCTATATTTTCTTTTTCTTTTCTGTTTTTAAAAAAATTTGCCAGAGGGTGCATATGCTCACTGGAAAGAAACAGAGAGAGAAAGGGAAAGTGAGAAAGCATCCTCTGTTAGGGATGGTAATGTTACAATCTCTTCTTCATAACTCTTTTCTTTTAGGATTTTGAGCACGCATACACATGTGTCTCGTGGATTTTTTAAGCTGCCAGGAATGGGACTTGAACTACACAGTGAGTCATGTGGGATTTAGCTGACTCAACCACCATGCCACTAGCAGGCTTAACTTTTACATTTCCTTTGCTGATGTCTCGATGTGCACCTGCCTTACTTGGTTTTGTCAGATTCTCTAGGTTTTCATAGATGATCAGAATACTTCAGGATTTTATATATAAAAAACATATTAATAAACTATTTTTATTATCCATTTAGCTTTATCAGATTTATGTGGGACTTGAGGTTCTAGTATAAATATGGATAGCACTGCCATATATTGGAAGTTATTACTCTAGATTTAGGAAAAACAACAATGATATCTATGTGCCCTACCCCAGTGCACGGATAGATAGGATAAGGATTTATGATAAGGACCATAGATAAGAATTTGTTGTTTCTTCAAATATTTTTTAAAAGGGTACAGAAATAGTAGCAGTTAAGAGCAGCCCCCAGTACACACAGCTCCAGGAAAACTCAGACTTCCAGCATTGTGGCAGGTTGTATGATTTTATGTTGCTGTGTATACTGAGTGTAATTGTGTCTTCCTGGTGTTTATGATGGAACTGAGAAAAAAAGATGTTCAGTTCTGAAAAAGACTGCCATGCCCCTGGCCTCTGCCATCCTCTTCTCTCCACGCTCACCTGGCACCCCTACTCCTGCAGGTCTGGCACCATTTCACGTCATGATTTATTTGGCTCACTGTCAAGCCAAACTTGCTGCCAGTGTGATTCTGGTGTTTTGACCTATTTCCAAAAACTGGTCCTTTTTTCTCAATATGATAAAAATGATATGGATTTTGAACAGCTGGACTGAAGTCTCAGCTCTACTAATTTTAGGGGTGTGACTTGGATAAAATTATTTAACCTTTGGGGGCCTTTTTCATACCCAAAATGAGGCTGATAATTCATACTCTGTAGGATGTTTATTAAAACCAAGTAGAGTCGTGTATATTAATCTGTATATAATTGGTACATATAGGCATTCAATAAATATTGGTTCCTTTGTCACTCAGACACCTGGCATCACATAGATTATGCATTCAAAACTTAATTAAACAATTTAATTAAGACACTTTCTACAGCAGTGTGGGCAAGAAGAAGGAATGAAAAGCAGATGAAGCACACAGGAACTAACAGCAAGTGAAAGTTGTCATCAGCCCAAGACCTGATGGGATAAAAAGACCCAGGTCTCTGACCACAGTGAGAACTAGTCCTGTATGAGGGTCTGGTTCACAGGATTTGTACTTTCAGAAGAAAGTAGTCATGACCCAAATCCCTGCTGCCAGGAGTACAGGGAGGGAAGGTGGAGACAGGAGTGACACCCCGGTCTCTCCACTTCCATGCCCTCTGATGTCCTGCTAGAATCTCTCATAGACCACTCCCAGCTGGAAACTAGAGGGCTAGAAATAATTCTGTCTATTGGCACCACCTGCCCAGAACACAGAGTAGTAGAAGGGTGAGTGACGACTAGCAGGGAGTAGGTAGAGCACCATCAGCACAGTTTCTCTTCTTCACTTTCTGCTTCTGTTACTCTAGAGTTCTATTCACCCACACTGATCACTTTTCACACCATTGGCTGTCAGTTGATTGTGAGGTCTTTGAGAGCCAGGATGGTATTCATTCATAATTCTAGAATTCCCTAAAGGATACACCATTAAGTTGGCTGCATATGGAAAAGGGAACTTACTGTGCCCCCTTTTGGAAAAGCACACTGGCAGTATAAATGTGCTAATAAAAACCCTTAATAGTTCTGTAGAAAATAATAATAATAATAAATATTTGCCTACAGAATTATTTTTTAAAAGAATATCACTAGTACATAAGTACTAGGAATAAATAAAAATGACTAGCTCCCTGCTAGTCGTCACTCACCCTTCTACTAGCTCCAGGAAATGCAGTTTTGAAAATTACTACATCCTTAGTGCCTAGCTCCAGATGTGAAATTACACTATGTACTCAACAAATATTACTCAAAGTAAATGTATAAATTATGAAATCCCTCTGTGACTGGGTGCTAAATTGCCCTTATTGCAGTCTTCCTTCTCTTATTACCCCCTCTAGAAACTGGAATCTAGACTCTTAGCTTCAGTCTGATTGACTAGAGTCCCACATCTTTCCAGTTTCCCACTTGGCTGACTGCCTGTGGATGACAATTGCATTATGAATAAAGGAAAAACATTGTCATCAACAAAATCTCTACATTCTGCTTCATTTTTATGTTCTTTAATTTAATGGTCCATCTTATGGTGTTTAGGGAGATTTCATCTTTTTTTTTTTTCTTTTTTAGAGAGATTTTTGCTATATAGTGTGTGTGCTCACTGGAGAGACAAGAGAGACAGAAAGTGAGAACTCACCCACCAGGGGAGATGGCCATGTACAATCCCTTCTCCATTCTCCTCTAAGGATCTTGAGCATGAACACACACATTCCCAACATGAGTTTCAAGTGACCAGGTCTAGGACTTGAACTGTAGTAGACTACGTGGGAGTCCAGTGATACAAACATCACATCATCTGCTGGTCTCAGACTTCATCATTCTTGACATAAGTGTCAAGATTACTATATGCATCTGTCTCTAAATTCAGAAAATATTAATTCCTAGCCACCTCTCTGAACTTCTTTTCATAACCTGTACCTGAGTGTGTTCCTCTGGCACTGGCTCTGTCCCATTGGATATGACTATCTAAGTTTGCAACATCCCCCATTTTCCTTTCCCACAGACTCAAGCATGCAATGTGCTCTCATTTATTTATTGTCTAGGTCAATAAATCCATGAAGATGAGATAATACTTGTAGGGAACTCCTTAAAGTGCTACCATGCCCTCTCTCTACTATCATGGTCCCTTTCTAAGTTTAAATAACATTAAAAATGAAATTAAAACAAAATCGGCATAAGACACTCAAATTTAATGAGTGAACAGAAATGAGGGAAGCAAGTTTCTATAGGTTATTTTTCTGTGTTTTCTCAAGAGAGTTTTAGAAAGTAGAAAAGTCAGAAAGAATAAAAGACCAGGAGAAGAATGACAACTCCCAGAGAAGAGAAGAAACTTCTTAAATCATTCAAGTGGGTCAGTCTGTGGCCTGGTGGGTAAGGCAGCAGTATCCTACATGGCCAACCATGAAGTTCATGTCCTGACCCTGGCAACTTGAGAGATATTCTGGGCACATGGATGTGTTCCCAGAATTCAAACGTAGAGAGAGAGAAGGGATTGTGGTACGACCTTGTCCTATGGAGGTGCTTTCTAGCTTTCCTTCTCTCAAGAGAGTATACGTGCCATCTAGCAAACTAGAAGAAAAAATCACTCAAGTTTAGAGTTTTTCCTTTAGTCCTTGGTTTGGTGACAACGTGAACAGATTGTTTGATAAAGGAACAGTGTCTGTTTTTATACACAAATGTGTGTACTTTGGAGATTCAGAACAGCAAAAGCCATAATCTGAGGTCAGCACAGATTGACCAGGATCAGCCAAGGTCCTGTGGTTCATTTCCTTCCTCAATTTTAGACAGGATGCCTGCATATGCAAATAAAGATGAAAGTTTTTTCCTCCTAGTCATAGAAGCATGTCAATATATGCCTTGCAGTCATGGAGAGGAGAATGTATCCCTCACCCTTCTCTCTACTTAGTTATCAGCTGAAAGAGAATCACTGGCCTAGAACTAATCTTCTATTTTGTGTTGGTGATGGTTTGATCAAGGAAGCAGAACCATTGAAAGTTATATTGAAAAAAGGAATTTATTTTAGGGATTAGACAGTACACATTGTGGAAGGTGGTAAAGAAATCTATGAAAGATCAGAGGATATAAAAACATGTAAAATGGATATGGAGACTGGATACAGTGTGGGAAGAGGTGGGGGAAGGAGGAGAGTATGAGGAAATACGTTAAGGAGAAAAATAGAGAGGCAAGACATTTATGGGACACAGAAATGGATTATTATCTATTGATGATAACATGTACAGTATCCTCATCTAAACTGGTGTGAAGTGTATTCTTGTTAAGTGATGAATATTGATTTAATGTATAAAAGAAATTAGAATAAAATATATTAAGAAATATAAAAGAAGGATATGAAAAACTCTTGCTGCCTGTGGCAAGGGGCCCTGGAATTTTTGTAGGTCAGCACAGTGGGCAATAAAAAATAAAATCTGGACATGAAACAAAGTAGAGAGGACAAATTGGAACCTGAGAGGACAGAATAAAACCTGCAGCTCTAACCAGTCTCAGTGGTGCAGTGTTTTACAGAGGAAGCTGGAGGCCTTTACCCCTAAGCCTAGGCTAGGACTAAGAGAAGCTGAAGTTCAGAAAGGACCTGAAAGAGCTCCAGACCTGACTGCTTCTTCTCCCTATCAGGTAAGGTGGGAATCAACAACAATATGTGAGTTTCAGTGGCACCTGCTCTGCTATATCAACCTTAAGAGCATAATGGCCTTGCTTCTCAATCCTGCACAAATTTCTCAATAGCTCATCCTAACCCAGAGCCATGAAGGAAAGGAAATTCTGGAGACTGTAATTCTAACAAAGAGAAGTCAACACAGTATAAAATCATCACAATTATGATACATTTATATTAGAAATTTAGAAACTCAGAGAAGTATCAGAACAGATTCTGAGGACAGTATTTCCATTGGTTGTAGCAGTCAGAGAGTGGGTTAGAGCACAAGGACCCTCACAGGTATGGAGATCAGACAGCCAGGTGCCTACTTACTCTGATGTTGTTAGGAGATGTGGCCACGTCCTCCCATCCCCAGCATAAGACCATGGCACTCACTAATCTGCAGTCTGTCCTATTTCTGAATGTCATATTTTTCACTCCACTATTAAATAGACTTCAAATTGGCAATGCTAAAAGCTCCCCCTGTCCTACCATGGCATTTGGTTTATTTCTAATACACTTTTCATAAGAGTTTAAAATATCTGTGATAAGAAAATAGATGGAAATTAAACCAAAAAATTCTGACAGTTAAAGATTAAACTGTGAGCCAAAATTATCAATCCAAAAATAAAGTGCTTTACTGCATGTAAAGTAAAAATGAGGTGTTGATTTCTACTTGATTTATGGTGTGAGCAGTTGCATTATGAATGATCAATGAATGTTATCATCAGAACAATGTCAAACTATTACAATTATGGTGCATAAGGAATGAAAACCTAATTGCTTAGCTCTTAATGAAATACAAAAGTCACTTTTTTTTTTTTTAAGAGAGATTTTTGCTATAAGGTGCTTATGCTCACTGGAGAGATGGAGAGAGACAGAGAGACAGAAAATGAGAAATCACCCCTCAGGGGGGATTGCCACACCACAATCCCTTCTCCTCCATTCTCTTCTCAGGATTCTGGTGTGCATGCACATGAGCCCAGCGTGAGTTTTAAGTCACCCAGTCTGGGACTTGAACTGCAGTTGACTACATGGGTATTCCATGATACCACCATTATGCCATCTGCTAGTCCGAAAGTCACATTTTAATAATGTTAGGGTTGTGATTCAAATTTACAAAACCATATACAGTCGAAGTTAAGGTGGCAGTAATCCACCCTTAACCCTTTGGTATCATAATCTAAAATAGATCCTAGAGGTTCATCAACCCATATCCACCACGTCTCCTCTAGAATAGCAGAGTGTTATTATTATTATTTTTTTTTGGTTGGCTTTTCACAGGAAAGAACTCAGTTCTCAGTGAGGTTAACAACTAAATTTACTTCATTTTGTTGAAAAGAAAAATAGATCAACATTTATAGTTCATGAAAAAATATATATGCATTTTTTTATAAATGTTAAAAAATATTTTGCATCATGGGACCAGCAGTTAGCGTAATGGCTATGTTGCTGGACTCCCATGTAGTCAACCGCGGTTCGCGTCCCGAACCCGGTGGCTTAAAACTCACACTGGGCGCGTGTGTGTGCGTGCCCAAGATCCCGAGAGGAGAATGGAGGAGAAGGGATTGCGGTGTGGCCATCCCCCCTGGAGGGTGATTTCTTGCTTTCTGTCTCTCTGTCTCTCTCTGTCTGTCTGGCAAGTACACACGCCCTATAACAAAAACCTCTAAAAAAAAATTTTGCATTGTAATTGAATTTTATGTCAAATTTGCATAAAATAATACATTTACAGCAAACCTTTAATATAACTGAGGGGTGTAACTGCAGTAGCTATAAGGTAATTTTCAGAACTGAGGGCTATGTTTGTACATAGACAATAAACAAATTATTTTTTCATTGAATTAGGACTTTAAGTTTGATCAGCCAGTTGTTGAAAAATCAACTATTACATCATTAAAGCACTTGAATAAATGGTGCCAAGATCAGCTGCCTTTGTTAAAGTAACAACAATAGGTACTGAAAGAGATTCCGTGATAATTGGAAAGTGAGCATGGTTTGTGTTCATGGTGTCCTTAAACCCTTCACATCGTCATGTAGTAAGAATCACTGGTGAAATACCAAACCTCCAACAAAGCACAAGGTCCTGACTTCGTACTGCCCGTTTCATTCATTAACATAATTTTCTGGATGTTTTATCGCTTTATTCATACATTCATTCATTCATTTCTCCCAAGAGTGAGAGAGACAGAAAGACCAAGAGAGAGAAAGACAGACAGTGTCCCCAGCAGGGTATTGACACCAAAACCCACCCTCCAGTTTCAGTCAGTCCAGATTATGGATTACTCGCGGAGGTCTCCAGCCATGAGCCTGAAACGTTTCCACATGAGTTATCCCCCTAGCATTATGAGTTTTACTGCTGGGCCAATATCCAGCCCCCACACAATGGGTTATTATTAATTCAACTTTAAGATTTAAAACGGGGGGACCGGAAGATAGCGCAATAATTATGTTGCTGGACTCCCATGCAGTTGACTGCTGTTAGAGTCCCAGACCCCGCAGCTGAAAACTCATGCCAGGTGTCTCTGAGTGTGTGCCCAAAATTGCAGCATTCCCCTGGGGGGTGATTTTTTGCTTTCTGTCTCTCTGTCCTTCTCTGTCTCTCCAGCAAGTATATACACTCTATAGCAAAAATCTCTTAAAAAAAAAAAAGATTTAGAATGGGGTTTTCTTTTCTTTTTTTTTATGATTGTGGATTAATATTTAAATAATCATCATACATCTTTTGGGGGATAAAATATAATTTTTAAGACTTATTTATTTATTTAATTCTATTTGTTATTATTATGTTTTAATTTGACCAGAGAGAGAAAAGGAAAGTGAGAAAGTAAGCCGCCAGGTCTGAGACTCGAACTACGGTCAGCCATGTGGAAATGCAGTGCCATTAACCACCACGCTGCCTGCCGGCCCCACAATATAGTTTTTCAAAGCATATACATATAGTGCATAGTAATCAAATCACTGATATAGACATATCCATTGTCATCAACATTTAACATTGCATAATGTACACATTCTATAATAGTTCTACTATTTTTGGGGAAAGTACATGTTGAATTATCAGTACCATATTTTCTCGGCTGTGGTAGACAGTTCCATAATCTATTCCACTTGCTTACGTACATTTTCTAAATATATCTAAAGAACTTTATTCCATTAACTGGAATCTTAAAATAATTATTAAATACTACAAGGGGGTTTTTATCAAATATCTGATATACCAATGAGCACGTTGAATTTTATTATCTTAATCATGTCCAATTGAAATCAGTCCGTTTTCCTGTTGCTTCTACAGTTATGAGCCAGTATATTGTACCTAAAGGAGTTCTCAGAAAGAGTTCTTTGAAATTACTTAATTCATATTTGTTTTTGGTAAAAGTAGTGTGAGGATACCATTTGTTTGTGCCAAATGTAGAGCATCTTTCCTGTCTTGTAGATTTCTACCTGTAATCATAAGCTTTTTAACACCAGTCTGGACAGTTCTCTTTATTACATCATATGATCATCTTGATGCTTTTGAACACACCCTCCCCAAATTCTTTTGAGCATAGGATCTGTCAAGTTGATAGCAATATGGATAAACTGAAAATGATTCATGACAGCAAGTTGCAACTCTTCCCTGGAGGAAGCCACTTACATGTATTCTTGTGTCTGTTTTTCATTTTGTCCTGAAATATCACTATCACTTCCACCTACCTGCCCCTTGGAGCTTCTGGTGTCTTTGATCTCACTCTCTATTTCTAGGCTTTCCTTACATAGATTGCACTATTAATAGCAGGCATGAAAGTACCTGAATCTTTAAGTTACGCATTTTAACCATCATTTAAGTATTATCACTCTTCTAACTTCATAAGATGCATCTACATAAATGGTTATACATATACATACACACATGCATGTAAACATGTGTGCATATATTACAGAATACATGGAACATACACATGAATGTGTGTGTACATGTGTGTATATGCATATTACTTTTTTTCATGTAGAATGTCAGAAGATCTAGTAAAGCTCTTAAAAATATAGCTAGAAGGGACCAGCAGGTGAAGTGGTGGTTAAGGCACTGGACACTCCCACCTAGTCAGCCATGGTACGAGTCCCAGACCTGGTGGCTTGCTTTCTCACTCCCCCCCCCCCCATCAAATTAAAATAAATGAATGGATAAATAATATTCAATAAATAATTCTTTTTTTGTTTGTTTTTTGGAGAGGTTCTTGCTATAGGGCGTGTGCGCTAGCCTAAAAGACAGAGAGAGAGACAGAGAGATAGAAAGCGAGAAATAACCCCCAAGGGGGATGGCCACGTAGCAATCCCTTCTCCTTCATTCTCCTTCGGGATCTTGGGCACACCCGCACACGTGCCCAGCGTGAGTTTAAGCCACCTGGTCAAGGACTCAAACCATGGTTGATTACATGGGAGTCAGCAATGTAGCTATTACTCCATCTGCTGGTCCTGTCAATAAATAATTCTTTAAAAAAAGAGCTGGCATCCCTAATCTTCTGAACTAAATGCTTAATAAAACAAATTAGGTCTGGATTTGTCTGAGAAGTATTTCATGATGGGCAAAGTATTTGTACAAGCAAAATGAGAAATAGCAATTGACTGTTTTAAAAAATAATTAGAATAATAATAATAATGATTGGGGAAAACATAGAAAAGATATTGAATGTTGAAGCGGGGAGATTAATGTCTCTGTACTGACTGACATGCATGGCATTCCCTTTTGAAAAAGCAATGTAATACACTGTAAAGTTATATGTAATTCAATGTAATATAAAGAAGAATATGATGATAATAAAAAATTAAAAGAAAAAAAAATTAGGTGTAGGAAACCGAATGACTTCAGAATAATCAGTAATAATGAAGCCAATGAGTTTTCTCCGAGAATCTGCTTTTCTTTGCTAAATTGTCTTGTACTTCAAGATTATGACACTTCTCTTTACTTATTGGCTTAAAATTTCTTTTATAAAATTTTGAGCAAATCACTATCTGGAAATTCTGATTTCCTTACTTTAATACACTCAGAGAATTCCATTTTCTCCAAATTTTAGCAATCTTTGCACATTCAAAGACTTCTATTTTTTTTTTTTTTTAATTAGCCAAGCAAAGGTTTTATTTTAGTACCTGTTCTTTCTGAATATTTAGTTGCATCTGTCCTGGATGGGCTACTTGGGTTGCTAATTTAGTCAATGCTTCCTGAGTACTTAGTGCAATCACAAAGCATTATTTGACATGATCTGGAATTTCACAGACTATGAACTCTAGCAGCTCTTTCTCTAAATTAAAAAAATATATATTATAATACACACACACACACACACACACATATATATAATATATACAGAACATATACTTTACTATTCTAAACCTAAAGAATTATGGAGAATTTCCCCCACCGAAAATGCTTATCAAATAAAATATTCCAAATTCTGATGCTTCTAAAATCAATATGCAAAAATCTTGTCTATACTAAGACATTTTAAAGTTCTCCCTGATTTACATTGTCAAAATCAAGAATATTGGCATAATCTTCCCAGTCCTTAACATCTTTCTCTTTACCTATAGACAGTGTTCAAGGTAATCTTTGGAAACCACGAGGAATGAGATTCAGATTACTATCTTTTCACTCTCAAGTAGAAATTACTTATTCATGGGTCTGGCAGGTGGTGTGGTGGTTAAGATGCTGGACTACCCATAGCTAACCATGGTTTGAGTCCTGGACCTGGAGGTTTGCTTTCTCACTTTTCCTTTATCTCTCTCTCTCTCTCTTTCTCTCTCTCTCTCTCTCTCTCTCTCTCTCTCTCTCTCTCTCTCCACTTTGGTCAAATTTTTTAAAATAGTAATAAACAAAATTAAATAAATAATTTTTAAACAAATCACTTATTCTTGGTTGCTGTCTTTGACCATTTCTTCACAACAGTGGTTCTGCCTGTTTGTGACACTTCACTTTGATGGTCTACTTGACTTCTTTTTTTTTTTTTTCTTCTTTAAATTCCTCAGAATCTGGCTTTAGCCGTAAACACTGTCTTCCATTCTCATGATATAGACCGGAACCTCTCTAACTTCAAACCCATTCAGATTATTGGACTCTATCCTCCTAAAACTGAATGTGATATCCCTTATACTGTCTCTTAGTCAAAAGAAAATTACACACACACATGCATGCACACACACACACATGCACACACAGGTGTAATTTGATATATATATATATATATAGAATATACACATAGATATGCAGATATACATATGAACATGTATCTCTCTTTCATGTTGTAGTCCATATCACCTATATGTCAAGAAAGAATATGAGGCAAAAGGTATATTTTCTGACACTAAATAGCTAAAGCCTTTTCGTAGAGGCAGCATTATTTTGGAAGAGATCAGTTTAGAGTTTCTAATCTTTCATTTTCTGACTTATATCCAAATTTATGAAAAAGAAACCTTCTAATACACTTCCTACTGGGGGGAATATAAGTAATTGTTACTTAATTGCTGCTTTTTCCCAAAGAACATGAAAAGAGAGTCCATGTTAGATTAATAATTGAGAGTTAAGGAGTGCTTGTAAAAAGAACAAAATAGATCGAAAACAGAACTTCATTTGTGGTATCTGAGGATTGGCTTTAAAATTGTATTTTGCTGATTCCCCTACAGGGATGTGTATATTGTCAACTTATTACAGCAAATACTGTCATGAATTACTAGTTATAAAAGATTTACACTATTGTCTATTAATGAGCATCCTGGACAAACCACTCCTGTCTCTAGTACTCACTTGCCACCTTGTAAAATAGGAGTATCAAATATGAAGACCCCTACCTATTATAACCTTTTTTTTTTAAGAGAGATTTTTGCCATTGGGTGCGTGTACTCTCCAGAGACAGAGAGACAGAAAGCGAGAAATCACCCCCGCATGGGTGATGGCCACACTGCAATCCCTTCTCCTTCATTCTTCTCTCAGAATTTTGGGTATGGTGTGAATTTCAGGTCACCAGGTCCAGAACTTGAACCATGGACATCTACATGGGAGTCCAGTGTTGTAATCATTATGCCATCTACTGGTACCTTTTTCTAACCTCTTATGATTTGTCTCCCAGCTACACACTATGGTCTGAAAACCCTTGCCAATATCCCAGATGTGCAAACTCTGCAAACTGAACAGCTAGGAGAAATAATACATATTTGTGGTCTCAAGTGAGATAAATCTACACAACTATGAACCTTACAGTGGACAGTCTTTTATCTATTAGCACATTCGATAGGCCTTAGCAATACCCTTTATGTATGTGTGTCTATTTGTGTCTGTGTGTGTGTTTATGTTTGTAAAAATGGAGTTTTAGACACAGGTATTTCTTTCTCTTGTCATCTTCTTGGTCTGCTGTAAAATATCAAACAAAAAATGTGACTTTCACTGTAAAGTTTTCCTGGCTCTTCCAGAATTAGTTGTCCCTTTGAGGTCCTTTGTAATATTTTATTATTATCTTTAATATTGAATTTTATTTTAATTTAGATTTATTTTATTTTTGCTATAGGACATGTGTACTTACAGAAGAAAAACAAAGAAAGAGAGGGAAAGTGAGAAATCACTCCCCGGGGGGATGTCCATACCACAATTCCTTCTCCTTCATTCTCTTGGGATTTTGGGCATGCATGCATGCACACATGCCTGGCTCGATTTTTAAGCTGCCTGATCCCAGACTCAAACCCCATGGTTGACCATGTGGGAACTCAGAGCCTTAATCACCATGTCACTGGCTGGCAATATTGGATTATTCTTTTACACTGCATTTTAATTTTTTTACATGTTTCCCCTTTAACCTTGAACAGCTAGGAAAGAGAGTTTGATTTTCTCTTAATCCTTTATATTGAGCAAATTGCTTAGCAGATTGGAAAGAAGTAAACATTGGCTAGATAATGAATGCTCTTGATACTCAATTTATGTTTTTGGTAAGAGACCTAGGTATAAGATGATCAGAGACATTTTAGATGTAGGGAATCTAGAAGTTGGCTTCTCTGCTCAGAAGAATACTAAAATTTGTTTATGTTCTTTTGCAAATAACACTGTTGAAGGGTTGTTAAATAGATATAATAAAGAAGTTTCAGTTTTTTGCTTTTACCAGACTCACTGAATTGTGCCACAGAGGCCTGCTTTTTCACATTTATTTTTCATGGTTTGCAAATTGTCTATATATAATTACTTTCAATTAACTTCCCTCAGCCAATCAACAGACCATAAACTCAACTTAAGCAGTTATGAACAGAGCTTTGTGATGAGAATTTGTCCTTACATTAATTGTTAGTTCATTAAAAGTCTGGGCTCAGGGAATTACAGTAGCTATATTTGAATTCCTCATTTACGGGTGCATTAATACATTTAAAATAAGACTTCTCAATCAGTGAGCCAAGAATATTAAATGCTTTAAATCATCTTTATCCGAATTCATAAGATGGTTCTAACAATGCAGCACACATATTCAGGACGATTCTGGAATTTGTGTAAGGACTCAGGGTAAACTTGGATGCTCAAAGGCAAGGGTCATGGTCTTCTGTGTCACTGGATCCCACAGCAGATAACTATACTTCCAGTTGTACATGTATCTCGTTGCACTCCTCTAGCTAAAACAATCTCAAGCAAATATAGTCATTTTGACATAGTTATATATCTGGCAGAAGTTGACTGAAAGAAAATTAAATCACAGTAGAATAAAAAACATGGGATTTCTCAAGAAGGAAGCAGACTTCTTGAAGACACCTTCATGGCTCCTGAGAACTAGTCATTTCAGGGGAAACAGAGGAATGAAGATTTTCCACTGATAATTCAGCCTCCAGCACACAAACTCACAGTGGAGAGGCAAGGGAACAGGCTTTCTTGAAGACACCTTCATGGCTCCTGAGAACTAGTCATTTCTGGGAAAACACAGAAATGAAGATTTTCCACTGATAATTCAACCTCCAGCACACAAAATCGCATGGTAGGAAGACTTTCAAGTCTCCTGTCTCTGTATCTGTCTTTGTCTCTCTCTACCTCTGTCTCTGTCTCTGTCTTCTCATTTTTTCGTAATTTTTTCCTTTTTAAAATTTTTTAAGGCAAAGCATTTTCTGGGCTTTCTGGCCCCTCCTTTCCCTTTATCTTGTTAATAATCCCCTCTCCCCCTCCCAACCCAGGAGAGGCAAGGGAGTAGGCCTTCTTAAATACACCTTCATGGCTCCTGAGAACTAGTCATTTCATGCAGCGTGCTTGCAAGGGAGTCAAAATCTCCCTTGAAAATATTCTTTTTTTTTTAGAGGTTTTCACTATAGGGTGCGTGTGCTCGCCAGACAGACAGAGAGAGATATAGAGACAGAAAGCGAGAAATCACCCCCCAGGGGGGCTGGTCACGCCACAATCCCTTCTCCTCCATTCTCCTCTTGGGATCTTGGGCACATACGCACACGCGCCTGGCGTGAGTTCTAAGCTACCGGGTCCAGGATGCGAACCACGGTCGACTACGTGGGAGTCCAGCAACATAGCCATTACGCTATCTGCTGGTTCCCTCCCTTGAAAATATTAAAAGTAGACTATATCATACAGCAAATAGAATCTCAGACATAGAAGAGAAAATTGCTGGCCTAGAAAAATCCACCACGAAGACTGAGAAAATTGCCCAAAAATGTGAGAACAATATACGAGAAATACTAGATACCATCAAACGTCCAAACATCTGGATAATAGGCATCCCAGAAGGCGAAGAGAATCATAAGGGCATTGATAATCTATTCCATGAAATCCTGCAAGAAAACTTTCCAAAACGAGAGAGATGGTTTGGATCCAGTCCCAAGAAATACAAAGGACCACAAATAGAATCAACCCAAGAAAATCTTCTCCAAGACACATTATAGCCACATTGACCAAAACCACAGACAAAGACAAGATACTAAGATTGGCAAGAGAAAACAGCGTTACCTACAAAGGATATCCCATCAGACTAACAGCAAACCTTTCATCAGAAACAATGCAAGAAAGGAAAGAATGGGAAAATATATTCAAATTGTTAAGGGAAAAGCAATTTCAACCAAGAATACTGTACCTGGTAAGATTATCCTTCATATGGGAAGAAAAGACAAGAACTTTCTCAGATAAACAAAACCTGAAAGAATTTACCAGCACCAGACCATATATCCAAGAAGTTCTTAAGGGAGTGCTATGTCAGGAAAATTAAATGCAGACACACAGAAATAAGAGTTCAAAAACTAAGAAAATGTCCAACTTAATTGTAGGGACAAGTCTGGAGCTGAATACTATCCCAGAATTCAATCAGGAAGATCAAACCACAACAGAAGATAAAGTACATGAGACTGAACTGGTGAAATAGCATTCTGTGACTTGACTAAAATACTGATACTTTTCTTCTAGGCTTTGTTGTCCGGTTTTAAGGATTTTTGTCCTGTCTTGAGCTGTCAATAGGTTCATGTACCTAGTATTTAAATAGAATACTAACCTGTTTCTAGGCTTTAAATTTCAATGAAATTTCCTTACCCTTTCAAAACTGCTATTCTTGAAATTACCAACTAAACTTGCTATTGAAAATAGTTAGATTACTTATGAAATTGTGTGATCAACAAAACGTGGGGGGGGAAAGGAATGGAAGACAACTGTAGACACCAGAGATAGTGTGAGAAGAGGGTGGGAAAGCGCAGAGGGTCAGACATGGGGTAAATATGTGTGTGTGTGTGTGGGGTAAATATGTGTGTGTGTGTGTGTGTATATATATATATATATATATATATATATATATATATATATACACACACATATACACGAAATGAAAAATTATTGATGACAACATGCATGATTAAGCCACTATGCAGTTTATTCTAGATGGGAAACCACATTTGGTATGTTGTGACGATGCTTAGGGGATGAATGTAAATTAATTAATTTTAAAAAAGTTTCAGGAGAAAAAAAAAACATGAAAACTGTTTTTATTGAAAATTTTAAAAATGTGTATTTGATGACTGCAGTAAGCTATATAGCCCCAGGTAGGTGCTACTTTATAGTATGTTCATTTTACTCACTGAGGTTTATGCCTAAAGTCAGACTTGTGTTCATGTATATGTAGATATCAGCTGTGCTTGCTATTGGAAATATTCAGACTAATTAAGTTCATTAGAGAATCAATTAAATGGGTGGAAAAAGCATAGAAAGCAACCATGGATACAAGAGATAATGTGGGAGGAGTGTGGGACATGGCAGAGGGTGAGGATCGGGAATCAATTATGGCAAAAAAAAAAAAAAAAGCAAGTATACAGGAAATAAGAAATGGAAAATTATTTGTTGATAACACGTATGTTGATGTGCTTGATTGAGCCAATATGCAGTGTATTCTGGATGGGAAATCTCATTTTGTATGCTGTAATGATGTATAGTGAATGAATGTAAATTAATAAATTTAAATTGAAAAATGAATAAATAAAAAAAAGAATGAAGCAGAAATTGAGCACAATGTCAGAAGAACTCTTACAAAGTAAGAAAGAAATGTTTAAAAGAACTGATAATGCAATTCCATTGACCAGTCAAAAGCAAATGCTATATGAGGGCAATATGTGAGAGATTGAAGCATACACAATGCCTGGACAGGAGAAGTTCAAGGGTTCTGTAAAACAAATTAAGAAAGTGGACAGAACAAATCCTTGGGGGTGTCACATAAATGGAGAAGATGTAAGACAGACCAGAACTCTAATAAGAACAGCTAGAGAGAACCTTGGTTTCTCTGGGACTAATGATAAACTTGATAGAACTGAGAAGGGTGAAAAATGAAATGAGCTGAAGTTAATAGATAAACCTCTTTTTTGTGAGGTTGGACATGACAGTGAACCTTAAACAGCAGCAACTTAAAATTTTGCAGTATAAATAATAAATTATCATATTAGTAGAAGAAGAAAAGTAGGAAAAGAGAAAGCAACCAAACTACAGTGTCTAGATTTCCATTCTGATAAATAAATGAGAACAGGAAACATAAGCGTATGCATCTAATAAAAAGAATGACCAAAGGTAAGAATGCCTATTGATTTCTTAGGAGTGAGTAGTAAAACGATGTGAGCAAATCATGGAATGTTTTATATTGGGATAGCCTCAGAGATCTCAAGATCCTTATTAACAAGGTGAAAAGTTAAGCACCAATAGATGGTAAATAGTTCAAACAGATTAAGTTATGCTGTGGTAATAAACATCCCCCAAATCTCAGTGACAGCACAACAAATGTTTCTCTCTCATGTAGAGCTTTGAGAAAACTATTTTCTCTGCTGTAGGATGAAAGTCCAAGTTGATGAAAGCACCACTGTCCTATAGTTTTACCATTTATCACATCTGGTCTCAGTTACGAATGAGATTCAGAAAGAAAATGTTGGAAGATGTTGCACTAGCAATTAGAAACTTTAGTTATGCAGAGACATACATTACTTTTCCTTACAACTCACTGACTAAAATTTGTCTTGTGGCCCCATCCAGAAATAAGGGGCTGAGAAGTTGAGTCTTCTCTGTGCCCAGAAGAGGAGAAGCAGATATTAGTGAACACAGTTATATCTATCATGGAATTTCCCTGAGCAATGTATGCTTATAGCTTCTCTCATTTGGACTTTGGGTATTCCCAGATAAAATCCTTATAGGTGTTTAAGAATAACCTTGAAATTGCCCCCTTCCAGTGGTTCTTACAAATTAGAAAATTTATGTGTCTTATTTTATTATATTGGAGTTAGATTATCAGACTAATCAATACCAGGAAGAATCAAGACTACTGTGGAAAGACTCATACTTCCCTTCTCTATTTTTTTTTTTTTGAAATCTTTGCAAATAGTCTACAGTTACCTATATCTATCTATCTATCTTTATCTATAATCTATCTATCTATTATCTATCTATCTGTCTATCTATCAGAAGTACTTAGGGTTTCTTGGTTAGGATTCTTCCTAGAGTACTAGGAGATACTCTGCAGGAGCTATTCAAGCCTGGTAGAACTGCAAAATAAGACTATGCTAGCTCCCAAATAGGAGATAATCCTGTTGTACACTCTTGGAGGCTGGGAAGAGTGAACAATTAGAAAGCCAACATGATGAACTGGCCGTGAGCACCACAAGGTAGAGGCTCTGAAGTTATTTATCTCTGCATACCTTCAATTAACCAGTGTTTAGGAATTAGTAGGAATTCAAAATATTTATGAAAGAGTGGCTGGACTTAAAAGGATGTATTGCTCTTAATAAAGTATAAATCATGACTATATAATCCCTAATATTTCTATTTCTTAACTCTCTGTCTCATATTTCCTAAGACCATTGATAAAATCATAAACATGAAAGATTCCTCAGACACCACCTATGAATTTGTCCCAGCAAGGATAGGGGACTTACACAAAATAAATATTTAGTGGAGAAGAGAGGTGAGTTAAAGCAAGTTTTATTATAACCTATTCTTTTTCTTTCTGGTTATGTAGTTCTTCCCATAGGGTCATTCAGGGATCTTACATTCAAAATAAATTTACCATTTATTTATTTATTTATTTATTTTTAGTAATTAATTTTTAAAAAATTGCCTATTTATTGGTTCCTGAGCAAGAGAAGCAGAGAAACTGAGAAAGAGAGAGAACATGCCCAATAGGGTATCAATGCTGGGCTCCACCTCCACCTAAGCTGGTTCCAGATCATGGGCACATACATGCTCAGGATACTCAGGTCTCTGGACACGAACCCAGAACTCCCCTATGTTGGCCAGCCCCTCCCAAGTGGTCACGGCTATGCCACCATCTGGCCCCCTTATGTGTTTTCTCTGTCTCATGATCCCTCCCTCACCCACTGCATCATACACTTACTGCAAGTGCCAACACTCTCAAATGCTTTAATTTTCTTCATGGAGCTTATCACACTCTGCTGTGAAGTATATAACAAGTTTTGTTAGTTTATTATCTGTGTTATATATTCAAATGTAAATTACACAGGCTAGGTCTCCCCTCCCCCCCTTTGACCTACTGTATTCTAAATGTTAGAATGGTACCTGGAAAATAGTAGTCTCTTAATACTTTGGGTAAATTAATGAAATAAATGAATACATTGAAAAGGTAATATTTGGGCACAAATGACATGAATTCTCTAGAACATAAAATGGTAAAAACTATCATTGTAACCAACATCAACATGTCTTCATTTATTTTAAGTTCAAACTATGGATGTAGTTAGGAATACAGCGTGAAAAAGTGCAAGTTATAAAGACAAGAGACCTTAAGACCAATCTTTGAGAAAAATCTGTGATTTAAAATTTGGAGAAGTCTGCTCCAGCAAAGAAAAATGGAGAGGCAGGGGTTACTAAACTGGAAGGAAAACCAGGGAAAGGTTACAGTATGGAGTCACTAAACAGCCATGGAGGGCTCTGAAAAGGCACCCATTATAAAGACATGGAGCTAATCAACTTCTCAAGTATAGCTTTGCTCTGAAGAGATAGGAGTGGGAGCCTGAGTGGAGTGAGGTGAAGAGTGAGAAGTAAGTAACTGGAAACACCACTCACTTAGTTGACACCTGCTCCTGCTGCACAACTGACACTGGATCACAGTAGCACAGTATGACCCAGTTTCTTCACACATGAAATTGGGATAATAGGACATGACTCATCAATCTCTCAGAGTGACAAGAGAAATCCAGTGACCATTTCTACAATGTGAAATAAAGCTGTAGAACATATTTTTGGGGGGCAATATTTTTTCAGTTAAATTACAAAAGTTATTAAAAAAACATATGAATGTTCATTTATGAATTTTCCTTCCAGAAATTTAGGCTAACATATTATGTAGTTTTTCTATCAGAAGACCATTAACCACTTCCTCCTTGTCTTCTTTGACATTATTAGTCTATGTTAAACAGGTAGATATATGTAATACCTACATTGGACAAAGTATACTTAATATGTTATACTTAGTCTTAAATATAACCAGTTCTTCAGGGTATCATGAGAAGCAGTGGTTTCTAGCTTGGCTAGATCCTCTGGCAGCACCCAGTCTTGTCACCCTTAACACTATGGCCAAGACTCACTGCTCTCCAAGGTAAACCCCAGACCCACAATTTTAAGCAATGCTCTTTAAGCATGCAAGTGTACATCAAAAATTCAGACGTTCCTTTTGCCACTTGGAGAATCATACAAAAGAGTAACAATAAGGAAAGAATGACAGTTTCAAAACTGTCAACTTCAGCCCTGAAAGGTCTGCAGCAAAGGCAGTGAAAGGAAAAAATAGGAAGTTATTGCTTTGAAAATGACTTTCTGAAGTTCGCTGTCTCCACATCCTTTATAGAAGTACAGGGAGGTGACTGAGCCCTGTGAAGAGGCTTATTAGTGGTGCTTTTGTTGTTCCTAATTTCAGAATAAATGAGTGAATAGGTGACAAAGTCTTCACTATTTTTCTCAACCATAAATAAGGTCAAAGGTATCTACTTAGAAAGTCTGTCTGCAGTGATTGAATGGTTGATGTGTATGTTTTCATGATGTCTTTAATATTCATTTCATTTTTATTCACTCCGATTATCTTTGCCCCTTCTTTGGACTTTGCATAATTTCAAACGCCCACTTCTAGTCTATTAATTGAAATAACATGTGTTCTGTATGTAAAAAGCAACTCCAGCTTAACAAGGGTGCACCTCTTCAATAGGAGCCCAGCATCAGCATACATGTACTGTTCAATTAGCAGGATAAGGGAAGAGAATGGAATGAACATAAGATGTGTTCCACTCCTTTTAACAGTGCCATTTCTGAACACATATTTTTGGGGGGAGAGCATGATGCCCTCTGAATTATAAGACAGAAATGGTCCCTGATCTAAGAACCTCACCATCAAAGAAAAGAAGCCAGGATTAGCCACCATGACATCAGTGGTATGGCACCAGTGCTCAAGGTTGGATCACATGGGAGGCCTGGATTGAGTTCAACGACCAGACTAAACAGTCCATGCGGGGTGGTACATGCCTGTAATTCTAGGTATCTGGGAGGCTGGGGCAGGAGGATTGTGGCATGGTGATCCCCTATCAAAAGTATCTCTCTGTCTCTCATTAAAGGGAAGACAGGGAGGGAGGAAGAACAGAAGGAGCCAGAAGCATGGAAATATACACATGTGCCAGCTGTGCCAGTCCAAAACTAAATGCATGAGCACACCAATAAGAATAAAATGACTGACAACTCTGGTTCTGGGTGAGAGGTAATCAGAATACTCTACCCTGTCTATTTCATGGAATGAACTTATAACACTTAAGACAGATGCGTGGAACAACTATAAAGTCAGGAGTAGTAGGCAGGCTGGGGAAGAACATCGGAATTTGAAGTACCATTCAACCAGGTATAAGTCAATCATTGTTTTCCTCTCTGTTATCCCCCTGCCTAGTCTCAAGGCTACCAGAAACTTAGTAGTAGGCATGCATGTGGACAGAGAGAGCTCCGGAAGAACACATTAGTTCAGGCTCAAGGAGTGGGAAGCTGGTTTCCTGTAAGCAACAACAGTAGCATCTGTGATCCATAGACACCTACAACTATGAGGAAGGTGCACCTTCATATCTGATCAGAAGCTACGGTCATAAGTGGGTGTGGGAAATAGGCATTGTTCTCTCTCTCTCTCTCTCTCTCTCTCTCTCTCTCTCTCTCTCTCTCTTTCTGCTTTTCCTGCTACTTGACCAAAAAGAGGAGTATCATGGTGGGAAAGGCATGACAGAGTAAAATAAATACACCTCTCTAACCATAGAACCAAGAGAAATTCTCAGAAATCAGAGAAAACCTAAGACATGGTGGAGAAACTTATCACATATAGTTGCTTCTGGATCCTTAGGTCTACCCTCAAGATGTGCACATGGTACCTTCTATATGATATAACAAGGAAGCTGAGAATTGATTCAAGATGGACAACCATCCAGGTCCCAGAACAGCCATTATGTGATATACACCTAAGAAAGATCTCAAAGCACTGGAAAGGCTTTGAGAATGGAAATTCCATTGACTACATCTCACAGAATGCAGTTGGTCAGAACTTGCGACTGAAACTAAGTAGGTCTGTTGCTTGATAGAAAATCAAAACATCAATATTCTTCCTAACATGTAAACAAAACCTGAAGTCTCATAACATAATATTCAAATGTCAAAATGCAATTATATTTGACCAGCCTTTGAAGACACAAATAAACAGATGAATAACAACAACAAAAAGCTACATATGCAAGAGAAAAAAAGGACAACCATGCAGAGATAGTGATATTGGATTTATCTATAAAGACTTTAAAGTATATATTATAAAAATACTTCAGGTAATAAGGGTTAGCATAGTAAAAACAAACAGAAAGAAAATTTAAGCAAAGGGTCAATGATAGAGGGTGGGAATGAGGTGCACGAGGAGGAAATATTTGAAAGATGGAAAAAATGTGAAGTTCTCTGTTGAATATAATATAATATATGTATATATTCAACAGAATGATGGGGATTTTATGTAAAATGTGAAGTTAATCTGAAAATTAAAAAAAGAAAATCTAAGCAATGAAATAGAAGACATAAAAAAGAACCAAATGAAAAATTTTAAAAGAAGAAATATATTTATCAAAATAAAATTTTTACTCAAAAGTATCACTAGCATAATGGAAATGATGGAGAAAATAATCTTTAAAACTGAAAATATATAAATAAAAACTATCTAAAATCTAAATAAAAACAATCTAAAAACAAAGAGAAACAAAAAAATACAAGAGGCTGAGGAATCTATGGGACACTATCAAATGTCTAAAAATCAGATTGCTTGTATTTGAAAAGAGAATAACTAAAAACTGCCTAAATTTGATAGAAGACAAACGTATATATTTGAGAACTCAGTGAAGTTTCAAAACTATAAATTCAAGGAGATCCAGGTCTGGACACATCATAATCAAACTGCCAAAAATTAACGAAAAAAAAAAAAAAAAAACTAGGAAAATAACCAGAGAAAAATAAAATATTACTCCTGGGAAAATAGGTGAAATTACTGAGGATTTCAAATCAGGTGGTGCAGTGGTTAAGGCACTGGATTCTCACATGGCTGATCAAGTTCAAGTTCGGGATCCAGCAGCCTGAAACTCATTCCTCTCAAGTGTGTGTGCACAAAATCCTGAGAGGAGACTGGAGGAGAAGGGATTATGGCAAGGCCATTCTCACTAGGGGGTGATTTTTCATGTTCTGTCTGTCTGTCTGTCTGTCAGTCTCTCTCTCTGTTGAGTGGATGCACCTTATAGCAAAACTCTCTGGGGAGGGGGAGAGGGAGGGGAACTCTATCCTTCAAGTCCCTCCTTCCTCTGCTTTTGTCAAAGTCTGGTTCCCAAAAACAAAACAAAATAAGCAGAGAAACAAAAACAAAGCAAAGAATTGTACCAGGCTACAGTGTCTTAAAATGTGCTTTTTAATAACATAGTTCAAAATGCTTTAATTAAAATTATATCCTTTTTTTTTTTTTTTTGCCAGGGAGCACGAGCTTGCCAGAAAGAAACAGAGAAAAAGTTAGAAATAGCTCCCACAAAGGATGGTCATGCCACAATCCCTTATCCATTTCTCTCTCCTTTCAGTACATTGGACTTACACAAACACACACACACACACACACACACACACACGTGCTCAGCATGTTTCTCATCTGCTTGCCCCAAAGCACATTTCTTAATAAAGGACATATTGGAGAAGCACTCAGGTAACATCCTGAATGGGAAAAAGTTAAAGCATTTTCTATTAAAACCGGAATACAAGATGGTCATTTTTCTCCACTCCTATTCAACATAATGCTGAAAGTCCTAGCTATTGCGGGACCAGCAGATGGCATAATGGACTCCCATGTTACGACCATATTGCTGGATTACCCCATAGCTGACCAGGATTCCAGTCCCAGGCACAGCAGCTTAAAACTCGTGCCAGGCGCCTGTGTGTGCGTGCCCAAGATCTTAAGAGAAGAACGGAGAAGGGATTGCCGCATGGCCATTCCTCCTGGGGGGGGGGGGGGTGATTTCTCACTTTCTGTCTCTCTGTCTGTATAGTGAATGCACGTACCCTATAGCAAAAATCTCTCTCTCTCTCTCTCTAAAAAAAAAAAAAAAGTCCTTGGTATTTCAGTCAGACCAATGAATGAAATAAAATACTCAAATTGTAAAGGAAGAAGTTAAATTGTCCCTATTTGTGGACAATATGTTTATATACATAAAAAGTCTGAAGAATCCTCATCTCAAAACTCTTAAATGTAATAAACAAACTCAGCAAAGTCACAGATACAAAACTAATATACAAGTCTGTGGTATTTTTGTACATTACTAATGAATGAAATGACAAAGAAAGAGAGCAAATCATTTACAATAGCTCATTTTTTCCCAATATTTTGGTTTTGTTTAGATTTTTACCATAGGATGCATGGGGTCACTGGTGAAAAATAGAGATAGAGAGAAGGAAAGTGAGAAATAACCCCTTAGTGGGATTGTCACACCACAATCCCTTCTTCTCCATTCCTTCTCTCAGGATTTTTGGCATTCATGCACACATGCCTGGAATGATTCACAAGCCAAGTCACTGAATCCGAGGGTCAAGCCATGTGAGAATGCAGTGCTTTAACCACCATACCACCAGCTCCAAAACTTTTTAAAACCTAGGAATAAGTTTAACCAAGGAGCTGAAACATCTCTTATAATGAAAGCTATAAAAAAAATAAGAAAAAAAATTGAAAAATATACAACAAATGGAAAAACATTCCTTGTTTATGGATTGAAAGAATCAACAAGGGTAAAGTATTGATACTAAAAAAGATACTAAACAAGATAATCTACCAAGTCACTATAATTTCTATCAAAATAAGTTTTTTTTACAGAAATAAAAAAGAAATCAAAATTAGTCTGGAATCCTAAAAGACTTGTATCTCCAAAGCAGTACTGTGCTAAAAGAACAAAGTTGGATATGTCTTACCATATGACTTCAAATACATTACAAAGCCATAACAACCAATCAACATGGTACTGGTGCAAAAATAGACACATAGACATAAGAAACAGAATAGAGCATCCAGAAATAAAACCAACAATATCCAACTAATGGTATTATGTACTGCTGGCAGGAATGTAAATTAGCTCAGCCACTATGGAAAACAGTATTGAAGTTCCTTAAACATCTAAAAATATAACTATCATATGAACCAATAATCCCACACTTTGGTATTTACTCAAAAGGACAGAAAAATGCTCAGTTCAAGAGACACTAGAATATCCATGTTCATTACAACATTATTCACAATAGCTAAAATTTGGAATCAACCTAAATGCAGCTGATGAATGGATAACATATGGCAAACATATACAATAAAATACTACCATGCCATAAAAAAAACAATGATATTCTGTCAGATGACACAAGTAGATGAATCTAGAAGATATAATGTGAAATGAAATAAGTCATGCTATGAAAGACAAATACTGAATATCTCCACTTAATATATATTGGATGTCAGGGCCAGCAGGTAGCATAGTGGTTAACGTGCTGGATTCCCATGTGGCTGACCACAGTTCAAGTCCTGGACCTGGTGGCTTGAAACTCACATCAGGCATGTGTGCATGCATGCCCCAAATCCTGAGGTGAAGATGAAAGAGAAGGGATGGTGATATGATCATCCCTCCTGGGGGATGATTTCTTGCTTTCTGTTTCTCTGTCTCTGTCTCTCCAGCAAGTACATGTGCCCTATAGAATTTCTCTCTTTCTCTCTCAAAAAAGTATACACACACACACACACACACACATGTGTGTGTGTGTATATATATATATATATATATATATATATATATATACCATCTGTACTCTGTGGCAAAAACCAAAGGACTCAATGACATAGAAACAGAATAATGGTAGAGACTAACAGAGAGTGGGAGGAGGAATCATGGTATATGATTGATGGATATACATAACCAAGGGAAACAGGTTATGAAATGTTATACCACAACAGAGTTGAAAAGGTTGTTTTCAATCTAATATATACTCTACAAAAAAGAAAAGACTAGTAGAACAAATAGCAAATGTATACAACATAATTTAATGTTCAATGTTGAGGTAAGGAATATGTTTATAACCTTGATTTGATTAGTACACATTGTATGCATGCTTTTTAAAAACATTCTGTACCCCACAAATATGTACGATTATATGTAAATCTGAAATGATAATTTTAACAAATGTTTTTATTTAATTTTGACACTTGATAGCCTAGCTAAATATATGTTTGAGTAAATCTTACAGCACAGTTTGGAGCTGTATGTATATAAGTTTAATGAGGACAAGAAATTTTTCTATTTATTTCCCAATACCTAGCATATAGTAGACAGTGGTGAGAGAATGAATAAAGGAACTTCTATAGTTTGGACATAATCCAAGTTCACCAATGCATAACAACGTAATTAGGTCTGTCTGTCATTTTTTTATGACTAGACAATATGATTGATAATCTAGAAAGTATAAAATCCAATTATTTGAGACTATAATGCCAAAATAGATAAAATTCTTATACTTTACCAAGAAGGAATGGAAAATTAAAGAAAATGTTGTAGTCTTGATTTGAATTATGCTAATTATAATGTTGTCATCATCTCTTAAATTAGTAAAATATTGCTTCTACTTTTAATGTTACCACCAATACAACCGGCCTGAGTGAAATAGGTAAGCTAGTTTATCATAACTTGAAAGAGCTCTGTATTTGTATTATATAAAATGCATGAGCCAATAACTCTGAGACTGGAATAGTGCATCAATCCATAATGAGAATTGCTTTTAATTTAGTCATTGATAAGTGAAAGATAACTCAATATTCATCTTCTAAGAAGGTTATTTTAATGATGATCCAATTGTCCTTTCTGAATAATAAAGTCAACTACTCAGGCAATCATGCCATATTCTAATCCCAGTGAAAATGAGCGTGTCTAAATCACATTAGGTAAGTGCCAATGAGGCATCCTCATAGTTTTTCTTAAGTCCCACGGCCTTATACCATTCTAAGGCAAACTCCATGACATTACACATAGAGGAATTATATTGGAAGTCTATTAATGCAAACATCATTATCATAATATAACAACTGAAATTGGCACCATCATCTTGTATACAAAGGGCAGAATACTGTATTTCACTTAATTAACATTAAGCTTTTAAATTTGTATTTTATTTATTATTATTATTGTTGTTGTTATTATTATTGTTATTATTTTTAAGTTTATTTTAGGGCACACAAGCTCACCAGAGAGAGACAAAGAAAGAGAGAGAAATTAAGAAAGCCAGCCATCAGGTTCAAGACTAGAACCATGGTCAACCATGTTAAGAGTCCAGTGCCTTGACCACCATGCTACCTGTTGGCCCCATAATTTCATTAACTCTCAAATTGTGAGTATACATTTTATATCCTAATCTCCCATCTGCTTGCATAGAAGTTGAATTATAAGGTAATTGCAAAGTAGTTGTCCTATTACTATTTAATCCTCAGCAGAAAAATGAAACTCTCTCTGCCTCCTACATAATATTCTTCAGGTTTGAAAACAGCTATCATTCTTCAGCCTCCATTACATATCTCAACAATCTCTACTCTTCCAATTTGACTTTCCTTCGTTCTTCATTTGCTATTGTTAATGCAGACTGCCTTAGAATTCATTATGTTGGGGAACCAGCAGTTAGCGTAATGGCTATGTCACTGGACTCCCACGTAGTCGGCCGCGGTTTGCGTCCTGGACCTGGTGGCTTAAAACTCACGCTGGGCGCGTGTGCGTGCATGCCCAAGATCCCGAGAGGAGAATGGAGGAGAAGAGATTGCGGCGTGACCATCCCCCCGGGGGGTGATTTCTCGCTTTCTGTCTCTCTGTCTCTCTCTGTCTGTCTGGCGAGCGCACGCGCCCTATAGCGAAAATCTCTCCAAAAAAAAAAAAAGAATTCATTATGTTAAACTAAATGCAATTCTTCAGATATGGGCTGACTACCTAGTTATTCTGTTATTTGTATGGACATTTGTGCCTCCATGATAAAGTTCTTTAAAAACTGCTTTTGGGACCAGCTCATGGCAGAATGGTTAAGTAGCTGGATTTCCACATGACTGAGCACAGTTCGAGTCCCAGAACCAGCTGCTTAAAACTCATGCTGGGTGCATGTGTGAGCATGCCCAAAATTCCAAGAGAAGAATGGAAGAGAAGGGATTGTGGCATGGCTATCTTCTTCCAAGAGATTATTTCTTTCTGTCTCTTTGTCTTTCTCTGTCTCTCCAGAAAGTGCAGACACCCTATAGAAACATTTCTCTAAGAAATCCAAACAAACTGCTTTCATCTTTTCATTTTTCAGTGAAACTCCATCATCACTTCGTGGTTTTCAGGAACAAAATTCTATAACCCCTTTTTGTGTTAATTCAGTCAATCTTGCATTTGGTCCTATTAAACTATCAGAAAGGCATTGCAGTAGAGTTGAATCTCTACATTTAACTTTTTGATTTCAGGAAAAGACTGATGAGTCTATCTTGAAGGCTCCTTCCTTCACTTCACTTCTTTGTTTTGTTTGTTTATTTGTTTTGTTTTTGTGTGTGCATGTGTGTGTGTGTGTGTGTGTGTGTGTGTGTATACCACAGGAAGCATTCCCCCCTTTTCAGGCAACAAAGACAGCCTGACTTTTCTATTCCTAACTGCCAATGAGTGCATTAGTGTTTTATTTATAATTCTTATATTCTTTCCAAAAAGCTTCAACGATTGTTTTTGTGGGCTACTTAAATTTCAGCATAGAAAGCTAGATACAGTTTTATAGTTATGCCTGAGAGGTTCTATTTCAAAATGTTTTAAGGTGTAGAAATGTAAAGTTATAGAGCTAAAGTGTTACAGTGAAAGAGAAAGATCATATCATGATTTTATCACACACAAATGACAATCAATCTAAATACACATGTTCAAAAGAGGTAAATACCTAAATTCCTAGTTTTACTCAAAATAGAAGACCCTTAATATTCTATTTGAAATGCATTGTATAAATCATAAGTAATGAGTGAATTACTAGCATGTTCTCTGTGTTCAAGATGTTTACAATATGTGTGGGTGGTGATATTTAAACCTTCTAAAAACAACAGTTTAGGTAATAATAACAATCACCTTCACAGACATGATTTTATTTAATTTCCCCAATAGCTATGTGACTTAAGCCTCCCTAGTACTATAATCTATACTTTAAAAATTGGGAATCTGGGGCCAGCAGGTGGTGTGGTGGTTAAGGCATTGGATTCTCTCATGGCCAACTGAGGTTTGAATCCTGGACCTGGTGGCTTGAAAATCACGTGTGTGTGTGCCCAAAAACAGACAGTAGAATGGAGAAGGGATTGTGGCATGGCATCCCCCTCAGGAGTGATTTCTCATTTTCCTCCTCTCTCTTCAGTGAACATATACACCTGATGGCAAAAAATGTACTATATTGCATTTGAATTTCTTATCAACTTCCCATTGGTATTTATAATTTTTAGAGGTTGAGGTAAGTACATAACTATAGATAGAAATATTGAATATAAACTACATATATTGTAGTATAAATTATCCTCATCAGTTGATTGCTAGTAAATATTTTTTTAATTTAAATTTATTTACTTACGTTCATTCACTGTACATCATTACAACATACAAAATGAGATTTTCCATCCAGAGTACACTGTATATTGGCTCAATCAAGCACATCAGTAAACATGTTATCATCAACAAATAATTTTCCATTTCCTGTTTCCTAATGTTTTGCTTTTTTTTTTCCCTCATCCTTGATTCCCTATCTCTTGCCCTCTGCCATCTCCCACTCTCCTCCCACACTGTCTCTGGTATCTATGTTTTCTTTCTATACTGTTTTCCCCCACATTTTATTGAGACACTAAAGATCTTCATTAATCTAAATGTTTTCATAGCAAGCACAGCTGATATATACATTTCCATGAACACAAGTCCAACTTTAGGCATAAGCTTCAGTGAGTAGAATGAACATCCTATAAAGTAGCACCTCGCTGGGGCTATATATCATACTGCAGTCATTGAATTGGTATTTTTTTTTTCTGAAACTTTTTTTTCAACTTAATTTATATTCTTTCCCTAAGCATTGTCACAGCATACAAAATGTGATTTCCCATCCAGAATATACTGCATAGCGGCTTAATCATGCATATTATTATCATAAATTTTCCATTTCTAGTTTCTAGAATTTTTCCCCCTATTTTTTTTTTTTTTTTTGAGAGATTTTTCGCTATAGGGCACGTGTGCTCGCCAGACAGACAGAGAGACAGAAAAGCGAGAAATCACCCCCCAGAGGGGATGGTCATGCCACAATCCCTTCTCCTCCATTCTCCTCTCGGGATCTTGGGCACACACGCACATGCGCCCGGCGTGAGTTCTAAGCCACCGGGTCCGGGACACGAACCGCGGTCGACTACGTGGGAGTCCAACGACATAGCCATTACGCTAACTGCTGGTTCCCTTTTCCCCCTATTTCTGACCCTCTGTGCTTTCCCACCCTCTTCTCACACTATCTCTGGAGTCTACAATTGTCTTCCATTCCTTTCCCACCCACATTGTATTGATAACACACTTTCTTAAATAATCTACTTTTGATAGCAAGTTCACGATACTATTAAGAAAACCAGTTTTAACTTAGATCAAAGAAATGCTAAGGAACTTTAAAGCCAGGAAACAGGTTAGGATTCTGATCGAATGACAGGTACATGAACCTATCCACATCTCAAGACAGGATTGCTAGTAAATATTTAAAAGCAGGTACTTAGGGGAGATGGGGAAGGGGATGGGGTGGATGCTAATTTGCAGCTTTTATCTATTTCCATGGTATAAATACTTTTACCATAGCTGATTTCAAGCTACCAGTAAGATGCCATTGAGTATCTCCATGAGCTTGTATAATCTGCTGCCAGACCCCAGTGATATTCTCTGTTCTAGAACATCTCATCTAAATTAGTCACACATTGAGTTGTCATCCATTGTTTTATGAGGAATCATTTACATATAGTAAATGACATCAATTTAAAGTGTACAATTCCATGATTTTTGAAAATAGTATAGATCTATGAAACTACCAATAATATTAAATGTAGATCACTTTCATTGTACCTCATTTCAAAACACTCCTGTACTTTTTTCCTGGAAACCACTGATCTGGTCAGATCAGTTCACATTTCATATAAATGAAAATACACGGAACCTACTTTAGCATTCGCCTTTTATTTTTAACTCAGAATACAAATTTTGCAATTAACCGTGTTATAGTTTATATCAATAATTCACTATTATTTACTGTTTAACAGTATTCCACTATATGGATATACCACAGTTTTTATTTCATTCATTTGTAGACAAACTTTTGAAGTATTAGTTTTTAACTATTGGAAATAAAGCTGTTATGAATAGTGACATATATAAATCTTTATGGAAACATGCTTTCATTTCTCTTGAGTAAATATATAGACATATAATCACTGGTAAGTGAATGCTAAACTTTTTACCAAATTATCTAGGTTCCCAATAGTAGCCTTTCTTTTTTAGTTCAATGCTGTACTAGTGATTAGTAATTCTCATAGTTCTAACTGGCATTGCCCTGATTGTTAATGATGCTGATCAGTTTTCTATGCTGTTATTTTTTTCTATGTGTTTATTAGCCATTTGTACATATCTTTTTTTCAAGAGTCTTTGCAAATTGTTTGCTCATTTAAAAAACAATCAGGTGACTTGTCTTCCTATTCCTGAGTTGTAAGAATTCTTGACATAGGTTAGTACTAGTAAAAAACATTTACTTTTAATTTTTCACAAAAGAGTAAATAATATTAGAAGCTTAACATGAATTATGGAAAAATAATAATAATCCTGCACATTTAACAGTACTTTTCTAGCATGTTCACGTATCTTTTCATCTTGATAAGCGCAATAGTTTTGTGAGGAAGGAAGAATAGTTATTGTCACTTTCAGAATGAAAAAAAATTTTTTTATATCTCAGGTAGTCAGTTTTTTACTGATAATCATATGGGTTTTGGAATTGTTAATAGATGACCCAAGTTCAAATCTGTGTCTCAACAATAACAGAGGGACTTTGATCAGGTTTAGTTGAGAATTTCTAAAACTCAGCTTTTAATTAGTAAAATGTGAAGAATAATAGTGTTTAAATCAAAGAACATTGTAAGGATTAAATAAGATCATGTTTATAAAAGATAGCTTTATATAAGTTATAATTAAAGAAAGAATGTAGGTCCCATAGCTGTTCAAACAAATTGGTGAAGGAAACGAAGGGCAGGGATGATCATATACAATTGAGAGAATCATAAAGATGGAATATAAGAGCCTCATACTTTTAGTCTTTTTTGTTTGTTGTTTGATTGATTGATATTGTCACTTTATTAATGAAGAGAAAAACTTGTCTGAAAATAAAGTCCAAATGAAGCAAAACAGTATCAAAAACTAGAGAGATCCTTTCAGATATGAATTTCCACATCTGTACTTCATCCCTGAATTCATATCACCCTTGTGGCAGTAAAATTCCCCTATGTATACCAGGCTTGATTCAATATTATTTGGAGAGCAGAAGAGCTATAACATAGCTACCCTGTGATGATTTGGTATAGAAGTAGGACACACACAAGAGGGGTGTTGATTTGATCTAAGCAAAACTAATCTGGGGAATTCAGTATTGGAATAGTTGCAGAACAAATCTAACTTTGTGTTGGGTCTTGATACACCATCACAAGCATAAACAAACTCTAGTTAGTAAAAACACATTATCTGTTCAGCTACCCAGCACACGTAAGCATTCTTTTTGCCAGACCAGGGGCTTCTCTGACAGTGTGGTGTTCTAAGTCAATATGGTTGTCATTGCCCCTCAGAAAGGAAATCCTTCTCTTATGTCCATAAAGAGCTATTTTTTGAATGATAGAATTACTTGTTTTGATCCCCATCCAAAATAATTTTGACTGGCAGATATGAAAACCTAAGTATGCAGTCATAAAAAAAGAGCAGAGACATCAAGAGACAACACATAAAAAATAGAAAACTGGGGACAGCAGGTGGCATGGTGGTTAAAATGCTGGACACACAATGACCAACCGTGGTTCAAATCTCGAACCTGGTAGCTTTTTTGTCACTTTTCCTTTCTCTCTCTATCTCTATCTACCAGGTCAGAGTTTTTAAAAAATAATTAAATTGATCATTTAAAAAAAAAAGAAAAGAAACAGAAAATATCCAATTTGGCTGGTTCATAGTGGATGAACAGGTAAAGTAGCAAGAGTAGAAAGTTCTTTTAAGGAAAAGATGTAGAGATTCCAGGTTTGAGGCTGTGAAGCCAGGAATTCCTTTCTTAAATAAGGGAGAGCCAGGGGCCAGCAGGTGGCATGGTGGTTAAGGGTGCTAGACTCCTACATGGTCGACTGCTGTTCGGGTCCTAGACCTGGTGGCTTGCTTTTTCACTTTCTCTCTCTTTATCTCTCACTCTGTCTCTATCTGGTCATATTAAAATAAATAAATAAATAAAGTTAATAAAAATAATTCTTAAAAAAAAAATAAGGGAGAGCCAGAGAATAGGTTTGAGTTGGAGAACTCCCTCTTCATAATTTGAGGTACAGGATGGCTTACTGGTGGAAAATGGGCAAGAAGAAACTACATATAAGGCTCTGGCAATAGTTTAAACAGTAAGAAAAATTAGAATCAGAATCATAGCAATAGGATTCAGTAGCAAAAGTATCTAGAGAGATGGAATCTGTAGATCTCACATGATTGATACTGAGGCCATAAGAGGAGTCAGAGGTAACTTCTGGATTTAGACTGCATCTGACTGAAAGATAGATTTTACTGCCATTCACCAAGCAAAGACCTACAAAACAGAGGAAGTAATGCTTTGCTTTTTCGGTGATAGGGTCAAGAGTGATGAGAAGTTAATTATGGATAGTATGAGGTACAAGAAGTCTACCCAAAGAGCAGGCCATTAAACATAAATAGATGGTTTAAGAGCATTTAAAATGGGAAGGTTCTTTTAATTCACAGTTACTTGGGGAAAAATGTGTGTTCTGTTTTTTGCTGTTTTGTTTATGGCTGTGCCACATTCAATACCTGATTTCTTTATAAGTCTCACAATTTATTCTAGGTCCTCAGCCTATGGTTTGTGTGACCTGTGTAGTTACATGAGAGAGCCCAAGAAATACAAAGGAGCAGAGAACAAAATAGAACATTAATCTATAGATAATTAAACAGGGGCACTTAAGACCTAACACAGCAACTGAAAGTTGTCCACCGGACTTGTGAGTCCACTCAGAATGACCTCAGACAAATTTGGCACACGGTCAGACACTAAGAAATGAGCAGGATTTCGGCTGCCTTTTCTCTCTCTCTCTCTTATCAATTTTATAGCTTTAAAGTAACATATGAATGATTAATTCAGTCTCAAGAGGCTAGCTGTGATCTAATTCACAGAGGCTCTCTGAAATAGAAAAGAGAAACAAAATCAGAGATATTTGGGAATTCTACCAAGGCTCAAATAAAATGGCACATTTATTTGATTTATCCTTTTGCATCCATATTTATGAATAGGTGTACTATTTATACTGATTGCTAAATGCCTTGAAAATGGAAAGAAAATAAAGGCAACAGTAAAATAGTGGTGGATCTAAGGACATGCCATTTTTATTTTTACTTTAGCTGAAACCACTGACTTTGCTTTTTTAGGACATGATTAAGACTGCCAAAGCATCTTTACCCCTCCAGCATCTACTACTAACTTGAGCGCACTAATTAATAGATGCAAAGTCAGGTAAAGAGAAGAAGGGAAAGAGAACCTTGTGTGCTTTGGAAAAGCAGTATATGAAAGCAGATAAGTTTTCTTCTCATGGTCAAGGAGAAGATGGGCATTCTCAACATTTTCTAAAATGAATTAATGCTGTTAAGGTAAACCACTTTGAGGACCAGCAGATGGTGTCACAGTTACGTCACTGGACTCTGGTATGACTGACCGTGGTTCGAGTCCTGAACCTGGTGGCTTAAAACTCATGCTGGACGTGTTTGCATGTGTGCCCAAAATCCTGGGAGGAGAATGGAAAAGGAGGGACTGTGACATGACCATCTCCCAGGGGTGGGGGTGTAGTTTCTCACTTTCCCTCTCACTGTCTCTGTGTCTCTCTCTGGTGAATGCATGCACCCTAAGGCAAAAACCTTAAAAAAAAAAAAAAAAGTAAACCACTTTGGCTTGAGATGGGGCCTCTGTACTCACATACTTGGGTTCCCATGAATAAACCCCAACCTCACTTGGAAAACGACTTCCTTAGTGAGTCGCTAAGTTACAGTCAGTCACAGCAGCCACACTTTAGTCAATCACAGAAAGCCCTCCCTGTAGACTGTTAATGCAGCCTAACATCGAGCTGGAACCAACCTCATTCTCTACCTCATTTCCCCACCCTGTCTTCATAGGTCACTTTCCCTTTCCTGTACACGTCACTTTCCCTTTCCTGTACACGTCACTTTCCCTTTCCTGTACATGTCACTTTCCCTTTCCTGTACACGTCACTTTCCCTTTCCGGAACATAAATAACACCTGACCTAGAGGCTACCTAGAGTTTCTTAGAAGCCATGCTGGGGGCTCCCATTTCAAATTGTGTTTTTTTTGCTCAGTTAAATTCTCCTAAATAAAATTGTCTGAAGGTTTTCTTTTAACAGTGCTACTACTTCCCAGTGCAGCGTCTACGTACACATTGAAGAGTATGCTGGCTATGAGGACGCACATGTATTTTGAATTGGCAGGAGACAAGCAAGGACAGAACTGAATGAACCAGTTCTGCGTGTCACCACGTCCATTATGAACACAATTTAGAGGTTGAAATTACAATTTAAGAACCAATAAGCAAACAGCACTTGCTGACAGTGTTATTAAGAAAGCAATTTTTAGATACAAAATGAATATACTGACTATATAATAGTTTTAATATTACTCTGTAATTTCTTCTGTGTTTCTCAGAATTTATTACCCACATTTTCTGGCTTATAAATAGTTTAATTTTTGAGCACTTAAAATGTTCTAGGTGAACTGAATTAGCTGTGCATATTCATTAAACATTTTAAATAAGGTACTGATATTACCTGCTTTACCAGTTTGAGGAATAATATTTTTTAAAGGTCTGATATTCAAATTATAGTGATGTTTAGCGCTTTTCCTCTTTTTCTGGGATTTTTCTCAGTAGGCCTTCAGGATATATGCAGGAGCCTGAAAATCAGCCCTTATATAACTAGCCTTGGGCTCCTGCCAGGAGAATAGGCACTGATAAGCCTAAATAAACTATTTTTTTTTCCTTTGAGAGGTTTTTGCTTTAGGGCACATGTGCTTGCCAGACAAAGAGACAGACAGAGAGACAGAAAGCGAAAAATCACCCCCCAGGGGAGATGGCCACGCCACAATCTGTTCTCCTCTCAGGATCTTGGGCACACAGGCACACACGCCCGGTGTGAGTTTTAAGCCACTGGTCCGGGACGCAAACTGTGGTCGACTACATGTGAGTCCAGCGACATAGCCATTTACGCTAACTGCTGGTCATGATAAAACTATTTTCAAGACAGAAAAAAAAAAAGGGTGAAACTTCTTTTTTCTTCTGAATTTCCTGTGGGCTATTGATACTTCCTGTTAAACAATACCTTCCCATTAGCACTGTAAACATTTCCAAGGGACTCTAGCATTTGGTCACAAAAAAAGCATTTAAATACACCCATGTTTTTGTCAACATCCAGCATTTCCACATTAAGGGAAATATCAATATTAAGTTGGTATCTTACATAAAAGTATTCTACATACAAATAGGAGAATATTTAAGTATTCCGCGTGATTTATGTAAAAGAAAATGTGAGATGTTGTAGAGTTTTCCAGAACAACAACAAAAAGAAAAAAAAAAAAAAAAAAAAGAAAGGAGGGGAAAAAAAGGCTCTAAATCAAACTTCTCAGGTTGAGTCCAGCAAAAGAAGATGCAGACCTTAGCAGCTTTTAGACCAGAACTAATTGCCTTCAATAGGGAAAACTCACAAGGCCGTAAGCAGTGGTAGATGTGAAGGTCCTGAACGCCTCATTGGAATCTACAAGAACACATAGAAGTCTGACATGACCAAATATTAGATTCAGAAAATGGATCCCTACTTTAAGTTGTGGGCCTTCTAAGATCTACGCTTAGGAAAAAGTAGTCTCTCCTCTGGTAGGACCCAAGATTGAGGTACAAACCTTGAGATGATAGCCATATGATATTACCAATGACTTTGACAACCTAGTAGCAAGATCACCACGACAGCACTAGCCCTGCCTTGACACAATGTTGAAGACCATTTGGAAGACTAGACTACAAGTGTATTTATTGACCATGGAGCTTGGGTTGTGCCTAGTTTATATATAACTTAGAAGGAATTCAATTCTCTGGGAGACAATTTAGTAGTCAGTCAGTCTTATATAAGTTACTTCTTAAAAACTCAATCTACTTACAAAGATGGCCTCTAACCCTTGGCTTGATATGCTTTATTATTCATAGTTTGTAGTATTTCAACCCCCAGGGGCAGCCATAGTTGTGATTATGGGAGACTGTTTTAAAAATGTCAATATTGAGGTCAGCAGATGGCATAGTGGTTACATCACTGGATTCCCACCTGGCCAACTGCAGTTCAAGTCTTGGACCCAGTGGCTTAAAATTCACGCTAGGCGGGTGTGGGTGCATGCCCAAGATCCCAGGAAGAGAACAGAGAAGAAGGGATTGAAGCAGCATGGCCATCCCCTCTGGGGCATGATTTCTCACTTTTGGTTTCTCTATCTCTCTCTGTCTTTCCAGTGAGTACAAGTACCCTATAGCAAAAATCTCCCCACTCTCCAAAATAAAAAAAAAAAAAAAAAAAAAAAAGAAGAAAGAAGAGGTGAATATTCCCCAGGGTCCAGAGTAACTGCAATTTGGAAGAATATCCTGGGAAGAACGCATTTTCAAGTCAAAAAAAAAAAAAAAAAAAAATAGTAATAAGATCAGTATCCTTGGGCATGACTCAAAGATGAAGCAAAGATTAACCAGGACTTAGAGCATTGCTTCTAGCCTTTTTCAGTGGCTGAGTGTTATCTTGCAGGCAGGCAGACAGAGCTGTACTGTAAGGATTACTTAGTCTCTCTTCTTAGGACCCATTATTAGCAGCATCTTCATTGTCATGTACTAGTAGGATATCTTGATGGTGTTGAGTAAGAAGGAGAGAGAATCTGGATGCATAGTGGTTCCATTAACAGACACTAAAATAGCTGGCATCTCTTTCTCATCACTCTGGTCCTGGTAGCAAGTCAGTCAGTCTGACATATTAGTTAAGAAAACTCTTCGCTTGTGAGTATTGTGTTTTCCCCAATTTCAACATCCAACTGAATGTGATATAGATTTACCCATCCAGTACACTACTCATGTATTGAGGCATCTGCAATTGGTCAGCCTGTTCCTGCATCAAAATCTGAGCACTGGATAATTTTGATGTTTTAAGGAAGTGGTCAGCTATATTCCTGCCCAAACGTTATTATTTTGGAGCTCTCATTATCCTTGCCTTATAAATAGTCTGTGCCCTTTCCTAATACCTTCTCTACCATTTACCAAGTAGTCAGTCCTTCAGTGAAAATCCAATGGGTTTCTATACCACTATTGTCCATATATTTGTGTGTATGTGTGTGTGAGAGAGACAAAGAGAGAGAGAAAGAAAATTTGTGTATGAATTATCAGGTAGCATGGTTTAATATTCCCCTCAATGGAGCTAACTTCTTTCTGACCCTCTAAGACCCTTATTCACAACCTACAAATTCAATCCAGGTTTTCTCAGTCTCTGAAAATATGTAATTTCTCAGGACTTCATAGGACTAATTTTCATAAAGTGTCCAGTCATCCCAATCACCAGTGACGCTGCCTAAAGTAGATATCCTCAAGATTTATCCCATCCCCAAGGTGGGTTGTTGGTCTCTAATCTGTTGACTAGACCAACCAGGAGTCTATGGTTGGTCTTTAGCCAGATGCCTAATATCAACTGTCATGAAAACAGGGCAAACAGCCAAGGAGCACTCTCACAAAACCTGCTGGAGCAGTGTCATTGGGGAAAATGAAAGGAAATATGTAATAGGTGTGTAAGTCCCTATTGCCTCTTACATGCTGGGTTTGAGAACAATGATTTAGCAACACAAAGCATCAGACTCTGGGCAAATGACTCTAATGCATCAGCTGTGGAGCTTTTATGTTGCATGATGAGAAAAGCATCTGCCCATGCTGGTTTGATGGGGGACTGAGATGCAAAAGTAACAGCACAGATTTGTGTTTTGGGTCATATCCTGCAACTCAACTTTTATGGTTGATGGTAAGAACCAGCCCCTCCCTTGACATGATCAAGGAACCAGTCTCAAGCCTTTCAATTGTGGTTGTATAACATGACAAACTAACAATTCATTAAATTGATATCTATGGTTGAGGAAGCACCAGCCTTATTTTTTAGTTTTAATGGAGGACTAGGGTCCAGACCAGGATTGATTGCCATGATCACTGGGCTATACCCAGTTACTATGGAGCTTGACAAAGCTAGTTTGTAAGGATTAGTCCTGAACAAATTAACCTTTTCCTCTCAGGGTTTTAAAGCAGAAACTGTAAATGTCTTCAGCACATTACTTTAATGAACAAAATAAAATAAATTAAGACATAGCTGGTACTATGGTGAACAAGACAGGAACCCATCTAAATGAGGAAGTCATTGCCCAGCAACAACTGTTATTCTCCTGTGAGAATGTAAGATTAGTATTTCCAGGTCTTTCTAATATCAAGAAAGCAAGACATATAAAATATGAAATCAAGAAAAAAGGGATCAAGAAAGAAGAAATGTGGAGATTGATATCAAATGTGATTATTTATTTATTTATTTATTTATTTATTTATTTATTTATTTTTGGAGAGATTTTCGCTATAGGGCGCGTGCGCTCACCAGACAGACAGAGACATAGAGACAGAAAGCAAGAAATCACCCCCCAGGGGTGATGGTCACACTGCAATGCTTTCTCCTCCATTCTCCTCTCGGGATCTTGGGCACGCATGCACACATGCCTGGCGTGAGTTTTAAGCCACCGGGTCTGGGACGCGAACCACGGTTGACTATGTGGGAGTCCAGCGACATAGCCATTATGCTAACTGCTGGTTCCCTCAAATGTGATTATTTTTAAAACAAAACGCTTCTTCAGACTGGGTTGAGTTTTTGATTCACTAATTTGCAATCTCCAATGACATATAGCTTGTATGGAGTTCCAAATCACTTAAAATGGGGGTAGGGAAAGTAAGGAGAATGTAGACCAATATTTGTTTCAATTCTCTAGTCGTCTTTCCCTTAAAAGATTGCTCTGTAATTCCCTTTGAATAGCCTCTTTTTAAGCCTAATCAGCATCTTCTAACCCTGTAAATCAGTCTGTTTCTTTGAGAAATGGCTTTATATCTGTTTGGAAGACTGAGTACATTTTACTGCTGCCAAGATTCCATATGATATTTCAAAGATATCATTTGCTGCCTCTTTGTTGCTTTTGCAGGTTTTTTATGCTACCATAAACATGAACAAGGGACAAAAGAACTTGTTTAGATAAAGTTCAGCCCTCTGGAGCTAAATCTGGAGTATTATTACAAAATACCATAAATAATGTCACTTCATCCTTGAGATGGAAGAAGGGGGTGTGGTGGTAGGCGTGCTTGAGTGGCAGCTCAATCTCTTCTCATCAGTTTATCAGTTTCCTGTGGGTTATCCCAGGGGCAAAGCAGAAGAATGACTTTGGAGAAGAAATAGGTCTCAAAATCTAGCCAGGGGTTTTAAGACGTGCAGTTATTTACCCAAAGATCAATAATATTTTTAATTTTAATTTTCAATTCCATTAAATAGAAGAATTCAAAACAGAAATAAACATGAGGGAACAAAAAAGTGCAAAGTCCTTTAGAGAAAGCATGTAGTAGAAAAATAAAATCAGATTCAGATAGGAATTCAGGGATCATTACTCCGAGGCAGAAGGTGTTACAAATGCAGGGATCATTACCTTGAAGTGAGGAAAATTAGGAAGAGAGAACTGAGAGAAAGAAATCATGTGAGCTTGTTTACACTAAGGCATTGACAAATTGTTCAGTGAAAAATGTGTCTCACTCATCTGTAAGCTTGTAACAACATCCATTTTAGAGATAGGAGAAAAATTTTAGGGGGTAGACTCACATTGATTGAGCATCCATAATCCAAAAATCTGAAATCCAAAATGCTGGTGATCAAAACAGTATGGTTCTGGCATACAAACAGACACATAGAACAGAGTAAAGAGTCCAGACATAAGACTACTGTGAACTGAACTTTCACAAGGGCACCAGCATATACAATGGACAAGTGAAAATCTGTTAGATGAATATTATTAAGAAAATTGGATATCCACATATAAAAAAAGGAAAAAAGAAATTGTGCTTTTTTTCTCACTACTTACAAAAATTAATTCAAAATGAATTAAAGACTTAACTATAAGATCTGAAAAGATAAGACTCCTAGAAGAAAACATAGGGAAAAAGTTTCTTGCCATTGGACATAGCAATGATTCTTTTTTTAATATGACCCCCAAAATTTAAGTAACAAAAGCAAAAATAAACAAGTGGGACTACATCAAATGAAAAATGCTCTGCATAGTAAAGGAAATAATCAACAAAATTAAAAGATAACTTACGGAATGAGAGAAAATACTTGCAAACTAAATATCTGATAAAGGGTTAATATTAAAAAATACCTAAGGAACTCATTTAGCTCAATTCCAAACAAATAGCCTAATTTAGAAAATGATCCGAGTATCTGAACAGATATTTCTCCAAAGAAGACATCAAAATGGCCCACAGGTATATAAAAAAGGTGCTCAATATCACTAGTTAGCAGAGATGCAAATTGTAAGCACAGTGAGATATCCCCTCATGCTTATTAGGATAGCTATTAACAAAAAGAAAAGAAATAACAAGCATTGGCAAGGGTGCTGAGAGAAGGAAATCCAGTACACCATGATGGGAAATGAATTGGTATAGGCATTATGGAAATTAACATAAGCTTTTCCCAAAAACTTAAAAATAGAACTACCATACCATACAACAATATCATTTTGAGGTATATATATTCAAAGGAAAGGAAATCAATATCTTAAATATCTAGACACCCCATAGGTTAAGGGAGCTGGATCCTTCATGGTCAACTGTAGTTTAAATCTCAGGTTCAGGGGCTAGGAAAACACACTGAGTACATGTACATGCGTGCCCAGAATACAGAAAAGATGGAAAAAGGGAGAAGAAGGAATTTTGGTGTGACAAGGCCCTGTTAGGGAGTACATTCTACCTATGAGACTCTTACCAGAGATCTTACCAGAGATCTCTTTCTCTGGCAAGCATGTATACCCTCTAAAAACTTCTAAAAAGAGAAAATGTGCACTTCGATGTTCATTGCAATAATATTCAAATATCCAAGATATGGGAAAAGCTTAGAATCCATCAGTGGATGAATAGGTAAAAGAATTATGGTATGTATGTATGATGGAATATTATTTGGTCATTGAAAAAGGAGGAAAATTCTGTCATTTGTGACAACATTGATGAATCTAGAAGATATCATGTTAAGGTAAATAAATCAGGCACAGATACACAAATAGTCTGTGATCTCACTTATATGTGGAATCAAAAAGTCAAACTCATAAAAATACAGAGTAGAATGGTGGTTGCCAGTGGCTGCAGGGAGGGGGGAGACAGGGGAAGATGTTGATCCAAGGGTATAAATGTTCAAATTTTCAATTATAAGATGAACAAGTTATGGGTCCTCATGTATGGCATGATGTGTTCATTTGACAGTGATAATCATTAAATAATAATACATAAAGCATCACATTATATACTTCAAGTAGACACAATCTTGTCAATTAAATATTCTAACATAAAAATATAAGTAAATGAAAAATATTATACAGACGAAACCTTTTGCTGTTGTGTTGCTATTTTTGTCTTAATAGAGTGGTAATCTCTCACTTAGCTTTATCCTTCCATAAACCATGGCAGTAGATGAGCAGCTATTTCTATTGCATAAATGACTGTGTGAGAGCAGGCGGTTCAGTCACAAAAAACAGGAACACTTGGGGTTCATGGTAGCCAGGGTTGTCAATGAGAGGAGATCTGGGAGATGGAGTGAACTGGGTGGCCAGTGACCTTAGGATTACGAGGCCAGAAAGTTCCTATCAGATCTGAGCTTGCTGTGAGTGGGAGATGGGGAAAGAGTACATATTACTTGGCTAGTAAAGACAGAATTCACTATGGGAAGAAATTAAGAGGAAAAATAAAAGATCACATTTCTGTGAGTAGATACACAGGAAGTAAAAATATGGAAAAAAAAGAAAAACAGAAACACAGAGAACATGACCCAGAAAAATAGAACAACAAAAAAAAAATCTGCCAATGATAACAAATATAATAATTGAAATAAATTTTTCTTAAGAGTGGAAAAAGCCCTGGCATAATATGACTATAATGGTTGGAACTAGCAGTTGGCGTAATGGCTATGTTGATGGACTCCCATGTAGTCGATCGCGGTTCGAGTCCCGGACGTGGTGGCTTAAACTCACGCCGTGGGCATGTGTGTGCATGCCCAAGATCCCGAGAAGAGAATGGAGGAGAAGGTATTGTGGCGTGGCCATCCCTCCTGGGGGTGATTTCTCGCTTTCTGTCTGTCTCTCTGTCTTTCTGGCAAATGCACATGCCCTATAGCAAAAACTTCTCAAAAAAAAAAAAAAAAAAAAAGACTACAATGGAGTAAAGTCAAAAGGATTCAATAAGCTTTTCAGTATGGAGAGAAAACAGGTACACTGGACTAAATAGACGGTGGCAAGGAAGACTGCAAGGATGAAGGAAGGGTATCAAGATAACGAGTGAAAGATGGGCAACACAAGACCTATTTCTCTAGAATTGCTCTATCTATTGCCCCCCCTTCCAAATCACTCCTTTGCAATGCATAGGAGTACCTTCTCTTTATCTATGTTTTTTGTTTGTTTGTTTGTTTTTTAAAGAGAGAGATTTTTGTTATAGGATGCATGTATTTGCCAGAGAGACAGAGAGACAGAAAGCAAGAAAACACTCCCTAGAGGGGATGGCCACACCACAATCCCCTCTCCTCCAGCCTTTACTGGGGACCTTGCGCACGCACGCATATGCATGAGATGTGAGCCTCAAGCCTCTGGGTCTGGGACCTGGCCATGTGGGAGTCCAGCACCTTAACCAATATGTGTCCTGCTAGCCCCTAGGACTACCTTCTAACACCCTGCATTTCTTTTTATCTTGAAGTCAACAGATGTGAAAAGACTTGCATGTCCTTTGAGAATTGAGTATATTTAGAGTTGGAGTCCTTGACCTTTACAACATTTACTCCAGAGAACCTATGCAATTTTAGAGTTGCCTTATTTATTTCCATTGGATCACAGGGGAATAAGAAGCAAACCTAACCAAAACAAAGTTAAACATGCCTCTGGGCGGTATCCTTATGCAGAGAAACCTTAAAAATCCAGAATCCAAAAAGGTCTTGACATTCTGAGTGCTGGGAACTACTTTCCTTGCTCAGGTTTGACAAAGGTAACTAAACAAAATATTCCCCCAGACATAGGATAGAATCTGTAGCCTCCCATTTCTTCTGCTTGTGTATGAGTAGTATAGAGATATAAGAGCTAAACTTGTAAAGACTATGAATAATATCGCAATATGGAGAGGCTGAACCTGTATAAACTTTGTTGTAACTTTTATCTTTGAATTACTTACCATGAGATCAGTTCATTTTGGAGAAATTCCCAAAGTAGATCTAGCCTGTGTTGTCCATATATTGCATCCAAATAGCTCCATAGAATGCTCCCAAGGACTGAAAGCACCAGGGCACTGATCTAGCCCCTAGGCAGAAAACCACTCATGACTCCCCACTAGAAAGTTGCTACAGATAACATCTTGGAGCTACCACTATATTCTGGAATGTTGGAAGATTTAATAAAATCATATGAAATTTTATCTCATAGTTTTCTTTGGTTGTTTTGAAACTATGTCTTTATTTCTCAACTCTTAAAAAAGAAACACTTTGACATAATATTTAGAGTACAACTACAGGAACCCAAGAGAAGTCGACAATCTGGTCATTATTATGTTGTTAACGAAAATTTTTAGAATCCTGAAATGGGCAGGTTATAAAATTATGTCTCTACAGCTATCATTTTTTTAGAGGTTTTTGCTATAGAGCACATGTGCTCACCAGACAGAGAAACAGAGAGACAGAAAGCGAGAAATTATTCCCCCGGGGGCAATGGCCACGCCTCAATCCTTTCTCCTCCATTCTCCTCTTGGGATCTTGGGCACACACTCACACACACCCGGCGTGAGTTTTAAGCCACTGGATCTGGACTAGAACCACAGTCGACTACATGGGAGTCCAGCGACATAGCCATTACGCTAACTGCTGGTCCCTCTACAGCAATCGTTTTTTATTAAGACTACTTCAGTTTATCAGGTAGAGGATAATCGTAGCTGGTTGAGGTAGGGATATTCTAAAATTTTTGTATATAAATAGAAATTAATTAAGTCTTTCATTGTGATTCTGGGCAGTCCAATCTGAATACTAGCAGATCAAAATCCTGAATTCCTTGGTTGACCTATAGTGGGTCCAGATCTGGATAAAAAAACCAAGGGCAGAGACAAGACCAAAATGATATGGTTAAAACTAGGTGATCCATTTGTCCTGGGCTAGAGACCTGGGAATGACATCAACAAGAGCCAAGATTGGATTTCAGTGAATATGCAGAAGGGCGATCAGTAACAAGGCTATCTTGAGTTGGAAAAAAGAATCAGATACAGAAACTTATTATTATTGTTATTATTTTTAGACTGCATTGCAGTTATCACTTCGATTTCCTAAGTCAGTTACACTTGGATGTGGCTTGTAGGGACATTATTTTTGATCAGGGCTGTGAGACTATTAAATATGTTCTTGCTCTCACTTTGTAGGTTCTGTATTTTAAACAGGTGGTGCGTTTACCCTGAGCACTTCTTCAAAAGAGCCTATCCACCCAAAACCTCCTTCAAGGGTTTCCGTGATGCATGCAACTCATTTGGATTTCTCCCTTACCCTGAATTATGATATGGCACATGTTTTTATAAAGTTATAATTCTTAACTCAGAATTTAGTGTAATTAGCTTTCATCCTTCCTCCCTGCCTCCATGTGCCACCTCACACATCTTTTAGAAAGTCACAAAGAAAGTTTGCTAATCACATCTGCAGGGCAAAAATATTAGGAAAAAAATGTTTCCCCTAATTAAGAGAAAATTGTTTTAAAACATGTTAGCACAAACATTAATATGCTTATCATTGTAAGTATCGGCTCATATAAAAAGGAAAATAAGCAATGTGCTTGTGAATTAGACTGGCAAACAGCCAAAACAATTTGACCAGGGATAGAATTTGTCCAGGCATTGGACACTGTTCTCGGTCTAACTCCTTTTCCTCCATTGATCCTGAATTGTGTGTTTCATGTCGTTTAGCAAGTGGCTAGCACTGACTTGTAGATGTAGTGATTCAGTGCTCAATAGACTCTTATTGTTTGTTTGTTTGTTTTAATTGCCATAAGGTATATATACCCTCCAGAGAGGTGAACCCTAGAGGGCATGGTTATGCCATAATGCCCTTTTCCTCCTTTCTCCATCCCATCAGGAGGCTGGGCATGCACACACAAGCACCAAGAGTGTTTTTTTTTTTTTTTTTTTTTTTTTTTGAGAGAGGTTTTTCGCTATAGGGCGCGTGCGCTCGCCAGACAGACAGAGAGAGACATAGAGACAGAAAGCGAGAAATCACCCCCCAGGGGGGATGGTCACGCCGCAATCCCTTCTCCTCCATTCTCCTCTCGGGATCTTGGGCACGCACGCACACGCGCCCGGCGTGAGTTGTAAGCCATCGGGTCCGAGACGCGAACCACGGTCGACTACGTGGGAGTCCAGCGACATAGCCATTACGCTAACTGCTGGTTCCCCCAAGAGTGTTTTTTAAGCTGCTGCAGCCAGGATTTAAACTCTGGTTGGCCATGGGGAAATCTACACCCAGTGCATAGAACTTAACGACTGGGCTACAAGGCCAGACTTTCCATAGAACTCTTAAAGGCTTTAGACTTTCATTTTGTCACCTTCAGTTTCTCTGTATCATAGATTAGATCATGCACACATTCTTATATTTCACTAGTTATTGCTTGGCATCTTGTTTCAGGTGCATATTTGTCAGGGAAGCGGGGGTACGAGGATGGGTGTGGATGTGTGTACATGTGTGAGTACATGTATATTTAAACTTCCTAAGACATTGCACACTGTTTGGTTGCATGTTTCATTTCTTTCTTTCTTTCTTTTCTTCTTTCTGAAAATTATTTATTTAGGGGCCAGCAGGTGGTAGAGCGATTAAGGTGCTGGATGCCCATGTGACTGACCAAGGCTCAGTTTCCAGACCCGACAGTTTTAAACTCACACCAGGTGCATGTGGGTGCATGCTAAAAATCCTGAAAGGAGACTGAAGGAGAAGGGATTGCAACATGGCCACCCCCCCCCCCCCCCAAGGGGGAGTGGGTGATGATTTCTCACTTTCTGTTTCTCTCTCTGGCAAGTACATGTACTCTATAGCAAAAATCTAAAAATAAATAAATAGATTATTTAATTAATTTTATTTATTATTATTACTTTAATTTGCTATAGGGTACATGCAGTCACCAGAGAGAGAGTGAAAAAATAAGATGTCAGGTCCAGGACTCAAACTGCAGTGGATCCACTTTTTAACTCTCTCCAATTTACTCACAGTAAATTGCTGGCTGGGTTTGTTCCCTAGGGAGTTATTCATCTTCAATTGTCCTGATGAGTAAATCATTAGACTTTAAACAATGCCTGGTGCCACAAGGGTGAATTGAGTGAGGCATTTGCCCCAGGAACAAAATTCAAGGGCCACCAAAAAAAATTCAGAAATGAAGATAAATAATATTCTAATGTAATGTTTTTGAAAATCAAAACAACATGGCTATTTAGCTTCTCCATTTGACTCCACAGTTGAATTCTCAAGAGCCACAGTTTTCTCAGGTTTTCAGGCCGTTATAACCATCTAGCTCACTACGTATACCCACATACCCTGAAAAGCATTGGTGGCTACGAAAATTAAAATAGCACACCCGAAATTACCATGCAGATAGTTCCATATACACTCCAGTCAGATGTGGAGTTGCTGAGGAATGTTCAGACATAATGCGTTCTTTCTTTCGAATCCCCTTGAATAGTAGTGCAGACAGGGACCAGCAGTTAGCATAATGGCTATGTCGCTGGACTCCCACGTAGTCAACTGCAGTTCAAGTCCTGGACCCGATGGCTTAAACTCATGCTGGGCACATGCGCATGCATGCCCAAGATCCCGAGAGGAGAAAGGAGGAGAAGGGATTGCAGCATGGCCATTGCCCCTGGCGGGTGATTTCTCGCTTCCTGTCTCTATGTCTCTCTCTGTCTTTCTGGCAAGCGCAGGTGCCCTATGCAAAAAAAAAAAAAAAAAAAAAAAAAAAACAAAAAAAAAAAACCTTTCCAAAAAAATATACATATTAGTGCAGACAGATAAATCCTACATGCTTCCTTGCCATTGTGTTTGCCTTTTTCTATTCATAAATGAAACCATATATAATTTCACTTTGGCAATCTTTCTAATTATTCTTTGCTAATACAATAGCAAATCACAGACAAATGACAACCGCGGGCACTGTTATCTCTGAACACACACAGAGAATACTGGATCATGGATTGGCAACGGCGTATCGGTAGGTCTCTCCTCCCTGTGAGTTTACAATGTATGGCTGCTTGGAAGATAAGAATGCTCCCACCCAAGCCAGACGGCTTTCCCCCTCTCCCTCCTTCAAGGAAAATTAAATGAAGACAGCTAACGAGCAGTTTTATTTTCTTTCAGCAAAGGTCAGCAATCCCACAGCAGCAAATTAATCCCAATTAGTAATGATATTTTGTCTTGATAAATGATGACACATTTGATTTACTGTGTTTCCAGGATGCAGGCAGCAAATGTTAATGATTTGGTTTGCTGGAAATTTATACTGTTGCTCATTTCCCATTTGCTGATCAGTTGCGGCTCGTGAAGACTTGGCTGCTTCAACTAATGAACTGAGGGCCTCGCAGGAATAATGGTGTGTTCTGCAGGCCTAATTTTATTTTTTTTTTTTCATGCCATCTGTAGAAATACAGGTTCCTCTCAGAAAATATCTCTAGCAGCCAGGAAGGAGTGATTATGATCATATCAATGTCACTTGTAATTTGTATTTCACTTGTTTAATGGCATCCCCAATAAATGAAGCTTTCTGTAGAGAACCAAACTAATTATAGCAAATTCGCGTGTATGTGCATGTGTGAGAGAGAGGAGAGAGAGAACTCATGAATAGAAACATACTTTCCTCATTTCCTTAAAATATTCTGATAGCAGTGATGTGGTGTACATAATGATTTATCTGCCCAGCTGGTATAGTTTTAAATTAGACCAAGGAGGATGTTTTTAGGAGGTCTTCATAACCAAACATGTCATCCCTTTGTTTGCAATAAGTGCAGACATAAGTCAAATGTTTTCACTGCCCCTCCCTTCCGGTTGCCAAATCAAACATTCTGTATTTTGAGGATTGCCTTAGGCATGTTTGACTCTCCACAGAGGCTGCAGAGCTGTCCCCTGAGGCTGTGAAAGTCAGACTGTGGGTAATCCCGGGACCAGCACCGGCCTTCTAAGCATCACCAAAGGTTCAAACTAACAGGAAGCCCTGGGGAAGGCTGGCTCTTCAGCCTCTGAAAGGCTGATGTGCATTTCACACATCAGATATCATCTTTGCTACAGAAAATTGATATGAGAAGCTGCAACTCCAGGCAGGCTGATCTCTCGGTTGTTTACATGACACAATACAAATGAAGTATGAGGGATCATTACCCAGCCTCATTTAAGAGCTGGAAATGTTAGAAGCCCCATTTAAAATCTCCTTCAGGGAAGTAGATGTTTTCCTCTCATTCTTAATCATTGTTCTTACTATCAACTAATATAAAATCAATAAACTTCACTTTTCTTGCTTAAGGGGACACTTGTTATCATGGTAAATTACTGAATTCACATTATGTATCTTCCATTCTCCTTTCCCTTCCTAAGGCTTCTCTTCCACCACTCTATTTCTGACACAACTGGCTTTTCACTCTGGGATAAAGTTGACATTCTCTGCTGTTTCTGGAATGCAAATGGTTGGGGAAATTTGACTATTTACTCTATCAAAAGTATATCCTTCTAAAAGGACTGACGCAGGAATAGATAGTCACAAGATTTTTTTTTTTTTTTTTTTTTTTTTTTTTTTTTTTTTTTTTTTTTTTTTTTGCCAGCTTGCCTATTTCAGTCATGTGCTCTGTTTTCTAGTCAGTGGTAAAGACTTTTCTTCTCATACTCTTCCCACAATGTCCAGGAGAGCAGTAGTTCTCTGTGTCAGTCTAGGTCTCCTAAGAAGTAGAGGGACCAGCAGTTGACTTAATGGCTATGTCGTTGGACTCCCATGGAGTCAACTGCAGTTCGAGTCCCAGACACAGTGGCTTAAACTTAGGCCAGGTGTGTGTGTGTTCGTGCCCAAGATCCTGAGAGGAGAATGGAGGAGAAGGGACTGCAGTGTGGCCATCCCTCCTGGGGAGTGATTTCTCGCTTTCTGTCTCTCTATCTCCCTCTGTCTTTCTGGCGAGCACATACACCCTATAGCAAAAACCTCCCTCCCCCCCCCCCAAAAAAAAAAGTAGACACCAAAGTGGAATTACATACATAATTGCATACATTTATGAGGATTTCACAAGGGGAAATGTTTATGTGAAAAACCTAGGAGTGCCTTCAGTTATTCTAACGTCAGTGTTTTAAGGCTTCTCTCATACTGAATATGATACAGGAGTGACATGTATTTTCCAGTTCCATCAGTGTTCCTCAATAAGGCATTTCTATCCACCTGCTACTTTTCAGTGGAAATCCCACATATTTTAAGGGATAAGAGTACAGAAGAAGATTGAAAATTTAATCTTTAATCCTAGGTTTATGATAGAACTTTATATTTTACCAAAGTACTTTCATACACATTATTGCTTTTGATTCTGACAACCAAGATGAATTCAGAATCATTCCTGACAAAAATATATACCCTGAATTAACCCATGTAGAAATATCAAAAACCGTCGTGAGGGACATTGTACAAAATAACTGGCTTATACTCTTCAACACTATTAAGGTCATGAAAGACAAACACCAAGAAACTATTCCAAATTAAAAGAGATTCAAGAGGATTCATAGTCAACTGCAACATGAGATGGTGACTAAATCCTATTTCAATTTTTCTTTCCACCAAAATGATCTTTAAAGGACATCGTAGAACAATTGCAAAATAGGAATCATTTCTCTTAGGTTTTATAAAAGTGGAAAAGCAGCCCCATAGGTGATGGCCATGCTGCAATCCCTTCTCCTCCAGCTCTCCCAATTTTTTTGGGATTTTGGTCACACATGCACATGTGTTTGGCATGGTTTTATCGTCACTGGGTCCAGGACTCAAATCTCATAGTCACCCATGTAGGATCAGCTGCTTTAACCACCATGCCACTGATTGGTCCACAAATATTATATTCAAAAAGCTATTATTTAGAGAATATGGCTACTGGGCAAATAACATATAAGGTAATTATATTATTTTTGTTACTTAAAACAATATTTTTCTTTCATTCATGAAAATATTTTTCTTTCATTCAAGCATGTATGCGTGCATATGAAAGAAAGAGACAGAATCCCCACAATAGGACCTCCTCTTGCCCAAATCTTACTTCCCCTTACTTTCTGTCCTATCAGACTCCTAGGCACATGGGCTGGAATTCAATGTGTTGCTGCCAGGGTTGGGATTTGAATCTTAGTCAGCCATGTAGACTCCAGCTTCTTCTGTACAGGGTTTAAACATTGCACTATGGCACTGACCCTGTTACTTTCTTAAAGTCTGAAAATATTTTAAAATAGAAATTCTAAGACAATACACTAAAAATTTGACATAAGCTAGGCAACCCCTTTGTCCCACTTTACAGACAAATTTGGCTCAGAGGAGTAAAAAATTCTTTTACTGAGTTACTTAATAGGTGAATATCAGATGCCAAACTTCAACTCAGACTTACATCCCATCCTAGTGATCTTTTTTAAATTTGTTTTTTAGGATTATTGCCACAGGACACATGTATTTTCTGGAGAGAGACAGTGAAAAAAAGAGAAATCACCAAGAAGAGGGGATGGCCACATCACAATCATTTCTCCTCCATTCTCCTCTTGGGATTTTGGCCACACACGCACACACCCATAGCATGATTTTCAAGCCACCGGGTCTGGGATTTGTACTGCAGTCAGTCATGTGGGAGTCCAACACCTTAACCACCATGCCACCTACTATTCCCATCCCAATGATCTTTTTATAGGCCAAACCTAGTGTCCCTGTGTATGTGAGAGCAGCAAAATGCCCAGAGAAATTAGATCCAGGGTTTACAGGCTCTTCGCTTGGTTTCACTCCTGTAATATCTCTGTCATTTGGCATAGTATTGCATGCTAACGTAACTGATGACCCTCAGAGAAGTTTGTCCCTTTCTGCGAAATGCTTAGGTCCTAGATGCCATTGCCTTAACCATCCAAAATGTGGTTAACTCCTCTATCTCTACCTGTAGAACCCTGCTCTTGCTCAAAGGGAATTTCAAGCCCTTACGCTAACAGATAAGTGTCTTGTCAGCCATGCTGTTGGCCTTGCTCTGCCATGTACCTGAGTGCCAACCCCTCTGATGTTGTTTTATTCCCTGATATCAAGTCCCTTCTTCATATCCTGTCCAGCGTATCTTATTTGCTTATGCCTAAATCTCTGCCTTTGTTTTTTCTAGTACTGTATCTTTGCTACGTCCTAATTACTCTAACAATTATCTTAGGGATTTAATTCTTATTTCTTAAACACTACTCACCAAGTTCATCTCCAGGACCTTGTGAGACATGACTGAACCTTCTGCTCCTATTCTTCATTTGTGTGCCTCTCTGTCAGGTTTTACAGGATCTAGACATTGGTGTTTAATTGTCTGTTTGAAGATCAAGTCTTCATTGTGATAGCTGTCCCTTGGGTTCCATTATAAACATCAATTATGGTCTCTTAATGTAACTCCGATTAAAGAGCTGAATTTGCTTCTGGTTCATTCCTTCTCTGAAGTTCAGCTTCAGGTCAACATACCCTTTACAATTTCCTTGGGTGCCACTGTTCTTATAACATTTCTCATTTCAATTCCATAGTAAAAACACAACTACCCTGAATGTTACTGGTTTCCAATGGTTAGCATTCTTTTCTGCACAGAACTTATCCTCTATTCTTTTAGGGACAATGTGATTTAGAGGAGAACTAGACTGAGTAGATGGTTTTGTTCCTAGGTTGCTATGTTATCTTGCACAAGTCATTTCATATCTTTGGACTTATATACAGTATCTGTCAGTAGAGGGAGTTATATTAAAGAGTCTTTGAGGTTTCTCTTAGCACTTATGGAATTTTGGTCTACCCAGTGTCAGACAGAAAACTCTCTGTGTTTTATAATGTGATTTTGATCTCACAAGGGGCTTATCATCATCAGAAAGTCAGGTAATGGAGCGCCTCCGTGAGGGCATTAAAGACCCCTCCCTGAACCCCTTTATGTCCCCAGAGAAAACGAACTGGAAACAGGAAATCTTACCCACTCCCCGATCACAACTGTGTTGAGTATGTCCCAACAGCTTACTGCATACTTCAGCCAAAATGTAGAATCATTTATAACACTGTGTATCAAGGGACTTTTAGCTACCGTGACTGTGGTAGTGGTGTTGATATGATGTAATGGAGAAGGGAGGAGTAGAGGGCTGTGTTCAATTTTATCTCTACTCAAAATGCTCTTAGTGCTCGTTACTCATAATGTGCTCCCAGGGAGACCATCAGCACTGCTATCACTTTATTAGAAATCTAGAATCTTGGGCCCTACCCTAGAGCTTCTTGATCAAATTCTGTCTTTTAACAAAATTTCCAAATGTTTCAACAGCACATTAAATTTTGAGAAGTACTTCTTAACTTGACAGGAGAAGATCCAAATGCGTGGGCCTTAAAACTTGCACAATTTTAGAAACTGTCTTTAAAATCAATGGCAATTTTTGTATGTATATATGAATATACATATAAGATTGTATACATTACATGTGTGTAAATATATATGAATGTAAGTATATGCATGTATATATAATTAGATGGAATAGAGTCTAAGCCAAGTTAACATTCTGTTATCAGCTTTTAGTGCTTAAGGAAGATTTTGATCTTCTTTTCTTCTGTTCTCTGCTTCATCCATACGAAATTTTGCTAGAATTAGAAGTACTTTTTATTAAAGATGTTAGTACTTGATAAATGTATTCTCCCTCTTAGATAATAATATTAATAGTCGATATTTGATGACTGCTTACTAAGTGTCAGGAGTTGTTTTAGAAACTAGATATGTATAGTTCAATTAATCTTCGTAGTGATCTTAAGCAGTCCAAAGAGCTCTTTTAGATTAACCTCCTATTCTGGAGTGACATTCCCCACAGTAAGTATCAGAGTAAAGATTAGAGCACAGGGATCTAATTCTACAGTCATGTTCTTAAAGATGGGGTCATTCTTTTTCTTGATGGTGAAATTAAGCTTTCAAAGAGTCTTCAGTCACCAAACAAAAAGTTCTTATATCATTTCCTATTTTCTTTGTTCTTTTTCAGGCTATAATTTTAGAATTGCAACCAAGCCAATAGAATATGAAAACATTGGATAGAGGGACCAGCAGTTAGCGCAATGGCTATGTTGCTGGATTCCCACGTAGTCGACCTTGGTGGCTTAAAACTCACGCCAGGCACGTGTGCGTGTGTGCCCAAGATCCCGAGAGGAGAATGGAGGAAAAGGGATTGCGGCATGGCCATCCCCCCTGTGGGGTGATTTCTCGCTTTCTGTCTCTCTGTCTCTCTCTGTCTGTCTGGCAAGCACATGTGCCCTATAGCAAAAAAACTCTTAAAAAAAAAAAAAACTGGATAGATATGAGTCTACTGTATCCTTAAATCACTGCAATGGACAGACACATGCCAAAACCAGTATTACTAGGCTGCACTGTTCATAGTTGTACGGCAGCACAGTGGCAACTTTGTCTTGGTCCATTATCACTGGATTTGAGGAGCTCAGGAGGAATCTTCTATTTCCCTTATCTTTCTGGATAACTTTTCTTTTTTTATTCTATAGGATGCCTATTCTCACTGGAGAGAGACAGAGACAGACACAGAGATAGTGAGAAATCACCTCCCAGGGAACAGCCACACCATAATCCCTTCTCTATTCTCCTCCCCCAAAATTTAGCATTAAGATAAAATACAGTTATGTTGCTAACCTCTTGGTCTTGATATTTTGCAGATTTTGCACATACACCCAGCATGGCTTCAAGCCACTGGGTCTGAGCCTCAAACTGTGGTCAACCATGGAAATCCAGCACCTTAACCACCACACCACCTGCTGGCCTGACTTGTACTATTCTTTAGGTCAGCCATGTAAAGAAGGAATAAAAAATTTAAAACATAGCATTATTTTGGTGTATGTGATTTGTAGTCAAGTTTATGAAGAGTAGAAAAGCAAATATCAATGAGAAACAGATGCATCACCATTTTGACTTAAAAATAGTAAAGAATGAAATCCATTTGGATTTTGTGTGTGGGTAGTGAAGGAGACAAGAGGAGCAAGTTGCCAAGAGAAAGGGTAGATTTGTGTGGAAATTGAAGCCCAAAAACATGTTCACAGAACTGCAGCTAGATAACTAAAGGTTGTCTGAAAATGGTGTTTCTAAATATAACCTTAATCATATTGACATGGAAAAGAAATGACATAAAATGTGATGAAATCAAAATAAGGCAATTTATGCCATGATGAAACTTGAGCTATAATGATTCCTGAAACAGATGTTATATAGAAAAAAAATACTGTATAACTTTTTAAACTGCACTGTTATATTTAAGAAAAATGAAAATTTTCTAAGAGCTCTTTGGCAATTTGCAAAATATCAAGAGCAAGAGGTTAGCAAAATAACTATTTTATCTTAGTGCGAAACTTTTGGGGAGGCAAGTGTAGCTGAATGATGGCAGAGGGTGAATACCAAGGTCACTGTATCTTGCTGGTAGAAGAATATGATGAGTTTTATAGAGCAGGGAATCAAGAAGTCACTCAACAGACTGATTTTATTATCTGCTTGGACATGAAGTAAATATATGCTACTGAAGCTCAAGAAGGGACATTTGGGATATAATTCAAAAAGGAAAAGTGGGTTACTGTTCAAGATAGGAGTAAGAACCAAATTAGTACCTTTTGTCTGATACACTATAGACTTGAACACCTCATCTATGCTGTTTTGCAAGAACAAAAGCAGCTAACACAGACTTGAAGGAAAAAAAGACAGGAAAGAACATTCCTGGGAGATTGTGAACTTGTACAAGTGCAGTACTCCTTTTTGTTTCTTTTTATTTCTGATGGCATAAAAATTAGCAAATTGTTGTACCATTTTTTTTTCTTTTTTTTTGGAGAGGTTTTTGCAATAGGGCATGTGTGTTCACCAGAAAGAGAGAGACAGAGAGACAGAAAGCCAGAAATCACCCCCCAGGGGGGATGGCCATGCTGCGATCCCTTCTCCTCCATTCTCTTCTCGGGATCTTGGGCACACACGTACACATGCCGGTGTGAGTTTAAGCCACAGGGTCGAGACTCGAACTGCAGTCGATTACATGGGAGTCCAGTGACATAGCCATTACGCTAACTGCTGGTCCCAAGTACCAATTTTTTTTTTTTTTTTTTTGGAGAGGTTTTTGCTATAGGACACATGCGCTCGCCAGACAAAGAGAGAAACAGAGAGACAGAAAGCGAGAAATCACCCCCCAGGGGGGATGGCCACACCGCAATCCCTTCTCCTCCATTCTCCTCTTGGGATCTTGGGCACGCACGCACACGCGCCTGGCGTGAGTTTTAAGCCACCGGGTCCGGGACGCGAACCGCGGTCGACTACGTGGGAGTCCAGCGACATAGCCATTACGCTAACTGCTGGTCCCCCAAGTACCATTTTTTTAAAGCAGAAACAAAGTGGTAGCTTCACTCAGTGGTAACTGATAATGATTGAATTACTTAAATATATAAATATAGCTATGTTTCTTAAAATCACAATTTAAATTCTTAAATATTTTCTTGCCACCTTTAGTTTACAAATAATAAATATAAGGTAACGAAGCATTTAAGTAAATAAAAATATTGTTATGTAAATCAAAAGTGTCTAACAGATTGTGGAAATTGGAACAATGGCCTTACTTATCTGGTATGTGTATATGTATGCACTTTGTATAAAAGCAGCCCGATTCCTTTTTCTCCTTTATTCCCAGAAAGCCAACAGATTTTTTGACAAAGGTGCCAGTAACATGATTTGGAGAAAGGACAGTCTGTTCACTAAATGATGTTGGGAAAACTGGATATACACATGCAGAAAACTTAAATTAGACCCTTATCTCATACCATATGCAAAATTCAATGAAAAATAAGATTAAAGATTTAAATATAAGGTCCAAATTTATATAACCACTAGAAAAAAACATAGGGAAAAAATTTCATGACCTTACTCTGGACAAGGAATTTATACATAAGACAACCAAAGCACAGGCAACAAAAGCAAAAACAGACAAATGAGACAGTTTCAAATAAAAAAGTTTTACCCATTTGAAGAAAACAATGAACATATTAAAGAGAAACCCCACAGTTTGGGAGAAAATGTTTGCAAATCATAATCTGAGAAGGAGCTAATATCCAAAATATGCAAGAAATTCAACTCCATAGCAAGAAAAAGACAACAAAAGCAATTTAAAAATAGGTAAAGAGAGCATGAGTAGATATTTCTCAGATGAAGATATACAAATGACGAATAGATACATAAAAAATGCTCCGCATCACTAATTATTAGTGAAAAGTAAATTAAATCACAATGAGATAGCATCTTGAACCTGTTAGGATGGCTATTACAAAAAATATAAGAGCAGGTTCCATGGCACAGCAGTGATGTGCTGTCCAAAAGAAGCCAGGTCTCACATGGCATTAGCAGTTGGAATCGCTGACTGGGTGATGGACTGGAGAAATAGGGTCATAGTGCAACCAGATCCTGTGAATGGTGCTCATTTCACTTTCTAATATTCTCTCTCTCGTTCTCATGTGCATGCACATTTACTCTATCACGAATAAAGGAAAAAAATAGGAGAAATAACAAGTGTTGGCAAGAATGCAGAGAAACAGAAACCCTCTTATACTGTTGGTGGGAATGCAAACTAGTACAACTATGGGGAACAGTAGTGAAGTTCCTTAAATTTCTAAAAATAAAGTGACCAATTCTGGAAATATAACTAAAGGAACTGAAATCACTATGTCAAAAAGATATCTGGAGCCGGCAGGTGGCGCAGTAGTTAAGGATGTTGGACTCCCACGTGGCCAACTGCAGTTCAAGAGCTTAACCTGGCAGCTTGCTCTCTCACATTCCCACTCTCACTCTGTCCCTCTCTGGTCAAATTAATAAATAAAAAAGCTAAATTAAAATAATTCTTTAAAAAAAAAAAAAAAAAAACTCCTATTCTCGTTGTGGTGTAATTCACAATAGCCAAGCTATAAAAGCAATCTTAGTATCTATCAATGGATGAATAAAGAAAACGTGACATGTTGGGGGCCAGATTGTGGCACAATAGTAAAACATGATGTTTTTGCAAGACCCACTTGAGAGGGTTACTGGTTCGTGCCCAGAGATCTTTTTGCTAATGCTGGACAACTGTGTACCCATGATTGGTTGACTCTCCCAGTGGATCATAGCATCAAGACTCTGTTGAGGGCGCTATATCGTTTGTCTCTCTGTTTCTCTCACTCCTGAAATACATAATTAAATTTTTAAGAAAGAGAAAATATAATACATATATATGACAGAATACTGTTCAGCCTGAAAATAAGAAGGAAATTCTGTCATTTGTGACAAAGTGGATTAAGATCAAAGGGCATTCTGTTACATGAAAGAAGCTGAGCCCAGAAAGACAAACATTGTATGACCTCAACTTCTATGGAAAACTTTGGAAAGTCAAACTCATTGAAGCAGAGAGTAAAATGGTGGCTGCGAGAGACTGCGGGTTGGGGGAGCAAGAAAGGAAAGGAAAGATGTTGGTCAAAGAGGTCAAAGTTTCAAGTAGAAAGAAGAAATATATTTCAGTGATCTATAGCACAGCGTGTTGAGAACAGCTCAATAATACATACTTTTAAGTTGCTAAAGAGTAGTTTTTAAGTGTTCTTTCCATAAAGAAATGGTAAGTATCTGAGGCAATGGATATGTCAATTAGGTTGAATTGATTACAATAAATAATGCAAGCAAGAAGAGAGTGGAGTAAAATATTGAAAATGTTAACAGAAAAATCCTACCAACCTAGTCTTTATCTTATGAAATTATCTTTTAAAAAACAAAGAAAAATTGAAACCTCCTAAATAAATATTAAAGAAATTTGTTGCCAGTAAACCTACCTCTGCCCAAAATGTTTAAAGGAGGTTTTGTAGAGAGAAGAAAACTAACCCAGATCAAAAACTTGCTCTATGTAAAAAGAAAGAAAAAATTAGAAAGGAAGTAAGTAAAGATAAATTAATGCTTTTATTTTTTGTATTCTTAATTATCTAGCAGATATCAGTTACTCAAAATGATAACAATAGCAACAAGCATTTGAGTATATGTATATATTTACATATGCTTATGTATAAATGAAATGAATTATAAAAATGATACAAAGAACAAGAGGAAAAAACAAATTATTTTATTGTTACAAAGTACTTGCATTACCTGTGAAGTGGTATAATGTTATTATTTTATTTTTTTGTATGTGAAGCAAAAATTTCAGAATTATTTTTCCCCAAGAGAGAATTTTACATTCTTTTGTCTGTTGACTGTTTCTTCCCTTTGCCCCTCCTGCCCATCCTCTACCACACATTTTGTACCACCCACTCCCTTCCCTTACAGTCTCTGGTATCTACACTTATCCTCTCTACTATCATATCTTTGAATCTTTCCATTTCTGTCAGAGTGCAGACATTTTGTACATATTAAGTGGGGATATATAGTGTGTCTCTTTCAAAATCTGGCTTGACTTAACATTAAATCCTCTATTTTCATCCACTTTAAATCAAAAATAGGATCTCAGTGTTTCTTATGACTGAGTAATATTCCATAGGGTAAATGTGTGAAGTGGTACAATGCTCTTTGAACCAGGGCCAGCTAGTGGTATGGTGGTTAAAGTGTTGGACTCCCACATGGCTTACTGAGATTAGAGTCCCTGACCCAACAACTTGAAGATCACACTGGGCAAGTGTGTATAGTCCCAAAAATCCTAAGAAAAGAATGGAGGAGCAGGGATTTCTGCATGACCATCACCCCTGGGGATTGATTTCTCATTTAACACCTCACCATCTCTCTCTGTCTCTCCCAGGCAAGCAAATGTACCCTATGGCAAAAACAAAACAAAGAAAACACCAAAAAACAGGGCCATATTGATGTGAGTGCCAAGGCACTATTTACTGGGGAAGCTAATTGAAGTATGTTCTGTAGAGCTCCACCAAGATTCTGCAAAAGGGATTACTGTTTTGATTCACTCACTGGGTGGCACAGTCACACCCAACTCATAAAATGTGCAACAAGTTCAGGTGCTGCATATATATTTATACCAATTGGGCCATACGGTTTGGCAGACCTTATACTAAGAATGGGAAAAAAAATACCATAGAGAGCTTATGGCAAGCTTCATTAGAATCACAATGTATATATTTTGTTTATTGGAGCAAAGATATACCATCACAGAAACTGAGCAGTCCTTCTGACATGCTTCAAAGTACTTCTCAAAATGGAGCATGTGACCAGAAAACGTCAACTGCTTACTGTAAGTCAGTATTGTGAGAACCTTCAAGTCATAGGTTAGAGGAGCACAGCAGCCATCTATTTTGAGTTGGAGGTGGTTGGTTTGAGATTGGGTATGAGAAGAGCAGAAACGGAAGTAAACTGCATATGCAATTGGCTAATTCTGAGTCTTACACCACTATGCATGGGTACTTCTTTCTCAGGGCATATCTATAATCTTATTGGGGGTTTTATGACCAGGCAACTGAAAAGGAAGATGTTCAGACTTTGTTTCTACACATATTGGCTTGATATGTTAGTGTGAATTAAAAAAAAAAAAAAAAAAAAAAAAAAAAAAAAAACAACTTAAGGCTCCTACATTAACCTCACTCACGTATGTCTGTAAAGGAGAGCAATGAGGAAAAAAATCCTCCCAATTAGTACAGCTCTGTGTAGTATACTTAGCATGACACTTTATGTGGATAAAGAAATGGACTGAAATAAGGGTGTACACAGTCTCATGGTAAAGGGCAAAAGTCCTGGCTCATTGGGTTGGGGCTTTGAATGAGAACATTAAAAAATTGAAGTCAAGATCTGAGGAGGAGGCCTATGGATAGACAAATGGGAGATGGCACAACATGTGAAGATCTTTGTAGCACATGTTAGATGATGGAGCCCATACAGCTAACACAGGCAGAACACGGGGCGCTGCCTCTCATGTCTAAGCAAGGCTGGGCTGAGCAGAACTGTAAGCAAGGTCAACAGTTACGAACTCCAGTTCTCTACCGTGTTGCTGTACTGGTCTGTGCTCAATTTCTCTGCCATGAGCTTTACTGACGGTATCCCATAAGGGCAAAATAACACCCCCAGCCTTACTGTAACTTTTACAATAATCCTGAAGGAATGCAGACCTCTAACGCGGTGGCAAACGGGAATTATCTCCTGAGACTCGTCCCACCTGCCTGGAAAATGTCAATAAAGAGTGCTACATTTACTTCTCTTACTGGGGATTACATAAATAGCACTAGAAAGGTTTGGGTTAATGGAAAGCTACTAAATTGGTGAAACGACCTCAGTAGTTGGGGGAGGCTTAGGGACTCATCTGCGAGGCACTGATACCCCAAACAAAGACCATGAGCCACCTTTGATCTCAGGACAAGGAAAGATTGCCACTTCCCCAAGCCACAGCCATTGTATAGAACATGTAGAGGGTCTCAAGTACACACTAACCTTTAGGTCAGTCATTAAGTTGCTTACACAAGACCACATTCCTTCTCCACATGGGCAATAGGCTCACCCCCTTAGTTGTAATATAGATATTCCACTTTAGTATATATTAACCGTGTCTTTACTTAACAAGACGAGATTTCTATCTAGGCCTTTGTAACCAGCAATGCTGCTGCGCTGGCCTGGGACTGAAGTTATCAAGCTTCCTGCAAGCCCCCTCTTCAAAAGACCCTTCCAGGTAATCAAGATCTAAGAAGAACATGCACCAGATAGATGGACTCCCTCATCCTGAGAAATGTGATTGGTTATACCTAATCAAACAAGACAGACATGTTTTATGATCATTGTTCCTGTACTTTGAATACCTCATTTCTTAGAGTAAATCTTTTACTTCCCCCTCACCTCTCCTACTTCTGTAAAACATTCCTTAATAAATACATATGTTTAATAGTCACTGGGGTGGCAATCTTGAGCTTGCTCTGACTGTAGTTGGCTGAGAACATGCTAAAGAGCATTGAGGTCTCTGCCCGATTCCTTCTCGCTTGCGTCGCCTTCCTGTGTACAAGCCTCAACCCACCCCGGCTGGAGCAGGCCTCCAGCAGTTAATTCCATCAGAAAGCATTTACCACAAGAGTCACAAAAAAACTGAGTAGATAAAGTTACTCGATTAGTTAGCCTGAGTCAGCCTCTATCACTGGCCACCCCATTGTTCACATGATGGGTTCATGAATGGTGACAGACAATGCCTACATGTAAGCCTAATAACACTGGCTCCCACCCATTAGGACTGATCTAGTGGCTGTCACTACTGAATACCTCAAATTGCAAGCAATAAAAAGCACCTCTGCATCACCAACATGGTGCAGTTCTCTGAGGAGACCCACCAGCCACTTAGTAAAAGTTGGCTAGGTTGGGCTCCTTCTACTGTGGAAGGAGAGATTCATCTTGACTAGAATTCACTGGATTCAGGGTACAGATTCATCTTTTCTACCAAGATCTTGGTCACGGATGGGCCCCATAGCCACATGGCTGACTATAGTTCAAATCCCAGTCCCAGTCACTTGAAAAACATTTCAGGTGGGTGAATGCTCCAAATCCCATCAGGATGGAGACATGAGGGAGTAGGGATTATAACATGACTATGCTCTATTGTCTCATTAGGGTTTTTATTTTTCTTCTTCTCTCAATTTCTCTCTCTCCCGCTCTCTCTCTGTCTCTGGTGAGTATGTACCTTCTCATAATTAAAAAAAAAAAAAAAATTAATGACTTCAGCCATCACAATCTCCAGGGGCTTACAAAGTATTTGAAATATAGACACAGGATCCCTTACAATATTGCCCCAGATCTTATATTGCAAAGAAGATCTGCAAGTAGCCAATGATTAGGTAAAATATAATGAAGCTCTCATACTACACCTACCGATAAGCTGCCTACTTGGTAGCTCACCAAAACACCCTCTTAAAAAGTCTACTCAGGCTTCAGCTTAGAAATGATATTCTAAAAGCACAGGGCACCAGCCTCCAGGATGTGATAATCACCACAGAAAAGTATTTTGTCCTTGGTAGGCAGAGGCTTGCATAAGGGTATCAACTTACACAAGTAGAGGTGGCCACACTTTACATCATGCCCAGTGATCTGCTTGGGGGACTGTGTGCCTTCCACAGCTGTAAATTTTTTTAGGTTGTGTGAATCAAGAGGACTTGCTCCAGATTATAATCACTACCAACAGGGAATTTCATAAGAATTTCCTTGACATTTAAGCTAAGACAACCTACTACTCAGTTACTTGTACCAAAGATCAGTAGGTAAAGAAAGGAATCACCATGTTGGCAGGAGTAACTGCCCCTGATCCTAAAGAGTAAGTAAAAATATGTTGGGCACACAGGTAATACACTTGGTGCTCTCATGCTTAGATTTAATGATAGATGAATAAAAGTACTGGTCACACCTTGAGAAGGGCATGGTCACCTATGACTCATATATATCAAAGGTAAGGATCTGGGTGCAAACACCAGGTAAGCCATTTAAACCTAGATGCTAAGTGAGTATGAGAGAAATCCAAAAAGGACAGTAGGGGAAATAATTGATGAGCATCAGTTTGCCCTTCAAGACCACTATCAGTAATGGGAACAATATGAGCTCTTCCTAACCCAGGAAATAAGTCAAATCTTGGAGGAGTAGTTCCCACAGTTGAGCAGAATTTTATTAAGAGACAAGTGATGCTCTCTTTGTATTTCCTCTTCAAAGTAAAACACTTGCCTCACAGCTGCTGTGTACATGAGCTTCTTCACTCGCTGGGAATGGTTTTCAACATCAGGAAAGTGCTTACCCTGACATTACAGTCCATCCTGGGATGGTCGAGTCCTGTCATTGGCTTGTGTGTGGATATAAAGGTGTGAGCTCTCAACTCAATTTCAGACAACTCTGAAGGGATTTTCCAGCTCCAGAATTATCCCACCACCATAGAAAAACAAACCGTAGGCTTTACTGAGGTTTTAGGTGCAACCACTTTGCAGGTTAGTTTCTCCCCATTCCCACTCCTGGCTTCCATATCGGTGTGTAGTCTCTGAGAATCCCACTGCCTCCCAAATATCCTCCCAATTCTCCATCTCAAAATCTGTTCCAGAAAAGATATCCTAAATTAACAGGTTTAATTATTATTTACATGGTTAATCAGTGACCTCAGTCAAGTCTTGGTTTTGATCTGCTACCTAATCAAATCAATAGGCCAGTTCTGAAATTCACAGGAAGCAATAAAGATGCAGAAAATAACTGGGCATTGGCAATTCTGATCATATCTGTCTCACCCGACACCAACGACCTAAAAGCTGTTGATGATCAATGACTCAGAATAAACAATCTCACCTTATCTGGGTTTTATTTAGGTGCCATTTTTCTTTGTATTTCTACATGCAGTTTTGAAAGTAGAAGTATAGTGTATAGTGTTTTAACATTTAATGAGCAAGTGGCCTCTTTCTGTTGAAATCTATCTGCCTTTATTTTAAAATCAGATCTAGTAGTTGGTAGGCTGAATGAGTGAAAGAACATTGCTAGTCCCCAGGAAACATAAAATGTCATCTTGTCAATCTGTATCAGATGGAATATAGGTTGAAACTAAATGAAATTTGAAATACTTGCCTTGATGCTGACCTTTAGCATGAAATTGAATAGGAGCAAAGCACTGGAAAGAAACTTAGAAGTGATGGAGAAATAGAACTCTTTACCTAGCAAGAGAGAATCCAGGTTTACATGGCATTTGTGATAAACCTTCTGTGGGCCTTAAAAGAAAGTTCTTAGGCATTCTTCCTGAAGTGCAAAGTGACTTTAATTTAGCACCTAATGTAGGAGGTGATTTTATCTAAATTATATGTATAGAATAGCTGACAGAGAAATAAAGAACCACTTGGTATATGTCTCGTCAAAGGATGCAATGGGTTATAATTATGTTACATAATTATACTTCCTAAAGAATTTATTGTAGGAACCAGCAGATGGCGTCGCAGTTATGTCACTGGACTCCCACATGGTCAGCTATGGTGTGAGTTCCAGACCTGGTGGCTACAAACTCATGCTGAGTGTTTGCATGAGTGCCCAGGATCCCAGAAGGAAAATAAAGGATAATTGTGGCATGGACATCCTCCCTCAAAGGTGATTTCTTGCTATCTGTCTCTCTGTCTCCATCTCTCTGGCAAACGTGCATGCCCTATATAGCAAAAATCTCTCCAAAAAAGAAAGAAAGGAAAAAAAAAAAAAAAGGAACTTATTGCATTCACAGTAGATTGAATTTTTGAGAATAGTTTTTAAACCTTAAAGGGACACAAGTTTATTCATTCACAAGAGACTGAATCTAGAGGTTAGCCTCTCGGAAGAGATGTCTGCTGGGATGAGATTTGTTGACAGTGGTGTGCAAAATGAAAATCCAAAAGCATTTTTTTTTTTTTTCGATTCCTAACATTGAGTAAGACTAGGGGTCAGGAACTTTCCCAAGTCAACATGTCAGTACTGACAAGTTTAAAATTGACACCTAAGGCTCTTAGCAGGTAGACTGGGACAAAAATAAGAACACCACAAAACAACTACACATTTTATAGGCAGATGTCTTTCTGTAAGCACAAACTTTTTGCCATATAAAATGATATTGCCACAAAACAATGCCTTATTTTTATCTATAATAAAGTGACTGGGCTTTCTATGCACCTACGTGAGGAAAAAAAAAGAATTCCTTTCTTCCATTTCCTACAGATTACTCGTGAAATGGGCAATGAAAATACTCTGAGAGTAGAGATTGCATCATTCTTTTATCAATTAATATGCCTTTGGCTGCAAGAAATAGAATATCCAATTTAAATTGGCTTAACAAAGGAGAAATATATCCATCTTATCAACAAGAAGTATCCCAAGGTTAATTCAATAGCTTACTCTTTTCAGAGCAATGTGTCTGCTGCTTCACTGTAATTTTTTTTTTTTTTTTTGGCTTTCTATCATTCTTCTCTACTTTCATAGAGTCTATAAAATTTTATCTTTTAGGCTGTAAGGTATCTCCTTTAGCTCTAAGCTTTACATTCATGCAACAGAATTTAAAGTCAGAAATCAGGCTAGTTCCTGCATTCTGTCTCTGTGTAAGAACCAGGAAATCTTTCCAAGAATTTCCCCATATGTACTTCCTCTTATATCTCACAGGCCAGGTGATATTGCTGGCCTATGCCCAGAGACATAATAGGAATGGAGACTGGAATGAACATGATTGGCTTAGGTCATTCAAACCCTAGGTTTTGGAAAGGGCTGGGAAACCTAGAAACACCTGGTACCTACCAAAATTGGGGGCTGTTAGCAAAGTGGGAGCTATTTTTATTATAGTTCTTGAGTATGAAAGATGTACACTGCCACAGCCTTAAAAGCAAATTGATATTCTAGACTCAGTTCTGCCCCTCCCCTTTTATTTGTTGAAATCTAACCTCCTACACCTGAAAATATGACCACATATGGAGATATAGTCTTAATGAGGTAACTAAGGTTAAATGAAGTCTTTAGTGTGGTCCTTAGTCCAGGATTATAGCCAGCCTACAAGAGAAACCAAAGTAACTTTATATCAAATCTAACAGCACAGATTAAAATACTATAGTATATGGGGCGAGCAGGTGGCATAATGGTTAAGGTGCTGGACTTCCACCTATCAAGTACCAAACCTGGTGGCTTAAAAATCACACTGGATGCATGTGTGTGCCCCAAAACCTAGAAGGGCAATGAAAGAGAAGGGATTGTGGCATGGCCATAGCCCCTGGAGGGTGATTTTTCACTTTTCCTCTCACTATCTCTCTCTCCAATGAGCATGCACATGCCCTATGGCAAGCCTTCTGCCCCACCTCCCTCCAAGAAAGACTGTTGTACAGTGTTAAGCTTGGCTCCCACTCCCCTTTGGTACAATAAGTGTAGTTTGTTTTGTTTTATTATTATTATTATTTTTAACAATAATTAATTATAGCTTTGCTAAGATTTCACAGGAGCTGGGCCTTGAGAACCTAGCCAGAGAGCAGGTAAGTCTAAAATATGAAATCGAGGAAAATGTTGGCCTTAAGGCTGAGATGACCACAACTGTGAAAAGCAACTCTGGTGCCAACAAGCCTTCATGTGACCCAGAAACATAACTGATTGCTGTACAGAAGAGCACATAGCCCCTCTCCCTACTTCCTTCCCATTTCCTTATCTTTGTACCCTTTAAAATCCCTTGTTCCTCACTGTGACTTCAGAGATGGTCTTTGAACATCAATTTGCCATCTTCACAGGTGACCTGCGTCCTGAATAAAGCTAACTTTCCTTTCCTCCAATACTTCTATCTTGAGTATTGGCCTTCAAGTGACAAGCATCTGAAACTGGGTTTGGTTCCCAGGCAAACCTTCAGCTGGTCTGGTTGCAATATGACTGGTGTCCTTATCAGAAAAGGGAAGCAGGGCAAGGACATCGATACATACTAAAGAGAGACAAGGTGAAGTGACAGAGAGAAGACGGGTCCATCTACAAGCCAAGGCGAGATCTCAAAAGCAGTTAACCCTGCTCTCATCGTGACCTTGGAGTGCTAGCGTCCAGGGCTATGAGAAAATTGGTTTCTGCTGTAGCAGCCACTCTGTGATATGACACTTTGATATGGCGTCTACACAACCAATGCAGTTGGCATCCTGCTGAACATCCTACTGCCTTTTACTTGCCTTGACCCTAAGTAATCTTAATGGAATTAAAGCATTGTTTACAGAACAGTTCCTTTTACTTAGTTTCCTCATGTCACACACGAAATAGTAAATAATGTTCTCCTCCAGTTAGTCTAAGAGCCAGAACATTCACAGTAGTTGTATGAAAAATATTGTCATGAGTTGCTCTAACTTTAAATAGCTTCACTTCTAACTTGGTGTTATGCCAGAATGTGTTGCCTTTTTGCGTGTAAAAATACAGAATTAGGGGGCTGGCAGGTGGCGTGGTGGCTAAGGACGCTGGATTCTCATATAACTAACTGCAGTTCAAGTCCCGGACCTGGTGGCTTGCTTTGTCTGTCTCTCTCTCTCATAAGATTAAATCATAATAAGTGGAATTAAGATAAATAAATAATTCTTTTAAAAAATATAGGATTAGGGATTTTAAGTGTACTCATAGTGTGTCTAGCAGGAACTTTTCCTATTATTTCAGAATTTGAGCTGCATTGTCAAAGCTGAGAACAAAGAATTTTTATTTTGGTAGAGCTGCAGTTTCCCCCTACTTTTTATTTTTACAAATGTATAACTGAAGTATATATCATACACAGAGGTGAGTATACAAATCATAACTGTACATATTGATATATTTCCCAATGGAACACACCTAGGTAGGTATATTCGCACATACCATCCACCTAAAGAAGAAGAATTCTAATACTTCGCTAGGCCCTCGTTAGCCTTCTTCCAGTTTTACTCCACTCTGAAGTGTAGCCACTTTATGGATGTCTAACACTCTAGGTAAGATCTGACTGTTTTCATTTAATATCAATTTAATCACATAGTATATATTATGATTCTCTTTTTCATCCCTCACTGTCTGTATAGTTTTCCATTGTGTCAATATTTCTATATTCTAATACATGGGAACTGTGGCCTATTTTGAAAAGTGGTAGTACGACAATTTTGGTAAAAATATTTTGGTGAAATATAAATGTCTTTTAAGTGTATATCTAGAAGTAAAATTGCTGGGCAAAACATATACAAATATTCAGCTTTAGCAGACACCCATTGAACAGTTTCTCAAATTATTTAAATCCACTTGTATTCTTACCAACTGTGCTGTGTGAAATCTAGTTGCTCTACTTCTTCATCGACTCTTTATTATTCTCTTTAGTCACTCTGGTCACATACAATAGTGAGCATTATGGGTTTTATTTTCACTTTCATAATGACTAATGAAGTTGGTCATTATTTCAAACATTCATTGACAATTGGAGCTACTCGTTTGGAAAAATATGAATTGAAATATTTTGGTCAACTTTTTAAAGGTCTATCAATCCCTTACTGTTTTGCAGTATTTTTTTTTTTGCATATTCTGGGTATGCATTCTTTATTAACAATATTGCCTTATATTCTATACTGTAGATTTTCGATCTTTTAATGCTATCTTTTGAGCAAGAAAGTTCTTAATTTTAATATGGTCCAATTTATCCTTTTTCCCTTTGTGATTAGAATACCTACTTTACTATTTCACGATCATAAAGATGTTCTATATTTTTGTTTGACTTTTTATCACTGTATCTGCAAAATATGCTGTGACTAGAGATCAAGATGCATTCTGTTTGCATGTGGGCATACAATAAACCCAGCACCATTTACTGAGCAGAAAATCTGTGCAGTACTTGGCAGTGTTAGTTTTGACATACATCGGATTATACTATTTGTAAATCTGGACTTTATTCATTTGCCTGCTTTTAAGTTAAAATACAGTGTTTCAATTGCAATAGCTGTATAACAGGTCTGAATTGCTGGTGTTATCAATTTTCCTACCTTGTTTCCTTTTTTTTTTTTTTTTTTTTCATGATTTTGCCTTAGTTACTCTAGGCTATTTGAGTTACTCTATAAATTTTAGAATCATCTTTAAAAAAACCCCTCTTTTATAACAACTTTTAAAAAATGATTGTGAATAAGTTAAATTATTGCTTACTTGGTAGAGGATTGTTTCTCTTTATAATGTTGAGGTTTACAAAGTATGATTTTGTTATATATAAATATATATATGTGCATATATATATATATATATATATGATATAGTTTTTTCCCTAGATTATTTAAATAAGATTTTGTAGTTTGTTGTGTAAGTTCTGTGAATCTTTTGCTGAATTTAATCTTACATATTTAATTTTTATAACTTTTTTTAATGAAAAGACCCTCACAACTCAGTTGAAGTATAATTTGAAAGAGAAAAAAAAACAATTCTAGTGATACAGTTTGATGTGTTTTCACAAAAGTATACACTCTGCAGCTGCTATTTGGGTATCAAATAAAGGCTATCTTGTGCCCTTTCCCAGTCAACCCTCGACCCTTCTGTTACATCCAGTGTAAGTACTGCCTCCCCTTTTTTCACTACAAATCACATTTGTATTTCTAAGAGTTTTATATCAATGTAGTAAGTATGTATTTAGTTGTGTCTGGATTCTTTTTTTGTTTACCATTTTTAGATTAGATCATGTTACTTAAAATATATGTAATTCATTTCTTTCTTTCTTTTTTTTTTTTTTTTTTTTGAGAGGTTTTTGCTGTAGGGCACATGATGAGCTCACCAGACAGACATAGAGACAGAAAGCGAGAAATCACCCCCCCAGGGGGGATGGCCACACTACAATCCCTTCTCCTCCATTCTCTCTCCGGATCTTGGGCACGCACGCACACGCGCCTGGCGTGAGTTTAAGCCACCGGGTCCGGGACTTGAACTGTGGTTGACTACATGGGAGTCCAGTGACATAGCCATTACACTAACTGCTGGTCCCCACTAACTGCTGGTCCCCACTAACTGCTGGTCCCCTCGTTTCATGTTTTTGAAGAGATGTATTTTACTAAATGGACGTATAGCAATGTATTATCTCTTCATCTGTTGATTGACACTGTAGCCAGGTTTGGGATTTTTAGGATAAAGCTACTATGAATGACTATGTATGTATCTTTGTATGTATATAAGCTTTTAAATTTCTTGGGAAAATACTAGGAGTGAAGTGGGTTGGTCATATGGTAAATTTATCTGAAAATGACAATAAGTTTTTTTTTTTTTTTTTTTTTTCCCACATGGTAGTACCATTTTGAATTGCCAGTAATAATGAGAATCCATGTTTTCAACATCCTCGCCAACATTTGTAATGATCTTTTTTTTTTTTTTAAAGTTTCTGCCATAGGATATGTGCACTAGTAGGAAAAAGACACAGGAAGACAGAGAGAGGGAAAGAAAAATCACCTCCCAGGGGGATTACCACGCTACAATCCCTTCTCTCTGTTCTCCTCTTTGGATTTTTGGCACACGCGCACACACACACACACACGTGCCTGATGTGATTTTCATGCTTCCAGGTCCAGGACTTGAACTGCAGTCAACCATGTGGGAGTCCAGTGTTTTAACCACCATGCCACCTGAATAATTTTAGCTCTACTACTCAGTATATAATTGTATCTCATTGTGGTTGTAATTTACTTTAATTTTTTTTGAGGTTTTTGCCTTAGGGCTTATCTGCTCACTGGGGAGAGAGAGAGATAGAGCAGAAACAGAGACAGTGAGAGGGAAAGTGAGAAATCACCCCCCAGGAGATACAGCCATACCATAATCCCTTCTCCTCCATTCTCCTCCCTTCTCCTCCCAGGATCTTGAGCACGCATGCACACATGCCCGATGTAATTTTCAATCCACCAGGTCCAGAACTCGAACTGTAGTCTGTCATGTGGGAGCCCAGCAATGTGACTACTACACCATCTGCTGGTCCTGCAATTTACATTTTTTAATATCAGACTGAGAAAATATTAATGTGCTTATTAGGCATTATGTAACTTTATGATGTCTCTGTTCCAAAATTTTTTCCAGTTTGGGGAGGGTTCTCCTTTATTATTGAGATATATAAACTTATTAGGTATGTATTTTGAAAATACTTCCCCAAGGCTATGGATTGTCTTTTTATTTTCTAAGTGATGTCTTTTGAAGACATTTTTTTTATTTTGATGAATAACATTTTTTTTTTAATTTTATGATTTAAAATTATGGTGTTCTATGTAAAAAATCTTGGTCTTTCTCTACATTTCCTTCTAAATGTTTCATTTTATAGTTTTTAAACATTTGTAGAGAATATATTTTAAGTCTGTGTTAGAGTTAAAATTAGGGTTTATTGGTTTTACATATGTTTATTGGTTTCTTAAGTAACTTCTGTTGAAAATAATATGTTTCCCATCAAATGACCTTGGAAATTTGTTGAACTTCAATTGACTGTGTATGTATTGTTCTACTTTTAAGACCCTCTCTGTAGATCACTATTGCTCCAAAGTACAAAATAAGACTTGAAATTTCTGTCTCCTCAAATCAGTAAGAATATCACACTCTGTTTGGGTTCCTTTCATGGAATTATGGTCCATAAGTGGTCACCAGACAGTTAGTACATCACAGAACTCAGCCTCTGTTTGCTCATTCGTGTAGATCACTGTCTTGCTCTGCCTATCATCTAGTATTTCATATATTGTGCTTGGTTTTCTCATTTTTGAAGTGGTATATTTAGACTCCATTACCCCAAGTGGCCTAAAACAAATTTATTTTATGTGTCTCTGAAATTGAAGTACCTTGTAAACAACATATATTGAGTTTTTAAGTTTTATTTACTATGGCAACCTCTGTCTTTTAATTAGATGCTTTAGTATAGTTACGTTTACTGTATAATTTATGTGATTGAGTTTAAATCTACCCCTTAGCTATTTATTTTTTTAATTTGTTTTCTGTGATTCTCTCTTCTGTTACATTTTGTTTCCTGTCTTCTTTTCAAACATTTTTGATACTTCATTCCTTCTGCATTACTGGCCTTAGCTAAACCTTTTGATATTTGGTATTTCATTTTAATGTATGGTTACTATAAAGATTGAATATTTCTCTTTATGAGAGAGAGGGGGAAGGCAAAGACAGAGTCAGGTATTTTTGAAAGGGTCTCACTGTGTTAGGAGGCCTAAGCCTCCCGATTAGCTAGGATAACAGGTACCCACCACTGCACCTAGAATGTTCAGTGTGGGAACTGAACCTGAGCCTCTTACATTGCTTCCAGTCTCCCAGTGAATGTGTACCACTCAAGCTGAGCCACCCTGAATTATTACGCTAGCACTACACATTATAATATAGGAAACTTGCAGTACTATAGTTGTTTTCTACTAACCTTGTAATATATTCATTCTATGTATGTATTGAACTCCATCCGTATTATATATTTTTGCTACAATAAATTAATTTTAAATATTTAAAAACAAAAAATTGTTTTTCACATTCATCTACATGATTATTTCCAGTGATCTCCACCTGTTTATGAACCTTTAATTCTCTTAATTTAGAATTTTTTTCAACCACAAAGAGTTTTAACATTTCTTGTATTGATCCACTGATGATACATTCCTTCAGCTCTTATATATCTAAAAATATCCTTATTTCACTATTATTCATTTTCAGAGAGTTCATGAGCTCACCACAGAGAAAGAGAGAGATAGAGGAAGAGGGAGAAGCAACCCCTACCCCCCAGTGAGGCATGGTCACAACACAATCCCTTCTCCATTTCTCCACCCTGTCAGATTTTGGACATGCACACACACTCACTTGGCATGGTTTCCAAGCTGCTGGGACCAGGATTGGAACGTCAATCCACCATGTGGAATCTGCCTGCCTTAACCACCAGGCCATGAAAATGGCTCTCACCTTTATTTTTGAAATATATTTTTGCTAGTTGTAAAATTCTAAGGTCACAATTTCTTTTTCTAAATTTTGCATTTCAAAAGTGTGACTCTAAGGGCCAGGAGGTGACATGTTGGTTAAGGCATTGGACTCCCACATGGCCAACCACAGTTTGAGTCCTAGGCTTGGTAGCTTGCTTCCTTACTTTCCCTCTCTCTCTGTGTTTCTCTCTCTGGTCAAATTTTAAAAATAATAATAACAGGGACCAGCAGTTAGTGTAATGGCTATGTCACTGGACTCCCATGTAGCCGACCGCAGTTTGAGTCCTGGACCCAGTGGCTTAAACTCATGGCTGGGCGTGTGTGCATGCATGTCAAATATCCCAAGAAGAGAATGGAGGAGAAGGGATTGCAGCATGGCCATCCGCCCCTGGGGAGTGATTTCTCACTTTCTGTCTCTCTCTCTCTCTGTCTTTCTGGTGAGCGCACGTGCCCTATAGCAAAAACCTCTCAAATAAATAAATAAATAAATAAAATTTATAAAATAATAATTCTTAAAAAAAGTGTGACTCTTGCCTTTTGATCCTTATTATTTCTGAGAACAAGACAATTGCTATTTTTATCATTGTTTCTCTTACTATAATGTACCTATTTTCTTCTGGTGATGTTTAAAATATCCCCATTTATCTTCAATTTTCAATATTTTGATTTGCTATACATACACATGCTTTCCTTTGAACCCATCCTACTTGAGGTTTCCTGAATTTTCTGTATCTGTGAGTTGAGTTAATGAAATTCATAAATTTAGAATATTTTGGTCAATATTTTTTCAGATTATCTTTCATCCCTTTTGTTTTTCCTGAGAAGACAATTATATAATATAAAGAGTAATTTTGTTTCACAGTTTCTTGTGGGACTGTACTAATATTTTGTTAATCTCATTCGATGACTTTCTTATTCATTCCAATGTGTTATAATTTATTTCTAGAATTTTCCTCTGTTTCTTTTAGTTTTCATAGCACTCCATCAACTCTAGATACTTTCTTATAGGTGATATGACAAGTGTATCCTATTAAAGTTGTTTTGTGTAATTTCAAGATCTATGTCATTTTGTGGGTCTGTTTCTAATGATACATTTTTCTTTTATCAATCAAATTTTCCATTTCTTCATGTCACTGGTAATTCTTAGTTTATCTGGTGCATCAGAGATGCTACCGTATTTTTCTCTGAAGAGTGTTGAGTTTGTTTAGCAGTCAGATAACTGGTGGAGCATCTTCACCTTACAGGATCATTTTAGTCTTTGTTAGTGTCTTTATTTTTCTTTTATGCTACTTTTATTTTTCCTTTAATCCTTGAGAAAAATCTTAGTCTGAGATCCAGTACTTACTTCTAAGTCATGAAAGGCCAAGGTGTTTACCATGTCTTTGTAACTCGACAAACCTCGAACTTTGCACTTTCTGTCTCTTTGTATTGGACAGCTGCTGAAATCTCAGATCAGGGAATTCTATCTTCCAGTTATTGTTTACCTAAGAAAACTGGAGTCTTTGCTAATGCACGCAGAATTCAGGAGTCATCTGAGAATTCATGGAAAATTAGAATGCCGATTTGGAGACTCACCCTATGTGTGGTTAACTTCAATTGTTTTTACTTTTGTAACTAGTATTATTTATTAGTTTTTAAACCTGTTCTCCCTATTCCATGTTTCCCTACTCAGGGCTTTTATTTATTTATTTATTTTAAGAGATTTTTGCCATAGGCTGCGTGTACTCTCTGGAGAGACAGAAAGACAGAAAATGAGAAATCACCTCCCTCCCCAGGGGAAATGGCCACACTGCAATACCTGTTAGGATTTTGGACATGCATGCACACATACTCAGCGTGAGTTTTTTAAGTTGCAGGGTCCAGGACTCAAGCCATGGTGGACTACATGGGAGTTCATCAATGTAACTATTATGCCATCCCTATTCAGGGTTTTAATTCTTTCTTTCTCCCATTGAATTATTTTGTATTTCCATAGTTAGGCTGCTTTTAAAACTTTTTTCTTCAATCTCCAATTGAATCTTCAATCTTCTGAGGGGGTTTGAAGATAGCTCTACTGATTTCAGATATTTATTTTCCCATTTTCATGTAAATTGAAGTTTATTGTATTTGTTGTCTCCTTGTTATGCAGTACGCATGACTTATCAAAAGTTTATGCTCTCTTCTTGTTGATTTGTACATGTTATTAGAGGATATGCAAAGAGATTAAAATATTTGCATGGTTTTATACTACAAGAACATAGATTTACATTTACAAAATACTTGAAAGTGAATTTTTGGAATGTCCAAAAGTAAATGGAGAAACAGGAAATATTATCTTCCAAAGATACTGTTCAGGGAACAGGGAAAGGATTTATGATTCAAAGAAGAGCTGGCAAAAATTAATAGCCATTTCCTGTCTAGGCATTGTACATAATCAATTTAATAAAGTAATTATAGATGGACGGCATATGTTCATTGTTGAGTGAGGTACTTTGGGAAATGAGAAGATGCATAAAATATGGCTCCTACTTAGAGAAAATTACAGATAAGTTTGGGAGATATGGTATTTACACAAAATTAAGTACTGATATAAGTTAATACCACAAAAGTTTAAGAAGTAGTAAGGGTAAAGTAAGTAGAACTGACCGAAAAGTTACGCTCTTGGAGAAGAATCTTCTAACTGATTCAAGTGGGGAAATCAAGTGAGTAGTGAAGATTATTCTATCATAGTGTCTCTAGTGAGGACTATTAACTAGTTCCGGGGCTGTTCAAAAATATAATATGGTCAATTAATTTATTGTAGTCTGTCTAGTTATTTCAAGCCAATACAATTATTTAAGACCAAGATCTCTTATAATCAATTAGCCATAACCCAAAATCTATGTGGTGATATCATTCTTATATTTACTATAAAAGATCAAGGAGTTCATTCCAATTTTATCATCTTTACAGCATTTAACATGGAAAATAACCACTCCCTTTCTCCCCAAAGATGTTCTTCTTTAATTAAGTATTTTTCAACAGCTCAGTGCAGAGAATATCATCCATGTATTCTTTGGAGTAAAAGTGAGGGGGTAAGTGTTAGGTCGTAGTCACAATTTGTAATCCCATTCTCAGCCAATTCTATCCTATCCTATCCTTGGAAAGTGTTCGTCTTTTTTTGGCAAATAATTCTGGTTAGCTATCTGATTCTGAAATCTACTCTCCTGTAGATACCAAATTCCTACTTTATTCTATGGACAATAAACAACATTGGGAAAAAAAAAATGTCACACATTATCAGTCTTATTGTAGCTCACAGTGGCCAATAAAATATAAGCTGTGGTCATTAAGTACATTTACTAAGGAAGTTCTTGAAAGATAATGCCTATGTTTTCCAGCTATTGTTTCTTTTAATATTATTAGGTGCAGAGTTTAGGGGCCAGTCAGGAATTTGGGGAGAATTTATAGACTGATTTTGAGATTTCCCCCATGTGTGGCTATATTTACCTGTCCTTCTTTCAATTCTTAAGAAACAAATACTCTTATTTATCCGTTAGTTTTTGGATCTGCTCTCCCTATCACATTCCCTATTTAGGGTGTAATTATTTCCACTGTAGAATGATCTTATTTTCCATGGTTAGATTGTCTTCTGAAATCTGATTGCATTATAGTCCTTAAACGAACTTCTAGTCATTTTCTTTGTTTGTTTTGAAGGGGGGGGTGTCACAATATTATCTGTTTTTTCTTCTTTCTTTCAGTCTGGATGATCCTACATTCATCTTAGAAGAAAGGTCCAAGAATCCAAGGTGGCTCACATGATTCATGCCTTGGTGGGGGGTCTGGAAAGCTAAATTCATCTGAGACCTCTCCTTCTTTTGGTCTCAGGGTCTCTCCACAAATTCTCTGCAGGTGAGTAGTCAGCTTCTTACATGGAGGCTCACAGGTCCAAAAGGGAATGTTTCAAAAGGTCCAGGAAGAAGCTGTAAGATTTATTATGATCTATCTTCAAAATTCCAGAAGATCACTCTGTTGTATTCTCTTAGTTAATAGTCCATAAAGCCTATCTATATTCAAGGGGTAGATGATTAGACTCTATCTCTTAGTTGAAGAAGTGGAAAAGTTGCAGCCAGCTTGGTCAGAAAGCGGTGCAGTGGTAATGCAAGTAGACCCACATGAAAAAATCCGGGGTTCTCATCCAGTGCCCTCCCTTCCACATGCCAGGCTCTCACACCCGTGGTTCTGGTTGACTGAGAATAGGGATGGATAATGACATGAAGATGTTAAGGGATGTCAGTCTCTCTATTTCTCTATCTCTCTCTCTCTCTCTCATGGAAATAATAAATAAATGTTTAAAATAGTTTATCTCTTCGAACATCTTTTCAGAAATTCTTTAAAAAGTGAAAACAATCTACATGCCATAGATAGATGTAAAAACTAACTGGACAAAGGCACCAGCTAACAATGGAAAAGGTCCAATTATAAAAAAAAGGGGGGGAGGGGATTAAGCAAAAATTTAAACTCCAAGCAGACATTTTTGCTGATATACTATGAACTTGGGAAAGGAGGGACAGGCTATTGTATCCCTAACAGAGACCCTAGAACTCATATTCTTTTGGGATCTCAAGAATAAGCAAGTCATATCCAAACTAAGGATAATGAAGTCCATCAGATGGTCTCCAAATTTCTGAGCAGGAACTTTTGCCTTTATCACATTATAGTCAGAAGGAATGACCAGGATCCCATCCATATAATTCAAGCTAAGACAATCAAACACAAGTCCTGGCTATCCACAAGAATATTCTAGCACAGAACTTAAAATTTTTTTGGAATCTTCCATGCTCAGAGAATCTAATTAAATAAATTAGATCAAATTAGATCTCTCTCTCTTTCTCTCTTTTTTTCCTAGAGGTTTTTGCTATAGGGCACATGCACTCGCCAGAATGACAGAGAGACAGAAAGCGAGAAATCACCCCTCACAGGGGATGGCCATGCCACAATCCCTTCTCCTCAATTCTCCTCTCAGGATCTTGGGCACGCATGCACACACACCTGGAGTGAGTTTAAGCCACCAGGTCCAGAACTCGAACTGCAGTCAGCTACATGGGAGTCCAGTAATATAGCCATTACGCCAACTGCTGGTCCTGATATCTCATATTATGTCACTTATCCCATGATAATATTTTTTTTTGGAAAGAGTATAATAAAACTGAAAAACAAAAAAAGGACAAAAGAAGTAGCAAACATTCCTTTTATTTGTTAGTTTTTCATTGCCTTTCCTTATTCCTATTAAATCCACATAAGAAAAATAAGTTTTGGAGGCTAACAGGTAGCATGGGGGTTAAGGTGCTAGACTTATACATGGCTAACCATGGTTCGAGTCCCATATCCAGTGGTTTGAAAATCATGCCGGGCGTGTGTGTGTGTATGTACCCCAAAAACCTAGAGAACAGAGGAGAAGATATTGGGGCATGGACATTTCCTCTGAGGGGTGATTTCTAACTTTCTTTCTCTCTGTTTCTCTCCTCACTGGAGAGCACATGTGCACTACAACAAAAAAAATCTTAAAAAAAAAGAAAAAGAAAGGTTTTTAGGGCATACTATTTTAGAAATTTGTCTAAGTGGCTCTGTCAGTGACTCACACGCTCTGTTTGAATCTCACTATGAAATAGCTGCAAAGCTTTGCGAGACTCCAATTGACAAAAAAAAATCTACAGTCATAAAATATTAACCCCTGAGCAAGTATAAGATGCTCAGGAACCAAAATAACACTCTTTGCATCATTGATGTTACTATTTGGTCAAATATGTGAAACATGATTCATTTACTCATAAGGGATTCTAGCTCATATTCCTTCATTACATTTTGAAAATATTCTCTGTAACAATAGATTTTTCTCGGTCTGAGGAATCAACCACTAATTATTTTTGTCCCCATGGTAAGTAAATACGTTAACATTTACCAAAAAAAAATCAATGCTCAAAATATTTTTAAAAACTAATTATATTGATTTTTCTCCTATAATGTTTTCATTAAAAATGTTTTTATTTGAATTCTGTTACTTCTTCAAGGCATTGGCTTTAATATTGAACAGATCTAATTTTAATGGTTTCTCATATAATGCATGTCAATAGTTTATATTAACATTCTGTCATCAGCTAAATAAATAACTTCTCCTTGATATAATTTGTTTCTCTGCAGTTAAAATCTCATCGATAAATGCACCTTTTTGAAGTTTACAGTTAGGTTTGTAGTACTCAAATATATAAAAAAAGAAACTTGCAGGGTATTTATTAATTTTCCATTATTTTACCCTCAAAATACTCATTATAAGACAACCTATTATGTAACAAACATAACTAGGTGTTCTTTATGTGACCAGGACAAAAAGCTTGGAAACTGTCTATTCACCACTGGTCTTCGTTACTTTCGATTTTCAAGGAAAATGTTTCTAGGCTGTCATTAGGAAGAAATTCTGAGTTCCATAGTACCTACATACTCTGCCAGCAAAAAAGGCAGAGTATTAGATCGTATTAGAACGATCACATACAGAGGAGAAGAATTCAAGATGGTACTTTTGACTCCAAAACATCTCTTAAAATTTCTTTAATAAAAGATTAAAAGCTCTAATAGTTCTAAGAACATTTGTACTTCACTCATAAACTATGACGTGTCCCTTTCATTTTCTATGTCTAGTTAGAACATGCACAGCCTTCATTTATAGTCACAGTGTCTTACTGATATAAGGGGCTATCCAGGAAGACAGTTTACAGGTATTCAACTTAATTACAGATGTCAGCTTTGTCAAATATTTCTTCTCGGTTGGTCTTTGGAAAAGTCATGACGTGTTTTTCTTTGCAAAAATGTGTCATGACTGGGATCAGCAGTTAACATAATGGCTATGTCGCTGGACTCCCATGTAGTCGACCGCGGTTTGAGTCCCATACCCGGTGGCTTAAAACTCACACTGGGCGCGTGTGCATGCATGCCCAAGATCCCAAGAGAATGGAGAAGGGGTTGCAACGTGGCCATCCCCCCTGGGGGGTGATTTCTTGCTTTCTGTCTCTCTCTCTGTCTGGTGATTGCACACACCCTATGGCAAAAAACTCTCCAAAAAAAAAAAATGTGTCATGATTTTTCCGATGACCCATCATATTGGCTGGACAATTCATTCAATTATCCAACACAAGATACGGAAGGCTGCTCATTGAGAATATTGTCTATACCTTGTGACATGGAACTGAACAAGACAGAGTTCATGGAGCTTACACATACCACTTAAAAAAAAATTATGCCAGAAGGCACGTCCACTTACAAGAAAGAGACAGAAAGAAAAGAGGGAAAGCAAGAAAGTATTTTCTGGCTCCCCACCCCCATGGGGCACGATCACTCACAATCCTTTCTCCTCTATTTCTCCAACTTTTCAGGATTTTGAGCATGCACATACAAGCTTGGGGCTTATTTCTCAAGCCACTGGTCTAGGACTTTGACCACATGGTCAGGTGTGTGCACTTGCCAGAGAGACAGAGAGACAGAAAGCAAGAAATCATCCCCTAGTGGGGATGGCCATGTTAAACCCCTTCTCTTCCATTCTCCTTTCAGGATCTTGGACACACACACATATGTGCCTAGTGTGAGCTTTAAGCCACCGGGTCTAGGACTCAAATCAAGGTCCTCTATGTGCAAGTCCAGCAATGTCACCATTTCGCCATCGCTTCACATAGCACTTTTGAAAGGAAAGGAAGCATTCCCCAAGAAGCATCTGTTATTTGAAATTTGACTTCTCAGCTTCAGAGTTTACACCCATAATCCACTGATCTTAAATCCACGTCTTCTACTACTAACCACTATTCCTTATTTTTTATTATTCTTATTTTCTTTTTTGTTGTTGTTGTTAAAGGTTAGGTCTTCATTTTCCTTATGTTCGACTAGACTCTAGATTTCATCATATTCCTGCCATTTATTCATTCTCTTTGGTTTATACCTTATGTTTCTAAGCCATCTTTAAAGTCAAACCAGGTTCAAGCTCGCTACCGATGTCACCCAGGTGTAAGCTTAAAGATAATTTCTTTCATTCCTTTTCCAGCCCAAATTAAATGTCCCTATACTTTTTCTGTCATAGCACAACAAAGCATCATGCATCTAGCAAAAGCCGCCCAGACAGTACACCCACTCAGACAAAAATTAGGTCTTCTCACTCCAGTTCAGATCTATTTACTTCATCAGATTTCATCTACAAATCAAACATAATTTTTAAATCATCTCTTTACATGCTTATATTCCAAGGAAAACTATATGTTTCATGAGGCCGACTTTTTTTGTGTGTATTTGACAAAATGAACATAATGACAACACACATAAAATATGAGAGAGATTTTTTTTCCTAAACATCATCTTAAAACCCTTAGTCTTGTGATTGACCAATTAAGTAAATGAAAAGCTAATCAGCCCCAAACTAAGGATGCAGCAGGGCACCATTTGTGAGTGGTTCAAGTGTAAATTACATGTTCATGAACTTAAACAAATAACAACCCCACACTCTTCCTCCGCCCCCAACCAAAAAAGTAATGAAACAAAAAACCGGCAAAACGTCCCAACTCCTGAGAAATAATGACTTCTACCTTATTAGTTCTATATGCCAGATGAAATGAAGGCACAAGGAAAAAGTAATGTGGACGGCTCTATTGGAAATGTGTCTCAACAACTAAACTACCTAATCATAGTTATGCTCTCCCCCCCTCATATGTTCTAAATGTCACCAATTCATCATACTCAATAAGGCATTTTCTGGGAAAAAATTGATTAATTACAGCTTATAATGACAGACACAGCAGTGGCAGTCACTCTACTGGGTGTTGCTGAGTTGACTTGTGTCTGGGATTCTGCTTGACAGCTGTCAACCACGCAGGGACATAAGGTGACAGAAGACAGTTTCCATTGAAAATACACACTTTTTTCAAAAGTATTGAAGATATATATAAAAAGAAATACTTGACCTTGGCCCAAGGAGTATTTTTTTTGAAGTTCACAAGTTCATTTCTCCCAGAAGACTCTGTTTTCCCAGGAGATAATGATGGCTTTTTCTTATAAAAGCAAGCATAAAATATTCCTATTGGTACTATAATAAACTAGCCAGCATTGAGTACTTGTAAGGTAAGAACTAAAAACGCATTTTCCTTGAAAAGATTAAAAAAAGAAAGAATTTTCATTGTGGAGATCTATAGCTATATATCTATGTATGTATCTACCTGTATCTGCATGTATATCTATAAAGTTTTCTTACTTACTAGTAAATGTACAAAAATCAGGGCCAGCCACATAATTTGTAGGTCTAGTGCAAGAAGGAAATGCAAGGCTCTTATTAAAAAACTATCAAAAGTTTCCAGGCAATGATAATTGACCATTAAACTAGACACAAGGCACTGAGCAACTGTATGAGTTGCACACACTGGCTTTGATTTAGAGGTTTTTTTTCCATTTTGTTTTGTTTTTTGAGAGGTTTATTATAGGGCATGTGTGCTCACCAGAAAGACAGAGAGAAAACAGAGACAGAAAGTGAGAAATCACCCCCCTAGGGGGGATGGCCACGCAGCAATCCCTTCTTCTTCATTCTCCTCTCGGGATCTTGGGCATGCATGCACACGCGCCTGGCATGAGTTTAAGCCACCGGGTCTGGAACTCAAACCGCGGTCAACTACATGGGGACATAGCCATTACGCTAACTGCTGGTTCCAATTTAGAGATTTTTATATCAAATACTTCACTATATACATACAAATAAAAATCTTTCATTTGCTAAAAATGTAAGCGTAGCTACTGACATTTGCACATGAAAAAATTCAAGGGCAGAAAAGTATTATGCGTGTAACTAAAATTGCCTAGCAAATCAGCATGAGGACTCAGGCAAGAACCTAGGTCTTCTAACTCTGGTCCAACTCTCTGTTTACTTTGCCAGATTTCATCTCCAAATTGAACTCGAATTTCAACAAATGGCAAAGACATTTATGACCAATATATCCTGTTTCCCCTCAAAACATCACCTCTGAAGTGGATTTCAAGAATTTAATTGTAGGAGACAAACAACTGTTGCTTTTATGAATTACCTTTTTTTTTGTCCCATTCAGAGTCCAAACATCATAGGATTGGGGAAATAAGAAAACTCATAAAGCAGCAGGGCGTTGTGTGTGTGTGTGTGTGTGTGTGTGTGTGTGTGTGTGTTTTAATCCAATGCAGCTAAGAAATGCAATTAAGAAAAATGGCTAGGCTCAACAGCCCAGCAGCACCCAAAGTAATAACTACTTTTATGAATATGAGACATAGGTCTCAGGGCATCTGGAGGCAGGTTTCTGCTCTATTGATTATATTGTCAGACAACACATTTCATATCACCGAACATGTCCTATTTCAGGACATGCAGGAAAGTGACACTGGAAGGCACATAAATGTCAGAGGAAATAGGAATACCTGAGAACCTCAGCCCACCTTTCTTAGAGCAATAAAGGAGACAGGGTCTGGGAAGCCAGTCTCAGGATAGGAAATTTGAAAGCATTCATGGCTTGGGATGAGAAGAATTTGAACATGTACACAAACACTGCTTAAAAGTTTAAGCTTAATGTAAGTATCAGTCTCCTGAAAAGTATAGGAAGCCATTATTTTTGCATTCTTTTTCACATTCTTCTGGCAAATATTTTTGACAGATCATCTACAATTACAAAGGCCCCTATAATAAAAGCTATCTTATTCATTGTATACAGGCATAAATTCAGTGTAATTGTCGTGTTATTACTGGATCATTGGAAAAGTTGTGATATATTTTTCTATGCAAAAATGCATCATGACTTTTCTGATGACCCAATACATACCCCATCTCCACAAAATTTTGCCTACCATTAATCCTACAAAAAAGTTAAAACTACTAGTTGAGAGGTTTCACTGGATACTCATTATTAAGAGAAGGTTCAGGACTGGCAGATGGCGTAATGGTTACATTGCTGGAATCCCACATTGTCAACCTCAGTTCGAGTCCCAGACTAGGTGGCTTAAAACTCATGCTGGGCACGTGTGCATGTGTGCCCAAAATCCCAAGAGGAGAATGGAGGAGAAGGGACTGCAGTGTGGCCATGCCCCATGGGGAGTAATTTCTCACTTTCTGTCTCTCCAGTGAGTGCATGCACTCTATAGCAAAAATCTCTCTAAAAAAATTTAAAAATAAAAAAAATAATAAAATTGGCATGTCAACAACATTCTTTATAATATGGATTGTCCTTTTCAATTGAACATAAATTCCCCACATTCTCCACCCTCCCTGTCTAATGGCCCTAATAGAACTCTCACTCACTCTTCTCAGCCCTCAGTTAGCCCTCTGTCACCATGGCCAAAAGACAGCAAGAATATTTGTTGGGGGCTAGCAGGTGGCATGGTTAAGGCTCTGGACTCCCAAATAGCCAATGGTGGTTAGAGTCCCTGACCTGAATGCTTGCTTTCTCACTTCCTCTCTCTCTCTCTCTCTCTCTCTCTCTCTCTCTCTCTGTCTCTTCTGCTAAGCACACATGCCTTATAGGAAGTTTAAAAATAATAATAAATAAAATTAGATAAATAATTTTTTGATAGATATATAATTCTTAAAGAAAGAATATTTGTTGGAGCACAGTCATTTCTAAGTCTTCCCAGGAGAAAACATTTCTTTGTCATTCAGAGATACTACTAGTTTGGATAAATCTTTTCAGTGAATCAGAAAATATATTGAACACTGACTAGGCAATTTTATTTTAACATTATTTCTAGATGCTTATAAACAGCACATATGGAAATGTCATTCATACTTCAAAAGCCAGATGGGGATGGAGATAGACTTTGAACATAAAGATGTGAAGCAAAAGATATAGTTTGTAGCAGAGAGTAAAAACAACCTGAATTGGCTGTATCCTATTTCCTGAAATAGGTAAAATTGCACATGGACTCTTCTTGCGCACGGAGATTTAGAGATTAAAGCAGAGCTTCAAACTTTTTCTTTTCTTTTCTCTTCTTTCCTTTTTAATTTAGAGAGAGATTTTTTTCAATAGGGCACCTGCACTCACAGGACAAACAGAGAGAGATAGAGAGACATAATTTGAGAAATCACTCCCCAGGGGATGGCTGTGCTGCAACCCCTTCTCCATTCTCCTCTCAGAATTTTTTGGGCATGTATGCAAATGCACCTGGCATGAGTTTTAAGCTGCCGGGTCTGGGACTCAAACCACATCGACTATGTGGTAGTCCAGTGATGTAACCATTATGCCATCTGCTGGTCCCGAAACTTTTTCTTTTTTCCTATTGAGTTAATAAAACAAAACCTGTGGCTTTCTCTAAAATTCTCTCTTGACAAGTAACGTACTCTGTAAAAGTGTCTATGAAAGGATAAATGTTAGTATACTGGTTTTAATTTCTTCTTACATCTATCTTCCTCTATTAGGTTGTATACCTTTTGACACAAACCATTTGCTAATTGTTCTTTGTTTGTGGAACCTATCATATTGACAGCAATCAAATCTGCAAGAACAATTTTAATAACGCATTTTTTTCCATATGTTATTGTAGACCGTGTGTTATCTGGCTACAGTTCATAAGGCTAGTTCATCTTCATCATAATCTAATGATCTGAATACTTGTTATTATTTCCACTTGACTCCTGGGAAAATGAAGGTAACTTCATACACACTCAGTTTAGGCTCTGCTTTCTGCAATTGATCCATGTCCAGATGCTCCTTATCAATAGAAATCCTTAAAATGCTCAGGTTTTATCTGGTTTATTTACTAACTTAAAACATTTCTTCTTCTTCTGTCTCAGAGCAGAGAAAGTATGGAAATGTGTTTTAATCTTTGAGTCTGTTTTCTTTAGATCGCTACCACACATAGAATCATAGCTGGGCCTCTCTTTTCTCGCTGATCCTAAGGTCCTTCGGTTTCAAACATTTTTTGTTTGACTTACCACTTGAGCGATAATCAACCAGAGGATGTATGCTCATTTTGGCTGTGCTTTATTCCATAGGATATTAATTTTTCATTTTCTCTTAACATTTCAACCTGGAGAGGAGGAAAAGTATGACTTTACCACATTTTCCTTTCCACAAATTGCTAGGGCCATCTACCTTGGCATGTAGGCTTATGCTTTCTGAAGAAAAACAGTAATCCAGAATGCCCTCCATCTACACTTGCTTATATTAAAGAGACTTGGTGGGGCCAGCAGGTAGTGTAGAGGTAAATGTGCTGGGCTTCCATGTGACTGACCATGGTTCAAGTCTCCAACCTGATGACTTGAAACTTATGCCAGGCTCTTGTGCATGTGTGCCCACAATCCCAAGAGGAAAATAAAAGAAGTGACTGTGGCATGACCATACCCGTGTGTGTGTGTGTGTGTGGGGGGGGTGGTTTCTTGCTTGCTTTCTCTCTGTCTCTCTTGCAAGTGCACATACCTGTAGCAAAAATCTCTCTCTCTCTCAAGAGAGAGAGAGAGAGAGAGAGACTTAGCTATCAAAACATATGCTTGACTTCGACCTCTTATTTTACATTTGGGTAGTTTTGTTGTTATTGTTGTTAGTGATAGTAGTGGCAGTGGTGGTAGTAGTAGTTTGTGTGTGAAAGTAAATTCCAGAGGCCTGGGATGATGCGCTCCAGCACCGTAATCCCCCTTCTGCATACTTAACAACTATGTATTCCTCTTCTCTACTTTGCAATCCTCCAGAAATAATTAGGGAAAAGAGATGGGGGACTCAGAAATACGGAAAGGATCTGAGAAGACAGTAGGAAATCCTCAACCAAACCTTTGGATCGTAATTTATCTCCTGGGGCTCAGCTGTCAGAGTACCTTCTTCCCCTTGGCATGTGTGCCAGTTATTGCTAGTTGTCCACCAGTGTTTACTCTCCCTCCAGAGACTTTGCAGAGCCGGTGGCCAGTCAGTTAAAGATTCCATTTCCCAGACCCTTGTGCCCAGGTCACTGAGCCCTCTGCAGCAGCGTTATGTGCACCACTCTAAGACATGCTCCTCGACATATCAGGTTTTCTCTTTCCTTGACACTCTCTTTATTGCCATTGGCTGTCATGCATGTTTGATGACAGCTGCAGATACCAGGGATCCAGAGGTTCAAGTGTATCTTCAGAATGTCAGATCTTCCCTAGCAATCCTGAACGTCTTGTATCTATTATAAAGTAAGCTTATGTAATGTTTAAGACGTGGGCCTTGGGTCCTTTTGTTGTCTCAGTTTTGACTATACCTCTATAACACAGGGGAAGGGATTCTTCTGAATCTTGGCCTACACTCTTTCCTGCATATTCTTTCCCATAGTCCTTAATTGCACAGATCCTAGTTCATATCACAGTTTTCAAGATGTGTTTGGCCATGGTACAATATGAGAGCTAAAATCCTATTTTATCTCTAGGTGCAAGGAGAGATGTGCTTCTTTATCTTTACTGACATTCTTTTAAACTGATGATGTCTGCCGTTCATCTTAAGATCAGAGATACACATATTCCATTTTAGTTCCCCTATTTTTAATCTTAACCAAAAGTAAATAAAACTTTTGGATATTTATGAGCTCACCTTTGCAAACACAAGCACAGAGTGATGGATGGCACCTGGCTTCCATCCATTAATTTCAACATATTTTATTTTTCCTTTGTAGTGACTGCCTTGGCCAGTTTCTCCATAGTGAATGTGTGTGCTGTTCTGGAACATTTTTCACTAAAATGTATAGAAATGGTACTCCAAAGAGAATCTCAAAGGAAAAATACCCACAATATAGATTTACATACATTTTAGAAACTGTGGAAGGTAGAGTAGTCTAATTCAGAGAACCAAGTTTGTAAATCAGACAGATATATTTTTAAATAGCATTCACTATGTATGGGTATTGGTCAAACTTATCCCTCCAGACCGGAGCTTTTTATATATGAAAGGGAATAGTAATAGTTGCATTGTGCAGATTAATTGAAAGAATTCAGGTAATGTACACTTCATTCAGTGAATGGCACACTGCTGACATAGGTAGCTGCTTACAAGTCACTGTTGGTTCTTCTTCCTATGGTTAGTGTCTTGATTCTTCTCTTAATTTGTCTTTACAAATCATTGACAGCCAGTGTATTTGGCAGCAGTGTCTCAAGCCAAAATGTTTGCCTGATTTAGGGAGAGTGAATGTTTTGTCAAGCTATTGGGGCCTACTCCAAATTCACAAAACAACACAAAATGCTTACTGAACTGTAGAACACTAATTATGCTCCCTATTTATAATAATCTTACAAAGTCTCATTACCTACAGCAGTCACAATGCATTCATCTCATTTCTGTTTAGGCTGGGAAAATTACAGGAAGGCCTTGTCATTCTTTTTGGAGTTTTCTGTATTTGGTGACATTTCCCCAGCTTGCTGCAAAACAGCAGCTGCAATTAATTACATTTTGAATCGACTAGAGAACAGCTTGTAAGTTTTCTGCTGCCCTCTGTCAATTCTGGCACAATGAATTCTCTTTTAGAGTTTCCATACAACTTGCATTTTAAACATTTCAAAAATGGCAGGGCCTGAACATAAAATGGTAGAAAGGGGAACCATTTTGTATGTAATACTTTCTCAGAAAAAAACAGCAGTATAATCTTAATCCATCAACTCGAGATCCCAGTGTTTCAATTAATAGATTTTGTTGTTGCTGTTTACTTTTAAAAGAAGTCTGAAACCTTGTAAAAATCCCCCTATTGTTCAGATGACACCATCTTATCCTTCTAAGCTGTTAATAAAGCTCTCAACCACTTTGGGTTTACTACACTGACCTCAGCACTTTTCCAGTTTTAATCATTTGAAAGAAAGAAAGATGGCATGAGCAAGGAAAATCCTAGCCTGGAAGTTCATGTCAGTCTCTTTTGGTCAGTGCTTGCAAATGCTTTGGCTCTGTTCAGAGGCTATGTTAAATGAAATGTCTCACACTTATTTCTTTTTAAGTGTTGAAGCAATATGCACATACCCCTCACAGGACTTTCTGTGTTACTAGAGCCCATCTGAACAATTAACACCACAGCAAGGTGAGGTGTAGTGAATTATAGAAATTCATGTAACCTTAAGCAGACAAGGCTTCCCCTGTTGACTATTTCTAAACTTTTTTTGCAAGTAGTTTTGAATGTAGGTTATGTAGAAAATCTGATGTTCTACAAATTCCCTTTAAACAAAATGTTGCTTAATGTTGTTTAATAAAAACATTTGAGATCAAGTTGCTTTCTCTGATTTAGGGCCTCATTTAGCATGTGTCTTACACCTGCTCTATATTATGAGTGAACTGTTCTCAGATTCAGTTCACTGACAATAGAGGCATGGCCAATTCATACTGATCTTTCTCAGAAGTTTCTAGACATAGATACTATGAAATGTGAGATTCAAAGAATACTACTAGATGAATGTTTAGTAAAAGCAAAAAATAATTTTTGTCCTTATTACAAATGTGAAAATTTGATTTCCTACAAGTGTGTCCAAGGTAGCCATATTTGCCTTTGTTCTTTCAATCACTTTGTCCTTTTATTGTCATAGTAGGAAAACAAAATGCTAGAAAATGACTTTTTGTGTCTCAGATTGACCTATATGTCAATATTTTATTTTATCAGGCAGTCAAGTAGGAATGAGGCACAAGCCATCTGTATGCAGATTTCCAAAGGAAATGATCCAAAATCTGTTTTGAAAATCCTAAACCTGTTCATCTATGTCATGAGTATAGTAAAGGGCTAGAGCTTAAGGAAAGGATTTGGTAAACGAGATTGCTGAACTCAGTTCTTTAAAGAGAACTGTGGTTGGGACCAGCAGTTGGCGTGATGGCTATGTCACTGGACTCCCATGTAGTCGACTGTTGTTCTAGTCCTAGACCCAGTGACTTAAACTCACGCCAGGTGTGTGTGTATGCATGCCCAAGATCCCAAGAGGAGAATGGAGGAGAAGGGATTGCGGCGTGGCCATATTAAAAAATTTTTGAAATCATAAAAATTATACCAGTGCTATTAAAAATAATTTGCATCTCTACTGATCAAAAATAATTCATAACTGATTAGTATTCTAGAAACTAATATCTAACTGAGAATTCAAACCTTCATTATTAGTAAATATTAAATGAAAATGTTATATTTTCTAGGGTAGCAAATGACCTTCCAATAAGTTGGTCAGACAAGACTCTGATATGATTTTTTTTTTACTAGTTTTATAATGACTTGGGTTTTTTATTTTATTAAAAGTTTTTTTAGGGAACCAACAGTTAGCGTAATGGCTATGTCACTGGACTCCCACGTAGTCGACTGCGGTTCACATCCCAGACCTGGTGGCTTAGAACTCACGCTGGGCGTGTGTTCGTGCGTGCCCAAGATCCCGAGAGGAGAATGGAGGAGAAGGGATTGCAGCGTGACCATCCCCCCGGGGGGTGATTTCTCACTTTCTGTCTCTCTGTCTCTCTCTGTCTGTCTGGCGAACACACGTGCCCTATAGCAAAAACCTCTCCAAAAAAAAAAAAAAAAAAAAGTTCTTTTATAGATTCAACCACATTATTTAGCTTGCAAAGTGAATATTCCACCATGTGTATATTTCTCCCCAGTCTAGTTGATAATACTATAAAAGTTATCTTACTCTACTCCTTCACCCACTCTCTTCCCATCCTGTATCTGGTATTCACAACCATTTACTGTATTTCTATATCCTTTATCCATTCAGTTTCAAGTCATAGAGTGTGAACACTCTGTATATAATAAGTGGAGACATACCGTATCTCTCTTTCATAGCCAGGTTTGCTGCACTCAACAGTAAATCTTCCATATTCATCCACTTTCTGTCAAAAGCCAGGGTCCTGGTTTTTTTTTTTTTTTTTTTTTTTTTTTTTATGGCTGAGTAGTATTCCATACAGAATATGTGCCACAGTTTTTCAATCCATTCATCTGTTTGTGGGCATTTGAGTTGGTTCTACATATTAGCAATTGTGAATAATGCTACAATAAACATGGATGTGCAAGCACTTTTCCAATTAAGAATTCTTGTGTCCTTTGGGTAGATACCAAGGAGTGGGATTGCTGGATCATACGGTAGTTCTACTTGTAGATTTTGAGGAATCTCCAAATAGTTCTCCACAGTGGCTGGACCAATTTACCTTCCCACTAGCAGTGTAAGAGAGTTCCCCTTCACCACACCCCCGTCAGCACTTTTTTTTTTTTTTTTTTTCTTTTTTTTTTTTAATCTTAGTCATTCTGACTGGAGTTGGGTGGTATCTCATTGTGGTTTTGATCTGCATTTCCCTTACAATGAAGGATGTAGAGCATTTTTTCATATGCCTTTTGGTTATTCATATGTCATCCTTAGAGTGGTTTTTTCAATTCATTCTCTCATCTTTTTTTTTTTTTTTTTTTTTTTTTTTTGAGAGGCTTTTGCTACAGGGCGCATGCACTGGCCAGACAGACAGAGAGAGACAGAGAGACAGAAAGCGAGAAATTACCCCCCAGGGGGGATGGCCACACCGCAATCCCTTCTCCTCTATTCTCCTCTCAGGATCTTGGCCACGCACGCACACGCACCCGGCGTGAGTTTAAGCCAGTGAGTCCGGGACTCGAACCATGGTCGACTATGTGGGAGTCCAGTGACATAGCCATTACACTAACTGCTGGTCCCCATTCTCTCATCTTTTAATAGGGTTGTTCATTGTTTTTTGGGGACAGCAGCTTGAGTTCCTTGTGTATTCTGGTTATCAGTCCCTTATCTGATGCATAGCTTTCAAAAATATTTTCCCATTCTGAGAGCTGTCAATTCACACTAGTTACTGTGTCTTTTTCTGTGCATAAACTTTTTAGTCTGATATGATCCCACTTGTCTATTTTTAGGATTATTGACTGTGCTTTAGGGGTCTTATTTAAGAAGTCTTGGCCTATTCCAAGTCTCCCTGAGTTTCCCCAGAGTTTTATAGTTTAAGGTCTTATGTTTAGACCATTGAGTTGATTTTTGTCAATGGTGAGAAGTAGGGGTTCAGATTCATCTTTCTGCAGGTGGATATCCAGTTTTTCTAGCATGATTTGCTAAAGAGGTTTTCCTTTTCCCACTGGATGACTGGTACCCTTTGTCAAAAATCAGCTGGTTGTATACTTGAGTATTTATTTCTGGGGATTCTATTCTGTTCCATCGGTCCACCTGTCTGTTTCTGTGCCAGAACCATGGTGTTTTGATTACCAGAGCTTTGTAGTATATTTTTGGCTTTGGGAGAGAGATGCTGCCCACTCCACTCTTCTTGTGCAGGATTTCTTTGGCAATACAAGGTCTTTTATGATTCCAGGCAAATTTTATGATGGCCTTTTCTAGATCTCTGAAGAATGTGTCTGGTACTTTGATTGGGATTGCATTAAATATGTAGATTAATTTGGGTATATTTGCCATTTTGATTATATTAATTCTTCAACTCTGATATGAATTTTAAAGCATGCATAGTAATCTTTTTGTCCTATTTATGAGTTTTGGATAGCAGTACTTGATAAGAAAATCATTCAGAATGCTTCGAAATATATTCCCTGCAGTCTAGAGAGACCTGATTACTGCCTGAAAAGGATAGCATGAATGGCAGCTGGGTTTGATTGCCCCCTGGAAATCTAGAAGGTAACGGGCAGGCAGACAATACTGGTAGTAGAGTGGTTTTAGTGCTACTGCACTGAGATCATCCTGAACTCCCAACTATTGCAGGAGTGTTTCCCACTAACCAGGTTTAGGCCTGTGGTAGAGAGTAAGAGTAGCACCCTCTTGGTCCTCGTGAGGATAGTCTTCTGGAAGGACAAAGGGACCTCAGGAGCAAGGCTGAGTGTGCTGCGAATACCCAGAGGCTGAGTTAGAAATTCCAGGAGACCATCTGGGAGATTGTACATGACTGATCATGGCAATTACAGGAAAGAAGAGCTAAGTGGACAACCCTTGCAAAAAACCTTTGTCACAAAAGTAACCACAAGGAAGTTCACCACTGACTAGGTCCAGCCAGGCTCATTATCTATAGCTTGTCTGCCAGGTCCAACTTTTTTTTTTTATATTTTTAACTTTATTTATTTATTATTAATTTGACCAGAGAGAGACAGAGTGAGAGAGAGGGAAAGTGAGAAAGCAAGCCACCAGGTCTGGAACCTGAACCATGGTTGGCCATGTGGGAGTCCAGCGCCCTTAACCACCATACCACCTGTCGGCCCCCCAGGTCCAACTTATTGACAAGCAAGGAAAGCAAGACAAGGTAGGCCTCTCAGTTCATCTGCTCCAATCCTCACCCTGTCTAGAAAAAGAGTATGAAGCAAATAGAGAACAGAAATATCTCACATCTCTGGCCTGGAGACTCAGCCTTAAATTGCTTAAATCAGATATTTAACATGAAGTCCAGCATTTTAACTCATATATAGGACTGGTTATTAATTTGATTTAATTTCTGAATTACGACCTTCTTTGCCTAAGCATGTCTAGATCTTTGGTTTGTTTTCAATCCAAATGGGAATAGAAAAACCATGGACCTGTCCAAGTTTTCATCCAGAGGCAGGGAACAAGTATATCTCTCTAAATAGGCCTCTAAAGGGATAAAGAGAAATGGAAAAAATAACTATGCCTTGCTGATGTTCTACATGTATTCTTCATGTCAATGTCATGCTTTCTTACTAGCAGTAGAAATGCATTCTCTCTTACGAAGACACCAGAGACTAGCACTTACATACATTGCAAGGGGCACATCTACTCATTTCATCTCATTCCTAACATTAGTGTTTCAGGATTTAGGAACTGGAAGTAAAAGTTCACCACTAAGTTGATATAGAATCATAACTGAATAAATCAAAATTATAGTAAATTATACTTTGTTCAACTTCTTCCATTTTTGGAAATCTGTGAGACATAGAAAGGAATGTATATCATTCCAATGTGGAAATTATGTTTTCTAATGTGTCACTAACTTGACAGGCTGAAAAATAAGTGATTAATACAATTTTACCTTTTAAAGGATAAAAATAAAAGTTATCCATTTGAATACTTTTTTTGGGTTTATATTGGCTAAAGATGCTGCATAGCATTGTACAATAGCAAAAGTAAGGGTTTTGAGTTAAATGGTTCTTGGATTAAAATGTACTTTTAATTTTCTGATTTTGAACAAGATATAACTTCTTCGGAGTCTCAGTTTACAAATCAACAAAATAGTGTGATACCCACCTCATTACATTTTAAATGGGATTTCTTACTCCCCTGTATTTTAAATAAGGATTAGTGGGATATTGATCATTCCATATCTGACAGGAAAAATGAATTCAACTTTTTGAAGAAAAACAGCTTATCATCTTCAAGGCTTGTCATAATTTAAGTGACCTGACAAATAGTTTTTCTTTATAATCTTGACAAGGAGCCTTTGGATTTAAACCTCAAACTCAAAGCCTTCTCATTAGGACCACTGTGCTCAACTCTGCTCCGGGGACCACCAGAGGGTCCTTTGTTTTCCTCAGAACTCTGAGCTTTCTGACTTTGGTAAGTGACCCTTAGGTTCTAAAGGCAAGTACATTGATTATTACCCTGCTTCAGGTCCTAATTCAAAGAGTAGAATGGGTTTTGAAAATCTCTAAGCAATTTAGGTCCAGGTATAGGAATACTAATAGCAAAAGTTAGCTGGTTTGAATTTCTAAGCTGTGGAAGAACAATTTATTGGAGAGCTCAGTGTAAATCCAGATGCTACACTACTATGAAATGTTGAGGAAAGAAGGAAAGAAAACAAAGATCTCGTAGAATGAAAATTATATATATATATGTATATATATATATATATATACATATATATATATGAGAGTTAATGACTCTGTTGTTTTTGTCAGAACTCTGTGGGGAAGAGGTAATGGATGCTGTCAACCTCCAGAATAAGGGGGACATTCCTGTGCCTCCAGAGACCCTACCTGGAAGTGAGGAGCAGGAACTAGCTCAGACATTGTCTAAAAGAGGGAATCATGAGCACAAATCTGGAGACAAAATCCAAAAAAAAAAAGGAATAATATTGTGAAGATCCTCTGATCAGTTGACAAAAGGCAAAAACACCCTAGGTGCTGTGGCACTTTCTTTATCTAAAGACTATCTAAAGTTTAGCAACACAATTAACATTCTATAAACCCAGGCATTTGTATTAATTACATTTAAGAGACATTGGGCCTTTACAATGTGCATGTGAACACCTTGATCAAGACAGCGTGTGAAAATTCACAACTGTGCAGTGCTTTATAGAGACAACGGTAAATCACTCTGTATATGAGGAGCCCAGTAATTCAACACTGTCTGCCTAAAAATAGACCAATGCATTTATTCATCAGCTCTGGATTACACTGGATTAAAATTGGGCCCCTGGGGCCAGCAGGTGGCATAGGGGTTGAGGAGCTGGACTCCCAAATGGCTGACTAGTCCTGGACTCAGTGGATTCAATGTCACGCGGGGTGCGTTACCAGAATCCCAAGAGAAGGATGAAGGAGAAGGGATTGTCCTGTGACTGCGGTCCCTGAGGGTGATTTCTCACTTTGTCCCTCTCCAGGGAATGCTTATGCCCTATGACAACATCCTAAAAAAAAAATAAAAATAAAAAAATAAGTTGTACCCAAGGATATTGACTTCCTGCATTCCAGGTTGCAAATGTCTCTAAAAGATCTCAACCTAGGAGAAGACAGGGAGAAAAAAATACATAAAAGACACCTAGAAGCAGACACTGTCATCATGAGAAGAGTGGCTGAAATCGGAGAGGAGGGTGTGAGGCTATTAGTCTGGACACAGGAGATCTATGATGAACTACAGTCAATGGTCTGCTGGGAGAGTGGACATTAGACATTAGACAAACATAAATCAATTTAAAATTGCTAAATAGTAATAAAGTTACGAAAGAAAAATACAGTTTTTGTAAGAAAGAAACCAGTGGAGCAGGAGACCTGATTTAAATGAATAGAATCAGAAAGAGATTGCTGGGAAACAAATTCAGCAAACCAAACTCCAAGATCAAATTACAATTGTAATAGACATCTAAGGGCTCTTACGGTTTAGTTTATAAGCTATGAGAGAGAACAAGATGAATGAGGCTAAAAACCCATTTCCACCTATAGCGTGAATGTAGGATGATATCACAAAGTACCTAGAGGTATTGAACGAGGCTTCTGACACAAATTAGCCCCCTCAGTGCCTGTTACATTGTCCAGAGTTCTAGTATTATTCCGCTCCCCATGTCCATCCTTCATGATACTATAGGAAACTTATTTAAAAAAGTCAATTGTGCTATAGTTAGGACAATCCTATCTGTAGGGCAAAGGGCTCCTACCACCTTCTCCATTATCATTTCTGAAGATGCAGATCTTTTTTTTTTTTTTTTTTTTGAGAGTTTTTTTCACTATAGGGCGCGTGCGCTCGCCAGTCAGACAGAGACATAGAGACAGAAAGTGAGAAATCACCCCCCGGGAGGATGGTCACGCCGCAATCCCTTCTCCTCCATTCTCCTCTCAGGATCTTGGGCGCGCACGCACACATGCCCGCATGAGTTTTAAGCCACCGGATCCGGGACGCAAACCACGGTCGACTATGTGGGAGTCCAGCGACATAGCCATTATGCTAACTGCTGGTTCCCAAGATGCAGATCTTAATAGACTACCTGGTTTATAACAAGCGATAGCTCGACATCTCAGAATACTGGATTTCTTCCATTTCTTTCCATCAAACTCAGAAAAAAAATAATACTTATTCTTAATTTTGCTAAGCACCATGACAAATTTTTCAATTATTTTGTTTTTGGAAAGGCCCAATATATGGTTTTCCAAAGACATTTTCCCCTGTTATTTGAAATATGTTTTTGATTTATTTATACTCAACTCAAAATGTTGCTTAATAAAAGCCATTTGATGTCCAAGCCAAATTTGGAAGATTATTATATCTTTCCTGAAAAAGCTTTTAAGAGGAAATTATGTCCTTTCAGAAAGAAATAGAACTAGACTCCTGACTAACGGTAAATTCAGTTCTGCCATCTCTTGAGAACTGGAGTTTGGAGGGGTTAAAAAAACAAAACAAAACAAAACAAACACCCTTGATTAGTAGCTACAGGGACTGGCAAGCTCTTTTTCAAATTAAAAAAAAATGGAAAAGATTATTAACGAGTGAAGAAAATACGTTGATTTTAGAGAAGCCAAAAATTGGCTGTAGACAAACATGCTAGAGACTAAATTCAGTTTACAATTGATTTTTTTGAAAAACATGTGAAAGACTTTAGTTCCAGCCAACTGGCTTCCTTCTTGTGCCCCGAGGAAGAACAGATGGATGGAACAGTCTGAAGGTGTTCCACTGGCTAAGGAGAAAATAGACCTTGAAATAGATCACTTAGTCAGACCTCTCATTATTTTAACTACTACTCAGCATAGAATGGCACAACACGGATAATAAAGTATTATGTTCCCAAAGGCAGCTTCTTGAAAGGCTAGCTTGGCATCTGTTCACTTCACCTGGAAACTTCAGCCTTACAACAAATGAAGTCTGGCATGGAGCTGCGAGAGGTCCTTAATTTATTAACATCAAGAGGTGAGTTTTAAAGGGACAGTTGTCCTTTCTTCTCATGGTATTTCAGCAAAGGTCGGAATCATTTACAGCCTCAAAACTGTGCAAACAAATAATTTATATCCTACAGTACTGTCATTCCTCACATTGATTAGGTAAACCTAAGAAAATACAGAGACTTGGACAATGGCACTGTTCAGAGACATTTTTCCTTTCATTGCCATTCTGATTGAGAATTCCAGTCTCTTCTCCCCAAACACTTTTCTAGACAGTTCAAAGTGATGGGCCTTTGACACCGAAAATGTAAGGGTATTTTTTAAAGAAGTATTTATTATTATAATTACTATTTTAAATTTGCTCTAGGGCACATGCACTCACCAGAGAGAGAGAGAGAGAGAAGATGAAAAAGCAAGCTGCGAGGTTCTGCACTCAAACCACAGTCGAACATGTGGCAGTTCACCACCTTAACCACCAAGCCACCTGCTGGCCCCAGTATAAGTGTGGTATGAGTGTGTTTTGAGATTGCATTGCCCAGAGTTATTTAATAGTAATTTTTTCATTAGCTAAGCTACCTCAGCAATAACTTCTGCCAATATAGGAGCCTAAAGAAAAGATTTGTTATTTACGGTTTAGATTTATAGTTTCAACTTACTCTTAAGAAAATCACACACACAGAAATAAATGTTTAATTAAAATGAAAGGCTAATAAATGTGACAAAGTACCCTAATTGTGGATAGATTTATTGTGTTTAGATTTATTAGACCTAAAAAGCACAGACCTCTGTGGGTTGGATACCACTGAGATTATTCTTGGCACCTTAAGAGAAACAGTTAGGTCAGGATTTAGTGATTGAGAACAAAAACAATTTCCTGGGATTCAAGAGTAGGGACAGTATGTTTATGAGGGTTAAACTAAGGCAGTTTATAGCCTTGCATCACATAAAAAAAATCATATTTCTGGAGTTTAGGGTTCCTCTGGGGGCTGTCAGTTGACTAAATAGAAATCTGCTGACTCCTTAATTTTCTCTAATTCCCAACTTCAGTCTTCTTCTCATATATTATTATAAGGTGTTATTTTATTAATATTCTTGATTGCACCAAAAATTGTTTTGCTCTTCTGTTTTCAGCACACCTCATCACACTTCATGTGGCAATTTTTTTTAAGAGAGATTTTTTGCTATAGGGCACATGCACTTGCAGGAGAGAGAGAGAGACAGAAAGCAAGAAATCACCCCCAACGGGGGATGGTCATACCACAGTTCCTTCTCCATTCTCCTCTCAAGATTATGGGCATGCACGCACATGCACCCAGAATTTTAAACCTCCAGGTCCAGGACTCAAACTGTAGTCGACTACATGGGAGTCCAGTGACATAACCAGTATGCCATCTGCTGGTCCCACGAGGCAAAATCTTATCCTTCACAGAGCCCAATCTCTGCTTGGTTTCTCTCTGTCTTTTCTCAGGTGGTCAAGTGCCCACAGTATAGTCTACTGGTATCATTATAGCCTCCAGGAGCCATCAAAGCTATTTATCAATCCTACTCAGTTCTCTGATTCTCTGTTCTACCAGTTCCCAGTTCCTCACGATGTTGCCTCTGAGTACTATATAACCACACACACATACACACACACATTTTTCTGCTTCATCTGTAAAATGGAACTAAATAATAATCCTTACCTCCTAGATATGTAGTAAGAATTAAAATAATTGTTTCATGAACTCATAGAACATCGCTCAGGAAAAAATAAGGGCTACTTCATGTCACTTGTTATTATGACTACCATTATAATTATATATGACTGCCTATGCTATATGTATATTTCTATGCAGATTAAACTCAACACATCAGGGCTGAATTTATGACATCTCCCAACACACATTCTACAGGCACCTTATTTAGTAGATTATAAAACCACTCATCCAATTTTACAAACCAAAGCAGAGACATTCTTGACCCTTTCTTCCCTTTCATTAATCCTCACCCTGATATCCAATTCATTACACAGTCAATAGTGCGGTGGGCACAATGTGGGAGAGCAAACACAGGACTCTCTCTCTGACTCCCTCCCCCATGTTCCAGTCATATTTCCAGTTCCTTGTACATGCAAAGCTTTTGAAAACACTGTATCTCTGTCTATGTTATTCTTATTTTTTGAGAGAGAGATTTTTGCTATAGGGCATGTGCACTCACTAGAGAGACAGAGACAGAGAGACAAAAAGAGAGAAATCACTCCACAAGGGGTATGGCCATGCTGCAATCCCTTCTCCTCCCTTCTCCTCTCAGCGTTTTGAGCACACATCCACACACACACACACACACACACACACACACACACACGTGCCCAGAATGAGTTTCAAGCCACCAGGTCTTGGACCCAACCCGCAGTCGACTATGTGGGAGTCCAGCGATGTAACCATTACACCAGCAGCTGGTCCCTGTCCATGTTATCCTTTATCCACCTGTTCAGATATGCTCTAGATTAACTTCTCCTTCTCTTTACTTTTGCTGGAATATAATCATTGTCTTCTCTCTAGGTCAGCTAGCTTCCTCTATACCTTTCCTGAGATGTGTGTTCCTTTTCCAAAGAAAATTCTCAGTTTTCAGTAAGCACTTGTGGGTCTAATGATGTGATTATCTTCTGCCCAGACTATAAAACCCATAGACTAGAATCTGTGTTTCTTCTTACCTACCATAATATCCATAGTTCTTGGTGCCCAGTTGAAGATCAAAATATATTTTTTCAATAAATGAAATAGGACTTGTGAAATAAGAAAATAGAAGCTCATGTAGGCATAAGAGATAGCAGCAATTACATGAAACATAGATAGAAAAAAATGGTGAAAAATCAATGAAATCAAACACTTGTTCTTTGGGGGAGAAGAATAGTAACTATAAAGTCAAAGCACCTGTAGCTAGAATTAACAAGAAAAGTAGAAAAGATTCAAATTCTAAAAGAAAAGTTGAAAAATGGAATATTATTGCCAACTTTGCAGAATTAAAAAAGACTATAAGAAATTAATTACATTATATGCCAACAACATAGATTATGTAGGTAAAATTTTTAAATTTCTAGGAAGACACAAATTTTCAGAATTGACCCAATTAAGAATAGAATCTCACAAGATATATATAACAAGTAAAAAGGTAAAAATTAGTATTTTAGAAAACATCCCAACAAAAGTGTCTAGTCTTGGTTGAGTTTCACTGACAAATTCTAGCAAATATTTTAAAAAGAATTAACATAATGGGACCCGCAGTTAGCGTAATGACTATGTTGCTGGACTCCCATGTCTTTTGGCGAGCATACGCACCCTATAGCGAAAACCTCTCCAAAAAAGAATTAACATAAGTCCTTCAAAACCTCTTGAAAAATATAGAAAAGAGAATATTTCCCAACTAATTATATTGGCTTATATTATTGTGATACCAAGCAGACTAAAACATTTCAGAAAAGAAAACTACAGAACATTCTATCCCTTATGAACACAGGTGCAAAGATTCTTAACAAAATACTAGAGAGCCAGTTTTGCAAACATATAAAAGGATTATTAAGGGAAAACTGGATACTCAGATGAGAAATAATGAAAGAATGAATTTGTATGCCCACATTATACCATATAAAAAATTAATACTATGGATGAAAGGCCTAAAATGTAAGAGTTTTATAAAACTACAAAATTTTGAACCACAGGAATAAACCTTTGTAATTTTGGATTAAGCAATAATTTCTTAATCCTATCTTTGTACTGCTATAACAGAATATCTGAGGGTCAGTAACTTAAAATGAACAGAAACTTATTAGCTCCTAGGTCTAGATGCTGGGAAGACCAAGATCAAGGTGTTAGCGCTGACAAGGGTTAGCTCACTGTGTCATCACACAATGGAAGGCAAAAGGGGAGTGGGGACAATATTTGTTCTTTCAGGGCAGGACAACAAAAAAGCAAAAGAGAGCCAAACATCCTGCTTTGTAACTGCATTAATGATGAAGGTGGACCTTGCATGGCCCTCTCACCCCCAAAGGTCCTGTTTCCTAACATCGCCATACTGACAATCAAATTTCAATATGAGTTTTGGAGGGACAAACATTCAACACCTAAAACATGAGTAACCTACAGAAAAAAACATAGATAAATTGAGATTCATAAAAATGTAAAACTTGTGCTTCAAAGAACACCCTCAAGAAAATAAAAAGATCATGGGACCAGCAGTTGGCATAATGGCTATGTTGCTGGACTCCCATGTAGTTGACCGCAGTTCGAGTCCCGGACCTGGTGGCTTAAACTCATGCCAGGCGCATGTGTGTGCGTGCCCAAGATCCTGAGAGGAGAATGGAGGAAAAGGGATTGCGGCGTGGCCATCCCTGCTGGAGGGGTGACTTCTCCCTTTCTCTCTCTCTGTCTGTTTCTGTCTTTCTGGCAAGTGCATGCGCCCTATAGCAAAAACCACTCCAAAAACAAAATCACGAAAAGAAAGAAAGAAAAAGAAAATAAAACGTTTACAACACAGGAAAAAATATTTGCAATTTATATATCTGACATGAGACTTATACAAAGATTATACTGGTTTATCAAAAAAGTCATAACGCACTTTTGTGTAAGAAAACATAAAAATACATCATGACTTTTCTGATAAACCAATAGAAAGAATTCTTTCAAGTAAAAAAAAAAAAACTCAATAAGTGAAAGAAATCTGAATAAACATTTCACTATAAAACATATACACATGGCCAGGAAACACATGAGAAGATGATTAACATCATAAATTGTTAGGGAAAAGAAAGAAGGGTTAGCAAGTATGGGGACAAATTGGAGCTCTCATACTTTACCGATGAATGTCAAGTGGTGCGGTTACTGTAAAAACTCAACAAAATCCACAAATCAAGTTCTGGGATACAAAATCTATAAAATAAAAGCAAGTTGTATTTTCGTACACCAACAATATCCTACGTGGAAAGAAGTATTATTATGTCAGACAGTTTTCATTTTATTTGTGTAGCTGTAGATTTCATGAAGACCCTCCTCCCCCGCCAAAAAAAGTTCCTTGATCAAAATAATTTTTTTCTTGCCCAGATTTTGAGGTCTGTTTATTTCTATGGCTGCTACTTTTGTTCATATTGTTTTAATTGCATAATTAGTCAATCCATTCTTATTACAAGTAAAATCATCCTTTTTATATGTAGTCTGAGGTCTCCATCTAGATTTTGTTTAAAACATTCTAACAGGTGTAATAATGAGAACATAAATCACGTAGAGGGATGGGTAATTAAACACAACGCCTACATTGAACTTTGTCTTGGGAGTACAATACCAGAGACCAAGACTTGGTTCAATAATACTTAAAATGAAAGTTGAGAAAGTTTTCCATCTTTACCAAGGACAGAAAATTCCTCTGACTAAGGTTTCTAGATGTGTTACTTGAAATGTAAATTCAATTGCTCGCGAAGATTTTGGCTCTCTCAAACAAGGTATATATTTTATTTCTTGGCCTCTCACACAGAGTTTACTTACTAACAAAGAACATAATTTAAAACATTCGAAATAGGAAAGTTGAAAGGAGATGCTGTTAAGTCATGTTTAACATCAAATGAATATGACATTACAAAAGTAACAGGGAATCTACAGTTTGGAATAGAAAATGGAAAAGAATTAGATTTTGCCTTACCAAAAAATAAATGAAAAAAATACGAAACAGAAAGGACTTGAAGAAAATATTATAAATGACTATAACTGAGAAGAATTATTACTGAGTTTTCTTCCTTATTTTTGTGTATCTTCTAATTTTCTTAGAACAAACATCGTGTGTGTGTGTGTGTGTGTGTGTGTGTAAGTTTTTGTCATAGGATGAGTGCACTCACAGAGAGTGGGAAAATGACAAATTATCCCTAGGCAGATGGCCATGCTTCATCCCCTTCTCCATTCTCCTCTCAGGATTTTGGGCATGCATGCACACATGCCTAGTGTGATTTTGAAGTCTCTGAGCCCAGGAATTGAACTGTGGTTGGCCACATGGGAATCCAGATCCTTAATCTAGACCTCATGGTATATTTTAATAAGAAAAACTAAAAGAAAAATTTATAAAAACAACTAAAGGAAACTTTCTAGTCTTTCAAACTAATGAATATAAACTACAACCTGTTTCTTATAGAGGGTAGAAAATCTGCTGAACTGGAAATAAAGAAAACATTACTAACGCAAGTTTCTTAAACATTACTAAAATGCAAGATATCTTATTCTATTAAATCTAAAATACGTTTTACTGGGAGCTAACTATACTTATCAGACACTGTAATATACGTGATGGCTATAACAATTATAATAAAAAAAATGCTTCTTTTGCCCAAAAAATAACAGCTAAATGGAAGAAATGGACACATACATGATTATGGAAGCTGGTCTATTGTCACACACTCTAGGTTCTGGAAACTTCTTTTCACATTCAGTTTTTTGGTAAGATTAAAGAGCTCTACCAGTGACCAACCACTAACACCATCTGTTGGTGGTAGTCATACTTGAAGGTTTTCTTTTTTTCTTTTTTTTTTTCTCCTCTTGGATAAGTTTCCCGTTTTTCTATGATACAAGTTTACAAATAAAATCAATGCTATGTATATAACTATGGTGTCTCTTCAATTTGTGATATGGTGGAGAGAAATGTATTAAATGTCAAAAAGGCACAGAAAAAGTAGAGTATGTGGAGACTATCAAATCTCTCCTTTGAAATCTGAAGGCTGGAACATAATACTTACACATGGGCATGAAAATCTTCTAACTGTAGACACCAGAGACGGTGTGGAAGGAGGGTGGAAAATGGCAGAGGGTGAGAAATAGGGGGGGAAATGTATATGTATGTGTGTGTGTGTGTGTGTGTGTGTGTGTTTATGAAACAAGAAATGAAAAGTTATTTGTCAATGAGAACATGTATGATTAAGCCACTATACTGTGTATTCTGGAAAGGAAATCACATTTTGTATGCTGTGATGATGCTCAGTGAATGAATGTAAAATAAATTAATAAGAAAAAGAAAAAAAAAGAAAAATCTTCTAGAAGAATTACCACCTCATCTGTTTGGGGGACTGAAGGTCTCTGTCATACCCCTAAGAGTCGATTTTTTTTATTCATGACAATAAATAGTCAGGTTAAATCTAATCTCTACTCATTTTGAGATTGCCCAGGAAATTACTAAATTTTCTAATCTAGGCTTATGGATTTGTTAAGTTTATCTGCAAATTTTTCTTCTGTAATCAATTTAGGTGAGCCAACTACACACATACACACAAGCAACTGACTCTCACTATTGATGGAATCCATAAGTAATAAGAATTAGCATATGGCTAAAATTTATTTATAACCATCCAGTCAATGCTCAAAATGTTTTCACACTCAATGGCAGACAGGTAGCATGCATAGAGCAAAGAGGCATTTGAAACACCTGACATATGCATTCCCAACAGGCTAAACAAGTTAACACTGCCTTATCGTTTCAATCCTCACACTGTAAACGTGTCTTTGGGGCTCCACTAAGTACCACATCATTTACTTTTTTTACTGCTTACAATGGCCCTCCATCCTAGTGCTGCCCTATTGTATGGTATCCCTAAGCTTAGGAAGGCTGTAATCTGCCATACTGAGAAAATACAAGTGTTAGATACCTTTATTCAAGTATGAATTGTAGTGTCATTGGCTCTAGAGTTCAATGTTAATCAATTGAAAATATGTATTAAATAAGGTGGCCTAAAGAAAAACACATATGAAAGAAAGTTGTGTGCTGATCAGTTGGTGACAATGTGACAAGAGGCTTGCAGGAATTTATCCCTATAGTTCCTCTAGGAATACTGGATCAATGTTTGCTAATTCAGTGTTTGTGACAACTTTATAGAACAAAATATCCACAAACATATAATACACATAAATATAAAAATATCGAATCCCTGTATGTATATAAAACAATTGACACCATGAACAGTGACCTTATTTTCCAGCTCCTGAATCAGGTTACATGCTATAAATTGCAAGCATATGTTTAAGATAGACCCTCTGTGACATTGGAATTATCAAGGAAATCTGTCTTTATTGCCATTGTTCAATGACACCAATTCTGATTGGAGGATCAGTGAACAGTTACTAGGGAAAGCAGTGGGGAAATATAGTTTACCTTCAGCATTCTGGCCAAAGAATATTTACCAGTGCTTAAAGGGTGGAATTAGAAAAAGAAAAAGAATGACTGCTAGTAAAAAATAAATCAGTTAGTTGAAACTTCTGAATACAATCCCTGAGTTAAAAACCTCTAAATACAGGACCAGCAATTGGTATAATGGCTAGGTCTCTGGACTCCCATGTAGTTGACTGTGGTTCGAGTCCCGGACCTTGTGGTTTAAATTCACACCGGGCACGTGCATGTGTGACAAAGATCCCAAGAGGAGAATGGAGGAGAAGGGATTGTGGTGTGGCCATCTCCCCCCCCCCCCGGGGGGGGTGATTTCTAGCTTTCTGTCTCTCTGTCTCTCTCTGTCTTTCTGGCAAGCACATGTGCCCAATAGCAAAAAGAAAAATCCAAAAACAAACAAACCAAAAAAAAAAAAAAAAAAAAAAACCTCTAAATAACTCCCTACTGACACATCATGATATTTTTACATTCTTTCATTACTTTTAGTATTTGTTAGTGCCCCTATAGGTCTCAGCTTTCTGTATTTCAGAGATATAACTGAATTCCCTGGACTAAAAAGCAAAAGTCAAAGATTTCAGATACACAGAGAGAAATGTTCTTGAATTAAATGAAAAGAAAACATAGAAAGAACTCAACATGAAATAGAGTTCAAAAAATAGGTAGGTCAGATTTGGGGCAAACAAATTGGAAAAGAAAGGCAATTTTGAAAGCTGAATGTATATGGTTTCCCTTCCACTCAGAGAAGGTTGGTGCCCAAATTTGGATTTTATTCAAACCAGCATTTAGCTTTTCTAAAAGCATCTTCTAGAAAAATGCTTTGTGAGTTGACGTGTGAGTGAGGACATAAAATGATTATTCATAGAAGTAAGCCATGGGTGTGGAATTCACAAGCATATTCTTTAGGCTGACCTCTAAACTGATCCGATTCCCACATCTTGCACCATGACCATACTGTGGATTGTCGTAAGTTTTTAAATATAAACAATGACTGCCAAAGAATGCTTTTTAGAGAATGAGGACAGCCATTTATCTTCTTTACATCTGTATTCAGGGATTTGATTTTAATTTCAACTGCCAAGAGCACCAGCAAAAATTGCCATCCTGCAATACCACCATTCTCAGCTACATTAACTGTCAAGAACAAAAGTGTATCCCATGTGCATAGATTCTACTGTCCCATGGCAAGCACTGCATACTAACAGGATGCCCCTGCCTCTGCAGACATAACAGGACCCATGACAAATTATGTGCACCAAGAGACTGACAGCTCATCTCCTCCAGCACTTGCCTGCTGCATTAGCCCAGATGGAGAGCAGGGTGGCAGGCAGTACACATGATGCCTCTTCTCCCCATTACACGTTCTCCATCATTCCTCTGATTCCTTCTTCTGTAGCAATTGACCTTGTCCAATATTTGACGCTCTTTTAAAGTTAATGATCTTAGACTCTGGAAATAGTCTTCAAACATATGAAAGATTATTACATAGAGGATGATAGCCAGCTGTTTCCCATCTCACTCGAGGATAGATCTTGGGCTGCTGCCATTCACTCCAGGACTGAGTAAATGCTTCTTGATCATGAAGATGATGATGACTGTGACGATGAAACCACAGCAGGCATAGGGAAGACCCAAAATGCACTCTGAGGAACCTCACTACGTTGAAAGAAAGGTCCCGACATGGAAAATTGTGAATCTAGTCACCAACTCGAATGTACTCTCATGTATCAAGAATTTGCTAAAAGTCACTGGTGGTGACTCAGAGAACACTGCAATAGAACCCAAGGGGTATGGAAAATCACAGATCAAAAAAAATCTGTCTCTGTCAAATTGGCTTATGACTTTTTTTTTTTTTTTTTTTTTTTTTTTTGCTATATGGCATGTGTGCTCACCAGAGAGACAGAGAGACAGAGAGACAAAAAGTGAGAAAGCACTCCCAGGGGGATGGCCATACCACAATCCCTTCTTATCCATTCTCCTCTTAGGATTTTGGGTATGCAGGCACACATGCCCAGCTTGAGTTTAAGCCACCGGATCTGGGACTGTAACTGCAGTCGAATACATGGGAGTCCAGTGACATAACCATTACGCCATTTGCTGGTCCCAAGTTAACAACTTATTTCAAGGCAAGAACTTCTATATGGGAAAGCATTAAGCAATGTCTAAAGGCAACATGAAATGACTGCACTGACTATATAGGAATTGAGGCAGTTAGAGTGTTGAACAGAGACTCCATGGAGGTACAGCTTCAGCTAGGCCTTGAAGAATTGATAGGATTATATAGTAACTCAAAATATGTATTTGGATTATAAATATTTACTGTATGACTATGATGTTCCAGCACTATTCAAATCATAGAACAATGCAGTTAACAGGCATGCTTGAGATTATAAAATACTCTCTTATTACACACTTGAGGAAATGGTGCCTGACCCTTATACTCTCTGGATGCGCACTTGTAGCAAACTAGTGACAGAGCCAGAGAAGAATCCGTTTCTACTTTAGCTCAGAATTTCTGTATGAGGGAACCAGCAGTTAGCGTAATGGCTATGTCACTGGATTCCCACGTAGTCGACCGCGGTTTGCGTCTCGGACCCGGTGGCTTACAACTCACGCCGGGCGCGTGTGCGTGCATGCCCAAGATCCCAAGAGGAGAATGGAGGAGAAGGGATTGCGGCGTGACCATCCCCCCTGGGGGGTGATTTCTCGCTTTCTATCTCTCTGTCTCTCTCTGTCTGTCTGGCTAGCGCACGCGCCCTATAGCGAAAAACCTCTCCAAAAAAAAAAAAAAAAAAAAAAGAATTTCTGTATGAAACAAATATCATTTTTCCTGATTGTATTGTCCAGTTAGGAAACCAAGATCTACATTAGAAATGACCTGGGAATAACTACAGAGTATCATATAAGCATCATTATGATAAAATAAAAGAAAAACAAAGTCTCTCCATACACCAAAAATATCAATTTGAAGCCAAAACAACACAAAATAAAACAAGAAACATTTCTGGTGTTGAAAAATAAATTCTTCTATGAAGCAGGTTTTTTGAAACTTCTTTCTTCAAAAAAATAATAATGTGGACTGTAAAACACTTTCTGTACTTTATTAATCCATTATTATTATTATTATTATTATTATTATTATTATTATTGGAGAGGTTTTGCTTTAGGGTGCATGCTCTTGCCAGAAAGACAGAGAGAGAGACAAAAAGCGAGAAATCACCCCCCCCAGGGGGATTGGCCACATTGTAATCCCTTCTCCTCCATTCTCCTCTCGGGATCTTGGGCATGCACACACACACGCCTGGCATGAGTTTAAGCAACCGGGCCCAGGCACTCGAACCACAATTGACTACGTGGGAGTCCAGCAACATAGCCTTTATGTCAACAACTTGTCCCTGTTACTTTTGCAAATTTATTGTCCTAAGCAAAATGTCTACAACTAATTTCCACTTTAGTGTGCTTGTCTAATTCATATTAGACACAGTTATTAAATTCCAAGTTATTTTATACTAACTTCTCACCAATAAATCTTGAGATTGTATTCTGGACTAGATTTCCCCCTTCTTCCCAGTAATAAGAGCAAAGAAAAGAAGCCAGTTTTGCATGAGGCATTTATTGAGAAAAAGCATACATAGGGGTTAGGAACACAGTCTCTGAAGTCAGACTGCTTTGTCATCAAATTCCAGTCTTGAGACTTGGGTAAATGTGGGAAAATTATTCTCGATGGCCTTAAATCCCCTTTCTATAAAACAAGAAAAAGTGAACTTAATCTGTGGGCTACTTATTAAGACTAAAGTAGATAATATATGCAAAATCATTAACAAGGTCTAGCTTATAGTATGTTCTAAATAAATGCTAGTTATTAAGTGCCTTGAAAATGGAGATGAGTCATGTCCATGTTTGGCTACTAAACTTCTGTCAGGCTTGCTAGCCAGGTAATTATAGTCACATTCATGATAAAAGGCCATCAATTATGCATGAAGTTGTAAATGCATCTAATTGAGCATGCAACTGTCAGGAAAGAAGGATGAATAGGATATTATCAAGGACTGCTCTAGTTTGAACATCTCTTAATTACTTATAAAGCATTAGAGAGACTTTCACCAGATCTTTCTCCTAATTTTAAAACTATTAATTCTCATAATAATAATCTTGGAAAACACAAATATGTAAAGAAATCAATAAAAAATACCTGTAATACTACTCCTCAAAGTTATCAAGCTCGATTAATTATCTTTTATATTTTTCCTGTTTATACATGTATAATTCTGCCCATATATTCATAACATAACATTTACATTTTAAGGCAAACATTAGAGTCCAACCTCAGGAATATTTTACATTCTGTTTTATCACATGTATACATTTTAAGACATTAAATACTATTCAGAAATACTATTTATTACATAAAATCTCATTGAGTAATTTTAATATTGCCATTTTAGGCATGCTTTCTAATGATTTTTATACACATAATGCTAACATCAGCATTTTTAAAGTAAATCTTTTGTGAGCTTCTATGTTAATTTCCTGAAGACAAATGCTTAGAAATGGTTTTACTAAGAAATAAATTTGGTAAACCTTTGTATGCATAGAGGTAAGATTCCTCCAGAAAATTTAAGCCAGTTCACACTCTTATTACAACATAAGGAAGTGTTTCATGCCCAGCTCACTACCCTCCTCACTAAAGGTCCTTTGTTCATCATAGTTGTGATAACAATGGTTGACAATCACTCAGTCCTTACTCTCTTGACTGACCCTATTCTAATTATGTGTAGACATTGTATTTTCAAGTGTTCTCAACAACTACTCAAGATATATTACAATTATCTTATCTTATAGATTTAAAAATGGTACTTCCACCATATTAAGTTAAATGTTCAAAGTGATGAAGTTAGAAATGAAGTTGGAACTGAAACCAACTTTGCAGTGTAACTTCAAAGACGATGCTTTTAACTATAATACAATATTATTTATAACATTTACCAGTATCTATTAAGATATTTTTTTCAAATTAGTAGACAAATGTTTCCTTGTTTTAATATAAAAGTCCAGCCCCAAGGCTAAATTCTAAAATTAGATAATGATTGACTCTATCTTTGGGATAAAAAAAATATGAACTTTTAAGGTAATAACATAATCTGTTCATTTGCATGAATTTGGAGAAATTTAGCTAATTGCAGTCTCTGCTGAGCTCTGGACTCCCTGCCTGCCAATGTGGATTGCATTTTACAGGTCTTTTTAAATGTTCTCTTTGGTTTGTAGTTGATTGATTTCCTGGAAGCAAAAAATCACCAGGTGATTTAGTGAGTGTGAAATGGTGAATACTGAAAGCACTTTAAATACTGATATAAAACAGCAGATCTCCTAACTGGATGTCATTTTGTTTTGCAGTTTCTGTAATGAATACATTAATTAAGTTGTTTTAAGCATAAAAGATGTGAAAACGTTAGTGTTTGAAATGTTTGTAAATTGTCTATACTCTGCTAGTGTCATTGGTAGCCATTCTATGTCCTGGAAATACTAGAGATAGTTACAGGCATAGTAATATTTCCAAATGCTTTAATAAATCTACTATAGTCACTTTTTTTTGGTTTAAATATTATAAAGATTCTTGGACTAGAAGGAATCACTACATGTAATGGAATATGAGAAATAAGTTATATTTAAGGGAAACAATAAAGAAGAAAGGCAAGAGGTCAGTGTGAAATAAAAAATAAAAGAAATCATTGGGAACCAGCAGTTAGCGTAATGGCTATGTCGCTGGACTCCCACGTAGTCGACCGCGGTTCGCGTCCCAGACCCGGTGGCTTAAAACTCACGCTGGGCACATGTGCGTGCGTGCCCAAGATACTGAGAGGAGAATGGAGGAGAAGGGATTGTGGCGTGGCCATCCCCCCGGGGGGTGATTTCTCACTTTCTGTCTCTATGTCTCTCTCTGTCTGGCAAGCTCACGTGCCCTATAGTGAAAATCTCTCCAAAAAAAAAAAAGAAATCATGAGCCAAGTATTGCTTGCAAGAACAATAGAAAATGAGAAATTAAAACAACTTGTTGAGGCCTAAAAAAGTGAGATTATTCCTTTGAAGACTGATACCAACCAGGCCTAAATTGCACACCAGGTTTTGGGTGAGAGAAATCTGGCACTCAACAAAATGCTGAAATTTGGTTTGGGACTAGATGTGCAAAAGTCTCATCAGTAATTGTTGCAGAGTGGTTGGAGTAGAAGCAGAAGCATGAGAACATCTAACAAATCTAAAGTCCTTTTAGTAAGAACCCAAATGGTAAGAACTCTAGTTGGAACTCGACACTGACTATGCTATTTTTTTAAGATCTCTTCAACCTGAGCCCAGCAACCAGTTTCTAAAGTACCTTCATCAGGAAACCAAGGAAAAACTTGAACCACAGTGTAAAGAAGATCGCTTATGTGATCATCACTCACTGTAATACCAGAAGCTTAAAGTAATTCCAAAAGATTTGAACATAATGCCTTTCTTCTGAAATATTTTACTGCATTTAGCCTTGACTACTTGATTCACCAATAAATTGCAGCTGCATATCCCAGTCAAGTCTCTCATTTCATTTCTGTCTTTTTCAGGTCTCCAGGGCTTCAGGTCCCTGTTCAGGCACCTCTTGCCACACCCAATGCAGCCAAAATGTAGGACCAACAGAAATGTGAGAAATAAAACACACAAGACAAGCAATGATCTTTTTTTTTTCTTTCTTTTTTTTTTTTTTTTTTGGAGAGGTTTTTTGCTATAGGGCGCGTGCGCTCGCCAGACAGACAGAGAGAGACAGAGAGATAGAAAGCAGGAAATCACCCCCCAGGGGGGATGGCCATGCCGCAATCCCTTCTCCTTCATTCTCCTCTCGGGATCTTGGGCACGCACGCACACGCGCCTGGCGTGAATTTAAGCCGCCGGGTCCGGGACTCGAACCGCGGTCGACTACGTGGGAGTCCAGCGACATAGCTATTATGCTAACTGCTGATCCCCAAGCAATGATCTTTAATGGAGAGGCCAGGGGGCTTGCAGTCTCAGAGGAATGTGGTCCAGACTGGCTGATTCTCCATATAGTTATTGAGGGAGAGGGTGCCAGAGAGACAGTAAGCATTTGCTAAAGTTTTTGCGGCTGTTGAGATAGCAGTAGAACTGCTAGACATGTTTAGGTAACATGTTGAATTCTTGAACCAGCTGATGTGGTCACATGTTCCTGTTTTCAGGGCAGAGTGCACACAATGGTCTGTGTTTTCTCATTCTGATATGTGCACATTAACCATTTCAAGGTCTAATGGCTCTACAAGTATTGAAAAACATTTCTTTCCCCATTTTCTCTTCACTAAAAATCCATATCTAAAACATTACTATAGCAATTACTCATGGAGTAATACATTTGAACATAACGCTTTTCTTCTGGAAAGAAAACAGATGATCCATCCAAATGAAGTAACTGAAGAGTTTTAAATAAAGATTTTGTTTTTTAACAAGGGGTGTAAGGAAGATTAACACCTTCCTTAACATGGAATTAAGAAAACCAACAAGGTTTGGTTGTACCCAGGGTCTGTTACACCTCTATCAGAATGGAGCTGATACTACTCCCAACATGAGGGAACCAGCAGTTAGCGTAATGGCTATGTCGCTGGACTCCCACGTAGTCGACCGTGGTTCGCGACCCAGACCTGGTGGCTTAAAACTCACGCTGGGCGCGTGTGCGTGCGTGCCCAAGATCCCGAGAGGAGAATGGAGGAGAAGGGATTGCGGCGTGACCATCCCCTCTGGGGGGTGATTTCTCGCTTTCTGTCTCTATGTCTCTCTCTGTCTGTCTGGCAAGCGCACGCGCCCTATAGCAAAAACCTCTCAAAAAAAAAAAAAAATAGAGGTGGTAGAGAAGATGGGTATTTTGGGAATTGAAGGGAATCAAAGCTATTGGCAGAGAAACCTAACCATTGCTAAACTGATTTGTCTCTTCTTCCTCTGATCTCTTGTTTTTGCCTCCCATTGGGTAAACTTCAGTAGGAAAGTAGAAGGCAAAGGAACCTGGGTACATCATTCACACAGGCCTGATTTCCATGGTGCAAAGCAAGTATTAAAGAGAGGAGAGTGAATCTGGATAGGCAGACAGAATAGCCAGCATGAATAAATTGTCTTTGATCAGCATTAATAAGCTCTCTGAGGCAAATCTCAACTGTAATATGCTTCTATCACTGATTAGACATCTGTAAATAATACGCTCTCAACACTCATGGCAGTAGAGAGACACCACCCCACCTATAAATAACAGCTATCCAAGAAATGAAATTATAAATGCTAACATCCTTCAGGTTATCTACCTTGCCCCAATCTTCTCCCAAGGCTCCCCAACACCTAGCACCCAACACAGCACTCTGTGCATCATAGTCCTTCATTTTGATTGAATAAAAGTATTGACACATTCCAAGAAGGCTGCAGCAAAAATAAACAAAATTCTCCATCCCAATTAAGTAGAGTAATTCATCTGGGTTGAAGTATACATAATAAAATAGGTAAAGAGTTGTGAAGTTACAACCAAACCAAAAATGATTTTAAAAAGAATATATGTAGTCTGATTCAAGACTTTTTATGAGCTAATGTGAATGATATTGTAGCTGTGTAGTTTTGCATTGAACATTTGTATTGTAATTTTTTTTACCTTCATAAATTTTTAGTTGGAACAGATCTTTATGACAAAAGATTAATAACAAAAAATAGTTTATTAATATATGTATTTTTACATATATTTGGGAGACATCTACAGAATGAGTAATTATCAAAAAGGCAGCTTTGAATTCCAGCTTATATAGTGTCTTCAATAAAGAACAATAAATTTTCAGACAAATGAAAAGGCAAAGGAAAAGGATTTTTCATTTGTAGGGATAGCAACTTGTAAGAAGGCAAATAAGTGACCGATTAAAGCTGATTAATAAAGCCTGTTAACGTAGATTCCTCTGACATCATCTTCAGGCCAAGAAGAGTCTAAAGCTATCTTCACTAGTTAGCCTTTGTTCTCCCTAGAGGTTAGAGTAGGGGAGGAATGATAGTTTTGTCTTTGTAAATCTATGTCCCAATTTTAAGCAAATGGAAGATGAAGCGTTTTCCTATATCTCCTTCATCTTAGTTGCCTTTAGTTCAACAATTTTTCTTGTTTTGAATCAAATATATGAAGAATATATGATGGAGAAAAGTTCTTCATATATTCTGGTTTCTTACACTATGATTTCCCTGACACTCTACTGGGCACGTACTTTGGGGGAGGAGAGATTCAAAAATTCAGAATTTTCAGGGAAACTAGAGATATTTTGAGAGAAGAATGATAAAACAAGTAATGCAGAACCTCAGATCTGAGACCTAAGCAGAATGTTGTGTTTCCTAGAACTCTCCTCGGTAATTTATTCAGAGAATTTCCATATGCAGAGGCAGCGGTGTGCTGCTCAGTGTTTAAAAAACAGCTCTGTAGGGAAGAAAAGAAAATGACTTACAGTGTTTGCTAATCTCTATGGTGTTAAGGTTTGTAGCACAGCAGATTTCAAGCTACCAACATGATATCACTGAACTCAAGTTGGGAAGAGGTATACATGCATTTGGTTCTAGTAAAGTTAGCAGAAGAAACCGCAGAGTTGGACACGCAGCACAGAACCTCAGTTGGAAAAGTCTATCGGGTCTTCCCATTACTGTAGATGGTTCTTTGCAGAAGAAAACATTCATATTTAGTGTTCACTTAATCCAGTAATAACTACTTGTCCTCTGTTTTAGAGGAAACAGCAACAAGATGACATGAGTTCTTGGACCCAGAGCAATCCCACCACCAATGTTTGTTTCGGTCCTTCATGGGAAACCTAAAGCTTATTGCTGGTTGGCTCTTTGTAATGAATTAATGAAAGCAGTTCTCTAGGGCCTGGTTTCTTGCATGCTGTATATGCAGGTGTGCAAAAGCACATGTACACATACATGCCCACACACCATTAAGAGACACATAAAGGCCAGCAGATGGTATGGAGGTTAAGGTACAGGATCCCACATGGCCAACTATGTGGTTTTAGTCTCAGACCCAGTGACTAGAAAAGCATACCGGGTTTGTGCGTGTGTGTGCACACACCCAAAATCATGAGAAGAGAATGGAGAAGGGATTGTGGTATGTCCATTCCTCCTGGGAGGTGATTTCTTACTTTCCCTCTCTCTCTGTCTGACACATATACATGTCCTGTAGCAAAGGAGAAAAAAAGAAAAAAGAAAGAGAGAGAGAGACATAAAACTAACACCCATGGGTTCTATGTTGGATGTCTTCTATTCACACCTCCAGAGTTACTCCACCTTGTTTTCTGTCCCATGAGTCTGACTGGTATGAACCTGTATGAGCCACCTCAAAGGGTGATGACTTCTTGCTTACCATTGGGTTCTGCCAATGGAAAATGAGTACTCTGTAAGAGGGAGAAGAGTGATATCAGAATATTCTAACTCCCTGCCAGGCCTTTGCTTAGATTAATTTTATCTTCTTTCTGAGATCACAAGTCCCATTCAGTGTTCTCTGCACAGCTACTCTGTCTCTGGGTTCTAATAGTGGCATTTCTATATTCTTCAGGCTAAAGAACAGAAAGGGAGCTCCAATGTTATTGTCACTAACCCTTGTGCTATCTATTCAACATGCTCTGAATTCTGAGCTAAATACCCTTTTTGGGTGAGCTGTTTTTTTTTGTGCCAGTGCCCTGGCTGATACTTCTTTCACTAAGTGTGAAAAAGGCAAATATATTATGTGAGTAGAAAGCAATAGTACAAAGAGTAGGTATTGTAATAGAGAAGATGAAGTCTTTCTTATAGATCCCTTAGATATATTTTTTCAGTCATCTGAATTCAATCTATACCAGTGATTAGGTAGTTTCATCACCAGTTCTTAAGGAAAAAATAAATTTTATTTTTTTAAATAAAACTGGTTAGTAGAAGTATTTCCACTTGCTTTGGTGTAAATATTATCACCACAATGTATTTCATTTTACCAAAATGACATTTCTGAAGGGACCAGATGTGCAAAAATGTTTCTTACAACCTGGCAAGAGCCAGTTTCTAACTCGCGCACTCTAGGGCCCATTCCCATCTCTAGACTTACATTTCTTGACTACACATACACACAATCTTGCCCTGTCTTCTTTGATTTATCTCCCTTGCTCTGTTTTGTCTTCAAGTTTGAGCCAAGTTATCTGAGGACAAATAAATCAAGGCTTCATCTACCGTAACTCCTCAAGTTTCTAGTGAGATAAGTCACAGCCTCTTTTCTTGCCGTAACTCCTTGCTGCCTCTGACTACATTCTTTTCGTCACTGGTTGTTTGAGATATTATCTCTGTTATGGGTACCAGAGGGAAATACTCTATAAATCAAAAGCAGGGGAAATAGAACAATTAACTATGAGGTTGGCATTTGACTTGGCACTTCAGGAAGGTTACACTGAATGGGTAATAGACACTCAGGCATACACAAAAGGGAAAACTTAAGCTGCAGATCAGTAATAATTCCTTTATGAAGCAAATCTCAGAAGAGAAGAAAAGGAAAGCCCAAAGCAGCTTCTCTTCCCTTTGTCTGTACAAGAGTTTGACATCTTGCTGAGGGTAAAGACATGAGAAATTCATACTCCGTGGCTCATCTCCCAAAGGATATGGGAGCATAAAGACTGGTTTTAAGGTCAAGTTTGAGACATCTCCCTCTTCTTCCCCCATACTCTATTACAGTCCTGAAGGTTGTCTGAGGAATTGTGGAGGCAGGGTCACAAGATGCCTTGGAAATATTTATAGTACACTATAAGAAAGTACTACATTGTTAATTCCTGCACAACAATCCTAAATGTTATAAGGAAATGATGTTTATTATCCTTAGAATCCTTGCATAATGGGCAAAACTGAGCTCATTGATAATTGAAAAAAAAAAAAAAAAAGAAACTGAAAGAACTGGGATATACAATAGCAGGGATGGCTACTGCAGATACTAGAGACAATATGGGAGAGGTAATGGGAATGAGTAATTGAGGGCGGAAGGGAGGGATTCAGGGAACAAACAACACACTTAATAGACATAAAAATGAAAAGTTGTCTGTTGATGATAATGTATATGGTATAATCATTGTCTTGACTAATGTGCACTGTATTCATGCTGGGAAAAACCATGTTGTACACTGTAAAGAGGTGCAATGATTAAATGTAAAAAAAAAATAAATAAAATAAGGGAACCAGCAGTTAGCGTAATGGCTATGTCGCTGGACTCCCATGTAGTTGACCACGGTTCGCGTCCCGGACCCGGTGGCTTAAAACTCACGCCGGGCGCGTGTGCGTGCGTGCCCAAGATCCCAAGAGGAGAATGGAGGAGAAGGGATTACAGCATGGCCATCCCCCCGGGGGGTGATTTCTCGCTTTCTGTCTCTATGTCTCTCTCTCTCTCTGTCTGGCGAGCGCACGCTCCCTATAGTGAAAACCTCTAAAAAAAAAAAATTTTTTTTTAAATTCTTTAAAAATAAATAAATAAAATTATTAGCTGTGCAAAAAAAAAAAAAAACTGAGCTCATTGTAGAGAACTTTCTTTTTTTTTAATTTATTTTTTTATCTTTTTTTTATTACATTGAATTACATATAACTTTACAGTGTATTACATTGCTTTTTCAAAAGGGAATGCCATGCATGTCAGTCAGTACAGAGACATTAATCTCCCCGCTTCAACATTCAATATCTTTCTTATGTTTCCCCCAATCATTATTATTATTATTCTAATTATTTTTTATGATAAACATGATTTTTTTTTCCAATTATCAGATCATAAAGTTCCCAACAATAGGGAACGTAGACTCCACTCAGGGCTGGACCAAGGGTGGGTCTCGTGCAGCCCCGCAAATGTAGGTGAATCTCCATGGAACACAGTTTCAGGAACGCGGCTCAGGAAAGCAGAGACGGCCATCAGCTGATGCGGCACGCGGGGCAGACCCCAGCCACAGCCCGCGGGGCAGAGCCCCGGCCACGGCACGCGGGGCAGACCCCGGCCACGGCACGCGGAGCAGAGCCCCGGTCGGGCCGGACCTCCGGATAGGGCACGCGGAGCAGAGCCCCGGCCACAGCACGTGGGGCAGACCCCGGCCTTTCTTTTTTTATAGGTAGTTCTTTTCTCCAACTTTTTTTCAGTTTTTGAGATTCTCTTAGTTGAAAATCCTCATATATTGGTAAATACTTTGATCCACACCATCATTGCACTCTTGGTGATTTCTCGTGATTTAAGGGGTCAAGGCTGCTGTAAAGCAAGCTATTTTTCCAGGGGAAAGACAAAGTTTAAAATCAATTCAGTCTAAAGAACTAAACACCAAGAAAGAAAACAATACAGCTCCTATTCTCCAATGAAGATGCAATGGAATAGATTATAGCCTAGCAAGACCAATACACCAGTTGGTTCACCTAGAATAGACACCTAACACAGAGAAAGAAGATAGAAACTCTCTCTGGGAGAAAGGACACCTGAGCTGGCTTTCAAAGAGATAGGAGTTCTCTAGATGAGTAAAAGTAAAAAGAGGAATCTAGACTGATGGGAAAGTATTTATTTTATTTTATTTTATTTATTTATTTAGAGAGATTTTTGCTATCAGGCAATTGAGCGTGCCAGAGAGACAGAGGAAAAACACTACAATCCTTTCTCCTCCATTCTCCTCTGGGATTTTTGGCATGCATGCACATGCACCCAGTGTGAACTTTAAGCCATCGTGTCTGGGACTCGAGCCGCAGTTGACTACATAGGAGTCCAGTGACGTAACCATTATGCCATCTGCTGATCCTTTGGAAAAGTATTTATTAAAAAATTGTATTTATCACTATTATTATTATTTTAATTTTCTATAAGGCATGTGCACTCGCCAGAGAGAGACAGAGAAAGAGAGGGAAAGTGAGAAAGCAAGCCACCAGGTTCAGCATTCAAACCGTGGTCGACCATGTGGAAGTCCAACACCTTACCCACCACATCACCTGCTGGTCCTTGGAAAAGTATTTATAAAGAATAGTATCTTTCTGGACCAGCAGTTAGCGTAATGGCTATGTCGCTGGACACACAAATCCCCAGCATGAGTTTTAAGTTGCTGAGTCCAGGACTCAAACTGCAGTCAACTATGTGGGAGTCCAGTAACATAACCATTACACTATCTGCTGGTTCCAGAATACTTAAACTTTGAATGGTACTTATCTTAAATCTATTCACAAGATAGTTATGTAGATTAGGTGTCCCATGAAATATATAAGGTAGTCCTGAATAAAGGGCAAAGTTCCCAACAAAAGGAAGGCAGGGAGAAATTGGGCACTCAATCATTTTTTTCTCTTAAGCAATTTATGTAACTTAGGTAGATATGTTACTTTTAACTAATACCTACTTTTAATTAAATTCTCAAAAAAAAGTGAGCAAAAAGAAGATTCCTATAGAGAATCCAAGTAAAGATGATATTACTGATGCATGCACATGTATAAAATAAAAGGGGGAGAACCAACACATTGTCTAATTCCAAGAACCTGTCAGCCATCTGTTAAAATCTTTAACAAATGATCTAATCAGATTGTATAAAATGTCAGCCTAGAAACAAAAATTACCAATACAATGATTTGAAACATGACTTTATATCCATTATTATAAATAAAGAACCTTGTCCTAATTCTCAGAGGAATAGTTAATGGATACAATAAAGGCATCAGGGTTGGCAGCAAAATGTTTACAAACTAAACAACTGAATTGTGATGCGCACATTAATTATTTTTCAGTAGTAGCTGAGGTCATTTTATACTTAAGTCAGTATTTACAGTTTCACTAAAGGTTAATTATGAAAGACCTGTAAATTGTACCTATGACAATTTTCTGATTTTTAAGTATTTTTTAAAGTTTATCTATTTCTTTCTTCATGACAGAGAAGGTTACCTCCAACCCCCAGTTCCAATCAGCTAAGAGCAAGGCATACACTTGCCCTGGTGTGTACAGGGGGACATTGGGCCATAAACCTGGGACCTCCCTGTATGGCCCCAGAATCCCAGAGTACTGCATTGCTGCTGTGCCACCAGGACCAGCCCTGGTTTTAATATTTGATATTATACTAGAATTGTGCAAGATGTCACTTTAGAAAAAAGCTGGGTAAAGAGTACATGGAAACTCTCTGGACTATTTCTGGAAATTTCTGTGAGTCTATTATTGTTTCAAAATTGAAAATTTAGGGACCAGCAGTTAGTGTAATGGCTATGTTGCTGAACTCCCACATAGTCGACCACGGTTCAAGTCCCGGACCCGGGGGCTTAAACTCACACCGGGCGCGTGTGCATGCGTGCCCAAGATCCTTAGAGGAGACCGGAGGAGAAGGGATTGCAGCGTGGCCATCACCCCCCGGGGGATGATTTCTCGCTTTCTATCTTTCTGTATCTCTCTGTCTTTCTGGCAAACACATATGCCCTATAGCAAAAACCTCTAAAAAAAAATTGAAAAAGGGACCAGCAGATGGCATAATGGTTATGTTGCTGGTCTCCCACATAGATCACTGATCAAGTCCCAGACCCAGTGACTTAAAACTCATGGGGCACGTGTACATACATGCATGCCCAAAATCCCAAGAGAAGAATGGAGGACAAGGGACTGCTCCTGGCATTTCCCCTGGGGGCGTGATTTCTTACTTTCTGTCTTTCTGTCTCTTTGGTGAGCACACACAGCCTGTAGCCAAAGAAACAAACAAAAAAGGCATGTACCATTGGAGTAAATACCTCTTCTTCCTAATATGTTAAAAATGACTAAAGTAATACATTAATAGCAATGTGGAAGCAAATTAAAATGTGTTCTTTTATCAGCAAAGATAAGTTCAGAAGATTTGTATAAAATATTGTTGAAGGTTGGAAGAAAAAAGGTTGGCATGATTATGGAGTGGGTCAGTTTACTGTAGAGTTAAAAAAAGTGCAGATGTTTCTCATGAGTCTCAGATTTGGCATTTACTACATTTTGCTCCAATAATCATTTATACGAAGTCTTTTAAGTACTCTATAGAATATAAATTCTCAATAGCAACATTTTTTAGTAGTAATAATAGTATACAGAGGGAAAATCTGTTATAAGTAACAACCAAATTATTTCTTTGAATGAATTTTTTTTAATTTCAAGAATATTTTTTTAAAATTAAAAAAGAAGTCATTTTATAGTAGAATCTCAGGACTTTTTTAATTTTAAAAATTTTTCTTTAAAGAATTATTTTATTTTTATTTATTTATTTATTTATTTATTTTTAATTTGTCCAAGAAGGACAGAGTGAGAATGAGAGAGAGAGCAAGAGTGAAAGAGAGAGAGAGAGAGAGAGAGAGAGAGAGAGAGAGAGAGAGAGAGAGAAAGCGAGAAGGCAAGCCACCAGGTCCAGGACTTGGCCTGGACCAAGTGGTTGACCATGTGGGAGTCCAGTGTCCTTAATAACTACGCTACCTGCTGGACCCTAAGGATTCCTTTTAATGTACTGGTAAGTCTATCTGACTCTTGATGCTATCATGTCCTAATGTCAAAATGACAATTGTCTTACATCCCCCACTGCATTCCTATATAATCACCAGACATGAGACAGTTATATATGTACCAAACTCAAAAAAAAAAAATCATGCCATAATACTGAGTATTCACATGTGAGAGTCTATTTAATTTCAGCAAAACAGATTTATCTATCACATTAATGTTGTTAATTTGACTTTTATTGATTTTATAGTTTCTTTTGTATTTAAAATGTAAATTTGTTTGAGTTGTATTCTTTTATAACAGCTATAGCAGATGGAGTTCATACTTAGCTTTATGTTTATACATACTTAAGTAATATTATAATAAAAATAATTTAAATTAATAAGATCCAGGAGTACTTTTTTAACATTCTTTAAGAGGAAACATTCTCTAACTGAAGTTTAAGAAGTACGGACCTTAGGACCTCTCCCTAGCTCCATGTAAGGTTTTGTTGGAATAAACCAACAGAGAAACAATGTGTATGGGACATATGAGACAGGCAGGGAGTGGGGAAAGGAGGGAGTCCCATTAAAAGCAGAAATTACACTTAAAAAAAAAAAGATGAGATAGTAGGAGAAAATTTTACCAAGCACACACTCGTCTTGTTCCAGTGCTCTAATGAGGGCACCAATCACATGGCTACTTGGCAGTACACAGAGACGGCACAACAATGATACCTTCTGTGTCACTGGGAGCAACGCCATCATAGCTCCACCTGGCCCGGGGACATCTTAGTGACCCATAGGAAGGCTCTCTAATTGAGAGATAAGAAAGTCTCATGTTGAGGCACGTGAAATAGATGCCTCTTGGAAACCAAGGCTGTCAACATTTATTAACACCGACCATGTAAAAGTTGTATGGGTGTGATTTTAATCAGTCTCTAAAATAAAGATCATTATTTCAGGAGGATAACTAAAGAGAAGATGTTTTATTACAGCCAGAGATGAGGTTAGAATTAGGATGCCTTTTTTTTTTTTTTAAGATTTTTTGCCATAGGGTGCATGTATTCAGTGGACAGAGACAGAGACAGAGAAAGGGAAAGTGAGAGATCGTCTCCCAGGGGAATGGTGACACTGCAATCCCTTCTCTTCCATTCTCCTCCTGGGATTTTGGGGTGTGACTTTCAAGCTGCCAGGTCCAGGACTTGAACCACAATTGACCATGTGGGAGTCCAAGGATTCAACCACCATGCCAAATGCTGGCCCCTATGATACTGTTTAACACAGCCACATTCCCACTCTCAAAAAGGAAGTGTGCACAAATATTACAAGGGATATTTATACACATAAAGAGTGCAATATCAAACACCAAACATGTCTCAGGAATATTGGATTTTTTATTATCTCCAAAGCAAGAATCACATTTAGCTGGCTGAGATATGGTAGAAGAATGCCTTCCCATTTGTCACAACATTAGCATATATCTTTGCTCCCTCTGTGCTCTGTTTATGGAATCTCTTTTTGCCGCATGCTCAGTGTGCTTCCAGTCTCTTTCTCAGTGTAGGATTCAGCTCCCTTACAAATGGCATTCCAGCATGCTTTCCCAAGTCCCTATCTGCCTTCCAATGACTGACACCTGGGTGGCAGATGGTGCAAATGGCCCACTATATATTTCCCGGATTGATGAAAAACTGTCAGGAACCTGGTTGCATTGGCCTGGTGCCTCATGACAGAAAAAGCTGCTCGCAGGAAGTGACAGTGACTGCAAATAATCCTGATAGAGATGAGCTAGAGCTTATTGCGTTTCCAATGTTGCCTTTATTCCCTCTTTTCTTTACATTTGCACATTGTTGGATTTTTGCCTTGAAAACGTATTATGAATAAATTGGACACCACGGTATCTTAACTCTCAGACGTAATCTGCTTTTTCTGGGTGTGCCTTTGCCTGGGACAGATGCACTTCATAGCTTGCCATGGCCTTCTGCTTACCCGGCCTGTCTGACCGCATGTGGATATGGGTTTACACAGCTCTGTGATGAACTCCATTGTTCTACAGTGACAAAAACAACTGACCTGACCACAGAGTTGAAATCTTAGCCTCATGTATTTTTAAACATTTATTTAATTATTTACTGATTTTTGTGAGAGAGACAGAGACCTCCAACATGGTCTTGTCTGCTATGATCCTTCCCTAGCCTTCCAGCAGCCACAGGCTATGTCCTGAGGCCTCTGCATACACTGGATGTGCACGTGTGTGCCCATAGTCTACATTGGTAGAGGCTGGAAGTAGATCGCAGGGATGCCTAGTGTGTTCAGGTCAACCTGGGATCTGAACCGCAGGCCTTCTTATATGGTTCCAGTGTTAAGCAGCAATACCCTATCACTTATGCCATCATGGCTGAGCCCCTAGCCTCACATTTAAAACAGAGAAATTGGAAGTGTTTAAAAAGGACTTGATTTCAAGTATGCATATTTTACCAAGGCAAAACTAATTCATTATCTTGCTAGAGCAGAAGAATCTACCTGTGAAACCCGCCAAGGAAATTCTCTGTGTTCACTCTTTGAGTCAATTGAACACATGACATTTTCTCCTAGGTGCCAGGTACATGCAAGAACCTAAGTATTACCTTCCTCAGGTTCTCCCTAAGCCCTGCCCTTTGTCCTCCCCTGTCCCACCCAGTACTCTGGGGAATTCTCAAGTTTTGTCTGGCTCTCAAACCTGTCATGCCTGTGCCATGATCTCTTTTTTTTTCTATTGCTTCAGATCAACTATACTCAATAGAGACTGAGATTGTCCGTGCCATAAAGATATGGAAGTTTAAGATTTCCAGAGGTTTTACATGGGACCTTTCCTACTAGGATCTGGAAGGAGCTGTGGCAATAAGTTCATGTTGTAAAACTGTAAGGGGTTTCCATACTACATTTCTTTCTTTCTTTTTTCCTTTTGTAGGTTTTTGCCATAGAGCATGTGTGCTCACTGGAGATAGACAGAAGGAGATAGAGAAAGGTATAGTGAGAAGTACCCCCAGCCCCTGCAGGAGGGTGACCACACTGCAATTTCTTCTTCATGCTCTCCTTGGGATTTCGGGTACTCAGGCATTTATGTCTGATGTGATTTTTAAGCCACTGAGTCTGGGACTCAAACTGTAGTTAGTCATGTGGGAATTCAGTGCCTTAACCACAATGCTAACTGCTGGCATATGATGTTTCTTAAAGAGACTTGCAAAACTGAGTTTCAAGTTCCACAAAACCTGGATCTGTGTCCATGTAACAGAATGGACATGAAAAAAGTTAAACATTCACCTCCCCCTCCTCCAAGCTGCCTATAGCTGGAATATTAGAAATACCAGGAAGAAGAGCATATTTTAGTACAAGGGGGCACATCTTTAAGCCTAGTTAATGTCCACACTGCCTTAGCTAGAAAAACGATGAGTCCAACAAAACTGAAAAAATAAGTTTTTCTATGTAGACAGCATTTTCAGGGAAGTATTCCAGATTAATATGAACAAGGGAGAAATCACATTTTCTAAAATCTCCGTTTGCCACTGTTACATGCAATAGCACTGAAGAACAGAATAAGAAGTATAAGTGAGCTCTTGATAGGAGGAGAAGAAAACTCCGAAAGTAAATTTTGACTTTTGACCAATTGTTGCAAAATAATAGCTTGAGCTCCTCTGTGGTTGGTACAACAGTATTGACACCCAGATGCCCTCTGGCAAGCAGGACCATGTGTGAGCTTAGGGAGACTCTGTAGCCCTTCTACAGCAAAGGTTTCCCCAATATTCCATTAGAACTCATTACAAAGCAGTTACAAGCTCTGATTTACTACTGAACTGAAGTTCAAATCTTAACTCTCCACTTATTAGCCTGGGGACATACAATTTCATTTCTGAAAGACTTAATTTCCTCATTTGTAAAAGAAACACTATCATACCTGCCCTAGTGAAAGATTAGGGAGACTAAAGATGATAATATTTTAGATATTACATGTGCCAAATCCCTAAGGAATATTTATTATGGCATTTTTAAGGCTCTCTCAAACAGCTAGTTTTATGTGGTTCCAGTCACTTGGTGAGTATATTTATGCTTCAATTGACTTTATGGAAATGGCCCTTAGTATACACCACAATGTGCAGGATTAATTCATGTTAATTTTGTAAAATGTTTTAAGAGCCCAAGATAAAAACACCCCTGCAGGTACCTGTAAGAGTACAAGAGAAAACTGAACAGCATTGAGGAAATTATATGCAGTGACCATTCCGGTTCATGGCTGAGCACACTATTTAGTATTTCCCATGTAGCAGTGCTCCTAAAAGCAACCCTCCAGGATTCTGTGAAAGTGACTGGCTACTTGAAGATACTAATGATGCATGCACTCATGTGACACACAAAAAGGAAAGGATTGAGATGTCTTATAATTCAGGGGAAGCTATCAGCTTTCAAATTTTTTAAAAACTGATTATCTATTTCTTCTTGACTCCTTTCCTCTCAGACTCACTCATTTCCCACCTTTCTAAAACATTTAAGGGACACAAATGGATGATAACGCATGTGATAATATCTTTAACTGGACTCATATACAGTGTATTCATGCTGGAAAAATTCATTTCATAAGCTGTAATGTGATACAGTGATTGAATGTATAAATAAACAAACTGAAAAATAAATTTAAAAAATGATTAAACAAATGTCAGCCTAAAAACAAAAATTATCAGTAAAATTCTTTAAAACATTAACTTTATGTCCATTATTATAAATAAAGAAACTTGTATTTATACAAGCATATTTTCTTTTCATTGACTAATTAAGGGGTAATGCGAAAGTCTGATGATAGGCATGAAAACATTTAAAACCTAAGCAACCATAAAGAAATACACACCTCAATAGTTTTCAGTTGTATCTAAGTTTTTTTTTTTTTTTCTTTTTTCTCTTCACTAAAGCCAGTATTTACAAAGTTTTAGGGCCAGGGGATGGTTTAAGAGCTATGTCACTGGATTCCTACATAGTCAGGTTCAGTTTGAGTCCTGTACCTGATGGCTTGAAAATCATGCAGGGTGTGTGCATATATGTGTGTGTGTGTGTGTGTGTGTGTGCGCGCGCATATGCACGTGCCCAAAATCCCATGAGGAAAATGGAAGAGAAGGGATTGCGGCATGGCCATCCCTTCTGGGGAGAGTTTTCTCACTTTCCCTTGCATCATCTTTATCTTTCTCTCTCTCTCTAGTTAATGTACATGGCCTAAGGCAAAAACCTCTTAAAAAAACAAGCAAACAAACAAAGTTTCACTAAAATTTAGTAATTAAGAAGGATCCTATATTATACTTGTTGGGGTATTTGATATTATACTACCAATCTGTGATATTACACTAGAGATCTATTTAAGATACTATCATTGAGAGAAGCTAGGTACCAGCCTATGAGACCTATCTGTCTATGCTACAAATTTTTCTAAGTCTATAATTATTTTAAAATACAAAGATTAGAACACTCTGCTTCTGTCAACATCTTCTATACCAGGGTGGGGAAGGGGTCTTCAAAAAGTTCTTAGAAAATGTGTATTACTAAAATAACCTATATACAGATTTAAAATTTTTTGCACCAAAATAGAATCATGCTTTAATTCCATTTTTGCATGACCTTGTTGAAGTTCCTTTGTAGTTAGGTTTTTAATAAGAATCAACTGAATAGCAAATTCCAGTCAAATAAGAATACTATTTCCTTACAGAACAGTGTCCCCAAAAAACTAGACTTCCATTCGCTTGCAGCACTGTACTATGGTATGCATGTGTAAGTTTATTTCTTCCAAAAGGGAGAGAAAGACACCTCCAATGGAATCTTCATGCCATGATCCACCACCAGCCTCAACCATACAGACCATAACCAAGCACATGAACACCTGGTGTATACAAGGCCTCTGGACAAAACCTGGCACTTTCTCAGGTTAAGCATTGCAGAGCTGCATTACCGCTGAGCCACTGTCTGGCACCCCACATGTTACTGAGGCTTAGTTTGACTACAGCAAGCCTTCATAGTCAATCAAACCAAGGCCTAGAATAACTTAAAAGCATGATTATATTTGGGACATTTGTTTCCAGATACTATTTCTTTAGGAAGGCACAGCTGTCCACTAGTCTGATATCTAGAGTTTTCATTTTGCTCTTGACACTGAGATGCAATGTTTAGCCAAATAATCTATCTGCTCTTTTCCTCTTAACACAGAATGCGTGCAAAAGTATGAGATAGTTAAAGGTTTTCCTTAGTGCCCCTCTATCAAATACTCTCTACTTGTTTGTGCTTGACCAGATTCTATTGCAGAAGACGGACGGAGCAAAGGAGTGCTATCGCAGTACATCGCAGCAGCTGGGTGGCAGAGCCTTCTCCTGGAACTGCCGCCTTAGCACATGGCAGCCATCACTGTAATCGCTGTCAGTGAAGTTACTAGGATAGCCATAGATGAAGTGCAGGGGTGGGGATGAACTCTATTGACTCTCACGGTTTTGACAATCACTGCAAATCAAGGCATTGTAACCTGACAGCAAGAATTAGCCTGTGGGATGTTAGTTCTGCACCATGCTCTCTGCTCTGTGTTTCCTTAAGGAGCTCACAGAACATTTTCCACGTGGCATCCCTCTGTGTGGCTTCTTTTCCTGTTGTATCTGTTGGTTGCTATAGCTTACGCCTTTCAATTTGTGGCTGCTCTTTGCTTTATAATAAAGATTGTTGCTTTCTGCTTGGTTAGGCTCCTGATCTTATGTTATTTCCACAGGCTTTTGGCATCCCTTGGTTAAAGCCCACATTTCTTCAATCCCTCCTAGTTATTTCTGTTCCAAATTCACAGCTATGTGGGTGCTAAAGTCATTCATATAGAGAGAGGCTGCTCCGTTATTAGCAGGAGGAAATCACACTGGAAGGACAGCACCGCTTTGCTGGAATTCAGTAACAATTCTCTCCATATATCACCCACCTACACTGCAGCCTCAGATTCCAGAAATTACTTCTCTACATAGGGGTGTCTTTTGTGATTCTGGACCATATCTTTGAAGACATATTCTTAGTTCAGTGTTCCCACATTTGCCCTAATACTCCAGTAAGGAGAACAATTCTGATGGATAATTACAAATACGTATGCTATCAGTGCCCTCTTAGGTGCTTTCCAAGTTTCCTCACTGTTTATCTTTCCTTGGAACTCATCTCATGTACTAGCTACAGCTGGCATAATAGATCACTCTAGTTAACAAGATGCTGTCTGGCATCCTTCCAATAGCAGCCACGTGTTTTGCATTTGTGTGGTCCTTGCCCCAGACAACTCTGTAGAACTGTGACTAGAAAACCCAGCACTGGGAAGAGACATCAGCACCATAGCTCGCCTTGCTTCAGTCTCGCTCACAAAGCCTGCATTCCTGGGGACTCTTAAAGGAATGAATTTACACAAAGGTGAGATTTATTTCATCATTTAAGTCATCAATAATTGAATGGAAGTGACATGGCACAGAGGGCTGAAACTGAGACAACATATTTCAATAGCAGAGCCTTCTTCAACTTTGGAGTCTTCAATGGGGCCCGAGGCTGTAGTGGCATTGTCTACACAAAGTCGGCTCTAGCTAGATTCGAAAAACTCTGTTCTTGATTCACTGCTGTTTTTAAGCTTGAAGTTTGCATTTCCATCTCAGAAACTATGCAATACATTTAAAGGGATGTTTTTAAACATTGGACTCTTGCAGTTCTTAAAACAAATTTGAAGGCAGCAAACGACGCAGCCAGAGCTGAGGTGTGAATGTGGATTTAGTGTGCAAGTGTTTCTGAAAACATCCCTGTCTAGTTTTTCAGCATTTCAGAAAGTCTATTTTTTCCAAGAGAGAAAGAAGACTCCCACATCCATGTGGTGACTATGTGACTCTGTTCTGCAATACCACTGTGCCCTTCAAGTTCTCATAGACTTACACTAGGTGTCTTCAAAAACTTCATGGATGGAAACACAGATTATGAAAACTTTAAACAGGCTTCAAATTATTTTTTGCACCCAGAAAACTATAATTCCATTTTTCCATAAACATTTTGAAGCCTCCTTGCATATTCAGCACTTCATTTGTCTTTATAAAACTAAAGAAAAAGGATATACTAATTGTCACCCTGTACTCCCTTCAGTGATACCAATGCTATGGAATTCAACTCAAAATAAAGTATTTAGACACATTAGGGTGGGGTGAATGAATAATTCCACAGAAGTAAAATATAAGATACAGTAGATGAGAAATCCTACAAAGAAATATAATTTTGAACTCTAGGCTGATCAAAAAAAATGCCTTATTTCTATACTTCACCTCAAATATTCTTATCTGTTTACCCTTTTCCTTTCTCTTTTATGTTCCCACGTATGAATAACTTGTTTGATCAACACTCACAAAACACTTATAACCTCAACAGAAGCTGGCCAACACTTTTTTTAAAGGTAAACTTTAAAACACGATTCTTAAGACAGGAAGTCCTGGACTCCCATATGGCTGACTGCAGCTTGCATTCCAGACCCAGTATCTAGAAAATTACGCCAGGTATTTGTGCGTGCATGACCAAAATCCTGAGAGGAAAATGGAGAAGGGATTGTGATGTGGGTGTGGCCATCTCCCCTCAGGGGTGATGTCTAACATTCCCTCCCACTATCTGTCTCTCTTCAGTGAGCACACACTCCCTATGGGGGGAAAAAAATGATGCTCTACCTTTTTAGAGGTGTAGCAGCACAAGTCGGGGTTGGCGCCCTCAGAGCCCTTGCCTCATTTCCCCTGAGATAGTGTACTGCTCAATTCAGAGCAGTGGCATTCTACAGGCTTGGGCAGTGGCTCATGAATCAGTTCTTTGCTCTACTTACCTAACCTCTGTTACAATTAGGGATGGCCATGAGACCCTGTTCTATCCAGTGACATGTCTGCTGGGTGGTGGGGGGAGAAAGTGGGGTGAGGTTGTTTAGAGAAAGTTTATGCTCATGTTTTCCAATAAAAGAGGGTGAAATTCCTGGTCTGATCTTCATTCTCACCCCTTCTGTCTGCTGGAGCACAGACATAAAGCTAGGCTGTAGTAGCCATCTTGTGGTCATGATGTGAAAACATTAAGTAATAACCAAATTAATCATAGAGCTGCCAGCTGGGATGTCATAAACCACCGAAACAACATCATCAGTTGTATTCTTTGAGATGTTCTGCATATAGAAAAGCCTTCGTTATTCAATATTAGTAGCCAAACAGTTCCTAAAGGACACAGGATGCCCTCCATGTAAAGAATTAAATAGTTGAGACACTAGTCCAGATGATTTAACAATTTATACCCATTTGTGACACCTAGACTGAATAGAAATATGCTTGGTCAGAAACTGACCAATTGGGACCAGCAGTTAGCATAATGGCTATGTTGCTGGACAACCATGTAGTCGACCGCGGTTCGCATCATGGACCCGCTGGCTTAAAACTCACGCCAGGCGCATGTGCGTGAGTGCCCAAGATCCCAAGAGGAGAACGGAGGAAAAGGGATTGTGGCATGGCCATCCCCTCTGGGGGGTGATTTCTCACTTTCTATCTCTCTGTCTCTCTCTGTCTCTCTGTCCGGTGAGTGCACGTGCCCTATAGCAAAAAAAAAAAAAAAAAAAAAAAAACAAAAAACAAAAAACCTCTTCCAAAAAAAAAAAAAAAAAAAAAGAAACTGACCAATTGAAGACTCTGTCAAAGAAGTTGAAATTTAAAGAATAAAAAATTAGATTTACCCATCCACAGTGTTCTACCTTATAAATAACTTGTCTTAGGAAGGAATCTTTGAGGCAACTATTTTCCAAAGTAAGCACTTACATGCTGCATTATTTTGAAACTAGCCCATGAAAGTTCCATACTTTTCTAGTATTGGGGAGGAGAGTAATAATGGGCAGTGAGTCCAGCTTGATTTTGTAAGGATTTGCAGCTCTTGCCTTTAATTAAGTCAATGTGAAAGAAGAGAAGAGATAGCTACTGAGAAGTTTACTTTTCTGTTTCATCTGTGTCTCTGCCACATTACAGGACAGAGGCCAAGATATACTTTCATGGCCATTATTTCTTAGCGTTATCATTCCTGCCCTTTCATAACCATTAGCAAAATAAAAAAAAATCAATACTTAGAAATGAATATGGCAAGAAGGTTCACATTCCCAGTCTGACTGTGCCTCTTACCCTTAGTTCAAGAAATGAATTTGGGACAGACCTCAAGCACAAGGATTAAAAGAAATACTGAAGAAAATACTGAAGAGAAGACAAACTCTACTTCCCAGGGGGTCTGAGGAAAGCAAAAAGAATCTCTGTAAAACAAAATAAGTAAGAGTGATGAAAGGAAGAGAGGAGGTAAGAAATGAAAGTCTTATGCATTTGGAGGAGGGATTAGTCACCAGAGTTTATGAAGATCAAGATTTGAAGAGAAAACAGAGGATGTTAAGAAATATCATTGTGAACTGTTTTGAAAATCTTCTAGTCTTGAAAATTTCAAGAAAATACTTGAGTTACTTTTAGTCTATTCTCAATGCAACCCAGTCTGAAATTGGATCACATGGGCTCATAACGATGCATCCATATTTAAAATTCCAATATGTGGATATGAAAATGGTAATTAATAGCCCAAGCCAATAAGTAAACCCACATATAAAAAAAAAATCCCTGAACAATTCACAAAGAATATAGAAACTAACCATTAATAGAAACATAAATAAGAGCTAAAACCTCTTAAAGTCACAGTTGAAGGGATGATATAGGTCAGCATGTGCATTGTACCGATAAAGAAGCTAAGGCCAAAACAGGTTAATGGACTTATCAAAGGTTACGTCCAAGGACTGCCCCCCTTTGCATGGCATAGTCCTATTGATCTGCTGCTTGCAATATCCATAGATCAGTCAGCAGTTCAGGCCTCAGACTTACATTCTATACACTTTAGACCAATGGGAGCTACAAGAAACTATGAGTGACATTTACTTCGAGAAGAATGGAAGAAGCAAATTACAGGAAAAACACAGTTGAGCATGGGTAATGACATCTGCCAACAGCAAAGGGAACATGAGCTCATCTGCCATGACACCAAGAAATGAAACTAAAATGAAAGACAAAGGTGTTTTCCAGGTGCTGTCATCCATCCTGGCTCTCCAGGGTACATAAATACTGACTGCGTAGTCTGAATCCAAACACTGGTACAGAGAGGTATAGTGTGGACCTCAGTCTAGCTCTTACAGACCCCCAATCTTAGATTTTTTATAAATCTCTAGATGTGGTCAAAGTTGGGATAGAATAGGGTGAAAATAGGGCATTTGCCTACTGGAGCAAAAAAATAATAGCAGGTAAGAAGAGACTCCTAGGTCCTTGCAATCTTGACAGAGACCTATGTTCTTTAATTTTCAAATAAAAGACACGCTGAGAAAGAGAATGAAAAATGCACAAGCACTAAAATCATATTATGCATATGATGCTAGGCAAGATGAATAAAGCAAAGCTCCCTCATCCAAAATGATATGTCGTTGTGATATAATATGTCATGCACATTAAAGAGAAGTAAAATATTGGGACCAGCAGATGGCGTAATGGCTATGTCACTGGACTCCCATGTAGTCGACTGTGGTTCGAGTCCTGGACCCAGTGGCTTAAACTCATGTCAGGAGCATGTGCATGCATGCCCAAGTCCCAAGAGGAGAATGAAGGAGAAGGGATTGCAGCATGTCCATCCCCTTGGGGGGTGATTTCTTGCTTTCTGTCTCTCTGTCTTGCTCTGTGAGTGCACATGCCCTATTACAAAAACCTCTCCAAAAAAAAAAAAAAAAGTAAAATCTCTCTATTGATGACACTATGGGAAGAGAGCTGAATAAACTTTCATGGAGTGAGGAAGGAAATATCTCCCTTTGTCATACATGCAAGGTATTCCAATCATGGCATAGGAGCACTTCCTTATAAGACTTTGCAACTCACAAACTCAAGATCTTATATAGGCATTTCTACAGAGCTCTAGATTTCATCATTTTCCAATTTAGCCAACATTTGCTAATCACTTTATCAGGCACTGTGCTAGAGTCTGGAAATGTTCAATTATTGTTTAGAAGAGATTGTATGTAGACACCTGCTCTTAGGACTTCTAAGAGGCATCTTTGGACTTCTGTTCTCTGCAATTTGGTTAAGCAGACAACCTGAAGACCTTCTAACAACAAAATATTTAGAAATACCTAACCTAACATCCATTAAAATGCTTTGCTGAGTTCACAAGGACAAAAAGGAAAGAGGAAACAGGTAACTGAAGCATTCAGTCTGAGTTAACACTGGGATTATGCTGTGGTGATTTTCTGTTAAAATGTAACAGACTGTGTACATCCACATGCATGTGTTCTTTTACATTTCCCAGACTTCCTTGCTGTTAGGTTGATGATGTGGCTATGCTCTAGTCAATGGCATGTGAATGGGAGTGATTACTACTAGATATATACTATGTAATTTTCTACAAGCTCTCTTCCATCTATGCATCCAGAAGCAAAGGAAAGTGGGAAAACTATGTGGTAAAAAGCATTCATATCTCCAACTCATCGTTTGAGAAAGGTACTCAAGGGAGGCACCCAATAGTTTTTGGATAAAGTGTAATAATAAACTTGTATTTTGTTAAGCCTCTAAGATGTTGGAGTCATTTGTTATACCAGCTTGCAGTAGATATTGGTACATAAGTTTACCTAAATTCCCAATTTAATTATTCCTCAAAAATAGGAGATGAATTGTAAGTTTTTGTGAGAGAATGATGTGAAGTTATGCCCCACATTATATCATCTAATAAAGGTGGAGTCTAGAAAAAACTCAACCCAAGAAGACAATAATGAAGTTTATTTTCCTTACTAGTGCTCTGGCTGAGAAATAACACTACCAAAGACTTTCTCAAGAATTTGATATCTGAGCCTGAACCTTACATGGGTTTAGAGTTCAAATGTATATTAACCATGAGGTTCTAGAATATCCAAATTAAAATCTAGAGCAAATGGCAGAGGAAAATGTAAATACTTTGTAAAAAAAAAAAAAAAAAAAAAAAAAAAAAAAAAAAAAAAAAAAGGCAAAACTTGGGCCAGGTGCATGTGGCTGGATCCCACATAACCAACCAACTGTGCAGTTTGGAGCCTGGGCTGGGCAGCTTGAAGGGTACCCAGGGCATGTGTATACAAATACTCAGGATCCTGGGAGAAGAATGTAGGGTAGAGATTACAATATGGCCAGACCTCTCCCACCCATTCATGGGCGCTTTCTCACTTTGTCTCTCTCTCTCTCCCTCTCTCCCTCTCTCTCTCTCTCTCTCTCTCTCGTGACCACATACACTCTATGGCAAATTCAAAAAGAATAAAAGGAAAAAAAAGTTTAGCATAAGCTATGGAGAATTCTAAGTTACATTTCTGCAAAAAGAAATTCTGGTGTATAAATATAAAATACATCAAGAAAAAAGTTCTTTAGTCATTAGTAAAAGTCAGCAGAGTCAATAAACCATGCAGTTAGAGACATTCAAAAAAATTCAGATAGCTGAGCCATAAGGTAAAAGTTATTAATCATGAATTAAAATGAATAAGATATTTTAAAAGAAGAAAAGTTAAGATAGCATGTGTGGTGATTGCTGTGAGATACTGTACAGACCTTCCTGCAGACCTATGTCCCCAGCTACTGTGAAGGCTTCCAGGACAGCTCTCGGCTATAAGTTCTCTTTGTAGGTTGTCTCAGATAAGGAAAACAACTTCACCCAAGGTCATACCACCTTCTAGGGGCACTCCACTCCCCATTACTGATTTGGCAGATGATAAAGGCCCAATGACCCAGCCCAATACAGGGCAAATTTGAAAGTTCATCCCTTCTTCTGAACTCTCCATGGAATCAGCTGAAGCTATCGTTGGATTTGCCATGCCGTTCAGCTTTTTGCTCTGTTCAAATCTTGTTTTGTCCCCCTCCTTTCACAGAGGGAACCAAATCTGTTTTGTCTCCCTTTTTTCCAGGGGGAACCGAGTCTGAAATAACACCGAACCATAAACAAACAACAACAAAAATAGCCAGTCTGAAAAATAATGAAAAGAAATTTTATACAAGAAAAATATGATAACCAGCAGATGGCATGATGGTTGTCGCAAGACTCCCATATAGTTAATGGCAGTTCAAGACCCAGAACCTGTGCCTTAAAATTCATGCTGGACACATATGCATGCCTGCCCAAAATCCTGAAAGCAAAATGGAACAGAAAGGACTGCAGTGTGGCCACCCCCTGAGGGATGACTTCTTGCTTTCTGTCTCTCTTGGTCTCTTTTGCTAGCACATGTGCCCTGTAGCAAAAATCTTTCTTTAAAAAAAATAACACTACAGGGGAAAAAAATCAAAGGAAAGATTAAATGGCATATTATATTCCATTGAAGAGAGAAGAATGAAAATTAAGAATTAAGAAAATTAGTATGAAAACATTACAAAGATCATATGTATTGAATATTTTCTGTTGACCCTCTAAACCCATCTTACACCCTTCTACACTCTCTTCCTTGCTCTGAAATGCTATTCTACCCATATTTGATTGAAACTGATGAATGTCACTGGTCACAGGGTTTTTCACTGTTAACTGGAACAGTCTCAAGCAAACATAGATGCTTGTTTCCCTACCTGAATAAACTCTGAGCTCCTTTGCCCTCTTGCTTCTGATTGGGAAAGAAAATCATCTTAAATATAAGCAGATGATAAATGCATTGACAGCAATTGTATCAACACCAATAAGTTTATAAAGTAATACTTACAAAAATGATCAAAGAAAACAACTAATCAATCATTCAAGAGCAAAGGCAGAGTTATAATCTTCTTTTCTAAGACATGATGGTGTAACAGAAAATGGTTTAACTTTCCTGATTTAAATAATCAAAATGTTATACAAAATATATAAAACAACAGTTTGTAGACATTGTCCGAGAGACAGCACATGACTGAAATCTGTAAGAGAAGGTAAGCAAAAGAGAGAAACCTAATGCCTGCCTAACTTCATGCCCAAGAACAGTTTCTGAGTCACAGTACAAGAAAACAATGACTCTAAATAGAACTTGGCATTATTTTTGTCTTAGGGACTCATAGCTTAGAATTCATGGAGGCAAAAGAGGTTCAATTTGAAGAGTGGAGTACTGGAAACATGGTAGCTTCACATAAAACAGCAAGCTCTGGAGACTATGCGGGCAGTCTTCAAGTACTGATATGCACATTCTTGAAAGAAAGATACCTGAGGTCTTGGAAAGAAACACCAAAAAGCAGCAAGCTGAACAATTCAGAAAACTGGGAATAAATCTTGTTCTGATCAGTTAGCAAGAAAAGACCTGATAAAAAAAGGAACTTCAGGTAGAGCTGTCAGAAATGTATCACCTTAGTAGAGGAACTGAGTTACCTTGAAACACTGCACTGGAGCTTCTCTAATAGAATTTGAAAGTAAACACAGGAAAGACGCAGTGTTTCCAAGTAATTGTGTGCCAGACACAGTCAAATACTATTTAAAGGAATACAACAAAATCTATCATCCAGCAATGTTCAGAAAGTGATCTATTTAGTAAAAACATTACAATGCAAACAAAAAAAAAATCACAAAATGTAGCCAAAAACAAAAAATAATAACCAATTAACAGAAAAAGGTTCCCAAATGATAGAAGCAATGAAATTAGTAAATAAGAACATTGAAACAACATTCTAAATATGGTCCCCAAACTCAATAATATAGAAAACACCACAACATAAAATTAATGAAGAAATGTAAGATACAAAAAATAACTTTTTTTTTTTTTTTGGAGAGGTTTTTGCTATAGGGCACGTATGCTAGCCAGCCAGACAGAGACAGAGAGACAGAAAGCAAGAAATCACCCCCCAGAGGGAGATGGTCATGCCTCAATCCCTTCTCCTCCATTCTCCTCTCAGGATCTTGGGCATGCATGCACACGCACCCGGTGTGAGTTTTAAGCCACCGGGTCCGGGACGCGAACCACGGTCAACTACGTGGGAGTCCAGTGACATAGCCATTACGCTAACTGCTGGTTCCCACAAAAAATAACTTCTAAAGATGAAAAATCACAATTTTTAATCTGTTGAAAAGATCATTGATTATCTAAAAGCAAAAATAGCCACGATTTTTAGGAAGTGTATCAACAAAGACATGACAAAGATAAAAAATTATGCATATTCAGTGTTAATCATTGGAATTGGACTATATAGTGTAGAAACCTGTAAAAGTTTGAGCTTTTATAACTTAATATCTGAAATTGAGATTTACTCAGTTGACCTATTTCATGGCTTTTTTTCTTTGGGCCCACCAAAACCCTGCTTTTCCTCTCCAGATTTTATTTCTTTAATGGTTAGAAAGGGAAAAGAGCGTTTCTTTCTCCAAAGCATAGTCATTATTAACAATTATTATAATTGATTGTTTACAGTGTGCTGATCAAGAACTTCACATGGATTATTTTTTGAATACTCACACCACCCTGTGAGATATACCATAATTTAGAAAGCCAAAGCTAAGAGTTGCTAGGATTTCACATAAAGTCATTAAAACAGAGGCTTCTCTGGTTCTAGAGCTAGACTAGACTTTTTCTTTTAGTTCTTCCTTTCTTTTTTTTTTTTTTTTTTTTTTTTTTTTTTTTTTTTTTTTGTAAAGTTTTTGCCTTAGGGAGGGTGTGCTTGACAGAGAGAAATAGAGAGACAGTGAGAGGGAAATTGAGAAATCACCCCATAGGGGTGATAGCCACTTCACAAATCCTTTTCCTTCATTATCCTCCTGAGATCTTGGGCACACATGCATATGCACCTGTTGTGAATTTCAAGCCACCAGGATGGCGACTCAAACCATGGTTGGCCATGAGGGAGTCCACAACGTAACTACTACACTATCTGCTGGCCCCTAAGAGCAAAACTGATCCAGGTCACTCACTTTGTGTGCCCTTCTCTCTGCCTCAACTGAAGACCTCTGACCAGAACTTGGGAAATACCTACAAAGAAAATTCTCTTGTGTCTGGGTATACTACATTTCCCGCAGAGAATAGGAGGAAAGGATGAGCCATGAAGAGGAAGAAACTACTGACTCCCTCTTCAAGAATCAACATCTATGGCTCATTGGTGGTGTAGATTCCAGATGGTCAATGGTGTGAGTGGAGTCTTGGACCCAGTGGCTTGAAAACACACCTAGCATGTGCACATGCATACCCAAAATCCTTAGAGGAGGATGGAGGAAAAGGAATTACGGTGTGGCCATCGCCAGGGGGCTGATTTCTCTCTCTCTCTCTCTCTCTCTCTCTCTCTCTCTCTCTCTCTCTCTCTCTCTCTCTCTCTCTTTCTCTCTCTCTCCCCTTCTCCAATGAGTGTGCATACTCTATAGCAAAAACTAAACAAATAAAAAGAGTTAGTATCTACTAGGAAACTAGTTCTGCATCATTTAGAGTTTCATGTGATCCTTGACCCAATATAGAGCTCTTTTTCTTGGTATGAAGTGAGGATGGAGACTATAAAGTCCAACTGGAAGACCAATTTTTTTTTCTATTTCAAGTTTATTTCAACTTTCCTTCTATGTTTTATATTTCATGAAAACATTTTGTATCCTCTATTATTCTAAGTCATTCACTCTATATAATATAGAACTAGATGTATATTACAGAGAAGCCACACAAATAATAATATAAAATATGTAAGTGCTCTTTGTAAGCTATTCATAGTATTGTGAAAGTAGGTCAAGAAAATTGCTATTTAGAAATATACTGGTCAATTGAGGTGGAACATAGTTGTGCTAATAATGACTTGCCTTATTTTCAAGTCACTTTTTGGTTTATGAAACCTGTGACTTATTTCATATGATCTCCCCCTTACAATAAGCCGTTGCAGTAGATACAAGACATTAACATATCTATTTTGTAAATGAGGAAACTAAGGCACCAAAGATCAGGTGACTTGTCCAGAGTCACATGATTAGTAAAGGGTTGTCAGGCTAATTCAAATCCAAGTCTCTTACTCTAAATCTGAGTTTCTCCCACAACACTGCACTGCTTTCATGATGGTTAAGATAGTGTTATTCAGATTTTCTGATGCTTTGATTACATTCACATTGCCTAGACAACTTCTCACTTTCAACTCTGTAGTAAATGAATTTGCCATTATTGGTAGCATGTTCATTTTCATAAATTTCTTATTGCCCTCAGAAGTATTTTAAATTTTTTTCTGCAACCAATTTCAAAGTAACCAAACTGTCTTTGGTAATGACTGAGAATGAGGACAAACTAATATATCTCGATAACCTTTTGTATATTAGTGGATGAGGTAATTAAGGTATCCACTAGCCCTAGAAGATGTGTGTTCTTGTACCTATCTCTCTGGACACAGGACAAAGATGAGGGTTTCAAATCCAGTGTCCTTCAATAATTGTCCAAAATAAACCCCCTATGTAAAAGCATGCTTAGGAGCCATAGAATCCTGCTGGATTACTAAATGCATGTTATTTTCACTCTACTATGAGGGGGATTAAAATTAAATTTCTGGTGAACAGACATACTGTGTGGTTATGATACTTATTTTTTAATAAATATTATACACATTTTTTGACTATGGCTATTTTTGGTAATAAATTCTAGCCTCGACTATTTTAAATGAAACCTAGTTAAGTTGTATTTGTCTACTTACATGTGAAAGTGTTACAAAATTTTAATCCAGTAATATACCTATTAGTAACTTCATATATCTGAAATACTTTCAGAAAAGGGCAGACAGGTGACATGGTGGTTAAGGGCGCTGGACTCCCACATGGCCAACCACAGTTTGAATACTGGACCTAATGCTTGTTTTTCACTTTCCCTGTCTCTCTCTTGCTCTGTCCCTCTCTGGTCAAATTAAAATTAATTAATTAAATTAAAAATAAAATAATTCTTAATACTTTCAGAACAAATAAATTAGGAAAATTGGAATCCAATAAATAATACAAAAGCATATTACTCATAGTTCAGTAAGCCAGTTGTTCCTCAGGACTCATTGATACTTTATGTATACTTTTAGCAAGTACAGTGATTTTGAGTTCACACTACAGCAGGTTAAAAAACTTCAGACTAAAAAAGAAAGGAAAGGACATTAAAGGTGAGCTGAGACTCACATAAAGATGTAAATAATTGCCGAATCTTATTCCATAAGATCTATTTGTAAATGCATCACTTTAATAACAGATGTTCATATCAACCATGACCAGTTTAAACAACAAAGTTAAAAATGAATCACAGCATGGTAGAGATCCTAGAATGGATGCTATAGTTAAAGCTTTAATTTATAGATGAACCCACTTAGTCTCAGAGATGTGAAGTAACTTCCTAAGGCTGCACAGCTTGGCCCTAAGAGTCTGGCATAGTTAAGAACATAATTCAGACGGCCAGGGTGCACGACACACGGCCTCTCGTTTCCAGTTGCATTTTGCACCAGGGCAGCTATTTAGAAAGTGTGTTGCACAACAAGTTCGTTGTCTTCATAAAGACGTCCATCGAAAAGGGAGAAGTGATTTCTTTTACATGCTGGAGCCTGAGAAGCAGTGCATTCTGCTATTTTCAAATATAATTTCTGTAGAATGCCTTATCCCCTTAGGAGATGGAAGAAACGTGCTCTTCTTGTATGCTAACTACCATGGACAAACAGGTCATCCATTTATTGCTCTTTTGACCAATCGCGTTGGGGCTGTGTAATAGGAGAAATGAGACGGAGAATCTGTAGCTGAGCCATACACACGTTGGTCCTCTGGAATAGATGGAATTGACTATTTTCTCAGAGTAGTCAGGGAATGTCAATTAGAAATGGAGAAAAGGTCCAGATGAGAAAGCAGAGAAGATTAAAATAAAGAGAAAATTAACCTGTGTTTCAGGGGCTCATCACTGAAAAAGAAAGTGAGCAGGGTGAAGAATAAGGATTGGAATCCCATTAATACTAAATAGAAAGAAAAACGCATCCATGAGGGGAGAGTACGGGGGAGGAAGTGGATCTCAAGAAGTGTAAAACAAATTGGGAATGTTTAGATTCTTTTCTGAAATCCTGTAGCTAGTATAAAATCTTTAGTAATTAAAAAGAAGAAAGAGAGAGAGAAGGGAGAGACAGGGGTGGGAACGAAGGAGGGAACAAGAGAGAGAGAGGGGGAGAGAAAGAAGGAAGGAAGGAAAGGAAAAAGGAAGGAAAGGAGGAGTAGTTTTTTTTCTTTTTCTTTTTTTTTTTTTTTTGGAGAGGGTTTTTGCTACAGGGTGCATGCGCTCTCCAGACAGAGAGAGACAGAGAGACAGAAAGCGAGAAATCACCCCCCAGGGGTGATGGCCACGCTGCAATCCCTTCTCCTCCATTCTCCTCCTGGGATCTTGGGCACACATGCACATGCACCTCGCGTGAGTTTAAGCCATTGCATCTGGGACTCAAACCATGGTCAACTACATGGGAGTCCAGTGACATAGTCATTACACCAACTGCTAGTCCTGTAGATTTCCCTTTTAATGTTACATTTTCTAGACCTTTCTCTGAGCATCCCTCCCAAACAGATTTCTGTTCCAATCTGCCTGTCATCAAATCCCAACCCTCTGCTCTGCTCTGCTGCAACATCTAGATTTCAGGTGTTAGTGGCATGGCACCTGGCTAGGAACATTTTCAGAAGTAGTAGTAGCTCTTGCCCAAGAGCCCTGGCCCCAGCTCTCTTCTTTCCATGATACTTATTTTACTGGAGAGCCACTTAACCACAATTCAAGTAGCAGCCAAGGCCACAGGCAGCCCTGGTGGTGATCAGGCTGAGTCAGAGGATGTAAGTCTTAAAGGAAAGGGGAACACTTTAAGAACACAGAGGTTGCTGAGAGCACCGTAGAGAGTCCACGAGAGACAAAGAGTGCATGAGATCCCATTCCACTTCAGATCATAAGGGCTATAATACGAAGGATATACTGTTCAAATACATGAGGTAAACTTGAAAAGTCAGTTGGCTGTTCAAAAATAACCTAGTTATTCCAACTAATAAAAGTTCTGTAATGTTAAATCTCCTCTTTCACAGCTTTAATTTCTCACTTTCTACCCACAGGTTTCACTCACCCTCAATTATCTCCCATATGAAAAAAGAAAGAAAAAAGGACTAACAACTTTGTTCCTCTCCTTTTCATTCTCCTTTTCACTGGCAAACAGATAATGTGCTCCGTCTCTCTCTGTGGTTCCCATGCATCTTCTAATTTGTTTTTCATTGCTCAAGTCTTAACGATTGGGCTGGGCAGCATTTCACTGTTGTAGTTTTTGCTTCAGATTTTCTAGTCTTCTCAGACCTTACCTGACTAGCCCTTACCAATAGTCATTCTTTCTTCATTTGCATAATTGTTCTTCCTTCTGATTCATCGTCCATTTCTTTGACTGATATTTCTCTGTCCCCGGGTTCCTCTTTTCACATTACCAGGTTTGAAATGTTCTTGAGCCTGGTACTTCACGTTATCTCTCACTTCACTGCTGAACAAATATTTGGGGCAACGTCATCTCCAGGCTGATAGGAAGATGACTCAGAAATTCCAATTTCCACAGTTATTTTTAACAATGTTCAGAGGACAAAGAGCAACTATACGTTTCTGTGAACTTTCTTCATGAGTAGATAAAACTTCCCCCAGAAGCTAATTAGCAGGCTTATTTAATTGTCCCATTTAATTGACCCAAATTGGGTCACATGACAACAAGTAATTATTGAACCAATGACAGACAAGAAAGATAGAATTTTCATGGTGGCTAATCCCAGTCAGTTTGAGAAGGAATTATTAGGTTGTCAGGAAAGTCATGACATATTTTTTTATGTAAAAATGCATCATGACTTTCCCAACAATCCAATATATTCATCAGGATCCTAGCAGGAGAGTTAAATAAAGGACAGTTGGACAATGTAAAGGAAAACCAGAAAGGTTAGTGCAATTACCAGGGTCTCATTACAAGATGACCACAGAGGGCCTAGGGAGGATTGTCACCCTTACATGTGAGAGGGGACAAAGGATAAAGTTATGTGAGGAGATTCTTTAAGTGGAAATATGCTTTTATACACAATTATTTTGGGTATAATTTACTGATATTTTGTGTCGATTTTTAAAGTAATCTTGTATCCAGCAAACTGATCAACTTAATTAATTAATTTATGTATTTATTTTCAGAGAGAGATTTTTGCAATAGGACATGTGCACTCGCTGGAGAGACAGAGAGAAACAGAGAGATGAAAAGAGAGAAATCACTCTCCAAGAGGGATGGTCCCACCACAATCCCTTTTCCTCCACTCTCCTCTTGGGATTTTGGGCATGCACACACATACACACCCGAATTAAACTTTAGGCTGTTGAGTCCAGGACTCCAATCATGGTTGACTATGTGGGAGTCTAGGGATGTAACCATTATACCAGCTGCAGGGTCCCAGATCAACTTTATTTTTAGTTTGTGGATTTATGTGCATGTGTTCATGTGTACATGTGCGTGTTCATGTAACTTACCATCTGTAAGTAATCACATACCATCCTATCCCTTGCTTTTTTATTTATTTATTTATTTTTTGAGAGGTTTTTGCTATTGGGTGCGTGCACTTGCCAGACAGACAGAGAGAGACAGAGAGACAAAGTGAGAAATCACTCCCTAGGGGGGATGGCCATGCCACAATCCCTTCTCCTCCATTCACCTCTCAGGATCTTGTGCATGCATGCACGTGTGCCTAGCGTGAGTTTTAAGCCACCGGGTCCAGGACATGAACCGCGGTCAACTACGTGGGAGTTCAACGACATAGCCATTACGCTAACTGCTGGTCCCCCATCCTATCCCTTTAAATCTGTATCTATCTTTTTTTATTTTTGAACTGAATTGGCCAGACTTTCTGGGCTATGTTGGAAACTTGCAGTGAGAACATGTATCCATGATTTATTTCAATTTTAAACAGAATGCATCTAAATTTTCTCTATTATGTTTGCTATTTTCTCTAGGTTTTTATTAGATAACCTCATCATCTCCTTCTATTCCCAATGGCTCTTCTTATTTTAATCCCTCATTATCTCTCCCTAGGAATACTGCAACAGTCTCCTAACACATTTATCTGCCTTCGGTCTCATACCCACAAATTCATCATCTGCATTGTGATCAAGGTAATACTTATAAAATGCAAATCTGATCATTACTCTACATACTCAAAATCATTCATTAGCCTTCTGAAATGCATATAACACTCAAGTCCAGGCCACTGATGAAAAATAGTCAACTCTCCAATAGCAATCAGAACTTCCTCTTATACAACTTCCTACTAAGGAGATGAGAATATAGTCTCTGCAAATGAAAATACCTCAGTGTTTCCTAGACAAATCCTGAGCCCCTTTCAAGTCTAAGTTGTTGCAATTTTTCACAAATAGCTTTCTGAAGAGGGCTTTTCATAAGCTTTTTGCTCTATTTTTCCCAAAAATTCCTCTCCTCTCCTTACCACAAGTTATATCTCTATCATCTGTGTATCACAAAATTTTCACTCCACTGCCAACAAAATTCACTACTCGAATAGATTTTAGGTTGTACCCTTATAGAAAGACTGAGTTCAATATGCAAAGTAATTGAAGTATGACCACAGCCCAACCACTAGCTAGTGAGCATCCCCTCCTTCCTTTCTTAATAAATAACAAAACTTTTGGCTAAATTCTAAGGCTTTGGTCTTGTTTTGTACAATACCCTTGCAACCCCCTTGGCCATGCTAAGCTTCTGTGATATCTCCATGTGGCCATTTCCATAACAAGCTGCTACGCCAGGTCTGCTATATTTTCACATGTGTGTTTCCCCTGCCTGCACTCTTCTTCCACTGGAAGCCTATTCTCTTACAAAACTCATTTCATATGTCATTTACTTTTGGAAGATTTATCTTCTAACCCCAGGAAGTAAGGATTCCTTCTTCTGTACAGTTTTTCTATTTTTTTACCATACTTTTTATACTATTTTTTAACTTCTTCACTGGGACTGTGTGTCATGCACAATTTGGCTCCAAGATGGCTTGCAATAGTTTTGATGAAGAAATGAGTGAGTACACAAATGAATATAGAAATATCTCCCTTTTTCTAAGGAACAGATCTGGTCGAGTTCTTGGCATGAGATCAGTAATCTACACCTTTCTATTCTGTCAGTTCACAAGGCAATAGCAGCAGGCTTCTCTTATCCAAAGATGGCCAAGGAAGACCTTCAGAAGTAGAGCAGCCTTGGTTACTCAGGGACAGTCAAACTAGGTCCTGGAAGCATTCACCTCCTCTTCCATCTGTACATTACTCACCTTTATTATTCTCAGGAAGGAAAATAAGGTGACATAGCTCATAGCTGATGTTTTCCCCACTGAAGGGGAGCTCCCATTTGAGAATCCTCCAACTGGAGAAGGTAAGAGCTCAGAGAAGAAAATGCTACCTGGTATAAATGTGGAACTGAAAAGTACCCCAAGCAACAACACTGTGTGGGAGGGAATGGAAGCTTGGTGGGGAGCTATCATAAGCAAGATAGAAAGTCTCTAACTCGCACCAATACCAGCTTTGGAACAGGAGGAGAAACAGTTAGGCATCTACTATATGAATTGTGCTAAAGTATCTCATTTACTTATCATGAGAGACCTGCACAATCAATATCATTCCCATTTTATAGGTGGAGACCTCAGGGCTGAGTGAAACCAAGTTGTTTAATCAAGGTTATAGAAATAGTAATTCTCTAGCCCCAATTACAAAGTTAGGTCTCATTGTCTCCCAAAGAATTTATTGTTCTCTTGTTACTTACTTAACCCTGAACCTCAACACACTTTAGTCTGAAAGCAGAAATGTCTTCAACTTGTCGCCATCCTCACAGCCACCTCACTCCCCAGTGTGCCTAAGCTGGGAGTCTACTATAGTACAATATATCAAGTTATTTCTATAAAAGAGAGAACTCAGCAAGCATTTAATGCTAGTTTTCATCAAACTGACCACCCACCTCTCCTGTACTAAGAAGCAAGAACAAGAGCAATTAGACTGTGGTGATGTATGTCAGACTGAAGGAAAGAGACAAGAAGGTGGTGTGATACTTTTAAAAGAGGGCTGCTCTATTTTAAAAACAACATGAATCAAAATTTAAGCTAAACTGTAATTTCCGTAATTTGGTGAATAAAACGAAATTAAACTTCTATTCATGTCTAGTTCAAAAAGGTTTTGATTGTCATATTATATTTTCCATTGCACAGAAATAAAAAATTGGGAGTTCATTCTAGATTTGCAATAGTAATTCAAGGCTGTCATGTGAAAGAGGCATTTGATGTGTTTTGCTTGATCCCAGGAGCGGAACTAAAGCCAACAAATGGAAACCTCAGAGAGCATAATAAAAAAATAAATAAATAAAACTTTCTGCAATGGATAGAGCTGTCCAAAGATGGAAAGAGTTGCTTCCAGTAAAACGGGCTCCCTAAAAATGATCAAAAGTACATTGAACAGCATTTAGTGGGGTCCTTCAAAAAGACAAAAGACCCTAGTGGAATTCGATCAGATGATCGCTCAGGACCTTTTCCATCTTGCAGTTCATTGGTTCTAGAACATGTCAAAGGATTTCTATTTTTTCTGCTATTGGTTAAACACCTTACATTTATTAAGAAATAATGTATTATCATATCAGTAATTTATCTTCGTATGTACTCAAGGACTTAATTTGTGTTATGGCTTCCATGTTGCCCTTCATTAATATTAAATGTTAGCAGTCTTTACTTGTATTAACTGGCTGCACTGGATTTATTCTGTATAAGGGGACTTCAAAAAGTTTACGAAAAATGTGTTTTATGAAAAAACCATGCTTAGATTTCAAATAAACATTTTTTGTACCAAAACAAACTGATATTTTAATTCCACTTTTTCATGAACTTTTTAAGTTTCTTCATTTTATGGTGAGCTTTATAGACCTTGATTAACAAGTTTACTGTTAGCATTAATTAAATATTGATAATCCACAAAATCAACAGACATAGAATTTCATTTTTTTCAAATCCTGACATGGAGGACAATATATGGCATGGTGGTTAAGGCACTGGATTCCCACATGGCCAACCATGGTTTGAGTCCCAGATCTGGTGGCTTGAAAAGACATGCTGGGCACATGTGATAACTTCTAAAATATTCAGTTCCACTAACATGTATTTAAATTCTACTGTGATCTTTGGGCTTACTAACCAGGCAAACATTTCTTCTGTCTTAGTAGAGCTTACAGTATGAAAATGAAGAGAGACAATTAAGAGTTAAGTTTCAATGTTGGTGATAAACACCATGGTAGAGGTTATAGAAGTTTAGAGAATTATAGATCTTGGGTCATGGGAAGGTGGAAGGAAGTCTTCAAGGCAAAAGGATGGTTAAGTGGAAACACCAAGGGTGAATAGCAGTGAGCCATAGTAAAGGCCTAGGAGAAAAGAGAAAAGAACTCCAGAAAGAAGGGCAGAGCAAATCCATGGCCTGGTGGTTTACAGAGTACCAGTTCTAGCATACTGAAAAACACACTGGGTGTGTGTGCATGTGGGTGGGGTGGCCAAAATCTCAAAAGGGAAGAGAGGTGGAGAAGAGATTGCAGCTGACCACACCCAACTGGTACACCCCATCCCCCATCTCTCTGCCTAGCTAATGAATGTACACACCCTCTGTTTTCTTTTGCACACTCAGAATCACTGAAGTGAGACAGAGCAAGGTGCGCTCCAGAAACTAAAAGAAGCTCGTTATAGAAGTGAGGATTGAAGAAGTGAAGAAGGCATAAGAGTGATAAGAATGTGTAGAAAGAAATTAGGATGGAGAAAAAGGCATATAAAATAATAAGTGGATAAAAACCAAATAGGCCTTTAAGGTTTATACCACAGATTACGGCTCCTTTGGAATCTTCACAAGTATCCCTCACATGCCTATTTTCCCACATTACCTCCAACTCAGAGAGTTACTTTTTTTTCTGTTTTTCAAGCTCCGTGAATTGTACCACCATCAACCCAGCCACCCATGCCTGCTAAATTTCTCTTGTATCTTCACCTTTTCACATCTTCATAAATGCTACTGTGTTTTATCCTGGTTTATAGCCAGAGCAAGGAAGTCTTTTTGTTTTTGATTTTCCCTTGCCAATCCTTGTTCAGCATTATCTCCTACCTTAGCTGGAAGCAAAGTGTACTGTGTAGAGAGCACTGGGATTTCAAAGGGAAGAAGTAGAGATTGCCCATCAAAATTTCACCTGTGGCCAAGAGTCAGACTTAATAAATATGGCTGATGTCCCCAGCCAAGTGCCATGTGGAAAACATGAGAACAATGTCACTTTCCCTTTCTCCAAAGCCCTACCCTGCATGCACACACACACGTGCACACACACACACACACCCTTTACAGATACCTGTTGCTAGGACACAGCCCTGAGAAGGCTCCCACGAACAATGATTTTTGGCATTGCGCTCAGGGGCAGGCACACCTCAGACTTGTCAGACCTTTCCTGTGCTACCACCAAGCCTTCCTAACTGGCCATAAACACTGTTAGGAAGCTTGGCAGCCTTCGAATTGGCAGCCTCCTATAAGCACGGCTACACTGAAAACCAAGTAATGCCCACTGTTCCCTTTCCACTTTTTATCCTCCAGTACCACAAAAAAAGGAGCTGAAAGAAGGAAAACGTTGATCAAAAGATACGAAATTTTAATTACTTAAGAGGAAAAAGTTTAAGAAATCTATGGTACATCACAGTAACTAGAGTTAATAATATTTGTATACTGGCAAATAGCTGAGAGAGTAGATTTGAAGTGTCACCACACACACACGAAATAAGTATGTGAAACAATTCATATATTAATAAGTTGAATTTATCTACTACACAAAGTTGTTTGGAAAAGAACTTCAAAAAGTGTGAAAATTAAAATTAAAGTATAATTTTATTTTTTCACAAAACAATTCTGAAATTCAGTTTTTCATTGTATACATTTCCACAACCTTTCTGAAGAATCCTTGTACAGGTAGCAAAACATGTTGTAAACAATAAATATACACCATTTGTCAATTAAAAATGATGTAAAGTAAAAACAAAGCTATCAGGAAGATTATTCACATGCTGGATTCCCAGTGATGCTATTAAGATACGTCCTGGATTTTTCTTCTACACGACACTTACTAAAAATAAGTTTGTGGGTTGGCTGATACCATCACTAGTCAAATAATTGCCTTTTAAGCTTAATTTTTTTTTTGTCAATATAGATGTTATTTTTCTGTGCCATATTTTTCTCACCTTTAAATACCAACAAGTGAGTTAACTTCTGACTAAGGAAAAGGTCAGAAGACAGTGCAAAAGCACTATGAAACAACTTCTTGGAGAAACACTTTGTGATCATCGGGTCTAGTCAGTGAGTAGGATATCATATAAAAAGTTAGGCCTTAAGCTAGAACTGATTTAGGGCTGTATTTAAAGCCACACAGTCATTAGCAATTTCAGTGGGAGGGCCAAGAAGAGCTTAATGTGTCCTGAGCCATTCAGTGCCTGTGCTAAGGGATGAGCTTCATTTCCATTGTGCATCTTTGTGTCAATGGATTTTGTATTACTGCATTTTCTGTGACCATCCTTGCCATTTTATCAGAAACAGTACTAGGAAGAAAGCTGAACTTCCTACAACAGATTTCCAGTACAATTCCTAATCCTTTTTTTTTTTTTAATTTGCAGAATTTGCCCTTTGAACATGTCTAATTGCATGTTAAGGTTTTGTCACACATATGCAGTTTGTGTTACCTGTACTATAATCATGATACAACATCCTTCTATCAGGTCCCAACAAGTTCTCACAGGAGAACACTCATTTGCTTCCTCCTACCCACTGAACCCTGTCAATACCAATCTGCATTCCATCACTGTATTTTTTTTCTTTCCTATAATTTTATATGAACAGAATTATACAATATGCAACATTTTGTTTCTGGCTTATTTTTCTTAGAGCAATACTTTTGTGGTTCAGCCTCGATGCAAATATCAGTTTGTTCCTTTTTATCGCTACTTGCATTCAGTTGCATTTCACTGGGTATTTAATATGGCTATTCCAAAATTTGTCTATATACTCTGTAGCTATCAACATTTGGGTCGTTTCCAGTTTTTATTATGATGAGTAAAACTGCTACAAACATTCATTTATGCATCTTTGTGCTGATATCATCAAATGAGTTTGCATATATTTTTCTCTCCTCTATTATCTGGAAGAAGTTGTTTCATATTGATATTTCTTACTAAACTTTGGCAAAATTTCTCTAAGAAAGTCATTGGGCCTGGAGTTTTCTTAGGGTAATTTTTTATTTATTATAGATTTTTGTTATAGGTGTGTCACTTACGAGAGAGAGAGACAGAGAGACAGAGAGGGTGAGAAACCACTCCCTTTACCCCTCTGGGTAATGGGGATGGCCACCACAAGACCTTCTCCTCCATTCTCTTCTCAACATTTTGGGCAAGCACATGTGCCCAGCATGATTTTCAAGCCACTGGGTTCAAGATTTGAACCACACAGTCATCTATGTGGAATCTAGCACCTTAACCACCAAGCCATCTGCTGACCCAGGTGGATATATTTTTAACACCAAATTAATTCTATTTCTTTCATAGGTATAAGGATACAAGTTTTATTTCATTTAATTTATTATTTTTTCTATCTTGTATCCTTTCTGGTCAGTTTTGCTTTTAAAGGACTTCTCCATAATCTATAAGTAGTCAAGTTTGTATAAAAACTATTCATACCATGCCCCTATTATTATCCCTTTAATTTAGTAAAATTTATACTGACTTTCTATAAGTTACTCCTGATACTGGCAATTTAAGGTTTTTATTGGGCTTATTTTATCTTGTTTATTTGATCACTTTCGCTAGGGGTTTATCAATTTTTATTAATATTTTCAAGGGATAGTTTTTGTTCATTTCTCTGTTGGCATACTTTTACATTTACATATTTTTATACATTTACATATTTTTTATACATTTACATATTTTTTCAAGTGAATTTTATCCTATAACTTTGAGACTTAGGACTTTCAAGGGATGCAGAAACCCACAGAGAGATACTTATGGCTACAAACACTTAGTACAATAGTTACTATAGTGATGTAGATTACCGTATCTTTTATGTCACATTGTTACTTTGTGACAAAGGCAGCTAAAGTCTACTTAATTAACAAAAATCCTTTATCTATTTCTTAATATATGTTCATTTTTAAAAAGCAAAATATTAACTTTTCGTTTTATTAATTTGTTGTATCATGGGTTGTTTTGTTTTTTTAAGATTTTCATCACAATTTCATTTCAAATCTATCTTTATTATTTCTTTCCTCATACTATTTTTCAGTTTGGTTTGTTTTTGCTTTTCCTTGAGGTGAATCATTAAGTTCAACCTTCTTGAAATTGGCATTTATTGCTATAAACTTACCTTAGTACTGTTTTAGCTATATAACCATAAACTTTAATACCTTTTACTTTCATTTTTATTTAGTTCAAGAAATTTTAAAATTTTCTTAGCTTCTTTATTGACCATGTCGTCATGCAGAAGCATATGGCGGGATTTCCATGTATCTTATAGTTTCCAAAGTTCTTCCTTTTATTGATTTCTAATTTTATTTCATTGTGGTCAGAAAGGGTACTTGGTGTGACTCTTTTACAAAGCCCTTGAGACTTGTTTTGTGGCCTATAATATAACCTACCCTGGAGAATGCTCCATATGTTGATGAGAAGAATGTGGATCTTTGCAGCTGTCAGACAAGATGTTCCATAAATGTTTGTTTCGTTTAAGTCTAGAGTACAGTTTAAATCTGTCTCTTGATTTTTAGTGTAGATGATCTACACTTGGAACAAGTAGTACAGTGCTGAATTCTTAACAATTATTGCATCGGCGTCTATACCACCCTTTAGGACTTGTAACTTTTGCTTTATTTGGGGAGTACTCCCTAGGTATATTTATAATTGTACTAGTCTCTTGATCATGGTTATATAACAATGTTTTGTCTCTTTTTACGTTTTTTTTTTTTATAGAGGTTTTTGCCTTAGGGCATGTGAGCTTTTTTGGGGGCGGGGAGTAGAAACAGTGAGAAAGAGAGAAATCACCTCCCCAGGGGGAAGGTCATGCTACAATCACTTCTCTTTTCTTAATTCTTTATTTATTTATTTTTTAAAATTTTCTATATACATTCAATCACATTATTTAGCTTACAAAGTGAATATTTCAATATGTGAACATTTCTCCCCAGTCCAGTTGATCAAAATATCTTCAACCAATGACACCACACCTCCCCATCCCATCAATGCTCTGCTTCCATATCCCTCCTCCATATGTCCTTCCTTAGGCCCCACTTCTCCACACACACCACATCTGGCACTAACCCCCATCTCTTGTGTTTGTACAACCTTAGGTCAATCAGTTTCAGTCATAGAGTGCAAACACTCGGTATATATTAAGTGGGGACATACAATGTCTCTCCTTCGTAGCCTGGCTTGCTTCACTCAGCAGTAAATCTTCCATATTCTTCCACTTTCTGTCAAAAGCTCTTCTTATCCATTATCCTCCCAGATCCTGGGCACCCCAAATATGTGCCCTGCATGATTTTCAAGCCACCAGGTCCAGGGCTTATAACACAGTCAGCCATGTAGGAGTCCGGCAATGTAATTGCTATACCATCTGCTGGCCCCTCTTTTTACCGTTTCTGAATTAAACTTTATTTTACTTGATATTAGTATTGCTTCTACTGCTCACTTTCGGTATCTGTTTGCATGGAATATCTTTTATTTCATCCCTTCAGTTTTAATCTATGTATGTCTTTACCAGTGGAGTAAATTTCTTATAGGCAGCATATAGATGTGTTTTGTTTGTTTTTGTTTTTGTTTTAACCAATAAGCCAGCCTATATCTTCTAATTTGGAAGTTTAATCCATTTACATTTTAAGTTTCTATTTTTTCCTTTTCTTTTTTTTTTTTAATAATACCTATTCCTTTGTTAAATTTCTTTTTCAAGGGACCAGCAGTTGGCGTAATGGCTATGTCTCTGGACTTCCATGTAGTCGACCATGGTTCAAGTCCTGGACCCAGAGACTCAAACTCATGCCGGGTGTGTGTGCATGCGTGCCCATGATCCTGGGAGGAGAATGGACGAGAAGAGACTGCAGTGTGACCAACCCCGCTGGGGCATGATTTCTCGCTTTCTGTCTCTGTCTTTCTGGTGAGTGCATGTGCCCTATAGCAAAAACCTCTCCAAAATTTTTTTTTCTCATTCGGATCATGTATTATGATTTGTTGAATTATATGTCTGTATTCTCTTGTAAACTCTGAGTTTTCCTTTTTTCTTTTTTTTTTTTTTTGAGTTTTTGCTATAGGGCACATGTGCTCACAGGAGAGAAAGAGAGAGACAGTGAGGGGGAAAGTAAGAGAGACTTTGTTTTTACTTTTTTATGTTTGTTTTTTATTTTTGTTTGTTTGTTTGTTTGTTTGTTTTTTGGCACTTCTTGGAGTTACATAAAGAGACAGAGAGACAGAAAGCAAGAAATCACTTCCTCCAGGGACTTTGAGCATGCATGACATGTGTTCAGTGTGATTTTCATTCTAACCACAGTTGGTCATGTGGGAGTCTAGTGTCTTAACCATCATGCCACCTGCTAGCCCCATCTCTGAGTTTTCTTAAGGTTATTTCACTTTTTGTTTTTGTTTTCTGATGCATTTGTAAAGCATCTGACATTTTTATGTGATGTTTGCCTTCTTTCCTTATTTCCTTCTCAAACATTAAAGCTTTGCAACTCTTGCAAAAAAAAAAAAAGCATATTATTTTGAATTCCTTTACAGTCATTTCACAGATTTTCCTCTCTGTGCAGTTTGTTGATGGAGAACTATTGCGTTCCTTTGGAGGTGTGTTACCTTGCTCTTTTAGGTTTCTTGTATCCCTTGGTTGTGGTTATAGGGATGCAGTGCCGCTATCCATTTTACAGAATACTTTTTGTGGCAAAAGACCTCTTCTATACTTTGTCTTAGTATAACAACTGGGTAGGGCTCATCGGCTCCATGTTGTCTTGGTAGTGCTGTTGCCATGAAGTATCTTCAGCTGTAATCAGTGTTGGTAATGCCTTTTAGTGCTTCAATGGACAAAGCTGCAGGGGCTTGTGGGGCTGGCCTGCTGATTGGGCCCTGGCTCTCTGACAGGCAGCCTGCAACACACTGAGCATGCGCACAAGTGCCCAAGATCAAATGCATTGGAGGATGGAAGAAGAGAATCACAGCGTGATCAGACCCTGTGGTAGGTGACCATTTCTCCTTATCTCATGCATATCCACACGTTCTGTCATGAATAATAATAATAATAATAATAATAATAAATTATTCAATTGTCTCTTGTCTTCACTTTTGACTCGTGAGAATTTAATCTGTATTGCTTTACGGTGTAAGAGAAAAACACTGAGTATATTTTTCTCTGACTACTCTCAAGATTTTCTTTTTCAGTTTTGGATTGCAAGGTATCTCTGTAATTTTCCTTGTATTTGCTGTTCATGAGTTTCTTTGACCTACAAATTAAAGTTTTTAAGCAAATTTGAAAAGTTCTCAGCTATTATTTCCTTAATTTGTTCTGGTCTTGTTGTCTGTTACAGTTTCCCTTATCTTGTCTTTTAGGACTCAAATTACATGTATATTAGGCTTCTTGTTATTGTCCCACAGATCTCTGAAGCTTTGTTCAACTCTTCATCTTTTCTTTTTGCCATTCTTTTGATTAGCTAGTTTCAACTGATCTTTCTTAAAGTATACTGACTCTTTCTTCTACTATCTCAAACCTATTTTTAAGCCCCTTCAGTAAATTTTTCATTTCAATTATTGTACTTTTTGGCTTTATAATTCTCTTTTGCTCTTTTTTAAAAAAAAAATACTTTGTTCCAGTGCTAAGATTCCCCATCTGTTCATCCATTATGCACATATTTCCTCCTAAGAACTTAAACATATTTATAAAAGCTGTGTTAAAGTATATGTCTCCTCCTTGCAACATACTTTCAGATGTGTTTCTATTAATTGAGTGTTTTCATGAGCAAAGGTCACATTTTCCTTGATTTTTGAACGTGTAAAGATTTTTATTTGCATATGGGACATTATGAATGATACATTATAAACATTCTGGATTCTGTTATGTTTATCTTCAGAGTTGTTAAAAAATCTAGCAGGCTATTAATTTCACAATCAATTCTGTCTCTGCTGCATTGGTGATACCTGAAGTCTCCATTCGGTAGTTTCATCTTCTACCTACTGCTTTTTTTCCCCTGGATCTCTAGGATTTCCTCTGTAAGTAGCATACATAATTCAGTGGTCACCTAAGAACTTGGGTAATTTTACACATTTCCTTTGGAAATCACTCCTTTTGTAGTCCCTTCCAAGATTCTCCTCCCAAATATTCTGACTGCTCTGACAACCTAACACTAAATATATTCTTTATTACCTCAACTATGTAAAGTTGTGCATTTCTGTAGCATTTGATATTTTTAAGGCAAATAGCTACAAAACAGCAAGTTTTACCTATTTAGATTAGCTCGTCTTTGAAAAGCAGTCTCCTCATGTGGCCAACAGTAGCAGAGCAGGTGGTGACACTCTGTGAGGCAGAGCTACGATGAAAGATTCCAGATTTGTGTCCGGAGACCTCCCCGAGTGTGGTAGACACATGTTTGTCTGTGATCTCACCTGGCTGAAGCTGAGGGGGTGGATTGTGGCATAAATACCTGATCAGAGGTGCTGTATCTCTGTCTTTTGATGTTCTCTTTCCCTCCCAAGGAATACATAAATAAACTTTTAGTAAATCAAGCAGTTTCCTCTATGCTTTTTGTGTATTTTTAGTTCCTCTTCAGTGCCTTCAAAGAGTTGTGTTTTCTTAAATTTAGTTTAGCTTTGATAATTGTTACCTATGGAAGGGTTGATCTAGCCAGGCTAATTCATTGAAACATAAGTCCTGAATAAAGAAAAGCTGAAAGTTTTTCCACTAAAAACTGGTATAAGACAAAGATGCCCACTCCACTCCTTTTCAATATATTACTGGAAGTCCTCACCAATGCAATCATAAAATTAAATAAAATAAATAAAATAAAAGGCATTCAAATAGAAAAAGAGGTGAAACTATCTCTATTTGCAGAAGACATGATTGTATAAATAGAAGACCCAATAGTATCCATGAAAAAATTCCTGGAAATAACACATGAATACAGTAAAGTTGCAGGATACAAAATTAACATACAGAAATCTCTAGCATTTCTATATATAAACAATAGGCAGACTGAGATAAAACTGAAAAAAGTAATTATAATTACCATAGCCACAAAATGTATAAGAACCTAGAATAAATCTAACCAAAGAAATTAAAGACCTCCACAAGGAAAACCATGAGAAGCTAAAAAAAGAAATTGAAAATGACAAAAAAAAAGTGGAAAGACATTCCATGTTCATGGATTAAAATAATTAATATAATAAAAATGGCAATTCTACCTAAATTAATCTACAAATTTAACACAATCCCAATCAATGTGCCAAAGACATTCTTCACAGATCTAGAGAAGACAATCATAAAATTTGTCTGGAATCATGAAAGATCTCATATTGCCAAAGAAATCCTGCACAAGAAGAGTAAAGTGGGTGGCGTCTCAGTCCCTAACCCAAAAATACACTACAAAGCTGTGATAAACAAACCAGCATGATATTGGCACAGAAATAGACAGTGGACCAATGAAACAAAATAGAATCCCCAAAAATAAACTCCCAAACATACAGCCAACTGATTTTTGACAAAGGGTACCAGTCAATCCAATGGGAAAAGGAAAACTTCTTTAGCAAATGGTGCTGGAAAAGCTGGATATCCATCTGCACAAAAATGAATCTGAGCCCCTATCTCTCACCATTGACAAAAATCAACTCAAGATAGATCAAAGATCTAAACCTAAGACCTCAAACTATAAAACTGCTGCTGGAAAACACTGGGGAAACTCTGGGAGACATTGCGGCAGGCAAAGACTTTTTAAAATAAGACCCCAAAGCACAGTCAATAATCCCAAGAATAGACAAGTGTGATTACATCAGATTAAGAAGTTTCTGCATGGCAAAAATCACAGTAATAGCATGAATAGACAGCCCACAGAATAGGAAAATATTTTTTGTTAACTCTGCCTCAGATAGTGACTGATAACCAGAATTCACAAGGAACTCAAGCAGCTGTCTCAAAAAAGTTGATCAACCCTATAAGAAGATGAGAGAATGAATTGAAAAATCCACTCTCTAAGGATGACATAAGAATAGTCAAAAGGCATATGAAAAATTGCTCAATATCCCTTGTCAGGAAAATGCAGATCAAAACCACAATGAGATACCACCTAAACCCAGTCAGAATGACTAATATAAAATTTAAAAAATGATAAGTGTTGGTGGTGGTGCGGTGAAAGGGGAACTCCCTTACACTGCTGTTTGGAATGCAAATTGGTCCAGCACTGTGGAGAACAATCTGGAGATTTCTCAAAGATCTACAAAGAGGGACCAGCAGTTAGCATAATGGCTATGTCACTGAACTCTCATGTAGTCGACTGCGGTTCAAATCCTGGACCCAGTGGCTTAAACTCATGCTGGGTGCGAGTGTGTGCATGCCCAAGATCCCGAGAGGAGAATGGAGGAGAAGGGATTGTGACATGGCCATCCCCCTTGGGGGGGGGGGGGTGATTTCTCGCTTTCTGTCTCTGTCTCTCTGGTGAGTGCATGCACCCTATAGCAAAAACCTCTCCAAAAAAAAAAAAAAAAACTACAAATAGAACTACCATACAATCTAGCAATCTCACTCCTTGTTATCTACCCAAAGGACAGAAGAATTCTTAACTGGAAAAGTGTTTGCACATCGATGTTTATTGCAGCATTATTCACAATTGCTAAGACATGAAACCAACCCCAATGCCCATGAACAGATGAATGGATAGAAAAACTGTGGCACATATACTCTATGGAATACTACTCAGCCATAAAAAACAACAAGACCCTGGCTTTTCACAGAAAGTGGATGATTATGGAGGATTTACCACCAAGTGAAGCAAATCAGGCTATGAAGGAGAGACATTGTATGTCTCCACTTAATATATACACTATGGCCATAACTGAATGACTAAAGGATACAGAAACATAGTAAGTGGTTGTGAATACCAGATATAGTGTGGGAAGAGGGTGGGTGAAGGAGTAGAATATGAGGAAGGACATTAAGGAGAAAAATAGAGACGCAATTATTATCTATTGAAGATAACTTTATAGTATTGCTAACTAGACTTTTGAGAAATGTACACATGTTGGAATATTCACTTTGCAAGCTAAGTAACATGTGATTGAATGTACAAAAGAAATTGAAATTAAAATAAAATTTTAAAGCATAAACCCCTACACTTTATTTTTATCTAGAGTCTAACAGTTCAGAAATAATAAGCATCACAGTGTTTAACACATGTTTAACAAAACATGAATTACACAGGAAGAGTAAGAGGGACTTCACTTCATGCCTATTTTTATGAATCTTTTTCTATTTTGAACAGAAGAAATTTTATTCTGTGTACTTTTCCCTGGACATTTTCCTAAAGAACTAGGACAAATCCGATTAAGATAAATTAAAAAAAAAAAAAAAAAAAAAAAAAAAGATTATGAAGACTGTATAAAACCCTGCCAAATACCACCCTCTGTTTCCCAGAAGTAGAGAGCAAAAGAATCAAGGTTACAGGAATTTGTCTGCTATTGTAATATTTGGACATGACCTATCTTGCCATTTCAGGTCTCCCAGTTTGTGAAAAACTTACATAAAGAGGATTGGAACCAGCTGTTCTTCTTTTACCGAAGACCTTAAAGGAAGAAATAGATAAACTGCTGCATTTGGAGATTAAGATCAGCTAGTTTTCAATGCTGAAAGTGATTAAACTCCTCAATGGGTAACCGAAAGCAGTGTCTGCAGCAATGTTTGTGTGTGTGTTTGTGTGTGTGTGTGTGTGTGTGTGTGATTGACTATATCTTTTTGGAGGAGACATCTGTGTTTAAAAATGATAGCATATGCTTTTATCTTTTTTTAGTTGTTAATCAAAGCTCTGTCACAAAAGTTTATGTCAAATTTTTTAAAGATACCATTTAAAAGTAAGTTTTCTTTTCCAGGATGCATAAGGAACATGCACCATAATATTGCAGCAAGATGACACACCTCCGTTATTAACGATTTGGGATCTTTTCAAAGAAGGACTGTTGAAAGCATTTTCTGTGTTTTCAGTGCTGTAAGGTGGATGAGCCTGAAGGTGGCCATGGCCAGGGGATACTACAATGTCCAGTCATAATTAGTTCCTAGGATTGAGGAAAACCCACGCTGCTCAGATGGGTCTGCAAAAGTCAGTCTTGCTCTGAACTCTCCATAGGCTTTGGTCTTGTTACTTAATAGCCAGGATTAAATTCCTTACAGAAGAAAAGGTCTGAGTCTGTGACAATTACCACTTTTAATACATGTACCCTAAGGACTTATCAAGACCTGTTTTGTTTTGTTTTGTTTAAATGTAATTTTATTTTGAGCTACTAGAAAGAAAAATGACAAAACTGAAGACACCTGGAAGTTGTATTTTTGCTCTGTGGCCACAAAAGCACACCATCGACTGGGTGGTTTACACAAAAGAAATTTATTTTCTCACAGTCCCAGAGACTAGAAATCCATGCCCAAGATGCCGGTGGGGTGATTTCCTTTACAGCCTCTCTTCTGGGATTGTAGATGACCTTCTTGCTGCTTCTTCACATGGTCATACTTCTGTGCAAGTTTACCCCTCAATATGTCTGTGTCCAAATTTTTCCTTCTAAGGATACCGTTTAGAAGCTCGTCCCACAGCCTAGTGGCTAAGGGAACTGGATCCCACATAGTCTACTAAGTGGTTTGAATCTCAGCCCCAGTGACTTCAAAAATGCACCAGGCATATGTGCATGCATGTCCAAAATCCCCACAGGAGGGAGAAATGGAAGAGTAGGAAGTGCAGTATGGCCATTCCCCATTGGGGATGTTTTCTTCCTCTCCCTTCCTGTAGCTGTGGGGAAAGCACAAATCCTTTGACAAAATTTTAAATTTTAAATAAAGGGAAGGATACTAGTTAGGACTAGGGCCCACCCCAAAGTTTCATTTAAATTTAATTACCTCTTTGAAGGTGTTATCTCCAGATAGTCACATGGAATGGGATCTACCTTTATGACCTCCATTTCACCTTAATTACCTTTCTAAAGGCCCTATCTGCAAACACAGTCACATTTTGAGGGACTGTGGATTGAACTGGGATTTGTACATGTGCATTTTAGAAGGGAGAGGGACAATTCCACCTGTAATGGGCACAATATCTATAACTAGCCCTTTTGGCACAATTATAGAAATTAAAGACTTAGCAAAAAAAAAAGTCACTTAAACACTTGACGCCACCAAGAAACTATACAATATAAGTTATAGTCCTAATTTATCTGTCTTCTACTATTTCTTCTGCATCATCTCTTCCCTTTCTTGTGAAAAAGGAAGTTTCCAAGCCACGTTTGCAATACTTGCATATGTGCATAAGGCCACAGATTACCCAAACCATAGAATGTCAACAGTTTACACAAATCAAATCTAAAAAAGAAAGAAAATGCAAACAAATACTAAGGAAACAAAATATTTACATAAGTAGTCCTGTATACCACTTGAGGTTGCTATGAGGATTAAATTAGTTAATACAGTAAATATAGAATGCTTAGAAAACAATCTGGCATAAGGTAAGAGTTTAATATATGATCATTTTTATTACTGCTTTAACATATAAAAGAATACTTCAATATTTTTACTGTTCACCTGGTTGTCTTTCTCTGTGCTATTATACCTGACCTTTCCCTGGCATACACTCCTTCTTTGGAATTCAATATCTTTTGGAACTCAACATCTCTATTGAGGCAAGAAGGTTTTAAGTCCAGCCTCCCTAACAGACTTGAAAATTTCCTTAGAGGCTATTTTAAGTGAAATTGAGAGGAATACTTTTCTTCAGCAGGAGCTATTGACCAGTCTGTCAAAAACACACCAGCTACAAAAGACTTGAATTACACAATTGTTTGGAAAAGGTTCCTGCAGCCCTTACCATCATTAGCTAGAAGGAGCATTTTGTATATTAATCAGGTCCCCTAAGGATGTTGACAAGGATAATAATTCTTTCTCAATGTGTTGATATAACTCTCAATTGTTTCATAGTAAAACAAGAGAAGAAAAGGGATTTGGGATAGAATACACATTTCTAATAGAAGCTGTAATTCTATGTGAAGGGTTATCTGAATACTTTGCACAAGAAATAAATTATAGCACTTATTCCACTGATGCAGGCACTGAGGGAATGAAGCCAATGTCCTATCATCTTTTGCAATAGAGGTGTGTAAGGTCACAGTTAATCAACCCTGTGTATCTTCTGTCCATAAGTCCATAGAGTTTTGCTTTGCTCTAAAAAAATACCAAACTGGTTCTATTACCCTTTTTTTTTTAAATCTGACTACACAATCTTATAAAATATAAATTACATTACAGTTAATGAATCGTTCCAGGTATTAATAACATGTATTTAAAATGATTGACAAATCGCAAACAGAAAAAGTACATAGCCTCTTGGAAAACCCTGGCTGTGCTGGGTACTGATAGTTAAAACTAAATCTTACCAGAGTTAATACAGCTTACTTTGCATCATCCTAATGATATAATATACAAAAACAAACAAAAAAAAAAACCTTGTTTCTATTTACTTAAACAGTCAAAAATTTCTAAGTTGCCTAGGTAATTTTTGGTCCTTCTATCCTCTGGAAGATCACCGGAAGACAAGTCTACTATTAGAGCCCTTCAGAGAGCAGAACTAGTCTTTCTTGTTTAATTGTAACTTCCTTTGGGTACCAAACTACTGCTTGATCTCATGGGGAAAATATAAAACCCCAATCATTTTCTTTTCTTTTTTATTTTTTTTGGAGAGGTTTTTGCTATAGGGTACGTGCACTCGCCAGACAGACAGAGAGAGACAGAGAGATAGAAAGCGAGAAATCACCCCCCCCCCCCAGGGGGGATGGCCACGTGCAATCCCTTCTCCTCTCGGGATCTTGGGCACGCACGCACACGTGCCTGGCGTGAGTTTAAGCCACCGGGTCCGGGACTCGAACCGCGGTTGATTACGTGGGAGTCCAGCGACATAGCGATTATACTAAATGCTGGTCCTAAACCCCAATCAATTTTGAATTTAGATTTAGACCTAGAAGATAGCCAAGTAATGCACCTTGACTTTCCAGAAATACTAAGTACAGGCTAGTAGCCCTCAAGGTACCAAGTAACAATTGTTAATTCCACCTCCAAGCAGGAGAAAAAGCTGGAAACAGCTGTTTTTAAAGAGAACTTTTAACAAATTGTATTTAGCATAGTTTAATTGAGAGAAGAGTGATTCATACATTGTGCTGTCCCCAGAACCAGAATAGACTCAGAGCAACTCCAGGGCCACTGGAAGGTTGGATAACATTTATGAACAGAAATAGGAAAGTGATGTACAGAAAATGAAAGTGAGGAACAGCAGAAATTACAGCTGGACAGATTACAGCTGGTGTTTGCCTTGTTTGAACTTGGTTTGAATGGTGGGCTGCCTGATTGACTGAAGCTCAGCTTCCGTGATTGGCTGACTCAGCTACTTGTTACAAGAGTAGATGACAGTCTGTTTACACATCAAGTTAGGTTACATTTCACTCTGTATGGAGAAACCTTTAGGCCAAACTTAAAATATATACACAGACAGCTTTAGGCCAAACTTGATTAAATTGAACACAGCCTTTATTCCAACACTGTTTTGGGCATGGATTACAAATGACTCTTCTATTGGCAAAAAAAAAAAAAAAAAAAAAAACAAAAAAAAAAAAAAAAAAAACCTGGTGTTATTAACCTTTTTTTAAACTGACTAAATAGCCTTATTAAAAAAAGAGATTGCATTATAGCCACTGAATCCTTAAAGGTATTAATGATATTTATTTAAAATGAATGACAAGTCCCAAATGCAAAAATAATGTAAAAAGAAATCATGACCTCTTAGTATTATAGGTATCCATAGAGAAAATATCTAATCCCATGTTCTCATTTTACAGGTGAACAGACTGAGACCTATTTAGGTTTTGGAACTTGCCCAAGATCGCACAGTTGCTAACGGCTCAGGATGGATGTGGAATGTACAAGCATATTCATATTATTAAGGATCCCTAAACTAAAAGCTGAAATGCTCCAAACTTATTGGATGCCATCATGTTACCTCAAGTATTTTTTTTTTTTTTGCTATAGTGCGCGTGCACTTGCCAGACAGACAGAGAGAGACAGAGAGATAGAAACCAAGAAATCACCCCCCAGGGGGGATGGCCACGCCGCAATCCCTTCTCCTCCATTCTCCTCTTAGGATCTTGGGCATGCACACACATGTGCCCAGTGTGAGTTTAAGTCACCGGGTCCGGGACTCGAACCGCAGTCAACTACATGGGACTACAGCGACATAGCCATTATGCAAACTGCTGGTCCCTACCTCAAGTATTTTTAACCTGACCTCATGTAACAGGTTGTAGTCAAAATGCAAATGTACAACAAACAGTTATTCAGGGTGTTCAAAGGGAAAAATAAAATAAAATAAAATAAAGACCCTCCCAACCTTCTTCAGGTGTGTGGATCCATCCCCAGAATATCTCATTATGTATATACCAATATTCCAAAATCTGAAAAAGTCTGAAATCTAAAACACTTCTGCTCCTAAGCATTTGGATAAGGTTTACTCAATCCGTGTTTGTGAAAGGCTTGCAAAACATCTGATATTTCTTAGTAGCATACACCCTTTCTTCTTTGACATTACTTACTCTATTGTTTGTAAAAAGTACGAAATTTTATTTCAGCCCAGTTACCACCTGGAATAAGTTAAAAATTAAAACACAACTATTTTTGTTTGGAATTTGATGCTTCTTTAAGCAAATAAGTGCTAAAAATGGCTCACCTTATAAGCTTATTTCTAGATGGAGAGAGAGAGTGGGAGTGAGATGCCTGCCAAGTTCATAGAGAAAAGAGACCATTGGACCTTAAGTGCTTTTTCCTCTAAGGCAGAGAAAGCCCCTTTATCATTTTGAAAGCAATACTGTTTCTTGGCTTCTTAGACTTGGGGATGCATTCTCTCTGCTCTTCCGACTAGAGCACATTTGGGAGACTGGGGCTGGCACTCAGGGTCACTTCTTATTCATGGCCCTCTTTAGGTCAGAGAATAGGAGGAAACAGCTATATGGGGGGGGAATGAGTTGACTGTCACAATTTAATACATATCCATAGTGTCTGGAGTCATAGCAATGAAATGGTCAGAGAAAAACTATACCTATATATGTTGGAAGAGAGAGAGAAAAAGCCAGCATCTCTGACAGAAGCAGGGTTATAACTTAGTTGAACCAGCTTGATTTTTGGAATCATGTTGGTGCTGAGGCTAGCAGGATATTCTACAGATTTAGGGGGTGCTGATGAAGTGGACATGGTATAGAAACACAATGAGCTTCAGGGCAGTAGAGGTCTTGGCTACTCTGTACCATACTTAATTGAATTAGAAATTTCATTTGAGTAGGAAGGGTCATAGTTGCAGTCTTATATTTGGTCTCAAGGAGCATGGAAGCTAGGATGTTAGATAAAATTGGACCCTAATTGTTGCCATTGTCCACTGTCCCCTCAGCACATGCTGGGATAGGCCAGAGGGAGGGAAGCTTATCTGTGGTGAGAGGTTGGCAGTTGGCAGGGCATGGGTTCTTTTGGAAGAGCCAAGGAATTATTGCAGCTGCTCGCTTGCATTACTTTCCCGACTGTAAATGAAGCTCCTCATTCATGAATCATGCATGCAGACTGCCAGGGTCTCGGCATTAATTGGCACTAATGGGCGCATCTTATGGTTGAAGGGAGAGCTGTGGGAGCCATTTTCAGTCTGATTTAATTTGGAAGAGAATTCAGACAGTTTACATTTTCCATGAAATTCGAGGGCAGTCTTATATACTACAGTCTTATATACCACAAATAAGTTGCTGAGTATCTGCAGAAAATGCTAACAAATTCTTCATTTAGGATAAGGAATATTGAGTACTTCAATGAGAGCTTCCTTCTGTCAGGCATGGCAGCTACAGAGGGCATTTGACTCTTTGCATTGTACTGTACATGCTAAGGCCTAATGCATTGTATGTAATTTCTTTTATTTCTTTGAGACCTTTCTTTAGGGATTCAATGCAGGTTAACCATGAAGATGTGTTGTCCAATAATTTTTTTTTCTAAAATTGTGTCCTCTCATAATAATGTAGTGTTATACCAACAAAGTAGGCTAATGCAAAAGTTTAATCTGAGCTATCTTGAATGTTTTCTCCCTTAAGTAGAGCAGATACATAACATCCCTTTTTCAGACCCAAAGAAAGAGTCCTTTATAATTAGTTTTGTGATATGTGTTTGATATCAGGGAATTTTTACTAACAGTGTTGGCTTAGTTCAGACTCTTTCAGAGCATGAAACAGATGGATCAACCCCACTTTTCTGAGCACTTCGGGGCCATACTATATCTTAGACTGAATTAGAAAAAGGCATATCTGCCCTCAGGTAGATGCACCTGCACCAAAGTACACTGCTTGCAGCTCTTTCATTTTGGCACCTTTGCGTAGTGAAAAATCTATACAAGGTAGATAATGGCCATGGTGTCATCTTCCTGAATGTTAACACCTCTTAACCCAACAATAATTCTCTATTTTTTAATAGAGATTGTTGCTATAGGACACATGTACTCACCATAGACAGAAAGTGAGAACTTGCCCCCCAGGGGCGATTGCCATGCCACAATCCCTTCTCCATTCTGCTCTTGGGATTTTGGGCACACACCCACATGCATCTGGCATGAGTTTCAAGCTACAGGGTCCAGGACTGCAGTCAGCCATGTGAAAGTGGAAGTCTAGTGACATAACCACCACACCATCTGCTGATCCCTACAACAATTCTATGGGAAAGATTTAGAACAAGTATATTCATATTATAAAAAAGTATATACCGACTGTCCACACTCTGTGGCAGAAACTGAAAGGTTAGAGAAGCATGGAAGATGGTTATGGGCACTGGAGACAGTGTGGGAAGAGGGTGGGAGAAGGGGGAGAGTAGGGGAAAGAAATTAAGGAGAAAACAGAGTGGCAAGGCATTTATGGGACACAGAAATGGATTGTTATCTGTTGATAATAATGTGCATGTATAGTATCTCAACTGGACCTGTGTGAAGTGTATTCCTGTTGGATAAACATCTAGTGTTGTACAGTGATTGAAAGTATAAAATAAATAAAAATAAAAAAGAAAGAAAAACAGGGATCAGTGAAGAAGATGTGGAGCAGGCTTATGGGGCAGACATAACGATCATGTTCGATCATTTTCGGTAGAGGAGAATGTGATAGAAACCTTGAGATCCATATCAACATTTCCTACCTGCCAACATGTTCTACAGCCTACCTACTGCCAAAAGTAGATATTTTCTTTAGATTTTGTAATTTACTATTGGAAAGAACTCAAAGATCTATTTAGTTCAACCTCTTCACTTTACAGATGAGAAGTCACATGTACAGCATACTGCTTCACAAGTAGCTGATAATGGAGCTTGGACCAGAATCTAGCACTCATGGCAAGAAAGTTAATTCACATTCCACCGTGACAAGCTAAATACCATACACACACCCAAGTTGTCAGTTCAAGAAGTACCTTTAAGTCTGATATCCTGTTATTAGGTGACTGTGTCTGTGTTTACCCCACTCATACCCTTTCCATATTAACAGTTTTGATTCTTCTCCTCTCTACTTTTACCTTTAAAAAAATGAATCATAATAATCTTCTAATCTAGTCTTTCAAGGACAGTTGAAATTCAGTGATGACAATGGAAATGGCACTCCCCATGGGGTAAGAAGTCAAGTTAGCCGACATCTGAGTTTCCTTCCATCCCAGCATCTAGTTTTTGATTTTTGTTTGTTTGAATTTGCTATAGGGTGTGTATGTACACCAGAGACAAATGGAGAAAGAAAGATAGAGAGAAAGGGAAAGTGAGAAATTGTCCTCTGGGGATGGATGGTCACATCTCAATCATGATCCCTTCTCCTTCATTTTCCTGTCAAGATTTTTTGACTATGCCTGTACATGCACCCAACGTGTTTCTCAAGTCACCGGATCTGGAACTCAAACCACCCTATTGGCCATGTGGGATCCAGCTACCTTAACTTCCATACCACCTGCTGGCTCAAGATCTAGTTTTATCAACATGATAACTTCTTATTCTTTTGCCTCTTTAGCTGTCTTCACCTTCCATATGCTTATGTCTTCCTTGAAAGCCAGTACCAAGTCCTGTCTGTTATGGATGTAAAAACAAGATTAAAACATGTTTTCATTCCCCTGCCATGCTCCTGAATCCCCTCCATCTCTGCCCCTGTCATGTACATCTCTCTCTCACACACATGCACATGCAAATTTTGGATTATATGTGGTATTGTATTGCTATTTTGTTGTAACAGTACACTGGAATTAGTCCACTAAAGCTCCTTAAATTAGGTTTGGTAGGCCCACTTGGAATTAAATGCTGCTTTAGTAAAACAATGCCTAAAACTATCCTGCTGATGAGAGTCTCATGCTTATCTCTGGGAGCATCATCTACATATATCTGGAATAGTCATGAAATTCTGAGCAATGATCAGACGCATAAGCAATTCTGGGAAAGGTGTTCAAAGTAAGTCCTTAGGCTAAGGTAGTCGAGCTTTCCGAAACATACTAGGTCATAGGGAAAGTCATGATGTATTTTCCTATGTTTTTCTATGCAAAAATGCATCATGACTTTCCTGACCATCCAATAACTTTATGGATCTGGTCATAATTGATTAGAATAAGAATCATTAGCCAAAGGCATACATCTATAGATTTGACATTGGACAAGCAGTCCACGAGAAAGTCAATAAGATTTCTCTATATTTAATAGCAAATAATAATGTTCTTCTATCTAGAAGATGTTTGAATTAAATGCAAGATACACAGGGAAAAGGTGGTAGTTACAGATATTACAGGAAAAAAAAAGATAGTGGTGCAATGATATTACAACTGGATCCCTGTGGGAAAGGTCTTCAGTTTATGTCCTGGCACTTCCCAGTGTACGACAGTCACATGATCTGTACCAGCTGAGACTTGGGGTGGATTGTGGAGACTACCTTATGGGGACTACCTGTTTTTCTGTCACTGTCTCTTTCATGGAGGAAATAAGTAAATCAACTTCTTTTGAAAAATAGCATCAAGGGAGACCAGCATATGGCATAATGGTTATATCACTAGACCCCCACATAGTCGACCATGGTTTGAGTCCCAGACCCAGTGACTTAAAACTCATGCCGTATCTGTGCGTGGGCGTGTGTGCGTGGGTGCCCAAGATCCCACGAGGAGAATAGAGAAGAAGGGATTGCACTGTGGCCATCCCTCTTGGGGGAGTGATTTCTGTATTTCTAAAAAGAAAAAAAAAAAAAAAAAAAAAAAAAAAAAAAAAAACATCAAGGAGGCTAGTGGGCCAGCGGGTGGCAGAGTGGTTAGAGGGTTAGAGCACTGCCCCCCCCCCCAACACACACACACATATATTTCTTACCATGGTTCAAGTTCTGGCCAAAATGGCTTGAAAATCACACTGGGCTCATGTGCATGTGTGCGCAAGATCCCTGGAGGAGAAGGGATTGCAGAGTGGCCATCTCCCCTGCCTGAGGGGTGATTTCTCACTTTCCCTCTCACTATCTCTCTCTGGCTAACCCTATGGCAAAAACTTTAAAAAAGAAAAAAAGGATATAAATAAAAACAGCATCAAAGTAGCATAAATAACCTATCCGTCCCAATGACTATCTCCTACTCACAATTTACAGAGGGGTATATTTGGATTCGATGGTTAACAAATCTGCATTCAAATCATACTGTCTCCTTAAAATAAGGATCTTAACTTCTTTATTTTAAAAATGGAAATAATAATAACCTGTTTTTAAAAATAACAAAAATATTAAAAGAGAATATATTGTAAAAGAGCAGGTCACGGTGTATGTCATAAAGATGAATGATCAGCAAATGACAGTACATAGAGAACAACTTACAAGTTTCTCGAAATGATTAAACAATAATGATTCCCATGCTCCAGACACAGTGCAGGCATTCACACACAATAAATGATCCCTCTGTTCCATGTACTTCGAAAAGTATAAAGACCTCCTTTTAATGACCAAGTAGATGTGAATATGCTGGTCTTCATTTGTGTATCCACTCAAGAAATGTTTAGTGAGCATCTGCTATGTGTCAAACTTGGATAAGAAGATGAGGAAGAAAGAGTTCCTGATACCTAAGAGTACAGGATCGAAGTAAATGACATTAGTGTGGTAAGGACTATTAAAAGCTATTACAGACACATTCATGGTTATCCAAACCCTTAAAGATTTAAATAGATCCAGAACTAGTCTCCCCTCTCAAAAACCAACTGGAATAACGGGAAATGCCAAACCAGCTACTGCGTCTAAGAGGTGCATGAAAAGAAGCTGCTCTGGCTCTGAATGCTGAGAAGAGAGGAAACGTGTCAGGCTAGCAAAATCCAGCGGAAATGCCCATCATCAAGAAAACAAAAGCTTTCCTCTAACACCATCTGGCATAAGAAAGGTCTGAGTTAATAATAAAATAGCATCCTGTGTATTTTAGCTTTCATTCTGATGTTGTCTGTTTCCCTGTTTTCAGATGAAACTGAAATGAGAATATTAGCTGCATTCATGTATTCATTCATCCAAATCCTCGCTCTCTATAACGTATGCCATATGGGAAAGAAAAGCTTTAAAAATACTTAATGCTTCTATTTTCATCGACTTCTATAAATATGCACTGTAAATTATGTTCAACCACCAGGTAATATTATTGAGCATCTGTTCATGGCATTTAAATGTCTAAAGGGTCTAAGGTTGTTTAGCCGAGAAAGGACAAAACCAAAAGTAGCATTTGTGACAGTGTATTATTCAAAGAACAGGAAATAACTGTTTATTATCCCCTCTTAAGAGAGAAAACGGGAAAAACAGGCTTGCAATATAACAATTTCTTGAATGTGAAGTTTCAAATGAAACAATGCAATAGCTAATTCCACAACTCTGTATTTATTTCTATAACCATATCTATGCAAACATATCTATAGCTATATAAAATTATATAACCAGAATGCCCCAAATTTTATGAAAAGGTAAAATGGAGGGAATGAAGTAAACAGAAAATGATCTGCAGATAATGTTACATTGTAAACACATATTTTTAAAAGTTATCTATAAACCCATTTTTCTCAGTCAGCAAGTATTCATTGAGTAAATAGCATGTTATCAGGCCAAGTGCCTAGAAGGACTATAAAACGTCTAAAGTGTAATTCCTGCACTGAAGGATTTTATAGTCTAGTTAGGAGGTAAACTGGATGAAGAAAGCAGTAGGCAATATAATGTTATTTATAACTCGGTTGTGTAGTGTAGATGGCAATATGGCAAATGTTCTGAAAATGATAGGCACAGATTAGTTTGGAAGTCTTAGTCTGGAGGCAGAAAAAAATTAAATTAAACCCAGAAGCATTAGATTTTTTTAAGTAAAAAAGGAAAAGGAGAAACAGAGGTACGCTGTGAGAAAAAGTAGTGAAATAAAGACAATAGGATATTTTTACAGTCAGTAAATAATGTAGACTTGGGCCAGCCGTGGTAGTGCAGTAGTACCGCAACACTGATGTGGCAAAGTCAGGGGTTCATGTCCTGTTTCCTGTTTCTCTCATGCACATGCCTCTAATATTCACTGGCTCAGGATGGGAGTTGGATTGAGGCATGAAGACTTTATTGGGGTGACTCTCTCCTTTTCTCTCCTCCCAATTCCCTCTTTCTTGGAAAAAATAGACTTTAAAATATATATAAAGAGAGACGAATAAGAGGAGGGTGAATGGATTAGAGTGTGGGGAATATGTTCCAGCAAGTAGAGTGGGACAGCTCACCAAAGTGTCTTCCCTTTACAGGCAGGACAAGGCCCACACATGACACTATCTGTCATGGGCCTTCTAGTCATTTATAATCCAACTGAACAACCTACCCTAAGCTTACTTTTTATTTTCATTTCTCTCAGATTAGCATCTAACTAGATGGTCCATATAAGAGGGCACTAGAATGAAAATCAACTGTTTATTTTTAAATAAAATGTGTGCTTTGTAAAAGCAGATGAGATCTTTTCAATAGCACTTTGTTGCCATTATTTGCCTCTCTCTCCTTTTCATTTCTTCTTTTTATTTTTGCTCATTCATCCTTATTAATTCAACAAATGTATTGTTGAACTTTTCCTCTGCTTCCTATTCTGGGCTAGAAAATGGGAATACAAAAAGATACTCTTCTTACCTTCAAGAAGCTTTTAGTCTAGTAAAAGGAACATACAGGTCAACTTGCAACTCTCGTAGACTTTGATGGCTGTTACATGTTGCAGGTCCTCCCTTACTTCCTGAGGACAGTCATCTAAATTGAATGCTAAAGAAACAGGAAGTAAAGGTGGTTGGGGAAAAGGGTCAGCTTTCTTCAGACAGACCATTGTGTGAAACCTAAAATGAGCAAACACAGTGCACAGGGAGACCCACAAGAAGTGCCTGTGTGCTACAGCTTGATAGACAACAGATTTGTGAACTGGGAAATCCTACATTCGAGTCCCATTCTCATAGTCTTCAATAATTTCAGTCAGTCATTGAGTCATTAGACCCACACACTGAACAAGTACTGTGTGTCAGGGACTGTGCTAGAGCCTAGACAGAGCTCCACACCAGACACAGAGCTGCCTCGAAGATGCTTTCACTCGAGCTGAGAGGTCATAGCACTAAAATGACAATGTAGGATGGTCATGATGGGCGTGGAGGGGAACATGACTTTTCCCAAATCCATTCTATGACATTCTCTTTGTCTCTGTTTTCCATAACTCCTATTCTAACCTCATTTAAAAAATTGTTTGGAGTATGCAGGAAGTCTGTTAACTTTTGCTACTCTACTCTTTATTGCATTCCTAACTCTTGGATTGCTTAAAAAACCCAAATGAACATCTTTCCATTAATATTTAGAAATATGTTTTTCCAAATAAACCACATGTGCTGAAGTTCATTTATTCTTAAATTTGCTGAGAAATCTGTAAAGGATTTAAAGTCTTTTTTTTTTTTTTCTTGGAGAGGATTTTTTGCTATAGGGCACGTGCGCTCGCCAGACAGACAGAGACAGAGAGATAGAAAGTGAGAAATCACCCACCAGGGGGGATGGCCATGCCACAATCCCTTCTCCTCCATTCCTCTCGGGATCTTGGGCACGCACACACACGCGCCCGATGTGAGTTTAAGCCACCAGGTCCAGGACTCGAACCGTGGTCGACTATGTGGGAGTCCAGCGACATAATCATTATACTAACTGCTGGTCCCTAAAGAGTCTTATTTTTATCAAATACAATTATTTAAAAATTTGCTATAAGATGTATGTACTCATCAGAGAGAGAGACAGAGAGAGGGAAGGTAAGAAAGCACCCTCAGGGAGAATGACCATGATACAAATCCTTTCCCTTTCATTCTTTTCTGGGAATTTGGACATGCATGCTTATGTACCAGGAGTGTTTTTCAAGACACCAGGTCCAGGATTCTAACCATACAGTTGCCCTAACCACCACACCACAGGCTGTCCTTATTTTTTAAATATTTTGGATAAAATAGAAAGCAATGAATTGGAACTAAATGTGACAAAAAGACAGTGTAGACTATATTCTTTAGACTATATTCTTTAGACTATATTCTTTCCTCTAAATGCCAAAACAAAATGTAAAAATAAAAAAATACTTAGAGAATTAAAGAAATGACCTTAGTCACAGGACAAATCACAAGAACACAAAGGGTTTAGCTCTACAACTTAATTCAGCATTTCTTCAAGGAGGTAGGAGTTTGTCAACAAGCAAGTATCCGCTAACAGTAATTCCAGGAGAAGGACGAAGAGTCAGCTAAAAAAAAATAAAACAGTAATAACAGGTCTGAGAAAAGGTAAATAGGATGCTGGGGCCAACAATAGTAAAAGTGAATGAGATAGTGAAGAATAAATAATAGACGTGCTGAGAAAGCAATGTTTTGAGATTGAAGGCAACAACGAGGAAATTAAATTCAGAGAGAGACAGGACATGAGAAAGAACAAGCACAGTTTTCTCTCTCCTGCTTTTCTAACCGAAAGAAATAACTGTCAGCTACAGGTCATAAAACTTCATAGATTAATAACCTTTGACCTCTGACCCTGTGATTTATTTTCTGTGAGCAGAGGTGTAGCCTCTCCTCCTTCTGAGAAAAATGAGACAACATGGCTGGGTAGTTTCTCCCATCCATCAGGCAATGTGTCTCCCGGTCTCAATCTGCCATCAGCACTCTTGCTCCAGGTCACGTCAGGACTGGTTTATAGACCAATACAAAGAATCAGCAGACACATTTTCTTAAAATAAAAAAAATAAATAATAACAATATAGATACACACACCCACATATGTGTTCATTTATGTATATATTTATTTGTTAATCTTATAAATCCTTTCTACCGAACCAGAGAAAGCAGGTAGTTTCCAATTTAATTAAGAGACTTAAATTGCCAAGAGTCAGCAGAACCCTTTCATAATTGGCCAGAACTGATCTGACCCACTTGCAAAAAAAAAAAAAAAATTCACTTAATGTAAAGGGAGAGGAGTTCTTTCATTTGCATTGAGCTGTTCTACTTGGCAAAGCAGAGGAATCCATTTCGAGATGTCCACATTTGCACACACAGACCATCAAAAGGTATTTCCAAAAGAAAGTCATAATTAAGCAGAGTACACACACCTTCTTTGGTGCCACTTGAAACAGCAGAGAGACTGACTGGAGTCTACGAGGGGACCTGGGGTAAACTGTTCTTTTGTGAAGCCAAGACTTCTGGTAGCCAGAGTTGGCTCTGGTTATAGGGGGCAAAGGAGACTGAGTCATCTCCCTTCGTGGAGCTGATTTGTTAAAAGGGCACAAGAAGTTCCCAGGGATCTCATGCTGCTTTGAAGCAACCTTCATTTCAAATGGATGGGAACGGAGTGGGGGAAGTGAATTTTGTTGCTAGGTCTCCCAAAGACTTGCCAAAATTTTGCCTGTTTCTTTGTGAACCTGGTAACCACCCCAGCTGGATTCCCCATTACTCTAAACAGGAAAGGGATGAATATGTCCAGTTCTTTTCAGCTTGCAAATGTGCCTGGTGAGGGTAAACATGGCTGTGTTTGTTCTCCCTGGGGAACAAGTCAGGCATGAAGTCTCTTTTGTTCAGAGTCAGAACAACCCTCCCTCATTCAAGTCCCAGAGAGGCTGGCAGCTTAGTCAGAGAAAGTGAACATGAATCCTACCTGGGAAGGAAAGAATTCTCTAAAGTGGACCGGAAGTTAGCAGGGTCTGTGAATCCCTTGGGGAATAGAGAGGTGCAAGCTATTCCTGGGAGAAATCCCCTTTGGTAGGTGTACAATTCCATAAAGAGGGTCTTCCAAAGGTGCAGGATAGAAAAGAGCTTGTCCAGTAGTGTCTAGTCCTAATTAATTTTACTACAAGTTATAAGCTAAAGGAGCAAGATAGATCTTCGATGCTGTGGAAATATAAAAGTATAGCCCTGAGTAGTGTATTGACATATGTTCCTTAAATGAATATATGCAAAGAAGCAAACAGAGTGGTAACTATTTCTTTATCTACTCTTTTTTTTTTCATGGAGACAGCAGTGCATATGACCTTGTGCTTTGTTTCTCTGTGTGTGTTGTGTGTGTGTGTGTGTGTGTGTGTGTGTGTGTGAGGGTATGTATAGCTATGAATAAGGTAAGTCATGGTTAATGCTGGGTAGGTTGATGACAAAAGTAAGTCATCATCTCTAACTTTGGTGCATTTATAGGAAGAGAATAGAGTCATAGGACTATGATATAGGGCAAGTACTGATGCGACATAATTTGAAAGAAACAAAGAATTCTGGGTGTTGACAATTGAGAGAAATCATATTTTATAGAGCGAAATCAGGAAAAGCTTTATGTTAGAGGTGTCATCTCTGATGAAACCTTGATTCATGGGGAAGATTTCAACATATAAAGAGGATGTAAAGGAAAGCATTCCACAGATAGGGGAGAGGATGAACAACAATGTCAAGGTGGGAAAGTGTAGAACTTGCTGGTCAAACTGCGATTTGACTGAAACCATCTCATTCTTACAGGAAAATACTAAGAAAGTATGGATGAATAGCCAGACTAGGCTATTAATGAAGGCCTTAAGTGTTAGGCTGAGTGTTTGGTTTTCTAACTAAATAGAAACTAGGGAATCTGTGAAGATTTTTAACATGGATTTTTAACAAATAGAATTGGAGTCACATATTTCAAAAACTAATCTAATCATGGGATATATTGGAAGGGGATTGGAGACTGAAACCCATGAGACTGTCTATTTTAGTTAGCTAGTCAAAATGTAACATCTTTTATATTAGGATTGTGGAAGTGGGAATAGTAAAAGAAGGACAAGATCGGAGAGACTTTGCACTAGCAGAAGCTACAGACTTGACAACTCATTGGATGTGGCTGGCAAGGGAGAAGGAAGAGTTAGAGATGATGCCAGGGTTTGGAGCCCAAGGGATTGGAATAATAGTGTTGCCATGGAGAAAAAAGAAAATCTGAAGTCTTGGAGGAGATTGAGTTCAGTTTGGGGTGTATTGAAATAAAGGCATTAGCTAGAAACAGCTATAAATGCCCAGCAGGAAATGAAATTACAGAAATAGATGAAGGCTAACACATAAAATTGAATTTTACTTAGCAAAAATAAAATAAAATTTTATTTAGCAAATTGTTAGGGAAAGCCTACTATGTGTAATGCACTCTTCAAGGCATAATGATAAACAAGGTAGATGGCTTCTGATACCCGAGAGAGCTTACAGTCCACTGTGGAATACAGACAGATGAACCCACCAGTGCTCTGCAAGTGATAACTGTTTGGGAGAAGGCAGGGAAGCACAGGGTGGTATGACATCCAGAAAGTTCCAAAACACTTTACTCAGACTGTGGAGTCAGAGGAAGATTCTAGCAAAAAGTGAACTCTAACTAGCGGGAGATTAGAGTAGGGAATTGGGAAGAACATTTCCATGCAGAGTGAAAGTTCAGTTTAGTGAGAGCAAGATGTAATTATCCAGCAAAAAATACAAGATGGAGAATAGTAAAAGACTAAAAAATAAGGGCAATTAATCTGAGCCTTAAAGGTCACAGAAGTAGTTTTGACTCTATCCAGAGATTCATAGGAAGCAGCTGAGGAGTTTCAAGCTAAAGAGCTATCAGATTTTAATTTTTTTTCAATCTTCCAGAGAGTGTGTGCTCCCACTGGAGAGAGACAGATAGAGAGTGAGAGAGATAAAAAGTACGAAAGCACTCCACATGGGGGCATGGTCATACCATAATCCCTTTTCCTCCATTTCTCCTTGTGATATTTTGGACATACATGTACCCATGCCTGGTGTGTTCTTCAAGGTGCCATGTCTGCCTTGGAACACACAATTAGCCATGTGGAATCCAGCCACCTTAACCACCACACCACCAGTTGGCCCCATATTTTAATTTTATAAATATTTCTCTAGCAGCAATGTAGGAATAGAGAGGATAAAAAAAGAAATAAAACACAGGGCAGTGAAATTCAGGAGACCTGATCTTAAATATATCAATGTCAATGGAAAATGTGAATAGACTCTAAAGAGGTAGAAGACTTCATAAGTACTTTAACGGGAATGGAGGGGAGTGAAAGAGTTGAGAAAAATATCTAGTTTCTTCTTGGCCACCAAATGGTTAGAATCACCATTCACTAGGTAAGAAACAAAATAAGCAGCCAGAGATGGTGCAATGCATGCCTGTAGCTTAATTTTATTAGCTGAGGGGTAGAAAGGGGCCAGACTTGGGATGCTAAATTTGAAAGTATATGTAAAGGGAGATATCCAGTAGGCAGTACGCAGTTAAAACTATGTGTTTGATATATGAGAAAGGCCAAGTATGCGGACAGAAATGTTGAAGTCTTTACCATAAAGTGGAAACTAGAACCTCAGAAGAGGATGAGCTTACTACACACGTTCCCAGGAAAAAAAGAGTAAAGAGCCTAAACATATCCCTGAAAGACTATTAATATTAAGGGGTAGAAAGAGGACAAAGAGACAACAGTGGCTGGGAAGCTCTTATACAAGGATGGCAGGAGGAAAACCAGATGAAATCTGTGTTCTAGAGAACCAGCAGTTAGCGTAATGGCTATGTCGCTGGACTCCCACGTAGTCAACCACGGTTCGCGCCCCGGAACCGGTGGCTTAAAACTCACACCGGGTGCGTGTGCGTGCATGCCCAAGATCCCGAGAGGAGAATGGAGGAGAAGGGATTGCGGCGTGACCATCCCCCCTGGGGGGTGATTTCTCGCTTTCTGTCTCTATGTCTCTCTCTATCTGTCTGGCGAGTGCACGTGCCCTATAGCGAAAACCTCTACAAAAAAAAAAAAAAAAAAAAATCTGTGTTCTAGAATACAAGGGAAGAGTATGTTAACTAAAAAAAAATGGTTAATTATACTAAACAAATGAGATGGCCTATTGGATATAAGGGAAAGACTCATTAGTTTCTTTATGCTTTATGCACTTCATGGCATAGTAAAGAGAAAGATGCACAGCCCCAAGCAAGGCCTCCCACAGGGTAACTGCAGAACTTCCATGTGGACATTACAGTGGGTTAAGGATGTTAAATGCACAGATTCTCCTTTTTCAGAGAGAAAGAGGGGAGAAAAAGGGCACACAGTTGTCTTTCATTTAAATATAAATAGCTAATTAATTCTCATTTTTTTTTCCTTTCATGATTAACTCCAGAGACAGGAAGCAAGGTACCTTGATTTTCAGAACCTTTTGCATTTTGAATACTCAGTAAATACTAAGAAAGCTATCCAATATGTGAAAATAAAAAGCCTGAATAAATCTGCCTCCTTTCTTGAATGTTGAACTTTTAAGCACTCAGCAGGGAAGAAGCATTTCTCTTAATGTAGAGATAGAGAGTTGTTTGTTACAAAAAAAGGAGAAAAAAAATCCAATTAAAAAGTGGAATTTGCGAGGCCCCAGCTTTGGCATGAACAACATAGCAAAGTCGATACATCAGCTCTAATGCCAAAGGCGAGGATGCCTGATATTGGAGATTATAAGCCAGTTTCCAGTCTATTGGCTTTCTCATCAAGGGAGGTAGTTTAATGTCCTGAATTCAGTAATAAATATTACTGAATAAACTTAAGTGATAAGGCCTGAACTTCTTTTGCCTTAAATGCTTATGCAAAAATGTCTAAAACTTGCCAAAATAATCAACTGAAAATGAAAAATTCAGTCGTACTGGTTGCATCATGCAGAATAAAAATGGTCATTTGGCTGAGTGATCTACTATTTAAGCCCAGAACCAATTATTGGGTCCAGTAAGACCATTTCCAGTGACATCCATGTGCTATTTAAGAAACATGAGATAATGAAATAACACCTCTCCTCTGAGTCCTTTGATTTTGTCCTGTACAATTGCCCCAAACTGCTCATGCTGCCAAGAACTTGCACCTAAGTCTCTAAAAGCTATCCTAAGGGTACTGGGTCCTCCATTGCCTGCGGGTATTGAGAAGAATATAAATGTATAATATATGTAATGTTCAGTGTTGAAAAAGATGAGTGTGTCTATTTCTTCATGTGCTTTAAAAAACAGAAAGATACACAACAATAACATGTAAACCAGAAATCATAATTAAGGAAAAAAGAAAGAATAAGAAACAGAAAGCTTTTGGGAACCAGCAGTTAGCGTAATGGCTATGTCGCTGGACTCCCACGTAGTCGACCGCGGTTCGCGTCTCGGACCCGGTGGCTTACAACTCACGCCGGGCGCGTGTGCGTGCGTGCCCAAGATCCCGAGAGGAGAATGGAGGAGAAGGGATTGCGGCGTGACCATCCCCCCTGGGGGGTGATTTCTCGCTTTCTGTCTCTATGTCTCTCTCTGTCTGTCTGGCGAGCGCACACGCCCTATAGCGAAAAACCTCTCCAAAAAAAAAAAAAAAAAAAAAAAAAGAAACAGAAAGCTTTTAATAGGAAGATGTATTTCTGGAGAAGGAAATTGGGAGTCTTGAACAGGAGCGATGCATTTTTATTTTAGACTCAATTGTGTGCTTATATTACTTTTCCAATTTTGAGAGAAATAAATGCAAATTTTAGTACAGAATTTCACAAAGAGAAAGAAAAAAGGCTGGTTAGCTCTCTCAAAATTTTCTCGGAGATCAAATGTTTCAGATACATATATTAGCGATCTTATTACCAAACCTCAAATGTGGGGGTTATTTGCATTTTCAAGAAATGAAACTGAGTCTCTGAGCATTTAGTAAGTTACTCAAGTTTATATAGTTAGTGAAGAAAAGAGGCAGGATTTGAATCCAAAACAGTTTGATTTCTAGCTCTTTTTCTTTCTATATAATTTTTCTTTAATAGAAGTATTTTAGCTACTTTACAAAAATAAATTTGAACAAAAAAAATCTCAATTTTAACTTTGCTCTTTATGACAAAATCTGCGTGCTTTTTTTTATTTTAGAGAGAGGTTTTTGCTATAGGGTGTGTGTGCTCGCCAGACAGAGAGAGACAGAAAGCGAGAAATCAGCCCCCCAGTGGGAATGGCCACACCGCAATCCCTTCTCCTCCATTCTCCTCTCGGGATCTTGGGCACACACGCACAAGCACTTGGTGTAAGTTTTAAGCCACCGGGTCTGGGACTCAAACCGTGGTCAACTACATGGGAGTCCAGCGACATAGCCATTATGCTAACTGCTGGTCCTGAAATCTGCTTACTTTGAACAAAGATTTAATTGGAATATAAATTTAGTCATAGGAATTTTTTTCCTTTAAGAACTAGTATAAATGTAATTAATTGTAATGTAAATACAAGTTTAACAGAATACATGAGCAATTAAAGGGAGGATGATAAAAAATTATTTCTTTGTTTAGAAATGAGAAATTTATTTATCATATTTTAAAAATTCCTAAAAATGCTAATTTTTTTGGTTTCATTTAAAACTATTTATTTATTTTATATTTTATTTTATTTTTTTAATTTTATAGGTTTTTGCTATAGGGCGCGTGCGCTTGCCAGACAGACAGAAAGATAGAAAGCGAGAAATAACCCCCCAGTGGGGATGGCCATGCCGCAATCCCTTCTCCTCCATTCTCCTCTCGGGATCTTGGGCACGCACGCACACGCGCCCGACATGAGTTTAAGCCACCGGGTCCGGGACGCGAACTGTGGTCGACTACGTGGGAGTCCAGCGACATAGTCATTACGCTAACTGCTGGTTCCCCATTTAAAACTATTTATAAAGTCAGGTCATAATACCAAAGAGGCAGCAAATGACCTAACCAGCGGTATGCAAGAAATGCTTCACACTGGCTTGGAAGAACCAATCACTAATTTTGAGTGTCAATAGTTAGAGACTGCCCTTATTATTCAAAAATAATTACATATACCTACAACTAAATAAATTATATTAAAAACAAAGGTAAGGTATACTAGAACCTCATTATATGCTAATTAATTTAATATTATCTATACCCGAGCAGTTATTTATATCTCATCAATCTTTATGGTGGAAATACCACACAACGGTGTTCTGATGTGAATCTCTTTCTAACTCAGTGACATCACTTTGGAATTTGAAATCTGATTTTGTTAGTGTATTTATGCTAAAGAAAGTTTGCAAATGCTAAAAATGGACTCAAACCTCATTTTAGTGAGGGGAGGCAAAACTTGTGACATTTGCAGTAAAAGATGCTTATTACATTTAGTGGTGGGTCAGCTGATGGCATGGTGGTTAGAAGAGAAGGGATTGCAGTTTGACCATCTCCCTTGGGAGGTTGTTTTCTTACTTTCCCTCTATCTCTTTTTGTCTTCCTCTCTCTGTTTCTTTCCAGCAAGTACATGCACCCTCCAGCAAATAAAAAACAATACAAAACAGGGGCCACCGGGTGGCATGGTAGTTAATGCGCTGGACTCCCATCTTTTCAACCACAGTTTGATTCCTGAACTCAGAGGTTTGAAAATCATGCTAGATGTATGTGACTGTGTGCCAAACTCCTGAGAAGAGAATGGAGGAGAAGGGATTGTGGCATGGACATCTGCCCTGAGGAGCAACTTCTTACTTTCCCTCTCTCTGTCTCTCTCCAGTAAGCACACATAACCTTGGACTAAAATCTAAAAAAATAATAGAAGAAGAAGAAGAATATTTAGTGGGCCAACTGGTGGCATGGTGAACCCCACTTGGGCCACCACATGGTTCAAGTCCCAGGCCAGCAGCTTAAGAAACATGTCAGGCACATGTGCACACATGTCCAAATTTGGAGAGGAGAAATGGAGAAAGGATTATGTGTGACCATGCCCAATGGGGTGGGGGAGTATTCTCTCCCCTGCACTCTCACTCAGTTTTTCTATTTCTTTTTTTTTTTTTTTTTTTTGGAGAGGTTTTTGCTATAGGGCGTGTGCCCTCGCAAGACAGACAGAGAGAGACATAGAGACAGAAAGCGAGAAATCACCCCCCAGGGGGGATGGTCACGCCGCAATCCCTTCTCCTCCATTCTCCTCTTGGTATCTTGGGCACGTATGCACACGCTCCCGGCATGAGTTTTAAGCCCCCGTATCCAGGACACGAACCGCGGTCGACTCCGTGGGAGTCCAGTGACATAGCCATTACGCTAACTGCTGGTTCCCAGTTTTTCTATTTCTTTCCTCAAGTACATATACGCTAGCAGAAGCTAAACTCAAAACAATAAATGAATAAATAAATGTTTAGTGTGAAAAATTGGCCAATGATTTCTGTGGTTGATTCTTGAAACTGTATTTTAACTATCATTTATCATATATACCTAAGTAGGTTCTTTAAAAAATTTTAAAACACACAGGCTAGCACTGCGGCACAGTAGTTAAGCCCTGTGCATAGAAAGTCAAATCCCACATGGCACATCATAATATAATTTGAATCATCCTGGGCAGCTTGAAAATTATACCAGATGTGTGTGCTTGCGTGCTGAATGTCCTCACAAAATGAAGAAGTCAGGGAGAGGGTATTGTGGAATGATCATGTCGCACTGGGAAATGTTTTCTCTTTCTCTCTGGTGAGTACACATGCTGTTTGACCACTGTAAAAAAATTAAAAATTCAGCAGGAAAGAGAATATAAAAGACAAAATATATAGGAAGTATAGTTCTAGATTTATAATTTCTTCTCCAAATATTGTGTGCAGGATTACAGAATAAAAACTCTACAGATGAATTTATTCCCTGTGTTATTCATTTTTTTAGACTTGGGAGAAAAAAAGAAAAGAAAATTATTTTTTACTCATAATAAAGGCAAACCTTTTTCTTATTTTCTAGAACACATTGATAGACAAGGACTCTAAACATTAAATAATTTGAAACCCTAGTGCCATGGTTTGAATGTGTTACTCCCAAATTCTTGTATTAATATTTGGTAAGCTATGGTAAAAGTATTCAGAGGGTGAAAAGGTAATATGATTATGGTATTGGAAGGTAGAACCATCGGGAAGTGAGTAGGCATCAGTGTCGGGCCCTAATGGCTGAGCCCTGTGGGTCTGTAAGGAGAGGGAATGGGACAGAGTCATGTAGCAAATTCTTGCCCTTCACTATGTTATCCACTAGCAAGAAGACTCTTACCAGATGAAGCTACTTGACCCTGGACCTTCAAACTGAGCTGAATAAACCTCTAATTCATTGGTCAGACTCAAGTATTTCTCCCATAAGCAACAGAACAGACTAGAACAATTAGAAACCATAATAATGGAAACCAATATAAATAGAATAACTAAATGATGAATGAATCTGTAAAAATAGTTCTCCATAAGATACAGTACCTGCAAAGGAGCAAAGAATGTGGGAAAAATTTTTAGTGATCTGTTGAGTAAAGATTTTAGATCTTGAGATGCATATATTTAGAGCTTTTTGCTATAGGGCATGTGTGTTTGTCAGAAGGACAGAGACAGAGAGACAGAAAGTGAGATATCTTCCCCTGGGGGAATGACCCACGCCACAATCCCTTCTCCTCCATTCGCCTCTCGTGATCTTGGGCACGCACACACACACATGCCTGGCGTGAGTTTAAGCCACCAGGTCCAGGACTTGAACCATGGTCGACTATATGGGAGACCAGTGACATAGCCATTACACCAACTGCTGGTCCCAGATCTTGAGATATTTTTAAAAGACCAAATAATGATGATAATGATGATGACAACTAAAAATCTGTTGGTCAATTAGTGGGTATTACACAAGATGAATGGTCTTTTTGATATACCTCAGATTTCAACATTATTCTTAGAGAAAAAACTAAATTTGGTCAATGGAGGAACTTGATTTCTTCCCCATAGAATCAGCTTGCCTCAATTTACTCATAAGTCATTTCTTTTAAAGAGGAAAACGTACATGTATGTATATAAGTTTCAAACTGTTCTGTCCTTTTAAATCCACAGAAGGGGGGTTTCCAGTGAAGGTATTTGATCACTCTCCCAGGACCATAGTATGTGGTTAACCATAATATTAGAGGATATTGGGTTAAGCTGATGCTATCTGAGGATAATTCCCTGGACACACAGTCATGTTTCTAGGGGTTGTTTTGCTGACTAGGTCTCACTTATGGCCTTTATTAAACAGTTTCTAACTTCTTAACTTATAAGGTAGCCTAAAAAGAATATAGCTGAGGTTTCTTCACTAGAAAAAGCACCTGTTCACAGTTGTTGGGCATGGTAGCTTAGCAGAATTAAATGCATACTATGGTTTTTTGATTTTATAATCTTAGTCATTCTGACTGGGGTTAGGTGGTATCTCATTGTTTTGATCTGCATTTCCCTTACAATGAGGGATGTTGAGCATTTTTTTTTTTTTGAGAGGTTTTTGCTATAGGGCACATGCGCTCGCCAGACAGACAGAGAGAGACAGAGAGATAGAAAGCAGGAAATCACCCCCCAGGGGGGATGGCCACACCGCAATCCCTTCTCCTCCATTCTCCTCTCGGGATCTCGGGCACGCACGCACACGCGCCCGGCGTGAGTTTAAGCTGCCGGGTCCGGGACGCGAACCGCGGTCGACTACGTGGGAGTCCAGCGACATAGCCATTACACTAACTGCTGGTCCCTTGAGCATTTTTTCATATGTCTTTTAGCTATTTATATGTCATCTTTAGAGAGTGGTATTTTCAACTCATTCTCCCATCTTTTAATACAATAATTGCTGGCGGGGGTGTGGTGAAAGGAGAACTCTCTTACACTGCTGGTGGGAATGTAAATTGGTCCAGTCACTGTGGAAAACAATTTGGAGATTCCTCAAAAATTCAAAAATAGAACTACCATACAATCCAGCAATCCCACTCCTTGGTATCTACCCATAGAACAGAAGTATACTTAATCGGAAAAGTGCTTGCACATCAATGTTTATTGCAGCACTATTCACAATTGCTAAGTCATGGAAACAACACAAATGCCCATGAACAGATGAATGGATAGAAAAACTGTGGCACATACACTCAATGGAATACTATTCAGCCATTAAAAAAAAATAACAGAACCCTTGCTTTTGATAGGAAGTGGATGAATATGGAAGATTTACTGCTGAGTGAAGCAAGCCAGGCTATGAAGGCGAGGCATTGTATGTCCCCACTTAATATATACCGAGCGTCCTCACTCTATGACTGAAACTAATTAACTAAAGGATATAGAAACACAGAATATAGATGTAAATATCAGATATAGTGTGTGTGAAAGAGGAGAGTCTGAGGAAGGACATTTAGAAGAAAAATAGGGAGGCAAAACATTAATGGCACAAAGAAATGTGGTATTATCTGTTGAAGATATTTTGTAGTTTTATCAACTGTACTAGGGAGAAATGTTCACCTGTTGAAATATCCATTTTCTAAGTTAAATAATAATGTGATTGAATGTATAAAAGAAAATGAAACAAAAAATAAAAATAAATAAATAATAAAAGAAAAAAAAGTTGAAAAAATAAAATAAAATAAAAAATAAATGCATACTATGTATGCAAACCCTGCTTCATCCTCTAGGTAGCTGAGGTAGCCACTGATGTTACATGATGGCAAGGAACCCAAAGGATACCCTTACTTTTAATAGGTCTTTACCCTTAAAATTCCCACTGCTTAAATTACTGCATTGGATAAACTATTGTTTCCTGACAAGTCTTGAGAACAAAAACAAAGTCTTAAATACGTATTTTAAAAATAAAGACTGAGGGGAAAAAATGAGATAGAACTCACTTTAAGGAGCTGGAGAGGACTGGCAGGTGTCGTGGTGGTGAAGATGCTAGACTCTCACATGGTTGACCATGGTTTGAGTCCTGGAACTGGTGGCTCACTTTCTCACTTTCCCTTTCTCTCTCTGGTCAATTAAAATAATAAATAAAATTAAATTAATATAAAAAAAAACAAAAAATGTTCTTATTTTAAAAATGCTGGAAAGAAAGGACAAGAGAGTAAACACAAAGAAAACAGAGATGGAGGAATTATAAACAAAAGAGCAAAATGAGCAAAAAATGTTGCAAAGACACCATAAGCAGAGAATAAGGACAAATAATAAGCTGGAAAATATTTAGAATGCATGTCATAAAGGGCTTACTGGCAATCAGCAAAGTGCAAATTAAAACAAAAACTTGGCTTACTAGTTCACATCTTTCATATTAACAAAATTAAAACCCTGACAATAATAAGTTTTGCTAAGGATGTGAGATAATAGAAAATCTCTCATACCAGAATTTAAATTGTATGAATACAATAAAAAGCAATTTGGTGGCCTAAGAAAGTCAAAGATGCCCTTTCCAGAAACTCCACAATTCTTTCTCTATTTCACAATTCCATAGCATATTTCCTGTAATATGTTCAAGAAGATTGTACAAGGATAAGAAATATTGCTTGATTAGAAGAACAGTAGATCTGGAAATAACTTAAATATCTATCCATTTGACAATAGTCAAAAAAAAAGTGTCATATTTTCTCAGTGAATCATATATACCAGTTCAAATTAAATTACCATGGCTATATAAATATGGATCAATATAGAAAAATCTCAAAAACATCATTTTAATTATCTAATTGTATTTATTATTAGTAATAATATTATTCAATTTGAACAGAGCAATACAGAGACAGAGAAAGAGGGAGAATGAGAAAGCGAGCTGCCAGGTCTAGGACTTGAACCAGGTCAGTCCCTAACCAACGTTCTACCTTCCAGTCCCTCAAAAACATAATTTTAAACAAAGGAAGATAAATATGGACTGCTACTTATAACAGGATGTCATTTATGTTAAAATGAAACATGCAGATATGTTACATGTTTAACATGATTAGATATTAAAAGGACAAAATCACAAACAGAAAGGATATCAGACTCTAAGACAGTTCTCACTTCTGGGGAAGGAAGGAAGAAAATGGATTTATAAAAAGATATTCAAAATCTTCTATGACGTGTATAACATGACTTTTTAAAAGTTTATTTCTTTACTAATTTCATGAGCGACACAGAGAGACAGGGACCACCAGCAGGGTCCTGTCGTTCTCTGATCTTTCCGCAGCCAGCATATCTGATCAGTCTGGGATTTGAACCCTGAACTTTCTCAGTTAGCTCCAGCACTGAGCATCAATATTCTACCATTTATACCCTCATCACTGGGCCAATTTTTTTAAAGCAAATACAGCAAAACGGCATATTTAACTAAATTTGATAGGCACTACAGATTGTTTCATTTTTCTCTAGAGATTTTTCGAGTTTTAAATAGTCATAATAAAAAAGTAAAAAGGAGGGACTAGCAGTTAGAGTAATGGCTATGTCGCTGGACTCCCACATAGTCGACCGCGGTTCAAGTCCCAGACCCGGTGGCTTAAACTCACGCCGGGCGCGTGTGTGTGTGTGTCCAAGATCTCAAGAGGAGAATGGAGGAGAAGGGACTGCAGTGTGGCCATCCCCCCTGGGGGGTGATTTCTCGCTTTCTGTCTCTCTCTCTCTCTCTCTGTCTTTCTGGCGAGCGCACGTGCCCTGTAGCAAAAACCTCTCCAAAAAAAAAGTAAAAAGGAATAAAATGTACTCACTTTAGCTTCTTCTAAAGTCATTTTAATAAATAACTCTTGCTTTTGAAAAGAAGCGGATAGAATTTTACCTGATTCTGTTACAAATTTGTATATACTAAGTTAATATTTAAAATCAAATGCTTGATGTTAAGGAATCCTACTTTTATCTTTTTTCTCAGAGAGTTTTTTTGCTATAGTGGTGTGTGCTCATCAAAGAGACAGAGGCAGAGAGATTGAAAGGAAGAAATCACCCCACAACCGGATAGCCAAGCCACAATCCCTTCTCCTCTATTCTCCTCTTGAGATTTTGGGCACGTACACACATGCACCTGGCATGAGTTTTAAGCCACCAGGTCTGGGACTCAAACTGCTGTTGGCCATGTGGGAGTCCAGTGACGTAAACATTATGCCACCTGCTGGTCACCCTACTCTTATCTTTAAAACAACATTATGGCCAGCAGGTGGCATGGTGGTTAAGGCATTTAATCCCATGCAACCAACTTCACGATTTGAGACCTGGACCCAGCCACCTGAAAAACACACTGAGCACATGTGTGTGCATGCTCAAAATCCAAAGAAGAGAATGGAGGAGAAGTGACTGCAGCATGGCCATCTCCCTTGGGGGGGGGGGGGGTGATTTCTCCCATGACTGTATGTACCCTATAGCAAAAAATCTAAAACAACAAAAACAACTTTAAGCAAATTGCCTTTTCCCCCAGAAGAAATAAAATATTTATTTTATTTATAGATAAAGGGTAAGAACGTACTTGAAATACACACACACACACACTCATCCTCACACCTATATTAACAGAACAAATATACTAACACAAACACACATACACTTGAAAGTACACAGGTATACACACACTTACACATATAGACCTGTTTATTTACATACATACATATAGTTCTAATTTCCCTATAGTAATGTGGTACTACTGTAGTATGATTTTACATGATTTAGTAACCATTGTCCTTTATACTTTAGATGATATGTACATTCTGCAGAATCATGTCATAAGACAAGCATAGTGAAGCATGTCCGTAGTATTGTTGGATATTTGTTTACAGCTAGAACTCATTGATTTCTTTCACAATTTTATATTTGCTTTTGCAGTTTACATTGGTTTCATCTCGAACTCTCTTGGAACTGAAAGTTTTGGGCATCATTTGAGCCTCTAAATTTTTACTCTGTCGTTTCTGACACTTCAATTTATTTGCTTTTAGCCATTTCTGATGATTGCAGTCATTTTTAGCACTAACATACAGTTCCATTTTAGAGAGGAACTAATTAACTACCCCTAATGATATATAACTTGGAAATTTTCGTATGCTACATTGGGAATCAGTTTTAATAACAATCTTCATGACACTATTCCATTTATGGTTTATATAAAATACAGCAATACTGTAATTTCTGTATGTAAACACAATTTGAAATTTAGTAGAAAATTAAAGTATTGGGAAATGAGCATTACTCTTTCTTTAAAATGGCCATCTAATAAGATCCATTTGTGGAACTGATATTGTTTCCAATGATTAAGTTAAGTTTTAGTGTTGCCTGAAGTGTTTCTCGTGTGGAGAATGATTGAGAAAATAATTATAACGGGCCATGTCTTTGACAGAGTCTATAAACACTAGGATGGCAGCACACGATTAAATTTATGTTTAGATTGTAGAAATCGTTGCTACTTAAGAAGAGAACAAGCATATTGATCTTCAAGAGTGAAATAAGGCGAGATGAAAGGAATAATTAAATCAGGCAGTATTGGTGTTCCCATCCATAGCACTACAATTATACAAATTACATCTCTCCTCACCTTGCCCTCCTTTCTTTCTTCTGAAGGCTTAAATTCAAGACCCCTTTACCAAATGTTGTGAAAAGATTTTGTTTCCTTTTGTCTTGTTAACTCAGCCTGTTTTCCACAGAAAAAGGCTCTAAGCTGGTCTGTGAAAATGTTCTCTGGTAATTTTTGTTTGAGGTGGAAGAGTGTAGAGTACTTAAGTCTATTTCAATCTCTGTGCATGAGTGCTCTTTGACCCTGAAACCCTATGAGTAACCTAGTGCTTGGAGAAGTAAATAATGAACTCATTCGGGCCAGGAAGATATAATTTAGTGCGAAGGCAGTCACTGAACTACTGTGGGGGTAGGGAAACATCTGGAATTATGTCTCTTCAAGATGAAAAAAAAAGTTTTGAAATGAAAAACTTAGAAGTATGTTCCATCAATCCTCATCTAGGAACATCTAGGGATGATTCAACGTTTCAGGAGCTCTGAGACCTGAATCCTTTCATTTCTGGGATTCCTTTCAATTGGGAAAATGACAATATTTAGAAGAAATCACTATTCCTCCTTGAAGCTGTGAGTTTGAGTATCCTTCTGTTTGAATACTAGGATCTCTCCTGAAAGGCTGTTTTTGTGTTTGCTCGGCTTTTGCACTGAGCACCAATTGCTCCCTTAAATTTCTTACTAATGTTAGTTTCATTTTCCTTTTGACTGCTCATCAGGTAATTCAGGTGGATGTCAGTATGTTTCTGTATATATTCATAGATGACCCCAACACAGTCTGATACCAATATGATGCTGAGCTAATGTTCACAACAGCCACAACACAAGTTTCATCTTTACTCAAATTTCATACTTTGATGACATTTTCCATCTTTTCTCATTTCTCTTGCATCTGGCAAACTCTCCATTAGTTTCCTCCACAATGAGTGTTTCCCAAAATGTGTCTCATAGAATATAATCCCTCAGCATGCTCTTTGAAATACAAGTCATATAAAATCAAGTTTGAGAAATACTGCACAGTCCAGCACTGTCAACTGGGATGGCCACTCCCTATGCACGGCTACCGACCATGTTAACTGTGGCTAGCCTGAATTGAGATGTACTGCAACTTGGACTTTAAATATGTAAAACAGGAAAAAAATGTAAAATGTCTCAATAATTGTTATATTGATATGTTAAAAGGATGACATTTTTGATATATTTGGTTAAGAAAATATATTATTAAAATAAAGTTAGGGACAGCTGGTGGAATGGTGATTAAGGCAGCTGGATCCCACATGGCTGAATGAGCAATTTGAGTCCTGAAACTGGCAGCTTGAGAAACATGCCAGATGTGTGTATGTGTACATGCTCGTAATACTGAAAGAAGGGAGAAATGGAGAAGGGATTGAAGCATGACAATGCCCCAAAGGAGGGTCTTTCTTAATTTCCGTGTTTCTCTGGTGAGCATACGTGCAACCTGGCAAAATTTAAAAAGAAATAAAATAAACAAATTTAACCTTATTTCATTTATGAGAGAGAGAGGGAATAAAAAAAGAGAGAAAGGTATTTCTGACAGGATCTTCCTATGAATATCCTCTTCCTCAACCTCACAGTTTGCTAGGATTACAGACCCATACATCACACCCAACCTGTTTAGATTGGACAGGATTTAAATTCAGGCCTCCCACGTGGCTCCAGTCTACCACAGTTACATCTTACCACTTAGGTCACCATGGCTGGGTCAGCTCTCTAAGTTTTTCTGGTCTTGGTTGTGTTTTTTTGAGCGAGAGATTTTTTGCTATATGGCATATGTGGTTACCAGAGAGACAGATGGACAGAAAGGGAGAAATCACCCCATGAGAGGATGTCCACGCCACAGTCCCTTTTCCTCCATTTTCCTCTTGGAATCTTGGGCACACATGCACACGTGCCCAGTGTGAGTTTTAAGAAGCTAGTTCTGGGACTCAAACCATGGTCGACTATGTAGGAGTTCAGTAATATAACCATCACACCATCTGCTGGTCCCAGGCTTTTTAATTTTTAATGTGCTTTCTGGAAATTTTTAAAAGATATTTGTGGCTCAGATAGTTCTACTGGACAGCACCGTCCTATTTCCTTTTGGAAATCTACAATATATAATTACATAATAAAATTTCTAAGTGGTCTTACAGTAAGAAATTCTTTTTAACTTTATTAAAACCTGTATTTCTCAACTTCATGATTAACTTCATTGAACCCATTTTTACATCGGAACTATTAATAATCTCCAAACAGCTAGCACTTTTAAAAAACCACTTTAGGGAACCAGCAGTTAGCGTAATGGCTATGTCGCTGGACTCCCACGTAGTCGACCGCGGTTCGCGTCTCGGACCCGGTGGCTTACAACTCACGCCGGGCGCGTGTGCGTGTGTGCCCAAGATCCCGAGAGGAGAATGGAGGAGAAGGGATTGCGGCGTGACCATCCCCCCTGGGGGGTGATTTCTCGCTTTCTGTCTCTGTGTCTCTCTCTGTCTGTCTGGCGAGCGCACGCGCCCTATAGCGAAAAACCTCTCAAAAAAAAAAAAAAAAAAAAAAAAAAAACACTTTAGAAAACAATATATTACATGCTATGGATGAGAAACTTGCTCCTCTCTTTTCTATAAAACATGCTTCCAGATAGTCCATAAGAAATAGAGCACAAGTTAAACAGAATAATTGCCTGTCTGTTTAGACCAGATATCACAAGTATACCAAGTATACCTGATATTCTTGACATTAATATAAAGTAATTACTTATGCACTGATTATTTTTGTCAATAAAGATAAATTAAATTCAAATTTATAAATTTGCCAATGGTGTTTACAGCCATGACATTAACCTTCATTCAGGATTTGGCACTGTTAAATATATACATAAATGTAATGATTTCATGGCATAAAAGAATGGATTTTCTATTGTCTCCGTAATCATGACATGTACTTAAAACCTGATCTGCAATTATCCTAAATCATGGGAAGAAATGAGAAAATCAAGATCACAATGAAAGGACTGAAGAAAGAAACAAAATGAAACTATTCTACCAAGTTTACCCAAACTCTCTGATTTGGAGGATAGCATACAAATTCAGTGCTTCAAGTAAGAATAATACAATAGTACTTTATTTGCCCATCTCACTTAATTCTTAAAATATCTTCATTAGTTGTAGTTGTGTTGAGTTCTGATGTCCAAGGCTGCAGAAGTAATCTGTCTTGCTTTGTCCAAAGAAACCAGTCTGCTTTCTGTAGTTGTTTTCTCTGTGCTACCCACACTGAAGGTAATCTTCTCCACGTAGTTTACTCAGATTCACATGCTAATCTCCTCCAGAAGCCCCACTCTTCCACAATCACCTCCAGAATAATGCTTTTTTTTTTTTTTTTTTTTTTTTTTTTTTTTTTTTTTTTTTGAGAGAGACTCTTGCAATAGGGCACATGTGCTTGCCCGAAAGACAGACAGAGACAGAGAGACAGAAAACAAAAATTCAGCCCCCAGGGAGGATGGCCATACCACAATCCCTTCTCCTCCATTCTCCTCTTGGGATCTTGGGCACACACGCACACGTGCCCGGCGTGAGTTTAAGCCACCAGGTCCAGGACTCAAACTGTAGTGGACCACATGGGAGTCCAGTGACACAGCCGTTATGTCAACTGCTGGTCCCCAGAATAATGCTTTATCTGGTTTCTAGAGGGTACTTAGTTCAGCCAAGTTAACATCTAAGAATAACCATCTAAGACATTATGGTCATATTTAACCTGATATCTTTTGTTGTGTAATAATGCCTAACATACTGTCCTAAAAATCTAATAGTAAGAAAGATCTCATAGTGGATACTTGTCACCTGCATCTAAGATGTCTTTCAGTGTTTAAGAAATACTTGACCTTACAAGAGTTGGTGGCAAGTAAAGCTCATGTCTCTGTCATGCAGTCCATTAGTTAGGCTTACCATATCTTGGGATATCTGAATGTACTTGGATGAATGGTAAGCTTCAAAAGAGAATTTCAAATAAGGTTTTTAGGGCTTGAGAGTGAAGCTATGCCCATCTGGGAACTTTTCTAGATTCTGTTTTTAGAGTCAGCTCTTACTCTTATAACTAAACATCTGATCAAAAGTTAATTGGTGACCATATGTTCTGAGCAATGCATTATAAACTGAGCTTAATCTATATGGTAGCCATAAAGTCAGGCTTGCCTTGAGTCATTCCATCAAAGAGTAAAAGTGATACATACACAACATGGTTTAGCTCAGTACTAAAAACCTAACTATTTCACATTAATAGAAACCCTTTAACCCAGAGCAGCTAATATCCTTTAACCCTTACCTATGGATCAATCCCTAGACTGATTGACTAAGAAGGAAAAATTCTGGCATGATTTACACACGGTGTTACAGGTTAGTTCTCTGTAAGAAGATGCTAAGATGGAGTTTGGAATGTAGAATATTTATTAGGAATCTATTTCTGAGAAAGGAAGAGAGGAAGTGCAGGACTTAGCAGAGGGTGAAGTCGAACAGTGATGCAGGATGAAACAAATGTGAACACTGTGAGGAACTGTAGAGCATATCCATCAATAGTATTCTGCCTTGGACCAAAATGGCAGGACTTTTGTACTTTCACCTCAGCCACTGGACAAGGGCTGCCCTGGGATAGTTGCACTCATGGACAACATGGCTCTTTCAGTCAAAGCAAAACCTGAAGGAACCAACAAGAACTAGAACCAGTATAATGATTGATGAAGCACTTAGTCCTTACTTAAGGAATGAAAGAAATCCTCCTAATGGGACAGAACTTTGAATTGTATACCTGACTGTTCACTTTCACATGAAGGAACTAAAACCTATGTGAAGACTTCATCCTGAAATAACAAAAATGGAAGGTTGGTGGAAAGGGGCATTGATACAACAATGAATGAACCTTCTGGAATGAATTAAAAATAAGAGAACCTTAGTTCTGATGTAAGTTTTCATCAAAAGGCCTATGTGGTAGAGAAGACTTTCACTGGACCAGCAGTTGGTGTAATGGCTATGTCACTGGACTCCCATGTAGTCGACCACAGTTCGAGTTCCAGACCCGGTGGCTTAAACTCACATAGGGCATGTGCGTGTGCATGCCCAAGATCCTGAGAGGAGAATAGAATATAAGGGATTGTGGTATGGCCATCCCCCCTAGGAGGGTGATTTCTCACTTTCTGTCTCTCTCTGTTTTTCTGCCCTATAGCAAAAACCTCTTAAAAAAGAGTGAGAGAGTGAGAGAGAGAGTGAGAGAGAGAGAGAGAAAGACGATTCACTAAACAGGTGGACAGAATGACTCTCCTTATAAATGCTGGTCAGCCACTTTACATAGTCTCTTTAAACTCTCTCAATGGACCAAAAAAAAAAAAAATAAAGTGGCTTTAGGGTGAAGGATGACAGTTGTACAAGAGCTCAATCAGTTAGCAGTACGAAACAACGTTGTAACTTCCCCCACTTCCTGCCCCAAGAAAACATGGGATCATATCTCAGACAAGTTCAATTACACTGGATCTTTGACTTCATGAAAGGGATGACAATTGGATATGTTATCTGGTACTCATTTTGCTTTTTCTGCCACCATGCTCATATAAGTTTCACCATCTGAGGAATTATAGAATGCCCTGGTAAACATTATAGTGCACAAATAATAACATGTTGCTAACCCAAGAAATACTCACTTTTAAAAAAGAATCATTTATTTAATTTTATTTATTATTAATATTCTTTTTAATTTGCTCTAGGGCATATGCACTCACCAGAGAGAGAGAAAGAAAGGGAAAGTGAGAAAGCACTGTCAGATACAGGACTCAAACCATAGTGAACCATGTGGGAGTATAGTACCTTAACCATCATGCCATGTGGTGGCCCCAAGAAACACTCAATAAGAAACCAGGCAAAGTTACTGGACTTAGAACTGCATACTGTAACAGCAGCTGGACATGTTAAAAAAAAAATGGGATTGCCTATTAAAGACTTGAGCATTGTACCAGCAATACATTCTCGGGACTATTACCCAGTATAGAATGTATTTCTTCCATCACCAAAATATATCAGTCTTGAATTTGAAAATTGGAAGTGGGAGAGGCCCTTCTTACTATGTAACCCGGTGTTCTAATGAGTCACTTTAGAAATTTTGCTTCCCTTGCCTTGTGACTTTGAAGTTCTCAATTACTAATGAAGGAATATTTTCAAGAGTATATAGAACTCTTATCTTGACCGACTATCAATAGGAAATAGGTTTGCTGCATCATCATAGGAAAGGGAGAAGACTAGGTAGGACCTATAGCATTTCTCATAATTCTTTTTCCAATTTTGAAATTCAGTGGAAGCAAACTTATATAAGAAATAGACCAAGCCATCTAGATCCTTCAGTGATAAAGCTTGATCAGAGAACCTTAACTAAGAGAAGTAGTGAGTGAAAGCAAAAATAACATAGAATTAAGGGTAAAAGATGGAAATCATGACTGTCAACATTGCCTCTAGCCTAGCTTCAGAGATGAGGACTAGGACCCTTACTGATATTCCTTTCTTGCTTTGTATTCTATGTGGTTATAAATTTAACCTATCTTCTCTATCCTCCCATTTTTCCCACAGTATATTGGGTAATAGTAAATTTTCTGGTGTAGTTTATAGCTGGATTTGTGACAGGACTAAAGGAAAATGGACATCACCTAGAAATTTTGTTGCTAGAAGCAAAAATTGTTAATTTTACTTTTCTGGAAAGTGGGTATGAGTCTCTTTGGTTATATAAGATATTTGTTTGCATCGTGTTGACAAAAGCACTTTTTTTAAAAGTTCTGTTTCTATCATACAGATCAACATGTTTCTAAAAGACTTATGTCTAGAAAATCATTTACGAATAAAAAAAATAGATTGGAACAATCAAAATCTATGCAATTTTGTAGCCAGAGAAGTAAGTACAATAAATATTTTAGACCACTTTTTGAAAGAAAAGAAAAAGTCCAACTGGTGTGGCACACTAGTATCTCAGTGCTCTGTAATGCTGGAAGCCATATGGAAGATCAGGGTTTGGTTCTCAGGTCGACCAGTACATGCTGGGCAAGTGGGCACATGCCCAAAATCCTGGCTGACTTTAAGAAGGAGAGAATCATAGCCTAAAACCCTATTGAGGATGCTTAAGATGTTATCATTCCTAATAAATTTTTTGAAAGGAAATATATTAATGGAATAGGCCAAGGCTACTGACTTAATGTAGGCAAGAGCAAAATGCACAAAGATAGGGCAGGATCACATAATGAGCACTCATCAAGCATAGCACATGCCCAGAATAAATCAGGAGGGGCAGTGTGAATGGGCAGTGGGTATAACACTGTGCCTCTCTACAGCCTTCTGTGTTCAGCTGTGTAAGCATTCATTCTCACTTGCTGGCACAAAACATTTGTATGCTGGGATAAGCACAACTGGACCACAGCAACTTCTGTGTTACACTGACATCATTCCTTTATCAACCAATCATGTCATCTCATTTCTTTATAGACGCATGTATTGTCAGAGCCTGCCATGTAAGTTAAGGAAAGAATAGAATATGTTGATTTGGGGCAACCAAAATCAGAACTCTGACGGACATTTGTCACTGGGATTGCGCTATATGCCAATACCATTGTTAAATTTGGAGAATTCTACTATGGAAGCTGAAAATGTCAGGCACTCATTTAACTGGCTTCCCTTGGATCTAGAACAGGCACATAACAGGCTCATCAGCAGACCTGCCCACCTGAGCTTTTAAACCAAGACTGAAAATGTAAGAAATCAGAATTTGGAGTCATTCTTTTAGCTGATGACAGCAACTGTAGCAAGATCTAGTCACTTAGGGCAAGGGAGGCAGAGGGGAAAGGGGCTACTAGCAGGGCTCAGTATCAGATGTGTTTCCAGGAAAAGCTGCTGGGTCCAGAGTTTGTGTCCAAAGTACTGATGCCCTCATCGCTTTCCTAGAGGTGTCATTTTGGACATTGTTTCTGCCTGTTTATGCCTGTACCTGATCCATTTCTTTCTTGGTGATTCTTTGAGCTACTCATGTTGTTTAATAAAATTATTTTTCCATTTTACTCAGACAGCATATCTTTTTTTAGTCTGCAACTCCGAGCACTGACTGTCACAGTCATCAACTTGAGATGAAGGACTTTGCCTCTTATCATGAATCCTTGTGTCTTTAAGTCAGAAAGTACTCAGTAAATGCTTGCTATGCTAAATAATTAAATAGGTGATATTACTATGAGAGATATATTTGCCCACAAAGCAATAAGATCTAAGTAATTAAAATAATAAACTAATATATCATACCTGGAATAGCATTAAGATATTAATATGATACTAATAATAGGTTTCCTAATAAACACTAATATTTTTTTCTAAAATTTTCTACATAATAATCTCTTGAACAAATGACAAGGAGTATTGCTATTTTATCTTAGATAACCATTTCAGGTTAGACTTACATTAAGAAAATAAAACAGTAAAATAAGAAAATTTGGTATCTATTTTTTTATTACTATATGGTACTAAGACATTTGTCATAATTATCTTTATTATGCTTCATTATGGTCTCAGATCCTGTTATAGGTAGTCAGATAGATATAAGCAGAAAATCCCAAGACACTGGCATAAAAGGCATGTGACATATTACTCATCATTGATAGGGGTTGTAGGTCCCGGGCACCAATAGGGACAAGGTTATCTGACTTTTACTGCCTAAACTGTCATTAGAGGATCTAGAAAATGAAGCTTCTCTCCCTCCCCAGCAATGCATACACACAGGCACCCTCCTCCCTGCTTGATCAGTACTTCACCATCCACTGGAGGCACTGGACCAGTATGGACAAAACCATGCCCACACACATGCTCAAACCTTCAAAGTCTACACTGGGCATGTAAACAAATTCATTCAATTGGTCTCTTGAGTTCTCCTTACCAGGCAAGAAGTATGCAAGTACAACAAAAGTCCATGAAAATAAATAGTAGAGCCAGCTACAGTGAAGGACCTCCCCTCCTAAATACTCATGGCAAGACCCCAAAATAAAAGCAACACATAACCCCACTCCTGGTGTAGTTGCCACCTGGCAACCTGCTCCCTCAGACCTCTCCCAGGCATGCTTTTGAACTTCTGTTTTCCTTATTTTTCTTGTAGCTGTGGCTTTATTTAAGTTTTGGGATGGATCTCTAACTTTAGAGATCTGAAACAAAGAACTGAGCATCTCATCACAAGATACCCCAGATCCCCATCCAAAAACATTCCCTGAGATTTTCTGCTGCCAACTTTGGAAATTTTTACTAAGTACTGAGATTCCAACCTTCATCCACTAAAGAACAGTGACTCCATTGAAACTGCAAAACATTCACGAAACATGTACTTGGAATCTAACACCTTTAATACTTCAACTTTCTGTCTGATATTCTCATTTCTCAGGGTAAAATAACTAGAAAGAGAGAAAATCATGATTGTAATAGAGAGCAAGAGGGAAGTAGAGAGACTGCTATTAGGTTACTGAGAATTGATATTTACATGCAAGATTTTCTTGTCTTTTAAATATGATGATTGGTCAGCAGATTTTTAAAAAGAATTATTTATTTAATATTATTTTAAATTTGCTATAGGGCACATGAGCTCAACAGAGAGAGAGAAAGTGAGAAAGCAAGCTGCCAGGTCCAGGACTTGAACCACAGTCAGCCATATGAGATTCCAGTGCCCCAACCACTATGTCACCAACTAGTCCAATGAACAGATTTAATCCAGGATATAAGGTGGTTCCAGCAATCCTCCCTCAGCATTGCAACTGGAAAAATTTAGACAAGCATTAAGAAAACATCTCTCTCTTATCTCCAAATTAAAAAAAAAAAAAAAAAAAAAAGATCAAGGTAAGAAGATAAGGGTAGAAAGGAATAGAAAAGGAGTTTGAAGGAAGTGTATGTGCTGAGCTTTTGCATTAGAGCCAACAGCAAATGCCTAAGAGCTCCTCCATTAGTTTGTTTCACAAATCACTAAAAGACAGTTGTAGTAGTTGTTATTTTAATCTAAATAACATACAACAAAGAAGTTTACACAACACATTTTTCTCCTAACTCCTCCCAACCACCCTTAAAAAAGGTAAAGTGAAGGGAAGATATTCACACATAAATACACTATATTAATTTTGGATTTGGATTTTAAAACATCAATAGGTATCACTTTGCTCCTAGCAGTCTAGTTTGGAAAGTGGTTTAATTAAGTAATTTCCCAGGCTTTGTCTTAGATTGCTATCTATCTATGCAAGATAGAGAAATGAAAGAGGGGCCAGCAGGTGGTACGGTGGGTAAGGGTGCTGGACTCCCACATGGCTGACTGTGGTTTGAGTCCTGGATCACCATGGCAGCTTGCTTTCTCATCCCCCCCCCCCCCCACACACACACACACACTCTGTTCCTCTATGGTCAAATTAAAATAAATAAATAAACAAAGTTAAATAAATTTTTTTTTAAAAAAAAGAGAGAAATGAAAGAAGGAAAAGGCATACTGTGCTCTCACATGAGTAATGTCATTTTTTTTTACTGTATTTTTCCTTTTAGAATGTATTTATTGAGCCAGTTTCTGGAAAAGCTATACTTTTTATTGGGTTCCATGCTGACAAACTGCAGTGTAGTGATACCAAGATGTCTTAATACTTCACCATCAGCTGACTAGATCAGTCTTCATTCCTATGGTTTTCTATTTGGACAGATGTATGTACAAGGTGGTCTTCAAACATGTCATGGATAATATGGATTATGAAAAAAATATGCAAGGTGTTAAAAATGTTTGTACAAAAATAAACTCATATTTTAAATTCATTTTTCCATAAACTTGCTGAAGTCCTTTCATATTCTAGAACTTTAGGACTCATTATAGAGTCTAAAGAATAATAGGGTTCATGTTAGGGTTGAAATGGTCATGAGAGCCTACATAAGCTGATATTCATCCTCTAAGGATCTTCCACAGACTTTGGTTTGTTTCTCAGATGAGGCAGGAAAAACTAGAAAATAGAAGCAGGTAAGGGAGCTGAAAACAAATCAGAACAGAAAGCTTCCCACTCAAGGTAATGTAGGTAGGAGATTTCCAGTGTGGGATGTCCAGCTGGTTAAGCCACATTTGATATAGCCAATCAGATGAGAACCATCAGTGGGCTCAGCCAATGGTCAACCAACATGACCAAGGTTAAAGAGTTACAACCTCATAAATGTACCTGCCAGGGCCCTTGAGCCACTTTCTCTTGTGCTTGGGCTCACTTCTACCTTGTGGAGTATACTTTTGCTTTTGCTTAATAAGACCCTCTTCACTTTTGCTGTTAGTGTGTCTCTTTCAATTCTTTGGTATGGACACGAAGGGCCTGGAAAGACACCTCTACCATGACTACCACTCCATGACATATTATGGCAAGTCAGCCAGGAACCAAGCCTCTACTCTATTACTTAATATCTTTGTTATTTCTGTCTTCATTTCCATTGAGTCTTTTGGCCAAAGTGGGCCAACTGAGGCAGGACTGACAGCATTTGGTATGGGTAACTCTCATATAGGGCTAGAAACTGCCTCTGGAACAACTCTTTAAGGCCTTAAGACCCAGAGAGTGAGGAGCTCTCACTTCTTCTTTCACTCTTATTTCTACTGGGTTTCCCAGCCCACATGAGTCATGCAGGGTCAAATTGATGACTCTTGGTATGGGCAATTCTCGTATAGGACTGAAAGTCCCTCTGGCCCAACTCATCAATGTCTTGAGCCCTTAGGGATGGCAGACCCTTTGTTTACTATACCACTTCGTTTATGGACATCTTATGTGGGTGTGGTTTAGACAGTTAAAAGTCACTAGAGTATCTGCCACTTGAAGTGTCCTATATAAGGCTAACCCAGTCTTGGAACAAGTCATTTAAGACTTAGTCAGTGCAAAACAAATCAAAGCATTAGATAGGTCTATGTGTGTACAGCCCAATATTAATTATAACTCAACTATATTTCCTTAACGTGGCATATGGTGGTCTATCTCTAGCTTTTCTCCTTCTCCTGATCATGGTGCTTGCAGTCTACTATGAATGCTACTTCAGTTCTACTCCAATCTTAGAATGAAGACTTATCTACAATCTTAGAATGAAGACTTACCTGCTACTCTTGGGAACCTTGAAGAACCTGTAAATTAGGCATCAACCCCTTCTTTTTAAATGCACCAGGACTCCATGTCTCCCTTTCCTATCAGCCTGCTCTGAATTGAAAATAATATTCTATAGGGAGGAAATTACCTTACTCCTTAAACTAAGACAACCAACTTGAGAATGTAGAGCAAGGTGACATTGTTTTTGTAGGCTTTTTGCAAGGAGAATTTTTAGGGGGATATAATCAAGAAGCAAGCCTATCAGAGAAAGCATCGTAAATGGGGGATGGCCACAGTGTAATCCCTTCTCCTCCATTTCTCCTTTGGGGATTTTGGGCATACACATGTGCCCAGATTATTTTTCAGGTGGCCAGGTCCAGGACTCAAATCCTGCATCCAACCATGTAGGATCCAGCAGCCTTAATCACCTGCCATGGGGTGGCCCAAGAATATTTCTTAAGAAACCACTTGCTCAGGAATCCTTTCCTGAGGCTCATTCTGAGGAATCTGACCTTATACATCTTATTAAGGAGTCTAGACTTGCTCTAGAGCCTGAATGAGAGTTTGTATGGGGATTTGGAAGGGCACGGCATGTAAGAACCTTCATAATCCCCAAATCCTTTGTATTCTTAAGGCAAAATGAACAACGTGAGAAAGAACCAGGTTATACTCAAGAACTGGTTCACCAGAGTACAGTGAAGAAAAAACTATAGCTAGGTCAAAGTGTTATATAAGGAAAAAGGGAAATGTCCTTTCTCCTCAATTCATTTTGATACTCCTTACCAGAGCTTGCTTCTTAAAAACAAAATTTTCCTTCTTGAAACTCATCATTTAATCTGCTTTTTCATTTTCTTTTTCTCAGAAAACCTGAGAGACAAACTTCTAAGTACTCATCTAGGGTTGTAAAAATGTGCAAATTATTCATGTTAGAAGTCATACATGAGAAAAATTATCTGTGGGCCCTACAGCGGCCTGGACAAAGAGATTTCTCCAGCCAAGGGATATAGTCAGATTAAAGCTTTCTAGTTTTTTGGGTTTTTTTCCTCTTGCACATACTTGAGAATGAATGAATGCTAACAAGAAAATAAATATTAATTTCTTTGAGAGATTCTTGCTATAGGGCGCATACACTTGCTGTAAAAACAGAGAGAGACAGAGACAGAAAGCCAGAAATCACCACGCCCCCCCCCCCCCCCCCCGAGGGATAGCCACACAGTAATCCCTTCTCCTCTATTATCCTCCTGGGATTTTGAGCACACACGCACATGCATACAGCATGAGTTTCAAGCCATGAGGTTTGGGACTTGAACTACAGTCAGCCATGTGGAAGTCCAGTGCCTTAACCACTATGCTACCTGTTGGCCCCTAAATATTAATTTTTCAAGTAACACACTTCTAATCCTTAGCACAGCATCTAAAGACCTTCATAATTTGGCTGTGTGCTGTATTTTTAACCTTCCCTTCCACTATTCCTCCATGAACACAAAATGTTAGTTCTTCACTGAGCTCCTTGACACCCCCACACTTCTCCTTGACATTCCCTTCTACCCATCCTCTGCCCAATAAACTTTAGCTCACTTTTCAATATCCAGTTCAAATGTTATGTTCTCTTATCCAACTTTTAAGGTAGTTTATTATTTCTGCCTCTCTTTTATTGTAGAACTTGCTTTAATATAGCACTTCCCTTTAAATGTGAACAAGCCCATGGGATCCTAGAAAAATGTGTTTATTTAATGTTTTTTTTCTCTCTCTTAGTAGTACCTGGTACATTCCTAGATCTCCATAAATGTTTGTAGGCTTTAAAATAAATTGAATAAATTTGGATTAATAAAACTGAACTAAATTACAAAAACTTTTGGATGGTAATGTAACTTGATGACTTAAACTTATGGTGAAACATTGGGAATTTTTTGATCAAGGGAATAGAAAAGGCTCTAAATGTCTGAGGAAAGTAAATCTGCACTATCTGTATCCTGCCTTGAGCATCTCCTAACATCCATCTGCAAAGGATCATGAAGAGTAGTTATACAATGTTTCCAGGAGCACTTGCCTAAGGAGGGATTGTACAAACTTGCCAATACAATTCTGATTAGTTTAAGCATTTCTTGGTTTATACATTCACCACAGATTTGAGAGAGGGGGTTTACGAAAGGTATAAAAGTTAAGAACAAGGCATTTAAATCTGAGAGATTTAGATCAAGATACTGATTTTGCCAGTTAAAACCATATGACTTTGGGCAAGTAAGTTTTCATGGGTGAAGTGAAAATAAAGGCACTGATCTATATAATTATTAGGAAGACTAATGCTTTGCCTCAAATATTATCTATGAATCATAAATCATTGAGACTTTCTCTGACAATTCTTATTTTTTAAAATGTTATTATTATTACTTTTACATTTCTTAATTTATATTTAATCACTATGCATCTTTACAAAATGGTTTTCTCCAGCATAGATGCAGTGCATATCAATCAAGTCAAAGATATTATCATATAAATCTTCATCAATAGATAACTTCTCATTTATGTGTCTCTTCAATGTTTTCCCCCATCCCTCCCTATCACTCCCTATTACTTACCCCCTCCTATACTGTCTCTGGTATCTACAGTTGCCTTCCCTGCTCTTGTATCATCCCATCTTTCAGTTTCTGTCATAGAGTGAAGACATTCAGTATATGTTTGGTGGAGATATACAATGTTTCTCTTCATAGTCTGGCTTGTTTTGCTTAGTATTAAATCTTCCATATTCATCCATTTTGTATCAGATAACAGAATATTTTTTTATGGCTGAGTAGTATTCTATAGTGTACATATGCCACATTTTTTCAATTAATTAATCTGTTCTTAGGCATTTGGGCTGACTCCATGTTTTAGCAATTATCAGGGGGGAATTTCCCCACGATACCCTATTCAAAATGTACCAACATAGGTTATTATATAGGCAGTTAAGAGAAGAATAGGAAATTCAGATTGGAGGATCAGACATGTGGAGGCATAAAAGCACACTACACGTCCAAACAGTAAGTACTGAGTTGTTCCTCTGTTCCTACTTCATGCTTCTGGTCATAAATTGAAGCAGTCATTGACCTAGTTCTGATTCCTCAGACCTCTATACCCTAGACATAGGTCCTCTAGCTCACCTAGGCGCAATTTCTCTTTGGTTCCATTTCTGATCTATTAATATGTAATATGCAGGCATTTGTGGCCACCTTAGGATCAGATTTTTATATTCAAAAGAATGCACTCTTAGGATATGGAATCTCACCTCTTCTCTTTCTTTATGGTGTTTATTTATCCATTTCTTTCATGAAAGAAACAGGCACCCAAGAGGGTCTTCATGTCACAACCCACAGAGCATCAACTAGCCAGGTTCATGGACATACGTGTGTGTCTAGCATATATGCAGAGACCTCAGGATGAGAACATGGGACCTTCCCACATGGCTTTAGCATCATGGAATATCACATCACCACTACACCACCTCAGTTAGACTCATCTCTTCTGATTTGTGTTTTAGTAATCTATACAGATTAATACTACAAAGCATAGCTAGGAATTTCTTAATGTGAGGGGATCTTTTGATTTGAACCACTTCTACAAAAGTTAGTAACACAGTCCTCAGGTTTACCCTGGAGACACCTATTTCTCATATCCCTGTTTCACATTAGGGAAGAAGATATAGACTAGCCTGAACTTTTAGCTTTATTTCTCCTTCTCTCCACATATTTTCCATGAATATAAGCCAAAGCACTTGATTCTAGAGGAAACAAAATCCTTTTGCTGGTTCCTGAAACACTCTTTTATCAAATTTAAAAAGTGTTTTTAATGCCCAGGAACATGACAGAGTGGTTTTTCCTGCTTCTTTTTCATAATAGAATTCACCCATGATCCAGAGACCACTGTCCTCAACTGCGTAAGCTCTTCTTCAGTAAAACCATCCTACACCACAAGGCTTGCCATCATTACTGCTGCAGAGGCCAACTCTATTTTCAAGCCTCCTCATTTGGGATTCCTAACTGCCTGCTAAGCAATATGAACAACAATGCATCCTCTCTAATAAATCATTTGTTCTGGATACTCATCTCCTAACTCTCCCTCTCTCACACGATTTTTATTCATTCATTCATTCATACATACATACATACATACATACATACATACATAAATGAAAAAGAAACCAAAAAATCTCTACCACATTTGGAGTAATAAAAAATACACATTTTATTCAAACTCTACATGGCTGGGGTTGTATATGGAATATATGTATTATAGCACATATGAATCACATTTCTCTCAAATTAATGACTAGGTATTTTTGTTTACCACCAATCCCTCACCTGCCAGCCAGTGCCGCCCCCATCTCCAAAGCCATTCATGGTTTCTAAAGCAGGTCTGCCCACAGTCCTACACCCCTTCCTTTCTTCCTAACTTCTCTGTAGCATTTCTGTTTCTTGCTTATGTATTTTCCTTCTTCAAACAGGCATCTGCAAACCTTCACTTAATATGACCTTAAAGTTTGTAAAAAAATCAAAGTAAAAATCTTAGTTACCAGGATCTATATGCCTTATAGAACAGGCAAATAATTATAAGTAACACATTTTTTGGTGTTAAAAATCATTGTTTTACAATTACACAAAAGCAGATGAATAAAAATGTAGTATATATGCAGAAAAATTAATGGGTTAGGTATCAAAAGGTTCAGGGAATTTATGTCAACAAGTTCCTGATGTATTTGTTTTTGTCTAAGTTATCCAATGTTTTCTAATTGATTGGTCATTTCTTTCAGGAATTATTTTCATAGCATGAATGGCAATATGCTTAAAACTTAATTTGCCCTCTTTACTCAACTTGCTCTTATGATCAAATTACAGTATGACAGTTTCATTTTCTTTAGTCATTCATGTTTGAAAGCTAAAAGCAACTTTTTTGGCTCACCTCTATTTTTTTTATTACTTTTTAAAAGTGTATTTGCTGGGGCCAGTAGGTGGTGTGGTGGTTAAGGATGCTGGACTCCCACATGACTGACCTTGGTTCGAGTCCCGAACCTGGTGGTTTGCTTCCTCACTTTCTCTCTCTTACTCTGTCTCTCTCTGGTCAAATGAAAATAAATAAATAAAGTTAAGTAAAATAATTATATTAAAAATGTTTATTTATTTGATGACAGAGACATAGAGAATGAAAGAGACAGAGTGAGAGAGCCCTCAACAAGGTTATCACTACGATCTTCTCACAGCTTGCAGTGCTGAAGTAGACCTGGGACATGAACCTAGAACCTTTTTACATGGTCTTCAGCACTTCATAGTAGCATCACTACTGCCTGTGTCACCACTCGTGTAGGGCCTATTTTTTATTCTCTATATCCACTGAATTAATTAATTTTTTTCCAAAATATGAAGTCAACTCCATAGCTGTTGTACTATGCTATTCAGAATTCTATCTGAGAACTATAAGCTCTAGTAAGAAGTTTACAACCCTCTAATTCTTCCTGTCCACCATTGACAGGTTAAACTTCTTAAAAAGTCACTTTCCTGATATCATTATGTGTTCCCAAATCTCCATTGGCCTCCTATGCCTATTTAATGAATCTGTAAGAACAATTCATATCATTCATTATTCTCTAGTGACTCTGATTGAAACAAGCAAGAAGAATAAAAGAGGAAACAAGTTTGGCCTATCACAGGCATATCCAGAAATCAATACGTTGTACATGTAATTAACCATCATCTAGAAACACTAGGCCAAGAAAGAGCAAGAAGAAAGGGGGCACCCTCGCAGCATGGTGGTTAAGGTGGCTGGTTCTCATAGAACTGAATGTGTGGTTCAAGAGTTGGATCCAGTTGCTTGAGTACAACCAGGCACCTGTGTGTGCAAGCCCAAAATCCTGAAAGGGGAGAGAAATGGAAGAGAAGGGATTGCAGCATGACTATTCTTTAGCCACAGAAGAAGTGCTTTCTCACTTTCCCTGTCTCTATATCTGGCTCTTTCTAGTGAATGCATGCACCCCCTAGCAATTTTTTTAAAAGTAAATATTACATGTATCTTGGTATTCAAATACAGAAATCAGACTACTTTGACAAATACAAACTAATATATTTTAAGAAGGAAGGCATCTGAAAGAGAAAAAGAGGAGGGAAGAGCAGAAAAGAATCTAGGAGAGGGCAGAAGGGAAGAGTAAGGGAGGGGGGGAGAGAGTACGGATGGAAGAAACTCATCCAAGGATATTATATAATTGCTTCTTTTTAGATTGCTTCCTTGTAACACCTGGATTTTTCTTTTTGTGTAAGCCCAATTTTTAATAAAAACAAGCTTGTTCTAAATAAAAAGAAAATAATAAAAGTAAACTCATGAAACAGAAGAGAAAGCACATGATTTGCTTTGACTCTTATACTTTCCTGGAAGATATTAAACCAAGATAGCACACCCTATTCCACTTTTCCAATTTAGAAAGGAGAGAGAGAAAAATATTTTTGTGGCTTTCTCTCATAAAAGTCAGAACATCTTGTAAATTTGAATCCTTCATGGCTTAGATGTGGTGCTTAACATTTTTCTCTCTTAAGATTTCTTTTCCTGTCACCTTTGCTTATGTGTTGATTAGTATGTCAAAGAGAATATTGAGACTAAAAAATGACAATCTGTGTTTAAGGTATTTTATGGGCACAAGACACAGAGTAAACAACTTTAAAACTGGAAAGTGAGCTTTTCAATCTATGCTGGTAAGAGTAAAGGCCAAAAACAATATTGAGAAAATAAAATTAATAATCTGAGTTATTTTTCGACCAAAAACAATTTTGTTTTAAAGTAGAAGAAATAACAAGTAATTGCTGCTGCTGCTTTTAATACTATGCTTGGCTCTTTAAGTTGCCTAGAAGAAAATCCATTGGGAAGTGGACCCTAATGTGAAGGAGTTGAGTTAAGGTCTTTTAATTAAATTTAAAGATTTTCTTACCCATGGGAAAGGGCATAATTAGCTGTTTTTTCTAACGCATTTGACCTGAAGATGCTTGAATCAGCAGATAATTGAATGTATTAAAAGAAGTAGCAAATTCTAATTATGAGACTTAGTTGTTGGGGTAGGGGAAAAGAGAACTTACTCATTATTTATTCAAGACAGTTTATACAAACGTTGAAGGAGGAAGCAGAACAGGCATTTACCCACAGTCTCAGGTTCACAATTGTACAACCTCATATGGTGGCTCTTTGGAGGAGAATTGGGCTGCTCAAGAAATGCGTCATTTTGTTATTCCCATGGAAGATCTCAATCTGCATGCCAAATAAATTACCACTAAAAATAGAGTGAAGCACTCATAGCAGTAGGATGTACCAGCTGGACTGATGGCTGCATCACAGATTAACTCTGATATATTGGACTTTGGTATGTTGCCGTGACGTTTCTGAGGGCACATATATCCAACTCTACACACTAACAAGCTGTTCTCAGATGGCATGCTACTGAATAAGTACCAGGGTCATATGGTGCTTATGCAAGTTTGAATAAGGCATGGTCTTTTTGTAAAGGAAAACAAGTCTCATGAACTCCCAGTCCAAACTATTTTATTATTATGTTACTTTAAATATTCATTCAAGTAAAAGCTATGAACTTAAAGATAGACTCATATGCGTATTAGCAGTTGTGTAATTTTTAAAAAACTAATTTATGAAATAAATATAAATGATGAATCAATAAAATTGAAACTGACAAAATTTAATGGATGAATGACACTGTTCTGTTGATAATGTATCTTAACAGATAAAAAGAATGTAAATTCTCTGTTGAAAATGATGTGTATGGTAATAGCCTTGATTTGATTGTCATGTATTACATACATACACGTTTTAAAACTGTATTATGGGTTGTATATTGATGGAATCTAAATAAAAAAGAAAAACAAAATGCATCTTCACTCAAAATAGATATAGTATTGGCTTCTCTGATACAGATTCTGCTGTTTATCATGCCTACACGATTGGGTATTCTGAGGTGACTCAGTTCTCCATTACTCTTCTTCATTTGAACAAAGGAAAACTGACCCTCTTAGTCTATGACATCAGGACATTTGGCTTTAATTTGCATTGAGACATCATTTAATTATTAAGCAAACATTTTCTCTATTATTAGACCTCTATAGTTAATGTAGTAATGCTGATCCAAATGAAACTAAAGCAAACATAGATTCAGATGCTAATTACACTGTGTTCTATGTTGCATTATTTTATTTTCTTAGCAGATGTAGAACATGTTTCCTTCTTTCTCATTCATGCATGCATGCATTCATTCAGGAATTAAAGACTGTTCACTACATATTAACTCCTACAAGTAATGATTATGATAATCAAGAGTGGACAATCCCTGGTCAAGAACACTTAAAACGCACAAAATTGATTGTTCAGTAATAAGTCATATATACAAACAGTTATAATTTTAGAATATGTTAAAGTAGTCATAGAAGTGTCTGAATAAGATTTTAGAAAGTTTGAAAGTAGCAGAGTACATCTTACTGAGATGGGAAATGGGGCTTCAAATTTAAAATAATTACAGAAAAAATAATGAGGATGATGATTATATTTTACATATGCTATTGAGTGTGTATTAGGTGCCAATAACTGGTTAGATATTATCTTGTTTAATCTTTACAGAAACCTAATGAGATAGTTATTGTTTTAATCATTTTATAGATAAAGCAATTAAGACCCTAAAGTGCATGGCTAGTAGTGATAAAGCTAGGACTACAGGCAGAATAAATAAAAAATCTAAGTGTTTAACTGTTTTTTTTTTTAACCTCAAAAAATCATTATTTGAATTGGACTTTTGCAATTAACAAGTATTAATTGAGCACATACAATGTATCAGGTGCCCTTGGATGCCAAGTTAAGTAGTTTACCTAATAATGTGTTACATAATGTATAAGTTATATACTATATACATGTATACATTATAAAACATCCCATTACCAATAGATATTGTCAATAAATTTAATAATAATGTGATGGTTAATTTTATGTGTCAACTTCACTGGACCACCAGGTGCTCAAATATTTGGTCATTGTTTTAGATGAGATTAACATTTAAATTGGTAGACTGAGTGAAGCAAGGTGTCCTTCTTAATATGGTAGACTTCATTCAAGTAGTTGAAGGTCTGAATAGTAAAAAAAGCTGAATGTCTCCCAAATAAGAGAGAATTCTTCCAGCTCTAATGCTTCCAAACTGGTAAACGAGCTTCTTCTCACCTCGAGACATGAACTGAAATTCAGATCTCAGATCTTCCTGTGTCTCAACCCTGCTGGCCTTCAGACTGGAGCTACATCATTGGCTTTCCTGTATCTCCAGCTTGCCAACTCACTCTGATGATCTTGGGGGCTTATCAGCCTCCATAGTCTCCTGAGCTAATTTCTTGTATTAATCCTCTGCTTCCTTCTTCTCTCCCTCTCTCTGTATTTATAGGTTCAGGTACCTATACATTTATATATGTATGTAAATATACCAAGCACTTTGGTTTCATTCTCTCTCAAGAACCCTGGCAATAATAAATCATTAATATCAATTGGGCACTTACTGTTGCCCAGCCATGTTTTCTATATTGATTAATAAATTATTGGGCCATCCAGGTGGTGATGGTTAAGACAGATAGATCACATGTGGCTGACTGTGTACTTCAAGTCCTGGACCTGGGGTCTTGGAAAATATACGAGGATTTCTAGTACTATATTGAAAAGGAGTGGAGAAAGTGGGCATCCTTGTCTTGTACTAGTTTTTAGTGGAAAAACTTTCAGTTTTTCTCCATTCAGGATGATGATAGCTATGAGTTTTTTCATAGATAGCTTGTATTGTGTTGTGAAATGACCCTTCTATGCCAATTTTGCTGACAGTCTTGATCATGAAGAGATGTTGTATCCTATCAAATGCTTTTTATGCATCAATTAATATGGTCATATGGTTTTTATCTTTCTGTTAATATGCTGTATTACATTTATGGTTTTATGTATGTTGAACCAACCTTGCTTTTACTACAATATAGTGCCCTTCTTTGTCTCTTCGAACAGTTTTTGTTTTAAACCCTATCTTGTCAGAGATTAGTATCGCTACTATAGTTTCTTTTTTTTTTTTTGGTTCCCATTTGCATGGAATAACTTTTCCTAGCCCTTCACTTTTAGTCTATGTGTGTTTTTATCCACGAGATGTGTTTCTTGTAGGCAACAGATAGAGAGTTTCTGTTTTTTAATCCATTCAGCCAGTCTGTGTCTATTGATTGGAGAATTTAATCCATTAACATTCAATGTTATTATCAATATTTCCAGACTTGTCCCGACATTTAAGATGACCATTGCCTTGGTTGCCTTTTATTCCTTTATTTCTGGCTGTTCATTGTTTAGTTTTCCTGGAACAGTACTCTCTTCAGGGTTTCTTGAAGAGCCAGCCTGGTGTTGGCAAATTCTCTCAGGTTTTGTTTGTCTGAGAAGACTGTAATCTTTTTTTCCTATATGAAGGATAATATTTCCATATATAATAATCTTGGTTGGAATTGTTTCTCTCTTAACACTTTTAATATGTCTTCCCATTCTTTCCTTGCTTGCATTGTTTCCATTGAGAGGTCTGGCTTTAGCCTGATGGGATGATCTTTGTAAGTCAATTGTCATTTCTCTCTTGCCAGTTTTAGTATCTTGCCCTTATCTATGGTCTTAGACAATTTGGCTAAGATACACCTTGGGGAAGATCTTCTTGGGTTGATTCTATTTGGGGTCCTTTGTATTTCTTGGGTTTGGATGCTTGAGTGCCTCTCTAGACTTGGGAAATTTTCTTTCAGGATTTCATGGAATAGATTTTCCATGCCCTTATTAGTTTCTTCACCTTCTGGGATACCAATTATTGGGATGTTTGGACATTTAATGGAGTCTAGTATTTCTCATATATTATCCCTTTTTTAATTTTCTCTATCTTTTTTAGTTCTTTTTTATTTATTTATTTTTTTTGGAGAGGTTTTTTCGCTATAGGGTGCGTGCACTCGCCAGACAGACAGAGAGAGACATAGAGACAGAAAGTGAGAAATTACCCCCCAGGGGAGATGGTCATGCTGCAATCCCTTCTCCTCCATTCTCCTCTCGGGATCTTGGGCACACATGCACATGCGCCCGGTGTGAGTTTTAAGCCACCGGGTCCGGGACACGAACCGTGGTCGACTACATGGGAATCCAGCGACATAGCCATTATGCTAACTGCTGGTCCCTTGAGTTTTTTTTTTTTTCTAGGTAAAAGGTTTTATCTTCTACATCAGAGATTTGATCTTCAGCATGGTCTAATTAATTTTTAATACTTTCGAGAGAGTTTTTGAGTTCCTTTATTATAGACTTCATCTCTAATAGTTCCATCTGATTCTTTCTTAGCTATCCATTTGTTCTTCCATATCACGGAAAGACTTCCTAATCTCCTGTAGTTTGTTGTCTCTTTTCTGTTCAAACTCATAGAGTTTTGTCACCATGAATGCTCTAAATTCTTCCTCTGACATTTTAGTAACATCTTCTGCTTCTTCAAGAGATGGAAGGGAGTGACTGTGTTCTTCCAGCCATTTTGGATAACAATTTGGAGATTCCTCAAAGACCTACAAATAAAACTACCATATGATCCAGCAATCCCACTTCTTGGTATCTACCCAAAGAACAAAAGAATTCTTAATTGGAAAAGTGCTTGCACATCCATGTTTATTATGTCATTATTCACAATTGCTAAGACATGGGACCAACTCAAATGCCCATGAACAGATGAATGGATTGAAAAACGGTGTCACATGTACTCTATGGAATACTACTCAGCCATAAAAATCAACAAGACCCTGGCTTTTGACAGAAAGTGGATGAATATAGGAGATTTACTGCTATGTGAAACAAGCCTAGCAATGAAGAAGAGACATTGTATGTCTCCACTTAATATATACCGAGTGTCTGCATTTTATGGCTGAAACTGAATGTCTAAAGGTTATAGAAACTAAGTAAATGGTTGTGAATACCAGATACAGTGTGGGAAAAGGGTGGGTGAAGGAGTGGAGTCTGAGGAAGGACATTAAGGAGAAAAATAGAGAGGCAAGGTATTTATGGGACAAAGAAATTGATTATTATCTATTGAAGATAACTTTCTAGTATGGTGAACTAGACTGGTGAGAAATGTGCACATGTTGGAATACTCACTTTGTAAGCTAAGTAACATGATTTAATATATAAAAGAAATAGAAATAAAAATTTTTTATAAAGATGAGAAAAAAGTATTTTCTACCGTGGTATTGGTAAGCTAGCAAAGGAGCCTGCACTATGGTATTTGTTTCAGCAGTGGAAAAAGCCTGAGTTTTTGTTTGTTTGTTAGATTTTTCTTTTTTGCCATAGGAAGGGTACGTGCACTTGTCAAAGAAAGATAGAGAGAGAGGGAAATTGAGAAATCATCCTCCAGAGTAGATGGCTATGCCACAATCCCTGCTCATTCAAGGACTGGGATATTCTGACCTGTTTTATTTTACTTATTTAGTCTGTTGGTTGTCCTATCTACTTCCATGATTAATCCATACCACTTTGGAAACATTCTTGTAATATTTTTCTGTATTTTTCCTTGTGACATTGTTAGCTGTAAAATATGAAAACTTGTAAACACATAAATATTTTTCTACTTTCAGCACTTCTGGTATTTTCATTAAAATAGCTGTAGAAAGTATGCCGTTTTGCTTGTTAATTCCTTTCATGTTTCTAGAAATTGGGCTACTATGGAGCCTGCTGACACCTATAAAAATAATTGAAGCTACTCCTTCAGGTGCATGTGCAAGACACAGTATCGGTAAGCCTGGGAAGCCTTTTCATACAAATCCTGGATGATAATTTATGTGATGCTTGATTTTGATATGAACTTTGTAATCTAAAAGAATAGTAGCATGTATTTACATAACTACACATTTTTAAAGTTTATTTCCTCCATGAATGAGAGAGACAGTACTCCCAACAGAGTCCTGATCTAATGATCCACCTCCAACCTTCAGTTGGCCCAGAACATGGGGACACAGGTGCCAGGCACACTCAGGGGGATCTCCAGACTTGAACCTGGAACCTTCCCATGTGGCATTGCCTCATAGTGCATCATAGTTTACTGCTGTGCCACCAGCTGACTTCCCATAACTACATTTTAATAACTTGAAAGGGATGTGTTCAGTCAAGTTGACTATTTGATACTTTACAGATTCTCAAGAATCTGACAAAGTATGATCTAACTTCCATGACTGGCATATCTTCATTTTATCAATGTGGCCTATAACAAGTAATGTTACAGAAATAATGTTGAATCCTTTCACATGGGAAGGTAGTATAAAGTGTACTAAGACTTTATAATGTATTTAGCTCTCTGAGAACAAACTACATTGCATTCTTGAAACATGAAAGTCACCTTCAACATTCAACTCCCATATGCATATTCAAGGATTCATAAAGAAAGGAGAGTACAGCTGTAGTCAGGATCCCAAATACATAATGAAAATAAGAAAAATTGTAAAACTTTCAGAAAAAAAAGGAGTTTTCTATGCAAGAGTTATCAGAAGTCTTCAAGAAATAGATGGAACTTTAAGTGGCCTTGAAACATGAAATATGACTGAGAAACATATTTCATTACTTGGTATAAATTAAATAACAAAGAAACTCACCTTCCTCCAATCTGCAGCTAGAAATGGGAAACAAAATGTAATACTAATAAGAAAGATCTGAATTTGGACACTTCACCTCACTCACAACAATATTGGCTCTTAAGCGTAGAGCCTCGGGACAAGATGAGTGACAAGGAACTGCAGATGTTCTGTTTGGGAAACAGACCTTCTTAAAGTTTCTTCTCACTTTATACTTTGCCACAACTAGAGAATGTAAGCCTACATGGATCCATTCCCCTGAGAAGCAAGAAGATATAAGGACTGAATACCAATACAGGTAGTGTGATGATTAAAAGAGTAAGAAAGCCAAGTAGAGGGCTGGCCTAGTGATTAAAGCAGTTGATTCTCACATGGCCAATGTGTAGTTCAAGTTTCAGCCCCAGTGGCTTCACACACACAGCTGGTGCATGTGTGTGCTTGCCTCCAAACCCTTACAGGGTGAAGAAATGGGGATTGCAGTGTGACCATGCCCCCTTAGGGAGGGGGTCCTTTCTTCCTCTCTATCTCTGTCTCTCTATCTCTTCTCTGGCAAGGCCATGTGCCCTCTGACAAAATGAAAAGGAAAAAAGAAAACCACAGAGAAACCCTGAAGTAGCAAATTATGTTTTCATAAAATGAAGAGAATTTTGAGGGTTAATTATTACATCCAATCTCAGAAATAAAACAAGAATTATTTTAAAGCAGTAATTTTTTTTTAATTTGCCCAGAGGGCATGTATGCTCACTACAGAGAGACATGAGAGAAAGAGAAGGAGAGAAAATGAGAAGATAGCACTCATAAGGGATAGTCATACAGCTATCTCTTCTCCTCTAGTCCTCCTTTCAGGATTTTAGGCATGCATGAGCATGGGCCCAGTGTATTTTTTCAAGCCACCAGGTCCAGGACTCAAACCACAGTCAGCCATGTGGGATCTAACTGCCTTAGCCACCACAACATCAGTTAGCTCCTAAGCAGTAATTTTTAACATTAATGACTAAGAAAAAAAATACACACACACATATATATCTATATATCTATCTATATATATATAGATATATAGATATATATATACAGAGAGGGGGGGGGCATCTTTTTTTTTTTTCTAGAATTGATTCCAAAACAGTATCGCTATTCATTGTAGACTGGTGCATGGTTATAATTTGTCAGTTTAACATTTTTGTTCTATTTCTAAAAATTGTAAATGAGAATAAATGTGGGTTCTAACACTATTCTCAATTAACCATGGTTATATTCATTCATTTGGACCACGAAGTTATACAGATATCGCCGTGTACCTATTGACAATTTATCTAGATTGCAGACATGGTTTGTGGAAAGACAGAAAAACAATTATATTTTTGGTTGATAAATCCAGAGGAAATATCAGTTGTCCTTAATAAATGCAACAACACTGATGCTATGGCTGAATGTCCAGGGTGTTAATGTAAGCAGACAGGTGATTACCTAAGGCTCTCATGGCCAATGGGAGGACTATGGGAAATACATTTGGAGGCGAGATGTACCTGACTAAATAGGATCCTGTGGCGAGCATATACAAACTCTAGCATAATTATAGAGAATAGTTTGAGTGGGAACTATGGAATAACGAGCACTTTTATTTTCAATATTTGGCTGTCTTTAGACCTAACTTTCTCTGACTTCAAATGTCTAAAAGGATGTACAAAAATGTTTAACCTATATTAAACACAGTAACTCTACAAATACTTGATAGTTTGAACTAAATTATGAATTTCACATATGCTTTGTAACTCCACAGAAACAGCTTTGCTCCTGAAACAAATGCTTTGTGGCTCTGAATCCCAAATTGTATCTGGTTTTATTTTAAATCTCATCTCAGTTTTTAAAGCACTTTTATCATGTTTGAAGTACAATAAATAATGAAATTTGCAAAAAGAGTATTCTCAAGTGTAACTGCTAACCAATCGTCAAGGACAGTACATAACGTTTCTTAAAAATGGCATGACAGCACACTTCATCCTAAATTTGGTTACTCCCAGGGGGTCTAAGGAAACATTTTCAAAAGATACAGCTCAATAATTAAGTAGCCTCAAGTAACTGAACAATTAAGTCATGATTTAACCCATTAAAATTACTGTCCTCGGGACAAGCAGATGGCATAGTGGTTACTTCACTAGACTCCCGCAGAGTCAACCGTAGTCTTAGTCCCAGGCCCAGCGGCTTGAAACTCATGCCTGGGGAGCATCAGATGGTGTAATGGTTATGTTGTTGTACTCCTATTGGGTCGACTGTGGTTCAAGTCCCAGATCCAGTAGCTTAAAACTCACTCCAGGCATGTGTGCATGCCTGCCCAAAATCTTGAGAGGAGATAGGAGAAGAAGGGATTACAGCGTGGCCATCCCCCAGAGGGGTGATTTTTTTGCTTTCAGTCTCTCTGTCTCTCTCTCTCTGTGTCTCCAATGAGTGCATGCACCTATAGCAAAAATCTCTCTAAAAAAAAAAAAAAAAAAAAAACCCAAAAACTCACTCCAGATTCATATGTATGTGTACCCAAAATCCCGAGAGGAGAATGGAGAAGAAGGGATTGGTATGGCCATTCCCTCCCACGGGGTGATTTCATGCTTTCTGTCTCTGTCTCTCCAGTGAGTAACTCCAGACTCATATGCGTGTGTGCCCAAAATCCCAAGAGGAGAATAGAGAAGAAGGGACTGTGGTATGGCCATCTCCCCTAGGGGGTGATTTCATGCTTTCTGTCAGTCTCTCCAGTGAGTGCATGCACCCTACAGCAAAAATCTCTCTCTCTAAAAAAAAAAAAAAAAAAAAAAAAAAATCACTGTCCTTATTTATTATAAGATGTACTGTGTAACTTTCCTACCTACATGAAAGTCATCAAGATGCATGAGTCAAGAGACCAGCAGATGGCATGATAGTTACATCACTGAACTCCCACATAGTCAACTGTGGTTCAAGTCCTGGATCTGGTGGCTTAAAGCAAGCCAGGCACTTATACATGTGTGCCCAAAATCCTAAAATGAGAATGAAGGAGAAGAGATTGTGGTGTAGCCATCCCCTCTGGGAGGTAGGAGGGGAGTGGTTTCTAAGTTTCTGTCTCTCTGGTAAGCACATGCGCCCTATAACAAAAACTTTTCTTTAAAAAAACCAAAAGAGTGCTTTGTGTTGGGCCTCTGGGTTCAGCCTCAGGACTATTAAGCTCCTCAACCCCAGTCAAGACTCTTCGGCAGACCCCAGTGCTAGTCAGGCACACAGATGTCTCCCTTTTGTTCTTCTCTGTCCCTTTTAACTTCTTTTTTTCTCTTTTAAAAATAATAAATCCACCCTGTTTGTGCCTTTCTCTTGTTAATTTATCTCTTCTTTCTTGACCTAGGGCAGAAAGCCTCCAGAGTTCTCCACCTCTGCCTGTGTTGTGCACAACCTGGTTTTCCATTTTTAATGCAATTTCATTTTCTGCAACGTGATTTCTAATTTTTTCCTCTTTTTTTTGTAGTACTTTCCTTCTTTTTTCTTTCTCTATTTCCTACTCTTTTTCTTTTACCTTACTCTCCTGTTTTACTATTCAGCCCTTACCCACTGCTTAGTGATGACTAGGTGCATAGTACCTAAACATCTGAACATTATGAATTTTAGAGAAGTCTTTGTACCTCACTGTAGTGGTTGCAAAAATAGTGAAATTTCCCTTCATAAATCTGATTGCAAAACTCTTCCTGTTTTTCCTACACTGGAGAACATGGTAGAAGGGAGATAATAGCACCGAATTATTTCACATTAAGGAAAACACACGAGCTCACAGTCACAGAATCCTTCTCCAACAAATTAGGCAGAAGTGAATATATTACCAAATGATTAAAAATCAGAGAAGAGCCTCAATGATGAGAGAATTAAGTAATACATCTTCAGCAAGAAAACACTGTAACTTGTCTCCAAGTAGGGAAATATTAGAAGATATTACCGAAATGTCAGATATTATATGAGATGCAAGAGAAAAAAGACATTGAGCTCCAAGAGATGAGGAAGTCCTTCCATAATATAAAAGAATTAGACACCATAAAAAAGAATCAAATGGAACTGTTAGATATGAAGGCTACAATACCGGAAATTAAAATCTCCCTCAAAAGCATTAAAAAAAGGTTAGACCATGCAGAAGATCAAAGTTTGGATATGAAAGACAAAACTTCTGACCTAGAAAAAAAAGATTAAAAAAATTGAGAAAACAGCCAAGAAAACTTATGATAATATACGAGAAATATTAGATATCATGAAATGCGCAAATATCCAAATAATGGGGAGCCCAGAAGGTGAAGAAACTAATAAGAGCATGGATAATCTATTCCACGAAATCCTGGAAGAAAATTTTCCAAGTCTAGAGAGGCATTCAAACATCCAGATCTAATAAATACAAAGAACCCCAAGTAGGCTATCCTATTAGACTAACACCAGATCTCTCATCAGATACAATGCAAGCAAGGAAAGAATGGGAAAATATATTCAAAGTGCTAAATGAAAAACAATTTTAACCAAGAATACTTTACCAAGCAAGATTATTCTTTATATGAGAAAAGAAAATAAAAACATTCCTGTATAAACAAAACCTGATAGAATTTACCAACTCCAGACCAGCTCATCAAGAAATTCTGAAAGGAGTACTATACCAAGAAAACTAATAAGAGACAGGCAGCGATAAGAGAACAAAAAACAACCAAGAATATGGCCACCCTAGTGTTAGGGAAAAGCCTAGAAATATTAATAGTAACATTGAATGTTAATGGATTAAATTATCCAATCAAGAGACAAAGACTGGTGGAATGGGTTAAAAAAAATCAGAAACCCTCCATCTGCTGCCTACAAGAAACCCATCTCATAAAGACATACATAGACTAAAAGTGAAGGGCTGGAAAAAGGCATTCCATGCATATGGAAACCAGAAAAGAGTGAGAGTTGCTATAATGATTTTGGACAAAATAGACTTTAAGACAAAAACAATAAGAAGAGACAAAGAAGGGCATTATATGGTGGTAAAAGAGCCTATTCACCAAGAATATATAATGCTTATAAAGATCTATGCACCAAACTCAGGAGCACCCAAATATGCAAAGGAAAGACTGTGAAATCTAAAAGGAGAGATAGACTGTAACACTATAATTGCTGGAGATCTCAACACCCTATTATCTCCTTTAGACAGGTCAATGAGACAAATATAAGCAAAGAGATCCAGGACCTAAATGATACCATAAATCAGATGGACTTGATAGACATGTATAGAACTTTCCACCCCACAAATACAAAATGCACATTTTCCCCAGACCCACATGGTACTTTCTCAAAGACTGACCACATGATAAAGCAAGAAACCAGCCTTTACAGATTCAAAGGCATAGAACCTATATCCAGCAACTTCTCTGACCATGATGGAATAAAACTTGATATTAATCTCAGGAAAAATTCTCAAAAATACACAAATACATGGAAACTAAATAACGTACTTCTGAATGACTTTATGACGATTGAAGAGATTAAGACTGAAATCAAAAAATTTATGGAAACAAATGATAATGAGTACACAAGATTTCATAATTTGTGAGACACAGCAAAAGCAGTCATAAGAGGGAAATTTATAGCAATTAGTGCTCATAAGAAAAAGATGGAAAGGTGGGGGGAACAAAAACTTATCATCATGCCTCAGGGAAATGGATAAACAAAAATGAAAAACTTCAAAAAAATGTCAGGAGAAAAGAAATAAAGATTTGAGCAGAAATAAATGAAATAGAAAGTGAGTGAGTTATACAGAAAATAACAAAAGCAAAAGCTGGTTCTTTGAAAAGATAAACAAGATTTATACACCATTAGCTAGACTAATGAAGAAGAAGAGAGAAAGAAACCAGATAAGTCAAATTTTCAATAAATCAGGCAACATTACAACAGACATAACAGAAATACAAAACATCATTAGAGGATACATTGAGTGACTATACCCTAACAAACAAGAAAACCTAGATGAGATGGACAAATTCCTGGAGATGTATAATCTACCAATATTGACTCAAGAGGACATTGAAAGCCTGAATAGACCTATAACAAGCAATGAGATTCAATCAGTAATAAATAACCTCTCAACAAAGAAAAGCCCAGGTCTCGATGGCTTCACTGCTATATTTTATAAAACTTTTAAAGAAGAGGTAACCCCTATCCTACTCACACTGTTTCTAGAGATACAAAAGGAAGGAACCCTTACAAATTCATTCTATGAAGCCTCCATTACTCTCATTCTTAATGCGGATAATGATACAACAGAAAAGGAAATCTACAGGGACCAGCAGTTAGCTTAGTGGCTATGTCGCTGGACTCCCATGTAGTCGACTGTCAGAGTCTGACCCAGGGATTGGGTCTGGCTGAATCATGATCAGGGGGTTGCTGGTGAGGAAGAGAAAGAGGACGAGAAAGAGAAAGTCCTCCATCTTGCCAGGACCAGGGAATTGGAAAGAATGAGACAAAGACATAGAGTAGAAATGGACACAGGCAGCCTGAGCCTAGGTAGCCCAAGCAACTTGTGCCACTGCTTGAGCTGCTTGAGCCCCTTGAGCCACTTGAGCTACCCAGACAAACTGGGCCTCTTTATTTATAGTACAAGGAGACATTACCCATGTATGTTTCATGACACTTCATAGATTGGTTGCCAGGTTACAGACAATAAGAAGCAGTTAACAAATCTATAAGGGTTTAGTAACACTGGGCCAGGTGTATCCCTTGGTGATAATCCCATCAAGAGAAAGTCTCATCTTCTTTTCTAATGCAGAGAAACCTAACTGTTAGGTGAAGGGAAGAACCTAAAGAGCTTCTCCATAAGGAGTGCACCACCACACCCAGAGAAGACTAAAGAACCTTTCAGATGCAGAGCAGGGATTGGACTTTACTAGTTGGGGTCAAGATGTTTCTTGAAGTCCATCAGATGTGTCTGTTGGAACGTCCCTAGCAATTTCTACCCTTGCTCTGCAGCCAAGGTCAAAGAAAGACAAGTTACAAGGTTCTGCCAAATCCCAAAAGAACAGGTGGGGTTTGCTCAGAGTATGTCCCCACACCTCAGATTCTCTCTCTTAAACGTGTCCCCACAGTCGACCGCAGTTCGTGTCCCGGACCCAGTGGCTTAAAAACTCAAGCCGGACGCATGTGCGTGCATGCCCAGGATCCCGAGAGGAGAATGGAGGAGAAGGGATTGCGGCGTGGCCATCCCTCCTGGGGGGTGATTTCTTGCTTTCTGTCTCTATGTCTCTCTCTGTCTGTCTGGTGAGCGCACATGCCCTATCGCAAAAAACTCTCAAAAAATAAAAAATCTAAAGCATTTCTATATACCACCAACAAGCAGACAGAGACAGAACTGAAGAAATTAATCCCATTTACGATAACCACAAGAAGTATAAGATACTTAGGAAAAAAGAAAAAACTAACCAAGGATATCAAAGACCTTTATAAGGAAAACTACAAAAACCTTGAAAAAAAAATGGAAGGAAATCCCATGCTTCTGGATTGGAAGAATTAATATAATCAAAATGGCAAATCTACTCAAATTAATCTACATATTTAATGCAATCCCTATAAAATTACAAGAGACATTCTTCACAGATCTAGAAAAGGCAATCATGGAATTTGTCTTGAATCATAAAAGACCACGTATTGGCAAAGCCATTCTGTGCAAGAAGAGTGGAGTAGCAAGCATCTCACTTCCTGACCTCAAAATATATTACAAAGCTGGGATAATCAAAACAGCATGGTATTGGCACAAAAACAGACATGAGGACCAAGGAAACAGAGTAGAGATCCCAGAAATAAACCACAAAACATACAGCCAACTGGTCTTTGACAAAGGGTACCAGTCAATCCAGTGGGAAAAGAAAAACCTCTTTAGCAAATGGTACTGGAAAAACTGGGTATCTACCTGCAGAAAGATGAATCTGAACCCCTATCTGTCACCATGAACAAAAATCAACTCAAAGTGGATCAAGGCCTAAAACTAAGACCTCAAACTATAAAATTACTGGTGGAAAACACTGGGTAAACTCTGGAAGACATTGCAGTAGGCAAAGACTTCTTAAGCAAGACCCCAAAAGCACAGGCAATAATCCCCAAAGCAGACAAGTAGGATTATATCAGATTAAGAAGTTTCTGCACAGCAAAGGACACCATATTTAGTGTGAATTGACAACTCTCGGAATGGGAGAGATTTTTTTTTTTTGGAGAAGTTTTTTTCCCATAGGACATGTGCATGTGCCAGAAAGACAGAAAGAGACAGAGATATAGAAAGCAAGAAATCACTCCCCAGGGGGGATGGCCATGCCACAGTCCCTTCTCCTCCATTCTCCTCTCAGGATCTTGAGCACTCATGCACACATGCCCGGTGTGAGTTTAAGCCAACGGGTACGGGACTCAAACCATGGTCGACTACATGGGAATCCAGCAACATAGTCATTACACCAACTGCTGGTCCCAGGAGAGAATTTTTGTTAACTGTGCCTCAGATAAGGGACTGACAACCAGAATACACAAGGAACTCAAGCAGCTTACCCAGAAGAAAAACATTAACCCTATTAAAATATGAGAAAATAAGCTGAGTAAACAACTCTCTAAGGAAGACATACAAAGAGCCAAAAAATATATGAAGAAATGTTCAACATCCTTCATCATAAGGGAGATGCAGATCAAAACCATAATGAGATACCACCTAACCCCAGTCAGAATGGCAAAGACTAAAAAAAAAACAACTGGTAAGTGCTGGAGGGGATGTGGTGAAAGGGGAACACTCCTACACTGTTGATGGGAATGTAAATTGGTCCAGCCACTGTGAAGAACAATATGGAAGTTCCTCAAAGACCGTCAAATAGAACTACCATATGATCTAGCAATTCCACTTCTGGGTATCTACCCAAAGGACAGAAGAATGCTCAGTCAGAAAAGCAATTTCACATCTATATTCATTGCAGCCTTACTCACAATTGCTAAGACATGGAACCAACCCTAATGTCCACAAACAGATGAATGGATTGAAAAAGTGTGGCACATATACTTCATGGAATACTACTAAGCCGTAAGAAACAAAAAGTCCCCAGAATTTGATAGAAAGTGGACAAATATGGAAGATTTGTTGCTGAGTGAAGCAAGTCAGGCTGAGAAACATTGTATGTCTCCACCTAACATATACTGACTGCATTCTATGGTAGAGACCGAAAGACTGGAGGACATAAAAGTAGTAAAAATTGTAATGGACACTAGAAAGTGGAAAGAGTGTGGGAGGGGAAGAGCATAGGAAAGGAAATTTGGGGAAAAAAATAGAGAGGTAAGACATTTGTGGGACACAGATATGGTTTATTATTTGTTGATGAGGACATGCATAGTATTCTCAACTGGGCTGGATTGAGATGTATATCATGCTGGGTAAAGTCTCTTTACAATCTAAATGTTATATAGCGATTAAATGTATAAATAATTTAAAAAGGACGCATAAATCAGGTGTAAAGAAGCAGTCTTCTATAAGGTATAGTATCTCAGATCAGTAGTCCAATTCCCCTAAATTCAACACTTATTCTAATAAAATGAATCAAATACACTGACATCTTCATTTTTTAAAATCCCATAACTAAATATTAATAAGCACATTTGATAAATTATAAGGTGGCTAAAGAGTTGTCCCAAGGCCAATCAAGCTATAGGTATTTTTATCGGTTGTCACTTGTGTAGTCTGCACATGTTGCACATTAGAGAGTGTTTCATGGTTATTATGTTAGCCCTTCATGTTCTGAAAATTCTTAAGATAACTGGCATTCTAGAACCTGCGGCACAAACACAGCATTAACAGAGAAATGGGACTCAATGTCAAAGGAACCAGCAGTAAAATTGAATTTATGCTGAACCCAGGAGCAGCTTCTACAAGGCTTACAGATTGCTTCTGTCCAAGTCCAGTTTTGGTCCTAAAGTCTGCGTGGGGAATTAAGGAGATCTAATTGTTGTAGAGATATGTTCAGAAGGAATGAGACATTTGCAGGACCCAGCACTGTCAGTTCTATCCACTCTCAGCAGATCCCAACATCACCTTTACCCTGATCTGCCTCATTATGCCCATCTACTGATGGGTGAGAGCAGCAAGGGAGGACAGGCATACAACAGAAACAAAATTATTATTATGTAAACAAAACATTCATAGTCTTATCTTTCTTTTTGGCTCCTATTAGGAAAACTAGCATTGTCTATTTGGCATTTGTCTTAACTCTTGTCTTGACTATTCCTAATGACCCCTGATGTAAAGGACTGTGCCTGCTAAAATGTAAATACCAAAGAGATTCCCTGACTTTTAAGAAATTCTGCATTTTCATCACAATTATTTCATCTATATAATATTTCATTCTAAAATAGAGGAATGAACAGTACCACTCCCCAACTGTTCATATCTGTGTAACCACCAGCTCAAACTTATTACACAATGTCCTTCAAGAGCTGAGTTTTCCAATATAGGATTATTGATCCAATGACCGAAAGTTTTCCAAAGTGCTTAAATACTTCTGAGGAACAGCTTGTTAAACCAGAAGTAGAAGACCTTCATTTTGAATCACTGTGACTTACAAACATACATATTTTGTGTTCATAGTACATTACCGGAAAGTACCAAGCTACACTTCACAAAGATCATCATTATAAATAAAGTCTCTAATCGATTCTTGCTAATGCACCATAATTAGGAGCAAATGACACTGTCACCAGCACAACAGAATAACAGAGGACAATGGTTCATATTCAACAGCCCTTAAACCAATTATAAAGAACTAAGTAGGGTGGGGTGAGGCTCAGTATTAGGAGGTTTGTTTTTCTCTGGACAGATGGTTTCCTCATCATTATTTGTGGTGCCAACCAATGAAAACTTGTGTGGCTGGGAGGCAGAAATCACTTTCTCTCTACACAATACTCTCTTCTGCAATTCCATTCCTTTTAGGGGCCTCTCCTAGCAAGCTGTGAGCCTTTCTTCTTCTGGCTATGATGCATCATACAGTTGATAACTAATTGCAGCTGCCTCATAGTCAATTTTATATTTTTAATGATCAAAACAAATTCATACTCATGTAAGTGTGCCTTTTCCTTGGTGGAAACTAAAATCAGTAACATACAGTTATTCATACCAGTCAGAGCCATCATTAAATCTTTATTCAGTCTGCTCCAAACTCAATAACCAAAATGAATTCAATGCTTCTCAGTTAACCTTCGAAGCATTTTGTTTTTGTTATTGTTTTCTGGTTTCCTCTGGATCCTATCCAATATTTCTACATTCTAGATCAATAATAGGATTAAAATGAATCTTCTTATAATTGTAGTTAAGACCAGACTCTATGATCTACACTGGGGAAAAATCACTTCATATTTCCAAAGCCTGCCATTAGAGCCTGATTGAAATTGTGGACATGAGTTATTGATTCTGTTAGCTTGTACTCTAGGCCTATTTAAACCATATTCATATAGAACCTAACTGAAAGAATCAAACTAGCTCTTATTCACTTTCTACTTTCTGTCCTAAATGGTTTTTTTATTTTCTTATTTCTTCCTGAGTGAAATATACTGAACACTCCAACTAAGATAACAAGCTTAATAAGTTACACAATTAGTAAGGATATTACACTTTAATTATTTTCTATAAGCTCATAATCTAAATCGGTATTTACATTAAAGAATATATATATATGTCCTCATTTACATACATATATACATATGTGTGTAATATATAAAATATTATTATATAAAAATATAATGTATATAAAATATGATAAAAAAGAATAACAGTCATAGAATCATGAAGTCTTAGAGATGGATGGATATGTTGTTATATTTATTCCTTCATAATCACTAGCCTATTTGCCATATTTTTTAGAAATGGGAGGTAGGAAAATAGTAAATTCTGAGATTCTAGGGCATGTAATCTAGCCTACCCCCAAGAAAGAAAGACTTTGTATGTCCCCACTCAATGTATACCAAATGTCTACTCTATAGTGGAAACTGAAAGTTTGAAAGGCAGGGAGGGCAACTGTAGATACTGGAGATATTAAAGATAGTACTAATACATGGTAGGTCATAGAGGGAGGGAGGAGAACAGAGGGATAATATAACATGTTTAATTGACACTAAAATGAAGTTATTTGCTGATGATAATGTATACGGTAATGTCTTTGTCTTGACTGATATACACCATATCAGTGCTGGAAAATGCAATGTTGTACACTGTAAAGATATACAGTGATTAAACATAAATTTAAAAAATAAAGAAAGAAGAAATGTGAATTCTAATAAGCTTGACACGGATACTACAATAAGAAAATAACTAAAAATACAGTAAAAAAATTACCCAGATATGCATCAAAGATATTCATCACAGGTTAGCCATAATGGCACAAGTGATGAAGTGCCATCATGCTGAAACCAAAAGGAAAGTCTCGAGTTCATGTCCTGCAATCTCCCTGTACAGCATGATCCTGGCTGGCCCAAGCTGGGGCTGGGCCATGGTATAAGGACTCTGCTGGGGATTTTTCTTCCTCTCTCCTTTCTCTATCTCATGGAAGAAATAAATAAACTTAAAAAAAGATATTTATCGCAAAGTAAAAAAATTATAAATTCACTAAAATTCCCAATGGCAATCAGTCACTTTTTAAAACTTAACAGTTAACAGGTGACACAGGTTTCATCCACAGTAACAAGTCATGTTGACAGCAGGTACACTTGGTACAATGCATTGAAAATGCCTCTATACCTGTTTGATCTTCTTCCAAACCCATAACTTCAGTCTAATCATGAGAAAAGCATCATACAAATTCCAGGGAAAGGTTTTCTTCATAATACTAGACCAGTACTCTTCAAAACTGTCAAGGTCATAAAGAAAGAAAGAAAGAAAGAAAGAAAGAAAGAAAGAAAGAAAGAAAGAAAGAAAGAAAGAAAGAAAGAAAGAAGGAAGGAAGGAAGGAAGGAAGGAAGGAAGGAAGGAAGGAAGGAAGGAAGGACGGACGGACAGTCTATAAAACTGCCAAAGCTGGGGGACCAGCAGTTAGTGTAATGGCTATGTCGCTGGACTCCCACGTAGTCGACTGCGGTTCGAGTCCCGGACCCGGCGGCTTAAACTCACGCCGGGCGCGTGTGCGTGCGTGCCCAAGATCCCGAGAGGAGAATGGAGGAGAAGGGATTGCGGCGTGGCCATCCCCCCTGGGGGGTGATTTCCTGCTTTCTATCTCTCTGTCTCTCTCTGTCTGTCTGGCGAGCGCACGCGCCCTATAGCAAAAACCTCTCCAAAAAAAAAAAAAAAAAAAAAAAAAAAAAAAAAAAAACTGCCAAAGCTAAGAGTTGCCTAAGGAGACATAATGATGTAATGTAATGGGATATCCTGGATTGGATCCTCAAATAGAGAAAGGTCGTTTGGGAACACAATAAATAAATAGAAAATTTGAAAATAGTGTGTGATATAGTTAATTGGTTCATTAGCTATAATACATACCATGATAATGCAAGAGGTTAATAAGATAAACTGGGTCTGGGGTATAGCAGAAATCTCAATACTGTCTTCAGAACTTTTCTCTAAATCCAGAACTCTTATCAAATAAAAAAAAATTAAAAATCTGTCTCTGTCTTTTTCTCTTTCTCTCTCTCTCTCACACACACAAACACACACACACACATACACACACACACACACACAGTGACCCCATACACACAGACGCAGTGCACTTCACCACTGCTGGAGATTAATGCTGACACCTCTCCTCAACCACAGGTCTTAAAACAAGATGCTTTAATCATCTTTGCATCTCCTGTAATGCTTAGACTGTTCCTATTACATGACAGCTACAGGATGAAGTCCATGAAATTGAAAGAGAGGATGATCCAATGTTCAGAGTCCAGCTGACTGCACAGAAGAAAAATAGAAGTTTCTATTAAGATGCCCTTTTCCCATTATTGTAGAATTTAATCTTGGTTTGAAAGAAAGATTCCTAATGATGGATTAAAACTGAAAAATAAAAAAAAAAAAGTGAACAAAAGGGTAGTAGCCACAACACTAAAAACAGCAACACACAAGTGTCTCATGGAACCGGTATCTTAATTTCCAAAAATTACGTTAAACTCTTTTGCTTGGTGCTTGAAAGTCAAAACAAAAAGAACATATTAGGGACCAGCACTTGGTGTAATGGCTATGTCACTGGACTCCCATGTAGTCACCGCGGTTCAAGTCCCAGACCTGGTGGCTTAAACTCACAGTGAGCATGTGTGCATGCATGCCCAAGATCCTGAGAGGAGAATGGAGGTGAGGGGATTGTGGCATGGTCATCCCCCCTGGGGGGGTGAATTCTCAATTTCTGTCTCTCCGTCTCTGTCTCACATGCGCCCTATAGCAAAAACCTCTCCAAAAAAAAAAAAAATAACATATTAAAGAAGACAACATATGTATCTATATTTTGAAGGTTGTCCTGAGAATCACTTAAGAAAAACATACAAATGCCCTTTGAAAAATCACTCCACAAATAACATTTCTTAAATTTCCTCAGGTAAACCACCTGAAAGTCATAGTGTTCCTTAGAGACCATATGAATACTGACATATTGAACTGTATTAGAGAAAGCATGGTAGAAAATATAACATTGTAATGCAGAATACGATCACAACCAGCAGCACATCTCTCTTTCTCTCTCTCTCTCTCTCTCTCTCTCTCACACACACACACACACACACACACACACACACTTATTATACAAAGCTCAACTATCAATAATTTCTATTATTATTCATTTTATTGCCTGTTCCCTATATCTACTTGTTAATTGTCTATCTTTTCCACTAAACTATTAGTAAGTACATATGTCTTGTTAATTCTTGTATATTCAGAATGTAATTGAGTTTGGCACATAAAACACATTCATTTATTCACCAAATATTTCTGGAGCACCTATTGGAAGTCTTGAAATAAGTAAAAGATAAAGATTCCTTTTATTACAGTACCTACACTTTAATTCTACTGGGTTAATGTTATAAAATGTATAGAGGAATGGAAGCTGGAAAGGGAAACAGGTCACAATACTAAAGAGGATGGTTGCATTGAGAAGGTGAGGTTTGAACAAGAACTTGAAAAATCCAGTGATTTTTAGCCAAGCAGATATTTGGAAGGAAATTATTTCAGGAAATAAATAGGTCAGTGGCCCTAGGTGCCAGCTTACTCGGCGTGTTCAGAGTGGCCAAAAGACCAAAGGGGCTAGAGCAGTATAAATGAAAGGAAGAGGGGTAGGCAAAACCTGAGACATCCAGACCATGTTGGACCTTGGAGGCCACTATAAAGACATGCACTTGGGGCCAGCAAGTGATGTGCTGTTCAAGACACTGGACTCCCACATGGTTGACCCCAGTTCAAATCCCAACCTGGAGGCTTGTTTTCTCACTTTCCATCTCTCTCTCTGTCTCTCTCAGGTAAATGCACATGCCCTACCCTATAGCATGTTAAAAAAATAATAATAATAATAAATAAAATTTTAAAATAAATATTAAAAATTTGGGAACCAGCAGTTAGCATAATGGCTATGTCGCTGGACTCCCATGTAGTCGACCGTGGATCGCATCCCAGACCCAGTGGCTTAAAACTCACGCCAGGCGCGTGTGCGTGCGTGCCCAAGATCCTGAGAGGAGAATGAAGGAGAAGGGACTGCGGTGTGACCATCCCCCCGGGGGGTGATTTCTCGCTTTCTGTCTCTATGTCTCTCTCTGTCTGCCTGGCGAGCGCATGCGCCCTATAGCAAAAAAACCTCTCCAAAAAATAAATAAATAAATAAATAAAATATTAAAAATAAAAGACTTGCACTTTCCTCTGTAATGAAATAGGGAGCCACTACAGAATTCTGAGCAAGAGTCACATCACTTGACCCGCATTTTCAAAGGCACACTCTAGCCTCTATGTGAATAGACAATGTGATAGCAAAGGCAAAAATGAAGATACCTCTTAAGAGGTGGTTGCCAAAAATCTTTGGTTTTTTAGCCAATGATCATAAATGTGGCCATAATGAAAATTAGTTAGATGCTAAATATTACAAAGTAGAGCCAACTGGATTATATGATGGACTCAACAAATAGCTTAAATGGGTAATATTGGCCAATATTTATTAGTTGGTACCATCACTGAGTGCCAAATGATTAATAACCATTGATGTGCAAAAAAGCTTAATATAAAACAGAAACAATATCTGCTACATTAACATTATTATGTTTTACCTTTCTATTGTATCAATATATACTAATTGTTGGATTTCAGCCTTATAATGTTGGTGTCCAGTTTGTATATTTCCAGAGATTTTAGGGCACAGACTTTCAGAACCACAGAGCTACACAAATGTGAGAATGATGATGTTGATTTTGAAATTGCTTCATCACAGATTCTGTGAGGAGGCATCTCACTAGTCAAAAACAAGCAAACAAACAAACAAAAACTCATTATTGTCTAATTTGAACTTGACATTGGAAAGTACATCTGGAACCACACAAGTAGAAGGGCTCCCAGTGCTGAGCCTTGAATCTGGCTGTGCTTACCAATCGATACCGTGTCGGGAGCTTATTATTTTGATAAAGATTAGCAAAGCAACAGTAAAATTAAAGTGCTCCATAATCTCAGCACCCACTATTAACTTCTGAAATATTATTGCATGTTAGCTTTTACTGTTACTTTACAAAAGCACTTACTAAAAAGACAGGGAAGACAAAATCTGCTGATGGTAGTGAAGGGAAGAACTACTGCCTCATTGCAGATTGCAGATTGCAGTATCCTTTTTCCCTAAGCAACAGGGGTCACAGAGATCTTGTGAATTGCCTTTTTGCTGAACTTGGCAAGAAACTTTTAGATAACATTCTGGAAGATATGGAGCAGAACATGTCACTGGAATAATAAAGAAATAAGGGAGAGATGCCTCTTGTTTTTTTTTTTTTCATTCTTTTTGTCTTACATCTTTCTTCTCTCTGCTTCCAGTGCTCTCCTCTCCCTCCCCCCACTCCCCCACCACAGGGCTCCATGCCTGCACATAGAAAATGGATTGATATTCAAGATTTAGTCCATTATTGTGTTGCTAAACAGAAATACCTGAAACTGGGTCATTTATAAAGGTTTATTTGACTCACAAGTCTAGTAGCCCAAGATCATCATAGAGCTACCATCTGGCTGACCTCTTATCCTATAACGTAGCTGACAGAAAGAAGAAAGGTAGGTGTTTGCAAAGAGAGAGAACAACCTATGGGTGGCCATATGACTTTTAGAACCTGCTCTCTCTAGAGAAGAGAGGAAGAACTTTCCCTTGAGAGTAAGAACTCAGTCTTACCCAAGAGTGGATATTAATCTAATCATGGGACACCAAACACCATTACATTGGGACCAAGCTCTAGTACATGAACTTTTGGGGAACAAACCATATATAAATCATAGCAGTTTGTTATTAACACTTGAAAGGGAATTTAAGTAGCTATGTGACACACACACACACACACATACACACACACACACACACTATAAGCTTAACTTGTAGAATGTCTAACTCTTTTCCCCCTGCCATGCATCAGATGAGAACACTGTTGTATTTCCTCAGGGGATATGGAGAACATGGCATATTTCTTAGGGGAAAGGAGTATTTTGGTAGCCGAGGCACATCCAGGCCCCCTAAATCAGCTACTTAGCAGCAGCAGCAGCCTCCTCTGCCTAATTCCAGGTCATGCTGAGAATGCAAGGCCAGCAGGCCCACGGCAGAGCTAGATCAGAAATCAGAAAACTAGAAATGCTTGCCTGGGCTCCCAATTTTCTCCTTATAAAATAGTATCACTCTATATCCACCCTGCCTCACAGGGTCTTTTTGAAGACAAATAAAATAATGTCATCTGTTCAATGCAAGCCTGTCCCTCAACTCAATGAAAGATGCTATGTATTATGACCAAGCTCTTGCTTCAGCTGAATTTAGAAACTGCAGATTACAGTGCTTCTTATGTTTATTCACAGTGGTATCTAATCTTGCATAGGCAAGTGCAGGCCTGGGCATTTACATTTCTCCTTGCGGTTCCACTCTCCTAGCCAAGAAACACATGAAGAAGAGTCTTCACTGGCCCAGAGCCCCTGCTAGGATCCCATTCATGCCTGCCACTCACTGACAGAGAAAGTCCCCCACAAGAAGGCTGAACTCTCATAAAGAGCTCTGCCTGATTCAGGAAGACATGGCTTTTTGTTCAGTACCATAGGACCCTGTGTGACACTCCACAGCCCAGGCGAGGGGCTGTCACAGCGGCCTTTCACAATTTAAAGAGAAAAGGACAATAGCCTGCCTTTGAGCATCAGAAATGTGGGAGAGGCAGGAATCAAATCATGAATAAATAAATAAAAACACCAACAGCTGTGATATTTAAAACAGACAATCACTATAACAGCAAATGACAACCCTGCAGCCTGCAGAAACTGCTAATAAACTGTCTGCTGTGTCTGTTATTAAAGATAAACTTATGAGCCATGATTATTCAACCATTAAACCTAAGTGGAAATCAAAGGAAGGTCTGTGTCAGATGATATTTTTGGTGCCACGTGGCCTAAGAAAATTACTCATCAAATCTAAAGCCTGATGTCTCTGTCCTCTAAGGATTGGTCCCTTGATATTTTGGCACAATTTGTGCATAAGCTTTCTTCTCTTTTTCTTTTAATTATAATTTTACTTTGCTAATGCATGGGTTTTTTGTTTTCAGTAAGTTGTTGTAATAAGCACCTCTCATTATCCATAAAATATTGGGAGGGGCATTCGATTCAGCAAGGGCATATCTTTAAGAAGGAAAGAAAAGACTTTTTCCAGAGCCACCTGCTGACAAGAAAAACTTGAGTCCTGAGATGCTGATGTTCAAGAAACTACCAAGAAGGCATGTTATGGGTAGCTTTATCAAAATATTAGCTAATTTAACCTAAAAAGAATCCAGTTTCAGTTTAGGCACCAGTAAATTCACATCTCACTTAAATGTCAACCTCTGTCTTTGATATTATGGTCAGTGACATAGTTAATAGGAAAAGTGGCCTGCTATAGCACAAACAACATTTATTATAAAAACATTTGACTTTAATAACAAAAAGGATGACTTAGGTTGAAAATATTCTTTAATGTCCTGAATAATATAATTATCATATGCAGGATACAGTAGGAAAAAACAGTAGAGTCAGAACTAATCAATCTAGTAGGGCTTTTAAAAGCTGCCTTTCCAATTTCTTTTTGATATTAATATTTTCTATGAATTTTGAATTAGGAATTTGAGGTGACCCCCCAATAATGAGAGGTTAGTCTTCCTTAATGACCAAGACAATAGCCGGTAAATTTATACATGCTATAGTGGTAAACATGTATGTGAGGTCAGAGGGCTGAGTCAATAGAAATATGTTTTGTATGGGCTAGCTTCACAGTGCAGTGGTTGAGTGTTGTGAACCAGAGCCCACATGGCTGACTGCAGTTTAAGGCCAAGTCCTACTAGCTTGAAAACATGTTGGGTGCATGCACATGTGCATGTGTGCCCAGGGTCCTAACAGATTAGAGAAATGGAGGAAGGAGGACTGTGGTCTGTCCATGTTCCATTGGGGGATACTTTCTCTTTCTCTCTATCTCTCTGCAAGTGTATATACCTATGGAAATTTAAAAAAATAAATGCCTTTATTATATCCTGTATTTTTGGTTTGAGTTTGGGTTTTGATATTTGGTTTTTGGGTTGTTGTGTGTTTCTTTTTTTCCCTTTCCACCTCACCCACTTTAATCTCTCCATTTAAGGCTCTCTTCCTAGGAGAGACTTTCTGAGGTTGGGGGTCTTTTACTACTTGATTTTATTTATGTAATAAATGTACCTGCTGGTCACATATTATATACTCAACAGACATTAAAATAAAATTTAAAATGGCCTAAGGACTTAGATGCAGGCCTAAATCTCAAATTACTCCAGGTAAGGGCGTTTGTAGAGAAAATAAGTAAATACAGTGCTGGAAACACTGATTTTTTTTTTTCTTTTAAAACTCCGGATTATTTCCCTGATCAGGTAAATAATTCTGAGAGAAGGCAAAAATCTGTCTTTATATTTGAAAATGACTGCTGAAAGAGCAACTTAACCTCTCCTCCATTGTCATCGACTTTATGAGTCACTCTGCAAGGAGAGTGACGTCTATGGGAAATAGCCTGGTAGTCATTATTTCAGCAAAACCAAGGTACTAACATAATATACAGAACAATAGAACTCAAGCATATTCTCAGCCTCTGAATATCATAAAATAAATGAAAGTGAAGCTGAAATAAACCTCTTTAGATGCAATAGGTAAATACTACAGCAAGGTTGAGGAAGTAGCCAGAGCTTTTCTTTTACACACTGGGCAACTTTAAAATGAAAGTTTACTTGGAATAGGTAGAGCTACATGCTGCATGCAAAAGACTCTCCTGCTCCCAAGGATCTAGCAAGTAATCTGAAATGCTGTTTTCGATTCGTGACTAGAGAGCAGAGTGTGCCTTGTTCTTGTGACAGATGTGCTCTTTAAAAGTTGTGCAACTTGGAAATTTTTAGATAGTTGACATGATGAGTTTGCTAATTAAAGAAAAACATAAAATAGAATTCACTTTTGAATTAAAAAATATTTGGAGATCTTAAAGCAACCTCTGAATGAACCTGTTTCATCTGGGTTTTTATACTGTAGAATTACATAACAGTTAACACACCATTATATGGGTTTGGGCATTACGCTGTTCTTTGAAACACAGAACCACATATAACAAAATTCTGTTGTAGCATAGGAATGATTAGAAAATGGCACTAAAACTGTGGGAATAAGAACACATCTACTTTATACGAAAACCATCTTACTAAAAATGTACTTTAATGGTTGCTATTATATGTTGAAGGCCACAAGTTTTAATGTGGAGACATCTTTCTGAAAATAAAAAAGGATGACCTGTTATATTTTATACCAAATTTTTAGAAATGTGATGTTCTTTTAAGTGATTCATGCCATTGAAACTTCCATTTATAGAAACTTTTATTTTCCAAATTTTATTCATGAGCCATTTAATTGCACCCTTTTCACTAGCGAGAGTGTTTTACAAAATGACGTATAGCAAATTAAGAAACAAGACAAGTATCCACTATTATTGTTACCCCCATTTTACAGGTGGAGAAGATAAGTTCAGAGAAATTAAGAATTCTGTCCAAGGTCATACATGGAGTCAATGATTAAGATGAAAATTTATTTCATATTTTCTGGCACTGAAGTCATTTTCATCAGACCATGAATACAAAGAAACAGCTTGCAAATGTTAATGAACAATTCCCTTTGGCTCCATATAAAGTAGAGCCAAAAATGTCATTTCATTGGGCCCAGAAGTGAATTCTTGGCTTGAAATAGGATTGCCATCAATTTCCATCCAAAATGTAGAGTATACTTAGATTAAAAAGTTAGCAATAATGCACTCTTTGCTTACAATGATTTTTTTTTTAATTCCCCAGTAAACCTATCCTTCGCTTTGAGGCAGTCGTGAGTCAACAGGTCTTTGGGTACAAGGGCATAGAAACTCATCGTCTCTCATCATAAGAGAGGCATCACAATAAAGAAGCAATTATTGTATGCCTGTGGTAAACCTTACTCTTAAAGATATAAGTATACAAGATGGATGTTGACACTCCTTACTGAATAACAGGGGAACAGTGGGGTGGAGAAATGAATAATAAGGAATCAAGATCTAGACCTGCACCAGGACCTGCACCTTGCCTGAAATATTTGGTACATGGTTTGGGGTAAATGCTTATTTTCTACCTCTCATATTTTCTCTTAAATAGAAAAATATATGTTAGTGTTACAATCCTCCATTCATTACCTTCACTCTACTCTCATTAGAGAGTTGGCAAGTAAAAGGGCAGGTAGAGCTAGAGACTTCCTTTCCTCTTAAGCATCTTGAGTGAGTCTGCCCACAGAGATAGAGATAACGGGCTCCTAGTTGCGCTTTGCCATCACTGACTTTTTATTTTTCACTTTTTTTTGGGGGGAGGAGGTTTTTGCCATAGGGCATGTGCACTTGCCAGAAAGACAGAGAGAGACAGAGAGACAGAAAGCGAGAAATCATCCCCTAGGGGTATGGCCACGCCGCAATCCCTTCTCCTCTCGGGATCTTGGGCACGCATGCACACAGGCCCGGCATGAGTTTAAACCACCGGGTCTGGGACTCGAACTACGGTCGACTACATGGGTGTCCAGAGACATAACCATTACACCAACTGCTGGTCCCCATTATTGACTCTTTACTGAGACTACTTCGAAATCTTGTCTCTTTTCTGGAGATATGTCAGGTTGAGAAGCAGACTTGGAAACACATAATTCTGTGAAATTTTAATAAGGGTCCTCTTTTCTAATTTAGAGAAAAGGCCAAATTTCTTGTGTCAACTTCTAAGGCCACTGAAGTTACACCCAAGAAAGAAATCCATTCATGTTTTCCAAATTTTCTAAACATTCACCTGGAAAATAGCACCTTAAATCTAAAATTTTAATACGATAACTTAGTAAATAATAGGTGTGTCCACAAACATGTACAGTGACCAGTAAAACACTTTTTCATCTGTAGAATCAAGATAATCCAACAGTGGTGCTGGAACAACTATTAGACATCAATATGTAAAATAACTTAGTTGGACCTCATCACATGCCAAAAATATAAATGAAAATGGATCATAGACCTAAATGTAAACATAAAACTTACAAAGCTCCCAGAAGAAAAATCTTAGTCTATCGTTATGTTGCTAATAGAAATTCCTGAGACTAGTTGAATTACAAAGAGAGAGAAGTTTGTTGACTCACAGTTCTAGTAGCTTGAAATCTCAAAGGCATCACAAAATGGCCGAAGGCAAACTTGGCCAACTGCATGGTCAAGTCCCAGAATGGCAGCTTCAAAAGCACACCGGGCATATGCGTGCATGTGCCTAAAATCCCAAGAAGGACATGGAGGAGCAGGCATTGAAGAGTAGTCATCTTTCCTGAGGAGTGCTATCCTTTCTTGCTCTCTTTCTCTGTCTCTCTCTGGTGAGCATTGTGCCCTATAGTAAACTTTTTAAAAATAAAAATCATAATAAAAGAATAGTCTTTGATTTAGGACCCATTGTATAGCAAAACAATTATCAGACTTTCTCTGGCATTCAGTGTCTCACAATGTTAAATTAATCCATGCAGGCTTATCTACAAATTTCTCTAATCTATATCCTTCATTAAAAAAAATCCTTTGCTTGAGTATTATCCGATATTTCCCAAACATCTCATTTTTTTCCACCTACTTCTTTTGTTTATACTGTTATATTGGGTCCTTGGGAAAGTCATGACGCATTTTTGAATAAAAGAAAAAGTTGTAATTTCCTGATGACCTAATAGTTCCTGAAATACCCTATTGCTTTATCTCCTTTTAGGTCAATTCTTCCTATTTTTCAAAGTCCTTCTGAAATGTCATCATCGCTGTGGACCCACTGTTAGTTTTCTAAAACTAAAACTGTTAGTTTTCTCCAATTAAATGTTGCTTTTTTCCTGTTTGGCTTCCAAGTTTACTACACTTTCTGTTACTTATCCATACATTTATAATATCTTTTCTCTTCCTATGGCCGTAACAGTGGCTGTTAGTGAGAGGGTGGGTGAGGGCTACATTTAACAGGATTGGCAGCATTCGAACTCCCTGGTGGTAGGCATAGACAAACTTGGTGATTGGCTTGAACTGCCTGCAGAATTCCACAACTTCACTTGCATATAAAGATAAAACATAATCTTTGATTACTTGACATTTAAAAAATCAGAACTTTAACTTATTGATCTCCTTCATATTGAATGTTCTGACATAGAATATCACACATACATACAGAGAGAGAAAGTATTACATTTATATTTATATTATGATTTTTATCTTAAAATATGAAATGCAGGATGAAAGATAATATATGTTTCTTAGTATAGTAACACTCAATTTATTCAGCATCTTGATGAAAGAGAATTCTGCAGGTGATAAAAGCTTACCTCTTTGAGTTCCAGAATTTAAAATTATTTTTATATATTTAGGAATGGAAATGTTAGTGAATTGCACTGCATATATTAGTATATGGCAAAAGGACTACTTAATTGGAAGATTTTGACCTTAAGTTGCCCTTTAATTGAAGAGTCATCCTTAAAATCATTGTGCATAGAAGCTCCATTACTACTAATCATCGACATTGACTGGCAAACAATAGAGTACCCTTGAATTGAAAACTGAGGCAGGTCCCGTGAGCTGCCTGCCCATGACCTCTGTGTCCTTATATCCCACTTGTCATGTGTTTCTTCTTCTAGAATGTCATGTCTGAGAGTAGGCGCTGTGCCTTCCATTTCTCTGTGTCAATTTTATTGTGCTTCCATGTGTGCAGAACACCAGTTATTGCTGACTTTCATTTTATAAAAAGAACCAGATTACCCATTAAAGGAAAATCCTGTTTTTCAGAAGGTTGAATAAGAGAGTAGTTTTTCTAAAATTTTAAATAAAAATCCAGCTGGTTAAACTAAAGCCATTGAAAAGGAGCTTAATTGAGGAATATATTCTGGCTCTGAGCCGACTATCTTTTCATTTGATTGTAAATTGGATACAATTTTATTCACTTCAAGCTCTTGTCTTTCAGTATTTTATTCCACTGAGACCAGTAAATAAGTGTTAATAGTCATGTTGAGCTCACTTAGACTACTTCCTTCACTTAAATTACCCATTTTGGTTGTATTATTGTCAGCCGGCCTTTTGCTTGTTGACATTTTTATTGAATGATTGTGCAAGAAATGTTGATATTTTCATATATTGTTTTGACCCTCCACTAATCCTCTTTATCTGTCATTTCTTTCAACTGAAATATTCTCTTCTTCCCCCATGCTGTATCACCCATCCATCAAAGTACACCTTTTTCTCCTATAAAAAGATGTTCACTTGTGTCCTTCAGGAATCTTTCCTGACGATGTTACCTTTCATTTTGAAGGTAAGATTCTTTGATGATAGTCTTATCTTCTTTCTTTGCCACAATGTTGCTTTGTTTTTTGGAATGGAAGACAAAAGTGATGAGGTACAGAAATGTTTGAAAGCAATAGAAGATTACTTGTAGAAAAACCTACTTTTTCTAAGCTTTGTTCATAGAAAGATTTGTTAACTAAGTAAGCCCTCAAACGATGTCAACAATAGAGACCTGGTTTTCATGCCCATATTGATTTCTCTATAATCCAATTGCATTTCTACCAAAGTTTATGACCTTAGAGTCATGCTCAAAATTCAACTCCTTCATTGCCCTTATTGAGACTTTACTTATATGAAATATGCACATAGTGATATATTTTGTCCTGTGGTATGTGACAACAATGTGAAAACACAATGTGAACAAAAAACATTTTGGAGATACATTCAGGGAATGCAGCACAAGAGTGGGTCAGGGTTGGGACCAGCAGATGGCGTAGTGGTTACATTTTTGACTCCCACATGACTAGCTGTGGTTCAAGTCCTGCAGCTGGGGCCTTGAAAAATCACACTGCACATGTGTGCATTGCATGCCCAACATTCCAGGAGAATGGAAGAGAAGGGATTGTGATGTGGCCCACCTCCCGGGGGTAATTTTTCACTTTCCCTCTCACTGTCTCTCTGTTTCTCGTGCTCTTGCTCTCTCTCTCTCTCTCTCTTTCAGACACACACACACACACACACACACACACAAGCACTCATGCCCTAAGGCAAAAAACCCTCTTTAAAAAAAAGAAAGAAAAGCATTCTCTGAGAAGATTCCACATGGATACTGGGAACTAGATATTTCAGGGCACAGGCGAAATGAAGATTTTCTACTCATAATTCAGCCTCCAGCAAGCAAAGCTAGTGTGGCAGGAGAGTTGAGCCATTCTCTGAGAAGATTCCACATGGATACTGGGAACTAGATATTTCAGGGCACAGGCGAAATGAAGATTTTCTACTCATAATTCAGCCTCCAGCAAGCAAAGCTAGTGTGGCAGGAGAGTTGAGCCATTCTCTGAGAAGATTCCACATGGATACTGGGAACTAGATATTTCAGGGCACAGGCGAAATGAAGATTTTCTACTCATAATTCAGCCTCCAGCAAGCAAAGCTAGTGTGCGATCACTACAGAACGGCAATCCGATTCTAGAACACCTCTGTCTGCTTGCTCCTGAACATTGAGGCTTAACTTCAAGAATTTGAAAGAAACACGCCATTCATCAGATGACAAGAAATCACCGTCGGATCACGAGAAATATGGGAAAACGAGAAAATACCTCTCCTCCAATGGAAAAGAGTAACTCTCCTTCATCCACAAACAGTTTGGTGAAAGTCATGGAAATGTCTGATAAGGAATTTAGAGCATTCGTAATGTCGAAGCTAACAGAGATGGAAGAAAAGAGAGATAATGAACTGCTAAAGAGAAAGGAGAAAGAAGTTGCCGAGTTCCAGGAGATGAGGAAATTCTTGCAAGATCTAAAAGAGGAATTACACACTTTACAAAAGACTCAAACGGAACTGCTAGAGATCAAGTCTATAATACAAGAAGTCAAAATCTCCCTTGAAAGTATTAAAAGCAGACTAGATCATTCAGAAAATAGAATCTCAGATGTAGAAGAGAAAATGGCTGGCTTAGAAAAGTCCACCACGAAGACTGAGAAAATGGCTCAAAAATTTGAGAATGATATGCGAGAAGTACTGGATACCATCAAACGTCCAAATATCCGGATAATTGGCATTCCAGAAGGTGAAGAGACCCATAAGGGCATTGATAATCTATTCCATGAAATCCTGCAAGAAAACTTTCCAAACCTAGAGAGGCATTCGAAGATCCAGTCCCAGGAAATACAAAGGACCCCAAATAGAATCAACCCAAGAAGATCTTCTCCAAGACACATTATAGCCAGGTTGACCAAAACCGCAGACAAAGACAAGATACTAAGATTGGCAAGAGAGAAACATCAAGTTACCTACAAAGGACATCCCATCAGGCTAACAGCAGATCTCTCATCGGAAACAATGCGAGCGAGGAGAGAATGGGAAAATATATTCAAAGTGTTACGAGAGAAGCAATTTCAGCCAAGAATACTGTACCCGGCAAGATTATCTTTCAGGTGGGAAGAAAAGACAAGAACATTCTCAGATAAACAAAACCTGAAAGAATTTACCAGCACCAGACCAGATCTCCAAGAAGTTCTCAAGGGTGTGCTGCATCAAGAAAATTAAACACAGACACACGGAAATAAGAGTCCAAAAACTATGAAAGTGGCCAACTTAATCAGAGGGACAAGTCTGAATTTGAATATTATATCCCAGAATTTAATCAGGAAAATTGAACCAGAACAGAAGATAAAAGTACATGAGACTGATAGGTTCATGCACCTTCCATTTGAACAGAATCCTAACTTGTTTCCTGGCTTTAAGCAAAGTTCCTTGGCATTTCTTTGAGTTAAGTTAAAACTGGTTTTCTTAGTAGTAATGAGTGAACTCACCATTGAAAGTAGTTAGATTATGTAGGAAATTGTGTGATCAATGCAACGTGGGTGGGAAGGGAATGAAGGACAATTGTAGACACCGGAGGTGGTGTGAGAGGAGGGTGGGAAGGGACAGAGGGTCAGAAAGAGGGGTGGAAGTAATTCTAGGAACTAGTAATGGAAAATTTTTTGTAATGTGCATGATTGTATCACTATGCAGTGTGTACTGGATGGGAGATTGCATTTTGTATGCTGTGATGAAGCTTAGGGAAGGAATGTAAATTGAGTTACAAAAAAAAAGTTTCAGAAAAAAAAATATATATATATTCAATGACTGCAGTAGGATATGTAGCCACAGCTAGGTGCTACTTTATAGGATGCGTAAAGTAAGACTTGTGTTCATGGAAATGTGGGTATCACCTGTGTTTGCTATGAGGGTATTTGGATTGATTAGGGTCTTTGGCGTTACAATAAAATGTGAGGAGAAAACAGTATAGAAAGCAAACATAGATACCAGAGACTGTGGGAGGAGAGTGGGGATGGCAGAGGGTAAGAGAGAATCTAGGATGGGGGGAAAAAAGCAAAACATACAGAAGACAAGAAATGGAAGATCATTTGCTGACAATAACATGCTTGTTGATGTGCTTGATTGAGACAATATATAGTGTAATTTGGAGGGAAAATCTCATTTTGCATGCTGTAATGATGTTCAGAGAATGAATGCAAATAAATAAATTAAAAAAAAAATTTAAAAAAAAAAAAGCTGGGTGGGTGTGGGAGAGGGTGGTTTTCTGTCAAAATAAATCTGGCCATGTGGGTATTAAATTCTCTCAAATAAACTTCTTTACTGCAGGACAAAAAAAAAAAAAAAAAAAAAAAAAAGAAAAGAAAGAAAAGAAAAGAAGAGTGGGTCGGAGTTGAGAGGACACTCCTAGATCTGATGAATTTGAAGTTTCTCTTGGGTATCCAAATAAAGACATGCAAAATACAGATAGATAAACAAATTGCATAGATACACAAAAATAGACCTTGGTAGATAAATTATAGCTAATACTTACAGAATACTAACTGTATACCAGGTACTGTTATAAATGCTTTATATGTATTAACTCATTTTATCTGCACATGAGCACTGTTAGTTTAAAAAACACAATTGTCTTTGTTTTCAGATTAGGAAATGAATCTGAAACTCTGAAACATCGAATAATTTGCTTAAAGTTACACAGATAGGGCTAGCTGGTGGCATAGTGGCAAAAGCGGCTGGATCCCACATAGTGGACAGCAGTTCAGGTCCTGGACCTGACAGCTTTGAAAACACACTAGGTATATGTCCATGCATGCCTCAAATCCCTAGAGGAAAATGGAGAAGACGGGATTGTGGTTTAGACATCTCCCCAAGGGCTGATTTCTCACTTTCCCAACATCTCTCTGTCTCTCTCTGGCAAACACATATACCTTATAACAAAAAAAAAAAAAGTTACTCAGAGAGCTAATGGTATAGTTGACATTCCATTTAGTCTCCAGGTACACATTTTACCACTGTATTTTGCACTTGATCTATTTCCACATAAGAATTACGCACATAGGGACCAGCAGTTAGCGTAATGGCTATGTCGCTGGACTCCCACGTAGTCGACCACGGTTCGCGTCCTGGACCCAGTGGCTTAAATCTCATGCCAGGCGCGTGTGCGTGCATGCCCAAGATCCCGAGAGGAGAATGGAGGAGAAGGGATTGCAGCGTGGCCATCCCCCCTGGGGGGTGATTTCTTGCTTTCTATCTATCTCTCTCTGTCTGTCTGGCGAGCACACACACCCTATAGCAAAAAGATCTCCAAAAAAAAAAAAAAGAATTATGCACATATAGGTGATAAGTAACATCATTTCAATGGATATGATCACTGGAGTAGTGAAAGAGTACCGCAAACACCTAAGGAATATTCAGTCTATGATCTTTCCCTGAAGTCTTTAGGATTCTGTTTAGGATTCTCCTGTTCTGGGGGTTCTCAGTCATCTATGTCTATACTTTGCCAACCACATTAGCAGCTTCTCCTTAACCAACCTGCCTTATAAACCAATCCAGGAACTGTGTCCCCACACCTGCCTTTTAAGAACCTGAACGGTTTTAAATTTGTACTTTGTCCAAATAAAAACTCTTACAATTAGCTTTAAGATGACCTGTTACTGTAACTTTCTTACTCGTCCTATTTTTCATTGTATATTCTTCTCTAGCTATGCAAAAACAGGTAAGGTAATTAAGCTCTCTAGTTTGTCTCTAAACCACCTTATTTCTTTTCCTGAGTCGTTTCCCCCTATCTTCACATCCCTGTGCATCAAAACATTTCTGGCCTCTTTTGCAATTTCTCTCATTCTCGTCAGATAAATTTTATATAAGCTCCTATAACCCACCTCCATCTTACTCCCATTATAAATCACCATGATTGCTCAGTATGCATAAACGATTCTGGGCAGATGTTGCTGGAAGCAAATGTTTATGTTTCTTTAATTTTATTTATAAATGATAAGAGAATATTGTACTCTAGTTCATCACAAGTTTGAATTATCAGAGATATTATATATATACACGCACATACATATATACACACATGTATGTGTGTGTGTATATATATATATGTTAACACGCACACATACACACACACACACACACACACACACACACACACACACATTAATGGTCAATTCTCCAGTATTAAAATTCAATAACAACTTCAAACCCAAACTACACTGAAAATAATTTAATCTCCCTTTAATGACTCTGAAAGCACTTCAGGGTTTTGAAGTGTCTCAAGATTATCATTATCATTGTCCTATATATGTAGAGGGGTAATAAAAATTTCCAGTTCATAGGTTATCAGATTAATCAGTTTTTACTGCCTTTCTTTAGGTTTGCCTCACTTCCCCCATTACATTGTAAGATCTTTAACAGCCAAAACCATATCCTCTATTTATTTTGTTCTTCACATAAGACTTTGCACAAATAGGTAAAAAAGTTCATATTTTTCTTGTATCGAGTTCAGAGTAGACAGAGGTACTCTTATTTTCATTTTTCTATCTTTCCCTTTTACTATATATGTCAGGATTTAATGTACTATTCCATCCTACAGTTAGAGGAAAATATAAGTAGTAATCACTTTATTCTTGTACTGACTAATGACTCATGATTATTTGGGAATATCTCGATCATATAGTACATTATAAGAGCAGCACTTTTCACTAATATCTCATCCTCCTCTATTTACAGGTACACAGGTAGATCCATTTTCCTACCCTGAAATTAAGTATAGCCATACAACTTCCTTAGACAATAAAGATATTATGATGAAAGGGACAAATGCCACTTCCTATTAGAATATTTAATCTTGATGCCCTACTCTCTAGTTATTTCTTCTGCTATGATAATCCTAAAAAAAACCTGTTGACGTGAGATCTGTACAAGATTGAAACAGCTGTAACATTAAACTGACATATGGAAGATATCTGCCTTCTGGAAGCCCTTAGAGCAAGAGCAGACATCACATGAGCACAAAAGAAAAAGTCGTCAAGTAAAGTTATTTAGATTTTGAGTTTGTTGTCTCACCACTGCTTGATGTAGCATAACATGATATATTATTTACTTTATAAATGTCTTATGTTTTTCTTTCCATAAACAACACATTCTTATAGATAGGTCAGAAAACCATGTCTGAAGCATTTCTCTACCCTCAGTATCTTGCCAAGATAGTTTCTAGTAGGTTGTCAAATAGTATTTGTGAAATAAATAAATGAAAAATAAATACTCCTTATTTTTATAAACAATGCGATAATAATCTCCACTTGGTCATTTCTTTCACTCTGTTCTTTAAAATTAGGATTTATGCTTAGGAATCCATAGGCCTAGCACAGTTTTGTAAGTCTGAAGTTTTCCTAAAGCTACAAGCTCTCCAAATCTAAAGTGTCTCTTCAGTCTCATCTTGATTTATATGGTACCCCCTTCTTTATTATTTATATATTTCTTACATTTATTTCTGTACGTCTTTACAGTGTACAACATGGTATTTCCCAGCATGAATACCGCACCTATCATTTTTGTGTCTATTAAATGTTTTGTTTGTTTATTCCCCATCTCCTCCCTCCCATCCCCTGTTACACACCCCTTATTACTCACCCCTCCTATACTGTCTCTAGATCTACAATTGCCCTCTCTGCTATTATACCTTTGGTAAAAAACAATGAGACCTTCCTTTTTTCTAAAGCTATTTTTCTTCTCCTTCTTAAAGCTGACAATTGTACTACTGTTTAGATCATTTCCTTCCAATACTAGCTTCACAGTTGGAGGCCATTTTCTCAGCTCTTGCTGTCATTGGGATCCATTAAACTACTCTGCTAGAACATCCCATAAAAAAGGCTTCACACAAGCTCTGTGTGGAAATAGATTGGGAGTAACAGATATAACTAATATGGTGAAGTAACAATTTACCTCATGGTTCTAAAGTCCTCATGTCACCTAGGTTGTCATTCTTACTTTCCTTATAAGCGATTCAAGAAAGACTTCCTGGAATCCTGATGAAAACTGCTATAAGAAACTTACGGTATAACTGAGGTTGATTTGAGATAACTGTTATTCCTACCTAGTTAGGAGTATTTGATATTAGGAAGGAATCAGATGAAGGTCAATGCATAGGCCAACACCCTCTGAGCCAGGTTACATGACCAATGCATCATTCTCTTTCAGCTCAACAAGCCAGAAAGCCAGAAGTTCTTGAAAATTAGACAATATTTACATATAAGAAGTAGATACATAAAGATAATATTTAGTAGAAACAATACAGACTGGGACGTCTGACAAACCTGTGTTAACATTTTAAATCCTCCACTTACTTGCTCTGTGAGACAATGAAAAAATTGCTTATATGAGGTCCAAAGAATTTTTTCTTTTTGGAATTGGTTGCTACACATACACACACACACACACACACACACACACACATATACATTCTACCTCATTTTCGTTGAGCTGTAATATATTTTTCAATTTATTTTAGTGTTTCTATTTCTTTCTCAGCAATGGATTATGGTTTGTATTAAACAGATTTTATACATATGCTATTAAATTTACTTTCAAGTATTTAATATTTTTGAAAATTTTAAATTTTACTTTATATTATTAATTTTTTATAAATACTATTTTAGAATTTTAATGATTAGATTAAATATTTCAACTAAAATGCAGATATTGTCACACTAGCTGAAAAAGCAAGATCAAGTATATGCCATCTAGGAAAAAAATGTACTTTAAATACAAAGCTACAATCAGTTACAAACAAAAGAAAGAAAAATGCAGTTGAAATGAAAATGGTTGGTTGGCTATATGAATATTAAACATAATATAAAAAGGGAAATATTCCCAATAAATCATGCCAGAAAACAATATCTTTAAGAGAAAATGTAAACATCCTTCACATGAACAAAAATTTTCTAAAATTAGAACTGACTATAAAAGTAAAACTCTAATGTTTCTAGAGAAAATTGTAGGAGGAAACTTTTGTGAGATCACAAAGAACAGATTGTTTAGAGGGTACTCATTTCTCTCCCTCATTTTCACTCTTACATTCACATACTTTATCATGAATAAAGGGGGGGAAAAGTGTTTGAAAGAGAATACTAAGGATGTAGCCAAGGAATCATTTGCTAAAGAGATTGGTATGGATAGGAGGAAGACAAGTGCTACTCATCAAGACAATGGAAGAAAGATCCCAAAGGCATGTTTTAAGATGTTTGGGGCTTCCTTTCCCATTCCTAAAAGTACTCAGAGCTCTAGAAGGCCGGTTAGTTTAGCAGATAAGCCCAGGCTGCTTTTCTTAGAGTCACTAGTCAGGGCCACCCATAGTAACCCTTGACTTGCCCCAGTTGTGGCACAAGTCAAGGTGCATCTTGAGTCATCTTTTCAAGGGCTATAAATAGCAAGTTTTGGTGGTATTATGTATACAGGCTTTCAGAATATAATAGCTGTAGAGGTGTATTATAAATGGAGTCAGAATGGTTTTGTCGGGCTCTTTCACTTCCTATCTTATCATGTTTGAAGGCCAAAGAATAAACAACTTATACTATTAGTTGACTATTAGCTGTACTGCACTTCATGCTTATTTTATAATTATGGCTTTGCTGTTTTATGTCATTGCATGTAACATGCATGTGTGTGTGTGTGACAGCATGATTAGGCAATGAGCTACTATTTTCTGTAGCCCCTTTAAGAGAAAGGGGACACCTGATCAGCCATCCCTGCTGCCCTACTGGCTAACCATGCTCTGCTCGACTTTGGTTCAGCATAGTTAGTCCTGATGGCCTTGGCTTGGCCTGGCCTTGGCTCAGTTCAGCTCAACTCAACTTCAGGCACTGTGAGCTCCAAGAGGAAGGAAGCACTCTGAGTATTCTTCACATGCCATACTAGCTACAAGAGGGAGGAAAGCACTTGTGAGCACTGCTAAGGGCTTTGCAAGCATATTAAGAGCTCTGTGAGCTCCCACTAAACTCAGACAATAAACAACGTGACATTAGTGCCTTGCATCTTTTTTCCAATTTCCTGCATCTCAGTTTGATCTACCCTTCAAAGAAGGAAAGAACCTCGCAAACATTTGATGCTGTGAGAAGGATATGAAGAGGTAGGAGATAACCCTGCAACCCTTGAGGTGCTGGGATGGTCTCTTTCTAAGATGTGGTTACTCTGTTAACCACTTGGGTATTCCCCAGTAGATATGAAGGGGTAGATGGGACACCAAACAGCATAGAAAAGGCTTTGACTGCTGTAGCTGAGTTGAAGGTGGAAAAAGATAAATGGATAATCATTTGCGTGGGGTGAATTACACTAGAGGCACTCAGACAACAGAAGATGCCCTGTGTAATGCTGCAAATGTGAAAGAAGAAGCTCTTGGGGAGAAGATATGGACACTGAAATTTGACCTTGAAATGGCTGAGGCTGAAAATGTCCAGAGGATGGATCATTAGAGCAGATACTGAGAAATGAACCTGTTTTGCATGCTCAACCAGTCATGCACCAGAAGGTGAGGTATGAGTAACCAGTGACACAGGGAGGGGGGGTTCCACAGAGTCTCCCAGAGTGACTGAGTTCCCTTCGTGTGTGCCACAAACCCAGACCAAACTATTAGACCTGAGTAAATAGTTCCAGCAGCAGCCAAAGGAACCTGTGGCTTTTTGGTTATTGTGACTGTGGGACTTGGAGGTCAATTGTATTGTTTGAGAAGCTGGCCTTCTTCGCCACACTGCCTTTCCTGCAGCAGTGACTGCAGAATTGTCACTGATATGCTCTGGGACAAGGAAATCATTCTTTGATGGAATGGTTGACTACTGCTATGAGAACAGTCTGATACGATGCAGGCGAACTGCCAGCAACTAAAACAGTACATAAAGAATGAAAGGCATGCAACTCAGGTACTCCTGTTAAAGAACTAGATCAAGAAACATGCCACCTCCAGAAAGGGAGGTCAAGCATTGTTTGCTTTTATTCAGGGTCACAGTGATGAGCAGGAACCAGAGGTCCCATGTTGGTCTCTGTACAGTGATCCCCTGTGAAGTACAGGAGGTGATGGCTCTGGTGGACACACGGCTGAATGGAGTTCTGTACATGGTAACCCTGAGGAGTGTGCAGGACAAGTGTCCTACACAGATGGCTACGGAGGCAAGGTGATTACCATGACAGTAGTGTTACTGCTCTTGGAAATTGGGCAACTACCCCCACCCTTAAGTCTAGGGATGGATATCTTGCTAGGGGTGCAACTCTGCATTTCCACTGAAGAATTTTACCTGCAAGTTCAGATGGTGAAAAATGTGGTTAGACAGCATGCTAAGCACCACTTTAGAGGGTTAAATACACCAACGGGTGGTAAAAGTAAAACAGTACTGGTTGACTAGAGAGCATGATGAGATTACTGGCACCATTTATAAATTAGAAAGTGTGAGAATTGTGAAATTTACCCATAGGTCTATTGACTCTGGTCCAGACATTGAAGAAGCTGGATGATACTTAGAGAATGACTGTGGGCTATTGTAAACTGAACAAGAGGGTGCTCCCCCTTGCATGCAACAGTGCCAGATATACATGTGATTACAGAACAAGTCAGCCATCATATGGCTATTCTATTGCATTGAAGATGTGTTATTAACCTCTGGTTCTCTTGCAGATCTAGCAGTAGCTGCTACACAGATAATGGAGCATCTTCAAATGTGTGAATGAGCAGTCAGTCTGAATAAAGTTCAAGGTTTAGGTTCGTCAGTCAAGTTTTAGGATGTTATCTGGTTAAGTAAGACCTGGGCAATTCCAGAGGTAATAGTTGACAGAATGCAAGCAGTTCCTCACACTACCACTATGGCAGTTACAGAGTGTTTTGGTGGGAGCTTGTTAGACTATTGGAGAGCCTTTATCCCCCATTTTGCTATGATTTATAAGCCTTTGTATGGCAAAACAAAGAAGAGTGCTCCTTGGGACTGGAATCCTGATCAGGAACAAGTGTTCCTGGCTGCTAAATGCCTTGTGCAAGAAACTCGGGCCTCACAGGTAGTAGATCCACATCAGCCATTTGAATACTGTCTTTGGGTGAAGCTTATGGCTCCAGAAAATGAACAAGTGCATCAGTCAGTGGGATTCTAGTTACAGCTGTGGAAAGGAGCTGAGCACTGATATTTCCTAATTGAGAAGCTGCGGGGTGGGGAGTGGAATATATACCTCACTGATAGCCTCTGAGGCTATAACAGGGACCTGGTACTAATGAGAACTTCTTACCCTATCGAGGGGTGACTACAACATTGGTTGTAGATATAGCACAGACCAACTTCAGTAAGAGAAACTTACCTGAGACAGAGGGGGAAATTTTCTGCCAGTCCCTTATCAGAGAGCTTTATCAAGCACTGGGGTCAGTACAATACAATGAAGAAGTACTAGATTCTGAATTACAAATGAAAAATCAGCCTGAGCCTTCCCCACATAGAAAGGAGAAAGGCCCTATTTCATAAATGGCTTATACGGCCATCCTCAGATGCACTCTGGTAGGATACCAGGAGTAGACCTAGCAGCCAGTGGGCTATACTGTAGGATCTATAGGTGATAATGATAAAAGAGGAAGAATCTCTTTCTATTGGGTTGTTGGAAAAGTCATGATGCATTTTTGCATAGAAAAACATGTCATGACTTTTCTAACAGCATAATATATAGAGAGATAGCTGGACTGTGTCCAAGGGAATAAAATATACCTTGACAACGGTAGATAATGCTACTTGACTCTAGTTTATGGAACCTGTAGCCAGAGTTGACCTGAAGACCAATACATGGTCACTCACAATGAAGGGGTGGGTGGACAAGATAGGAAAATCTTATGGTTACATGAAGTCATGGAGTGGAGGAGTGCCCCCTTAGGTGGCTATCCTGCATGAGAACGCAGTACTCATGCAGACATAAGTCAGTACGACAGAAGTACTTTTAAAGTCAGGGGGACAAGGAAAGTAGTTGCTTCCTGCCCTGATGCCAGTGATCCCAGGACGGACAGTCACTTGGGAGGAGCCTGGGAAGATTCAGACCCCCTGTATCAGTGGCTAGGACTTTTGGCTCCCTGGGAACAAAGGTTACAGAACAATTTCTGAGTTTTTCTGTGGGTAATTCATCAATGGCCTCCACAGGTACAAGTCACCAGACCAAGCAAGTCAGGAACAGATGTTATTAAAGGTGATTTTATTCTAACCATGGTCTTTTCCCATGTTACTGGTAAGTTTCAGGAAATTATGTGCCTCACAGTAGACCCACTACAAGAGTGGTGATCTAACCTAGGTTCTACTTGGTGCTGGGTATTTGCCCTCCTAGTGGGAGGTGTCTATGTTCTTGTTGCTTATTGTTATAGTTTATATTGTTATGATTAATGGGCACAGGGCTCTGGCCTCCTTGCTAAGGGAACATTGAAGAATTTAGCTGTGTAGACTATAAGGTGAGGAACCCAGAAGGGATGGAATGTATTGCAAATGGAGTCAGAATGATTTAGTATGGGTCCCTCACCTCCTATCTTATTATTTGAAGGTCACAGGGTAAACAATTTATGTTATTAGCTGCACTGCACCTGTGTGCTTGTTACATAATTTTGACTTTTCTGTTTTACATCATTGCATGTAATGTGTGTGTGTGTGTGTGTGTGTGTGTGTGTGTGACAGTCTGGTTTTGTCAATGAGCCACTATTGTCTGCAGCCCCTTTAAAAGAAAGGGGGCAACTGGTCAGCTAGCCCTGGTGCCCTGCTAGCTAGCCCTGCTCTGTTTGGCCTTATTTTGGCCTCGACTTGGCTCAGTATTGGTTTGACTCAGTTCAGCTCTGCATGTTGTGAGCTCTGAGACGGAAGAAGCTATTCTGTGAGCTAATGCCATGTACATTACTAGCTCCAACAGGAAAGAAGCACTGCAAGTGTTGCTATGGGCTTTGTGAGCCTACTAAGATCTCTGTGACCTCGCACTAAACTCAGACAATAACATGACATCAGTCCCTCGCATCTTTTTTTCAATTTCCTGCATCTCTGTTTGACCCACCCTTCAGAGGAAAAAAGAACCTTGAGGAACAAGGGGCATGGTCACCTCCACCTAGATTTCAAAAGATGTCACAGGCAGCCTGGAGACCAAGGATAAAACCTTCCACAGGGACAGAGCCAGTACAGAGAGCTCCTGCTAGGGCAATGCTGATCAAAAATCTGGATTGGAGCTGCCACAGAGAGTCCCCACTAGGGCAATGTCTAAGAGAGCTGTGGAATGAGAATACTCCCAAATCACAGAACCATAAGGCCATAGAATATAACTCCAGCCTGGGGAGCTGTAGCCATGGTACTCCAAACCAAAAGACCTGAATACTGGACTGAACCCAGAAAAACAATGGGGTGAGACTGCTTAAGATTTCTGAGCCCAAACTTAGCACCAGATTGACCAGGTTGTGGAACATGGAATCAACCCAAACTATTGTAGAGTTTTAAGATTTAATGCTCAGGACCAGCAGATGGCATAATGGCTATGTCGCTTGACTCCCATGTAGTCGACCGCGTTTTGAGTCCTGGACCCAGTGGCTTAAACTCACGCCAGGCACGTGTGCGTGCATGCCCAAGATACCAAGAGGAGAATGGAGGAGAAGGGATTGCGGCGTGACCATCCCCCCTCAGGGTGACTTCTCGCTTTCTGTCTCTCTGTCTCTGTCTTCCTGGCGAGCGCACATGCCCTATAACAAAAACCTCTCCAAAAAAAGAAAAAAAAAAGATTTAATTCTCTCTTTTTATTTTCCTATTGAATTTTGAACTTACTTGGAACCAGTTACCCCTCTTTCCTCACCTATTTGGGATGGGAATGCCTACTCTATGCCTGTCCCAATATAGAAGTAGGTAACTTGTTTGATTTCAGAGTCTCACAGCTGGGGAAAAATTTGCCTTGCGATGAATCATGTTTTGAATCTCAATCTCACCCATACATGATTTAGATGAGATTTTAGACTTGTGCTTTTGAGCTGATGCTGGAACAATTTAAGTCTTTGAGGGCGCTTTGGATGAAAAATATATGTATTTTGTATCAAGAAGGACATTTTGGAAACTTTGTCAAAAATCTCTTGTCTTAACATTCTTGTATTTATTTCTGGGTTATCTATTCTGTTCCATTTGTCCATGTACCTGTTTTTGTGCCAGTACCATGCAGTTTAGGTTATATGTCTTTGTAATATATTTTGAGCAGAGGTAGTATGATGCCTACAACTTTATTCTGTTTAGACAGAAATCCTTTGACTTTTTTTTTTTTTTGGTCTTTTGTGATTCCAAAAAAAAAAATTATGATTCTTTTCAATTCTTGTGAAGAATGTCACTGGGAATTTGTTAATCACTTTGGGTAGTATCAATATTTTAACAATGTTGATTCTTCTAATCTATGAACAAAGGAAGTCTTTTTGTTTTTGATGTCTTTTTCAATTTGTTTCCTCAGATTTCTAGAGGTAATTAGGGTTTTGTCCTCTTGAATGGATTAATGGCGTTACTATGAGTGTAGGTTAGTTATCCCAGAAATTTATTCATTATTAAGAGGCAGGATTTATTATAAAAGCAAGGTTAGCTTTCTTTTGCCTTCTCTATCTGTATGTTCAGTTCTGCCTTTCCCTTTCTGAATATGAGATCACCTTCACCAGATAGTGGTGCCATGCTCTAGGGATTCCCAATCCTCCAGAACCATAAACCAAATAATCTCTTTTGTTTATAAATGATTCATTCTGATGGTATTCTGTTATAGCAACAGAAAATGAACTAAGACAAGCACTTTTTTGCTTGTTTTGTTTTGTCTTTGTTATAGGACATGTGCACTCACCAGAGAAAGAGAGGGAGAAAGACAAAGGGAAGGCCTCCCAGGGGGGATGGCCACACTGCAACTCCTCCTCTGCCAGTCTCCTCTCAGGATTTTTGACACGCTCACATCGGCACCCAGCATGATTTTCAAGCTGTTGAGTCTGGAACTCAAACCATGTAGCTGACCATGTGGGATCCAGCACCTTAATCTGCACACCACCTGCTGGCCCCAATAAGCACCATTTTATAGCCAGAGAAAGATTTAAGAACTTTCATTTTTTTCATTTGAGAAGTTAACATGCATTTCAAAAGTTACAATGCAACCCTAGAATAAAGAACAGACATTTTAGGAAGAGTTAGAGAAGGACAGTAAGAGAAGGAGAGAAAAATGTGTGGGAAAGTACTTGATATCTTATCCTGAAGATGGGACACATAGGACAAGTGATAAATGGTGCTGGGGAAGAGCAGCCTCAGGGCCAGGACTATGGTGAAATACGTAAAATCAAATCACTAGCTATTGCATAAATTGGGGCATTTGCCATGTTTCTATAGTTAATGATCTTTGCCAACACATTATTTAATGACCACTTGAGCAGATGCACTTGAGAAATATAATTTAGACCAGTCCTAGGTAAAAAATATTTCTCCTTAAAAACTAACAGGACATTTTTCCTTCTTAAGAATAGAAATTATATATCAGATCTCCATCTCTTTTACTTTAACCACTTAGAAAATCTGTCACTTTTTAAAATTAATTTTAGATACTGCCTTCTCCCTACTGTATATTTTCCTGTTCTTTTTAACATTGAGTTATATTTTTCAAAATTATAATAATATATACCTGATATATTTATCAAGAGAATTTAAAAATAAATTAATGCATGAATAAATAAATTAAAAGCAAATAAACTTAATAGCTATTTTTCAAATGAATATTTCACTATATATGATAGAATTTATATTAATATATCTACTCAATTCATTTTTTATTAATAAAATGTCTTAGTCATTTGATATTGTTTCAACTAATCTATTTCACTTAGAACAATGTGTTCTAAAAGGCATGCTAAAAATTATATTTGATGGTGGATATATTTAATACCTCTTCTTGTTCCCCTATGTATATGGTCTATGTTTCTTTCCCATGGGCATGTACTAGAATTATTTTAAACCAATATGTCATTTTCATGATGGCCAAGTCCAGCCGCTGATAATGTATAGTTCTGCAACCTTTTCTTCATACAACACATTTAACATATTTTAAGTTTTAGATATTACTCAGTGCTTGACTTATTACGTGGTATGAGACAAAATATGAAATTGAAGAAAATATTCATTTGTAGATAGGTCTTATAATCAGTTCATTTCAGTTCCAGACATCATAGCAATTGTCTGTCCCACTGTGAAAATACTCTCATGTTTCTCGCATCAGTGTTACTTTAATGCAGGAGCTCTAACAAGAAAGGTATCATCATAGTCATCCTGCTTCCACGTGTCCTAATGCCATTAGCATTCAGACTAAATGAATGTCATTTAATTTAATGAGAAGTCTAATTCCTCGCCCATTTACTGCCCCTTTAAGTGTCTATCTTCCTTCCTAAGCCTGCTGCAAGGCATGTGAGAAACCAGTAAAACTGAAGATTTAAAAAGACTTTTACTTCACATGCCTTGAACTGAATTGCTCTTTACTGGCATTCTAAAAGTGAAGAGATCTATGGTCATATCATGCTCTTTGTCTTTTTTCCTCACATCTTAGTGACTTCCATAATGCTCCTACCAAAATGGCTCATTCAGGAATCAAATAACTTCAATACCAACTTTTCAACCTCATTTATGTTTTGATAAATTATTTGGATTTCTTTTTTTTCTTTTTTTTTTTTTTTTAAGGAATGAATGTTTGGATAACATTGCTATGGCTGAAAGGAAACCATGCTACCTTATTACATCTCAGGTAGACAGTGTATTCCAAGTGTTTGAATGCGTTTTTATATTTAGATGATTGAAGTTTGCAATAAGAAAGCACGGATTCTAGGAAGTTATGTGGCTGTTGAAATGGAGCTGCCATTTTTCTAAAGTATAACACCCATTTCTTATCATGAAATTGTATTCAAGATGCTGAACTGCAAACAACAGAGAATCAGATATTGGCAAAAGAGATGCTCTAGAAAGAACAACGACGAAAAAATCCTGATGGATTCCTTAATCATGTAAGTCACCGGTGAACAATAAAGCACTGTTAAGATTGCTTTAGAAATTAGGTCTTGACCTGCCTTTTTGAAAAATCGCACAAAGTAAATTGAAAACATAAATGGATACGTGTTTTTGAGAGAGATTGGGAGAACTGCCTTTCAGTATAATGAAGATAAAGGATGTTTGTACTATCAGAGACAAACATTAAAATTAATGATAGCAATCCTGAAGAGGATGAATTATTCGGCCTTTGAATATATATCATATAGTCATGTCATCAGGATGTACATAAAGGGTGTGTTCTTGCTCACAAAATAATTTGACTAAAATAAGGAAAATCAAGCTAGGTGAGCATATAGTTCATAAAGAGGTACACGTCTGCCCTGATAGTTTGTGTTGACAAAGGAGATGTGCGCTGTAGTCCGGGACAGTTCACACACGTAACAATGTTATCCTCTTGGGCGTCCTACCAGACTCGGTTTCTTCCCCAGAGTCCTTGTTCTACTCTAGGTTCTTCACTCAGCTCTCTTTCCCTGATGCTGGTCCTCCTATTTCTGGCCCTTTCACCACCTGTCTGGCTGCATATTTATGGGTGTTTTCTTCATTGCCAGCCAGAGACTGCAGAGCTAGCATAAGGCATAGCCTGACTCCCTGGCCTTCAGTCTCCGTTGCTAAGATTCAGTACCTCTTATCTCCAAGGCCTACTGCTATATCACTGTGTCCTTTATTATTGTTTTGCCTTTTTTGGGGTGCTTATTGTTATCTAAAGTTTCAGAAGCCATACTGAAGGGATACCTGAGCCTCTGAAGTTGCCGTCTTCAGGACCAGTAACAGGGCAGCCAGACAATGGCATTATCTGCATGAACTAGACTCAGAAGAAAAACATGAATGACAGTGAGAATAGTTCCAGTGAACAGATCAAAGTGTGACGATTTACAAATGAATACTATTCTGATCCACACGATAATAAGCATAAAGATCACAGAGGAAGAATCACAAAATTGCTTAGTATATGTCGTAGATAAAATTTAAACCACTTAAACTTTCCTGGATGATTTGGTGTTATGCAAAGTGGTTTTATTTTTTTTTTTTTTTTATAAGAAAGATCTCAAATAGTGACTCTGCCTTAGGACTCTGACGCTTCGAGCTGGATTGATTAAATCACATAAGTACCCTGAGATACAGTTTCTATATAGCTGAAGTCGAGATGTTTACCTTGTAGAGTTAAATATTTAATAGTAAACTAACACACAATAGGCACTCAGCAATATACTATTATGAATTTAAAATTACTATAGTATAACAACTATCATATATATGTGGAACTTTCTTCTTTTAATTTTTGACAGTGGGCACGTATAATCACTGGAGAGAGAAAGAGAAAAAGGGAAGCCAAGAAAGTAACCCTCACAGGGAACCGTCATACCACAATCCTTTCTCCATTTCTCCTTCCTTTTGGGATTTTGGGCACATACACACATGCCAGCATGTTTCTCAAGCTGTAAGACCCAGGACTTGAACCATGCCATCAGCCATATAGAATCCAACTGCCCCAGTCAGCACACCATGGGCTGGACCACAGCATGTTTATAATTAGTCTGAGGAATTGAAAGTATATACACACTAAAATTGGTAATATTAAATGAATGTTTCAAACATAATGATGAATTTCCCCACACGGTCACAGCCTCTGATGTTCTTTCATTGTGTCCATTTCTCTCTTCTTCACTCAGGTCATAGTAAGTCCCTCTATGTTCCCTTTGTTAATGAAACTGAAAGTCTATTGATTCATCAATTCCTATGAAGAAAGAGGCAAAGAGGGAAATCTTTACACTCCTTAATACATTCCATGAAAAAAAAAAAAAACTTTTCAAATTAGTATTGTATCTTCCAATCTGTTTTATTCAATCCAAAGTGACATTAGCAGAAATGGCAGAGAGGGGTGAAAGTTTTAGGTTAAAATCAGCTTTCTCTGCTGACTGGTCTTCATATGAATACTACTCTTTCTTTTTGGCTGTGTTTCCAACTTCACTCTGCATTTATAGCTTTAGGCAGATTGTGAGGCCCCAGGGGAGGACTGTGTTTATGTAAATCTGTGTCTCATTGCCTGAACTCCTTTGATGACATAACCCCTACCAAGGTAATGGGGATTGGAATAACCAGGTGAAAGCTATCCTTATTTCCCTTAGGCAGATAGAGGTGTTTATTTCATAAGCCTATTGTTTTCTGCACCCTCTTTACATTGTCCTTAAAAAGGTCCTTGTTGGGACCAGCAGATGGTATAATGGCTACATCGCTGGACTCCCACGTAGTCAACTGCGGTTCGAGTCACAGACCTGGTGTCTTGAAACTCAAGTGCAGCACATATCATGAGTGCCTGAGATCCCGAGAGGAAAATGGAGGAGAAGGGACTATAGTGTGGTCAGTCATCCCGTACGGGGGGGGGGGGGGGGGGTGACTTCTCACTTTATGTCTCTCTATCTCTCTTTGTCTCTTGGGTGAGTGCACATGCCCTATGGCCAAAAACCTCCCTCTAAGAAAAAAAAAAAAAAGGAGGCCCTTGTCCTAACCACAATGGCACATGCTGCTGAAATGCTGCGGTCCACAGGCTGGCCCCACATGGAAGCCCAAGTTCAATTCCAGGTCAGCCTAAAGTCCAGGTACGGTGGTGTAGGCAGAAGGATTACAAATTTGATTATGTCTTGAGCAATATAGCAAGACCCTATCAAAAAATAAAGAGCCAGTTGTGATCTGTCCCTTCAATTTACCTGAACATGTTGAAATTGCCTACTTAACCAAATTCACTTCCAAAGCTTTTTTCAATTGAACATTTTTATTCTTTAAATTTTAATTTTTAATTTTTAAAAATTTATTTTAGACATTTACTATACTGGGTGTCAATATATTTGTAGTTTGAAATGACTCTGAATACAAACACATGGTCGTGGAGGCCAGAAGGTGGCTCAGAGGTGCCACAATGCTCTGTGAGGCTGACCTACATGGGAAGGTTCTGAGTTTCTATCTGGAGGCCTCCCTGGACATGCTGGTATGCTCATGACCCAGGGACGGCTGAGGCTGGGGATGGATCAGGGTGCGAGGACCATGTTGGAGTTGCCTATCTATCTCATTCTGTTTCTCTCAGCCTACATTAATTCCATAAAGCAGTATTTCTCCAGGGAAGGTCATAAAAATGTTGGCTATTCTCATCTAGGGTTTTAAAAAGGGTATAATGGGGACATTTACAAATGGTAAAATAAACAGTATAGATAAGGAAATAACTGACAATATTTGGGCCATAAATGAAAAATAGCAAACCATTCAGTTTGGTTATTTTGTCTAATGTGAGGAGGAAATTAGATATTTTTGGAAAATGGTGGCAAATTTAAGAGTTTATAACTTTTTCCATGAGCCATGGGGAACCCATGGAGGCACTTGAGAAGAGTCACACATTTCAAGAAAAGTGAGGTGCAAAAGTTTTACAAGAAAAAAACATAGGGGAGGAAACTCCAATTGGAGATATCTGTTGTCTAATTATTGAGTTACTAGCATGGTCCAAGAATTCTAGTAAAGACTTTTAATAGGAGTGAGAATAGGGGCAAGAAGGAAAGGAACACCTACAATGTTAGAGGAAGGTTAAACATGGGGTGCAAAGTTGTTCTGAAGAACTTTATAACCTGTGTTTTCCTTAATAGCCTGTAATTTGTATGCAAATCCTAGTGAATAGCTTAAAGTTGTAAATTTTGCACAGAAAACTCTTAGAAAGTATAGGTCAATACTCAGGAAATAGCATGTTTCTAACTCAAAGCTACTAGCACTCATATCACCCTGGAGAAATTGGGTAAAAATAAGAGAAAATGAAGATGGGTGAAAATACATAGTTATTTTGATGTACTTTAATTAAAATTATAATTTGAACCAAAAAAAGAATGAATAGCAGAAAACTTTAAAAACGACTTTAAGAGATATGTGGAAGAACAAAGGCATCCCCTCACTCATGGTTAGATTAGGGACTGTATTCCAGCTTGTCACTTCATGCCTTCACTTTCTCTTTCCATTAAGGGTAAAATAAAGTATAAACAAGATTGAAAACACACATATAAAGCCAACACATACAATTTAGATAAAAAGCGATAACATGGTAGAAAATAAACAAGATAAAATAACAAACTAAAAATTCAAACTAGATAAGATATAGTAAAAGAGATAAAAATAAAACAAAAAAGATTAAAGAAGTTTAAAGGCAATAAGCAAATACCGATTAAAAGAGTACACTGAGAAGACAAACTATTTAAAGTTGATGAATTCAGCCAAAAGAACACTCTCTTGGATGGAAAAGTACTACAGGACTCAGAGCTAAGCCGTGGGACAAATTGACTTACCAATTCCCAGCACTCACTATGCCACACGTCTTCCCTCTGAGGCTAGGCTTTCTTGAAAGAGTCCACCACCAAACTGGGAGGTTCCTGGCAAATGTACTCAGGTAAGTAAACCCAGAGAGATTTGTCCTTTAGGAAAAAGGCTTTCATTTTCACAGCTGGCCTTGTTTACAGATTTAACAAACAGTTCCAATAAAATAATTCCAGCCAATTTTTTTTTTCTCCCTAGCTCCTACAAGCTAGCAAAATCTCTCTTACACATAATAAAGAGATGGACTGAAAATATGCAGCAGTTAATTGAACGTGAAGAAACAAAGGGATGGAAGGACTCAATAAGGTCCCAATGTTACAAGTCTTTATTCACAGCTATTGTTGGTATCAAGGGGGATTTAAAAATGTGAGTTACTTTCCCCTTCGTATGTGCGACGCCATTAATACTGAAAGAGAGCAGCTCACAGCTAAATCACATGGAGATGAATCTGCAAGAATCACTACTAGAGAAACATTTGCGTCTCCAGTTAATTTGATTGTTGGAAAGAATCACACTTTTGAATGAATTTCACTAATAAATCTCATACCATCATTGGTGAGACAATGCCTCAAAAACCTGGTTAGAGTTAAATCCCAAAATAAAGATGGAGCAGCATGGCCATCCCCCCGGGGGGTGATTTCTCGCTTTCTGTCTCTCTGTCTCTGTCTGTCTGGTGAGCGCACGCGCCCTATAGCAAAAACCTCTCCAAAAAATGAATAAATAAATAAATAAATAAAGATGGAGCTCTCACATGGACCCAGGAAAACCAAGAGTAGTCAATTAGATGGTGGTTGTCTAGTTATAGGGTATGAAATTTGCCTCTGGAGCCAGCCTCACAAACTTGGCAAGGCATTTCAACCTTCATGTACCTTAAGTGCTTCATCTGTTAGATGGGGATAAAGCTATAGGGCTGTCATGAAGAATAGAAGCATTAATCCATGTAAAGTTTGAATCCATGAAGAGCCTAGTACACAAGGTATGCTCAGTAAATATTTTTTGTTATTATTATTATTATTATTATTATTATTATTATTATTATACCAAGGACTTGATTAATATGTGGAAAAAATGTTAGCCAGAATATCTGGAATTCTTAAAAGAAATTACAGGGACTAGCAAACGGCATAAAGGTTATGTTGCTAGACTCCCACATAGCTGATTGTGGTTCGAGATCCAGACCTGGTGGCTTAAAACTCATGCCAGGTACATGTGCAGGCATGCCAAAGATCCTGAGAGGAAAATGGAGAAGAGATTTGAGTATAGCCATTCCGCCCCTCAGGGTGGGGGTGATCTTGCTTTCTATTTCTCAATATCTCTCTCCAGCAAGTGCGTACACCCTATAGCAAAAAGCACTCTCAAAAACAAACAAACAAAACAAACAAAAAGAATAGCAGTTAAAAAAGGCAGAGTAGTATTTGTGTAGCAGCTATAAACATAGGATAAACAAGAAAAACAAAGCAAAACAAAAAACCCTTAATCTTCAGACAAATTTTCTAATACCAATATGTGACTTCTTCTAAGAAATTTTTTGACAAAATGCTGGTTAAAGATGAGAGGCACTCAAATAAAAGCTAGTACTGAGGATAAGTTAGACATTGTCCTGCATTTTACTAACCATTTATTTATTATTTTCCAAGCATTTTTATTGATTCTAATAGAGTACATCGGGATGCTTATGAAGAAAAGGAATTAAAGTAATAATTCATTTTGGTGCAAAAAATTTGAAATTCATGCATAGTTTTTTCGTGGTGTACATTTTTCAGAAATTTTTTAAAGATCTCTCATTGTGTGATGTAAGTATTGCTATAGCCCAGTTTACTGATGAAAAGTACAAAGTGGTTAAGTAACTTGCCCGAGGTCATACAAGCAACTAGTCTGTGGAAAAGCCAGAATCCACAAGCATGAGACTGAAGAATCTATTTAATTAAACCTTCCAAGAAAATGAAATCTTTCAGCGTCAGACTTTACATGGATTAATACTTCACCTGGATTAATGTGCTACAGCATTATTCCCATTTGACAGATGACAAACTTGAGGTACCCAAAGGTTGAAATATCTCGCTAATTCTTTTCTTCCAATCAAGTTAAGTTTTCCTCTCCTCTCGGAAGACTACACCTCCTGGGTAAATAATCTTTACTTCTTTCGTGTGACCTGTTTCTCTTTGGGATTCTTTAGTTGAAACTGCAGTTTGTATGAGCTTTAATGGTGTGAACCATGGTTTCTTTCCTCCCAAACCATTCTTGGGCTACGTGGGAGTCACTGTTAGAAATAGAGACTAAAGGGAGAGAGGAAGGCTAGGTGTGCATTAAGATCTACATACTGGGACCGGTAGGTGGTGTGGTGGTTAAGGTGCTGGACTCCCACATGGCCAAACCCAGTTTGATATCTGGACTGGTGGCTTGCAAATCACTCCGGGCATGTGTGCTCGTGTACCCAAAATTCTGAGGGGAGAATACAAGAATACAGGAGAAGGGATTGTGGCATGGCCATCCTTCCCTGGGGTGATTTCTCATTTCCTCTCTCTCTGTCTCTGTCTCTCTCCTCTCTAGCATACCAAGAAAAGGACCATTTCTATTCGAAGCCTGTTAGATTAAACCCTCTGTTAACTTTTGAAAGGTATCTGCATAACATATGATATACATGTAATACTATACACTGTTGAAAAAGATTATTCTTCAACACCATTCTGTTTATAATACATACTATGTTTCTAATATTGTTCAAATATGAATTCTGACTATTCAGCCATAGACTTCACCTAATATTTTCTCTAATTTTAATTGGCATTTGTAATACAGGTTGGCCATCTCTAATCTGAACATCAGAAATTCAAACTTTTTGAGTGCCTGCACGATGTCACAAGTAAAAAATTCCATGTTTGACCCCATGTGAGGGGTCACAGTCAAAACACTGCAATACAAAATATTGTACAAAATTACCTTCAGGCTAGATTAATGTACATGAAACATACATAAATTTCATTTTTTTTTTTTTTTGGAGAGGTTTTTGCTATAGGGCGCGTACGCTCGCCAGACAGACAAAGACAGAGAGACAGAAAGCAAGAAATCATCCCCCAGGGGGGATGGTCACGCCGCAATCCCTTCTCCTCCATTCTCCTCTCGGGATCTTGGGCACACATGCATACGCGCCCGGCGTGAGTTTTAAGCCACCAGGTCCGGGATGCGAACCGCGGTCGACTACGTGGGAGTCTAGCGACATAGCCACTACGCTAACTGCTGGTTCCCCATAAATTTCATTTTTAAACGTGGGTCTCCACAATATCTTATTCTGTGCGTGCAAATACTTCTTAAAAATTCAAAAATACTTATGATCTCACACATTTCAGATAACAGATACTCAACCTGTAATTCAATCCATTTTCTTTTCAGTGATCCCCACCCTCTCCCACCACCCCATTCTGGAGGCATAGAACTATATCATGTTATCCTCTGGAACAAAATACAGAAGAGGTAATGCCCCACATTGAGCAGTCTGCTATGTGCAAGGCCTTTGAGGAGTGTAAAGAAAAACCAAATGAGCAAAGAATTTGCCAGTTCAGAACGACACAATAGTGACTACATTACGCAGAGGTTAGAGTATAGGCATAGCGTCAGAATATGGTAATTACCATCTCTCTCCTTTGATTTATAGAGGCAGGTTCCAGGGGCCCCACAAAACTAGAATCCCAGAGGCACAATGCAGCACTGCCTAATCAATTGGTAGGGTGACCCCCCAGCATCAGCCAACAAAGGTTAGCAGTCATTTTAAACTCACTGTGAAAGAAGAGCTTTTAAGGAAGCTCTTAATCAAATGTAATTAGTCTGGGAGGTGATAGAGAATCTATTTAACCATGCCTATGAGAAGTAATATACAGTAACCTTAAGCAGGATTACCCTTGGGGCATCTTATTTACCATTTAAACTTAGTTTGATTTTATGCTTTGTTCAAAATGGCATATGAGCAATTTCTTTCTTTTACTTACCTAACCTGATATTGACCCACTGCAATGACCAAAGAGGTTCCTATAGTTTTCCTCTCCATACCCTACCTTACAGTTACAAAGAGAAGCAAAATATAATTAATCTCACTGACAACACAGGTTATTTTCTTTCTGATTTACTGTTTATGATAAAAATAAAATTGCAAAAAAAGAGAATCACATAGACAAAAAATTGACACCCAGTTGTAACTACCATTAATATTTTGATATATGGTCTTCCAGCTATTTTTCTTTGCATAGATTGATGATATAATGAGATTTTATTTCCTGTGCATTCTCATTTTTGAGACTCTCTCTACATTAGGAAATCTGAGTATCCTTTCTCTAAAATGTTTGAGACCACAAGTGCTAGGTACTTGGGGCCAGAGGTGCTTCAGATTTCAGATTTTGAAATATTTATATGTGTGTGTCTATGTGTGTGTAAAGAGAGAGAGTGAGAGACAGAGAACGATATCTTGGCCCCTAGGAGAATCAGGGTTAGCATAACAGAAAGGCAAAGACACAGTAAACTAGCAAACTTGAGTCTTCTTGACCTACAACTCAGACAGTTAATATGAAGGCCAGAAGACCCTCAGAGGAGCTAGGCATAGTTTATGACAAATTTATATTCAATAAATTTGAGAGAGAATAGGAAGTCTGAGTTCTCTACCCCTTGGGAGACTGACTTAGGGTCCCTTGGAAGTTGGGTGGGGTAGGGTAGTAAGCAGATGAACAGCGAGAGGGACCACGTACAGAGCAGTCATGTCAGGATTAAGGTACTACTGAGCACCCCCTTCCTCCTCTGCTTCCTCTCTGTGTCCCAGTACCTTTGTCATATGTACTGAGACCTTTCAGCCAGTCTTCTTAACCTAGAGAAAGAACATTTCAATCATAATAAAAAGCAGGCAAGCTAATCAACGTTCTTCTCTAAAAAACATGGGAAGCCTACATTTTCAAACCCTAGATCAGGGGAAAAAACTTACATTTCCGTATTGGGTAGCAATTTTTGTGGGATTAACTGGATGTCCTTTTTGTTATTATGAAAAGACTTTAATTTTCTTTGAGTTTTTCAGGAAAAAATAAAATCTTAACGAGTCCCTTTATTTTGGAAGTATTTTTGAAATATACATATATTCCTCATTTAAACCTAAGATCACTGGATTGTGACTTTAATTAACATGAGAAAGATGACTCAGAACTTCACAGCACTTCGCCACCATGATCATATTGTACCCAAGCATATTATTCTGAGAGCTGCAAAAAAGATTTTAAATGTGTTTGACATATTGTAACAAACATTGGGTTGACAGACATATGGTAAAAATACGTATGGGTGCATATGGAGAGAGTTAATGGCATCATTTGTTCAGTCTCAAGCCCCTTGGGAAACAATCAGTTCTCCTTTTAGCTCACCAAATTGGTGCTCCATGTGAGCGAAGAGCTTCCTTCCCCCTCATCCATGTTGTTGCTGCAGTCACATCTCTCAGCGCTAGTGAGCTTCTCTGTAGGATGCCCATGGGAGTGCAGGGCACTGGCTTTCTGCTACTCTGCTGCTTCCCGGAGGGCTGAACTGGCAGTGTTTGCTACCTAACCAGGAGAGAGCTTGCCTCTGGGGAAGTCAGTCAACGTATTCTCTAACTTGGAAAAGAGAGAACGAGGTTTTATATTTCTTATGGGTACTGGAAAACCGATGCTATATTTCTACTTTACCAATGTGGAGTGAGACTACCAGGTTTGCAAGACTTGTTCACCATCTATAGAGCAGGAGAGTCTGAATTCAGAAATTTCCCGAACCTGGTTTCCAGTGCACACATTGGGGCCTCCTACCAGTTAGGTTCAGAGTTGCCACAATTCATTTTCTTCTTTTACACTCTATTTCTTTTTGTAACCCTTGTGTGGCAGTTGCTCTGTACGTTTTCACTGACTAAATAATAAAGCACAAGGTGACTCTGAACATGTCACTATCTCCCTCAGACTTCTTCATAAGTTACTGAGGAGTTAAACTAGGTCACTTCTAAGTTGCCTTCAACATCCATAATCCTGTAAGGTTGTATCATTAACATTTTACCTGTACCACCTGTTGTTCTTTCTGAGTTGTTCTCTTTCCTGGGCAGTACAGATGGGTACTTTAAAGGGTTCATGAACTCTAGTCTAGGACCAGGGTTGTATCTACACTAGTGTAACACATAGTAGCTACTTCCCTCTATTTTCCAAGTCACTTTCTGATACTAATTTGACTCTCCAATACCAAGGAAGAGGTTAAACTGTTCTAATGAATAGAAGAAGATATTTTATGTTATCTTTTAATTCATTCATATTATGGTTGGCTGAGTAATGGCCCTCAAAGATATTCAGACCCTAATCCCCAGAACCTGTGAATGTTGCCTTATATGGAAAATGTAGCTTAGAAGATGTAACTAGGGTAAGGATACTGAGATGGGGAGATGATCTTTATCAATTGGTTGCGCTCTAAATGTAATTACAAGTGTCCTTACAATAATTAAATACAGGGAGACTTGACACAGAAGAAGAAGGCAATGTAATCAAAGAGCAAGATGCTATGCTGCCAGCCAGGAGCAGAGAAGAATGGCAACTAAGCAACGAATGCTGGCAGCAGCCTCTAGAATCTGGCAGAGACAGGGCATAGAGTATCCCCTGGACTCCCCTCCCCGCCCCCCACCCAAGAAAGAATCAGCTCTCCTGACACCTTTGCTTTATCCCAGTGAAACTGATTTTGGATTTCTGGTCTCCAGAACTGCAAGAAAATACATCTGGGTTGTTTAAGTCCTAAATATGTGGTAATTTGTTACAACAGTAGTAAGAAACTAATGCTTATAAACATCAACACCCTTGTGATATTAGTGCCAATGGTCCCTTGCCTAAAAGTCTCTCCCTTTTAACTAGCCTAAGATATAAAAATTTAGTTTCTGGACACTCAGACCTTGAACCATACAGAGCAAAACATTTCCAAGAACTCTGCTTCCTTGTCTTAGGTAACACCTTCAATTTTGATTCCCACTCTCTTTCAGACTGTAATAGTTTCCCCTACTATGGTGGCTCTGAAAAAGACACTTGTTGGTTGAATTTGCTTTTAACTATAATAGGATCTAACAAAAATAAGCCAAAAAGAAAGTACTGAGTTAACATATTAGTAACAGGTGCACTGGCTCTCATCCAAATGCAGCTATTCTCCCTCGCTTCCTTATTACAGGACCACTTATTCATCTTCTTTAGGCATCGATGCCACCCCATCCTGTCTGGACTGGATGCTAGACTGGTATTACTCACACTTTAATATATATAATATGCACAGAATCACCTAGGGATCTTGTTAAAATGCAAATTCTGATTCGGCAGGTCTATAGCAGGACTCGAGACTCAAATGTAATAAGCTCCCAAGTGAGGCCAATGCTGCTGGTCTGCAGACCACACTTTAGTGGCAAGTGCCAGACCACATTCTGGAAGTGTGGGCCTAAGGTATATTCAAATTGGCACCACCCACAACAAAGTCCTGTGGAATTCTCAAACCTCTGCAGAACTTCATTGGAAATACTTTCTCTACAGGAGCAGCTCTATCTAGCTTACCTTCCCTGACCCTGGCCAGTAGAATAAGTACTTCCTGTATCCTCTATTGACATGACACTCTTAGGTCCTATCCTGCCTTCTGAAAATTCTCTCCTTAGGATGCAGACACTGACTTTGCAGGAATCTCTTATACCTTCCTAAATGAAGGTACTTCTCCAGTTCCCTGGAGTCATACCTAAACTTTTCCTCTCTATCTTATTCACAAGTACTCTATGTTGTAAAGATCTTCTCAATCCTTAAATAATGTTTTTTTGTTTGTTTTTAATTGCGTGTGTGTGTGTGTGTGTGTGTGTGTGTGTGTATCTTGATCTTGGTTTGGTTTTTATCTAGGTATAAACTTCCCAGGGTCTGGATCTGAGATCATGGGCCCAGAATCACCCTAGAAACTGGCTCACCTTTTTTAGGCTTCTAGCAATATCTCAGAACCTATTTCCATCCCTTCCTGTTTTAAAACTACCACTCCCTGTTGCATCCGCATTGATTTCGGTTTCTAGTCTGAATAATTACTCTGCTCCTTGGTTAATTTATGAAGCACCGACAACTGGCACACCCTACACCCAATGAACAATCAAATGCTTCCTCCTCTACCTGCTATGGTTTCTTCCACTTAGCCTGTTTCCTCTGGCCTGTATCAAAGGGCTTTCCAGCTCTCTGCTGCCCTCTCCTGGCGTCCCTCCGCATTGTGTTCACAACAGCCCTTGGAAGCCAAAATCAACCCCTATCATCACAGACCCTGAGTCAAAGAGAGCTAGGAAGTAGATTGAATTTGTAAGTTGAACTAGGTATCGACTACCGTTTCCAGTCTTTTTTAAAACTAATAATCTCAACAGAGAGATGAAGCGGCTCATCTCTAACATAATATTATTCCTAACAGAATGACTATCACAAGATTAAGCATAGAGAAGGAAACTTGGGAGCATATTTAAAGAACAAAGGGAACACAAATTTGGCCAAACCAATGCTTCTCAGTCTTAGGTGGAAAGATTTAAGAACTATTATCCCTTAAGTTCTACTCCAGATAAATTGAATGTGAATCCCTGAGGGTGGTCTGATTTCTTTAAAAAGTATTTTGGAAGTTCTTTCTTTTTTTCATGGAGGCAAGGGAGCAGGCAGTTACCCCGGATGTGGCCTCACCATGCCATACTTCCCCAAGCTTCCCAGCCAGCCAGGATCACACGTATTTGTGAGTGTACCCAGAATGTTCAGGTTGACCCAGGATCCACATCCAGGCCTCACACATGGCTCATAGCAGGAGCCTGACACCTGTGTCATGATAGCTGGGCCCTTTCTTCTATGATCTTTAATCATCTTTCTGGTGATTTTGATGAATATTAAGAACACCTTGGTTAGACTGAAATGTCAGAGTTGTGAATTAGAAGGCCAGCAGGTGGTATGGTGGCAAAGGTACTGGATTCCCAGGTGACAGACTCACGTCCTAGACTTGATGACTTGAAAATCACACCAGGCACATGTGCGTGCACGCCCAAATCCTGAGAGGAGAGTGGAGGAGAGGGGAGTATGGCATGGCTATCCACCCTGCAGGGTGATTTCTCATTTTCCTTCTCTCTCTCTGGTGAGTACATAATGCCCTATGGCAAAAACCTTAATAAAAAAGAGCTGTGAACTAAAAGTTGGTCATGTTATAGAAGAAAGTATGTGACATATCTGTAATTTGTAGATTATTTTCAGGTCATTTTTAAGGAGCTATTCCCAATGGACACCATATAAAAGGGTGTCCTGGTTTATACTTTCAGTTTACAGATCATTCGCAAACCTCCGGACCGGTCATTGTTCTCTGTCTGCCTTTGTCTCTGTATTTGTCCTTCTGCCTCACTCAGTGTTTCACACGATGTGAAGAAGCTTGGAAAAATTCATAGAAAAATGTAACTAAAAATATGAGTTTATTTTGGTGCAAGATTTTGAAATCCATACATTTTTTTTTTCCTAATACACATTTCCCGTGAACTTTCTGAAGACATTCATCTCCTTGATGCTGACCCACAGAGAGGGTAAGTGGTTCCTCCTAACTAGGTGCTGCCACTCTGTCCAGCAGTGCAGTCTTAGCCCCATTCTGCTCTGCGCCCTCCAAGCAGCACACCCCACCCCATCAGCCAGTGCGCCAGGGCAGACTGAGGCCGTGAAGGCCAAGGGTGGGGCAGGTGAGTGAAGTCAGACTAAGAAGTGACGCAGTGGGTCTCTCTGATACCACTGTCACCCCTATATTATTGTCTCACCTCAGCTGCCAACTTTCCCATCCTTCATTCCTGTTCGACTCATAAGCACCTCCCATTTTAAAAGGTTTTACTAAGTACCCAATCTCTCCTTACTCTATGTTCCGTGGCACTTCTCTTGTGTAGCATTATTTTGCATTTCTTTTTTATTTAATTTTAATTTATATTAATTTCTTTTAGACATCCAATCACATACATCACTTAGCTTTTAAAATGAATGTTCTAACATGAATACATTTCTCATCAGTCCAGTTGCGGATACTATACATGTTATCATCAACAGATAATAACCCATTTCTTTGTCCCATAAATGTCTTGCCCCTCTTATCTTTCTCCTTAATGTCTTTCCTCAGATTCTCCTCCTTCTCCCACCCTCTTTCCACACTGTATTAGGTATTTATAACCATTTTGTATGTTTCTCTATACTCTAGTCATTCAGTTTTGGCCACAAAGGGCTGACAGAATATATTAAGTGGAGATATACAATGTCTGACCTTCGTAGTCTGGCTTGCTTCACTCAGCAGTAAATCTTCCATATTCATCCACTTTCTGTCAAAAGTCAGTGTCTTGTTGTTTTTTATGGCTGAGTAGTATTCCATAGAGTATATGTGCCACACTTTTTCAGTCCATTTTTCTGTCTGTAAACATCTGATTGGTTCAATGTCTTAGCAATTTTGAATAATGTCGCAATAAACACAGATGTGCTAGCACTTTTCTGACTAAGCATTCTTCTGTCCTTTAGGTAGATACAAAGGAGTGGGACTGCTGGATCATATGGTGGTTCTATTTGTAGTCTTTGAGGAATCTCCATATTGTTCTCCACAGTGGCTGGACCAATTTGCATTCCCACCAGCAGTGTAGAAGAGTTCCCCTTTCACCACATTCTGGTCAACCTAGGGTTGGGTAGTATCTCATTGTGGTTTTGATCTGTATCTCCCTTATGATGAGGGATGCTGAGCATTTTTTCATATGCCTTTTGGCTGTTCGTGTGTCTTCCTTAGGGAGTTGTTTTTTTCAGCTCATTCTCCCATCTTTTTAATTGGGTTGATCATCTTTTATCTGGTAAGCTGCTTAAGTTCTCTGCATTTCACATGGTGTAATTTTTATCTTCTTCAGGATATATAAGTTCTCTGATCTTACTTAGCTTGTATTTTCAGCTGTTATGTTGCAAGATTGTCTCATTTCTTAATTGCTTTTACATTTCTTAATTACTCAGGATAGGCAGTACATGACACCTTGCACACAGTAGGTGTTTAGTTGATATTTATGAATTGAATTTCCTCTGAGCTTCACTGGGTCAATTGTTGCAAATAAAGCTCAAATCCTACTAAACACCCTTCCTTCCTTCTGGCCACCTTGGCATTATCTTCCCGGATTCAATAGGCTTTCCCCAGGCTCCCTTATTCCTCAGAGGTCAGACTGTATGTTCTTGACCCCCTCCAGTGTGTATGATCACTGTAATTCTCTCACCAGCTTCAAACTGTTTTTCTCTTTTGCTGTGTTTACTGTGATTAGCTAGAAGATCACTGGCAACTTGAATTTGCATTTTTAATCAGGCATTGCATCGGATTTTTACTCTATTATTCTGAGTCCCTCTTACATTTAAGCTACTGCAGTGTGTATGGGTTGCAGCATAAATGTAAATAAGAAAGTAATTTGCTTTTCTTCATCTTTAAATAAAAATCTCTAAGCCTTAGAAAATTTTATATGAAGCAATATCACTTTTCTCCTTGCATGGAAGTGCTGTTACTTTTAACATAAAAACAAAGGCTCTCCGAGGGTAAAACTCACTTATTCCAAGCTCCTTTTAGGAATAAAATTTATTTAAATTCAGTTGAACCTTTTGCTCAGGATATACCTTCCAGACAGATGGAAGCAATGCCATTCATTTTACTGTTCTCCACCCCACAGTGCTCCTACTCTGTAATTCTTGTCCATTATAGCTTGTCTCTGATCTTGAAATGTACATCCACCCTGCACATGGATAAATCTGGCCAACTTTGTGCAAACCCCAGCTCTGTTTGTGGCATGGAACTGCAGTAGCCTGTCAAGTTTCTTTACTAGTTTTACTTCCTATGCAATGGGGTCCCCTGCCCCCAGACATCTGGCTTCCTCTGTCATCAAAGTGTACCATACCTCTAACTGGACATATCAAGTTTCCTTGCATTAGGTTCTTTGCTGTCCTCCCTGATGCCCTTTCGTATTGACTCATCGACCAGGCGCAACAGAAAGAAGTGCGTCTCCATCTGTCTCCTCAGCCCCTGGATGATCTCAGGATGAACCTGAGAATTTGATCATCTGAAATGGAATTCATGTTATCTTTGCTCTCCAAATGAACTAAGAACATGAAGTGACCCCAAATCATAAATAGAGAGGCAATGGAATGCCCAACCATGTGGGAAGTCAACAGGTTTCCAGGAGCTGAGGGAGGCACAGGCTCCACCAGTTCTGCCAGTTACTAACAGGATTTCTTATGCCTCTTTAGCCACTTAGGCTAAAGAATACAATATTACCTCAGGGTTATTTTAGCAAGCAAAACTAAAACTAATTAACATTCAGATAGAGTTTGTTATTTTGTCAGGCATTGAGCTAAGAGGTTTTAGTATATTTCATCTCTTAATCCTCATAATGTCTACAGGAGATAAATATTATCCTAATCCCATTTTACAGATAGAGAAACTGGCTATAAAGGCACTTTTTAAGAAATTTCACAGTGCGTTGAATTTAAGATGTTGACTTAGCACAACAGAAGCTAAAGTTGAGAAGTAAAATCACACAGGAAATACAGAGCAATGGGTCAAGGAGGTGGGAGAGGATGACAGGGAGCAAGGTGTGCTAGACAGTGTGGGGCCACCTAAAACTCAGGAGAGGAAACTACAGGAGTCAGGTAGGGAAGGGCATGAATGCCCTGTTGAAGAACCCAGCTGTGGCCCCACCCTTCCTGTACCTAAATCTTATTTGGCTATAGTTATTAGCTATCTGTGGGTATTTAACTTTTCTGACCTTTGTAAAATGGAGATAATAAAAAATTTACTTTACCAGATAGATTACAGATAAAATGCTTCCGTTGACTGCTGGTAGACAGTAGGTGCTCAATAAGTGCTAGCTATAATTAATGGCTCAATCACTTGTGAAGCTACACAACTTTTCTCCCAGTGGGGAAGATCTCAAGTTGCAGCCCAGCAAGTCATTTAACATGTAAATGAAATTGGGTTATGGGGATGTGACATTTTCAAGGCCTCAAAGGGAATGGCAGTTGAACAGAAACAGGTCAGAAGTCTTCCAATGTAGGATGATGACACAAAGACAATTGTTTGTGGCCTAAAGAGAACCTGAGATAAAGAGAAAATCTGGGAAGAAAAATGGAAAAACTGTAGCATCCCTTTTTTTCTATCATTGTACTACATACACACACACACATGCACACAACACGTGCATGTCTCTCCTAACATGGAACAAATTGGCGTATAGCCTCCTCCTTTACTCTTCTTCCAACCTTCCCTTCGACGCCACCAAAGCACAACCCTGCATTCTGGCCCTGAAATTCTGGCAAACGGTTTCCCAGACAACTAATCAGTGGTGGATAAATCTACTCTACTGGTGGATGTGAAAGTCAATAATCAGTAGTTGCAATGGTGCATGACACTGGATAAGAACCATCTGTCTAGCAGGTACAGTTTAATGGGATTAATTGTTAAGGAAAAAACTAGCGCGTATCCAATGGTCCAAGGCTGACTAGCTCCCTCTGCTTTTCATTTTGGAACAGGGACAAAGATAAGAAGGACTTGAAGATTTCTTGAACCATTAACTTTGCCAGTGTAGTTATTTTTGTTACTCCCTAGCTGTTTTTCTGTAGTGTTTTGCAATAAAGTCCTTAAAAAGAAAAAGAACAGCGAACTTATTTCACACATACGAAAGAGGACAGAGAGTAGTACATTTTTATCTACTTCACAGACTGTCCACTTCTAAAAGGAATTCCTTAGAAAACATCTAGCTTCACAGTCTAGTTGGCTGACTTATCTTTCCTGAGAGGAAAATGAAGGTGAGTCTAAGAGGTACAGGGGAAAATGTCTCTGAACTTTAACAGAGAAGATGCAGTTAGCTAAACTTCCTCTGGCCATAGCTCAAACTGTTCACCAAACTGGACTCTATTTTTCCTGACTGCTTTTTTTTTTTTTTTTTTTTAATTTTAACTTCCAGATGGCCAGGCACTAACATCTTGAGGAAATAGTTCTTCTTCATTCTAGATCTCTGCAAAGTTGAAGCTGCAAGCTGCACCACGGACAGCTTGAAATTTGCATCTCTATCACTCTTCTCCTAGACACCTTCTTCAAAAACTCTTGGAACCATTGCCTATAGCTGCCTTTTTATATTTTGATTGGAACTTCATTTTAGAAAAGACCATTGCTTATTCGTGAACATCAGACTTTGTTCTTCCTGTGTATGGTTTGTTTTTTACCTTCCCTGGCTGAACAACTTGTAGTTAACAGAAAGTCTTCATTTCCCCTCCAGCTAAGGTAAATCATTAGGACTTCGAATTTAGAAACCTCCATTCCTTACCATGTTTAAATTATTTATTTTTCACAGTGTTCTGAGTAAAATCATTTTTTTCTTACTCAAGTTCCATTAATTCAAAAGTGCTTCCTCTGGTTTTATAGTTTTTCAACTATATTGGACTAAACATACACCTCTAGGAATTTGAAACACCTTAAATATTAAGAGCAATTTCCTACTTCAGAGTATAGAGAGAATCTTGAGCCAGATCTTTGCCTCTCTTACTTGCTTTCTGGAATTTCAGGACCTGCTTTAATTCCAAGCTTAATACGACTACCACTTGTGAGCCAAACAAGGTGTCACAGTCCTTTTATGCTGCTATGACAAAATTCCATAGGCTGGATAACTTATGAACAACAGAAATGTGTTGCTCACAGTTCTGGAAGCTAAGTAGTCCAAAATCAAGTCACTATCAGATTCAGTGTTTGATGAGGAACCATTTTCTGATTAATAGATGAGGCCTTCTCTTTATGTCCTCACATGGTGGAAGACGTTAGTTAACTATCTGGGGTACAGTTTACAAAAGCACTAATCCCATTTATGAGGGTTCTGCCTCCCCATCTCTTACTATCTCCTAATACCATCACCTTTAGGGTTAGGAATCTAACATAAAATTTAGGGGGACATAAACATTCAGATAATAGCATTCTATTCCTGATCCTGTCCTGCCAATTCTTGTCCTCTCACAAGCAAAATGTATTTATTTCATCCGTAGATCCCAAAGTCTAAACTCATTGTAAGCAATCTGAAGTCAAGAGTCTCATCTAAACATCATCTAAGTCAGATATGAGTGAGACTCAAAGTATGACTTATCCTGAGGCAAACTGCTCTCTAGTTGTTATCCTGTGAAATAAAAAAACTACATGCTTCTAAAATACAATAGTGGGAGGAAGAAGTAACAGGTTTCAAGAAAATTCAGAACTCAACTGAGAAAACAATTAAATCATAACCCTTGAGAATAATCTTTGAATTGACTTTTTTTGCTAGACACACTAGTATGGGGAGCTGGTCCCACATATCTTAGTCGGACACAGTCCGTGCTACAGTTCTCACAGATTGCAGTTGTGTCCCTATAGCTCTTTTTTTTTTTTTTTTTTTTTGGAGAGGTTTTTTGCTATAAGGCGCGTGCGCTCGCCAGACAGACAGAGAGAGACATAGAGACAGAAAGCGAGAAATCACCCCCCAGGGGAGATGGTCACGCCGCAATCCCTTCTCCTCCATTCTCCTCTCGGGATCTTGGGCACGCACGCACATGCGCCCGGCGTGAGTTGTAAACCACCGGGTCCAAGACGCGAACCGCGGTCGACTACGTGGGAGTCCAGCGACATAGCCATTACGCTAACTGCTGGTTCCCTCCCTATAGCTCTTTCATGCTGAAATCCCATGCCAATGTCTCTCCCAGTCTGGGGTCACCCTGGACCCATGGCTCCACGCCAATGTCTCTCCCAGTCTGGGGTCACCTTGGACCCATGGCTCCACCAGGCACTGTCTTAGCTATAGTACCCCTACCCTCTCAGCAATGACCCTACCCTCTCAGCAGCTCCCTGCCTGGGTCTGGCACCTGAGACTCCAGGCGGTTCCATCATTCAAAGTCTAGGTGGAGGTAGCCATTTCTCCACAGCTCATATACTCTCCAAGCCAAGAGAGAAGGCACTACATGAGTCCTGCCAAAGTTTTCTGTCTGCACCCTTGAGAGAGGCAGCCACTGTTGTACCTAGGGTCACCTAACGTAAACCTGGGGTAGTCAAGAAGTGCTGTGCCGGAATTCAGAGAGTAAAGCCTTAACGCAGTATCAGGCACTGAGCTTAGGTCCCGGGGGTCCCTAGTTTGAAACTGCTCTGCCCCCAAGGCTCTTACATACTGGGCCTCTAAATGAGAGTGGCAACCTAAAGCTCTCCAAAATACATTTGAGGGCATTCTTCCATTGCCTTGATGAATAGCCCCTAGCCAATTCATGCTAATTAAAGTTTCTTGGCCACACCCTTAGTATGTTTTTTCTCATTTTTTTTACAGTGGGCTGAGAATTTTTCCAATTTTTACATTCCTCTTCCCTTCTGATTAAAAAGTTCATCTTTAAATGAAATAATTTGACATAGGGCGGGCGCCACCACGCCCTAAATGAAATAATTTGATCTCTGCTCTAAACTTCATCTTCCAGACACCCAGACCTAGACAGACACCATCTATATTTGAGCTGTGTGCCCTGCCCTTTTCAGGGACCAAGGCAACTAAAGAATCTCTGCTCTAAATCTCATCTTCCATACCACAAAACCTAGACAGCCTCCACACAGTGAGTGTCCATAGACATCTCGGTGCACAGTAGCCAAACATCTGAATACGTTTAGGGTCATAGAAGTCATCAACCCCACTGAACCTGCTGCCCAAAGGTAGAAACTCCTTTTTATAAATCTGAATTCAAATCTAAAGATTTGAATTTGTGGATACCACACTGCCAAACACAGTTAAGGAGAGAAACTGGCACAGAAGTACCTCATAGTAAAAGGAAGCACGTGAGCTGACAGTTGCAGAAATCTTCTCCAACAAATTAGTCAAGGGTGAATACAACACATAATGACTAAAAATTAGATGAGAGAGACTGCAGAGTGAGCAGCTGAGAGAAGCACGGAGCTGCAGAGAGAGTGTGACTTATGTCCCCCGCATGTCTCTGAACTCTCAGTTGAAACACCGCAGCTCAGCCTAGGTGCACCTGCTCTCCACAAACCGGGAGTCCTTTGTAATTCTAGTTTCAATGACAAAAGTGAAAGTTGCTTGATGAATGTAAGAGAAATGGACTGTGAAGAGATTGCATACCACCCCAGCCTGCAAGCCTCTGAATGCTCAGAATTAACTCCAAGAAATTAGGATGAAACCTATAATCCATCAGATGATTAGAAACCACTGCCAAGGTACAAGAAATATAAAAAATGAAAATATTCCTCCCCCAAGGGAAAAGAATAACCCTTTATCATCCACAGACAGTACAATGGAACTTGCAGAAATATCAGATAAAGAACTCAGAATATAGGGACCAGCAGTTAGCGTAATGGCTATGTCGCTGGACTCCCATGTAGTTGACCACGGTTCGCGTCCTGGACCCAGTGGCTTAAAACTCATGCCGGGCGCGTGTGCGTGTGTGCCTAAGATCCTGAGAGGAGAATGGAGGAGAAGGGATTGCGGCATGACCATCCCCCCTGGGGGGTGATTTCTGTCTCTCTATCTGTCTGGGGAGCGCACATGCCCAAAAGCAACAAAAACCTCTCAAAAAAAAAAAAAAAAAAAAAAAAGAATTCAGAATATTCATAGAGACAAAACTAATTCAGATGCAAAAGACGAGAGAGACAACAAACTCCAGGAAGTCCAAGAGGAAAGAGATGAGGTCCAGGAAATGAGGAAGTTCTTCCACGATTTGAAAGAAGAACTACACATCCTAAAAAAGAGTCAAACAGAACTGTTAGAGATGAAGGCTGTAATACAGACTATCAAAACCTCCCTCAAAAGTATTAAAAAAAGATTAAGCCATGTACAAGATCAAATCTCAGATGTAGAAGACAAAACCTCTGACCTAGATTAAAAAAAAACAAACAAACAAACAAAAAAAAAACACCAAAATGACTGAGAAAATAGCTTAAAAAAAAACCACCAAAATGACTTAGAAAACAGCTAAAAAAATTAGAATAATATACAAGAAATATTAGATACCATTAAGTGCCCAAGCATCCGGATAATAGGTATCCCAGAAGGTGAAGAAATTAAGAAGGGCATTGGTAATCTATTCCATGAAATTGTGGAAGAAAACTTTCCAAACCTAGAGAGGTGTTCTAATATCTAGACCCAAGAAATACAAAGGACCCCAAATATCAACCCCAAGAAGGTCCTCTCCACAACACAGCATAGCCAAATTGGCCAAAACCACAGACAAAGACATGATAGTAAAATTGACAAGAGAGAAACATCAAAATATGTACAAAGGTTATCCCGTCAGACAAACATCAGACCTCTCATTGGAAACAATGCAAGCAAGGAAAGAATGGGAAAATATATTCAAAGTGTTAAGTGAAAAACAATTTCAAACAATACTATACCCAACAATATTATCCTTCATATGGGAATAAAAGATAAAAACATTCTCTGATAAACAAACCTAAAAGAATTTACCAACACTAGACCAGCCCTTCAAAAAGTTCTGAAAGGAGTGCTATACCAAGAAAACTAAAGACAGACACACTGAAATAAGAGAAAAATAACAACCAAGAAAATGCCCAACTTAATGTTAGAAACGAGTCTGGAAGTATCAATAATACCATTGAATGTTAACTTCCAGGATTTAAACAGAAAGATCAGACTATAGTATACTGCAAATTCAGCAGAAGAGAGATTAATTATATAAAACTGAACTGGTGAAATAGAATTTTATGACTTTTGACTAAAACATTACTGATTTTTTTTCTATTTTTTTCAGATTTAAGAATGTTTGCCTTTTTTTAGCTGTTGATAGCTAAACTTTTTTCCCTTCCTGACCCCTCTAGAATTGGAAAATATTTGCAAATATTCTTATTTTGTGGCAGAATGGTTATTTGCATAAGTTGAATAATATTTGCTGCCTTGCATCAGAAATTGGAAATACTGGTTATTGCCAGGGTTTTGATTAGAATGTCATATCTAAAGATATGACTGGAAAGCTAAGGAACTATGGTTGATCTCAAGAAACCCAACAGAAGCTCTTGAAAAGATTGCCTGGCACCAGTCCTGCCTGGCAGGTAAATAAAGAATGTCACTACTTGACTGGCCCCAAAAGCTTTCAAGTACAGGTATTTAAAAGCACAGTCAGATGGTAAATTCCTGAGTTGGCTCAGTAGCTTTCAGAGGCTTTATAGAGAGTCTAATCTGAAGCTCCTTATAAAAGATTCCAACAAAGCCAACTAAATTAATTAGTATTCTTATTGGGCTTTGTGCAAATAACAGACCAAATTGAGACTAAACTTATTATTATTTGCAAATAAGTTAGTTAGTGCTTCTCTTTGGTAAAAGGGGATATGGAGAGAGCAAAAATATTTCAGAAGGAGACTACAGTGCACCTGTTACTATATTTTAGCTCTCTCCATAGTTGGGGTGTTTTGAGTTTTTATGATCTACCTACTGTTTGAACAGAATCATAACCTTTAGGAAATTTTTCTTAACATTTTCTTAATTTTGATTGATTAAAGTTAAAACTGCTTTTCTTGAAATTAAAAAAATAAATACACAAAAAAACAAACAAAATACATAAGAACATACTTACTTAATGACCACATTTAGCTATATAGCCTCAGCTAGGTGCTACTTTATAGTATGTTCATTCTATTCTCAGTTTTATGCCGAAAATCAGACATGTGTTCATTGATATACTTATATCAACTGCACTTCTTACTGGAAATATTTAGTTTAAATCTTTTGTGAATCAAAAAAAAAAAAAAAAAAACATGGAAAGCAACTGTGGATACCAGAGGCAGTATGGGAGGAGGGTGGAAAATGGCAGAGGGTGAGAGGGGGGAAATCAAGGGGAAAAAAAGAAGTAAAATATATAAGAAACAAGAAATGAAAAGCCATTTATCGAAGATAACATGTATGATAATATCTTTGAGCCAATATACAGTGTATTCTGGATGGGAAAACTCATTTTGTATGCTGTAATGATGTACAGTGAATACATGTAAAATAAACTAATTAAAAATAAAAAAAATAGACAAAGGGTAATCTGAGAAGCAATGACATTATTTAAACTACTCTATCCTGCTATACCTGAAGCAAGTGCAGTCTTGGAATTTTGTTACATTACTCTTTTATTACTTACTGCAATATGTGTTTCTGATACCTACAAGAGCACTAAGAAATGCATTGTGATTCTAATAAAAATACATACAATGCTTGGGAACCAGCAGTTAGCGTAATGGCTATGTCACTGGACTCCCACGTAGTCAACCACGGTTCGCGTCCCGGACCCGGTGGCTTAAAACTCACGCTGGGCACGTGTGCGTGTGTGCCCAAGATCCCAAGAGGAGAATGGAGGAGAAGGGATTGCGGCGTGACCATCCTCCCTGGGGGGTGATTTCTCGCTTTCTGTCTCTATGTCTCTCTCTGCCTGGCGAGCGCACGCGCCCTATAGCGAAAATCTCTCCAATAAATAAATAAAATACATACAATACTTGATAAAAGAGAATTGATAATGAAAAATAACTTACTTACTTAATTAAATCATTTCCTGTCTGTTTTTATTTTACTATAAGCACTCAAGTCAAGCCATGTCAGACCTTTGGCACTTTGTATAGAAATTTCTCCCACCAAAAATCCTATTTTGTCACAAATTTTACCATCTATAAAATACTAGGACATTGACACAATTCAGACAATTTTTTAATAAGGACAATCGCCTTTCCTCCAGTGTCCAATACCATATTCCTCATTTCTGTCTGAGAACTCATCAAAATGATCTTTTCCATCTGTATTTCTAGCAACATTCTCTTCCCAACTGCTTAGATATTCTGTAAAAAAAAAATTGAGGCTTTCTCTACAGTACTCCATTTCTGAGCCCTCTACAGACTAGCCCTTCACAGTTCATTTATGGTAATACAGGCTCTCACAGTGTGTACTTCAAAACTCTTCCAGCCTCTACTCATTACCCAGTTCCAAAGCTGCTTCCACGTTTTTAGTCATTTGTTACATCGTCTCCCTACTCCTAATACCAATTTTTTCTTACTCCTCTTAGGCATCAGTTACAAAATACCAGAGACTGAGTAGCTTACAAATAACAGAAATTTATTACTTACACTTCTGGAGATACCCAGTGCCAGATCAAGGCACTGGCAGATCCGGTATCTGGTACAGGTCCATTTCCTGATTCATAGATGGCACTTTCTCACTGTGTTTTCAATAATGGAAGAGGATAGCTAGCTCTCTGGACTCTCTTTTATAAGGGCACTAATCCCATTCATTAAGGCCTGACTTTCATGACTCAGTTACCTCCCAAAAGGCCCTGCTTTCTAATACCATAATCTTGGGAGTGAAGTTTCAACAAGTAAATTGGGAGTAAGCAACAAACATTCACCAAAGCACTAAAACAAATTTAGAATTGCCTGTAAGAACAGCACACAGGTTTGGGAGCTCCTTGGGGTGAATTATATTGGTAGATTATAGTCTGAAAACCATTTGTAAAGCCAACAGCCTGAGAGAGAAAAATAAGCTGGGTAATTGCAAAGGGAAGCCCCACACATTCAAAAGGGTACCTTTCATGTTGATAAGTCTGTTTAAATCCGACCATTTTGATGTAGAAACATTGTGATACAATATTTAAAAAAATGCAAATTATTACATATTCAGTTGCTTTAAAACAGATATTGTTATCTCTTATTTATCCTATCTAGAAATTGAATTAAGCTCAGGGTTGCTTGATGTGCTTATCTTTCAGTAATTTGAAACAACTATGCTTTCAAAATGGAATTGGAGGGGACCAGCAGTTAGCATAATGGCTATGTTGCTGAACTCCCAACCGTAGTCAACCGTGGTTCAAGTCCTGAACCTAGGGGCTTAAACTCACGCCGGGCATGTGTGCGTGCATGCCCAAGATCCCAAGAGGAGAATGGAAGAGAAGGGATTGCAGCGTGGCCATCCCCCCTGGGGGGTGATTTCTCGCTTTCTATCTCTCTGTCTCTCTCTATCTCTTTGGCGAGCACACACACCCTATAGATAAAACCTCTTAAAAAAAATGGAATTGGAAAAATTGGCATGAAATTGGCTCTCTCAAAATGCCTTACTTTGCTCTGGGAATTACCAGTGAAGGCGAACCAATAGGAACCAAGCCTATGTGGAAATAGAGCAAGCCAAACCAGTAAGGATGAGGAAGAAAAGGATGGTGTAGGTGGCTTGGGGCAAGTCACTCTGTACTTGCCTTTGCTACAATATCTGACAAAGAATGTTTCCAATGCTTCTTCAGTGTTTATGCTATCCCCGACTCCTAATTCTCTTCCTATAGCATTGACCATTTCTTCTAAGTCATTTTAACAATTCCTCATCTCTTTCCAATCATATAAATACTGATGTCCCCAGGGTAGCATTCTCATGTTGTTTCTTTATCACCCAGCAGACTCCCCATGAGAATCCTAAACACCTCAATGACCATTCCACCACATGTAAACCTAAAAAGTCCAATTCTACATCTTTTACTCAACTTTCCATACAGACTCATGTTTTTAATTCCTACTCGCTATCTTCCCCCAAATCATTTTTTAAAAGAGAGGTCAAAGAGCGGTCAAATTCTCTCTGGCTGAGAGTCGCAGGTACTTATCTGGCATTGGGAACCTGCAGAAATGTAAATAATACATTTCTGTTATTTGTAAGCTACTCAGTCTGTGGTATTTTGTAACTGCTGCCTGAGAGGAGAAGATACCATTTCAGTGGGATCACACATCAGGCAAAAAAGCTGGGCTCTTTGTCCACCAAGTATTATTTGTCCATCTTTAGCTGAAGGCTGCTCCTGGGAGCTTAACCCCAACACTTCTGACCTATCCTGTATGTGGATCAAGCACATGCAGTAGGTCAAATTCTCAGGCTGAGAGTTGCAGGTACTTCCCTAAGAAACCAGTCATATGAAAGGGAGATGGCAGTGGGAAATTGGTGGGATATTATCAGCCCCTGTTTCACACTATTCTGCTTGAAATGCTTCTGTGGTTTTTTAGCAACCTAAGATTTATCCAAGCTCCTTGTCCTTTTTTTTTTTTTTTTCCTTTTTTTGGGAGAGAGAGATTTTTATAAGGTATTTACTGGAGAGACAGAGAGAAAGTGAGAAATCACCTCCCAGGGGCATGACCATGCCACAATCCCTTCTCCTCGATGTTCTTTTCAGAATTTTGGGCATGCATGGACATGTACCTGACATGAATTTCACGCCTCCGAGTCTAGGACTTGGACCACAGTGGGCCATGTGGGAGTCCAGCACCTTAACCACCATGCCACCTGCTGGCCCCAAACTCCTTCTTTTAGTTTATAAATATTGTCTTCTATTTATCCTCGTAAACTTATCTTCTTCCTTTGACTCCTAGACAACAATGCAAACTAACCATGTCATACTCTCTCGCACCTCCAATCACTTGTTCCTGCAGTCGCTGCTTCCTCATTAGGGCCTGACAAACATTTTCTCATTCAAGAGTGCTCATGAGTTCTCTCTCTCTGACAATTTTTCAACAGTCAGTTGCCTCTATTTGTTCCTTCTGCATATTACATAGACTCCATTATAACGTTTGATTTCTCAAAAAAGTATGTATAATTTTACATCAACTACTTCTTCATTTTTAGAATTATTTAATTTTATGTATTTTTATTATATTATTTAAATTTTATATAGGGCATATGTGCTCACCAGAGAGAAGAGAGAAAGGGAAAGTGAGAAAGCAAACCATCAGATCTAGGACTCAAACTACAGTCAGCCATCTGGGAGTCCAGCACCTTAACCATCATGCCACAGGCTGGCCCTATCAAATACTTTTTAACACAAAAAGTAGAGGAAAAAAATGCATTGAAGCTACCTCAGAAAGAGAAACATGTTTAATATTTTAACAAATATTCTACCAAATAAATATCCATTTCTCCATAAACACACATTCACACACATAATCACATTTACAATATATACATAGACTATCCTCTACTATTCTATTTTGGTTCTTTACATTTTTTTCTATTCAACAGTATATCATATTCATCTTTCCAAGCCAGTAAAGGTAGAGCCTCACCTTCATGTATAATGCTTAGAGACATTTTGTTTTAAATATATACTCAAATTTATTTATCCAAATCTATACTTGTGGGTCAATTAAGCTGTTTCCAAGTTGTTTAATATTATAAACAACTCTGTCATGACTGGACTTGGTAGGATAATTGCTTAATTACTTGTCCCTTTGCCTATTGGCATGTGGCATCTTTAAGATGGTGCCTTTGACTACTTATAATTCCACTTTCTTCTTCTAGTAGAGGAGAGTTTTCTCTCTTCTGTTTAATAGTTTTGTGTCTTTTAAAAATCTTTTCTATAAGGCCAAAGTGGTTATTCACAATCTATTAAAGTGTATTTCCCATCCTCTAATCAAATCAAGGAAAGCCTTACAATACTTTAGAATGGTGGATTTTAAATATTTTTTTACCACTACTCACTTTAAGAAATCCCCAAACGGGTGCCTTTTGGTGGCACAGCAGTACAGCAATGTTCTTCAAGGCCGACCCAGATCAGGTTCTGGACTGCCATATGAAGACCTCCCTGCGCTCACACATACACCCACGCCCGTGACCCAGGGCTGAATGAGGCTGAGTGGCACGAAGACACTGTCAGGGTTATCTTTCTGTCTTTGTCTCTTCCTCTCTGTCTTTCTTGTGAATGGAAGAAAGAAATTTTTTAAAATACCTATTTTATCATGAGCCTGGTCATACTTTTATTTAAATTAAAGTTCACAAAATAATACCCGTACAGTGTCCAATGTATTCTAATATTTTTGTTTCCTTCATTTTAAATATTTAAATGAATATGCTATTATATTTACTTCTTTAAATCTGCATGTAGCCTTCTAAATTGATTTCACCATTCTCAGGAGGACTTTCAGGGCCATTAGTCCTGCTGCCATTCTTTGGCTGTATAGCTTTATTATAAGCACACAACCCTAAAATAATATTTTCTTCTCATTGCTCAAGGTTTTGGGTTTTAAACACCAGTGTCACAATTGCCTCCTCCACTTGGCAACAACCTACACATAGATTCTCATTCACAGAAACGGCTTCCAACCATTTGAGGAACCATGTCTACACCAATTAACACTATGATATTGTACGTGTGAATACACACACACATACACACACACACACACACACACACACACACACACACACACGAGTGGTCCAGGCTAGGCAAAAACTGAGACTTAAGAAATAGAGTATCTACCCATGAAATGGGTACTGTTTAATAAAAGAAAAATGATAAACTAATTTCAGGTCACTAGAAACCCCTAATGCAGTTCAGAGTATGATTCATGGTAAGCTCAAAGGCTTCCCTCCTAGGGAGGCAAAACCTCTCTCTACCCAGCACAAAGGATAATCATTTACCAAGCCCAGTTTTCTTTCATTGTTGAGAATCCACCTCACCCCATGCCCATGCCCAGCATATGAAAGCTCATCTTTCATTTTTTTTTTCAAATAAGTTTTTGCCTTAAGGTGTGTGTGCTTGCTGGAAAAAGACAGAAAAGTGAGAGGGAAAGTGAGAAATCACCTCCCTCAGGGGGGATGGCCACACTGCAATCCTTTCTCCTCCATTCTCCTCCCAGGATATTGGGCATGCACGCACATGAGCCCAGCATGAATTTGAAGTCATTGCATCTGGGACTTGAACCACAATTGGCCATGTAGAAGTCCAGTGACATATCCACTATTGCATCTGCTGGTTCCAAAAGCTCATCTTTCATCACGTCACTTCTTTGTGAGGCCAAGAGGTCTCCATTGAGGCCTCCTAGAACCTGCCCACAAGGTGATCCTCTGGGAGAACTCTGCTTCCTCTTCCAACTAGCAACTGCCCTGCTTTCCTTTCCCACCTGAACCTACCCATCAGAAGTTATAATACTTTCTAAGACAGGCATTAGAGAGAGCTGCAAGAGAGACAATTCTTTTCATTGGTGTTAGCCTATCAAATAACAGAATCAACCACCCAATTAATTAATTAACATATTCCTTTCATACCCTGGCTACCTATATATATCCTCAAACAAGAGGAAAGAGGTAGGATTCAAATGGGTGCCAGCAAAAGCAGTGAACACTTGAGAGAAAAAAATAAATATTATTCCAGTATAGGAGCTTTCAAATTTTTTTACATTATTTATTTTTGTTAACTTGTGTGACTCCATGCTTTTTCCAATTTTAATCAAGTATATAGCTGATAGGTATGTATTAATTGATCTTTCTAATCAATTGATAATTGAGTGTGCTGTGTTTCTGATAGCTACAGGGCCTAACTGAAGTTCTGTGAGGAATACAAAGAAGAATGTGTTCTTTGCCTTCAAGAAAAATTGTTCTACAAGAAGGATGTCATATGTATATATATAGAGAGATAGATAGATCTGCAATAGCTCAAGCTAAATGCAAATTAAGTAATCAGAAAATCAGTTTCTAAGAGTTCAAAAGCAGGTGGGCTCCTACAAGGTGGGGTCTAGCCAGGGAAGTAAAATTTGAACTGGAGTAGGTCCTGCACCACTAAACAAAGCAAAACAGCAGAGAGGAAATACGGGGGTAAGGGTGGTTAGAAAAGCATGGAGGAAAGCTTTAGGCAGCAGGAAGTTTCCAGAGATACTCTCCAGATCAAGTTATGGGCCAGACCAAAGCAATCTGTCCAAGGCCAACATAACTACAACCTTAGGTCATAAAGTCATAAGTCAACCCTTTAAATTTGCAGTTTATCATCTCAGCCTCCATTTTTGATGCATTTTTTGAATGTCACCTCTAAGCACATATTTCCAAAAGCTTTCCAGACAGAAGTCTATGTGGGGTTGGCTCAGCACAACAGAGCATTCTGCGGAATCTACAGCTAATGAGTGATTGGAGAGCAGCCGTGAACAGTGATGGAATGGTAGTCACGTACAGGCTCACTTGATACTGCTTCTGGGACCTGCAGCGTTGTTTTTAAATCCCTCGGCTTTTCCCTGGTAAATTAGTTACACTATTTATAATATGCAGCCAATAGTCTAATTATACGAATGTTTATCTCCTGCATGCGGAAGGCAGCATAATGTAAAGGAAAGCAGATCGGCATGAGAATTGGAACAGGCCTTGGTTTTGCCGTTAACCCTCTGTGCAACCTTGGGCCAGTCACTTACTCTCCCTAAGCTAAATTGTCTCATCTAAAAAATAGAGATAATACTCCATCTCATAGAGAAGATCAAGTTGAGAGAAATTTATATAAAAGGATTTTCATAAATTCCAAATCACTATGTAAGCTTAGGGTGTGGTGATTTTTCTCTCATCATTACCAAACTAATTTGTTTAACTGCTAATGGGTGATGTTCCAGAAATTCATTGCCACATGTAGTTTCATCAAGCTCTAGAATAGTGATCTGAAATTTATTTGGTTATAGATGTCACCGAGAGTAATAATAAAAAGAGATCCGGCAACAATGACAGCTATTACTTGATGCTAACTACAGGACAGGCACTGTTACAAAGATTTCATTAATTCTCATCACTCCACAAGGTAGGTACTTTTATCATCCCCACTTCACAGACGGGGAAAGTAAGCCACAGAGGAATTGAATAATTTTTTAAAACTATTTTCTAATTCTTTTTTTAAATTGTATTTATTTACTTACTTACTTTAATTTGACCAGAGAAGAACAGAGCGAGAGAGAGTGAGAGAGAGAGGTAAAATGAGAAAGCAAGCCGCTAGGTCCAGGACTCAAACTGCAGTTGGCCATGTGGGAGTCCAACACCCTTAACCACCCTACCACCTGCCAGACTCAAGAAATTGGACAATTTACTGTAAGCAGAAGGGTTGACAATCCCACCCAGGCAGATTAGTTCTAAAATCCATATTTCAAACAATACCCTCTTCCCCAAGTTAACAGAGACCCTCAAATTTCATAGTTCCTCAAGTTAACAGAGACACTCAAATTTCATAGTTTCTCTAAAGATCTATGAATTATAAATTGAAAATTCTCATGTTTTGGTAAAACCCATATTCTACATTTGGCCTTTTTCCTGATTCAGTTACATTTTTTTTTTTTCCCTGACACTATAGCTATATTTCAGGAGAACCTTCCATTCACAGGCAACCCCCAAGTGGAATTTCCTATTTCTCACTTTCACTCTCCCTTCTTTTTATCCTGAGAATAGTGAATGTGTTTGACAATGTTAAGGCTCGAGATCAATGCGCTCCATCTTCCCCCACCAGCCCACGAGGCATCCCTCCTATCATCTGCCCAGGTAATTTCTTGCTGAGAACAGCATGAATGTTCAGAATGTATTGCTGTTGAGTCCCTAAAAGTGAATATTGTTTGGATGAATGTTGTCCTACTTCAGAAATCAAATAGCCTCCCCCAGAGTTGGCAGCCAGTACTCTTACAAAGGAAATTTAAACCACTTCCGTAAACCACAGGGGAACCTACTGCTCAAAGAGGTACACCTGAAGCAGATGTAAAGTGTTGCTCAAATGGCCGTCCCACACAGCAATCTTCCACTGGCAAGCACTCTTTCCCAGAACGTTCCTCCGTGAAGACGTTTTCAAAGGCAGATGTGTGAAGCCACTGCGTGCTGAGGTGCCCTGGAGGAAGCGGAAGTCCTCTAGGGGGTGCCACTGGGAGTTCCAGTCAGAGCAGGAATCTGAGGTCATAAGTTTATTCCAGAAGTGTTTGGACTGCATGTGGTTTGTTCTTACATAGATTTGATAGAATGAGCAAAGAGGATTTTGGCAGCATAGAACTCCACTTTCCTCTTCTATTTCCATGAAGCCATTACGGATGAATTACCACGCTCCACAGAATGTCAGCTTTTTACCTTGACAACATTTCCCCAGGTACCACTAAAAACACGCCATCTATAAAACTGAATGACACTTGTTTCACATGTTCTTTCTTGTTCTCAATTTTTTTTTTCATGAAAGATAGATTACATTTAATTGTTTGGGTGAAGGGTGCAGCATATCTGGACTTTAGTAATCCTATGGGACTTTAGTAATGATATGGGAAAGGTGAAGAAGAGATGGCAGATGCACCCAGCAAGGATGAGGGTTGAACAAGCTAACAGCAGCAGCTGCAGTACCACCACTATCATCAGCAGCATCATGTTAACGTTTGCATACATTAGATCATTTCAAACTCACAATAAGTGTATCAAGTGGACACAATTATTTTCTCATCCTAAAAAGCCTCAATCACAGAGACGCTAAATATCTTGTCCAAGATGGAGCAGCTAGCTACTGAGTGTTTGAACCTAGGCATTCTGACTCCAGAGCAAGTCTACTGTACTCTCATCAACTTTTTGTGTTTATTTATTTTGAACGCTCAAATCAAGGATATTACCATGTATATCATTTTCAATAGAGAATTTTACGTTCTTAGGTCTGTTAAATGTTTCTTCCCTTTGCCTCTCCTACCCACCCTCCACCTACCCCCTCCCCTCCCTTATAGACTCTGCTGGCTGTACTTATCCTTTTTGCCATCATATTTTTGGATCTTTCCATTTCTGCCATAGAGTGCAGACATTCAGTATATATTGAGCAAGGATATGCAGTGTTGTTTTTCAAAGTCTGTCATTTTTCAAAGTCTTTCAAAGTCTGGCTTATTTCACTTAGCATCAGCTGAGTTCTCAACCTACTGTTTCTTAATAAATATTTATTAATTACTTACTCTGAGTATGAGGGAGGGAAAAATCCTTATAACATTAACAAAATAGGTTATCCGTACTTATTACTTTTTCATTGTTTTCTTTGTAAAAATAAGAAAAAGCAAAAATTAAGGAATGGCCCAAGGTCATTTTGTTAGAAAATAACAAGCCACAACCCATGGACCATCTGGGACATTGTTACCAACAGCAGAAACACAAATGGACACGAATAGAAGGAGCCTCTTGATGCCTCACTGGTGAATATCCTCCTTGCACAGGGCTGAGACACAGGCAGCTGTGGCAGACATCTGGCAGAGTTCTGTGGGACCCTCTGTTGTGTCCCATTGCTCTTACTGCAACTGTAAACTGGCTTCTGAATTTGGACTTGCCTGAGCTTCCTAAATCTTCCCAAACATGCCTACCATCCAAGGACTGAGAATTGCTAACCACAAGTTTGCTAGTTTCCAGATATCTGTTTTCATACTGGCTACTCATCCAGTGCAGGACCACAGCTCCTGCCTTGTATGCCCTTCCCATTCACAAGGCTGGGGAGCAGAATGGCCCTCAGATGCTGCTCAATGACTACCTATGTCTCAGAGTCTGAAAGCTGATCTCCTCTCCTGGAAGCTCACAGTATAGCCAGGAATTCAAAACACATATTTGTGAAACAAGAGATAACAATATCAAGACAGCCTGTAAACATAGGGAAGGTGTGAAGACTGAAAAAAGAGGCAGAGGGTTCAAAGGGATCCAATATAATTCTGGGCTATTTTCTAGGAGCCACGACAGCAGTGGTGCTTTCCTCTAGCTGACAAGTTCCCAGGGCAATGTAACTTCCCCAGAAGCCATGGTTTTGACTGTGAATTGAGATTAGCAGACTACCACAGAATACATTTGTATGCTTATAGCAAGTAATATGCAAAAGAAACCCACATAGCTTAACCTAACTGAGCAGCATACCTCTCGATGATCTGTCCAAAAAACTAAACGTTCTCTCTCCACAGCTGAAGACACAATGACATAGGCTTTTAGTCATATTATTCCTCCCTCCTTCCTCTTCTTACCACACAATCATTAACCCTAAAAAGAATGTTCACGTTAGAAAGTGACCTTGCTCAGCTGAAGCTTGTAGTTTTAAAAGCTCCCAAAGGTTTTATTTTGAAAAGTCATCCTGGACTTTAGATTGACTTTTTTCTTGAAGGCAGCTTAAACCTTGTTCTTTGGGGAACACAAAAGAGAAGGTTTAGGAATCCCAGGGCTTCGATTGCCAGCTGTCTCATTTTCCTGCTCACATTTTTTTTTTTCTTCTCTCCAGCAAGATTAAGATGAGTGAAATAATTTCTTTCTTTTTAGTTATCATTGTCACATTCGAGTTTTCCATTACTGTCAATTTCTTGAACTTGTCTCATTAGCATTTTTAGAACAGTTTAAAAAAACCTTTCATCAAGGAAAAAAATGTACATGATATCTAAATGCAAGTAAGTTGTCACGGGATTTCATTGACATAAATTTGTTCTCTCTCCCCTTCATTTCTGCTTTTTCAGTGCCTCTTTTGAAATCATAAATCCTGGGAGCCATACCCAAGGCTCTTTGATTTGAAGAGATGGAAAGAAGTGGCCTAGATGATCAAATAAAGTGTCTTGGAAGAAGAGCACAAGGAAGGATTGTGGGGCTGTTACACAATATACCATAAAACTTCTAAGATCAGAGGGAGAAATGCCAAAAGCCCAATAGAAGTAATATAAATAACATCCTAGAGGAAATCAACCCATGACTCCAGGTGTTTTTGTTCGTTTTGTTTTTGTTTTGTTTTGTTTTGTTTTTGCAAGCTTCACATATTCTTTCAGGGAAGAAGAGCAGGCTTAGTGAGCAAACCTAAGGAGTTTGGGGTCCCTTTATCACCAACACAACCAGCAGGTAAGAGGTCCCTCGTGTTACATCTCTGATAAAGATCTGATCAACTCTTAATTTCTCCTAACCTGAAAGTGCTTTCATAAATGCACATGGATTAGCCCTAAGGAGCTAATCATTTTGTAAGCTGAGATCATTTTTCCAAAGAGAATAATCTCCCATGATCTAGAGTGGCAGCCATTTTTATACCATTTCCTGGAACTGGGGATGTAAACTTGGACTCTGCCTCAGCAAATTGAGCTTACATTCTCTTATGAAAACTGAGACATTGTGAGTTAGAAAATCTGGATTCTATGTGTGGCAGCAGACAGACAGGGCGTACAGACTTAATGATCTTCTAATTAAAAGCGCAGGATGTACAAAACCTAGATTGTTTACTCTTTAGGTTCCATGTGATATCTGCTACCCAACTCCTTTGTTGAAGATTGCATAGTACCGGGACCAGCAGTTAGTGTAATGGCTATGTCGCTGGACTCCCATGTAGTCGACCGCGGTTTGCGTCCCGGACTCAGTGGCTTAAAACTCACGACGGGCACATGCGCGTGCGCGCGTACCCAAGATCCCAAGAGGAGAATGGAGGAGAAGGGATTGCGGCGTGGCCATCCCCCCTGGGGGGTGATTTCTCGCTTTCTATCTCTCTGTCTCTCTCTGTCTGGAGAGCGCACGCGTCCTATAGCAAAAACCTCTCAAAAACCAAACAAACAAACAAACAAAAAGATTGCATAGTACCCACAGGACTTGAATGGTTTCATTGTTTGCGTAAGGGTACCAGCATTTTATTGTCAATTTCTAGTCAATCTTTCTACTTTGAGACCATTAAACCCAGAGTGAGTATTGTCCATGAACTGATAGATGCAACTTTTTAGGAAGCTGTTTTCTAAATATGCTAAAAAGAGAAATTGAAGAGGACACCTAGTCTTAAGCCCCAATGATTTCAGAAACCACCCTTTATTTTTTTAAAAAAAAAATTTTATTTAACTTTATTTATTTATTTATTTATTTCAATTTAACCAGAGAGGGACAGAGCAAGAGAGGGGGTGGGGGGAGTGGGCAGTAAGAAAGCAAGCCCCCGGGTCTGGGACTCCAAAAGTGGTTGGGCATGAGGAAGTCCAATGCCCCTAACCACCACATCACCTACTGACTTGAAACCACCCTTTTAAAAAAAAATTAATTTTATTTATTCATTAATTTATTTTAATTTGACCAGAGAGAGACACAGAGAGAGAGAAAGGGAAAGTAAGAAAGCAACCCACCATGTCTGGGACCTTGAACCGAGGTCAACCATGTGGGAGTGTCCTGCACCTCAACCACCATGTCACCCACTGGCCCCAGAAATCTTTTTTTTTTTTTTTTACAAACTTAACCATTTTTATGTTGTCTGTATTTTCTTTGTTAGTCAGCATATTTTCTTTTTTCCTTTGGTTTTTTAGTAAAAAAATCCCAGAGGACAGAATTATGACTCCTTTTCCTATTCCAAAGTTGTTTTCAAGGGGTCTGGAAGAGTCAAGCCTACAAAGATGCTTTGGTTCCCTGATAATGGGATGCTAGATCCTGGCCCTGACAGTGTTTTTATGATGCATAGGAACTCTTCTTTTCTCTTAGATTAAAGCACAGACATTCTTTTGCTGATTCTTTCAGGAACAGAGACTAATTTTCTTTAACCAATTACTAGTCTAAGAACTTAAAACTCTGGGGCCAGCAGGTGGCCTGGTGGTTGAGGGTGTTGGACTCCCACATGGTCAACTGCAGTTTGAGTCCCAAACCTGTTGGCTCACTGTTTTGCTTTTCCTCTCTCTTTTTCTCTGTCTCTCTCTGATCAAACTGGAAAAGAATAATAAGAAGAAATAAAGTTAAATAAAATAATTCTAAAAAGAAAGAAAGAAAGAAAGAAAGAAAGAAAGAAAGAAAGAAAGAAAGAAAGAAAGAAAGAATTTTAAACTCATCTACAAAGTACAAGCCTCTACTTTCAGATGTCCCATCCTTTTGGGCCAGGCCAATGTAAAAAACTCCTCATACTAAATGAGAACTCTCCTGCCCTCAAAACTATTGATAAATGAAAGAAACCACTCTATCTCAGCATTCCAAGAAACACTTCTGGAGTAAACAAAATTAATTATTATTTCTGCAGAGTTCGATTATTCACATCAATATTCCTTTTGAGGTTTTACCTTGTATCACAAAAAAAGAATTACCTGATTAAAAAAATAAAAAAAAACAACTTCTAAAATCCATCATATGCTTTTAAATATTCTTCCTTATAAATTCAAAATATATTCATCTAGTACCTACTGTGCTCCAGGCATGATTCTAGGAGCTGGGGAGTCATTCATTAATAAAATTAACCAAATCTCTGCATTTAGGAAGCTTCCAGGCAAGGACAAATTACAAAACAATTAAATTATACAGTGTATTAGAAGGTGATAAACATTATATTGATAAATGAATCCTGGAAGGAGGGTAGAGCTGGAGAAGGGAAGGAGTTTCACTTCAAACTTGTGATCAGGGAAATCCTCACTATATGGTGACAGTGGAAAGAGGAGGACTGAGCCTTGCAGCTTCCTGGAGGGAAAGGGACCTAAACAGAGGGTACAGTAAAAGCAAAGGTCCTGAGAAGAATTCATGGCTACAGTACAACACACAAGGTGGAGATGAGTAAGAGAATTAGCAGGAAGCTAGGTCACATTTGTATTTTGTAAGTCATTGTAAAGATCTAGACTTTTTTATTCGAAGTGTGATGGGAATCTTGGAGGGTTTTAAACAAGAGAGTGACATGATCCGACTTACTATTTTTAAAAGACCTTTTTGGCTCTGTTGTAGAGACTAAACTCTAAGTGGACAGAAATGGAAGAAGGATTTTGTATTTTCTTAACAATTAAGATAAAATACATTAAGTAAAATAAATATGGGGGGGTTAATAGGGTTACATCTATGTATCTTGTTCTCAAAAACTTGCCTTTGACTTTCCTCATGCAAATCCTTTCACCAAGTCACCCTTTCCTCTTAAGTTTCCCAGAGTTTGAACCTAGACCATTTGCATCAGAATACTCTAATTATGCCTTTTATTTCTCTTGAAAAGTAGAAAGAACCTGTAACTTCAAAGCCTTTTCCTTAATGCAAAAAATAAAGTTTTAACTCTAAGTTTCTCCAAATGTCTAAGAACACAACACACATTTTGAGAAAGCTAATAATATCCTAAGGACCTTTATAAGGGAAGTTATTTTACATGTTCTTTATGTTGACATTCTTAAGAACTGAATTCTCTAACAAATATAGCTGTAACCATACTTCTGTAGATATGAATAGTGGTAGGGAACCTTAGCGTCACTATCCTATTTAAGAGACAGAGAAACAGCCCAACTCACAAGACTGAGAAGGGGCAGGACTGGGACTTCTACACAGCTCTGTCCATCTAAAAGTACTTTGCTGATCATTTCTGGCTAAATATTTCTAATAATTCTGTAGCTTATCTTACAGGAAACATGTTTTAATAGCATGTCAAGAATATGAATTACCTTCTTTCACATACTACAGTCCCTTAGGAAACAAACTTCTATTCCCTCTCAAACAACAACAACAACAAAATTAAGAAGTAAGAGCTATAGGTGGCTTTATTATGGGGAAAGAAGTTGGAAATAAAAGGGCTAAAATGAATCATTCTGGGAAGCCTAGAGACCAGTGCCTGTTCCATGGTCCCCTCTTAAATTGCCAAGTCCCAGCACAGACACAGAGCCCACATGAGAAGTGACGTTACCTGAAGATAAGCCCAGATTTGAAAGAGTAGTTCTTGCCCTCTCAGGTGCTAGAAATTGTTAAGAGAGATTCACTAAGACTCAGGAGTGGACTAAAATAACACTTCATCCTGAACTAAAAGAAGTTCTAAAAGCCAAGATACAGACAATGACTGTGGATAGAAAACAAGAAACTGTCAGGAAATAAATCAAACATTTACAAAGAACTTGAACTACAGTTTCCCTCTGAAGATGCAGCTAACCTTCTGGGTAAAATTGGACAAACCTGACCTTTAAAAAACAGAATGACTGCCTAATTACTATAAATTATTTTTTAAGTCAATCTTACAGAATATGAATAGAACAACCTTTAGGATATTCTGAAAATTGAATTTAAATAGAAAATAGCAATTATTTCAAAGAGCAATGGTAGGAGTCATAGTGGCCATTGTGGTACCTGTTGCAACCTTGTGTGAATCACTCCTGAGCCTGATGGCCTCACTTGGACACCAAGTTTGCAAAGTCAAGACAAGCATCTGCTGATATGAAATTCTTTACTACTTCAGGGAAACAGAAAAGGTGGAAAAGCTGTCAGCAGGCCGCTTTGTAGCACAGTTCTCAGAGAGAGGCACCCATCAAGACTGCCTGGAATTTGCTGAAGAGGCACCAATCACCCAGGGGAGTTCAGAGAAAGAGAAGTACTTGACCTGGAAGGAACTTTGAGGTCATAGGAGACAGCTTCAGATGATGTTTGGAAGCAACAAGTCCTGGGAGAGCTGAGGCTGCATATACTGGTGGGGCTGAAGGTCCGTAGGGAGGACTCTTCTGCTACTGCCACAAAAACTCAACTCCAAGATGTTGTTGTACACTGTCTATACTAAAAATTACTCTAAGTGAAAAAAATAACTGTGTTTATTTACTGAAAAGAAAATTCAGAATATCGATTACTCAGTTTTCTCTTTCAGTCAATGTTCTGACTTTATAGACACACACACACACACACCAAGGGTAAAATAGTTCTCAGTTTTTAAAGATTTTATATATGTATACACACACACACACACACACACATATATACTTTTTAACTTTTTTATATATATATACACACACACTTTACTTTTTCCCATTTCTTTCATTAAAGTAGAAAATGAGTGACCGACCAAACAAACAAACAAACAAACTGGTTTATTTTCAGGATGAAGTGGAATAAAGGAAGATGTTCACCAGGATTGATACGGCGACACTGGGTATCTCTCTTCAGCTCCAGAAGATATTCTTGAGATGGGGCATATGTACACTATCCAGGCAAAAACATTTTCCTAAATACCAAGGATGAAGGAGGGGTGAGGAGAGGGACAAACAAAATATTCTAGAGTTTCAAATAAACATTTATTTTGATTACCCAACTCAGGAGATGACCATTCTATATTCACTTCCAATAAAACAATTACATGAATAAATATGAAAACTTAGAAAAACAGACTTTTTTAAACTTTGTGAATTTTATCACAAATACGTTTTAAGATAAAAATCATGTTTTGTCTTTTAAAAATTCTTTTTCAGATTGGTAAATACAAAATATTAACAATTACACTGAATACTGATGAGCACACAAAGTACTTTCATTTTTATAGATAATATAAATTGGTACCTTTCTTTCTCTCTTTTTCTTCCTTTCTTTCTTTCTTTCTTTCTTTCTTTCTTTCTTTCTTTCTTTCTTTCTTTTGTGTTCACATTGCTAAGAACTAAACTTCAGATTTTATTTGTATTTCAACTGAAATATTTTTCTGCTTTAAGATTCCACTATTCTAGGACCAGCAGTTAGCGTAATGGCTATGTCGCTGGACTCCCACGTAGTCGACCGCGGTTCGAGTCCCGGACCCGGCGGCTTAAACTCACGCCGGGCGCATGTGCGTGTGTGCCCAAGATCCCGAGAGGAGAATGGAGGAGAAGGGATTGCGGCGTGGCCATCCCCCCTGGGGGGTGATTTCCTGCTTTCTATCTCTCTGTCTCTCTCTGTCTGTCTGGCGAGCGCACGCGCCCTATAGCAAAAAACCTCTCCAAAGGAAAAAAAAAAAAAAGATTCCACTATTCTATGCATCTGTTTTTATGTAAGTACCACACTGTTTTGGTTACTATATATGTGTAATGTATTATGAAATCAAATAGTGATTCCTTCAGCTTTGTTCTTTTTGATCAGGATTATATTAGATATTTGGTATCTCTTATGGATATATGTGAATTTTAGGATTGTTTTCTCTTTTTCTATGAAGAATATCATTGTTATTTTGTTAGGTATTGCATCGAATCTTCAGATTGCTTCTGGTTACATGAACATTTTAGTAACATTGATTCTTCCAACCCATGAACAAGAGGTGTCTTTCCTTTTTTTTTGGTCAGTCTTTTTCAATTTTTTACATTAGTGTTTTATGGGTTTTGTTTTGTTTGAGATATATCTATATCTATATCTATATCTATATATCTTTTAGTTCCTTGTTTAAATGTATTCCTCTGTGTGTAAGATACCATAAACTAACTACATCAGGGGAAGGGAAGGGGAAACTTTGCAGGAGAAAAATTAGGGTTTTTTTTAGAGGTTTTTGGTATAGGGTACATGTACGGGCCAGAGAGACAGAAAGTGAGAAATCAGCCCCCTCCTATTCGGAGGGGGGATGGTCACACCTTTCTCCTCCATTCTCCTCTAGGGATCTTGGGCACACACGCACATGTGCCCAGTGTGAGTTTAAGCTGCTGGGTCCGGGACTCAAACCACAGTCAACTACATGGGAGTCCATCGATGTAGCCATTATGCCATCTGCTGGTCCCAGGAGAAAAAAATTTTAACTGACTTAAAAATGCATGTAGAGAAGGGAAAGAGGTTATGGAGAATTGTGTAATGGCAGAGGTGATAGCGTGTATAGTATCTTCAACTGGACTGGCATGAAGTGTATTCATGTTGGGTAAATTCACTTTACAAGCTGTAGTGATGGATAGTGATTGAATGTATAAAAGAAATTAAAATAAAAAATATAATTAAAAAAATGAATCAAAAAACAATGGACAATCCAATACATCATTCCAAAAGAAGAAAAGAAACCCAGTAGACTATTATCAGATGTGACAAAATAATGTAATAGTCAATGCTGAAGGAGATTAATGTGTATATTGCTTATTTGATCAGTATGCACTGTATACATGCTTTTATAAGCTATTCTGTACCCCACCAGGATGTAAATTGAAAATACGTAAACCAGAAATCATAATTTAAAAAAATGATCTTGGGAGTATTTCCTCTGCTCCAGTGTTTTGAAATACTTTGAGAAAAATTGATATCCATTCTTTAAATTTTTTGTAGAATTTAGCAGTGAGGCTCTCCAGTCCTGCATTTTGTTTTGTCAGGTCAATAATAAACCTCTTCCTGGGACCAGCAGTTAGCGTAATGGCTATGTCGCTGGACTCCCACGTAGTCGACCGTGGTTCACGTCCTGGACCCGGTAGCTTAAACTCACGCCGGGTGCGTGTGCGTGCATGCCCAAGATCCCGAGAGGAGAATAGAGGAGAAGGGATTGCGGCGTGGCCATCCCCCCTGGGGGGTGATTTCTCGTTTTCTGTCTCTCTGCCTCTCTCTGTCTGTCTGGCGAGCACATTTGCCCTATAGCAAAAACCTCTCCAAAAATAAATAAACAAACAAACAAACAAACAAACCTCTTTCTGACAAAACAAAGTGCAGGACTGGAGAGCTTCACTGCTAAATTCTACAAAAAATTTAAAGAATGGATATCAATTTTTTTTTTTTTTTTTTTTTTGAGAGGTTTTTGCTATAGGGCACGTGCACTCTCCAGAAAGACAGAGACAGAAAGCAAGAAAGTACCCCCCAGGCAGGATGGCCACACCACAATCCCTTCTCCTCTATTTTCCTCTTGGGATCTTGGGCACACACGCACATGCGCCTGGCGTGAGTTTAAGCCACTGGGTCCAGGACTCAAACTGTGGTCAACTACATGGGAGTCCAGCAACATAGCTATTACACCAACTACTGGTCCCATATTTCATTAGTCATTATTGGTATGTTCAGGTTTTCTAGTACTTCCTCGTTCAATTCTGGTAGGTTTTAATGAGTCCAGAAATTTATCCATTTCATCTAGGTTTTTCAATTTGTTGGGATATAGTTACTCATAATAGCCTCTATTATCTTCATATTTCTGCAGTAATAATTGTAATGTTTCCTTTTAATATCTGATTTTTATTTATTTGATCTCTTCTTTTTTCTTAGTCTAATAGTTTATCAATTTTATTCATCTTTTTTTTTTTAAATGACTTTTCCTTTCATTGATCTTTTGTATTTCTCTGGTTTCAATTTTGTTTATTTCTGCTCCAGTATTTATTATTTCTTTCCTTCTTCTATTGTTGAGATTAGTTTGTTCCTTGTGATTCTAGTTCCTCCAGGTACATTACTGGGTTTTTTCCTTTCCATATTTTTTTTCTATATTTTTGATGCAGGCATTTTTTTTTGCATAAAATGCCCTCTTAATACTGCTTTTGCTGTATCCCAGAAGTTTTGGTATGTTGTGTTTTTCTTTAATTTTTTTTTGAGAAATGTTTAAATTTTCTTCTTAATTTCTCCATTAAATTATATTCAGAAGCATGTGTTTAGTTTCCATGTATTTACATGGGATCCTAAGTTCTTCTTGTTATTTATTTATATATTTATCCTATTGAGATCAGAAAAATACTCAATATAATTTCTATTTTTCTTAGTCTGTTGAGAGTCACTTGTGGCCTAATTATGGTCTATCATGGATAATATTCCATGTGCTAATGATAAGACTGTGTATGCAGTTATTGAATGAAATATTCTGTGTTTATTAGATACTGTATCATTGGTCTATGGTACAGCACAAATTCAATGTTTGTTTATTTTCTATCTAGACAATCTTTCTGTTTAAGAAAGTCTTTTTCACTTCTGAAGGACAACTTTACTGGATACATTATTCTTATTTTTCTCTTTAAGTGCTCTGAATATATTATCCTATTCTCTCCCAACAAGCAAAGTTTATGCTGAGAAATATGCTGTTAATCTAAAACTGTTTTTCTTGAAATTAAAAAAAAACATTAAAAAATAATTTAATGACCACAGTAAGCTATATAGCCTCAGGTAGGTGCTGCTTAATAGTATGTTCATTCTACTCACTGAGTTTCATGCCTAAAGTCAGACATGTGTTCACAGATATGTTTATATCAGCCAAACTTGCTATTGAAAGTAATTAGATTACTTAATATACTTTGTGAATCAAGAAAATGTAGAGAAAAAAGGCATGGAAAGTAACTGTAGATATCAGAGATGGTGTGTGAGGAGAGTGGGAAATGGCAAGAGGGTAAGAAGTAAGGAAACAGGGGGATGGAGAGTGGAAAAAAGCAAAATATATAAGAAACAAGAAGTGGAAAATAATTTGTTGACAATAACATGTATGGTAATATCCTTGATTAAACCAAAATACAGTGTATTCTTGATAGGAAATGTTATTTTGTATGCTGTGATAATGTACAGTGAATAAACATAAAATAAATAAATGTTTTAAAAATCTAGTGAGGATTCCCTTAATATATGACTTGACATATTTCTTGTGCTATTTTTAGAATTTTCTCTTCATCTTTTACTTTTGATAATTTGATAATGATATGCCTTGGAGAGGGCCTAGTTATGTTGAATTTATTTGAAACACTTAAAGTTTCCTGGATCTGGATATCCATATCTCTTTCAAGACTTAGAAACTTTTCTTCTACAACTTTGTTAAAAAAGTTTTTCTATGCAATTTTTCTGTCTCTTCTCCTTCTAGAATTCCCAGAATGCAAGTATTTATTCATTTATTTATTATATCATATAAGTCTGGTAGGCTTTTATTTATTTTCTTCTTATGTGGTTGTGCTATTTCAAGTGATCTGTCTTCAAGCACAGACATTCTTTTTTCTCTTTCATCTAGTTTGAGGTTCTCTATAATTCTTTCATTGTTTAATTTTTTCAATTCCAATATTTTTCTAGTGGAATAGCTGTCTCTATTCAATAGTGTCACTTTCAACGTGAGATTTTCTCTTAGAGCCAGGTCCTAGGATGTTGGTTCGATAGGGTGCACTGGTTTTGGTTCCTGGAAGACTCAGTAGTGTGTTCTTTTTGCAGTGTCTTCAGCTCTATCCTATGTCAGCAATTTCTATTGAATGCCCCAGTGATCTAGGCTACAAGGGTTTGTGAGACTGATCTGTCAGCTGAGACTCAGCTCTTCTAAAGACAGGGTGGGTTTGTGAGTGGACAGAATTGCTCCTGTAGATACAGGCAAGACTTGAGTATGAGGGTAGGTCATTGGGCTACTTTGGTAAGCTATGGGTGGATGGGGATAAGCCTGGTACAAGCACAAGTTTAGACATAGAACCCTAACTAGACACTGTGGGCCACAGGTAGGTAGGGCCACTCTGAATACTGGTACACTCTGGTGTGCAAAGCTTCCAGCTGGTGTCTTTGGGCCCCGAATGGGAAGGGCCACTCACAGTCCTGGAGTATAGAGTATGGAGCCACAAGCCTGTCTCTGTGAGTGCCGGGTAAGTGGGGTTGCTACTGGCGCATGCTTTGTACAGGGTTGCCAGACTATCTTTACTATATCCAGGTAGTTGAGGCCACTATTGGCACTTGAGCATCACTGTTTTTGGAACTGATAATCTGTCTCTGCTGGTTCTGAGTGAGCAAGACTGCTACTGGTACTGCTGCATGATTAGGGGCAGAGTCACTACAAACACTTGCACACTATGGGGCATGAGACTGACCACCTGACTGTGCAGGGCTAACTAAAGGGTTCAATATGCTCTTGTTCAACAGCTGCCCGGGGAGAGAAGGGCAGAATACGGGCTAGGCTCCTTCTCTGGGGGTAAACGGCAATGTAGACTTCCCAGCTGCTCCCCAAACTGGGATCTAGGTCTTTAAGGACTGCAGGACATCCTATAGTAAAAATGTCAGATGTCTGTACCATAAATAGGGGCTGCTGGGCTTCTGACTTTTCCCCACTGTGAGAAGTCCCTTGGTCTCTGAGCTTCTTCATAATGTGGGGATGATACAGTGCAAGAACTGTGCTTCTATTCTTTTCCATCCTGAGTACCACTGCCTCTCTTCCACTTCCCACTGCACTCTAATGTTTCTCCCAGTTATTCTGGGTAAATTCCAGATGTCTACTCTGAAAAATATAATGTGAGATTCCAACATGAAACAGCAAGCCCAAAAGTCTATCCCAAGGGTAAATGGGAAACAGTCTCAATGTGTGTGGGGGGGGAAAAAACACATCAAGATAGAGGGTAAATAAATTTCCCTTGAGAATATATAAACACAAGCCAGTTTTCAAAAACCTCAATCTGAGAAATATAACTTGTTTGGGTTACAGGTTGTTATGTTCCAGCCAACATCAGAAGCAAAGACAACTCATCTCTGGAGAGACTAAACTTAAAACCAATTCTTAGACAATTTCTACAAATAAAGATCCAAGGAATATGCCCTTAGAGTCAAATATCACAACACAGCATGAGGAAACCATGAACCAGAAACAACAACAGAATCAGTATTGCAAAGCGTCCAGGTATTATTATTAAAGAGTATACAAAAAGAGTATTTCATGTATATTTTCTTTAACTTTATTTGTGTTTTTATTTCTTCCATGAGTGAGACAGAAAGAGAGAGAGAGAGAGAGAACGAGAGATATAAGTGTTTAACATATCTAAAATTTAAAAGAGGCTTAAAAATATAGGAAAGGAGTGAAAAATTAACCAAGTAGATATAGAAATAACCTAACTGAAATTTTCAGAAATAAAATCACTGAAATAAAAAAATTCAATGACTGGGATAATTGACAGAATATGACAGAAAAACAAAATCCTACCTAATATAATGAAAAAATGAAAGTATTAAAAGACACTGAAAACAGAGTGAAAAGTTCTAATGCATGTCTAATTGGAGTTTCAGAAGAACATAATAAAGAGACAGAACCAGCAGATGGTGTTGCTGGATTTTCATGTAGTTGAATGTGGTTCGAATCCTGGACCCGACAGATTAAAACTCAAGCCAAGCACGTGCTCAAAGAAGAATATAAGAGAAAAGATTGTGGTGTGGCCATTCCCCTGTGAGGTGATTTCTCATTTCCTGTCTCTCTGTCTGTCTCTCTGTCTCTCCAGCAACCACACGTGCCTTAGAGCAAAAATCTACCTTAAAAAATAAAAACATAAGAAAGAGAGAGAGAAAGAAAGAAAATAACAAAGAGAATGTGGAAGAAGCATAGTTTTAGAGATTATGACAGAAAATTTCTACAAATTTTAAATAAACACTGTCCCTAAAATTTGGGAAATTCAAAAAGTCCTAGGCAAGATGAACAAAAATAAATTTTCATCTATATATAAATAATATTGGAACTGGAAAACTTTAAAGGCAGAAAACATCTATAAAGCCACAAGCATGTAAAGACATTTCTAAAAAGGCATTGCAAATAGCATGATTGTGAGATTGTTTTCCTACATTAATAATAAAAACCAGGGACAATAAATGATATCTTTAAAGTGTATAATAAAAATAATTGCTGACTTAAAATAGCCATGTAGCAAAATTATCTTTTAAGAATGGAAATGAAAAAATAGCATATTCAGGCTAAAAGAAAACAACAGAATTTACCACTGACAGATTCTTATTAAAGATATTTATCAAGGATGAGCTTCAGGTAGAATACCAATGGAAAGACTCAGATGCAGAAAGGAATGATAAGCAAAGATTTATGTAAATATGTAGGTAAATCCAAACAAATATTGACTATATAAAAAAAATCTACTTTGTCAAGTTGTAAAGAAGGATAAATTCAAATACTGACAACAATAGCATATAATTTGAAAGAAGGCTGATTAGATTTTAAGTACTGCAGTGTCTTTTTTTTTTTTTTTTTTTTTTTTTTTTTTTTTTTTGGAAGAGGACAAAAATGTTGATTACTTTAGACTTAAATATTCATGTTAAAATATCTAAGGCAACTACCAGAAGAATGGATATGGGAACTATAACCTTCAAACTTGTAGAAGGCAAAAGAGAATTAACAATTTATGCAAAACTTAACATAGTAAGAATATACATGCATACATACACACATATAGGTAACACATATGTGCTTGCATATGTGTATGTGTGTGTGTGTGTGTGTGTGTATGGAAAAATAACATCCAGGCTAAAAGAAAACAGCAGAATTTACCTATGTAAATCCAGAATTATATATTTATTTAATAAAACTGTTTTTGAAGAAAGGGAATGTTAGATACAAAGATCAGGACAGTAGTTCTCACTAGAGGGAATAAGTAGGGCTATGCTATAAGGAATTCTCAGAAGTCTTCTAGAATTTTCCATAAATTAAAAATATATGCCAAATGCTAAAAAAAAAAAAAAAAAAAAAAAAAAAAAATGGGCTAACACTATTTGAGAATTTTCCCTTGATCTACTTTTTCTATATTTTACAATTTTTTTATAAACCATATGCTAATTTTTGGTTAAAAAATAAAAGCCATATTGTATGATATAGCTAAATCTAATTGATAGATATAGCTCTTTTTAAAAGCCTTTATTTTCTAACCACCAGTAAATGCTAAGAAGAATTAGAAATTACTTTATGACCAGCAGTTAGTGTAATGGCTATGTCGCTGTACTCCCACGTAGCTGACCTCAGTTTGAGTCCCAGACCTGGTGGCTTAAATTCACGCTGGGCGTGTGTGTGTGCATGCCCAAGATCCCGAGAGGAGAATGGAAGAGAAGGGATTGTGGTGTGGCCATCCCCTCTGGGGGATGATTTCTCACTTTCTACCTCTCTGTCTCTATCTGTCTTTCTGGCGAGCGCACGCACCCTATAGCAATAACCTCTCCAAAAAAAAAAAGAAAGAAAGAAAGAAAGAAAGAAAGAAAGAAAGAAAGAAAGAAAGAAAGAAAGAAAGAAAGAAATTATTTTATGAATAGCCCTTCTACAACAAGTGCTACAATAGTCCTTTATTAACAAGGAGGCCATATGTCCCCTCCCCAGGTGAATAGCTACTAGTGTCTTTGAAATGCTGCCCTTGAGAGTCTCTTCTCCTGGTGTCCCACAACCAATCCGCCAGTCAAGTCTGACAGTTCATCTTTTATAATACCTCCTGCATCTATCCCACCTTTCCACCCTTAATGAAGCTAAGTGACCAGGTTGTACTCCACATTCACCTGCTTGAAATCCTGCTGTGTTCCCTTAGGCCAATTTGTTCCAATTCTGAAAATAGTTTGGGCTTATTTACTGATTCCAAAAGCATGCATGGCACCTTTCCACCCAAGGCTGGTGACATGCTTCTTCTACTAGCTTTTTCCCACACATCTATCCTTCTATGACTAAGTCAGACTCCATCTTCTGTATGAATTCTTCTTAGACCAACCCAGAATAAAATGGATTCTCCTTTCTTAGAACTTCCAGTTTTTGGCCTTTATCTTTTGCAGCTTTGTATTAAGACTACCAATATTTGCTCTAAACTATTGTATTTTGAAGTACTCTTTCTAATTTTGTCTTATAAGTGCTAAGCATTCAATTCCATGCTTCTACACACAATTTTAAGCCATATCTATATCTATATTCCCTGCTAAACTATAGGCCTTTCATGCTTTTGAATGGCATTCCTACATCCATTAAAATTTTAGAGATGCTGAAGTTTCCTTTAAAATGTAGTTTAGTTCCAGGTTAGTCTTTAAGAGTCTACTATAAACTATTTGCTCTATTACTGAGCACAGAATGAAAATAAGTATAAAAGACATAGCCTTGACTCAGCTAGGACATAAGGCACAGGAGAACTACTCACAGAATGGTTTTACACACAGAAAAAGGTGAGAGAATATATTTCAGAATAGTAATATAGTTCCTTTTTGGATTCTTTAAAAAAATGCCTGTTCACTGAATTACCTACCCCTTCTTGGCAAAAATCAGGCAGCAATAACTTTCCCCTAACAGAGACAGTCTTGAGCAGCTGCCCCCCCAGCTGGTAACAGAAAAAGGCTCAGGTACCCTTCAAAGAAAAGATTTTGTACATTTTTCTGAATCTATTAATTGTTATCAAAGTTGTTAAAGAAAATCAAAAGTGCTTTCCCCAAATATACTAGTAGCTCAATTTGGAGTCAACTCCTACAGTCAAGTAGATGGAATAAACTTGACCAGACTGGGTAGTACCTTAATCTACTTTCACTAGACATTGGATTTCTCATTCCCATAAGCCTATGAGATCTTCTCACCTTTTTTTTTTTTTTTTTTTTTGAGAAGTTTTTGCTATAGGGCGCGTGCGCTCGCCAGACAGACAGAGAGAGACATAGAGACAGAAAGCGAGAAATCACCCCCCAGGGGGGATGGTCACGCCGCAATCCCTTCTCCTCCATTCTGCTCTCGGGATCTTGGGCACGCACGCACACGCGCCCGGCGTGAGTTGTAAGCCACCGGGTCCGAGACGCGGACCACTAGGTCGACTACGTGGGAGTCCAGCGACATAGCCATTACGCTAACTGCTGGTTCCCGTCACCTTTTTTTCCAGTAACTTCTTGTTCTCTTCACCAATTATTTTAGCATTACATATAAGCATACAGAGCACATGGCTCTCCCTTCTCTAGATAATCTATCATAATATAAACAAAACCACAGATTCTAGTTTATATCCTGGTTCACATTCTCCTTCTAAAGCAGCCATTTGTCTGTCCCATTTTCCTGAGATATAGGAGCATGGGTTGACTCTGACCCTTCAGTGAACAGTAACTTCCAGTTCATCCTAATATAAACTAGAGCATTTTTTAAAATCCTCACATGAATCAAAGAGGGTCCTCATTTTGTTTTCTTGTCTTGAGTAAAAATAGGTAGTACTATCGACTTAAATTTTGTAGAAAGTTCTTCTTAAATACTCAAATCCAAATCTTCATCATAGAGAATGTACCTGATAATTGTTAGTGCCACTTTTGACAGATGTTCAATACATAATAATGATCTGCTGCCTCGACTAATCCAGCCAAACCAACAGCTTTAGACAGAATCCAAAGGCCAGTTTTGGAACCCTGCCAATATCTATTCCAAGGGATTTCAACAATATACATCTTCAAGTAAAACAAAAAAAAAAAAAAAAGAAAGAAAAAAGAAAAAAAAAAAGGGGGGGAGGGAGAAATGTGAATTGTCAGACTATTTCCAATAACTGAGCATAACATAGCTTTATATAAAAAAAAAAAACCCAGGTAGAAAACAAAAGCACAGCAAAAATATGGCCAGTATAATCGTCCACAGGTTCAATATTTACCAGTTTGTGTACCATCTGAGCTATTTCCTTTCATCAGCCATGCACATGGCACTTTTATTCTCAGGGGACATTATCGCCATGACAACTTTATCAGACTAAACACTGAAATGCAGTTCTTGGAGCAATCTCAATTTGAGCAGAGTTTAGAATATTATTTATGCTATTCTTTTATCAACATCCTTGGTGTGCTCAACAGAGATGAGGACATTTTTTAATGACTATTAAAATCACAATAAAAAATGTAAAAACTTTACAAAGAGAAAAGGAATAAGCCATTAGGCTGAAAAATGGGCAATCAAAGGAGCTATTGCGCTTGGCAGATGGAGAAGCAGCAGGTGCCATAGTGTGACGGGACCTTGCTTCCCATCATGCATGCTCTACAATGATGCAGGCTGACAGGGAAGGGAATTAATGTGTCGGAGCAGGTACTTTCTGTCCATTAGCTGATTCCCAGTACGTCCTCACAGACTGCTACCCGTGGCTCTTTGATAAAATTGCTTACAATACATGGCTCCAAAAGTTGTATGGGGAAGGACAGCTGTGAGTGACCCTCCCTTCAATGCCTCAGCTTAACAGAGTGTGAGTGACCAAGTAAACATTTCTCCACCCCAAACTGGGATTAGTGATTTCAGTCCATGAATAAATTATTTGTCTGCAGATGCTATGAATACATTAAGGTGACCAAGGGCCACAGGCTCTCCACGTGGGGGATGGAAGAGGACACTGATGAAGAGAATTCTCTAGGTAACAAATTAGCTCTCAAACAAATGAGAATTTCAGAAAGGCTATGAGAGTACATTCACCTCTCTGCTTTCACAGAAAAAAATGCCAGATTATTAAGTGTACACTTAAATTGGTAGGTCAGCTCAGACAGACATATTGCATTAGGTATGGTAAACACTGATACTCTGGGGTTTTGTCATATGTCAGGCTGGCTTCCTTTTTTTTTTTTTCTTTTCTTTTTTGTCTTTCCTTTTTAATCTCAAGTTTGTTTTTGTTCTAATACTGTAAAACACCTACTTGTGAAAACTCAAAATAAGAGAGAAACAGGAACAAGGTTTAAATAAAATTTGTATAATTGATTAAATTAGCTTTTTCCAGATCTTTGTCCAATTAGCTAAATGAATAACCAAATTGTTTATTAGCTTTGGCTGTTAAGACAACCAAGAAAAGTGGATTAAAACATGGTACATATTTGTTCTTTCTATTTTTGTATCTGAATTGGAATACCAACATTGGGCCATCCCACTTATAATCGTAATCATCAAAGAAAGAAAGATGACTGTGGGCTGGCATTTATGTTAAAACCTTGGAGATCATCTACACATCAAGGAACTATTAACCATCTAAGAACTCAATTCTAGCCTTTCTGATCACCTCATCTAAGTAAAGGATGCATTATACTATCTCAAAAAGTCCTGTATGTTTTCTTCATAGCACTAATCATGCTGGCATTTATAAATCATTTTTATTTAACAGCTGTCAAACCTTACTAAATGCTAAGTGACACAGGAAAGAGATGGTGTATCTTCTTTACTATTGTACCCTCAGTATTTAGCAAGATACTGATCACATGGTGGAAGCTCTGTAAATACTTCCAAAAAGAAAAAAAGGAGGAAGTAAGGAAGTAACTAATATGGAAAGAACAGAAGGAAGGAAGCCCAAGAGTTCCCGAAAGATGTGAAATGATCTTTAGCACCTCTCTATTCCAGAATGTCTTGTTAATAATAGTGTATAAAAGCCTTACATTTCTCAAGGTGAGTGAACAAATCTGCAATAAATAAATAAAAGCAAGGAAGAAGAGAAGGCAGCAGCAGCAGTGGAGGGGGCAACATCTATGTTGACAATGACAAAATAAATGTCATTGAATGGTGTCCAAGGACATTTGCATCATTAAGTGTTTATACCCTTGGTGTTGAAATCAACTGCATAAAAAAACCCCAAAAAACATGAAAATGGAAATGCTTTAGCCAGACCAGAGTGGGTTTTAGCCTATACAGAAGCTACACCCAAAGAATTTAAAATACTACTGGATATCTTGTCATTTTTTATTCCAGTTGTCTTGAATAACAACCAATAGTTTATAGTGTAGGACATTTCAGTTGGGCCAGAATGCTCTTTTATTCATATCCCTACTTTAATCAGGTATAAACATATTGACTGTATGGGATTACAAATGTGATTCCACATTTTTGATGTTGAAGCAAAACAGAGAAACAGGGATGCCTCTGGGAATTGTGAGGATCAATGAGAATAACACCTGAAGTTAACAGCACCTCAGTTCTCAGAATGATTGTCATAGTCAATCCTTAACGAATATGTGAGCACTTATTAACCATGTCCCACAAAGTTACTTAACCTTTCCACCTCTTAGTTTTCTCTTCTGTAACTATCATATAAGATTGATCAAAGATTAAATAAGATAATACATAGAAAATACAGTGCTCAATATGTTAGTCATTATTTACTTATTTTTATTTTGAGAGGGATTTTTGCTACAGAGCACACATGCTCACCAGGAAAACAGAGAGACAAAGAGACTGAAAGCGAGAAAACAACCCCCCAGGAGGGATGGCCATGCCACAATCTCTTCTCTTACATTTTCTTCTTGGAATTTTGGGCATACACGCACAGTTGTCCAGTGTGAGTTTTAACCCACCAGGTCCAGAATTCAAATCACAGTCAACCTCGTGGGAATTCAGTGATGTAACTGCTACACCATTGGCTCATCCCAACATTAGCCATTATTAGTGTTATTACTGAGTCATCAGGAAAATAATGACATATTTTTGCATTAAAGAAAGCAAAGAAAAATACGACATGACTTTCCCAATGACCTAATATAAAGTAGTACAGATATCACCACTTATCTTTTTTTTTTTTTTTTTTGTCTAAATAATTTATTTAAAACTTTCTTAAGCTATTCTCCTAGGAGTTACAGCCAGAGATTCTTAAAATTTGTTTTATTTTAATTATTTTTTTAAAACATATGATTTCTATACATCATTTAACTTGTAGAGAATTTACCCAAAATGAACTACACCTCAGACCAGTCCAGTTGAGAATACTATACATATTGTCATCAACAGGTAATAAACCATTTCTGTGTCCCACAAATGTCTTATCTATTTTTTCTCCCTGATTTCCTTCCCTATATTCTTCCCTTTTCTCACCCTCCTTCCACACTGTCTCCAGCATCTATAACTATTTTCATTGCTTCTATGTCTTCTAATCTTTCAATCTCTACCATAGAATGTAGACATCTGGTATATGTTAAGTGGAGACATACAATATCTTTCTTTCATAATCTGCCTTGCTTCACTCAGCAATAATCTTCCATATTTGACCACTTTCTATCAAATGTCAAGATCTTGGTGTGTTTTTTTTTTTATTTTTAAGAATTATTTGTTTACCTTTATTTATTTATTTACTTTAATTTGAACAGAGAGGGACAGAGTGTGTGTGTGTGAGAGAGAGAGGGAAAGTGAGAAAGCAAGCCACCAGTTCTGGGACTCCAACCACAGTAGGCCATGTGAGAGCCCAGCACCCTTAAGCACCATGCCACTTGCTGGCCCCATCTCACTGTTTTTATGGCTGAATAGTATTCCATAGAGTATATATTCCACACTTTTTCAATCCATTTATCTGTTCATGGATATTTGGGTTGGTTCCATGTCTTAGTAATCATGAATAATGCCACAATATACATTGATATACAAGTACTTTTGCTACTAAGCATTCTCCTGTCCTTAGGGTAGATACTCAGGAGTGCGATTGCTAGATCATATGGTAGTTCTATTTGTAAGTCTTTGAGGAACCTCCATATTGTTTTCCACAGTCACACTTAACTTTTACGAATCATATAAAAGTTTCAGAAAGTTAATTAATCTCACTGCCTGTTAAGAAGTGGTCATACAACACTCATTTCAAATTCTGAAACTATCGCACTTTGTAGTTTGCCAGTTTGACTCTGAGTTGCAGTTGACTTTAAGACCTTACTTGGAGGATGTGTGGCCTCTATGGAACACCCTTCATTACAGGATACGAGGGAGAACAACTTGGTGTGGAGCCAACACATCAGGCCAGCAGGAGCAGGGTCTTAGAATGCCAGGCCTGCTAAAGAGGTCAGTCAATATCAGCCGCTTCCCAAAGGCTCCAGAGAACCTGACATTTTGGCTTTCCTTCATTTTAGTTCTTGTCAGTTTCAAAAGAGACAAGCTTCCCAGGCTGAAATTGATGTGCCTGTGTGACTATTCCAGGCTGCTGAAATTGACAGAGGCTGAAACTGATGAAAGTAACCAATTTGTCAATTTCAGCAAGGAGAGGACTTTGAAGGCAGAGATTGACTAAGTCTATACCTTTCTGCTTGATCAGAAAATTTAATTTTTCCCTCAGTTTAAAAAAAAATTGTGTTTACTCTCAGAAATCATTTTGGACTTTTCTCTAGATAGAACTTGAATTGGCCTGACAGTTTAAATAGATGGCCAATTCCATCAAAATCAATCTAATGTATTGTTTAACAGAACTTTATCTTATATTGGATTGACTGATCAATTTATTCAAAATGGTTTTTAAAAGTTTTAAAATATGGAATCACCCTGAGTGTGAGTTTTGATGTATTCCATGGAAACCACATAGCTTTGATATGCCAGTCAAAACCCCAATTAACTCACTCCAGGAATCCCTAGTTCATCTTTCAGATACCTTTTTTGGAAATGTTTTTGATTGATTAAATCAAAATGGTCTGTAAAGGCTTACAAATATACTAGGGGAAGCAGTGGAGTCTGTAGCACTGTGTTCAAGCTCTGCTGTTTACCAGTAGTATGACCTTTCCCAAGTTACCAGGCTTTGATTCTCAGCATTTCCCTTGTAAAATAAGGAGAAAAGACAATAGCAGCATTTTCCAAAGTGTATTCTTTAGTACATTTATAGGATATTAATAGGTCTAACAAAAAACTTTATGACAAAATTGCTTTGGAAAACACTAGTTATGTTTACTGAGAACAAGATTTCTCAGAACCTCTATCATCCTAACACGTTTAATGGATATAAATCTCTATTTCAAATAAAAGTAACCATGCTTTTTAGACCTCATCCTTACAAACAGATGAAAATCTACTATTCAGTAACATTGGCGGGGCGGGGGGGGGGGGAATACTGGTTCTAAAATCGGCACAGAGGATATGGTTATTCCATCTTGTCCTAAATCATCAGTCTGTAAGGTTTGTTTCTGGACCTACCTTAGGGATTGGCAAGGTTTTTTTTTTTTTTTTTTTTTGTTTTTTTTTTTTTTTTTTTTTTTTTTTTTTTTTTTTTTTTTCTTTCTTTCTGTAAAGAGTAACATAGAAAATAAGTAGACCATCCAGGCTCTGCTCTAACTATGCAACTCTGCCACTACTCAGTCTATTGCTGTAGCGCAAAAGTAGCCATAAACAATATGCAAATCAAAATTTTCTCCTCCTTCTCCTTCTCTACCTCTCTTTTCCCTTCCTTCTTTCAGTGCTCACTGGAAAGAGACAGAGAGAGGGAAAGTGAGAAATCATTCCCACCAGGAATGGTCACACCTCAATCCCTTCTCTTCTATTTTCCTCTCAGGATTTTGGGCACACCTGCACATGTGCCCAGCATGTTTTTCAAGCCACTGGGTCTGGAACTTGAACTACAAAGTCAGTCATGAGGGATCCAGCTGCCTTAATAACCATGTCTCTGGCCACTTCTTTAAAAAAAAAGGTTAAAACATAGAATCTAAAATTAGCTTCTGGACTATACAAAAACAGATAGCAGGCTGGATTCAGCCTGTAGACTGCTGTTTACTAAAGTCTGGTCTTTGGCTGGCTCCATGATGCTTCTTTGTCCAGTTCGTAGCACAGGAATCTTCGCAGATTGTGAATGATCCCATCCACTGAGACTTACACAGGTGTTCCTTCTTGAAAGTCTTACCATCACAACAGCATCTCTAGTCAGGACATAGGGCAATGGTTCATTTTCTTAGGACTTTCAGACTTCTCTAGATGTGTCTATCAATACCACCACCTTCTCACACCTCAGGGAATACCCAGGGAAATTAATCTCCTTGTATATTTTAACAATAACTCCAAACCTTCCTCCCTCTCTTGAGTTATTTATACATTGTTCCCTTCACAATCCTCCCTGAAGCAGTGAACATAGTACCTGAGTTAATAGGAGAAATGGAAAGCTACAGGATAAGAAGTAGGCAAATCTCTCAAAATATCTTCTTTATCACATATTCCAAATGCAATGAAACATTTTCCAAGTGTTTCTGACCATAGGACCCTTTTTCAAGACATCCTATGGGAGAACTGTACATTGGGAAACAATGACCGAGAGGCTATTTAGGTTTCCTTATAGCCCTTCTTCTCCCACTAGGCCCAGGGCTCTGCAGGAAGAAAGGTTCACATACTATGTGTGAGTTGGTGTTGCTAGCACTATATTTTGTCACCAGTCTTCTTTTTCTTTATGCTAACCCCAAATCCCCTCATGTATAATGACTTTTGCATATCTGAGAGAATGTTTATAGTGGAGCAAATGCCAACATGTTCATAGTTAAGACTCTTCTACTGCTTCTTATATATTATAGTATGGCTAGATGGTTGAATGTATTTATGGACAATGAATAAATAGGTTTTCTCCAATTTAACGCCTTTTGTCTCCAACTTCTTTCATAAATCACTCTTTACTTTAACACCATTGTCAAATCTTTCTTTCTGAGAGAATCATGATCTCAAACTAACTATAAAAATATGGCTATTGTAGCTTCTTTATACATCAGCCTGTGCTAAGGAAAACTCCTTAAAAATGCACAGTGCCTGAACCTTTGAGTAAGAATAAAAGAAACCCAGAAACATCTTTATTCTAAAATGACTTCTTTGGTTTCTTTGGCATGATCTGTTTTGGTTATTCTGTTCTCTCATTATTATTCTCTCTCCTGACCACGCCCTCTCTCTCTACCATCTACATGTGGAAATAGAGCATGCATGGCTCTCTACTCACAGAACTCCAAGAGCTTTCCACATACTATAACTTCAAATTTGTGTAGCCAACTCCAAATGTAAATTTCTTGTTCTGAACTCCTAGCATCTGGGTTTTTTTTTTTTCACTTTTCACTCATATTTATCTAGTACTACTAAGTGTCCAGCTCTAGAGAGGCATAGAGCAAAAATTTTGAGCAAAAAAATACATGGTGCCCCTTGCCATGGATCTTAATGCTTAATGGAGAAGACAGATACTGCACAAGGTAGCAAACCATATAGTTAAATATATTAAAATCAAGTTTCATGAATAGAGTAACCAACCATTCTGGTTTGCCTTTTACTATCCTAGATTTTTCTTGAGAAGAAACAAATACTAGAAAATCTCCCAGTTCTGGACAAATGTGAATGGTTGATCACTTTAAAGAGAGAACAACTAGGTATTAAAGAAAGAAAAATATAACGGGATACATTTTATATTGCATAGCCTGAAAACCTTTCTGAGAGGTATCATACAAGCTGAGAACTGAAAGAGAAGAAAAAATATAAACATAAAACAAACAAAAAAGTCCAGCCATGTGAAGAGAGGAAAGAAGGGCAAAAGGAATAGTTTGTCAGCAGAAATCTCCAGACATTCATGAACTGAAAAAGCTGTTTAACAGTCATATTGGTCACAGGAGATGTCAGGTCAAGATTAGGGATGCAAGAATGATCCACATCATAGTCCAGGTTACAGTATGGGAACTATTTTAAGTGTAGCAGAAAGCCATTATCTACTTAACAAAGACTTTCTAAATATTTATTGAGCCTCTATTTTGTGCCTAACCATGTATACAAAACTATTAACAGTATTTCTTTATTTAAGATATATTCTATCAGATGACACCATCCTTTATGTAAGCAGTTATAATCAATCAGAAGCTTGACTGCTAAAGGGGGGGGGGGGGTGACCATTAAGGAAATGCAGTTTAGAAGTGAATTTAATATCTTTACCTATTCTTTTCAACCAATGAATTTCTCAGGCAGGCATTGCCTTTCAACTTCTGCTTCAAATTCTCCAACAGTCATTTAGCTTTCCCATTTTTGTACACTATTATTTCATGTTTCCATATGTCTTCTCTGTGACCTTTAAAGCGGTGATCTGGGTAGACTGTCTCGCTAGAGGTAATTTGCAATTTTGCCTTTTGTTTGTCTTCTCTTTACCATTCCCGCTACAGACAGGGCAATAGGAAATTCCATTTTCATATATCCCAGATATATTCCTCTGAGAAGGGAAAGACACCCTAAGACAATGAGTTAATGCATAAATTCTGCAAATACAAATATAGTCACAAGTCATCCCCATGTTGATGTTTGTAACTTTAAAGAAAAGTCTAGTAGGCCTTCACAAAAATCTACAAGAGATGTTACAGACTTTTGATTACTAGCTGAGATCTTTCTAGCTGAAGGATGCATTTCATCAGCCTACATTAACAGCTCTGGAAATGAGAATGGAATTGTTGACAGACATTTCAATTCCATGACTGAACACTCTATTATAATGAGGGAGAGGGTGGTTGTTAACTTCTATGTTATTAGGGTAGGAAAATCGAAATTATTTTTCATTTGTCCCACTAGAAAAATACCTTCATTTAAATGTTCTGAGATTGCTCCCAACCAAGTTCAAGAATCAGAACTGGTCTTCAAACATGCCTTTGGTTAGTATGATAATGAGACTTCAACTGTACACCAAATAATTGTATTTATTAAAATTTATGATTGTGCATTAAAGAGTTTAGTAGTATTCAAGAGGTCTCAAAGCCATAACTTATAGCCTCAATTTCACCTTCTTCTATACATTTTACTTTTAGCAACTGCTATTTAAATGCAGATGGCTGTATAAATTTCCACTCCTGACCTGAGATATTTCCAGCAATATAGGCTATGATTAATTGGCACTTCAAAGCTGCCTTTTCCCTCCCAGGGATTATCTGTTTTTCAGCCTTTGAGATAGAATGATAGGCTATTTTCCAACAATACCCATTCTCTCTGCGACTCTCAAAGAGTAGCATCTTACAGCAATGGTGGGCATTTCATCTTGATCCTCTATCACAGCTTGTTTTTAAGTTACATCAAATAGCCAGCCAAGCTCTTGGTTTGTGAAGGCCACTCTCCCTGTGTTCAGTGTTTCTCAGTTCTTTATTTCTTTTTTGTTATTAAAGGCCAAACTCAGAATCCCTGACTATGTTCATCACTGCTGATGTTGACAAGCTACAAACACCGCCACTGACAGTAGGTAAAAATGCAGCTGGGTTAATGCTGACATATTGCTATCTTTGAGGGCTGGTTGATGTGTGTTCATTTATAATCTAATTGCATGTCCACTTTTGAAAATCAGCTCCCAGTGTAGAATGGATAAAAATACAATTACCAAATGATATGCGTAATCATTCAGTGCTGTTAGTCCCAAAAGGTGATATTGCAGTGACATTGAGAAAATTAGATCTATTCTTCATACAATTATATAGCTACACTTTCACTCTAATGCCATTCTAATTGGGAAGGAGCATTGAAATGTGAAGCTGTGTGCGTTTCACTCTCTAATTATCACTGAGTAACTCATTCTCAAGATAGGTTTCTGGAAAAGACAGTTGCCAGGATGCTTTGATAGTCCCAAATGTTCATTGCTGCTTTCAGGGCAGGTAAAGCTTGTTTTCCTTCTAAAAAATTTAAATTGTTACTGAGAGCTCACTAGAAATAGATATTTGAGTGAATACCTACTATTTATTTAATTTATTTATGTCTTTGAAAAGAAAAATTATATGTGAATATACTCTGTTTTTAATTCTGAATGGCCTCTCAGAATATGAATACTTGCCCCCTTATTATAGAGTGGTTGGGAGGCTCAACTTTCATAATAAAATATGCAAGCCATTTTGTAATAACTAAGTTACATGCAAAGAAGAGCTATTACTATCAGTTATTATTTCTGTGATTATTATTATTTGTCAATAGGTGTGAGAATCTGATTTTATCAGTTAGTTGCCTTTATGGACCATGCCTATAGAAATTCTAAAGTCGAAGCAATTATTTCTGGCCTTAATTTAATTTGGTCCCTGTCGCACAAGGTAGGAATGTCTAGATATAGTATATTAAGGATACCCCTCTATTTCCAATCCTTAAAAACACATAGTTATAGATCAAACAGTACAACCAAAGCGACATCGTAGCCCCAAATTATTCCACCATTAGATCATAAACTCTAAGGCAAGAATTGTTCCTTTGCCTAGGAAACATTGAAAAAGCAGCTGTATACTATCTGAAGAAATATTTCGATCTTTTTATTCTTCAAGCTTATATTCTTTTATATAATTGATGACAGTTGTAATGACTTAAAATCTTGTCTAAAAATTGCAACATCTGAGTTATTAGTTATCATGGCGTAGATCTCCATTGTCTTTTCTTTAAATAATGAACCATATTTTCCAGAGGTTTAAATTTTGGATTGTATCCTGGATATTACGAGTGCTATTGTGGATATTCGGGATTATGTTATGTTCTTAGAAAGAGCCTTGGATTTTGTTGTTGTATGGTTCAAGGATCAGTTAGATATTTGCAGAGACCACATACACAGAATGTGTTTCTTACCTTATCTGGCTCTTTCCTTTCCAGGACATCCTACACTCTTCCTAACCGCTGTGGTTGTCCCTATTCTGCTTTTTCATTGCCAGGAAAGCCAAAGATTTCTATAGGAGTTTTAGCTACCCCATGAATGCTAATTGATTCCTGCTTTTGGACTAAAAGCATTTTTTTAAGAGAGATATTTTTGCTAGAGAGTGCATGCACATGCAGGAGAGACAGAGAGACAGAAATTGAGAAATCACCCCCCAGGGGAGATGGCCACACTGCAATCCCTTCTCTTCTATTCCCCTCTCGGGATCTGGGGCACACATGCACAGGCACCTGGTCGTGAGTTTTAAGTCACCTGATCAGGACTCCAGCTGCAGCCAACTATGTGGGAGTCCAGTGATGTAACAATTATGCCATCTACTGGTCCCTAAAGCATTTTTTAAAGTAGGAACTCATCATTGCTTATGGCTTAGCAGTGTTCCAAGAACAATGAGACCCTATCATTTGATTCAAAGTGGATGAATATAGAAGATTTAATGCTAAATGAAGTAAGCCAAACTGTGAAAGACAAATATTGTATATGCCTGCTCAATATATACCAAATGCTTGTGCTCTATGGCAGAAATGGAAAAATTTGAAGGTATGTTGACAATAGTATGGAGAACAACTGTAGCTACCAGAAACTCTGCAGAAGGGGAGTCGATAGAGAAAGTGGGTGGGAGGAGCTCAGGCAAGAAACACTTGACAGACATAAGAATGCAAAGTTCTCTGTTGAAATGATGTATATGATAATATCCTTGATTTGATTGTTACATTCTCATGAACACTTTGAAAAACTTTATTGTGGGCTATAGAGATGTTCAATGATGGGATGTAAATAAGAAATTATAAAAGAAAAAATTCTAATATCCTTCCATAAATATTTAATAAGTTAGTAATTTATATGAGGTGGGTAACTTTTTAGCTTCAAAAATAATAATAATAATCAAGTTATTATTCCAAAATCATTCATGGAAAAAATTTTATGACAGAAAATACAATTTATCAGAAGAAATGTAAATATAAATGAATGTTATTGAGAGCTAATCCATTGTGAAACTTATCTAAACTCAGCATTAACAAAGAAAAAGTAAAAATCAGGGAAAGACAATATTTTAATTACTAAGAAAAGAGAATGAGTTCAGAGACCAGCAGTTGGAGTAATGGCTATGTTGCTGGACTCCCATGTAGTCGACCACAGTTCAAGTCCCAGACCCGGTGGCTTAAACTCATACTGGGTGTGTGTGCGCACGTGCCCAAGATACCAAGAGGAGAATGGAGGAGGAGATTGCCTGTGGCCATCCCTCCTGGGAGGTGATTTCTTGCTTTCTATCTCTCTGTCTTTGTCTTTCTGGCAAGTACATGTGCCCTATAGCAAAAACCTCTCCAAAAAAAAAAAAAAGGGAATGAGTTTGTAATAATGACCATGCCCTCTAATACCCAGCTTGAAGGTGCTTTTAGATATTCTTAATAATTCAGCTCACATCAACACAAAATTAAAGAAATATCTATAATATTTGTCAAAAAACAAAAATAATCACATAGGGAAATTTATTTGAAATTTCATTCACAGAATGGTAATATTTAGGGCTGGTCCAATAGCCTGGTAGTAAAAGGAAGCCAGATCCCATGTGAGCAAACTATGGTTCAAATACCAGCCCTGGAGCCCTGAAAACATGCTTGGCATATGTGAGTACAAACCCCATCCTGGCAAAATGGAAGAATGGAGAAGGGATTGTGATGTGACCATGCCCCATTGATCAGTGCTTTGTTCTTCTCCTTTTTCTGTCTTTGTCTCTATTTGGCCAGCACATGTGCCCTCTGGCAACCAAAAAAAAAAAAAAAATAGGTAACTTCTAAATTTTAAGTGCTTATGGTATTTCAATTGTTTAAATCATTTTATTCAGCATTTAGTGTTATTGTTTCTTTTAATATTTTATATTTTCAAATGTCTACATTGGGTAGAAATTATTTTCATATATCACAAGCTTGTACTACAAACTTGTGCCAATATACATGTCCATGACAATAGTAAACCAAAGAACTCATGGAAAACAAAAATGAAAGGAAACTCATGTCATGTCATTTTCTTCACCCAAATATCAACAGCTTTTCAGAGTCTGCCTACTTTGGTTCACTCCCCAGAGTCTTGCATTTCTCAGTGTTATATTTACTATCTGTAGAAGAGTTTGTGTTATACATGACACAGATTAGGTTTGAAAAGGTAGTATGACTTGTCTATACTCATAGAGCTGGTTTTAATTCTCTTGTCATGACCATATTAAACACAGCCATGCAGATGTTGACTTTCTTCATTCAATCCAGAATTTATTTTACCACAGATTACTGTCTTTTCAGTCAATGTAGCCCACTGTGAGTGACCCATTTCCATACAAGAACACACTAGAATAAAGCTTAAAGATGCCCCCACGGGATCTAACTGCATGAAAGATGATTCTTTTTGTTGCCTAATTCAATTTTTATTCAGTGGCTATGAAGGTAGTTCTTAAATATCCAACCAATACTTAGTGGCTATCTAGAATGAACACATAGTGATATTAGATGATAGATCCAAAGAACAAACAGCAACAATAAAACCATCTTATATTCACCACTCATTTTCTGTTAATGTGTTGGCATATAAAATATAAAAGTCTAGGAATCACTGAATATTATCATAGTGAGTAATTTTACAGGCTTACTTTCCTGTTTATAAATTGAAGTATCGGATTAAATAATCTCTCTGAGCTCCTGTATCCCGATCATTTTACTCATTGTGTTCAGAAAGATGCTAATTACCATTTGAATTGTCAATACCTATTCAGATTGTACATCTAGACACTTAAGACAAAGAAAAATGAGACAGCAAAACAAAATTTGTGAATGCATTGAAAGGCGTACTGAGATTTTAGGATAATAACCAAATACTCCTCTCTTAATTGCCCTCTGTTTTCAAAATGTTATGAAACTGCTATGTAGATATAACTATAATCCTCTTTTTAAAAATTATTCACGATAGAGCATGTACCCAGGAGGAGAGAGAGGGAGAGAGAGAGAAGCACCCTCTGAAGGGCTCAGTCACACTGCATTCCCCTTCCTCTAGCCCTCTAGCCCACCAGAATTCTGAGTGTGCACACATGTGCCTGATGTGATTTTAGGCCAGCTAGGTCAGAGATTTGAATCATGGTTAGTATGCACCACAGAGGCTGGACCCATAATCCTCTTCTTAACCTTTGGTTTCCTGACCCTGGAATTGATTGGTTCACTATATTGGGATTTAAGTATCTCCCGTGTTTTTCATAAGGAAATAGCTCCTTGACGCTTCCTTTTTTGGTGGTTTCTTTGAGCATCTGGTCATCTAGTACACATCAGTTATTAAATTAAAAGAACTGGGCCAGCCGATGGCATGGTGGTTAAGGCAGCTGGCTCCCAAATGGCTAACCACAGTTCAAGTCTCAGACCCAGTGGCTTGAAAAGCATGCCGTGTGTGTGTGTATTCATGCCTAAAAGCCCAAAAGGAGGGAGAAATAGAGGAGGGAAAAAGGTATTACGGCATGACTGTTTCCCATGGAGGCTACTTTCTCGCTCTCTCTCTTTATCTCTCCAGGAAACGCAGGTACTCTCTGGCAATTTTTTTTTTTTTTTAAAGCAAGAAGGGCCATGCTGATGACAGAAAAATATGTATGCCAAACCCTAGGATTAGACTGATTACTCTAAAATGTATAGCCATGAACTTAAAGGGATATAGTATAATGCCCCCAGACATTGAAATGAGAATCTTCTGAGAATCAAATTATAAGTTCAGCACTTAGTAAGTTAATCAAGCTATTCTCAGGAAGAGTAAAACTAGGATATATGGTCTAAAAGATATAATTCTGTGGAACAAACCTAGCACTAAAGTAGACATTATTTATTGAAAGCCTATTCTGTGCTTGGAATTTTAGATATATGATTCTCACAAAGCTCTTTAAATTAGAGTGTACTGTGATCTCCATTATTCAAGTGAAAAACCCTAAGTTTAAAGAGAACTTCTAATTTTTCCAATGTCATTTGTGTGATCAGCATCAAAGCCAGGAATCAAATCTCACTTTGTCTACTTCTAAGCCCAATACCCCTTTCTGGTTCTTACAAGCCTTTCAGAAAACTATCACCAAAAATGCTTATAAAGGGAAGTGACAATAGGAAATGGATTCTATGAATCTAACATAAGAGCGAAAAGGGGCAGTTAGAGTTTACCAAGCTTTTCTATGACCTCAATCTCACTCAAACTAATTTAGCCTTCTTTGTACTGCCACCCTCTGAACCTCAAAACAAGATGCTAATCCCTCTTTAATATCACAACCAAAACATATAAAACAAAGAGCCCTTGGCATTCTTACTCTGTAGATGTTGGTCTTCATTCTGTAACCTTTATATTTCCCCAAATGTTGTTTATCTCAGCTGTGGCATCTTTATCTAATGCTCTTTTGGAACTGATACCAAACTCTGCCCCTTTTGTGTAACTTGAGACACTTGTCCTTCTAAAGACATGCACTTTCTCATAGCTTCTCGGCCTTTTCACTAAGATCAAGTGTAGTAAAGACATGCACTTTCTTTTTTGTTTTAGATTTTTTCTGTAGGCCGCATGTGTTTGCCAGAGAGACAGAAAGTGAGAAATCACCCTCCAGGGAGGATGGTCGCACTGTAATCCCTTCTCCATTCTCCTCTCAGGATTTTGGGCATGCATACACACACACCCAACATGTTTTAAGCTGCCAGCACTGGGATTCGAACTGTAGTTGACTACATGGGAGTTCAGAAACATAACCATTATGCCATCTGCTGGTCCCAACACATACACTTTCAACCACTGGAGAAAACAACCTACTCTGATTCAGCCCTACCTAGACTACAATTTGGGACTATGCCTGCAATGCCATGTCCATGCTGCCAGGCTATTCATAAACATCAATCTCATTTTGACTTTAGGTCTGTTTCTTTATTTATAAAACAAGATAGCTGGACTAGATGATCTCTAAGATCTCCTCTTTCTTTAAAACTGCATACATTCATGTCACGGATAACTGTGCACCTTATTCCAATATTCTCTAGAGAGTGGAGTGAGACACCAAACTATGTCCCCTTAGTGTGCATTCTTTGCAAAAAAGTTTTACAGAAATAATATACTTTTTGCTCAAGATGTCAGTTATTAAAATCTGTCACAATACAATTTCAGTGTAGACTATTTAATCACAGAAGTACTTTTAAGTGACCTTGTCATTCCCACTCCATTTAAGTCATGATTTACATTCTTTGTATTAGAAAAGAGAAGTGTTTTTTCTCTGAAGATGTTTCCTGAGCTTAGTGGACCCATGGGAAATGTACAATTCTTCATGAAATGCAAACACTGTTTCCTTTACCAGTGTTCAATCTTGTTTCCATTCTTAAGGTTACTGTAGTGACAGAATGCCCCCAAATCTTGCTGTTGTTATGAAAGTGGCATTTTATTTCAAGGAATAATGGCTATAGGAAGATAATTTCAGAAGAATAATGTGATTCTAATATCAAAGTTGCACAGGCATTGTCCTTTCTTGGGAGTCAAGTTATCCCACATTGTCCTACCCCTTCAGCTGAAGATGTTCTCCTGGGAATTATGCATTGTTGAATAAGCTTAAACTTCTTCAATTTAGCACAAAGAACAGTTTACCATGAGCTGATTCAGACATTATCAATAGCTATTTTTTAATATAATTTATTTTAGACTCATGCCAGGGGTCTTTGCATTAGAATACTGTATGTTTCGATCATAGCACGGATCAAACATCAACCAGTCAATTTAATTAATGGTCTTCTATTTACACAGTTGATAAATCAAGCCCCAGCGCATACATATATACATATATAAATATAACATTACTAATACAAAGGATCACTTTCAATCATTTGATATGACCTGTTGACCAAGTAGATTCACTAAAAGTACCCTCACATAGAACTAAATTTATGGACAGAGTTTTAAATACCATCATCTCTACCCTGTGGATTATGCATCAAAAACTAAATTTTAGAGACCCTTGACACTATTGTTCAAGATAACTTACAAAATTAAAAAGCACTATATTTAAAAGTTGGTTTGAAGAATAGGAAATAAATGAGTTTGATTTTTAAGTCATTCTTCCTTCTTCAATATATGAGATGATGTTTGACTGAAGGCACTATTCAGCTTTGTTTAATGGTTTTCTTACTTTTATTAATAATTTTTTCTTACTTTTATTTTTCTTACTTTTATTAACTTTTTTTCCCATCCTTTTTCCTCATCTCTCCCCTTTCCCTCACCTCTCAGTGCTCTTTGTCCAACCCTTGGCTTGTTGAAATCCTATTTAATGGAGCTTACATACCATCTTTTTTTTTTGACAAGTTTCTCCAACCAAAAGTCAAAGACTTCCTATGAACTCTCTTTATTTTTATTTTTTTAATTTTTAAAATTTATCACTTCCTGGTGGTTAGGCTAATTTTGTCATGTTTTGATATTTTATCTTTCTAATTAGACTATAAATTCTTTCAAGACAGCCCTACTTCATAGCCCTTACAACATAAAGTACAATGCTTATATGTCCCAGAGGTACCTAGAGAACTTACTGTGTGTGGGGGGGACTGTTGGAAAGGGAGAAGGCTGATCCTAAGGTTTCTTCATGCAGCCACACTAAACAATCACATCAATGGCTAAACACTGAAGTCTTCTAAAAATGAAGAAACCTATGATTTAGGCCAACCAAGTAAAGGGGGACAACTCCTGGACCTGAATGAGGAATTCTTACTCTTTAGATGAAGTCTACTAGGCATTCCCCTTATCTTGCCCAACAGTATCCAGCCTGATTCTGTAAGAAGTAGGGTCTTATGTCATATTGCTTTATTTAAGAAAACATGCATTGATATCAAGCAAGGGTCAACCGTGTCAAGAAACCTTTTTTGCTAACATTAGGAATTAAAGTATTACTATGGTCAGGTTTTTCAAATTAATATGACACAATTATATTTTGTTCATTTTACTCTGGTGCACATTTCTAAATTTATAAACAAACCTTGACTTCTTTTTCTTTTCTCATTTCCCAGGACAGGACAAGCTCAAACAAGACTTAAAGAAATATACCAAAGATCCTGGTACATAGTACAAATACAGCATATGTATTCATTGGTTGATTGGTACTATTTTCCATGTTGTTTCATATGTATCCATAAACCCTATACTCTCCACTTAGTGCAAAATAGAATGAACCCCTAGTTTCAAAGATGTTATAGTCTTAAACAGAGGAAAATAACCAAATAAGTAATGGCAATTTGAATTTGTAAAAACTTAAGTAAAAAGAAAAACAGTAAAACTCACTTCTGTGCTCTGCAGGCTAGAACCGCATGGTAGGGCTGAGTTCAATGCCTGGTCTTACCAGTTCAGTTTCAGACATCTATAATCCCAACACTCAAGAAAACTGAGGCAGGAAGATAATGACAAAGGAAGAATCCATCTTAAAAAGAAAATAATAAATAACTGACATAAAAATATTCTTTCTTGGGACCAGCAGTTAGTGTAATGGCTATGTCGCTGGACTCCCACATAGTCGACCACGGATCGCGTCCCAGACCCGGTGGCTTAAAACTCACGCTGGGTGCGTGTGCGTACGTGCCCAAGGACCCGAGAGGAGAATGGAGGAGAAGGGATTGCGGTGTGGCCATCCCCCCTGGGGGGGTGATTTCTCGCTTTTTGTCTCTCTGTCTCTCTCTGTCTGGCGAGCGCACGAGCCCTATAGCAAAAACCTCTCAAAAAAAAAAAAATATATATATATATTCTTTCTTTTCATTAGCAGGATGGGAGTGGGGGAAGGGAGACAGGAAAGAGAAAGCAACCCCCTAGTAGAATCTTCATGCTGCAATCCACCTCCAAACCTTTGCTCTGCCTCAAATCATGGGCAAGAGTATGCCCTGCATAGTCAGTGAGGTCTTCAGACTTAAACTGGGAATGTTTTCCTGTAGGATTATTTAGCAGTGTCATATCTGACTGCTGCATTACTGTATGGCTCCCACAAACATTTAAAATATGCAATTTTAAAGTCAGCAGATGGCATTGCAGTTACATTGCTGGACCCCCATGTGGCCGACTTTGGTTTGAGTCCCTGATTGGGTGGCATGAAAATCACACTGGGCGCATGTGTGTGCATGTTCAAGATCTCAGAAGGAGAAAGGATTGCGGCATGGCCACACCCTGGAAGTCGGTTTCTAATTTTAGCCATTCTAGTATAAGTATGCAAGAGTCTCCTTTTAGTTTAATTTGCATTTTTCTAATGCATAATGCTAAGCAACTTTCCTTATTTTTGTCACCATCTGAATATCCTCTATGAGAAGTGTGAGTGATTGTTTTGCCCATTTTTAAATTGTCTTGTTTCTGTTCTTATTGAGTTGTAAGAATCCTTCATATGTTCTAGATCAAGATCCTTGAATAGAAAACATGTTGGATATATCTTTTATAAATGTCTTCCCAGTCTGTGAAACATTTTCCTTTTCTTGTCAGTGTTATTTGTAGATCAAGATTCTTAATTTTTATGAAGTTCATTTATTGACTTTCAAGTTAATGATATAGGTTTTAAGGAATCTTTGTCAAGAACTTGGGTAACTAAGATTTCTTTTGCTTTCTTCTAATGTTTAAGATTTTAGCTCATATTTTAAGGCTTGTGATCAATTTCAAGCTAATTTTTATATACGGTATAATATTAAGGAATTTTTTTCATTTTTTTTAATTTAAAGAGATTTTTGCTATAGGGCACATGTACTTGACAGAGAGAGAGAGACAGAAAGTGAGAAATCATCTCCCAGGAGGGATGATCATGTTGCAATCGTTTCTCCTCCATTCTCCTCTCGGGATCATGGGTACACATGGTGTAGCCAATGTGAGTTTTAAGCTTCCATATCTGGAACTGTGGTCAACTATGTGGGAATTCAGTGACATAACCATCATGCCATCTGCTGATCCCAAGATTAAAGATATTTTTCATATTATTATTTGCCTTTTTAAGCATAATTTGTCATAAAGATTACTCCATCCCATTAAATTGCCTTGAGAAACTTATAAAAAATGAATTGAACATAAATGTGTGTGTCTATATCTGAACACTATTCTAATCCAATGAACTATTGTCTATTTTTACATATCTTAATCATTGTAGTTTTAAGAATTATTTTTTTATTTAACTTTATTTATTCATTTATTTTAATTTGACCAGAGAGGGGCAGAGGGAGAGAGAGTGAGAGAGAGAGAGAAACAGAGAGAGAAAACAAGCTGCCAGGTCCCAGACTTGAACCATGGTTGGCCATGCAGGAACCCAGCACACTTAACAACCATACCACCTGCTGGTCCCAATCATTGTAGTTTTATAAGTCTTGAAATTAGATAGTATAAGGCTCCCAAGTTTGGTCTTCTCTTTCAAAGTTCATGGGATATTTAGGTCCTTTTTGATATAAATTTTAGAATTAGTTTGTCCATTTCTGCCCAAATTTTTAAAAGCCTTAACTAATTTTGATTGGAATTGTACTGAACAAGTAGATCAGAGAAAATTGTCATCCAAATAATATTGACAATTCCTATTTATGAATACATTATATGTTCTGCTTATTTAGGTCTTCTTTAATTTCTCTTGACAATATTTGATAGTTTGCAGTACACAGATCTGGCATATTATTTGACAAATTTATTTCTAAATATTTTACATTGTGAATGATTGTAAACAATATTGTATTTTTATTTCAATTTCTAATTGTTCATTGCCAGTATGTATAGAAACAGAATTAGTTTTTGTATAAGAATCGTGTATCCTGAAAACATGCTAAATTCATTTATTATTTCTAGTAGCATATTTATAGATTTCCTAGGATTTCATAAGGATGATTAGGTGGTCTATGAATAAAGACATATTTATAGCTTTTGTTCCAATCTAGATGTTTCTCATATTTTTTCTGGCCTTATTGAACTAGCTAGAATCTTTTTTTTTAATTTCTTTTTATTTGTATTTCTTTTAAACATTCAGTCACATTACTTAGCTTACAAAGTGAATATTCCAACATATGTACATTTCTCACCAGTCCAGTTCACCATACTAGAAAGTTATCTTCAATAGATAATAATCCATTTCTTTGCCCCATAAATGCCTTGCCTCTCTATTTTTCTCATTAATGTCCTTCCTCAGAGTCTACTCCTTCACTCGCCATCTTCCCACAATATATCTGGTATTCACAACCACTTAGTTAGCTTCTATAACATTTAGACATTCAGTTTCAGCCATAGAGTACAGACACTTGGTATATATTAAGTAGATACATACAATGTCTCTCCTTCATTGCTTGGCTTGCTTCACTCAGTAGTAAATCTTCCATATTCATCCACTTTCTGACAAAGGCCAGAGTCTTGTTATTTTTTATGGCTGAGTAGTATTCCACAGAGTATATGTGCCACAGTTTTTCAATCCATTCATCTGTTTGTGGGCATTTGGGTTGGTTCTGTGTCTTAGCAATTGTGAATAATGATGGAATAAATATGGATGTGCAAGCACTTTTGATTAAGAATTCTTCTGTCCTTTGGATATATACCAAGAAGTGGGATTGCTGGATCATATGTTCTATTTGTAGGTCTTTGAGGAATCTTCAAATTGTTCTCCACAGTGGCTGGACCAATTTACATTCTCACCAGGAGTGTAGGAGAGTTCCCATTTCACCACACCCCTGCCAGCACTTATTATTATTTTTTTTAATCTTAGTCATTCTGACTGGGGTTAGGTGGTATCTTATTGTGGTTTTGATCTGCATCTTTCTTATCTTGAAAACAGAGTTGAACAGAAATTGTGAAGGCAAACGTCTTTGTCTCATTCCTGATCTTATAAAAATATAACCTTGATTTTTTTACCAATAACTATGATATTACAAGTAACTTTTTCCTAGATGCTCTTTATCAGGTTAAGGAAATTCTCTTCCACTTTTACTTTTGCAAATGCTTTTATAAGGGAGAGTGTTAAATTATGTCAAATTACTTTTCTACATCTTAGATTGTTGCAGAAAAACAGAAGCTGAGAAATGAAAGCACAGCACTCCAGAGAGAAAAAGGAGAACTCTTTATTACGTTGGTGGAAATGGAGAAGTTAACCCTCTGAATCACCAGTCCCAGCTGAGAGTTGAACAGTCTTTTATGGGTAAATTGGGAAGGAGCAATTTCAGCACTCTTAGACAGTCCTATCAAGGTAGGGAGGGGCTCAGTGTCTGCCCTAATACAGAGCTGGCAAGAAGCAGAGAATTTAACCTTCTCAAGGCCTCCAGCCACTCAATAGTTCAAGAGAGGGTGATCCGGGGAACAGAAAGCCCAGGAAGTTATCAGCCTTGGGTAAGTCAAGGTTTCTCACAAGTTCCTGGTTGCTCCAAATCAAGATAATTGTATGGTTTTCTATATTAGTCTGTTAATATGGTAAATAGTATTGATTTATTTCAGTAAACTTTATTAAAAATAAAATTTACAGAGTTACAGAAATTTTCGAAGTTATAGAAAAAATGAGGACATAGTATAGTTTCTAATACTTCACATTTAGTTTCTCCTATTAAAAACTTATATTAGCATTATTTATTTTTCATTGATAAATGATATATTATTATGAACTAAAATCCATAATTTGTTTATTTTTACCTAAAGATTTTTTCCTTTTGCAGGATGTCAAGTAAGATACCATATTATACATAGTTGTGACATTTCTTTATGCCTCTCTTGGTTGTGACAGTTTCTCAGACTTCCCCTTATTTGATGACCCTGTTTTGAAACCTATGGCCAATCAGATATATTTTAATATGTTCCATATTGGAATTTTTCTGCTGATTGTCTCATAGCAAGACTGCCTTAGTACATTTGGGTCATTGAGAGAAAGAATACAAAGTACCATTTTTCATCGAGTTAAATAAAGGATGTATAATATCAACATAACTTTATTACTGATGTTAACCTTGATCATATTGCTTAGAAAGCACCCAAAAAATCAACATCCAAAAATCTATAGCATTTCTACATATGAACAAGTTGAACAAAGTAGTGCTGAAGAAAGGAATTACTTTCACCAAAGCCACAATGTGTATAAGATACCTAGGGATAAACCTAACTAAGAAAGTCAAAGACCTTTATAAAGAAAACCATGAAAATCTTAAAAAAGATATTGAAAGTGACATAAAAAAGTGGAAGGACATCCCATGTTCCTGGATTGGAAGAATTAACATAATCAAAATGGCAATTCTACCCAAATTAATCTACATGTTTAATGCAATTCCAATCAAAATACCAGAAGTATTCTTCACACATCTAGGAAAGACAATCATAGAATTTGTCTGGAATCATGAAAGACCTCGCATTGCAAAAGCAATCCTGAACAAGAAGAATGCAGTAGGAGGCATATCACTCCCTGATCCCAAGATATACTATAAAGCTGTGATCATCAAAACAGCATGGTATTGGCACAAAAACAGACATGTGGACCAATGGAGTAGAATAGAGATCCTAGAAATAATCCCCAAAGATTAGAGCCAACTGAATTTTGACAGAGGATATCAGTCAAGCCATTGGGAAAAGGAAAACCTCTTTAGTAAATGGTGCTGGAAAAACTGGGTATCCACCTGCAGAAAGATGAAACTGAACCCCCATCTTTTACCATTAACAAAAATCAACTCAAAATGGATCAAAGATCTGAACCTAAGACCTCAAACAATAAAACTACTGGTGGAAAATGCTGGGGGAATTCTGAGAAACATTGGAGTAGGCAAAAACTTCTTAAATAAGACTCCCAAAGCACAGACAATAATCCCTAAAACAGACAAATAGGACTATATAAGACTAAGAAGTTTCTGCACAGCAAAGGATGCAGTAACAAGTGTGAACCAACAATCCTCAGAATGGGAAAATATTTTTGTTAAATATGCTTCATACCAGGGACTGATCACCAGAATACACAGGGAACTCAAGTGCCTTATGCAAAAAAAAAAAAAAAAAAAAATGATTAACCCAATTAAAAGATGGGAAAATGAGCTGAACAAAAATCTAAGGAAGATATATGAACAGCCAAAAAGCATATGAGGAAATACTCAACATCCCTCATCATAAGGGAGATGCAGATAAAAACCACAATGAGATTCCACCTAACCCCTGTCAGAATGGCCAAGATTAAGAATATAAAAAGTGATAAATGTTGGTGGGGATGTGGTGAAAAGGGAACTCTCCTACACTGTTGATGGGAATGTAAACTGGTCCAGCCACTGTGGAGAACAATATGGAGGTTTCTCAAAGACCTACAAATAGAACTACCATTTGACCCAGCAATCCCACTTCTAAGTATTTACCCGAAGGACAGGAGAACACTCAATCAGAGAAGTTCTCGCATATCGTTTTTTGACAAATAATAATGTGATTGAATGTATAAAAGAAAATGAAATGAAAAATAAATTAATTAATTTAAAAAACACAATATACTCCCATTCTCAGGGTTAACAATTCACACAAATTACTGTGACTTCTGCTGTGCAGAAACTTCTTAATGTAATGTAATCCCACTTGTCTATTTTGGGGAAAATTGCTGGTGCTTTGGAGGTCTTATTTAAGAAATCTTTGTCTAACCCAAGAGTTTCTCTGGTGTTTTCCACCAGTAGTTTTTTAGTTTGTGATCTTAGGTTAAGATATTTGATCCACTTGAGTTGATTTTTGTTAATGGTGAAGGATGGGTGTCCAGTTTCATCTTTCTGCAGCTGGATACCCAGTTTTTCCAGCACCATTTGCTAAAGAGCTTTACATTTTTCTACTGGATTGAGTGATATCCTTTGTCGAAAATCTGTTGGCTGTATGTTTTGGGGTTGATTTTTGGGATCTCCTTTCCATTCCATTGGTCAACTGTCTTTTTTGTGCCAATACTGTGATGTTTTGATTATCACAGCTTTATGGTATATTTTGGACACAGGGAGTGAGATGCCACCCACTCCACTCTCCTTGCACAGGATTGCTTTGAATATATGGCATATTTTATGATTCCCAGACAAATTGTTTGTCTTTTCTACATCTGTGAAGAATATCTCTGGTAATTTTATTGGAATTCCATTAAATATGTAGATAAATTTGGGTACAATTGCTATTTTGATTATATTAATTCTTCCCTTCCAGGGACATGGTCTTTCCTTCCCCTTTTTTTGTCTTGTTCAATATATTTTTTAAAGATTTTCATAGCTTTTCATGTAAAGGTCTTTGACTTCCTTGATTAGATTTCCTCCTAGGTATCTTATACATTTGTGACTATGGTAATAGCGATTCCTTTTTTCAATTCTACCTTGGTCAGCTTGTTGTTTGTATATAGAATGCTATAGATTTTTGGATGTTGATTTTGTATCATGACACATTACTGTATTCATTTATTCCTTTGAGAAGTTTTTTTTCATGGATACCCTTATGTCTTCTGTATATACCATCATGTCATCTGCAAATCAAGATATTTTCAACTCCTTTTGCCTATTTAAATGCCTTTCATATCATTCCTTTCTTTGATTGCATAGACTAAGACTTTCAGGACTGTATTGAAAAAGGAGTGGAGAAAGCGGGCATCCTTGTTTGTATCAGTTTTTAGTGGAAACGTTTTTATTTTTCCTCCATTCAGTATAATGTTAGTTATAGGTTTTTCACATATAGTTTTTATTGTGTTGAGAAATGACACATCCATGCCAATTTTGCTGAGTCTTAATCATGAAGAGATATTGTATTTGCTGAATGGTTCCTCTGTATCAATTAAAATAATAATATGGTTTTGGGACCAGCAGTTAGCATAATGGCTATGTTGCTGGACTCACATGTAGTCGACCGCGGTTCGCGTCCCGGACCCGGTAGCTTAAAATTCACGCCAGGAGCATATGCATGCGTGCCCAAGATCCCCAGAGGAGAATGTAGGAGCAGGGATTGCGGCCATCCCCCCGGGGGGTGATTTCTCGCTTTCTGTCTCTTTGTCTCTCTCTGTCTGTCTGGTGAGCGCACGTGTCCTATAGCAAAAACCTCTCCTCCCCCCAAAAAATCATATGGTTTTTATCTTTTGTTCTGCTAATGGTGTGTATTATGTTTATGGTCTTGGGTATGTTGAACCACCCTTGCATCCCTGGAATAAAGCCTATCTAGTCATGATGAAAAAAAAAAGTGCTTGCATATCAATATTTATTGCAGCATTATTGACAATTGTCAAGACATGGAACCAACCTAAATGTCCACAAACCAATGAATGGATTGGAAAAGTGTGGCATATATACTCTATGGAATACTGCTCAGCCATTACAAATAACAAGACCCTGGCATTTGATAGAAAGTGGTCATATATGGAGGATCTATCGCTGAGTGAAGTAAGCCAGGCTATGAAAGAAAGATATTGTATGTATACACTTAATATATACTGACTATCTGCACTCTATGGTAGAAAGCAAAATATTAGAGGACATAAAAGCAGTGAAAATACTTAAGGAGAATAAGACAGTTTGGAATGGGGGGGGTGAAGAGAAGAGGATAGAGAAAGATAGCAAGAGAACAAATAGAGATGCATGACATTAGTGGGACACAGATATGGTTCATTACCTGTTGATGATGATGTGTACAGTATTCTCAACTAGATTGGTCTGAGAAGTATTTCACGATGGGTAAAGTCTTTTTACAAGCAAAGTGAGAAATAGTGATTGAATGGTTAAAAAAATTGGAATAATAATAATAATGAATGGGAAAAACAATGAAAAGATATTGGATGATGAAGTGGGGATTTTAATGTCTCAGTATTGACTGTCATGCATGGCATTCCCTTTTGAAAAAGCAATGTAATACACTATAAATTTATATGCAATTCAATGTAATATAAACACGATTATGATGATAATAAATAATAAATAAATAAAATTTTTGAAAAAATGTCCATTAAGTTTCCCTGCTGTTAAGCTATTCCCTATTCCTTCCCCTCCCACCTTTCTTACTGTATTTTATGGAAAGAAGTCACCATGCACATCCCACACTTAGGTAGTGAGGAGTTATGGTTCACCACCTTGAGGTAAGAGTATATGCATAAATTCATTGTATTTCTGCATAGAAAGTTTCTCCAGTTTTTTCCATTTATTTATATAACTATTCATCCATTCATTTAATTATGTTTTTATTTAGTTTTGAGAGGTTTTTTACCTCTAGGGCACGTGTACTCACCAGAAAGACAGAGAGAGACTGAAAGACAGAAAGCGAGAAATCACTCCCCAGGGGGGATGGACACACCACAATTCCTTTTCCTCCATTCTCCTCTTGAGATCTTGGGCGTGCATGCACATGCACCTGGCATGAGTTTAAGCCACCAGGCCTGGGACTTGAACCACATATAACCATTTATTTTTATAAGTATTAACTCATGGGTATTTATTTTAATACTTTGTATTATAATCTAATACTTCTTTATTTTGTTTTTTTTATATTTATGGCTTTGGCCATCAAGGACACTTTCATTTGATTTCTATCTCCCTTTGATATACTGCCATCATTGGTTTATTGGCTTTTCTTTTTCTTTGTTGGAGTTGGAAACGGCATCTGATTATTGATCCCTAGAATGTTTGTTTCTTCACTACATGTTAGATCCTTTAGCTCACAGGCCTGTCAAAGATGAACTTATTTTTACATATCTAATTATTTTAAAGTAGCCCAAACAAGAATACATTTAGTCATTTTAGACTGCATGCTTATTATATCTCATGAAACTTCACCCCAGTTTGCCAGTTACTGGCAATATAGAGCCTTATGGTTATAAAATTCCAAGCTGCTAAAGCTCTTTGACCTAGAGACTTCCCACCTTACTGCTGAGTGGTATAACCTGCACAGTAAGCTCCTCCTCCTCACCGTGTTCCCTTGCTCTTCTCACTTTCTACATAATGACATCCAGGCAATTTCTGGACAGATACCTGCTGTAATGACTTCCCTCACAGGCAGATTTGTAAAGGTGTCACCTATTAAAACTTGTATATGCTACTGACCTTATAGTTACATCTTTACATTAGATCAGTTGATCTCCTACCCTCATAACACTGTTGTCATCGATTCCACCTATTCCATAGTCTATAATCACCCAATTCTTTATTACTACTACTACTTTGAACAGTTATCTATTAAGTCAATTAAGAATAAGAAAAATATGGCTGGTCCCATGACCTAGTGGTTAAGAGGGACAGATCCCACATGGCTGACCACATGGTTTGAATCCTGGCTCCTGTGACTTGAAAAACACACCATACATATGTGTGTACATGCTGCAAATCCCAACAGGACAGAAAAATGGAGGAGAAGGGATTGTGGTGTAGAGGTGCTCCATCAGGGGTGTTTCTTCCCTCTCCTTCCTCTCCTCCTGCCCCTGGTGAGCCCATGCACCCTCTGGCCATTTTTTTAAAATATGAAAATTATAAGATTTTATTTTACCTTCATTAACTTCTTTTAGGTGGTCTTTGAAATGTAGATACAAACTTCTGACCTATACCATTTTCTTCTCTCTGAAAAGCTTTTAATTTTTTCCTAGAGGAAATCTCTGTTGGCAATTAATTTCCTCGGTTTTTCTTTGTCTGTTAAACTCTTTATTTCTTCTTCATTTCTGATGGATAATTTTACCGGGTACAGACTTTAAATTGGTCTTTTTTTCTTTCAGTACTTTAAATAATTTATTCTCTTTTCTCTTGTATGTTTTCTGACAAGAAGTCTGATATAATTCTTATCCTTGTTCCTCTATACTTAAAGGACACTCCCTGGCTGCTTTCAAGAGTTTCTCTTTTTCTTTAGATTTCTGCAATTTAATACAGGCTAGGTATAGAAATTTTTGTTTTTATCCTTTGTGTTTTACGAGCTTCTGTTTCTACAAACATGTTCATGCTCACTGATTCTTTTGTTGACCATTTCCAGCTTATGATGATCCTTCTGGAAGCATTGTTAGTGCTTTTTTGCTTCCAGTATTTCCTTTTGATTATTTTTTAGTATTTTCATCCCTGTCATTATATTACCCATCTGTTCTTTCATGTTGTCTATTTTAGTCATTAGTGTTCTTAAAAAATGAATTATAGTTATTTTAAATTCTATCTGATAATTCCAAAATTTGTACCATATGAGTCTAGATGTGAGGCTTAATTTGTCTTTCTACAGTATGTTTTTTCTTGCCTTTTACTGTGCGTTGTAATTTTTTATTAAAATCCAAACACTATGTACCATGTAACAGGATCTGAGGGAAAAAGGCCTTTACTGTCAGGTCTTGTGTTAATCTGGCGAAGAGACAGTAAACGCTGTCTAACGTGTACTATAGTTGTAGATGCTAGAGACTTCGGTTTCTTCTGGTGTTCACGTTACTGGGGCTCCTCTGTCTTTGAGTTTCCTAAAAATTTCTAAGCCTCGTGGTTCTTTCAGTGTAACCCACTGTTATTATTCTGGAGGCCTGCTGACGTGATTGTAGGGTATGGAAGAAGTGGAAGTAGTCTATAATCCTATGATTAAGTCTCAGTTTTTCAGTGGTCCTGTGTCACTGGTGTGACCTTCACAAGTGTTTCTCAGCTTTTCTCTTTTCCCCATAGGCGAAAGGATTATGGGAGGCTGGAGTTAAGTCATTTCTATTCCCCCATTTCAGATAAGGCTCTGATAAAAAGTCTTTTTCCTTTCATGAGCAGAGCTTTATAACAGAATAATCTGGTCATATTTTATAAATGCTACTTTCTCCTTTTTCCTGCCAGAGGCATGAGTGTTTTTTATGGTAAAATTCACAAAAGTCTGGGCTCCCCAGAAGTATCTGACTCTCTCACTAGGCCACATTCAGCCTCCAGCAATTCATCAAAGTTGCTATTTTTAGTGTTCCTATTGGTTTATGGCTGCAGTAGTTTCTGTTCCATTTAAGCTGATCTCCACTGTGATTTTCTGTGTTCACCTGTCTCTAAATTTCATGGTGGAAGTTTGCCCTGAGTCTTAATTCTCTAATGCAGAAGTCCCCAACCTTCTTGGCACCAAGAATAGGTTTCTTGGATGATAAATTTTCCCCAGATTGGGAAGCGTGGACTGAGGATGATTGCAAGATGACTCAAGCATATCATATTTCAATTTGTATTACATTGTAATAGAAAGTTAAATCATTAATGCAACTCACCATAATGTAGTATTTGCAGACACTCTCCAATGCTACCGTCACTACCTCATGCTCCACCTCAGATCATCGGGCATTAGATTCTCATAAGGACCCTGCAACCAGATCCTTCACATGCACACAGTTCACAAAAGGGTCCCTGCTCCTATGAGAATCTAATGTTGCTGCTAATCTGGCAGAAGGCAGAGCTCCTATGGTAATGCAAACGATGGGGAATGACTACACATACAGATAAATGTTTGCTCACTCACCAGTGGCTCATCTTCTGCTGGGTTCCTAACACACCACAATACCAGTCTGTGGCCAGTAGCTGGAGACCCCTGCCCTAATGGGTCCATGACAAGTCATTAATTTTTAATTTGTTTAGTTTTTCCTGTTGAAAGTACAGGAATGAAAACTTTTAAGCTCTTTATACAGAAAATTTAAAAACACAAGTCTCCTTTTTTTTTTTTGGAGAGGTTTTGGCTATAGGATGCGTGCACTCACCAGAAAGACAGAGAGATAGCAAGAAATCACACCCCAGGGGGGGTAGGGGGGATGGCCAGGCCACAGTCCCTTCTGCTACATTCTCCTCTCAGTATCTTGGGCATGCACGCACACGCGCCTGGCATGAGTTTAAGCCACTGGGTCCAAGACTCAAACTGCAGTCGACTACATGAGAGTTCAGCGACACAACCATTATGCTAACTGGTGGTCCCTCTGTGATTTATTTTTGAGTGTTAAAGTAATCTTGCATTTCAGGTATAGTATCCATTAGACTATGATGTATTTTAATTTTCATATATTACAGGATTGAATTTGCTAAAATTTTGTTAATTTTTGTGCTTGGGTTCATAAAAATTATTGGTTTGTAGTTTTCTTTTTTGTAAAATTTTCCTCTCTTGGTATCATGATAATGTTGGCTTCACAGAATTACTTGGAAAAGTATGCCCTCATCTTCAATTTTCTGAAAGAATTTGTGTAGAATTACTATTTCTTCCTGAAATGTTTTTCTAGAATTCACCAATGAAGCTGTAAAATACTTAGCTATAAATTTTATTACTTTCATATATATAAGGCTAAGTTGAATATGTATTATTAGTTTATGCCTTTCAGTGATTTCCATTTCATTAAAGTTGTTCATTATATTCCCTTATTACCCCTTTTACATCTGTAGAATTTTTACAAATGAGATACTCTCATTCCTGAGATTGGTAATTTTTGTCTTTATTTTTATTTCCTGATATGTCTGACTATAGATTTATCATTTTATTTAGATTCCCACCAACTGTATAAGAGAGTTTCCTTTTCATTGCAGCCTTATCAGCATTTATTGTTTTTGTTTTGTTTTGTTTTGTTTTTTTAACTCCTAACCATTCTGACTAGAGTTAAATGGTATCTCATTGTGATTTTGATTTGCATCTCCCTTACGATAAGGGATGTTTAGCACTTTTTCATATGCTTTTTCGCTGTTCATATGTTTTCCTTAGATTGTTGTCTGTTTAGCTCATTTTCCTATCCTTTAATTGGATTGATTATTTTGGGGGAAGTAACCTACTTGAGTTACCTGCATATTGTAGTTTTCAGTCCCTTCCTTATCTAAGGCTTAGTTTGCAAATATATTCTCCTATTCTGAGGGTTGTCTCTTTACTCCAATTATTGTTTCTTTTGCTGTGAAGAAGCTTTTAACCCGATGTAATCCTACCTGTTTGTTTTTTGAGGTTATTGGCTGTGATTTAGGGATCTTATTTAAAGTCTTTGCCAACTTCAACATCTCCAAAAGTTTCCCCTGTGTTTTTCACCAGTAGTTTTATAGTTTTTATAGAGGTTTTATGTTTAGATTTTTTTATCCATTTTGAGTTGATTTTTGTTAATGGTAAGAGATAGAGGTTCAGTTTCATTTATCTGCAGGTGAATATCCAGTTTTTCAGCACCATTTGCTGAAGATATTTTCTTTTTCTCACTGGATTAACGTGTGCCCTTTGTCAAAAATCAGTTGGTTGTATGTTTTGAGGTTTATCTCTAGGATTCTCTATTCTGTTCCATGGTCTATGTGCTTGCTTTTGTGTCAGTACCATGCTGTTTTGACTATCACAGCTTTGTAACATATTTTGAGATCCAGGAGTGAGAGGCCTTCTACTTTATTCTTTTTCTGCAGTATTGCTTTGCAATATTGGGTCTTTTATGATTCCAGATGAATTCTGTGATTGTTTTTCTAATTCTGTGAAGAATGTCTCTGGTAATTTAAATGGTATTGTTTTAAATTTATAAATTATTTGGGTAGAATTGACATTTTGATTATGTTATTTTTTTTCAATTCAGGAACATGGTATGCCTTCCACTTTTTTGTATTATTTTCAATTCCTTTTTTAAGTTTTTCATAGGTTTCCTTCCAGAGGTCTTTGACTTTTGATTAGATTTACTCCTAGGTATCTTGTTTCTTTTGTGACTATTATAAATGGAATTGCTTTTTCAATTCTATCTCAGTCTGTTCACTGTTGGTGTATAGAAATGCTATAGATTTTGCATGTTGATTTTGTATCCTGCCAATTTATTGTATTAATTTATCACTTCCAGGAGTTTTCTTGAGGATTCTTTTGGGTTTTCTATGTATATAGTCATATCATTTACAAATGGAGATAATTTTACTTCTTTCTCTATTGGATACCTTTTATTTTAGTCTCTGATTGCATCATCTAGGAAATTCAGTGCTATATTGAAAGAGTGGAGAAAGTGGACAGACTTGTATTATTCCAGTTTTTAGTGGAAAAGCTTTCATCTTTTCCTATTTGATAAAATGTTAGCTATGGTTTTTTTAATATATGCTTTTATTGTTGCGAGAAATGCCCCTTCTATGCTAATCTTTCTGAGTCTTAATCCCAAAGGGATGTATTTTTAAAAAAGCTTCTCATGCATCAATTGATACACTCATATGGTTTTTAATTTTCCTATTAATAAGGTGTATTACATTTATGATTTTGAATATGTTGAACCACCCTTGCATCCTGAGAGTAAAGCCCAGTTATTCATGGTGCATAATCTTTTTAATGTGTTATTGGATACAATTTGCTAGTACCTTATAGAGAATTTTTGCATCTGTATTCATCAAAGATATTAGTCTTTAGTTGTTTTTGTTTGTTTGATTGTTTTTTGGTGATATCCTTGTCTGTTTCAGAATGAGAGGAATAGAGGTTTCATAAAATAAATTTGGAAGGGTCCCTTCCTTTTGAATCTTTAGAAATAGTTTGAGCAGAATGGGGATTAACTCTCTTGTAAAGACTATAGAATTCAGAAGTGAAGCTACCTGGGTTTTTCTTTGTTTGAAGACTATTTATTATTGATTCAATCTCATTGCTTGTTATTGGTCTATTCAGGCTCTATGTCTTCCTGATTTAATCTTTGTAGAGTTTATGTGCTCAGAAATTTGTCCATCTCATCCAGATTGGCTTGTTTGTTGACACATAGTTGCTCATAATATTCTTCTTTTTTTTTGGAGAGGTTTTTGCTATAGGGTGCGTGCACTCGTCAGAAAGAAGACAGAAGGTGGGACCAGCAGTTAGCATAATGGCTATGTCGCTGGACTCCGATGTAGTCAACCGCGGTTCGAGTCCCAGACCCGGCGGCTTAAACTCACGTCTGGCGCGTGTGCATCCATGCCCATGATCCTGAGAGGAGAATGGAGGAGAAGGGATTGTGGCGTGGCCACCCCCTCAGTCAGGGGGTGATTTCTTGCTTTCTATCTCTCTCTGTCTTTCTGGCGAGCGCACGCACCCTATAGCAAAAACCTCTCCAAAAAAAAAAAAAAAGACAGGAGACAGACAGAAAGCAAGAAATCACTCCCCAGAGGTGACAGCCACGATGCAATCCCTTCTCCATTCTCCTCTCAGGATCTTGGGCACGCATGCACACATGCCTGATGTGAGTTTAAGTCACCAGGTCTGGGACTCAAACTGCAGTCGACTACATGGAGTCCAGCGACAAACCATTACACCAACTGCTGGTCCCTAGTGGCTCATAATATTCTCTGATGATCTTTTTTATTTCTGTTATGTCTGTTGTAATCTTGTCTGCTTCATTGCCGATTAATCTGATCCTTTCTCTGTTTTTCTTAGTCTAGCTAATGGTGTGTCAATTTTGTTTATCGTCTCAAAGAACCAACTTTTAGTTTCATTTACATTCTGAATAGTTCTTTTCATCTCTATTTCATTTATTTCTGCTCAAATCTTTAATATTTCTTTTCTCTGGCATTTTTTGGGCTTTTTTGTTGTTGTTTTTCCAGTTCTCTGAGGTGTGTTGTTAGGTTGACTATTTGTCATCACTTCATTATTTTCTTGTGAGCACTAATTGCTATGAACCTCCCTCTTATGACTGCTTTTGCTGTGTCTCACAGGTTATAAAATACGGTGTGTTTGTTTTCATTGGTTTCAATGAAATTTGATTTCTGTCTTAATTTCTTTGTTTATTGGGAAGTCGTTCAGAAGTAGGTACTTTAGTTTCCATGTTTTTGTGTATTTCTGAGGTTTTTTTCTGCAGTTAATTTCAAGTGTAATTCCATCGCTGTAAGGGAAGATACTAGATATAGTTTCTATACACTTAAATTTGTAAAGGCTTGTTTTGCGCACTATCATGTGGTCAATCTTTGAAAACCTTCCATGTGGGGTGAGAAAAATGTATATTTTGAGGTTGTTGAGTGGAAAGTTCTATAGATGTCTGTCATGCCCATTTGATTTATAGTATTGTTTAGAACCTGTATCTCTTTGCTTCCTTTTTGTTAGATGATCTGTCCAGAGGAGACAGTGGAGTGGTGAGATCCCCATCAATTATTATGTTGCAGTCCATCTGTCCTTTTTGGTCAAACAGTCTATTTTTTCACATGTTTGGGTGCTCCAGTATTGGGTATATAGATATTTATAAGTGTAATATCTTTTTGATGAATTAGCTCTTTTAGTACCATTTAGAGTCCTTGCTTGTCTTTTCTTACACTTTTTTGTCTTAAAACCTATTTTGTCTGCTATCACTATGGTGACTACAGAGTTGTCTTTTTTATTTCCATTTGCTTGGAGCATCTTTTTTTTATCCTTCAATTTTGGTCTATGTTTGTCTTTAACCATGAGATGTGTTTCTTGTAGACAGCAGGTGTCTTTTGATTGGAGACTTTAATCCATTGACATTCAACATTATTGTTGATATTTTCAGAATTATCCCTGCTATTTTGTTAGCCATTTTTTTAGTTGTTTTTGTTCTCTTATTTCTGTTTGTCTCTCTTTAGTTTTTCTAATATAATACTCTCTTCAGTACTTTTTGAAGAGCTATTCTAGTGTTAGAGAATTCTTTCCTTTTTTTGTCTGAGAATGAATTTATTTGTTCTACCCATGTAAGGGAGAGTCTTGCCAGGCATAGTATTCTTGGTTGAAATTATTTTTCTTTTAGTATTTTGAATACATCTTTTCATTCTTTTCTTGCTTGCATTGTTTCACTTGAGAAGTCTGATGTTAGCCTAATGGATAAACTTTGTAAGTATCTTCGCATTTCTCTCTTGCCACTTATAGGTTACTGTCTTTGTCTATGATTTTGTTCAGTCTAGCTATGATATGCCAAGGAGAGGATCTTCTTAGGTTCATTCTATCTGGGGTCCTTTCTATTTCTTGGGGCTGTGTGTCTGAATGTTTCTCTAATTTTGGAAAGTTTTCTGCAAGTGTGTCATGGAATGTGTTTTTGATGCCCTTATTAGATTCTCCCCCTTTTGGAATACTAATTATTTGGATGTTTGGATGTTTAGTGATATCTTATATTTCCCATATGTTATCCTCATTTTTAAAAATTCTCTTCTTGTAATTTTGTTTAGGTCAGAGGTTGGGTCTTCAAGATCAGAAATCCACTCTTCTGTATGGTCTAATCTGCTATTGATACTTTCAAGAGAAGTCTTGATTTCTTGTATTACAGTCTTCATCTCTGGAAGTTTTGATTAATTCTGTTTTATGATGTCTATCTCCTCCTTCAAGTTGTAGAAGGACTTTCTCATCTCAATCACAATAAATATTCTGAATTCTTTTTCTGATGTTTCTACAAATTCTTTTATTGCTATCTGTGACTGAAGAATTATTCTGTTCCCCTGAGGGAAAGGTATCTCCGTGTTTTCCCATATTTCTTTGCCTCTGCAGTGGATTCTAGTCATTTGATTAATTTTACACATCTTATTATTTTACTTCTTTTTCTGAGAACCTTTTTCTATAGGGTGTGTGCACTCACTGGAGAGTGAAAAAAAAACAAAACAAAACAGAGAAAGTAAGAAATCACCCTCTAGGGCGGATGGCCTTACTTCAATCTCTTTTTCTCCATTGTTCTCCTGGGATCTTGGGCATGCATGTACACATGCTAGGGCGTGAGTTTTAAGCCACTGGGTCTGGGACTTAAAATCACAGTCAGCCTTGTGGGAGTCCAGCAATGTAACTGCTACGCCATCTACTGACAGTCTGTCTTACTACTATTTTGGTGTTGATTCTGTTGTATTAGAAAGGAAGAAGAGGTTTATTTCTCAGGTATGTTCTTGAGAGAGGGCTGGTGTCTTCCAATGAGAAAAGGGTGTATGTAGACAGTTTCAGGTGTTGGTTCCTTTCCCAGTCTCTCCCAACAAGATGTACATGGGGCTGAGTTGATACGGTTCAACTCAAAGACAAAGTCGGAGTCAGGCAGTGCCAGCAGGAGGATTTCCAGCTGTGGTCTTCCAGCAGCCAGCTCCCTCAGGCTCTCTGGAGTTATTGGTAGAGCTTGTCCAGCTATAGAGGAACTTCGTGTCATAGTTTTGTACTGCATTAGGCGTATGACACACATTTTGATGTGATGTCACTTTATTTCAGTTCAAAATATTTTGTTTTGTTGTTGCTTTGTTTTTAGTTTTTGCTAAAAAGCATGTACACTTGCCAGAGAAAGAGAGAGACACAGAAAGAGAGAGGGAAAATGAGAAGTAATTCCCCAGGTGGGTGGCCACTCTGCAATCCCTTCTTCTCTCTTCTCCTCTCGGGATTCTGACATGCACATGTACCCAGCATGATTTTTTCAAGCAGCTTGGTCTGGGACTCAAACATCAGAGTATGTTGTGTGGGATCCAGTTGCCTTAACCTCCACACCAACTGCTGGCTCCTCAAAATATTTTATAATTGTTCTTTTGAATTTGAATTTGAATTAGAAGATGTTTAGAAGTACTATATTTTATTTCCAAATAGTTGTTATTATCTAGACATCTTCAATATTGATTTCTGACTTAATCTTTTTGTTGTCAGAAAGCAGAATTTGTATGATGAGAATTCTTTTAAATTTATTTAAACTCATTTTATGGCCCTGAGCAAGGTTTATCTAGGTAAATTTTCCTAGTACAGTGCAAAAGAAAGCCAAATTTATTTCTTTAGTTATTTTGGTTAGAATATTCTATAATTTTAATTAAGTTTAGTTCTTTGATAATGATGTTCAAGTCTTCTACATCCTTAATGATTTTCTGTATACTTGTTCTATCAATTATTGAAAGAAGTGTTGTAATATTTTACTATAATTGAGAATTTGTCTATTTCTCCTTTTAATACTACCAGATTTTTTTTTTTGAGAGGTTTTTGCTATAGGGCAGATGCACTCAATAGAAAGACAGAGAGAGACAGAGAGACAGAAAGCAGAGGGGATGGCCATGCCATAATCCCTTCTCCTCTATTCTCCTCTTAGGATTTTGGGCACACACACCTGGCATGAATTTAAGCCACCAGGTTCGGGACTCGAACTGCAATCAATTACACGGGAATCCAGGGACAGCCATTACACCAACTCCTGGTCCCAATACTACCAGATTTTGTTTCATGTGTTTTCAAGCCTTATTTTTAGGTTCACACACATTTAGGATTATTATGTCTTCTTGATTAATTGAGCCTCTTTATCATTATAAAAAAAAGTCCTCTTTATCCCAGGTATTATTATGTTCTCTGAAATTTGCTTAATATTTAAAGTGAGCTTCTCATTGACAACTTGTATTTGGAATTTGTTTACATGTATTTGGGGTTTGTGTACATTTACTTTTTTTTTTTAAATCTATTTGATAATCCCTACCTTTTACTCCTTCAGACAGAGTGGCTAGGCAATTCATTCAATGTGACTATTTTAATGACTGTTTACATCTTTCATTTCTTTCTTCTTAAAATTTAGGCTATTACTGTGTCAAGGAACAAAATTCGAAAAAAATTTACCTTTAAATATTTAACTGGCTTTTATTAACAATTCATAAACCAGGCAGTATCCAGTGTACAAAATAGACAGGAGCTCCTCCAGACAAAGCAGAACAGGCAGGTCACTTGAGCAGGAACAAGGAAACATCAGTGCCAAACAGCAGGTTACTTCCCTTATTTGGAGGGGAAGGGCCTTCCCTTATGATTTCTTTTTTGTGACTCTCCTGTTTTTTGGAAAAGTAGCCTGTTCTTAAGTTCAGTTTATTTACATGGTATCTACCACACATATCTCCATTCTGATTTGGTCTTGTCTATTGGAGATAGCGCAAGATCTGGATCTTTGTAAGAATGTTTGTGTCTCTAATATGTTCTCTCTTTCTATCCTTATTGTTTTTCTTAACTGCTTTAACACCTTATTAATTGAGTTTCTTCATTATAAATACAGCTTTTTGCATCTTTGCATATCTGATAAGTTTTCATCGGATGCCAGACATTATGAATTTTATTTTATTTTTTAGATTTTTACTATAAAGCACATACACTTGCAAGAGAAAGATGGAAAGAGAGCGAGAGACAGAGAAAGTGACAAATAATCCCCCAGGGGGAAAGGCCATGCCAAAATCCTTTATTGTCCATTCTCCTCTCAGGATTTTGGGTATGCACACACATGTGCCCAGAAGGATTTTCATACCAAAGGATCTGGGACTCAAACCATGGAGTTGGTCATGTGGGAACTAGTATCTTAGCCTTCAGACCATCTGCTGGCCCACATAGTTTATGTTTAAAGTGCTATGTATCTCTTTTTTCCTTTTACTAGTCTTAAACTTTGTTTTGTGATGTCATTAAATTAGTTGAGAATATTTCTTTTCCTTTCAAAGCTTGTTTTTAAGCTTTAATTTAGTAAAATAAGAGTTTGAATACACTGTCTCATGTGTAAAGAATTATGGGATTTTTCTCTCTTGCAATAAGAATGTAAAATATTCTTGACTTTGTGTAGTTTCAGGGAAAGTTTCCCTCCATTTCTCTGACATATTTTTTTCTTTTGCCCCCAATATTTTCCTCACAGACATCTGTTGATCAGTTCTCAGCTAATGATTCATTAGGTACCCTCTATAGACTTGTAATAGCTATTTTCTATTTTCACTCTGTTCTTAATTGTAGCTGCTTTGACCTTCTAGAAATCCTAGCTCCATCTTCTCAGTAATACTATCAGGGTCTGCCTATACTTTTCTTTCTTAAGTTGCAGCATAGAAACTTTCTCCAAGAAGTAAGTTAGGAACAACTTTAGGACTTAGGTTATTTGTTCTCCCTCTCAGTAGTCACTACCTTGGATTGTTTAATGTCTAAGGTCTGAGTCTAGTCCCTCTTACTCCACTTTCACCCAGCATGTTTTTATTCATTCACAAATTAAAGATCATACTGAGTTATAAAACATGTGTATCTCAATTTTCATTCTGGTTAGGGAGGATGCATTCCAAACGGGGATAGTAAAAGTGGTTCGTCTTTTCCTTCCTTCCATCATAACATAGCTCTACAGTCTAGTAATGAACACAGCAGAACTTGGCACAGAGAGAGATTTTTTTCCATCCCACATTCATCAGAATCCTACTACCACTCCTTGATATGCACAATTTATTCTCAGCCTTACTTAAATAACTAGCTGAAAACAGGTCTGAACGAAGTATGATCCCTAACACAACACCCTGGCTTCACTTCTTCCCCCAACATTCTAAGATGATTGCTTATAAGGTCCTTTCATTTAGAATTCTAGCAATTTTTTAACCACCCTGAGTATAAAACTACCCCTAGTCTTGGGTAAACACCGGAATGATGTGTAATATACACTGAACGATGTAAAATCAGGGTCAGTAGATTACCCATTGATCTTGGATGGAGAATGGTACTAAGGGGAATGTAATTTAGTTAACATCTCTCTTAAATGAGATGCTTGGAGAATTAAATGTAAAGAGTTTCTTTACAATAGTATTAATAGCTTTATTTTTTATATAACAACATGATTATCAGGTACAAGATTTTAACTAATAGGTGGCTACATTTTTTTAAAGGTACTCAGTAACATAAAGAGAGGGTGAAACCTAAAGGATGAAAGGGGTGGTTTTTCACTTCCAGGGTGACGTCTAAGCAAAGGGCCTAAATTGATTTTACCCTTGAGTCTTATTTCATGTAGCACTTACCTGAAAGAATTAGCACCCAGAATTGGAGAAATGTTGAAAACCCAGGAGCTATCTTTTCATTGTTCTAATTTAAGAAGACTACCAATAAGGAATAAAATAAAGAGATTAAAACAAGTAGCTTCACTCCACAGGAGCTACAAGCTTCTATGTCATCATGCCAGGTTTAGGACTATTTCTGCATTCAGAAAGCCAAGCCATTGCTAGATTTGTTATGGCCCACAATTTGCCCATCAGAGAACACTCGTCTCTTTATTTGCTTCATCTAAATATTTGCAATTAAAGTGTATCACATCCTTAGTGCTCATAAAGATGCTGCTACAGTTTGAATAGGCTCTTCCTCAAATTCATCTGTTGAGCCATTGTAATAGGATTAAGAAGGTACAACTTGAGGCCAGCAGGTGGCATAGAGCTTAAGTCACTGGACTCTGACAATGCTGACTGAGGTTTGAATCCTGAACCTGGAGACTTACCTATCACGCTGGGCATATGCGTGTTCATGCCAAAAATGCTGAGAGAAGGGAGGAGAAGGGATTGTGATATGGCCATCCCCCGACCCTGGGGGGAATGGTGATTTCTCACTTTTCCTCTCACTGTCTCTGTCTCTCTCTGGAAAGTGCCCTATAGCAAAAACCTTTTTTTTTTAAATAAAAAAACAAGAAGGTGAAACTTTATGCAATTACAGTATCAAAGGGTGGGGCCTTTGGAAAGAGAATTGAGATCATTAGGTTGGACACTCATGACTGAGTTCTGGTAGGTTTATAAGGAGAGGAAATGAAATTAGGAAAGACCCATAGAATACAACCCATGCTTCCTGTTTTCTGCCATGTTATGATGTAGCCAGAGGAACCTGATCAGAGGTGGCCCCTAGACCATGGACCTCTAAACTATAAGCTAAATAAACCTGTTTTTGGAAATCACTCAGTTTCGGTTATTTTCTGTTTTTAGCAACAAAACAATTGAGAACAGATGCATTTCTGATTTTAGGAGTTCCATTTGCATTTGAGTCTGTAACTTATTATTCAAGTTTTATGTACTCATGACACTGGTTTCTAGGAAAAAATGCTATCTGATTTCATGATTTAACTATAAACTCTTTGGTAACAGCTAACATCTGTGCTGCTTATAGCGCTAAGTTCCTTGCATGTAGCTAAATTAATTGGCATCCAAATAATTTTACATCAAGTCTGCAAATGTTCAACTTTAGCTTCAATTTTTGCTAATTTTTTTTTATGTGTGTGTATGTGTGTGTGTGTGTGCTGGTGTGTGGGTGGGTGTATTGGGGGTGTTAATAGCAAAGTTGTGTGTGTTCTGGGGGCTGTTAATAGCCAAGGTGTGTGTCAGTGTATGTGTGTGTACTCAGTAAAGAAAACTAAGCAAATGAAAATTGTATTAGATATCTTTCATTTGATCCTATAACTCAACTTTTTCTTTCTCCAAAATTCTTTTTGTCCTAAAAGACTGACCATTTGGATTAAAACACCAGGCTCCTTCCATCTCCCCTGGCTTCAATGTGAGTTTGGCTACTAGGCACCTCAACAGGAGAAATGGGAAATATTCTGAGTACTCACATGTGGACAACTGAGATGAGAATAAGGTATATGAGAAAGGAGAAAAGGTCATAGGGTGCTTTGGGGAAAGAAGAAAATATCTTAGTGATATTTTCTAGGACATCCTACTATGTCATTGGATACTGCTACTGCAATATCTCATGAAAATATTAAAGCTAAAAAGAGAGATTATTAGCTTGAACCCTGCATAAGGATACATGAGAGAGAGACCAATCAGTCAATGAACAAGTGTCAATTTCTCATCTGTTCTGGGTATACCAACATGACAAGCTTAAATTCCAGGAGGGAAACTGAAGATGATTCTTCTTATATTAAGTATTCTTGGAGGATTTTAATGAATTTGTTGAAGAAGCATTGCCCAATATTAAATATCCTATCTAAAATTTTTCACAAAAAACTAACCTATATGTCATATTTGAAACTCTGAAGATAGTTTTTATCGTCAAGCAAATGAAAATTTATTTTTTGGCAAGCTTTACAGATCTTATAATAAAAAGATTCTTGAAAACCACACGGAATATATACAACAGCATAAAATTAAAACATTAAGGTCAGGAAAAAAAACTTTAGAAAATAAAAAAGAAAAGAAAACCAATCTAAGTTCATGGGTGCTATTCTATGAGACAAAAAGTGGGAGAGCAGCAGGAGTCATCTGAAACAGAAATTTTATGATAAGGTGACAAGGGAAACAGATGAATTGACAAAAGACCCTTAACCCCTGAGACCCATGAATGGATTAAAGGCAATGGACTGGCCTAGAGATGCCCTACATGCGTGCTTGCTATGGGAAGGCTGAGAAAATCTGGATACCAGACACGACTACCTGGAAACCACCTCCCACCCTACCACCAACCAAGAAAAAGAGGCATGAAAAGAAAAAAGCCATAGCCAATTGTAATTGGACATTCTCCAGAATTTCTATTTCACATAGGACCAATTACAAGAACCTAGCTTAGTCTCTTAATAGTGGTGATAAATGCCAGCTAGAATGGCTATTGATGGCTACCTGGAAAATGGAGTTGAAGATGAGAAACCTGAACAGGTTAGTGGAAAGAGTGCTGTTCTGGATTAGTTACATCTGCCAAGAGTAAAGAATTGGTTTTGGTGGCATTTTCCCTTGGTAAATATAATATAATGTTACAATACTGTAAAGATTCTCAGTTTAAAAATGACAAAATTAGTTTAAAGAAATGGACTATCTTTCCCAGTCTGGAAGAGTTAATCATTTAGATAGCACAGAGTTTAAAACTCATTTTTTTCCTCCAACATTCCATAGCTACTATTTTTCCTTCTAAACTATATTGTCATCCTGTTTATGCTTGGTATGACCACCCTCTCTTTCTCTCACTTTCACTTTTCATTATACTCAAGCTCCACTTTTGTAACTTAATGTGGTATGAGAAGAAGCTGGACATGCCACATTAAAATGATTAAAATGAAGACTTAGCTTATAATTCAAGGGTATAGTATCTTAGTCCTCTGTTCCTTTAGCCCTGATGGGAAGCATTAGGACCCAGGTTCATTACCACAAGAATGTCTGAAGGCTTGTAAGGTAGTGTGAAGAGATCCTTATGAGATTCTAATCAGATCCAATAAGTAATAGAAATTAGAGCTATGTTACTAAAACTCAAATATTTAGAACTGGGAAAGAATTAGTTCTGCCTTGTTTCCTACAAGACATATTCAAGGATGGTGTTCAGTGGTAAGACTCGCTCTTTTTAATTTTTTTAAAAAGTTTTTTTGCCATATGGTATGTGCACTAGCTGAGCAAGACATTGAGAATGAAAGTAAGAAATTACCCCTCAGGGAGGATGGCCACACCATAATTCCCTCTCCTCCATTCTCCTTTTGGGACTTGGGGCATGCATGTATATGCACCTGGCATGATTCTCAAGCTGCCAGGTCTAGGACTCAAACTATGGTCAACTATATGGGAGTTCAACACCATAACTACCATGCTACCTGCAGACCCCAAGACTCATTCTTTTAGAGGAACAAAGACAAGTTAGAATCCAGCAAAAAAATGACCAAGTGAAGACTTTGGAGAAGTAATAATATAATAATAGTTGAGAGATTTTTACACTGGATGAAAAATGTCATGACAATGAAAAATAAGTATCTAAAAGTATATAAATGTGTCTATGGGGGAGAGGGAAGAGGCTTGTTCTCCTACATTAAGACTAAGGTACAATATTATATGATGGAGTGAGAATAATGTAAAATTTTCACAGTATTTGAGAGGTTGAAATATCTTCCATTGGGTAAATCAGTGGCATGGAAGTTAACATGGCTGGATCTCACATGACCAACTATGCAGTTTGAGTCTTGGACCTAGCAGCTTGAAAACTATGTGCCAGACGTGTGTGTGTGTGTGTGTGTGTGTGTGTGTATGCTCCAAATTCCAAACGGAGGGAGAAATGGAGAGGAAGGCTTTGCTACATGGCCACCCCCATAAGGGTGCCTTCTCTCTCTCTCTCTCTCTCTCTCTCTCTCTCTCTCTCTCTCTGGTAAGCATATATACCTTCTGGCAAATTTTTTTAAAAATCCTCTTTTAAGTGAAGAGCTCCCCATCCCCATATGCATTCACGTATAGAAAACACTAGCAGTCGACCATGCTACCACAGAAGGGAATTCGAACATCAGAAGCTGGTCACACTAATTAACCTGCAGATGTCCCCTTCACAACTAAGTTTCTAGGGTCCTTGATTGGCCTTTATTATGTTCATAATTTCTGTGGCAGGAATTCTTCCCAGCATAGAGAAGAAATACTGAAAGTGTTTGTATTTACTACCAATTACTTAGTAGCATCAGTAGTGCCTGTCTTAACCTGTTTTGTGTTGCTGTAACAGAATACCACAATCGGGAAGAGATGGGTAGAGAGAGGAGGAGAGAAGAGAAGAGGGGAGAGGCGGGGAGGGTAACTGAACCCATCCTTCTATATGGAAGCCACTCCTTGAATAACTAACCTTCTCCCAAGACAACAGCACTAATCCATTAATGAGGGCAGAGTCCTCATGACCTACTCACCTCTTAAGGGTCCCACCTCTCAACACCATTGCATTGGGGATTAAGCTTCCAATACCTCAACTTTAGACGACACATTCAAACCATAGCAATGTCCAGTAAATGTCTACCAAACGCCAAAATGTTAAAGCTCTTAGCATGATGCTCAAATGTTCTTTAAAGGCTATCACACAATACCTTCCAGAGAAAACCATTAAGTTACCTGGCAACAAAATGAACTGTCCGGTGAGAATCTCTCCTGCTGAGCTCTGACTCCCCACTAGCTCTAGGTGAGAATGTGCTATTATTCAGATAAAGATGGACCACAGACCTGGTGCATTTCCCAGCATGCCCAGAACCTGGTAAATTAGTTCTGCATATTGAGGACTTGCATTTCCCTCATTTGCCTATCATTTAAACCTTCTTGTCACACTGTAAAACTAGGAAATAATATACTTCCCTCCGTATTTGAGTTCCCACTGGGCTGAGATCAGACAGAAAAGTGAATGGCAGTGTGAGGGGGAAATGATGTTTAAGACAGAAATCTGGATGTAGGGGGAGGAGAAGAAACCAGTTCATCCCGGTTTAAAGATTCTTTTTTTTTTTTTTTTTTTTTTTAACGTGTAATTTTCTTCTTACCTACAGGCAGTTTTGTGAAGGTGCACACTTCGTTTCCAGGTTAAATATGAAACTTGAAACCACGATTCTGTACTGAAGCTACTGTGACTGTGGCATAAATTAAGTAAGGGGAAAATGGAAAGAGATTTGTTTTTCTCCTGGAATAAAACTCCAGTGTGTTTCTTCAAGGTTGTGTGAAAGGCTGAGGAGTCTGTGGTACAAATACGTTAATTAGCTGACAGCATGTGGGCTGAATTACATTTGATCTCTTTTCAAGATGCTTATGTAATAAAGGATTTAATTGTATCATTTTTTTAAACAACATAATGGATGGATAGAGGAGGACATCGTAAGATTTTTTTCATTTAAAACAGTGATTGCATGATTGTTCTGAAAAGTGGAATATGACATGAAAGACTGTGAAGAAATTGTATAGAGGTCTTTAGACCCAGGGTTGTCTGTACATTTACCCTACTGTCTGGTGGTGAAGCTGACATCTCACCATCTCATAGATCTGTAACTTTTGGTCCTCACCATCTTTTGCCACCAAGAATGCTAACAGTCTCTTATTTGGTCTCTCTGCTTTGGGTTTTATCTTGTCACATCTTTCCTCCTTTCTCAATTCTATAGTCAGAGCATGCCACTTATTATGATCATCTGACAAGATGCTTCCCTGTAGAAAACATTTTCATGATGCCCTACAATATAAACTACAAGATTCTTTTTTTTAAAGAATTTAATTTTATTAATTATTATTATTATTTAATTTGACCAGAGAGAGAGAGAAAGGGAAAGAGAAAGCAAGCTGTCAGGTCTGGGACTCAAACCATGGTCAGCCATGTAGGAGATCAGTACTGTAACTCCAGGGAAGGACCTCATGCAGGATAATTCCTCTTCCCAGGACCAAATTGTGACAGAGTTATGCCATTTGGGGGACAAAAACAACAGCTAGGTGGAATCAGCACAACTGACCAATGCCCTATACACCTGTACTTCTCTGAGAACCCACTGAAATCCCACCAAGCCACCAAGGGCTGCTCTAAGAACATGTAAACCAATCTCAGCTGTACCAGGCTCACTCTGCCACTAAAGCCCACCCCTCGGCTCCTTGTGGGGGCCCTTCAAGCTCTGCCCCCACAGCCCCTACTTGCCCGACCCACTGCAGCTAGGGTGCACACCTCCTCTCTTCTGTAGAAGTCTTCCAAGCACCTTTGGCTATCCCCAGGAGCAGAGTTCATGAAGCACTTCCAAAGTAAAAGCTCAACCCTCCACGGAAAGCTTCCACATAATCAACCTCTGACAGGGGTCCCCAATCACACCAGCTCCAGCCTAAGAGCCTCTGCCTTTTTTTTTTTTTTTTTTTTTTTGGAGAGGTTTTCGCTATAGGGCGCATACACTCGCCAGACAGACGGAGAGAGATAGAGAGACAGAAAGCGAGAAATCACCCCCCCAGGGGGGATGGTCACGCCGCAATCCCTTCTCCTCCATTTTCCTCTCAGGATCTTGGGCGCGCACGCACACGCCCCTGGTGTGAGTTTTAAGCCACCGGGTCTGGGACGCAAACTGTGGTCAACTACATGGGAGTCCAGCGACATAGCCATTACGCTAACTGCTGGTCCCCAGAGCCTCTGCCTTTTTAAGGAGCCTGCTAGGCTCTGCAGGCCTCTGCTGCTGATTTGAGTTGAGTCTGGCACATCTGTAGCTCAACTACAGGCTCCTCTCCTTTGCAGGAACCCTCTAGGCACTGCCAGCTGCTTCTAAGAACCCAGCCCATGCAGCAGCTGCAGCACAAGGGATCCTGCCTTCTTTAAGAGCCCCCTAGCCTTTGCAAGCCTCCATTGCTGACAGGTGTTGAGTCGGTACAACTGTTCAAGCAAACAGCTCCTTCCCACTGTAGGAGCTCTGCAGACTCAGCTGGCTTCCGCTCCCATCAGCACTGAGCTCAGCATCTATCGTACTCACAGGGCACAGGTCTCCACCCCCATCAGGGCCCTTCAGACACTGTGCAGGTCAGTAGTCGAGGAGCTGTTGTAAAGACACCTGCACCCATTGTTTACTGCAGCACTCACAACCTCCAAGACATGGAATCAACACATGCATGGTTAAAGAAAATACGCTGGGTAAACACACGTACACAGACACACACACACACACACAAAACGGAATACTATTCAGCCACTAAAACGGTTGAACTCCTATCATTTGAGGTTAAATGGATAAACCTGGAGGATATTATGTTAAGTGAAATACAACAGGTACAGAAAGAGAAATAGCACATGTATTTCTTCATATGTGAAAATTAAGGGGAAAATTACCTTGTAGAAGAAGAGAAATGAACAATGACAGCTAGAGACTACAAAGGAGGAAAAATAGGGAGGGATTTTGATTAACAAAAATAAAATTACAGAAAGATAAAAGGAATGAGTTCACAGGACAAATATATTTAACTTACTGTAGGTCTCAGGATAACTAAAAAGGAGGATTTTGAATATTTCCAACAGAAAGTAATAACCAATAGCTGAGATGATGAGCAAAATGATTAAATCATTTTGCTTTGTATTCTTACACTAAAAAATACACTGTACTCCCACAAATACACATGATTCTTTTATGTTAATTTCAAAATGTGAAAAAATTTAGTCCTAAACATTTTAGAACTAAAAATTTACTTCTAAACTAGTTCTAAACAAGTTTTCTTATAAAAAAATTCACAAGTTTTCATTTCAGTATTTAATTTTTATTATTTTATATGATATTAGTTCACATTGTTATTTTAGTTACTAGGCCTTTGTTTCTAACCTGTAAGCCAATGAGAGATTTCCCTAGATTTACAAGTCATATTAACAAATCATCCATAACTAGTACTGGAGACATTTTGGGAAGGTTCCTTTCAGTATAGAAACTAAGGGGAAAATGACCAAAATATAACTGGCAGAACCATAAAAGAGAATTTACCAAGATAAGAAAAATGAACTTTAGGAAATAAAAACCAGACTTAGATCAAGCAAAGAATGTAGTAATTGAAAAATAAGTCTAAGAAGCAAATAAAATAAAAGAGGTGGTTAGAAAGTTGGTGCTCTGGGACCAGCAGTTAGCATAATGGCTATATTGCTGAACTCCCATGTAGTCGACTGCGGTTCGAGTCCCGCCCGTACCCAGTGGCTTAAACTCACGCCGGGCGCATGTGTGTGCGTGCCCAAGATCATGAGAGGAGAATGGAGGAGAAGGGACTGCGGTGTGGCCATCCCCTCGGGGGGGGGGGGGGGTGATTTCTCGCTTTCTATCTCTCTGTCTCTCTCTTTCTGTCATGCACCCTATAGCAAAAACCTCTCCAAAAAAATAAAGAAAGAAAGAAAATTGGTGCTCTAAGATTAAAAAAACACTCAAAATTAAATATGTGAGGACAGAAGCTAAGAATAATGATAAGAAACAAATTAGGATACCTTTCAACTTCCATGGAGTTTTAAAACAAAGAGAATAATCCTACAAAAACCCAACATTCTAACTACATTGTGTAACTTATATCAATTTTCTCACCCATGGAGTATGTACTATCATTAAGGCCTAATGACTAGAGAGGAATAAAAGTAAAATTTTAACAAATTCTTACAATCTAAAATGATCAAGATCAATTTTTTTCTTTAAGCGGTCATAATGACTCTGCAATGAAAATAAGAATTATTTACTATAATAACGTTTATTGAGTAAACAACAAATGTTATTTATTGATCAAAAGTGTATTACATATTTTGGGAACCAGCAGTTAGCGTAATGGCTATGTCGCTGGATTCCCACGTAGTTGACCACGGTTCGCGTCCTGGACCCGGTGACTTAAAACTCACACCGGGCGCGTGTGCGTGCGTGCCCAAGATCCCGAGAGGAGAATGGAGGAGAAGGGATTGCGGCGTGACCATCCCCCCTGGGGGGTGATTTCTTGCTTTCTGTCTCTAATGTCTCTCTCTGTCTGTCTGGCAAGCGCACGCGCCCTATAGCGAAAATCTCTAAAAAAAAAAAAAAAGAAAAGATCCCGAGAGGAGAATGGAGGAGAAGGGATTGCAGCGTGACCATCCCCCCTGGGGGTTGATTTTCACTTTCTGTCTCTATGTATCTCTCTGTCTGTCTGGCGAGCGCATGCGCCCTATAGCAAAAATCTCTCTCAAAAGAAAAAGTGTATTACATATTTTAATTTTTTTCTTTTATTGGAGAGGTTTTTTGCTACAGAGCGCATGCGCTTGCCAGAAAGACAGAGAGAGACAGAGAGACAGAAAGTGAGAAATCAGCCCCCAGGGGGGATGGCCTTGCTGAAATCCCTTCTCCTCCATTCTCCTCTCAGGATCTTGGGTATACACACACGCACCTGGCATGAGTTTAAGCCACCGGGTCTGGGACTCGAACCGCAGTCTACTACATGGGAGTCCAGCGACATATTAATTATGCTAACTGCTGGTCCCCATGTTTTAATTTTCATAACAAGCCTATGAGTTAAAAGTTACTAGATTGGGACCAGCAGTTGTCATAATGGCTATGTCACTGGACTCCCATGTAGTCAACTGCGGTTGGTATTCCAGATCCAGTGGTTTAAACTCATGCTGGGCGCATGTGCGTGTGTGCCCAAGATCCCGAGAGTATAATGGTAGAGAAGGGATTGCAGTGTGGCCATCCCCACTGGGGGTGATTTCTCACTTTCTGTCTCTCTGTCTCTCTCTGTCTTTCTGGCGAGTGCATGCACCCTATAGCAAAAATCTCTCAAAAAATTACTATATTTAAAATTTTACAGATGAGGATACTGAGGTTTAACAAAGTTAACTAACTGCTCAAAGTTACTTGTTACTCAGCTAGTAAAAAACAGAACCACGAATCAAAGTTCTTATGCAAGTTAATTCATTTCCAGCTTCATAATATGTCTTTTTTTTTTTTTTTTTTTGGAGAGGTTTTTCGCTATAGGGCGCATGCGCTCGCCAGACAGACAGAGAGAGACATAGAGACAGAAAGCGAGAAATCACCCCCCAGGGGGGATGGTCACGCCGCAATCCCTTCTCCTCCATTCTCCTCTCGGGATCCTGGGCACGCACGCACACGCGCCTGGCGTGAGTTGTAAGCCACCAGGTCCGAGGCGCGAACCGCGGTCGACTACGTGGGAGTCCAGCGACATAGCCATTACGCTAACTGCTGGTTCCCATAATATGTCATTTTTAAAGGCCATATCTTTATACACTTTCTGGTGTGCAAAAATTAACTTAAGTATAGACCTATAACTAGTCTGGGTAGATCATAGGAAATAAATATATTCAGCTCTACTATGACAGTCAATCTGCATTTCACAGAAGTTACACAATGTATACTTGCTTCAAAAGTGGAAGAGTTCCACATCTTTGTCAACACCTGATACAGTCTAACAACTTGTTTGCTGCACTTTTTGTGGTTTTAATTTTCTTTCTCATGATTAATAATGTGATTGAATATCTTTTCTAATGTTTATGGTACACTTTTTGTTTCATCCTCTCAGAAGTTTCTGCTCATTGACTTTTTTCCCATTTTGCTATTAGGTATTCTTTCTCTCCCCTACCCCTACAAGGATATTTAAATATACTGTACACAAATTCTTAGCTGTTTATCTCTATTGCAAAGATTTTCTCAAAATTTATACTATTTTTTTTTATTCACTCTTTATGGTATCTTTTGGTAAAAAGAAATCACTGAATATGTTCCTTCATGTTTTGTGCTTTTTATAAAGAAGTCTTTCCCTACTGTAAGTTCTAACAACTGTAAGTTTGTTTCCTCAGCATTTCAGTTATCCCTTTTCATTTAAACCTTTTATCTTCCTGAATTTTGTCTCTGCATGAATGTAAGGTAGGGATCTGTAACAAATGTTTTCAGAGCCCCGTCCACATCTTTTAACTGCAGGCAGCACTCACCCAGAGTTTCAGGGAAGAAAAGTCTTACACTGCCTTCCTACTTTAAGTTTCTGTCTGAGGGCGTTTTCTAGCAGCTGAAGCAAAATGGCCCATACACAGGGTTGGCTGAAAGAGGGTAAAAGTCCCAAGAGTGATCTTCAGGCAATGAAGAAAGGTATCCTAACTCCTTCACCTCTAAAGGGACAATTATAAGGCATCTTTTAGTCTCTAAGAGATTTCACAGCCTTCATTACCAACAATGTCAACCCACTTATTAACATACACTGCTGGCTTTTTTTTATTCCTTTCCAAATCATCTCTCCCCCTCTTTGACTTGCTTTCCATAAATACCTCTTGAGTGAGTACTTTTATTCAAATTATTGGTTCAGATTGGGTTTTAGAAATAACCCAACTTGACCTAGAAATCAGATTGTGAAGATGAGATTCTATAACCAGATCACTTGTCAGTCAGGTGGCAAAGGGTTTCCACTGTTGTAATAAGTGGGTAGTAAACCCCGGTATGCTGCAGCATCACATTTCCCAAGACTCGCTCTCACCTGTGGTGGACTAGAAGAAGTACATGAGAAAGAGGAAATACTGGCTTACACACAGTTCCGATACTTGCGATACATCAGGGTAACGTAATCAGGATAGTGAAGTTGGCTGGGTGTTTTGAACTGTCCTGAGAGCATGAATAAAGAAAAACAGATGCACGTCACCCAGGTATTAGCTTAGGGCAATGCTGTGAAAGGCAGAGGTCTTTACTGCACCTTTAAAGAAGCCTTCATCTCCTGTAACAATGAAAAGCTGAGGATTCCAAAAGATGTGTTTGAGCTTCTTGATACAAAATAATGCCATAAAACCCAACATGATACAATGAAGTCAATGTCTCACCTTAATTATATCTAGGTTCTTGGAGCCAGTCCTGATACACTACTGAAATAGCCTTCTGCAGCTTAAAAATGACACTTCCACAGTAACGGTTCTCAAAAAATGTTCTACAAATCACCAGAGTCTAAAGATCCTTCAGAGAATTTACAAGGTCAACTACTCGGTTGTTCGGAAAGTCATGATGCATTTTTACATAGAAAAATATGTCATGACTTTTCCGACAACCTGATATTTTCAAACTCAATTTATTTTTTGCCTATTTTACATGGTTGTCATGTCCAGTGATAGTACCAAAGCAATGGCCTATCAGATTGCTGGTGCCTTAGCAAAAAATAATCATGGCGGTGGCACCAAACAGTATGAACATTATTCACTGTCAATTTTTAAAGTCAATTTTCCTAAGGATGCTCTTGATAAAATAGTCAAATTATTATCAGTCTTTAAAGTTGATCATTGAGTACTTTCTTCTTAATAGTTTATGCGACAAAACAGGGAGTATGCATAGAGCTTTTACTGCATTCCAAAGTATGATAGCTATATCAAGGAAAAGCACTTCTGAAATTATGTCATCTAAAAACTGAACAAGCCACTTTAATAGAAAATACTTTGCCTTGAAATAACAACTGACAGGCAAATGGTAGCTATTCAGACTTGGTTATTCAGCAGTCATTTTCTCAAAAATGAACAAAAGTAAGTGTGCCGTTTCAAGGACAACAGCTGACAGTATTTGTCGCCAATAATAAAATTTGAGATTTAAAGTAAAAATGGTAATTGGGGAAATTTGTCTATTATACCTTGAGGTTAACCACTTTCTAATACCGAAAGGCTTTTTTGTAAATGATATTGATAATTTTATTAAACATTGTGACTTATAAAATATTGTATAATGAAATACGTAAATATTTTTAAAATCTTAACTTAGTGAGCTAATATTTTCTAAATGATTACAGAACAATGTTATAAGATAACACATGGCTAAAGACAGATGTATTTTAATATGACAGAAAAGATTTATGAAAATTATTTCATAACCCACTTCACAACTATGCTATACTTGAAGAAACTGCTACTTGCCAAGTTTTAGTGTAGTATTAAAGAGGAATATTCACAACTGTATGAAAAGGCTATTACAGGACTCTCCTCTTTCCCAATGACATTTTATTAAACTGAATTTTCTTCTACTTATATTTCAAAAAAGAACTTAAAAGTCTGAATCCGAAAAGAGAAAACCTAGCTATCGCCCATTGAGCCAGATATCATAAAGACTTGCAAAATGTAAAATGATGCCACTGGTTTCTTCTTTTCAAAAATATGAGTTACAGTTTGTAAAAATATACATATTAACCTATAATTGTCTTTGTTATTTTAAAATAAACTAACACAAAAATGTTCTAAAATTTTTTCAGTTTAATTTCTAATATGGTAAATATTGGTAGATACAACTCACATAAGCAAAAGCTCTTCAGTTTTCGTAGATTGCTAAGAGTATAAATGGATGTTCTGAGAACCACTAGCCTATAATAAATGAAGTGTAGATGTTGGAATTTCCTTGTTAGTATGTAGGAGAAGATGTCAGAAAACTCAGCTGCCTGGCATGCCTGCTAAAACAGATTCGTTACATAAAACCTGAAACTCGTAAGTTGAAGATGTGTCCTGGGAGGGTCCAGGGGACATTAGATTTTGCTTAAACAATAAGATACACAGTGAGGAGACATAGTCTGCCCTCTACAGGCTGGAATGAGTGATAGGAATCACCATTATGAAATGGGCTCCATTCTATCAATGGGGATAATGGAATCCAAGAATGGCAGAGTTCAAAATGACACTAATAGTCAAGAAAGGTGAAGATAATTATAGCGATGGACAGCAAGAACAGAATGGCAGCCAGGACCCTTGACTCATTTGGGATCTTCGTTGTGGCCAAGAGAACATGGTATTTATAGGAACAGAACAGAAGGTCAGCCTATGAAAGTAGTTCTGGACTTACAGGATTTTAAAAAGTATTTTTATTGATTCATGCTAGAGCACATGAGCAGACATGTGAGAGAGAAACAGAGAGACAAGCACCCAACACAGGGTCTGTTCATGCCACAATTTCCTTTCCCTAGTTCTCTAACCCTTCAGTTCTTTGGCATGTGCACACATACCCAGTATGTTTCAGGCTAACTGGGCCAAGGATTTGGGATGGGGTTACCAGGTGGGATCTAGCCTCTCTTGAGCAACGCATTGCCACTGTACCAAAGATCTGGACCTAGAAAAAAAAATCTTGAAATGAAACACAGAAGCTTGACATGTGTTGATGCAATGTCAAATCATAAACCCTCAATTTCCAGTTGAGCCAGTTCTTAGATATAGAGTTCATCAACGGAAAGAGAGGGCAGATGCTCTTAAGGAAGGGCACTGCATCCCCACAGCAGTATGTACAAAATCCTGCCCCCAATCCTTACTCCAAAGACCCACCGTCATTTATTCAGGTTACATGGGGAAATGAGATTGCTCAGATCTTTCAAGGGCTATTGAATACAGACAGGGTCTGAGGAGACAGGGATAGAAGAGGTCCAAAACCTCCAATCCTCTCTCCAATTTCACAGGACTGGAATGGAGAACAGATGATTAATGGAATCTTAACCAAAGGATCTGAGTCTATCTCACAGTAGGCCTGATGGATCTGCAGGTCATTCTGTGCTCACTTCTCTCATCCCTGAATGGGATCAATGCATTGGAGCTAACAGAACCCTCAACTTCATTTCCCAATCTGGAGAGTAAGAACCTTTATAATAAAAAGGCCAAACTGAAACCACTGAAACTGTATCCCTCTGTCAGGATACTAAATTGTAGACAATATCATAACCTACAAGATTTACAAAAAATAGTGAACTGCTTGAAGATTTAAAGGCTATGGGAAGGACGTTTTCCAGCCTATCCCTACTTAATTCACTAGGCCCTACAACAAACAGATGGATATGGAAGCTGATAATAAACTATAGTAAACTTTACAAACAGTAGCCTCAATCATAATGTTGTGCTGAAGGTTCTATCTTTACTAGAGCAGAAGAACACAGACTCCACTATATAGTAGCTATTGGTTTCTTCAATGTGTTATTTTGAATGCCCTTGAGGAAGAAGAATAAACAATAGTTGGTGTATATCTGAAGAGATGGCAATATATCTTCACTGTCTGCCCCATGGTAGTATTAGCTTTCTTCCTGTCTGCCACAGTATGCAATCAGGGAACCTAGATCATCCCAATACTCTACCAGTCAGTACATAGGTCATTTATATTAATGACATGTTAAAACTAGACCAAGTGAGCATGAGAAATGTATGTACACTACATAGCTTACTAAAGCCCATGTATGCCAAAAGATGAAAAATAATCCTCAAGAGATTTGGGGAAACTGGGAAAGATTTGAGAGACTCGTGACAACCATGTGAATGAACCACTCAGATTATCCTTTAAGAAAACTGACTGCAAGGAGCATAATTGACTGACAGTCCCAGGCACAACTCCAGGATCAGCGAATGTGTGAACCAAGGCTAGGTTTCCCCCATCTTGTTCCTAGTCAATAACTGAGCACTACGGAGGTACAAATACTAGTCTATTTTTATAGGATATGGGCTGTCTTAGTGGGCACCTTGGACTCGTTGGCCAAGACTTTTTTAGAACAATGCTGCAGTCTGATGATCTACTTGCCTAGTCCCCCTTAATTTCCCTTCGCTTAAAGCAGGTTTCGTATTTGACAGCCCTCTTGCCTACTCTTGCTTATGCCTTATCCTTCCCCCTTAAAAAAAATCTCTTGCACATCTAATTTCATCTTTAATGTCTGTTTCTCAGAGGATATGAGGATACAAAATTCTACATAGGGCATTCTCGGATATTCGCTTTACTATAAAGAACAATGTATTGCAACTTGTACCTACTACTACTAAGAAAAAAAGCATATACTAAATAGGTTTCTTTGAATTTTGAGAGAGTATTTACTACATTTAAGAATGCTCTACCAAATCATGTCAAGTGAAGTAGAAGGTTCAAAGTTTTGACTTGAGCCCCAAGCAACATTGACTGACTAGCCACCAGTTTGTTTGTTTTTGTTGTTGTTGGTTTTTGTTTTTCTTTTTTTTTTTATCATAATAGGGGTATTGCTATGCACAAGTGTTAACACTGAACAACAGCAACCTACTATCTGTTACAATAGGACATAGAGTCCTACAGGAACAAATAAATTATGCAAAGAAGTGATCCAAGTACCAGTGTCACTCAAGGTACCTTTCTTTCAATCCACACTTATGGTCTCAATGAGTTTTCCTTATGGCCAGTTTATTAAAAAAATAGAAAATGTAGATCAAATTCGCAGATGAATTGGCTTTCTCTGCTGGTGCCAGTCAAAACTGGACACTTAATGGCTGCATTGTAATTCCTCTCAAGAGCTGCCTCTGAAAAACAGCTATGAAGAGAAGTCCTCTTAGTAGTCAGAAACACAAATACTAGACTTGGTTTTCACTTTATGTGAAGAGACAAGTTGTAATACCTAAGGATATTCATGGACTTTTGGACAGTAACCAATGGCTTATGTAGATGATAGGAGTTTGGAAGGAGCAAGATCAGAAAATTAAAGACTGTATGTGATTTAATGTAATATAAACAAGATTATGATAATAATTTAAAAATTAAGAAAAAATAAGAAAATCAAAGACAAGGAGTTTGAGAGAAGAATTTGAGTGGACCAATAGGAGTAAACACAAAATCTGATGATTTTTTCAGGTCAATGGTTATCAGATAATGCAGAAGAGTTACTGGACAACCAGGAAGAAAGAGTTAACATCCAGTAGAGGTCAGCTAACCTCACTCCAGTGCTTGCACAATGGGGCTGTGAATGAAGCAGTTAAGGTAATAAGTATAAAGATTATGCAAGGATTCATTGGTATGGACTCTCTCACCAAATTTACCTAGGTATCATCACCACTGAATATACAACCTGTAAGCAATAAGATCTATTCTAAACTCTCAATATAATGCTGTCTTTTGAAGAATAACAACTAGCCACTTGATGGAAAGTTGATTACACCTGACCCCTTTCACTCTGAGGGGCTACAGCAATATATCCTACCTGGAAGTGATATGCATTCTGGGTCTGGCTGTATATTCTCTGTCATTGTACCTTTGTCAATACGACTGTCTGAGGTCTTGCATAGTTTCTTATTAATAAGGAATCCTATACAAAATTGTTTCAGAAAAACAATATCAAAGGAGATAGAACTAAAGTACACTATCACAGGATCCATCAGACATATCATCTATCACATTACCTGGAAGCTGCAGGCCTTATAAAACTTTATAGTGGCCCTTTTAAGACTCAGTTAAAGTACTGTCTGGGGATGACATTCTTCAAGTTTAATGTTTTATCCTTCAAAATATACTATACATGATAAACCAAATAGTCACTATTTTCTATGCCCCAAATATTTAGAATATATGTGTCTGAAAAACCTTGATATGAAAACAGAATTAATCTCTTACCTTGGCTTTAAGTAATCAATTTGGGGAATTTGTCATTTCTATATCCACAACTTTAGGCTCTGCTGAATTAAATGTCTCTGGTTCCCAAGATATAACACTCCTACCAGGGTGACATTAACACCTAAACTTAAAACTATGACTGCCATCTGATTATTATGGATTCCTGTGCCCATGAGTCAACAAGCAAAAAAGAAAAAAAGAAATTAAGAGTTGTTATACTAGATAGTATAATCTATCCAGTGAATATGTACTAAATGTGATAAGAAGGAAACATTTCTACTTTATATCAGAGAAAGAGAGGAAAACATCTGAAACTCTGAGGATTCTGTGGTGTGCCTCTCGGTCTTTACACGCCTGATGATAATAGTAAATGGGCTGACAAGGGCAAAGCGATCAGAGATCAAGCTCTCGAGGGATGAAGAACTCTCTTCTCCATTGGACAAGGATCTTATAAAATCAGAAATGCTGGATGAAGGGAAATAAGACAAATATTAATTTTATTTTCAGGATTGACTCAACAAGAGTAACTGTACCTTGTCTCATTGCCCCCCTGGGGATTTTTTTTTTTTTTTTTTTTTGAGGACCCAAAAGACTAACAACTTGAGAAATCAGGACACAGTGGATTAAAGTGGGGCACAAGTGAGGAGTGATAAAAATAATGGGCTGCAATGTTGTTAAGGTCCTACTTATATCCAGTTTTCCTGTCCAAGAGATTGTTTGCAGCTTAGTTGGCTATTTTCTGTGCACATCAATAATGGCCTACCACAAGCACCTACATCTCTATTCCTGAAATGTTTCCCTGGCTCTGGGAAGATATTCAACCTGTGCGCACACACAGGACTGAAATTCCAGAGAGGTAATATGCTGTTATGTTTCTACAGATGGCCATAAATTCTTTGACATTACTCTCATCAAGTAATGGCGTCTAATACCCCTTGCCTTGTATCTTGACTCACTTCGGTGACTTTCTTAAAGTGAAAGTGCTGAGGCATGACTTCTAAAGCGAGATTACAATTGGCTATTCAGAGCCCAGCTTTTTGCTCACTCTTGGAGCACTAAGCCACAGTGTAAGAAATCCAACTATTTTTAGAGCTCTGGGATATCTGGAAGTTCAAGACATATGGCAAGACCACAGGCAGGTGTTCCAGTTGCTAATCTACATTGACTAAGCCTTTGGTTCATCCAATATCAATGGTCAGATCTGATAAAACAATCCTCCAGTTGATTCTGTTCCCTTTTGAGTCAACCCCAGTCATTTGTCTTCTTCAGGCACTATGGAGCAGAGATGAGCCATTCCCTCTTGTCTAAATTCCTGCCCATGGAACCCATGAGTGTAAATAAATGTGGGTTGCTGATTTTATGCTACTAAATCTTACAGTAGTTTGCTTCAAGTATTTGCTTCAAGTGATCAATAACCAGAACCTACCCCCAGTAACATTTAGTTAATAAGATATACAAGTGGTAAATTAATATCCCAGCTTCTTTATCCTTTAAATTCTGAAGCATGTTCTGTGAAGTGTCCCATGAGTTCCCAGAATGACTGAGATCTCGTTGTCTGAATTGTAACTGATTAACTAATCTCTGGCTCTACTCCCTCAAATTCATCTTGCAAACTATTTTCACCTAAGTCTTTGCCTCAAGGTCTGCTTCTGCACAAAAACAAATTAAGAATGAGTTCAATTTTCTTTTGTTGTTTTCTGGTTTTGTTTCTCTATGGGCCATAACTGCCACCTCAGGTCATTTATTGAAAACCCATTATTTCCTCTCTGACCAGTAGTACCACTCCTGTTACAGATCAAGGGTCTACTTACAATTAAGTCTCTTTCTGGTATGGCTATTCTATTCCACTGACTTGTTTATCTGTTCCCACATCAACCTTTTGTACCTGTTAAGGCCTGTTTATCTTTTTTTTACTTTTTTTAATTTTTTGTTCATTTATTAATATATATTCTGAGAGAGTGAGAGAAACAACCCTGACAGTGTCTTCATGCTGTAATCCAACCCCTGTGTCAGCAAGTCTGGTACCTGGAGTGTTCAGGTGTGTCCTAGGATGTGAACCCGGGACCTTTCTCATGTGTGTCCAGTTACATTACTGCTATATCACTACCAAGTCCTCTCTTTTCTTAGTCAAGAGAATAAGTGAACATATTGTGCATAAATTCTACACTAAGTTTGTTGAGTTATACAAAAATATATATTGAGATTTCTATTGTCATGGCTTTTAGTCTAGAGACCAATTTGGGAATAATAGACACTTTTATGATATTAGATATGTTAGTTATCAATATAGTAAAAAATTGCCCCAAACTGTAGTAGCTTAAAATGGCAACAAGCATTTATTATAATATATATTTATTATAATATATAATATAATATATATATTTATTATAATATAACATAATTTCTGTGACTAAAGAATTTGGGAATAGCTTAGCTGAGTGATTCTGGCCCAGGGTCACTTATGAGTTTCTAATCCAAGATGTCAGCCAGAACTGAGTTATCTAAAGTCTTGACTGGGGCTAAAGGATCTACTTCCAAGATGTCTCACTCACACAGATGTTGGCCAGAGAACTCAGTTCCTCAGAATGTGGGATTCTACACAAAGTAGTTCTAGTACCTTTATGAAATGAAGTTTGTGTCTCTGCAAATGAGTAGTCAAGAGAAAGAGTGAGGAGAAAACTCTGATGCCTTCTCTGATCTACTCATATACTGTAGCTCCTACTATATGTCTTTCTTTCCTTCTTTTTAAGAGAGAGATATTTTCTATAGGGCACTTGTGCTTGCCAGAGAGACAGAAAGCAAATAATCACCCTTCAGGGAGGATGGCCACACCACAATCCCTTCTCCTCCATTCTCCTCTCAGGATCTTGGGCACACATGAACACGTGCCAAGCGTGAGTTTTAAGCCACCATGTCCGGGACTCGAGCAGCAGTCGACTATATGGGAGTTCAGCGACATAGCCGTCACACTAACTGCTGGTCCCCTATATTCTATTTCTTAAAAGAAATTTATTAAGACCAGCTCACACTCAATGGGAGAGACATTAGTTTTCGTCATTTGGAAGCAGAGATATTAACAACATTTTGCATTACTGCTATACCACTATAAAAAAAAAAAATTGTATTTTTCCAACCCATGTCATATTGGGTTGTCAGAAAAGTCATGATGCATTTTTACATAAAAAAGCATGGAAAAGTACATCATAACTTTTCCAGTGACGCAAAAGATTTTCTAAAAATGTCAGTAAATATTTATAATTTCTCCATAAAATCTTTTGGATTATTCTGAGCTAAATTAAATGAGTTGACACTTTTTGAAAATGATATATTTTAAAGACTGTGATTTTCTACCCAACTTTTGGTATAGAAATACAACATATTAGGTCACCGGGAATGTTGTGACATATTTTTGCATAGAAAATACGTATTAGAGAGACCCAGAAAAAACTCAGACTGAAGCCATTTAAATCTGAGGGTGTCCTGCCATGTTCAGGGACCAAAATGACTGAATCTGCTCTAAACTCCATCTTCTAGACCCCAAAAGAGCTCAGATAGGGTCATAGAAATCCTCAACCCTTACTAAACCTGCTGCCTGAGCAAAGAAATGCTTCATAAATCTGAACTCAAAATCTTTCTGTGAATTCCATATTGAAAAACACTAAGAGGAAAGAAATTGTCTCAGAAATACCTTACAGTAGGGACCAGCAGTTAGCGTAATGGCTATGTCACTGGACTCCCACGTAGTTGACCGCAGTTCGCGTCCCGGACCCGGTGGCTTAAAACTCACGCCGGGCACGTGTGCGTGCGTGCCCAAGATCCCAAGAGGAGACTGGAGGAGAAGGGATTGCGGCGTGACCATCCCCCCTGGGGGGTGATTTCTCCCTTTCTGTCTCTATGTCTCTGTCTGTCTGGCGAACGCACACACCCTATAGCAAAAAAACCTCTCCAAAAAAAAAAAAAAAAAGAAATACCTTAAAGTACAAGGATGCACATGATCCTACAGTTGCAAAAGACTTCTCTAAACAATTAGCCAAAAGTGAATACAACACCGAATGACTAAAATTTAGAGAAGGGAGACTGCAGAGTGAGCATCAAGGAGAAGTATGGAGCTGCAGAGAGCATGGCTCATCTATCCCCACATCCTTCTGAAATTTTAGTTGAAACCCTGCAGCTCAGCCCAGGTGCATCTATTTCCTAGAAACTGTGAGGCCTTTGTAATATCCAGTTCCAACAACAAAAGTGCAGGTTTCTTGGTGAGCATCAGGGAAACAGAACTGCAGAGAGATTGTGGGTCACCTCCTCCCACACATCTTTGAATATTTAGAATTAACACCAAGAAATTAGTAAGAAACATATAATCCATCAGATAACCAGAAACCACAGAGGCACAAGAAATATGAGAAACCAAGAAAATATCTCTCCCCTAAGAGAAAAGAACAATCCTTCATCATCCACAGACAGTAAAATAGAACTCATGGAAATGTCTGATCGAGAATTAGAATATTCATACTGATGAAGCTAAATGAGGTACAAGAGATGAGAGACAACACACTTCAGAAGATACAAGGGGAAAGAGATGAGTTTCAGGAGATGAGGAAGTTCTTCCATGATTTGAAAGAAAAAATACACACTATAAAAAATAATTAAATGGGGCTATTAGAGATGAAGGTAGTGATACAGGAAATCAAAACCTCCCATGAAAGTATTAAAAGCAGATTAGACCATGCAGAAGATTGAATCTCAGATATTAAAGACAAAAATCTCTGACCTAGAAAAAATAGAACACCAAAAGACTAAGAAAATAACCCAGAAAATGAGCATAATATACAAGAAATACTAGATACCATTAAGCAACCAAACATCCAGATAATTGGTATCCCAGAAGGTGAAGAAACTAAGGGCATTGATAAACTATTCCATTAAGTCCTGGAAGAAAACTTTCCAAACCTAGAGAGGTATTCAAATATCCAGACCCAATAAATACAAAAGACCCCAAACAGAATCAACCGAATATCTTCTCCAAGGTACATCATAGCCAAATTGGCCAAATCCACAGACAAAGACAACATACTAAAATTGGCAAGAGAAAATCGTCAGGTTATTTACAAAGGTTATCCCATCAGGCTAACATCGCACCTCTCATCGAGAACAATGTGACCAAGGAGGGAGTATGTAAATATATTCAGTGTTAAATGAAAAACAATTTCAACTAAGAATATTATACCCTGCAAGATTATCCTTCATATGGGAAGAAGAGATAAAACCATTTTCAGATAAACAAAACCTGAAAGAATCAACCAACACCAGAACAACTCTCCAAAAAATTCTGAAGGGAATACCAGGAAAACTAAAATCACACAGATAGAAATAAGAGAATAAAAAGCAACCAAGAAAATGCTAGGGACAAGTCCCAATTTTGTTTGTGACTTTAAAACCATATTGTCTCTGTTATAAAGTCACAAACAAAATTACAGCAAATTATTTTGAAAGTTATCTTTAAAATTCATTTTTTTGGGAAATTTTGAAATTTGTTTATTAACTGTCAAGAACTATGTAGTATGAGCAAAAGTTTTTTGCTATGTAAAGTAAATGTTCTTAGGAAAATGTAAAAAGTAAATAATAAAAGAAAATAGTAAATATTTACATAAAATATGCATATACATTTATACCATTGTAGCCAATCAAAATATCGTAGATCTAAAAAACAAATACATATTTACAAAAATATGTCATAACTTTCCAACAACCCAGTATTTTTAAATTTCAAACATTTGAAAACAATTTTGCTATGTCCTCCCACTAGTAGCTTCTGTTGTGTTTTCTAAGTACATAATCATATCATTTGTGCATTAGTCGAGGTCTCAGCAGGAAGTAGATGGCAAATCTACTTCCTGAAAATCATGTAGGGTGCATGTGTGGGTATGCCCAAAATCCTGGGAGGAGAATAGAGGAGGAGAATGGAGGAGGGATTGAGCATGGCCATCACTGTTAGCATGGGGTGGGGTAATTTCTCACTTTCTTTCTCACTGTTTCTCTTTCTCTATCCAGGGGGCACACATGCCCTATAGCAAAACCTGAAATAAATATAAATATATATAGCTTACTCTTTACAAAGTGGGCAGGGTTTGTGGAAAGCAAAAATTCACGATGCAAAAACCAGAGTTAGTAATCCAGGGACTGATTACCAAACCCACACCTGCAGGGACAAGGGGGATGCAGCTAGCTGAACTTCAAGGACTAACTCTATGGAAAGGCCCCTGGTAGAACTCATAGCCTTTGTAAGAGGGACAGAAGGCAGAAGCTGGGAAAATACATATCTCAACCTTTTTTCTTCTCTCTTCTCTCCCTTCAGTATCCTACTGGTGTATCCTCTTGACTAAATTCAAATAAATGCCAGAAAATAAAAACATTGCTGCAATCCATCCAGACCAGCCTCCTGGAGCACAGAGCAGAACAGAGTAAATAGAACGAGGATCTAAAGGCAGAAATGAAAGGTATTCATCACAATGGAGAAAACATAAAACTGAAAATAAATAAAAAACAAAATTACAGTTGTATTTCTTTTCTAATCCTTATTCTCTCGGATGTGACTTGTTAGTTAATACGAGCAAAGTTTCTTTTTTTCCACTTTTATTCAAGCATAATTGACAAATGAAAGTTGAACACTTATATTTTCAAGGTGTATAACATGATGATTTGATATATATTTACACTGTGAAGTGATTACCACAATTAAATTATCATTAACACATCTATCTCCATGCTTAATTACCATTGTATGTGGGTGGGAGGATGTCAAGAACACTTAAGATTTACCCTCTTAGAAAATTTCAAGTAAACAACGTAGTATCATTGACTATAGTCACTGGCTTGTACATTAGATCCCCAGAATCTATTCATCTTAATATTGAAAGTTCTTACTCATTGACTAACATCTCGCTATCCTAACAGTCCCCAGCTCCTGGCTATCACCGTTCTCTTCTCTCTGTTTTAATGATCCAACTTTGTAGATTCTACATATAAGGAGATCATACACTCTTTACCTTTTCTATGTTGTGATGTCCTCCAGATTCATCCATGTTGTCACAAGTGACAGGATTTTCTTCTTTTTATGGCTAATATTCCTCTGTGTGTGTATGAGTTTGTGCCTCTGTGTGTGTATGTGTTTTTGTTCACATGTGCCACACTTTACCCATTAAGCCATCAATGGACACTTAAGTTATTTCTAAATCTCAGCTATTTTGAAAAATGCTACCATGAACATGGATTTGCAGATATCTTTTTCAGATACTGATTAATTTCCTTTGGGTAAATATGTGGACACAAGGTTACTGAATCACCTGGTGGTTTTATTTTTAATTTTTGAGGCATTTTTGCAGTGTTTTCCATAATGGCTATACCAATTTATATCCCTACCAACACTGTGCAAGGTTCTTTTTGCCACACACTCACCAACACTTTTTTTTTTTAATACCAACACTTATCATCTGTTTTTTAAATTTATTTTTATGGTAACCTTATTGTTGTAATGTGAGATATCAAGACTGAGACCACTGAGAAATTAAATTTTTAGGAGCCTTTATTCCTGGCCAGAGACTGCTATCCTGGCCAGGGACTGTTACCTCTGCCACTGGCAGGTAGCATTTGGGAGAAAGCCCGGACCCATGACTTTGCAGAGCATTTAAGCACAAAAAACACAAGGGAATATTACACTTTGCAAGGCTCTGGGTGAGGGGTGTTGCAAGGGAGGAAGGGCTGCAAGGATTGTTATATTCCTTTACCAGCAGTCTGTTAGCAGTTTACAGAAGCACAATATGTCTTTTGTTAAATGTAACCACATCCTTGTTTTTTTATTCTGCTCTATGGGTGGGTGAGGCAGGCATATGGGATGCTTCTTAGCCTAACATACACCATTTTTCTTATTATCTGTTTTAGTCTATCACACTATCAAGTGTGAAATAATATCTCATTGTGGTTTTGATGTTCATTTCACTGATGATTAATGATGTTGAGCAGCTTTTTATATACCTGTTAGGAATTTGTATAGTTTCATTATAAAAGTATCTATTTAGGTCTTTTGGCCATTATTTAACTAGGTTATTTGTTTGATATTGAGTTGAATGAGATGATCAAGTTTGATGTGAGAAAAAAAATACCAGCCAAAATTAGAGTTATATTAATATTTGTACACACACAATCTTCAAAAAAGTTAATGGAAAACATGCATTATGAAAAAATTATGCATAAATTTTAAAATTTTTCAAAACCAAATAAATTAGTACTTTAATTCCATTTTTCATGAAAACTTTGAAATCTTCATGTGTGTGTGAGTGCATGCATGTATATAAAAACTTCCAAACATACTGTATTTAAATCAACTAAATCTGATACCATGTACCCTTTAATTTTTTTTTTTTTTTTTTTTTTTTGGAGAGGTTTTTCGCTGTAGGGCGTGTGCGCTTACCAGACAGACAGAGAGAGACATAGAGACAGAAAGCGAGAAATCACCCCCCAGGGGGGATGGTCACGCCGCAATCCCTTCTCCTCCATTCTCCTCTCGGGATCTTGGGCACGCACGCACACGCGCCCGGCGTGAGTTTTAAGCCACCGGGTCCAGGACGCGAACCGCGGTCGACTACGTGGGAGTCCAGCGACATAGCCATTACGCTAACTGCTGGTTCCCTACCCTTTAATATTAAGGAAATTATCAACCAAAACTGCAGGTCCCCTAGAAATCGTACAAGAGTTTCCGTGAAAGTTAACCCAGAAAGTAAAGAACTGGTTGATTTAATATTAATACTTAGAAAGAAGTCACCATATAATGTTCTATCCATTAAAAGATTTAAAGATCATAGGTGGTAGCCACATGGCTACGTGAAAATCAAATAACATGACTTACAACTGAGTTTCCATTTGTGAAGGACTTTTAGACCACATAAAAAAAAAAGAAGTTATATATATTTTCTAGAAATTTTTACCCTCACATGACAACATTATGGGGAGGTTTGAAATATAGCCTTTATTGCAGTATGGTTAGGTGGTAAGATAGCAAGTCTCCCTCCAAGAGTCCCCAAAACATTAGACTAATGTTAGAGAAAGCCACAAGATGGTCTTGTCAGGAGCAGGATGACTCAATGCCTTTGTCATTTAAAAAATATGTTCATCATAAGAATCGCTCAGTTCCCAAAACATTTGAACAGATGTGAAATTAACCTTGAAAAATTTGGGAAAAAGCATTTTTGAAAAAACTGAAGTCTAATAGTTACAAATTAAAGATTGTCCATTTGGATTGATCAATCGACCAATATATGTATATGCATGTATACACACACACACACACACATGGGGAAAGAATGAAAAGGCACGGGGCCAGCAGGTGGCAAAGTAGCTAAGGCATGGAACTTCCACATGGCTGACCACACTTCGGGTCTCAGACCTGAAGGGTTGAGATTCACACCAGGGATGTGTACATGTGTGCCCCAAATCCTGAGAGGAGAATGGAAGAGAAGCGATTGTGGAGTGGCCATTCCCCCTGGGGTGGGGGTGGGGAGTCTCATGTTCTCTCTCTCTCCCTCTCTGTCTCTCCGGTAAGCACATGTGCCCTATAGCAAAAAACAATCTCTAATAATCATAGTAATAAGAAGAAAGAAAGAAAAAAGAAGGCACAAGGATAACAAGGAAATTTCCATGGACTCAACCTCTTTCTCTCCTTTGATGTATTGTCAGGGGACAGCTGAATATATACAATGTGTTATAGATATATATTAGCTGACACTTTTTATAAAGCATATGAAGAATCAGGATTAAGAATTATTTTTTAGAGGATGGCATCTAGAAAATCTATAAAACAATTTCAGATGGAAATAAGCAGAGTTCTAGAAAACACTTCAGGGAGTCATTTTCAGAAGGTAGACAGACTCATGAACTCTGGAGTTCATCGAGCTCCATTACATTTCTATATCCACTTCTGTCTCCTCTCAGAAGAGCTATTTCAATGTCTCAAAATTTCAGTTTCCTCACCTGTAAAATGGTGACAACAATAAGTTTTACCTATATCATAGTACTGTTATTAGAAAATAAATCAGTTCACTATAGGGACCAGCAAGTAATATTGTGGTTAAGGTGCTGGACTCTCACATAGATGACTGCAGTTTGAGTCCTGGACCCTGGTGGCTTGAAACTCACACCAGGCATATGTATGTGCATGCATAAAATGTGAGAGGAAAATGGAGAAGAAAGGACTGCAGTGTGGTCATCGCTCCTGGGGTGGGGGTGGGGGGTGATTTCTCACTTGCTGTCTCTCCAGCAAGTGAAGTGCATGTGCACTATAGCAAAAAGAAAAAAAAAAAAAAAATCTTGAATAAATAAATAAATAAATAAGATCACTATAAAGAGCTTAGGACACTATCTGTTATCTAGACAGTACTATGGTAGAGGAATCCTTCTGGAAACAGAAAGGTATGGAACTACACCAAGACCAGAGGCTGAAGGACAAATATATGAGGAGTCCTAACCCCAAGGGTATTAGAGACAGGGAATCAAATTTGTGGCTCCAAGGAACATTATTCTATGGTTTCCCAATAATGTATATTATACCTAACAAGAAGTGAATTAAGGGAGTGGGGAAGATATGGCCAATTCATAAGGAACACTAATATATATCTACATATACCTGGCAGAAATACTTCGCTAAACCACTTAGGGTGAGGGGCAGGGACAAATACTTCACTTTATCCCCCTCCCGAACCTCAAACACAGGACTACAGATGCTAGATGGCCACTCACTTGGATCTAAAGACTCACATCAAGAGAACAGGACTGGCAGATTCACATATCTGTCAAGCAGCTGTTTCATTGGATGGGGTGTGCCTATTTGGAGTAGATTTGCTCAAGATGATAGCAAAGAGACAGACTGAGATTCACCAGGAACATTATCCTTTCCCCCAATCACTCATGAGTACATGATCTATTAACAGAGTTTGCTGTTCAAAGTCTTAAAGAACATTTGTTTGATAAAATTCCAAATTATTACATGTTCTAGGATGTTCTTATGTCTTGGATTAGCCCTGAATGTACAGTAAATTTTCCTGGGGCTAATCATCACCCTGTCATATTACCTAGGTCTCCTGCTACTTTCAATCACATTCATCTTTTATGAAAGAGAGAATATTCTGGAAGAGGAAAGATAAGAATGAAAACACAGAAAACAAGTCAGATTATTTATAATTTGCCTCCCTCAAAAGTTATTTGGTGTGAAATAAATAATTTGAGTCTTTAGAAATCTTGTCTATATATGACATGTTCAGACTCAAGTTTCCTACCAATAAAATCCTACTACACTCATGTTTCCTGAAACTCGAGACCCAGAGGATGGAAGGAGGTCTTAATGGTTACATTTTTATCTTTATTGCTCTAAATCAGAAAAGTATCTGACCAGAGAAGTTGTCCTGCAACCCCTATTCAGAATCCAAGAATGGAAAGATGTATTTCAAGAGCATGTGACTACTTTACTAAGGTCACATGATGGGGGCGGAGAATTCTTAAGGTTACTTCAGAACAGAAGTTCAGAGATCCTTTGCATCTGAGCTTTACTTACATTCATTAATGTTAGATACTCTTGGGACCAGCAGATGGTACAATGGTTACATTGCTGGACTCCCACGTAGTTGAACGCAGTTTCAGTCCCAGACCCAGTGGCTTGAAACTCATACTGGTGTGTGTGCATATGAGTCCAAAATCCCAAGAGAAAATGGAGGAGAAGGGACTGTGCTGTAGTCATCCCAGCTGGGGGTGACTTCTCACTTTTTGTCTCTTGGGAAAGTGCACGTGCCCTATAGCAAAAAAATCTCTCTTAAAGAAAAAGAAAAAAAATATATATATATCTATTTATATATCTATTTATATAGTGCCATTTATATATATAAATGGCACTCTTCTTTTTGGGTGGTGGGGGAGGGATACTTTCTGATTAGCAGGAATAGAGTCTACATCTGAAGTTATCATCAATTACTTAATAAAGAAAAACTAGGTTGTTTATTAAAAACCAAAGCCAAAAACAAACTTCCCTGTGGCTACTCATTAAACCTTTTTAATAGTGTCACTGCAAGGAAGTATGTCTACTGTTACTAGAAAATCCACATAAAAGTCCTGAACTTCAGTTTTCTTGTCCATAAAATTAAAATGTTGGACCACCAAATATAATTTTTGTTGTTGTTGTTGCCAGAGGGCATATATGCTCACGAACAAGAAGGCAACCTGCAGTGGGGCATGGCAACACCATTCCTTCTCCTTCATTTCTCCATCTTGTCAGGATCTGGGGCATGCATACACACATGCCCAGCCTGTTTTACAGGCTACAGGGACTGGGATTGGAACAGCAATCAGTCACATGGAATCTGACTTCCTTAATCACTAGGCTATGGGGCCAGCCCCACAAAAGAGATTTTTAAACTCCATTTTGCAAAGTACCAAGGTCCTTTTTAGGTGCTTCAATTGCCACAGCACATGGAGAATCTCCCAGTACACATGACTAAAAGCAGCTCGGCTTGTATTCATTTCATGTGTTAGGATTAAGATTGATTTTAGTCATATGAGCCCACTGCTTAAAGTTTAAGTTTGAAATATTAGACTAGAAGATCCCTAAGGTTCCTTCCGGTTTCAGAATTCTTTAATTGTATTAATTAATTGGGGACTGTTTAACCAGGGAACAGAAAGCTAAGGGATGACTTGATTCATGTTTTCAATACAGTGAGCAGTTTTATGAAAAGAAAGCTTATTGGCCTTTTTATGTATCACAGGGGGACTACATATAAGAAGTAGGCTTAGATTAAAAGAGATATGTCTCCATTTGAATTTAAGACTTTTGACCATCACAATGGTGAATGAGGAAAATGGAGTCAGTAGTCATCAATCTGAGAGAATTGGGAAACTTTTCTTCAGCTGTAGAGTCAATTATCTTGAGAAGTGCATCTGTGCATCCTGACCACAGGAGGAGAGAGGTCAATAACTTTTAAGAAACTGGTGGGAGACAGAGCGAGCTCATATTTGATGCAAGGATCAATCTAAAACCTAACTCCAGAGGCAGCTCACTGCAGTCTGATTTTTGTGTAGAGTGCATTAAGATTGTCTGGATTCAAAGAACAAGAGCATACTTGTTCATATGTAAAACAGGTAAAGTTAATAGTTCTCAGCCTTGGCTACAAATTGGAATCATCTAGGGAGCTTTAACAAATACCTGTGCCTGCATCCTACCCTAGAACACTCAGCTGAAAATATTTGTATAGGGAGTAACCTGTCTGTGGGAGGAAGGTCATTTGGCTACAAACCATGCAAATAGGTTTTCATAAGCAAAGAGAGAGTTGCAACTGGGCTGGCTTTTGTGTTTTGTATAAAAAAGAGCAAGAAACCAGCTGGGAGACTAGTTGTAAAAAATGATGCTGAAAGCAGAGAAAAGGAGTATCTGTGTGCTAGAGAATGAAAATGCAACAAGTGCTGATTTAGTAGACAGTTGGAGAAGGCTATGGGGAAAACAGTAGGAAGTAATAGGAAAGAACATCAAAAAATAAGATTGAAAAGCGTCCTTGGACACATAATAAAAGGCTATTGTGATGAGGCTACTTTGCTCTAATGAACCCTTTGGGTGGTAAAGGAGGGAGAGATGAATTTAAAGAGGGAAAATGAGAGGATAGTGGAAATCAGCTTCACAGTGGAAAGAACCAGGAATCAAATGTTAAACAAGATGACAAGTAAAGTTGGAGTAAGACTGAAGACCAGCCTTGCCTGGGCCTGAAGCCAATGAAGAGAATAAAAGCTGTTGTAAAACAAAATGCTGCCCGGAGTGATAAGGTTGACCTCAGTGTCCGAGGCAAACGGATTGCCTTGGGAGCAAGCCAGTGAGTTGAGAGACTTGTGAAAGAGGAAGGGACAGAGAGGAGTGTCTCCTTGGGAACCAAGCATCTGATGCCAAGAACATAACTAAGGAATAACACCAACCAGTCACCTGTGTGAAGAGAGCCTAATAAGAACAGACAGATGTTCTAGACATGCCAGGTGCTCTGAACTTGCTGGAAGAGGAGGAAGATGGATGATGTTAAAGACTCTTTGAAGTAAAAGTCTTAAGGAGCCTTGTCCAAGACTAAGGGAAGAGCAGAATTCTTAAGCTTCTAATTTAGTTTAGAAATAAATGTGTGTCTTTGGCGGATCCTCAATTTCAGCTTCTCCTGTGAGCTGGTTTTTATAAATATGTAAAAAACTGGGAAGAGGGTCTTAGGATTCATTGGCTCTATTTTCTAGAAAAAAATTCTTACTGTAACACTGTGGAAACTGCTTTCCAAGGAAGTGCTTTTATAACCTCTCCTGGAATTTCCCTACAAAATTTGTAGTTTATAGGTAGCTTAATATGATACAAAGTTATGCTGAAGTATGAAGCAATGGCCATTTTTAGCCATGATTAATTTTTTGTCATTTTTGCTGAGGGCATATGTGCTCACCGGAGAGAAAGGGGAAGAATGAGGAGAAAGCACCCTCCCTCACCCCATGGAGAATGGTCATGCTCCAATCCCTTCTCCTCCATCTCTTCCTTCTTTCAGGATTTTGGGTATGCACATGCCCTGCATGTTTCCCAAACCACCAGGTCCAGACTCAAACTGCAGTCAGCCATCTTAACTACTAGGCCATGGCCCTGAGATGAACTCTTTAAAAGAGAATTCCCTGAGCCTTTCCTTCAGACACCCAGAAATGGAAACGGTGTGAGCTGGGATTCAGTCATACCCTCCTGCCCCTGGTCACCTCCTTTTCATTTGATTTGACATGTACCTCCTGTCCACCACAGTGTCAGAGATCAGACTAGCTGTATCTGTTTCTCACCACAGTATTCAGGATTTAGGTCTGCAGGAAGCAGATTCTTATCCTCATCTCAGGTAAACAAGGTCAGAGCATCCTGTTAGTCATAGGAAAATGTGTGCATATGATCACATGCTTACACACATGCCCTTTCTCCTGGGAAAAAGACCAACAGCTTTCTGGACACCCAAACAGCTTTGGTGGTCATCGTTTCAGTGAGTGCAATATCTGCAGTCAACCTGAGCATCATTCTGGACACTGTTTTATGAGAAATAATAAAGTTGAGCTGCCTCTCAACAAGAAAACACTGGTTGATTAAAAGAAGTTAAGAATGAGATACAATGACTTGGGACCAGCAGTTAGCATAATGGCTATGTCACTGGACTCACATGTAGTCGACTGCGGTTCGAGTCCCGGACCCAGTGGCTTAAAACTCACTTCAGGTGCATGTGCATGCATGCCCAAGATCCCGAGAGGAGAATGGAGGAGAAGGGATTGTGGCGTGGCCATCCCCCCGGGGAGTGATTTCTCGCTTTCTGTCCATCTGTCTGGCTAGCGCACACGTGTTATAGCAAAAACCTCTCCAAAAAAAAAGAAAAGAATGAGATACAATGACTCTTCATTATTCAGAAAAGGCCTCATTTCTGTTAGAAGTGGCATAGACTTTTTAATGGCTTTCACTATTTGCTGTCCAGAGTTTTCTTTCAGATAAAGTTTTTTTTTTTTTTCTTTCTTTCATGTTTTTTGGTATTTGCCATAGTGCAAAAGCCCTTGCCAGAGAGACAGAGAGAAGGAAAGTAAGAAATTTCCCCTTCCCTACCGGGAGAGAATGGTCACACTGCAATTCCTTCTCCTCCATTCTTTTCTCAGGATTTTGGGCACACATATACATGCACCAGGCGTGAGTTTAAGCCATCAGGCCCAGAGCTTGAACTTCAGTGGGCTGTGTGGGAGTCCACCACCTTAACCACCACACGACCTCCTAGCTCCCAAGTAAAAAGTTTTTAACTGAACTATCACAAGACTTTGTCAATAACCTATTTCATTACTTCCCAAAACCGGAGGATGAAATGCATAGTTTGTCTTTTTTCAGGAATTTTGATGCTATAGATAGGTAGTAGGAGACAAAACTCTTGAGCTAAATATAAAAAGTGAAGAAGAATAAGAACAGTTAAATAAAAAACTCAAAAACACACCTTATCACTTAGAACAAGTCTTTGTCTTAGCCTTTCAGGGCCATTGTTAGGTAAAGTTAAGCCTAACTTTGTTGCCTGCAATAAATTTCTGGACTTGAAGTAGAATTTCTGTTCACTATAAACATTTAATCCTTACGTTTTCATGGCAGAAAAGAGGGGCTTGAGCCATAGTGCTTCAAATGGAAAGTGGAGCCAACCATGAATGTAGCTTTATCTATCTATCTATATATCTATCTATCTATTTATTATTTATTTTATACATTCAATCACTATACATCACTTAGCTTATAACGTCAAATTACCCAACATGAATACAATTCACACCAGTTCAGTTCAGGATACTATACACATTATCATCAACAGATAATAGTCCATTTCTGTATCCCATGAATGTATTGCATCTCTATTTTTCTCCCTAATTTCTTTCTTCACTCTCCCCCTTCTCTAACCCTGTTATCACACTATCTCTGGTATAGAGATAGTGCATACAGTGCAGACAGTCATTATATGTTAAGTGAAGACATATAATGTCTCTCTTTCATAGCCTGGCTTGCTTCAATCAGCAGTAAGTCTATATTTGTCCACTTTCTATCAAATACCAGGATCTTATTATTGTTTTTATGGCTGAGTAGTATTCAATAGAGTATATGTGCTGCACTTTCTCAATCCATTTATCTGTTTGTAGATATTTGGGCTGGTTCCATGTCTTAGCAATCATGAATAATGCTGCAATAAACATAGATATCCAAGCACTTTTCTGACTGAGTGTTCTCCTATTCTTCAGGTAAATACCCAGGAGTGGAATTGCTGGATCATATGGTAGTTCTATTTGTAGTTATTTGAGGAACCTCCATATTGTTCTCCACAGTGATTAGACCAATATATATTCCCACCACTGGTGTAGAATAGTCCCCTCTCACCACAGCCCCACCAGCACTATAATTTTTTTTTCTTTAATCTTAGCCATTATAATAGGGGTTAGGTGGTATCTCATTGTGGTTTTGATTCACATCACCCTTATGGTGAGGGATGTTGAGCATTTTTTTATATGTTTTTTGGTTGTTCATATGTCTTCCTTAGAGAGTTGTCTGTTCAGCTCATTTTCCCATCTTTTAATTGGATTGATCATTTTTTTCCAGTAAGATGCTTGAGTTTCCTGTGTGTTCTGGTACCAGTCTCTTATCTGAGGCAGTTTACAAAAATAATCTCCCATTACAAGGGCTGTTGAATCACTCTAATTACTGTGTCTCTTGCTGTGTAGAAACTTCTTAATCTGATGTAATCCAGCTTGTCTATTTTGGGGATTATTGCCTGTGTTTTGGGGGTCTTATTTAAGAAGTCTTTGCCTACCCAAATGTCTCCCAGAGTTTCTCCAGTGTTTTCCATAATAGCTTTATAGTTTGAGGTCTTAGGTTGAGATCTTTGATCCACTTTGAATTGATTTAGTTAATGGTGAGAGTTAGAGGTCCAGATTCATATTTCTGCTGGTGGATACCCAGATTTTCCAGCATCATTTACTAAAGAAGTTTTCCTTTTTCTGACTGGATTGATTGATATTCTTTGTCAAAAATCTGTTAGCTGTATGTTTTGGTGTTTATTTGAAGAGTCTCTATTCTGTTCCACTGGTCCACCTGCCTGTTTTTTTGTGCCAATACCATGCTGTTTTGATTATCACAACTTCATAATATACTTTGGGTCAAGGGGTGAGATGCTTACTACTCCACTCTTCCTGCATAGGATTGGCTTGGGAGTATGAGGTGTTTTATGATTCTAGACAAGTTCTATAATTGTCTTTTCTAAATCTGTGGTGAATATCTCTGGTAGTTTGATTGGAATTGAATTAAATATGTAGATTAATTTGGGTAGAATGGTCATTTTGAATATATTAGTTTTTCAAATCCAGGAACAAGGGATGTCCTTTACTTCTTTGTGTGTCTTTTCAATTTCTTCTTTTAGGTTTTATTATTTTTTTTCAACTTTTTTTTTCCTTTTGTTTTTTTTTGTTTTAATATTTTTTCCATTTAATTTTCTTCCATACATTCAATCACATTATTATTTGTCTTACAAAATGAATATCTCAACAGGTGAACATTTCTCCCTAGTACTGTTGATGAAACTACAAAATATCTTCAACAGATAATACCACACCTCTTTGTGCCATTAATGCTTTGCCTCCCTGTCCCTCCCCCAAATGTCCTTTCTCAGACCCTTCTCTTTGACTTCTTTGGTGAAATTTGTTCCTAGGTGTTTTATAATTTTTGTGGCAATGGTAAATGGGATTACTTTCTTCAGTTCTACCTCAATCTGCTTGTTGTTCACATATAGAAATGCTATAGATATTTGTATGTTGATTTTGTATCCTACTATTTTACTGTATTTGCTTATTACTTCCAGGAGTTTTTTCAAGGATATCTTTGGGTCTTCTATATATACAGTCATGTCATCTGCAAGTAGAGATAATTTCACCTCTTTTTTTCCTATTTCAATTCCATTTATTTCCTTTCCTTTTATTTATTTATTTTTTAAATCAGAGATATTGGTCTGTAGTTTTCTTTTCTTGCCATGTTCTTTTTCTGTTTTGGGGATGAGGGCAATGGAGGCTTCATAAAATTAATTTTGGAGGGTTCCTTTCTTTTTGTTCTTTAAAAATAACTTGAGTAGAATGGGGATTAACTCTTCTTTAAAAATATGGTAGAATTCAGATATGAAGTCATCAGGGCTAGTACTTTTCTTTGTAGGGAGTTTGTTTATTACTAATTCAATCTCATTGATTGTTATGGGTCTATTCAGGCTTTCTGCGTCCTCCTGATTTAATCTTGGTAGATCATATGTCCCTGAATTTGTCCATTTCATCTAGGTTTTCCTGTTTGTTGGTGTATAGTCACTTATAATATCCTCTAATGTTGATTTGTATTTCTAGTATGTGTTGTAATATTGCTTGTTTCATTGCAAATTTCATTTGTCTTGTTCTTTTCTCTCTTCTTAATTAGTCTAGCTAATAGTATGTCAATCTTGATTATCTTTTCAAGGAACCAGCTTTTGCTTTCATTTATTTTCTGTATGGTTCATTTGTTTTCTATTTTATTTATTTATGACCAAATCTTTATTATTTCTTTTGTCTGGCATTTTTTAGATTTTTTTGTTGATATTTTTCCAGTTCTCTGAGGCATAATGTTAGGTTGTCCATTTGCCATCTTTCCGTATTTTTCTTATGCCACTAATTGCTATGAACTTCCCTCTTCTGACTGCTTTTGCTGTGTCCCTTGTTATGGAAACTTGTGTACTCATTATCATTGATTTCCATGATTTTTTTTTATTTCAGTCTTAATTTCTTCAGTATTTGTGAAGTCATTCAGGAATAGATTGTTTCATTTCCATAAGTCTGTGTATTTTTTTTTCTGAAATTCACATGAAGTTTAATTCCAACATAGTTGGAGAAGATGCTAGATAAGGTTTCTATGCCTCTGAATCTGTAAAGGCTTATTTTGTACTCGATTACACAGTCAGTCTTTGAAAAGGTTCCATGAGGAGCTTAGAAAAATATTTATCTTTTGGGTTTTGTTGGAAGGTTCTATAGATATCTGTCAAGTCCATTTAATTTATGGTATCATTTAGATCCTGTATCTCTTTGCTTAATTTTTGTCCAGATGATCTTTGCAAAGGAGATAGTGGGGCGTAAAGATCCCCAATAATTACTGTGTTGGAACCTCTCTCTCCTTTTAGATCTGGCAGTATTTTCTTTAGATCTTTGGGTGCTACTGAGTTGGGTGCATAGATATTTATAAGTATTATATCTTCTTTATGAATTAGCCCTTTTACTTCCGTAAAAGGCCCTTCTTTGTCTTTTTTAAAATAATTTTTGTCTTAAAGCCTATTTTTGTCTGAAATCAGCATCACAACTCCAGCTCTTTTTTGGTTTCCATTTGCATGGAATATCTTTTCCAGCCATTCACTTTTAGTCTGTGTATGTCTTTATCCATGAGATACATTTCTTATAGGCCACAGATAGAGTGTTTCTGTTTTTTTAATCCACTCGGCCAATCTATGTCTCTTGTAGAGAATTTAATCCATTAACATACAATGTTATTATCAATATTTCTGGACTTGTCCCTACCATTAAGTTGGTCATTTTCTTGATGTTTGGGAGTTTAATGGTATCTAGTATTTCTCATATATTGTCCTCTTTTTTTGTGTGTTATTTTTTCAATATCTTTGGTGATTTTTTTCTAGCTCAGAAGTTTTATCTTCTACATCTAAGCTTCGATCCTCTGCATGATCTAGTCTGCTTTTAATACTTTTGAGGGTGGTTTTGATTTCCTGTATTACAGCCTTTATCTTTAACAGTTACATTCGATTATTTTTTTTGTGTGTCTATTTCTTCTTTCAAATCATGGAAGTACTTCCTCATCTCCTGGAGCTCATTATCTCTTTTCTCTTGCATCTTCTGGAGTTTCTTATCACTTTTCTCTTGCACCTCATTTATTTTTGTCACTGTGAATATGCTGAATTGTTTATCTGACATTTCCACAAATGCCATTTCTATCATACTGTCTATGGATGATGAGGTGTTGTTCATTTCTCTTAAGGGAAAGATATTTCATTGGCTTCTCATATTTCTTGTACCTCTGCGCTGGTTTCTGGTCATCTGATGGATTATATTCCTAATTCCTAGCAGTTAATTCTATGTCAAGGGGAAAGATATACTCTTACTTCTCTGGTATGTTCTTCAAAGAGGGTGTTGTGTTCTGATCAGAGAATAGTGGAGTCAGACTGTTTGAAGTGCTGGTTTCTCCCCAAAGTCTCAGGTCCAGGTGTACCTGGGGCTAAGCTGAAGGATATAGCTAGAGGAAGAGATACAATTTGCATGACATACTATGTATGTCACACAGAACCAGAAAAATATGAAGTCTCAAAAGGCACCACGTACTCCAAAAGTCACTGGTAGGGGTAGGTGAGCCGCGGTCTCTCTGCAGCTCTGTCTCCCTGCTGCTCACCCAGCAACCTAGCATTCTGGCTGGAGTGGATGTTCCAATGGTGCAGGGGGCATAGAGAAGGATAGGGCTCTACAAATCCCAGTAAACACACCTGAGTGTTCAAAGGGGTGTAGGTAGAGATGAGCTGTGGTCTCCCTGCAATTCCATCTCTAAGAAAGTTTTAAAGTAGCATGGGCTACTACAAACACCTAGAGCACCTCAAATGCTATGATTGTTTAGATTCTTACTATAGTTCAACACTGCCAGTTTCCTTAAAGGGCTGAGATTATTTAAATAAACCAAGTGGAACAGCCCTGCTATGGGAATAGAGAAGAAAAAAAAAAAAAAGACTTTTCCTCCTGATTCATTATTCTTTTATTCTGCATGAAGCAATTTCTGGGCATTTACCCTGAGATAAATTGATGATGCCAGTAATCATGTGGAAGGTACTCAGAAGTATATCAGATCAGAAATTCCTGTAACATTTGACCCTATCTATGTTTATTACCTTGATGAAACTAGATCCTACATATAATCATCTCTGTAGAGCTTCTCTTATCTTCTTGATGACAGGTGGTATGATAAAACTATATGTATCTTAGAATAAACCACACTTGGTCATTATGAACACTTTGGATGACATCTATTCTATTTTTTTAATTTTTATTTTAATTACTTTTATACATTCAATCACATGTTAATTAGTTTACAAAGTGAATGCTCCAACATGTGTACATTTCTCACCAGTTTGGGTGACAATCCATAAAGTTATCTTCAATAGATAATAATCCATTTCTTTGTCCCATAAGTGCCTTGCCTCTCTATTTTCTCCTTAATGTACTTCTCAAACTCTACTCCCTCACCCACTCTCACCCAGATTGTATCTGGTATTCACAACCATTTACTAAGTTACTATAACCTTTAATCATTCAGTTTTGGCCACAGTGTGCGGACATTCGGTATATATTAAGTGGAGACCTATAGTGCCTCTCCTTTATAGCCTGGGTTGCTTCACTTAACAGTAAATTCTTCCATATTCATCCACTTTCTGTCAAAAGCCACGGTCTTATTTTTTTTTATGGCTGAGTAGTATTCCATAGAGTATATGTGCCACACTTTTTCAATCCATTCATCTGTTTGTGGCATTTGGGTTTGTTTCATGTCTTAGTAGTTGTGAATAATGCCACAATAAACATCAATGTGCAAGCACTTTTCTGATTAAGAATTCTTCTGTCCTTTGGGTAGATACCAAGAAGTGGCTATTCTGGATCATATGGTAGTTCTATTTGTACATCTTTGAGGAATCTCCAAATTGTTCTCCAGAGTGGCTGGACCAATCTCCATTCCCACCAGCAGTAGAGGAGTGTTCCTTCTTCACTGCATCCCCACCAGCATTTATTATTATTATTTTTTAATCTTAGTCATTCTGACTGGGGTTAGGTTGTATCTTAATTGTGGTTTTGATCTGCAACTTCCTTCCAATGAGGGATGTTGAGCATTTTTCATATGCCTTTTGGCTATTTGTATGTCTTCCTTAGAGAGTGGTTTTTTTTTTTCAACTCATTCTCCCATCTTTTAATAGGGTTAATCATCTTTCTTCGGGACAGCTGCTTGAATTCCTTGTGTATTCTGGTTATCAGTCCCGTTATCTGACACATAGTTTACAAAAATATTTTCCCATTCGGAGAGCTGTTGATTCACACTAAGTACTTTGTCTTTTGCCATACCGAAACTTCTTACGCTGATGTAATCCCACTTGTCTATTTTCAGGATTATTGACTGTGCTCTGGGGGTCCTATTTAAGAAGTCTTTGCCTACCTCAATGTCTCCCAGACTTTTCCCAGTGTTTTCCAGCAGCAGTTATATAGTTTAGGTCTTAGGTTTAAGATCTTTGATTCACTGTGAGTTGATTTTTGTCAATGGTGAGAGGGAGGGGTTCAGATTCATATTTCTGCAGGTGGATATCCAGTTTTTCCAGCACCATTTGCTGCATCCTTAATCTTATCCTGCTGATTCAGTTCCTAATTCAATATCATTAAACCACACAATTTTCAAATCTACTAGTTTAATCCACTAGTCTTTTACTTTTGGCTTACTTGAATTTGCAAACTTTTATCATTTCCAAAGGGAGAAATTTAGAAGCAATATTTTTATATTTTTAATTCCAAATTAAAATCTAAATGTGATTTTAGCATCTCCTTATTTGGAGGTAAGAATCAAAGCCTTACTCTAAACCTGAGTTTCTCATATGAACATTATTCTTCCTAACTTTCTCTCTACTCAATCCTAATTTCCCTCCTGTGGTTCTCTGTGTCCTTTTCAATCATCAACACTTCCTAGGATTCACTCCTCAAGATGAGGAACTCTGAGCCCCAGTCTCTTCTTGAGTACTGAACATTATGCATCAGAAGGAAGTCAATGGACTTCTACTGCTTCTTCCTATGCTGGAGTGGGGGGAGATTCAGGTTGATCCCATTAGGTGTTTCAACTTCACTTATGTCTATTGATTAAATAATTTAGGCACGTTTCAATAATCATGCCTAAGATTATTAAGGACAAATATGTCACTACTATTAATTTTACCAATCATACAATCTAGAATTAAATTTGTAGTCTTCCTATAAATAACATTGATTCTATGTCTAGCAAAAGAACCCTTACAATGAAAGGCTCACTCTTGGGTCTGATTCTTATTACAATTGCCATGCATTTACAGATGTAAATGCCTAAGCCTTCTGGAACAGAATGACTCAGGTACTCTCTGCTACCCAAGTGTAGTCTTCTACAGCAGTGTGTAGTAGTCAGGTAGACTATTTTATCTTGCTGAAGGTAAGGGGGAAGTGAAGAAAGGAAAGTGAACAGAGTAGTAGTTAAGTCTCCACAACAATGATCACCAGTTCAATTAATAAACTTCCCCTTGGCTTGTCCTATTCTTCATCACCTGGACAGCTCTTGATCTCTCAAGACTCCTCTGTTTTGGAAGTAGTATTCTGTTTTTTGTTTTTTGTTTTAATCTATCCAGCCTTTCAAAGTTATGATTTATAATGTATGCCACCATCTCAGATTAAAGCCCTAAGAGTACTAATAAAGACATAAGAGCTGATCTCATTCTCCTGAGAGGTTGAGAATTTCTCTTTTTGGCTCTCATCTAAAGTACTTTTTAAAAATTTTGCCTCATTCATTTTTAACCAGGATTCGGGTTTGGAACAAAATCCCATTCCACAGGCCCCTCAATGAGCAGTGTTTTAATGTGACATTTATGGACCTGGTTTTCTCTATAACTTGTGCCAAAATTGATCAAAATTTGCTGCTCACTGCATGAGGTGTGACCTTCCATTCATCTGTCTTATGATTCCCCAAAAGACCCAAGTCATTCAATAGTTTTATAGTTTACAAATCTGAGAAATAGATCCGCCTGTCACTTACTTTCTTAGTATGGACAACTGAAAGAGAAAATAGATAAGGGACTTTAAGTTTTTATTTCAGTTATGATGGATTCTGCGGATTCCACACCCCTGCACTTACACCTACACTAAAGCAAGTCAGTGAGTAACCAAGGTTCTCACACCAGAATCTTGGTGACATTGTATACAGAGAGCAGAAAAGGCCATTGTGATCTTCCCTGCCATTGTGATTAAGACACACTTTCAACATGTTTGACAACGTTCTATCAACATTTTTCCCTATCGTGGATCCTCTTGTGAGTAATTATTAGTAATGGTACTAGAATTTTTACTCTCACCAGTAACTAGACAGAAACAGACTATACCTTTCTTTGCTTGAATCCAGTCTACAAATCCATGTACTGGTTGTTCCTATCCCCTCCCCATCAAAAGAATTTAGGCATTTAGTGAGGTCTGCTGGTCACTGATCCAATCTGCCTAACCCTAGTTAATAAGATAATCTTTTGCCATAAAATGATTAATTTCCTAAGTGAACTGCAGGTAGAAATTGTTTTATTCCCAATATATTCACACTGTATTTAGAAAAGTATATGACACTTGGCATTTCAAAGCAATATTCAAGAACTGTTAGGGAACAAAGAATTTCTTCCCAGAGCTTCATGCAACCAAAGAGTAATTCAAAACTATTCACCACTATCTCTCTTGTGGAAATTGAAAACCTTCCAGGTTTAGAGTGATATGTCCATCAATAGTGTCTAAACATGTGCTGAAAGTGTTTGGGGAAGAATCAGTAGCTGTATGTTAAGATTATGGAATCGTTATTATAATATTTCCAGGGCTGGCAAGGACAAAACAGCATTCATAAGTTTGGGAGAATTTTCTTTAATACAAACAGTACAAAAAGAGAAGACTAATGAATGTACTGAGTAATTATGGAATCACATTATTTGCAAAGTATAGTTCACCAGGACCATAGTTTGTTTTGTTTTGTTTGTTTGTTTGTTTGTTTGTTTTTGGCAAGATTCTAGTAGCACAGAGTTCTTTATCTATAGGAAGTATTTTTGATTCATTTGTTGAATGAGAATTCTTCTGCTCCTTGGTAGGCCATGAGGGTACAATACCATAGCAAAAGTTAAGTTTCAGCTAACTGAAGCCCTGTCAGCCACTGCTCTTCCAGAAAGAGACATGACCAAGAAAAGTTCAGTGGGAAAACTCCCAACTGCAGAAGATAACCAGACATAAGAAGTTTACCATCCAGTTGGGAAGAGTCTACTTATCCTTCGGTGGATATGGAGGGCCCTACTGAGATCAGCCTCAATGAATACTAAAACAGTGTTCAGTACTGGGGATTACAGTGCTCCTGCTCTGGACATCTTGGAGTCGATTTTCTACCTAACTCAAAATTCTAAGGGCATGAGGACAATGTCAATTTTTGGTATTTGAAGTAGAAACAGCTGTTAGACCAGAGGAGTCATTGGACATACACTGGCAGTCAGTGACAAATTTAAATCAACATCTCTCTCTAGGGGCTATGGTCCATTTATTCATCTTAGAGAATAATCATAAATTCAAATAATTCTTATGAATTAATATAGTAATTTTTAAACTTAAAGCAGTAAATTTGGGCTTTCTCAGATGCTGATTATCACTGAAAAATCACTTGAAATGACTTTTTAAAAATTTGATATTTTACACTTATAACAAAAATTATTTGATATTTTAAATTACTATTTCTCATACCTTCTTTAAAAAAAGAAACATTTTGAGTAGCTCTTCTCCAGAGAAGACTGAAAATTCAGTTCAGACAATCTGCTTTGCCACAATACAAGTTAACCTATATCTTATTTCAAGATATATTCAGTAGATGTTCCTTCAACTTTTACTTTCATTGAATACTGAATCAAGACTTGGAGGGACCAGCAGTTAGCATAATGGCTATGTCACTGGACTCCCATGTAGTCGACCACAGTTCAAGTCCCAGACCCGATGATTTAAACTCACGCTGGGCACATGTGCATGTATGCCCACGATCCCAAGAGGAGAATGGAGGAGAAGGGATTGCAGTGTTGCCATCTCCCCTGGGGGGGTAACTTCTCGCTTTCTGTCTCTCTGTCTGTCTCTGTCTTTCTGGTGAGTGCATACGCCCTATGGCAAAAACCTCTCCAAAAAAAAAAAGACTTGGAGGCAACGCTGGCCAACAACAGTTCTCTGAACAAAATAGTAAGTATTGGCATGCGGATGTAACCTCCTTCTCATGCAGCAACACTCCTACATGCTACAGACCCAGCTAACACTCAGTACCAGTCTCCATTCACCTTTTCAAGTCTCCATAGTGGCCCCCAATGGCTCAAACAGCTGCAGGAGAAGAACTCACAGCTTTTTTTATATGTATGGGTTTTCACTGATGACTTCACCATCACAAACCTTGCTGATAACTAATTTGTACTCTGAGCCTTGGTCATGCTTGTCCTGCTTGGGGGATATGGGATACACACACACACACACACACACACACACACACACATATATACACATACACACACACACACACACATATATACACACATATACACACATATATACACACAAATACATATAAATACACATATATACACACATGTGTATACATATATATAACTATATATGTATATGTGTGTATATATATATATATATACACACACACACACACATAAACACACAGTGTTATTTATTCACTTACTATACCATTGATAATGGACCTTTTGCTAGTAACACATCTTGATTTCTTTCTGAACATAAATATTTGCCATTAACTCGCTTCTGATCTTATGAGATTCTCAGCAGTAGGGATCCTAATCTGTCTTTCCCATGCAGGGTGTATACAAGGACCTCTGGTTTCAGATTCTCTATCTTTTAAAACAAAATTTAGTAACTGCATGCTAAAAAAATATTCCTTTGCTGGGAAAGTCAAATGGCCTCCCAGAATGTTATGCCTTAATTGAAAGAGATACAAAAGCTTCTGAGACTTTATGCAAACTTCTTGACGTATAAGGAACTATGGGCAAACTGCCAATCCCACAGAATGCAGTTCATATTTGTATTTCTTGCCACTTTTTTGGCTGCTCGAACAAAATAATTACTCATTCACCTCCCCTCAGCACATAAAAACTGACATCCTATGCTTGCATTAAAGGCATGTTAAATATTTCTTAATGATGTTCTAACTTGTAGGATTTCATTTTCATTATTATGAAAATGTCATAAAATATCCATTTCTTTAATTGGCAATAACAATAACAAGGCCTACTTTAATTGCTGCTGTGTGTCTGCTATGTAGATGATGACTGTCTCTAAATATCGAGTACTATCCCCTAAGAATCAATAGGTAGGATTCCAGTCTACTTCCTCTGGAACTCAGTGACTTCTCAGACACTTGGCCAGAGAAGAAACAGGTCAGTCCAGGAATAGTCATATTCTGCCTTCTCTTTTCCTTGCTACCTCTCAAACTACCTTCAGCTAATTCTAGGATCTAAGGATGATTAATGAACAAAGGAAAACAAAACACTTTGTATTTTCAATTCCACAGTTCTCCAGATACTAGATGCTAAAGTAAGATCCAGTTCTTTATGAGCCAAATACCTATGAAATCCTGAATTTTAATAGAAACATTGAAATTCAAGACACATACAGAATGCATTTTAGATAAGAGAATTATAGTATCAATCCCTTAAAATTTTGGGTATTCCTGTTGTATTTTCTACTTAGTAAGTCTGAGGCCCTGTTAAAATTTTAGATTAGTTTTTGGACCTGGTGGTAGTAGCACTGTAGAGGCTAAAGGCTCATTAATTTCTTAGCATCTACTCTTACATAACCAAAAGTTTCTAAGGTTTCTGCTTGACATCCATACCCTTCCCTGTGTTTTCAAACTACAAAAGTGATAAAATTAGAAAAGAACATTTATTAGCTGATCATCACTTTAAGATTACAGATATAGAAAGCCATGACACCTTCTTTCTCAGATAGGATTGGGAAGCAGATGTTCACACTCAGGTCTTGTCTGAGGTCCCTTAAATTTTTTATTTCTTGCCCAGAGAGGGAAAAAAATATCCTCTCTAGAATCAATGCTTTCTGAATGAAGTCCACCTTTCCTTAGTGGGTAGAAGACATATTTAAGTCTTATCTACAGTGTTGCCAAATGTCACCATCTTAGAGTATAGATAGCCTATGTAATTAAGTAGGTATCCATTTTCAGACGACCCAAATAATACAGAAGTGAAAAGCTAAATTTTATGACTGCATTGAATTTTACTTGAAAATATTTTATACATATACACAATCAAACTTCATGCGCATAATTGTATTGTACATACCTATTGGGTTTATATATCATTTCATTATGCATATAATATGGTTATATAATTGAATTTTATATATACATACATAAAATCTGATTATTCTAAGAACATATATAAACCTCAGAATTGAAATAATCAGAAAATATATCTAATTAAGTATATAATCACATCATATACATGATGATACACACACACACACACACACACACACATACACATATATATAGTCAAATTATATATATAACTTGTAAACAGATATTATGTATTAGTTTGTCAGGAAAGTCATTTTCTGGTTTTCTATGCAAAAATGCATCATGACTTTCCAGACAACCTTATATATAAAGATTATATAATTTTATACTTGCTATATCCCTAACATGAGATAACTATCTCATTTTATATTGTTCTTAAATCAATTTAATATAAAGATATCACAGATTTTATAAAATAAATTAGGCATCTAGAGCCTTCCTATTGTAATAGCCCTTACCCCAGGTTATCAAACCAATGTGTAGATTCTATCAAGGTGAAGTACAACCATTACTACTATATAACTGTTATGGAGAAATAACCAAAGTATGGTTCCATTGAGCTGACTACAGTAAGGACTTGGATCAAAGCCCTATTAATTAAATAATATGCACCAGCTTTCTCAGAACAACGGATAGTGGTGATTTTTTTGCTTGTTTCAAAACAAATCAGTGTTGTTGAAGCAATAACTAGCAACTCCAGGGTATCTGATGTCTGCCATGCACTGTCTTTTGCAGCTCCATCATTCTTACTTGGGAGTCATTAATTGCTTTCAGGACCTGGTCTATCACAGCAGGAGATGAGAAAATAAGGCTCAATATACTTTGTGTTCATAGGTGTAGCTGACAAGATTCTGTTTTTATATTTTTAAAGACTTCTAAGTCACTTTAAAAAAATTAAAAGACACAGCAAACTCCACAAACATGACCATTGTTTCTGTGCCTTTCAAGCAATAGCTTTGCTGTTGCTTTCCCTTCTACTTTGACACTACCCTAATTTACTGAAAGGTTGAATCCAAATTCTGAGTAACTTGACAAGAATTGTTCATGTATACATTACTCTCATTTACTCAATGTCCATTAACTGATCGACAATATCCATTCCTGAGTTTCTGATTTCTTGTTTGTTGTTGTTGTTGTTTTTCTTTTCTTTTCTTTTTTTTTTTTTTTTTTTTTTTTTTTTGAGAGGTTTTCTCTATAGGGCGCGTGCGCTCACCAGACAGACAGAGAGAGACATAGAGACAGAAAGCGAGAAATCACCCCCCAGGGGGGATGGCCACGCCGCAATCCCTTGTCCATTCTCCTCTCAGGATCTTGGGCACACACGCACACGTGCCCGGTGTGAGTTTTAAGCCACCGGGTCTGGGACGCGAACCGTGGTCAACTACGTGGGAGTCCAGCAACATAGCCATTACGCTAACTGCTGGTTCCCCTGAGTTTCTGATTTCTACAACCACTTCTATATAAACTTCTTTAACATAGATCACCCTCAAAAGTGTGGACGGAGACAGGTACTTGAGTACAAGTATTTTATTTGAGAATTGACAGCACAGTATAAAGCTGAGGAAGAAGAAAAAAGGCATGGGGGAAAATCTATATAAAAATGTGTTTTTAAGGTGATCATTATGACCAGTGAGGTGTTTGATCTAATGAGTATCTTCTGAGACTAATACAGGGTATATCCCAGTACAAGCTGACTACAGAAGACTAAAGCATTGACCCACTGATTCTCTATTTGATCAAAGTTTCACCCTCAAATTACTAACCATACACTTCTGCTCTACTCTTGCTTGGGTACACTGCAGGATTACTGAGCATCAGAAGGCCCAGGGACAGAGAGCTGGAAGATACATGGTAACATGACGTAATGGGTAATGCGCTCTTGACAGTAAGAGTCTGAGCTTCCACAATTATCACCACAGCTAAAATCAAGTGGACAAAGGAGACACAGATCACAAAAGGCACCATGCCAATTAGTAACTAATCAGACAAAGCTATCATGAATGTACTGTGTTCAGGAGGGTCTCATGTCTGTTAAAGTCCTAAAAATCTCAAACGAGTTTGTTCTAAAGATTTTTCTGTGGACTCTTAACAATGTTTCCTGATTTCCTGTAAATCTATGAATAAATCCTTTTATTTATTTTTTTTTTTTTGAGAGGTTTTTGCTATAGGGCATGTGCACTTGCCAGAAAGAGAGACAGGGAGACAGAAAGTGAGAAATAAGCCCCCCAGGGGGATGGCCATGCTGCAATCCCTTCTCCTCCATTCTCTTCTAGGGATCTTGGGCACGCACACACACACATATGCCCAGCATGAGTTTAAGCCACCGGGTTCAAGCCTCTAATCACAGTCGACTACATGGGAGTCCAGCGACATAGCCATTATACCAACTGCTGGTCCCTATGAATGAATCCTTTAAAGCTGAGGTATTAAAGTTTAAGTAATGAGGACAGAATCCCTAAGATGTAATGCAAAGATTCTGTCTATTAAGATGAAACAGGGAAGGACATCAACAAGTTTCTAATTTGTTAAATGTAATAATTGAAATTAAATATTATTTATTTGGTTCTTAGGGTATTTCAAGTTTTATAAAAATCAGTTTTTGATTGTCTACTGATAATGAAAAACAGGAATAATATTCAAGTTTAATCTGCTTATCCAAAGGCACACAAATGGCCTACAAGTTTATAAAAAAAAAAAAAAAAGTTCAGTATCATTAATCATTAGGGAAATGTAAATAAAAACACAATGAGTTATCACTTCACACCTTCCAGGGTGTTTATTATTTTAAAAAAATGGAAAAAATAGTTGGTGAAGTTTTGGAGAAATTGGGACCCTTGAGCACTGTTGGTAGGAATGTAAAATGGTATAACACATGGAAAGCATATTGGTTTCTATCATGACTGTACTAATTTACATTCCCACCAGCGTGGTAAAAGAGTTTCCTTGTCTCTGCATCATTGCTATCATTTGTTATTTTTTGTCCTCTTGATAATAGCCATCTTAACTAAGGTGGGATGACATCTCTTGTGACTTTGGTTTAGGTTTACATTTTCTGAAGAGTGAGGTTGAGCATTTTTCATATTCTTTTGGTCATTTGTCTTTTTTTGAGGAATGTCTATGTAGATCAGTCCCCCTCCTTTTTTTTTTTTTTTTTCTTTTTAAGGTTTTGGACATAGGGTGCATGCACTTGCCATAGAGAGACAGAGATAAGGAAAGTGAGAAATAAACCTTCTGGGGAATGGCCACACCATAATCCCTTCTCTATCAGTCTCCACTTGGGATTTTAGGCACACGTGCAAATACATGAGGCATGATTTTCAAGCCACTGGTTTCAGGACTCAAACCACTATTGACTATGTGGGAGTCCAGTATCTTAACCACCATACCACTCATTAGCCCCCAGTTGCCTGTTTTTAAATTGGGTTATTGAGGGATTTTGTTTTTATGTTTGTTTGTTTGTTTGTTTCCTGTTTATTTGTTTTTGAGGCTGTGTTGAGTTCCTTGTATATCTTTTGATAAGACTACAAAAGCACAGGCAACAAAAGTAAAAATAGACAAGTGGATTTTATCAGCCTAAAAAGCTTCTGCCCAGTAGAGGAAACAATCAACAGAGTTTAGACATTCAGAGTGGGAAAAAATATTCACTAACTATCCACCTGACAAGGGATTAATACCAGAATATACAAGAAACTCAACAGCAGAAAAAAATCCAATTTAAAAATAGGCAACTAGGGGACAAGCAGGTGGCACAGTGGATAAGGTGCTAGACTCTCACAATGCTGACCACAGTTCAAGTCTCAGATCTTGTAGCTTGCTTTCTCATTTTCTTTTTCTCTGTCTCTTTATCATGAGCACATGTGCCATATAGCAAATTTGTAAAAAATAATAATAATAATTAATAAAATTAAATAAATCTCTTTTAAAAATGGGTAACTTGGCAAATAGACATAGAAGGGTCATTCCTCAACACAATAAAAGCTATCTGTGAAAAATCCATAGCTAACATTATCCCAAATGGGGAAAAGCTGAAAGCGTTTCTGCTAAAAACTGTTACAAGACAAGGATGCCCACTTTCTCCGCTCCTTTTCAATATAGTACTGGAAGTCCTCACCAACATAATCAGAAAATAAAATAAAAGGCATTCAAATCATAAAAGAAGAGGTGAAATTATCTCTATTTGCAGATGACATGATGGTATACATAGAAGACCCAACGGTATCCATGAAAAAAATTCCTGGAAGTAATACATAAATACAGTAAAGTTGCAGGATACAAAGTCAACAAACTGAATATTGCATTTTATATATGAACAGCAGGCAGACTGAAATAGAACTGAAAAATGTAATTCCATTTACCATAGCCACAAAAAGTATAAGAAGCCAGGAATAAATCTAACCAAAGAAGTTAAAGACCTCCATAAGGAAAACTATGAGAAGCTAAAAAAAGAAATGGAAAATAACAAAAAGTGGAAGGACATCTCATGTTCATGGATGGGAAGAATTAATATAATCAAAATGGCAATTCTACCCAAATTAATCTACATATTTCACATAATCCCAATCAAAAAGCCAGAGACATTCTTCACAGATCTAAAAAAGACAATCATACAATTTTTCTGGAATTATAAAAGACCTCGCATCACCAAAGCAATCCTGCACAGAAAGAGTGTAGTGAGCCTGACCCAAAAATATAGTACAAAGGTGTGATAATCAAAACAGCATGGTATTGGCATAGAAACAGGTGGACCAATGGAACAGAATAGAGACCCCAGAAATAAACTCCCATGCATACAGCCAAGTGATTTTTGACAAAGGGTACCAGTCAAGCCAGTGGGAAAAGGAAAACCTCTTAACAAATGGGGCTTAGGAAAACTAGATATCCATCTGCAGAAAGATGAATCTGAATCCCTACTTCTCACCACTGACAAAAATCAACTGAAAGTGAATCAAAGATCTAAACCTAAGACCTCAAACTATACAACTGCTGCTGGAAAACACTGGGGAAACTCTGGGAGACATTGGGGTAGACAACAACTTCTTAAATAAGACCCCCAAAGCACAGTCAATAATCCACAAAATAGACAAGTGGGATTACATCAGATTAAGGAGTTTCTGCATGGCAAAAGACACAGTAATTAGTGTGAATTGATTTTCCCATTCCTTCAGAATGGGAAAATATTTTTGTAAATTGTGGGTCAGATAAGGGACTGATAACCAGAATATACAGGAAACTCAAGCAGCTTTCCTGAAAAAAAGATGATTAACCCAGTTAAAAGATGGGAGAAATGAGTTGAAAAAAATCACTCTCTCAAGATGACATATGAATAGCCAAAAGGAATGTGAAAAAATGTTCAACATACCTCAGTATAAGGGAGATACAGATCAAAACCACAATGAGATACAAACTAATCCAGTCAGAATAACTAAGATTAAAAAATAATAATAAGTGCTGGCGGGGGTGTGGTGAAAGGGGAACTCTCCAATACTGCTGGTGGGAATGTAAATTGGTCCAGCCACTCTGTAGAACAATATGGAGATTCCTCAAAGATATACAAATAAAACTACCATATGATCCAGCAAAACTACTACTTGGTATCTACCCAAAGTACAAAAGAATCCTTAGTTGGAAAAGTACTTTCCCATTGATGTTTATTGTGGCATTATTCACAATTACTAAGACATGGAATCAACTCAAATGCCCACGAACAGATGAATGGATTGAATATTTGTCACATATTCTCCATGGAATACTACTCAGCCATAAAAACAAGACCCTGGCTTGTGACAGAAAGTGGATGAATATGGAAGATTTACTGATGAGTGGAGCAAACCAGGCTATGAAGGAGAGACATTGTATGTCTCCACTTAATAAATACTGACTGTCCATACTCTATAGCCAAAACTGAATGACTAGAGGATATAGAAACACAGAAAATGATTATAAATACCAGATACAGTGTGGAAAGAGGGTGGGTGAAGGAAGAGAGTTTGAGGAAGGACATTAAGGAGAAAAATAGAGAAGCAAGGCATTTATGGGATAAAGAAATGGGTTATTATCTGTTGAAGATAATGTGTATAGTATTCTCAAGTGGACTGGTGAGAAATGTATATATGTCGGAATATTTACTTTGCAAGCTAAGTGACATATGTAAATGTACAAAATAAATTAAAATTAAAAATATATTAATAAATACATAAATAAATAAATATAAATACCTAGAAGAGAATATTTTGAAATGTCCCCAAGGCAAAGTAATAATAAATATGTGAGGTTTAGATATGCTAATTACCTCAATTTCATCTTTACAAATTGTATTCAAGTACTGAATAATTATATAGTGTGGCTTAGCCAAGGCGGCACAGTCTGTAGTTCTGGACTGTTGGTGGACTGTATAGCTGAGGGCCACGTGGATTCCTTTCTTTTTTTTTTCTTTTTTGGAGAGGATTTTGCCATAGGGCACATGCACTCGCCAGACAGACAGAGAGAGACAGAGAGAAAGTGAGAAATCACCCCCCATGGGGAATGGCCGTGCCGCAATCCCTTCTCCTCCATTCTCCTCTCAGGATCTTGGGCACGCACACACACGTGCCCGGCATGAGTTTTAAGCCACTGTGTCCGGGATGCAAACCGCTGTCGGCTACGTGGGAGTCCAGCGACATAACCATTACGCTAACTGCTGGTCCCGGACCACATGGATTCTGATCCCCAGGTCAGCCTGAAACACTCTTGAGTATGTGTTCTGGTGCCCAAGATTCTGAGGAATTGAGAGGGCTAGGGAGAGATTATGGTGTGATGAAACCCCATTGGAAGGTTCTCTCTCTCTTCCTCTCTATTATAAAATAAAGAAAAAGTATACAGTACCCCATAAATATGTACACTTATGATGTGTCAATTAAAAAGTTATGATAACTATGTGAGTTGATGCTTATTAGCTCGATTGTTGTGATCATTTCAGTATATATATACACATACATACACAAACATGCACACACACACACATTACATTGTAGTGCCAGCCCTGTGGCCTAGGGCCTAAGGGAGCTGTATCCCACATGACCAACTGTGCATGTCAACTCTCAGACCTAGCAACTTGGAAAAAAACATTCCAACAAGATGGAGGAGAAGAGATTGTGACATGACAACACCCCATGAGGGATGCTGTCTCCCTCTCCCTCTCTTTGGGTGAGTACACAAGTTTTCTGGAAAATTTTTTTAAAAAATATATTGCATACTTTGTATATATAGCTGTGGTCAATTATGCCTCAAAAAAGCTGAAAAAAAAAATAAAGCCTTCTGATGACCTTTGTCTTTTAAACTGTCAGTTTCTCAGACTGTGTAATCACATCCCCAAACACCTTGAATTTCATTAAGGCCCTTTGTGATTAGGACACAAGCCAAAAGATCCTTAGATGAAGGTCTCTAGCTGGGGTGGGGTTGAGTTGCTTTAAAGATAAGACCGCCTTTGATTAGTCAATAGGAAGATTAGAGCTTTTATTGTGACTACGGCTAAGTTCAAGTGTAAAAAAAAACAAAATTTCTTCCATTTCTTAGCTTGTCATTGCCTTGTATATTCTACCCCACAAGAAATATAGAGGCAATCTTTTAATCTACTAATCATTTAACTGCAAGTCCCTAAAGTTTACAGTCTTTTCAGTTAAGGAACCTGATTTTGAAACTCCAACTAGGCCTAGCCTCAGTGGCACAGGCAGCAGCATACTGCACTGTGGTGTTGGAAGCCTCATGAACAAGTGCAGGTTCAGATCCTGAGTCAAACTAAAACACAAACAAGCTGGGAGTGTGAGCACCCAAGATCCTGAGGAGCTGACGGACTGGGAAAAGGTGATTAAGTATGAAACGACCCTGGCCTCGTGCCCCCACCCGATCTTCAAGTGTATATACATCATGTGTTTTCTTTTGTGAATAAAACTGGTAAACTTAAAAAACTCCGACTAAAATGTGAAAATGGGCTTATCTTGGCTTTGCTGCCATTCCAGACCTGGACCTTCTATTAATTTCCTTTAGCCACCTTTATTACATCCCATCTGTCCTCATGCTACAACTCTAGAATGCAATGTTACTGGAAGAGTAAAAATATTGGACATACATTTACAATGTCTGCATTAGTTAAAGGTATATAGCTTCACGGCATCCAGGATTTTTCCAGACAGCTCTACCTAAACTAGATGTGAGAAGAAGCTTTCATCAAGTGCGATAGAAAAATACTGACTGATTTAAGTAGATCACACAAAGATCTTCAATGTCTCCCACTAGAAGAGCACACAGATCAGTTCTGATTTCCTATCAAAACTTCCCCTAAGTTGTTCTATATGTTCCACTTAAGAAGCTGTCTCTTCCCTTCTGGTTCCACGCATGCCCCCCCGAGCCGGTGCATGTGCTGCAGTAACACGTCTGCTCCACTGCCCACCGTCGTTCCACCGCCAGGAAGGCCGCCGCCGCCAGGATGGCCACCGCTGCGGTGATTTTCCTTCATGGACTGGGCCATACAGGGCACAGATGGGCAGAGGCCTTTGCAGGTATCAGAAGTTTACATATCAAATATATCTGCCCTCATGCGCCTGTAATGCCCGTTATATTAAATAGGAACGTGGCTATGCCTTCCTGGTTTGACATTACTGGACTTTCTCCAGATTCACAGGAGGATGAACCTGGAATTAAACAGCCAGCAGAAAATGTAAAAGCTTTGATAGATCAAGAAGTGAAGAATGGGATTCCTTCTAACAGAATTATTTTGAGAGGATTCTCTCTGGGTGGAGCTCTGTCACTGTACACGGCACTCACCACCAGCAGAAGCTAGCCAGTGTCACCACGCTCAGTTGCCGGCTTCTCCTTCCTTTGGGCCTCATTTCCACAGGGTCCTACCAGTGGCGTGAATAGAGATATTTCTATTCTCCAGTGCCATGGGGATTGTGACCCTTTAGTTGCCTTAATGTTTGGTTCTCTTACTGTTGAAAAACTTAAAACATTGGTAAATCCCACCAATGTAATCTTTAAAACCTAGGAGGCCATGATGCACAGCTCATGTCAGCAGGAAATGATGGATGTCAAGCAATTGATTGATAAACTTCTCCCTCCAATTGATTGACGTCACTAAGAGGCCTTGTGTAGAAGTACACCAGCCTCATTGTAGTAGAGAATAAATCTTTCCCCGTGCTCAATTTGAAAATTCTGATGTTTGCAGTGTTAAAGTGTTTTGCAAATACACACCAGTGGCACAGACTAAATAATGTCTCATGGGAAATTTATGGTATTTTAAGTATCTATACATGCATTTGAATAATATTGATCCAGAATATACTAGTATTAAAATAAGTGAAGCTGCTACTAGCTTCTTTTTCTCAAATGTAATTTAGCAAAATAATAAAATACTGCAGTCGGATTTTTTATTACATCATTTGAAAATTACTAGTGTGCTTACTGGGAGATTTGTCCAGGTGTATGTGAGCAGGTAAGGTATAGGTGGCTCATGCTCACTGTGACTTAAAATGTGGACTTATTCCACAATTGCTCGGTCAACATACGGTGTGTGCATATATATATATATATATATATATATATATATATACACACACACACACACACACACACACACACATACATATATACATAATGGCTATAATACACAATAAGGACAAGGTGACATTACATTATTCCTGACAATAAGCGTCAATAAAGAATATCTTGCTCTCGGGACCAGCAGTTAGCATAATGGCTATGTTGCTGGACTCCCACGTAGTCGACCTTGGTTTGAGTCTCAGACCCGGTGGCTTAAACTCATGCGGGGCGCGTGTGCGTGCGTGCCCAAGATCCCAAGAGGAGAATGGAGGAGAAGGGATTGCAGCGTGGCCATCCCCCCGGGGGGTGATTTCTCGCTTTCTGTCTCTCTGTATCTCTCTCTGTCCGTCTGGTGAGCGCAGGCGCCCTATAGGAAAAACCTCTCCAAAAGAAAAAGAAAAAAAAAGAATATCTTGCTCTCTTCAGTTAATGGCTCTCTTTTATTTCGGGGACCAGTCTTTTCTTTTCCCTGGTACCTTCCATTTAATATTCTTTCCTCCTCTGAAGAAAAAGAAGAGTTCTCTATTTTCCTTATAGCAGACCAAATATTGTCTGTCTGCCATAGACATCTACTGTCAGTGCATGCTGTATTGTGATGTTCTGAATCCCAGACGTGTGGAATCTTAAATTCCTCTATATCTTATAAAGAAACCAGGCACTACTTAAAACTTCTGTACTGATCACGTTTAGTAATTGTAACTTAGTCCCAATTTAGACTTCTTTAGTTATTAGACTCTTCAATCCAAGAAACAGGAATAATTCTGTGGTTTTATTTTTCTGTAAGCAACTGATTTAATAATGATATCATATTCTAGTATATTCAGAAATATCACTTAAAAAGTAATTTCTAAGATCATTTGGTATGATTTGGTCTCCTTATAATATAGAGTTTACTTATTTTGTGCATTTTTTTGAAACAACTACTGTACCAAATAAGCAACCCATTAGAAAAATTTTGCTTTACTTTTATCTTTGGTAGACTTATTTGAAAATTTCACTTTAGTCAAGTGATTTTTTTAAATAAATTTTTGTGCAGACAAAAAAATAGTAATCATTTGATTTTAAATAGTCAGACTTTCCAGATTAATGGTAAAAATTAGTTGAAAATAAATTCATTGATAATAAAGGTTAGTTAGATCCTCATAAGTATGGTATAGTCACCACACAGTTTAATGATACCAAAGCCATATGCTTCATATCACTAAACTATGATAATTTTTTGGCTGTATTCCCACTGACCAAAACAGTGCTAAGAATGCATCTTTATAAATGGGTGCTAATTGATCATGGAAATAATTTAGTAATGGACTATATTGGATGTTAATAAAGGACTATATTGGATGTTAATAATGAAGCCATATGTTTATGTCTGTATTTAAAAATTTTAAACAATCATTTACTAAGTCATTTTGATTAACCTTGAAGCACATGCTCTGTTTCAGTTGTACAAATCGACAAGATCTTATTTATAGTGAGAACTATTCTGTTGAAATGTGTTGTAACATGGAGAGATGTCACTGTTTTCATGGTTTCTATCAATGTGAAATAAAATTTAATTCTGATTTTTCAAAAAAAAAGATGTCTCTTCTCATAAATGATAAGAGAAAGTAAGGAAGTTAAATCCATACCTATTTTTATGAGCCAAACTGATGAACAGAATGAGATATACAGAGTAAATTTTTTTTTCAATTAAATTTTTCCAAAAATACAGGGTGGACAATCATTAAAAAGAATTTAGTATAAAATATTTTAGTTTACAAACTTTGTAAACTATAGAAACACTAAGGGTGACTTAAAATAAAAGAAAGGTATTATAAATTATAAGGTGAAAAGAAACAAAGTTACATTGAAATAAAACTGAGGACGAAAATGCTGACTACTTTCTATAGGCTAAGATACTAAGGGGTCTGGGCACTCACATCTACAAACATTAATCTTTCTGTTAACCGACAACATTGGCTCAGTGATTGTGATGGTCCCTACATCCTGTCCCTGGCACAGTGTTATATACTAAAGACTTATCTCTGCTAAAGTGAGGCACCAGCATTCTTCTTGCTGACCCTAAGTCTTTGGAAACAAACACTTGTGATTTTGTTATTATTTGTTTATATGTTGCTGTAAAGGACATGTGCTTGCTACAGAGAGACAGAGAGAGAGAGAGAGAGAAAGTGAGAATCACCCCACAGAGGTGGTGGCCACACCACAATTGCTTCTTTCCATTCTCCTCTTCGGATATGCAGTGCACATGCACACACATGCACGCACACACACACATGCCTGGCATATTTTTCAAATTGCAGAGTCTGGGATTCAAACCAGAGAGTCAGCTCTGTGGGATCCAGCATCTTAAGCACCACATCACCTGCTGGCCCAAGAAATGCTTTTAATCAATTACTAACCTAAGAACTTCTAAGCCTCCCCTTCCAAATGCCCTGCCTTTTGGGGCCAGACCAACATAAAGACTCTTCATGCTGATTTGCAACTTTGTGTCTCCTGCTTTCAGAACTAAATAAAAAGAACTACTCCATCCAAGCACTATGAAAACACTTTTACATTTTCTGAGTCTGGTCACTCATATTCATCATTAGGAAGAACCTTTAAAATTATTCCTACACAGCCTGGTTATTTCTATTGGCAGTTTTTACTGGTGTCCCTGAAGGCACAAGAGAAGAGCCAGAGCTCTCCTGAGGAGTCACCTGAGTGTGGTGCCAGGTACCAGAATGGTGGGCCCTTTGTGTCCCTGCAGCTCCAAGCTTTTCCTTGAGGGACACTCAGTAGGTTCTCTGGCCTTATGCCTCTAAGATATTTCGGTAGACATTTTAGTCTAGTCTAGGCTGCCTGCTCCCTTCCTAATGAAGGGTAGTTGAGTTAGAGAAAACCTAACATTTAGAGAAGGTACATTCTAAAGGGTCTTTCTCCTCTGCCTTCCTAAATTACTGTACTTGGCTTGTTAAAGAGCTTTGTCTGTGCAAATTATGGTACCCTAAATTGCAAGTATTTGTATGATTGGGAAACTTTGCAAAAGATGATCCAAGTTTGAAATTTCCCAAGTGGGGATTTTTTCATATCCCTAGATTAGTCTTCCTATCTGCTAAGTTAGAAAAGTTAGAATCTCCTATCAAAGGAAGAACATGGTATTCCTATTTTAATTGGTATTTAGAATCATTTAAAAGAAAAAATGTTAAATTTACCTTCATCTAAGAAATTAATAGAAAAAAATTGAGACTGTATCAGAAAGAAGAAATCATTGACAGAGAAGCAGTTTCTGAAATTAAGAAATGATCTCTTTTCCAGTAAATTCCATCTTTCCTCCTTTTCCTATCACCTCTCCTCAAACAAAAGAAGATTTTCTTAAAAAATGAGGTAGAGATACATACTGTCATGTTGATCAACATACAGGGTTATAGTCTGGTGTCTTTTCTGGTAAATTCAGAAGCTTCTCCTTTTTCTCTTTGCTCTGTCTACTTTGAATCAGTTCATTCCCCCCTCACTTGTGGTTTTAAGATAAAAGGATTTAAGGCTGCTGGGGTATTTTATTTTTTCTTATTCAGGGACAGCCAGTTCTGACTAAATAAGTAAACATTTTAGAGTTAACTCCTCAACTTGTTTGAATAGGGAAAAAAGAAAAAAGTGTGGTTAAAGAGATGTTTGAGAAACAAAACTGCTATAAAGTTGAAAGGTCTTTTGTGTTTTTATGCATGAGGGTGCTATAAGGGGCTCATAAAAAATTAATTAATATGTGAGCTCATTGGGACCAACAGATGGCATAATGGTTACATCACTTGACTCCCACGTTGTTGACCACGGTTTGAGTCCTGGACCCAGCAGCTTAAAACTCACACTGGGTGTGTGTGCATGCCCAAAATCCTGAGAAGAGAATAAAGGAGAAGGGATTGCAGCATGGCCACCCCCCTGGGGGGTGATTTCTTGCTCTCTCTCTCTCTCTGGCATGTGCACACTCCCTACTGCAAAAATCTCTGGAATAAAAACAAAAAGTGTGAGTTCATTTTGGTAGAGATATTTTTTAAATCTATGAATGCTTTACATACTTATATGTGCTTATGTGTTTGCACATGTGTACATGTAGTATGTTACATTTATATGGTAAGTCCCTAAGAGATTCTATTCAATTTGGCTTCTAAATAAATAAGAGTGCTCATACAAATTAATCTAAATGCTTTCAAGTTCATGTAACTTAAGTAAGTCTTCAATAAATAAGCCAGTTTCTAATTTATAGGCAAAATAAAAATGAAGATATCTTCAAAATTGTCAGCCTGGGTTTTACTGATCAAACAACATAATGTCTTAATATGATTGATTTTTAAAAAGAGATTTCTGAGTTATCAGCCACTAAAGGTAAATATCCAACATCCCTATGTTATACGGTATATATCTAACATGCTATGAAAATTGTCAATAAAGAAATGAATGAATAACTAGCTTTTCCTGATATCTCTTGGTTTTCATAGGTAGCCAAGGCATTTAATTTTCAAAATGAACTAGGTGATCATAAGTAGGATTTTTTAAATTTAATTTTTTTGTTATTATTATTTTTTAATTTGATGAGAGAGAGAGAGAAAGGAAAAGTGAGAAAACAAGCTGCCATGTCCAGGACTCAAATTGTGGTCAGCCATGTGGAGTATCCAGCACATTAACCATCATACACCTGCTGGCTCTGATCATAAGGATATTTATAAATAAATTTTTCAGGTAATTTGAGATCTTTAAGTAATAATGTTAATAAGTGTGCATAAAATGTCTGAGTTATCTTAAGTTAAAATGCTTTGATCAACATGAAGTGGAAAGTTTTCCACTTTAGGCTTTTTAAACCTAATAGAAGTAAAAGATATTTAATCAGTTAATAAGATTATTTCATTCTTCAGTGAAAAAAATCTGTCAAGAAAGAAAATGGTTTTAAAATTATAAGATGCAGGGGACCAGCAGTTAGCATAATGGCTATGTCACTGAACTCTCTTATACTCGACTGCAGTTTGAATCCCGGACCTGGTAGGCTAAACTCATGCCAGGTACATGTGCGTGCGTGCCCAAGATCCTGAGAGGAGAATGGAGGAGAAGGGATTGTGGCATGGCCATTCCCCCTGAGGGGTGATTTCTCGCTTTTGGTTTCTCTGTCTTTCTGGCAAACGCATGCACCCTATAGCAAAAACCTCTCCAGAAAAATAAAATATATATATATAAGATGTACATTCATAAACTGTTGGCATATGACCGTTCAAAATTGCTTGCTTCTGGGAATGAAAGTTACTAAGAGTTAAAAATTCTGGTTAAGGGCCAGCAGGTGGTGTGGTGGTTGAAGCGCTAGATTTCTACATGGTCAACCACAGTTTGAATACTGGTGACTTTGGAATCATACCTGGCACAAGTGCATGCCCCAGAAAAAGAGTGGAAGAGAGGGGACTGTGCCATACTGATCCCTTCAGGGGAGTGGTTTCTCACTTTCCTTCTCTCTCTCTCCAGCAAGTACATGTGCCCTATGACAAAAACCTCTTAAAATAAAGAACTCTGGTTATTGTGTGGATATATGTAATTGTACATGCAAAGTGACAAAAATATTAAGGTGTGTGGCTGATATAAATCACAGGCAAGGCATAAGAATGTATTCTTTTAAAATAATAAGTATTTGGTCTGAATTGCAGGTTATTTAAGATTGTTTCTAAAATAAACTTATAAAAAATAGAAACAAGGTAGAATGAAAGCAGTAAGGAAAAAAAGAAAGCCATGAAAAGAAAGTTATAAGGGTCAAGACACATTTTTGGTAAGAAAGTTTAAAAGAAGGAAAGAAAATTTTTGTATAGGAAAGAATTTTATGTGGTAAAATTTTTGTGCTAAAGTGAAAAGGCTGGTCTATTTCAGAAGGGAAAGAAGGAAAGAAGGGACAGATACTGAGAGTCTATAGCATGGTGTTAAAAGCTTGAGCTACATTAAAAAGGATTTGAGAAAGTGTTGCAAATATTGATAAAGATAATTTTTTATTAAAGATATTTTGTATATGAAAAGTTGGCTAGAACTTCAAACGCAAGAGAAACTTTAAAGTCTTTCTAAAATTAAGCAAGGAGTTAGTTTTGCCCTTGTGTTAAAACAACAAAGTTCTTCTTAAAGTACCGATCTGTTCTTAGCAAAAAGCAATTATACTGCAAGAGTTTTTTCTTTATATCTTGATAACTTGCCTAAGAAATAGATATTTGTGTGCTTTGTGTTTGTGTTTATTAGGTTGATTACTTTCAAAACATTGAGCTTTATAAGGATTAACTTTTTAACTATATTATTTTCTATATTTGATATTACAATATTTTGATTATTAATGTGGTTCAATAAATATTGTTTCTAAGTGACCTATGATCCTGTTTTGATCAAATGTTATAAGTTTTCTGAAATCTTTGACAGGCTTCTTCAAGATCATATTCTATTTTTTTAAGAGGTTTTTGTCTTAGGGTACATGTGCTCATCAGAGAGGGAAATATACAGAGACAGTGAGAGGGATAATGAAAAATCACCCTCAAAGGGAGATGGCTACACTGCAATCCCTTCTCCTCCATTCTCCTCCCAGGATCTTGGGCACGCACATACACACACACATACACACACACACACACATCTGGTGTGATTTTTCAAACTACCAGATCCAGGACTTAAACCACAGTCAGCCATGTGGGAACCCAGCAATATAACTGCTACACCATCTGCTGGCCCCAAGCGCATATTCTAAATTAAGTATTTGTGACCTAAAATTTGACTTGTGGGTTTTCCAGTTGGGCATCTGGAAAACTTCCAAAGGTGTAGTTCTTATTTTGTAGCAGTTTAACTGTTACATTGATTTATATGAGAAGGATTGTCATTTGATTAAAGTACTACTAAGTTTTCTTCAAGGTTAGACTTACAAAAATAAGTTATTGCTAGGTTTGTCCTTCAGATCATGGAAAAATTTTGAAATTCTGATAGTGCTGATATGAAACCATCATCATATTCTAGTTCTTATCCACTCTAGAAGATAGGCTGTGGTGAAATTCAATATTGAAGGCATTCCTTGTCAGATTTTATATTTTCCTTTGAACTATTTAGGCTTTCTTTTAAACTCATAACCTAGGTATAAAGTCTAAGAGAAGTACCAATAATATAAAATTGAATATACCCCAGATCCTACCAACTCAGCTGATAGGGATTTCTTCATAGAGGAATTGGTAAATCTCATTACAGTTACTTTTCATGACTAGAGTAATATATCCTATGTTTAAGGTATGACACATGAAATGTTTCATAACTCTACCCATTCAGGACCTTTTCCCTGCCTAGTAGAAAATTATCACTTGCCTTGGCACATTATGAGTTTCACGGAGGGCATTTTGGAGATATAACACATTCTGCTCAATGCGGTCTCTACCTGTCCTTGCTAGTACCAGGTGTTACAAGATGTGTTGTACCATGTATTTGCTCCCTGGGTGAGTATGGCAATGAAGTGAAAAACTGAAACAAGAAAAGATAGTAGATTCTGGTAGGGCACTAAAGGAAGCATGGTCTGTAGGCCAAAACCTTATTTATGTAATAACTGGAATATCTCTTTTAACTCTTAGCTGAGACAGTTTGTAAAAGCCAGGCTTGATTCTATCATTGACTTACTCCCTTAATGGTGTATGCCAATATTTTCAAGGTCTTTGGGTAGCTGAGAAGAATCATGTTGTGCTCCCCACATCACACCTCTACCCAATGATTAACAACCATGGTGAACTTAGAAGCAGAGAAACCATCAAGAAGGTGAAACCTATGGCTGAAACATTGAGCTCTCTGAGGGTTAGTAATGTAAGGAAATTTTGTATGTAAATACAGAAAAAAAGGTGAAAGTATACTTTGCAGTATATGGAAAAGTCTCTGAGATTTTCTTCTAATACAGAGTTAACCAACTACCTTAAGATGAAGTGAGTTGTAAAGAAGTACTAATATCCAGAACACTATCTATTTCACCAGAGAAAAATAGGATTTGAGAATTTTTATTCAAGATGAAGTTGTAGTACAATATGAGACCACTCTGTTTAATCTCATATTTATGAAGATATATAATTCTGAAGTAGCTCTTTTGAACTAGAATGTTTAACCAAAGTATTTTGAAGCCTGACTGTGTGTGATAGAGATCAGGTCCTGAGGTCTCTAGCTTAAAACATGGACATTGCCCCATTTCTGGATAGGCTAACTTGCTATATAGCTAAATGTTTCCACTAAATACTCGTTATATTCCTAAGAGGACACACATTTATTTTACATGAAGCTAAAACTGGGTCACTAAGTGATTTACCAGAAGTCATTAAGTGGTAATTTTAAGACTGAATGCAAAAGCTTCCAATTATACCATTATTAGGTTCAAGTATACAGCAAGCTTCCTGTCCATGCCATTAACAGCTTTTCAGTAGTTCTGAGATATACTGACAATGCTGGAGGCCAAATAACTTGACTAGTGTTCAACTTATCAAGTGCTGGTCTGCAGTGTATATGAAAGAAACAATTGACAACCAGAGAAAGGCTGCCTAGAGACCTTGATAAAAGAATAGAACTACTGTCATTGCACTAAGAGAAGGTATAATTAGAGCTGGTCATGCTTTAAAATAAAAAGATACTGGTAGTTCTGGGAGAAGAGCGGGTCGGCTTATTTGGAGTGTAGTGAACAAGGTAGGTCTTTTATTTATTTATCTTTAAGTACTTCCAGTTAATTACATATAGAAATACTCTTGCCAAATGCCATTTTGCTGCCTTTTCTTATGAACATTATAATGATCTTCACTGCTTTTTCTTTTAGTTTCATAGTATGTGCCTAAGACTTATTTAGTTTTGCTAGTTTTAATGTTATCAATAAATTATATCCTGTAGAGTTGTCCAGAATTTGTTTTCATTCACTTCCAAGCTGCATATAGCTTTACTTCAATTATTTTTACTGCCATATAGTATCCCTTGGATTTTTATTCATTTTGTATGTTCTCCAGTCTAATGTTTCTGTTCCTACAAGAAACTTAAGAAGGGAAATTTAGCACTTAATTCAAGAGGCAAAAACGAGTCAATGTTCCCATTTAATTTGATATCTATGCAGACACCTTCGTGCCTTATGGAGCCAATTGCATTTTCTCATAGTCCCTAGCTCAGGGATAGGAAACTTATTTTAACTCTGAGTTATATTTGGAGTTCATCTCGTAGGGACATAACTTTAACTCTCCTATGTTCTCTAGTTTGCAACACTCAAAAACATGAATTGATCATAGCATGCACTCCTGGCCCATGGTTTGGTTAGTACATGGCATGCAAGCTTAGTAAGTGAGGTTGGAAACATGAGATAAACTGCTGACTTCATTTCCTTTTTCCTTTATTATAGCCCCAAAGTGCAGGCTAGGTAATAGCTATGTAACTGATAAGGTAGATTTTCTTTAATTTGGCCTCAAAGCTTTGTGCTTCTCTAAGCAGAACCTGAGGTTGTGGTCAATGCATTCAGATCTGGTCTCTTAAATACTCTCCTAATGGCTTAACCTTGACCTCACAAATGTTTCCATCTTCATTCAGAACACTTCCTTTCCCAACACTGTTCCTGCTTCTGTACTTCTACCGGTGCTACAATAGCCATCGACCAAGAGGTGGAGGCTGAATAGAAGAGGTCACTTTTAGTAGACTAAGGAGGAAGAGTTTAATACATATAGAATTTCTCCATTTGAAGAAGAGGTTATGGCAAATTTCTAAGTCATCACCAACTCAGTAGCTTAGGGTTGCTCCTACTGACTAGTTGTATGGCATTTTACATGAAGAAAATAATCTAATAAATAAGGAAGGGATTATAGATGGCGCCAAAGAAAAACATGAATTTTCAAATGATATCCCTTTAAATCAGACGTAAAATAAAACTAATCATAGCATCTAGGAAAACTAACATCCCTATAAAGTCAATCACAGATTGGTCAATTGAAAAACTGTATCTTAGGGGTCAGCTCTGTGGCTGGTGGTTAAGGCAGTTGGATAGGATCCCATAAGTGCCACTCAAATCTTGGCTCCCGGGGCTTGAAGAACATGTTGGGCACATGTTCATGTATGCCTAAAACCCAACAGTAAAGAAAAATGGAGAAGTGACTGCAGTATGACCATGCAGAATCACTGGGAGCCCTGAGCATATTTCCAGCTAGATAGTCCTAACTGGAGGGTGATGGAATACAGTGACACCCAAAGTGTGTTGCTGAGGTCTACTCTACTCCACAACTTCCTCTTGGCCACTGTAACTGCAGAAAATTCTGCTCCACAAAGGTGGGATGTTGGAAATGGAGTCAAGCTTTTCAGTGCTTTTGTGGCATTTTCAGGATATTCTGCTTTGACTTTAATCCAGAATATATGGGGATTTGAGGTTGTCTCAAACATTACTTTTTAAGGCCACTGTCTTTTGAAATATCAAGGCATTGATCCTCTTTTAGCACAGACAAAACTGATTCATCTGGTTTACTAACAAATAGGTCATGGATCCATTCTTCCAAGTTCAGAGGTCTTTCGTGGTTAGGAAATGACGCTCACACTGTTCTGAAGGCTGAGATAGGTGATAATGCACCAGCTGGGAGAAAAAGGTCCTGGCTTAATCTCTCTTGAATTCTCTGCTAATGTTTGAAACATGTCAAAAATTCCAATGTTCACTCATCACCCCCATAATTCCAGTTTGACTGATTTGAACACAGTTGTCGTTCTCCCCTGAAGTGACAGATTGAGTTTGTTGAGCAGTTTGAATAAGTCACACAAGCAAGCAAGTTTTGCAACCCGTTCTGTGTCGCTGAAAGGTGCTGGTGGTGGTGACTGTTTCTCTAAAAGAAACCTCCAGAGCAGCTCTCATAACTCAGAAATGCTGGGCAGTGGTCTACTTTTAGAAAGCCATCTCACTTCCACATATAAGAGAAAACGCGTGTGCTCTGTGTCCATCTTGTCACAGAGCTGCATAAACAGATATTGAGTTAAGGGCATGTACTTTAATGTGCATGATAATTTTATCACATCCTACAAAATGTTATAAGTTCCAGTGACATTTTTCAGCTAGCCAGCATCCCTCTGTGGATGATACAGTACATAGATTCACATTCAGAATTGACCTCTTTGACCCAGGAAGTGAAACTGGAAAGCCATCCAGTCATGGCAGCCACTCTGTCCATGCACACATTGACACAAAATAACCAACTTAGTTTTCCTGAATATGCAAGCATTCAAAGATTTAAATAGTTCTGCAGCTGTGGTGTTGGTTGGCAACAAAAGTGCACATAACATGCACATCCTTCTGAAAAATTTAGCACATGAAAACAAGCATTGTTGCCTTCTTGTCAACATCAGTAGACTCATCAACCTGGATTGCATGCCACAGTGATTCAATGATCCTAACAGCTGTGCGTCCATATCCTCTGCTATTTTATCTACTCATCTAGTTATGGTGCTTGCTGAAAGAGAAATACATGCCACCTTTTGAACTGAAGCTTCTCCTAAAAGTTCATGACAAAAGTCCTTAGCAGCAGGCAGGATCAACTGCTCACTAACAGCGAAGGGCTTCTTAGTTTTAGCAATGGGGTTAGCCACTAACAATGATGCTCTCCACTAACAATACATCTGTTCTCAATACAGACACATTTAATAAAGTGATGACCTTCAATAATTGTTTCTATTGTTCATGTTCATGCTTCTTTTTCTTTTGAAAAACGCCAAAGGCCTGCCTTTTAATGCAGGTTGCTTGGTCTCCATGTGGCAAAGTAGTTTTGAAGGTTTCATGGCTTCATGGGATAGCTGATTGCCACATATTATACAAAGTGGACTTGGAGAATATGAATCACCTGTTGCAATGAACCCATAATTTAAGTAGGACTCTTGGTCTTTTCTTTTACAAGCAGCTTTATTTTTGTTGAGTCTTAGAATCTTCTGCTATCTCATCATTAGGTCATTTTCCCCTTTTCAAAAAGTGATGTTTCTTTTTTTACTCATTTTGGCTAGGGTTAGGTTGTAGGTTGACCAAAACTATGACTGAGATGAGTGCACAGTATGAAAAAGAGGTGCACATGGAAGTGATAAATAAAATAATTGTCAGGCCACATGTAAACTAAATTAAGTGTTGAATTCTGCCTTAAAGCCTGCCACCAGATGCAACTGTACAATAGAAGTACATTGACTCATTTGCCACTATAAAGCCTGCCACCAGATGCAGCTTAGTGGTCACTTGCCGCTCACGGATAGGGTTCTGACATGAGTCTGTAAGCAATTGATTTATTACAGGCTCTGTGCAGTCAAACCTCTCTGCTAACATTAATCAGCATTAGCAGCCACTCCCCAGCACTAGCATCACTGCCTCAGCTCCACCACAGACCATCGGGTATTAGGTCCCCCACACGCACAGTTCACAACAGGGTTTGAACTCCTGTGAGAATCCAATGCAATGCTGATCTGACCGGAGACAGTACCAGGCCATGGCCAGGGGGTCGGGGACCCTAAACTACATGATTTCATATGTGTCTAACCTGCTAATACAACGAGTCATCATCTCAATAAATACTTTCAGGTTTGTCATAAAGTTAAAATTATCTCCCTTTCTCATTTTTTAGCTTGACCTCACTTTTGGAGGTGAGGTCTACCCACCAGAGGCCAAACCCATGCAAACTTTTATGATGATATTTCAGTCTAGGGGTCTTCTGTAGTCTTTTAAAGACCAGAAGTTACCAATAATATCCTGTTTCCATATACCATTCTAGGAATGTTGCTTTGAAAATCCTTACAGTAAACTTCCTGGGTAGGTGACATTCCTATTTATCAAGAAAGAAGCCAAAGTTCTATTATTATGTAATGTACCACAAATTACTCTATACTTCATGTCTTCCCTATGTATATATTTCTGTGCTAGAATCTGTCACCTACTCCAGGAAATATTGATGGTCAAAAGAGTTCACTGTTGGGGAACCAGCAGTTAGCGTAATGGCTATGTCGCTGGACTCCCATGTAGTCAACCGCGGTTCACGTCCCAGACTCGGTGGCTTAAAACTCATGCCGGGCGCGTGTGCGTGCGTGCCCAAAATCCCGAGAGGAGAATGGAGGAGAAGGGATTGCGGCATGACCATCCCCCCTGGGGGGTGATTTCTCGCTTTCTGTCTCTATGTCTCTCTCTGTCTGTCTGGCGAGCGCACGCGCCCTATAGCAAAAACCTCTCCAAAAAAAAGAAAAAAAAAAAAGAGTTCACTGTTCTGCCATTGGGGCACAGGGTCAATTGTCTCACAGAAGAATGAAAGAACTGTATCATCATAGTTTTCAAGTTTTTTGGAGAGGCAAGAGGCACAGAGTTTCCCATTCAGATTGTGCTGCTGTGACAAAAAGATACAGCCTGGATATTTTATTAAGGGAACTAACTTGGCAAAAGGGGGTCAAAGTGATAGCAAAATTGACCACAAGGGAGATCACCATTTCTAAGAAAGCATCTTGGTAAATTCATTTGAGTAGAGTCCCCTTGTGAGATCTTAAGAATGAAATATGGAACCAGCAGATGATGTAGTGGTTACATTGCTAGACGTCCATGTGGTCAATTGCAGTTCAAGTCCTGGACCTGGTGGCTTCCAACACACACTAGACATATGTGTGTGCATATCCAAAATCCCAAAAGGAGAGTGGAGGAGAAGGGATTATGGCATGGCCAATCACCCCCTACCCAGGGCGGGGAGGTAATTTCTCTCTTTCTGTATCTCTGTCTCTCTGGTGGCACACCTGCTCTATAGCAAAAATCTCTTTAAAAAAAAAAGAAAAAGAAAAGGAATGATTTGTGACTCATTTTATAAAACTTACGGGCACTTCTATGAATAAAAATCTCTATGAAGGGAACTAGTGGATGATGTAATAGTTATGTTGGTGGACTTTCACATGGCCGACCATGATTCAAGTCCCGGACCTGGAGGCTTGAAACTCACACCAGGCACATGTGTGTATCCCAGATCCCAAGAGAAGATCTGTGGTGTGACCATCCCTCCTGGGGAGGCAGATGATTTGTCACTTTCTGTCTCTCTTTGTCTCTCTGGCAAACGCACATGTCCTATAGCAAAAATCTCTCTTAAAAAATATTTTCCTATGGAGAGACTTGGCTGAGGGCAAGAACTCAAATGTTAACAGACACCATGTGTTTGAAAGCTCATGGTACCACAAAAAATCAGAAATAATTAAAAAAAAAAATTCCAAAGCCTGAGGCTGATGTTAACGGTTAATGTCTTAAATGTAACCATTAAATATCAATATGTTTGTATTGATTTATATAGTTTAATTAAGGAGGAAAATAGAGAAGGCAGGACATTCATGGGACACAGAAGTGGGTTATTATCTGGTGATAATAATGTGTTTTATCTCCTCAACTGGACTTGTGTGAAGTATATTCACATTGGGTAAATTCAACTTATAAGCCAAGTGTTGTATAGTGATTAAATGTATCCAATAAAAAATAATAAACAAAAGTTTAAAAAGCTATATAGTTTATAAAAGGTTTGCAGAACTTGCAAAGGAAATACTGTTGCTAAAGAAAGTGGAGTTCTTAAATATATACCAGGTTTAAAGTAGGCTAGTGATTTTTAATTTTCATCTGTTAGTATTTTTTATGATGTGACAGTTTATTGCCAGTATCTTTATGCCAGCATAAAATCTCTATTTGAAGTTGTTCCTTTATATGAGGTCAAAATAATCAGTGTCTACATGGCATCAAAGTCTGTCTTAGTTTGCATTCCCAAAATACAGAGCCCAAAATAGGCACTTAGGTGCATGTTTTTCTGAGAGGCATTTTCTAAGGAAACAGAGGTGAGAGAGGTTGGCTGGTGAGGCAGGAGAGGGAGAAAACCTGAAAGGGGCCGTAGTATCACCTAGGCCTTAAATGTCTCCATCATCATCCAGAACACTCTCTTTCTATGACCCAACAGCCTTCTTGATTCTCAGCTGCCTCTGGTGCTACCGTAGCTACTGGTAAGGCAAGGTTTAACAGAGGAAAGGAATATTCTTTATCAAAGTGTAGACACCAAAGTTTCCATTCCACCGGTAACCCTCAGAGGAATCAAGTGGAATAAATGTCAAATTCCTTCCACCAAAGGACAGGAGGTCAGGACATTTATCCTACTCCCATTGCTCATTGGCTGATGCTCCTGGACTTTCGTATTGTACTTATAAATAGAACGAGCAGACTTCTGCGGCCTCAGAAAAGTCCTACAGCAAGACAGCAGAGAGCATCTCAGGGCACAGTCCTGAGTATTAAACTTTGCACCACAGCTGTGCTTAAACTAGGGACTGGTGTGCAGGGGTCCCTTCACCACAGTATTTGCTATCACCCTGCAGAAGAAACGTGAAAGAGGAAATCTGGATTAAATGCCCATGTTTGCTAGCTGGAAATATCTGAGTTCCTGGAGTCTGCAGAGAAATATTAGAAACACTGTAAGACTTTGTGATTCTGTTTAGGCAAATGAATCTCTGGCCCATTGTCTTTTCTTCTCTATGATGTGGCCACTATGCTCTGAAACTGGTCCAGCCAGGATTGGGCCCTAGACAGAGTATAGTGTCATAACATTCAGGGTACAGATTCATTTGTCAGACAGGTGATAGCGGAATAAATCCCCCTCTGCTGTCTCTTGATGCTTTTGAATTTCTGCCTATGTTAAACACAACACGGCATAATATAGACCTTATTTTGTAATCTTGTTTCTTCATTCCTTTATTCTAGGTGTTTATATTTAATGGTACTACTTAACAGTACAGTTCATAGGATAAGTGCAGGATATAATATAAAATTCAGGCTTGAATCTTGATCCTGAACCTAATGCTTAAAGTAGTGCAAAGTACTGCAGTCAATTAAGTACTATAAAGTCAATTAAGACTTTAAAACTGTTGTCTGGATATCTGCTTGAGCTTGGAGTCTACAGGGCAAGCAGTGAGGAAAGGGAGAAGACTTTGAAGTGGGAGAATTAGAGCAATTTAACTCACAGACTCAAGCTATCACCACCTCCACCCCCCCATCCCCCCCACCCCCCCTACCCCACCCCCGACCCCAACCCCCCCCCACCCCCACCAAAGACAAACTGAAATCATTGTCAATCATTGTTGTCTCTAACCTTGGCAATGAGGGTGTCCTACAGACTCTAAGATCTTTTTTCACAGAACTAAACACACATATTTGGCCCAGGAGTCAGAGAAGCTGAAGAAGAATCTAGGAAAAAGTAGAGCAGTTGCAAGCCCAGCTGCTACTTCTTGCCAAGGAAGAAAGTCAGCAAGCAGGTTGGCAACAATGTGTGTGAATTATGCAATGGCTGCTGCTTCCCCCTGCCCTCCACATGTCTCATAATCTCCCTTATGGCCCACCCTATTAATAGGCACAAACAAGAAAGTGAATGATGGGAAATATCAGGCAGCCCAGTCAAGGTGACACACTATAAAGCCATCACAGAATTTAATACATTTAATTTTTAACACCTTTAATTTAGCTTTACTTTTTCCCTGAGATGTAGTAGCTTTATTGTCTTTTAGTTACATATTTATCAGTGTTCAAGTGGTTTTCTTTTTTTTTTTTTTTCTTCTTCTACCAACAGTGATCAAGCCATTCTGCTTCTAATTTATATAATCTGCCTAATGGAATTACCTAGAATTCGGAACTAAAGAGGAGATTCCTTCTGTCAGGAATCTCCTAAACAGACTCAGCCTACCCCAAGAACTCTCTTGATGTATTGAGGACGTGATTTTCTTAATAAGTAAATCTATTCCCTGGTTCTTCCAAATGAACCTTTCAATGTAGTAGCTGATTGCAACACGTACTCTCCTATCTAAGGCTGATGTGACCAACTCTATACCTGAATCAAGAGAAACGAAAAAAAGAAAACCTAAGACTCCTTCTCCATTGGAGCTTGATCCTTGTTACTTGGTCCTTTACTGTTTAATAAAAATCGAAGTTCCCTGACCAAAAGTACATGTAAAAAATACTCCTGGCCTAGACCTCACTCAAAAACACTGTCTGCAGAGCAGTTTACATGAACTGATGTTCACAGTCTGCTTCTACTCCAATAGGTAGCTTTTGCATTGCCATGAGATACTGCAGTGGTAGCTACTGGAGTCCTAAAAAAGCCATCATAGTGCCATCTATTAGGACAGTGGCCCTGCTTTTTCTCATTCCACTGAATATCAGCACTTAATTCTTCGCAACTTTTGTATTCCTCCCCCTTCTTTCATTTTTGTGCTCTAATTCTGATGGGCCAGTAGAGGGGATAAGTATAGAGGACAAAATCTATAGCAAAACCCAGAATATATGTTTCAAGTTTGTGGAACACAGAAAACAATTTTAGCAGCAAATCAGTGTTGAGCTAATTCTGCCTCCTGTCATCGCTGTGTTAACTAGCCCATTCAGTATGGAGAAGCTATGTGATAAATAAATGAACCAGCTCTTCCAGCACTAAAGGTAATACAAATCGAGGAATCTGGCTGAAACCTATTTGTGTCTATCATTTGGAACAATTCTGACTTTGGTGGGAGAGGGAATAGTGAATTTCAGATACGTTATATGGAATTATGGGTCTTAATAGTCATACTGCAGAGGAGAGGATCAGTCATCTTCTTAAAAAAATACATGACCCAGATAGAATCAGATCTTTCCAGGAGACCAGTTAAACAACATAAAAAAAAATAGCCCCAACTATGGCAGATTCAGGGTGGGAGGGGAGGGAGGGAGGATGTGAGACAACAAGAAAAATGTGTGCTTAACAGAATACCAGAACATTCTGCTTAAACTAAGTCTTCATTTAGGATGGAACACTAACTCCTATTTGTAGTTCTCACTTTCTATTGAAGTAGAATTTCAATTTATTTTTCTATAAAATATAAGAGAAAACCTATTACCAAGTGGCCTGTCTGAAGTTATATGAATTGTCTTGAGTTTTAATAAGTGGTAGAACTAGGTCAAATAGCTTCAGAAACCATGCAATTTTTTCTACACTGAGATACTCAAATATATGTCTATCAGCGAATGTAGACCATATTAGAAGCTATTCTTGGTGATGAGGGATGGGAGCAACATCACAGCTGTCAAAACCTCATATAAAGTAGTGTGTTGTGTTTTGTTTTCTTATGTTGAACACTAAATAGTCTTCCCAGTATTCACTTTCAGAAAGAAATATTATTGTCTGTCTCTATCTTCTGTCACTAGGCTAGAAGGCCAAAAAGAAATAGGGCTGATTCCAGGTGTTAATTCCACAAAGGTATATTTTCTGCCTTTTTCTTAAAAACAAACAAACAAAAAAAAACAAAAAACTTTCTCTAGGAGTTTGAGTAGTGAGTAAAGGTTGGGAATGGGAAGAATACAAGAGAATGACAAGTAATACTCTCTGTAGGTGTAAGGTTACTAAGGATTAGGGCCAAACAGTACTCTTTGTAAAAGTAAAAGTAAGTAAGGGTTGGGAATAGGAAGAGTGAACACAAGAGAATGACAAATAAATCCCCCTTAAACCCATTCCTAAATCTTGTGTAGTTTAGGCTTCTGCTCAGATCACTTGTTTTAGTCACCTAGTACAAGTTGGTACAAAGCAGTCTTAAGGACTCATTTAGGGTGGCCTGAATTCATAAGTTTCCTAGAGGAGAGATGCTTATGCTACAACTGATTTCGCAGCCTGATACACCTTGTCTTGACAATGGCAGCGGGAAGGCAATCAGAATTCAAGTTTGCTCTTACCAGGGAAGAAATGGCACAGCTTCTAAACATGTTATGATATAAATGAGTATTTCTACATTATTTAAAAAAGGAAATACCAAGAACATTATGCTGTGACTCTTTTTTCCACAAGATTTCTAAATTCTCTAGTAGCTCAGGATCACAATCTTCAGAGTAAGTCAATCTTCTATCAGGAGCTCTAGAACCAGCTAACCCATCAACCAGAATGTTATAATGTTTTGACAATCTTCCTCAGATTATGCCAACTTTCTGATCTGTTGCACTTTGCTAAATGGTACTGTTTATAGGATACTAGATAATCCTCAGTCTAAAACAGGAGAGTAGTATAGAAATGCTGCTCAGAGTAGACATCATGTATGGGAAGGAAAATAAAGTAGCTTTATCTCCTATATAAAAAACCTATAAATTAAGAAAATAGAGGCTAGGTTTTTTTGGTATATTTTCAAAATAGAACTGGATCTAAATTACATAAAATAATATAATTATGCAGATACAGATGATAGGCTGATTCTGGGTGCTTACATTAGTCATTATACCAGGGGAATCCTTATTTTGATCTTGGTTAAGAGTGGTTAGCTTTCCTACCTGGTGTGCAGCATAAATGCTATGTGAATTTACAGGAAAAACAAGCAACTGAAGGACTGTGTTGTTGGAGATTAGGAGAAGCAGAAGTTGGATTCTCAAAGCTTGAGGTTGGTTTACTTCTGGCTCCTTTCTGCTCTCACCCAGTAGCCCCAATTACCGAGAAGGTAGATATAATGATAAAACCTGACTCATTTCCATTACTTTTACATTTTGTGAATATTCATGGAGCCAGGATATTCACATATATAAATAAAAATGGATATTTATCTTAAGCCATTTAAGTCATTTCCAGTTGCTGTCTTAGCTTAGCTTTCCTAAGACACAGATCACAAGTGGTTTATTTCAGAAATGATCTCAGGAAATATCAGTACAGAAACATGAAACAGGTAAGATAATGAACCATTAAGGGTACATAGTCATGCCCGTTATCACCAGAGTACTCAGGGAGTTGGAGGGATCCAAGCGTGGGTCACGCATGGATGGTCCAGCTTAAGTATCTCCACTGTGCTTACTCTGGCTAGGAGCAGTTTAGTTGGAGAAGTTGCCTTGCCATAAACACCATGGCACATCCAAAAATGCATAGGGAGGCTTGCAGTCAACTATGCTCCCCCAACACCAGCAGGCACCTACAGCACATCTGAGCAAAGCACCTCCATGGGAGTCACGTCTTCATTTAATTATTGAAGATACAGCAGTTTATGCTATGTAAAAAGATGTGCTCAAGATCTGGATGACATTCAATGTCAGCATTCCTTAAATTACACTTGGATCTTTAGAGTACTAACCAAAATCTCTGCTTTTAGGGTGTTTATCAAAATGTTGGTTGGTACTCTTGGTTTATTTATACTGTGAAAGATGCTGAAGGACTGAAAAATTACTACAAACTATTATAGGACCTTGCCCCGAGCTATTCTTCTCCACCCATCTTCCTAAACCCAACTGACCCACCATCTGCCACACTTGGTCCTAGTAGTGTATCCTCTATGATTAACTTACATTCAGTTTCCTCATAGAGTCTGAGAATCTAAACAGTAAAAAATCTTTGAAACAAAGTGAACCTTGAACTTTCTCCATCTATCACATAAAATTTTAAGTTACCATTCCCTGAAGAACAGTCATCTTGAGCTATTCTCACTTAGTAACCTTTTCGTAATGACTTGCTCTAAAAGCTTTGAAGGGTTTTTCTCCCTTAACATTTTTCTGGTACATTTTTTTTTTTAGTCTTTTCAAATAAATATGAGATGCCATTTATTTTCAAGGAATACCTGCTTTTTAAAAATTGTCATATTATGGACACATGTATGATGTCTGATATGATATTGCAGTATAAGGATATGATCTATGGAATGATTAAATCAGAGTAGTTAGCCCATCCTTTATCACAACCCTTTGTCATGACTTTGTGTTGAAAGTATTCAAAATCCTTTTTCAGATATTCTGAGTTATATAGTAAACTCTTTTGAATTATACTTACCCTGCTTCATAATACTAGGAAAAGTTTCTCTTCTCTAGCCTCAATTTTGTTTCCACTAACCAACACCTCTCTCCCTGCTTCTTATCCTTTCCAGTCCACAGTGGTCTTTCTTCTGTTCTCTACTTCTATGAGATCATCCTTTTTACCAAGATGTTAAAGGATGGCAAGCGAGAGTCTCTTCAGGAACTTTCAGAAAGCACTGACAAATTTGGGTATTACTTTTTTTTCTTTTTTCTTTTTTTGACATTTTTACCATAGTGCACATGTACTTACTGGAGAGAGACAGAGAGAAATAGGGAAAGTGGGAAATCACCCTCCAGGGGAATTGGCCATGCCACTATGCCTCATTCTCCTGGGATTTTGGGCATGCATGCACGTACATACGTGCCCAGCATGATTTTCTGTTTTTATTATATTTATTAAATTTTTTGTTATTATTTTTCAATCTTACTAGAGAGAGACACAAAGAGAGTGAAAAGGCAAGCCGCCTGGTCTAGGACTTGAACTGCAGTCAGTCTAGGACTTGAACTGCAGTCAGTCTTGTAGGAGTCCAGCAACTCAACCATCATGTTACCTGCTGGCCCAAGCAAGATTTTCAAGCTGCCAGGTTCAGGCCTCAAATATAGTTGGCCATGTGTGAATAAGCACCCTAACCACTATGTCATCTGCTAGCCCCTGGAAGTTACTTTTAAGTGTGTCAACTGCCTTTCCCTCTCTACTACCTCAGGCATGGATTTCAGAGGATTTTCCTGCTTGACTGATAAGTAAGAAACTAACATCCCCAGGAAGTCATAATCTTCCCTTTGCAACAGGAATTATGAAGGCAAACTTACTCTTGAATTTAAGAAGCTAGTTTAGGGAACAGCAGATGGCGTAATGTTTACATTGCTGGACTCCCATGTGGTCGACTGCAGCTCAAGTCCTGGGCCAGGCAGCTTTAAATTCACACTGGGCACATATGTGTGCATGCCTAAAATCCTGAGGAGAATGGAGGAGAAAGGATTGCAGGATGGTCATCCCTCCTAAGGGATGATTTCTGGCTTCTTGTCTCCATCTCTCTGTCTCTCTGGTTAATGCATACACTTTATAGCAAAAATCTCTCTAAAAAATAATAAAAAAATAAAAATCTAGTTTAGCTGTCTTCATTTTTAAATTATTTATTTAATTTATTTGCTATTTATTTTTTAATCTGACCAGAGCGACAGAAAGAAAAGAAAAAGTGAGAAAGCAAGCCACCAGGTCTGGAACTCAAATTGCAGTTGGCCACATGGGAGTCCAGTACCTCAACCAACACATCATTTGCCAATCCCTTTGAATCTTGAGTCACTATCTTTTGCATACACAAGATGACAAAATTTACTTATACATTCTCAATTTCTCAGACTTTTAATGGGCTACTGTTATACCTCAAATTATCGATCACCAACATCATGAAAAGTTATTCGGTGAAGTTCAACTACACATTAAATAGTGGAGATCTAGGGTTATGCAAATATCAAGAGGAAAGTACAAAAGCAGGTATTGGAAGTATATTTTACTTGAGGTTAGCTATCTGTATTTTTATAATTTCCTCTCTATAACTCTTATCCTTAAAGCCCGGGTAATGCAGAGCATCAGCAAAGTGAAACCCACATGTGTGGAAGAACATATTATGGATATCATAGAAAAAGATTTTTCTCTTTTTTTTATTTATTCCTCTTACAGTTTGTATCTTAGCATCTCAGGTCTCTCTCCAATATGAGAGTGATCTCTTTCTGTCATTCATTTAGTTGACTAAAATCCCCTGAGTACGAACAAATACTCCTTTATACCTGAATTATCCTGACTTGGGACAGATTTGTAGAGATTCTCAGGGCCTGTTCCTGACCATGTTTGATAAACGAATGGGGCCCTTCTCCCCTATACTCTCTCTATCAAGCAGAAGAGTCTAGAAATCATCTCCTGGTAGGAATGTTCACTTTCTAGCTTCTTTTAAACTCTGTTTAATTCAACACATACTTATTGAAGACTTGAGATATGAAGCAGAGTTCCACAAAAACTATAAATTTTCTTTCATCATCCATGGTGACGAAGACAAATTACATAATGTCTGGAACAAGGTCACTCATGATGAGTACTAGTATAGTTTCTACCTAGGTAGTTGGAAATCAAGTAACATAATCCTGTTTAGTTCGGTATACGATTGTTCCAGGTATGTAAAAGGAATGAATAATGAATAAAACAGAGAGGATGATCATGGAAGCTGGAAATGAAAGGCATACTTCCCTGTCTATTAGATGAAAACACTATTTTAAAATATAATATCATTTCTATCTTTCAAAGGCAAACATGGTTCTGGGGGATGACAGAGGGACTTTTGATTAGATGGAAGAGACTTACTTAAAAGTACCATTCAAAGAAATTTATCTGAAAGTACATTTTCTCTGACAATACAGCTCTATGAAAAGTCACCTAGGCTCTCTGACTGCTAACCAAGTTGCCAACCCAAAAACTCAGTGTCCTCAATGCAATTCTAGAGCATCATTACTCCCCAAAATAATGGTGGAACAGCTGTGACATGAAGAAGCTTTCTGATTTCATTGTATAGTATCTTTCAGTGTTCCATATTAGCTATTACCTGAAAGTAGCTTGATGAATATCATTTGGATTTTTTCTTACTGAAACTCTTATTAAGCAATTTCCTTTTTTTTGGGGGGGGGGGGCAGTGGGAATGAGAGGTTTTTGCTACAGGGTGTGTGTACTCACCAGACAGACAGAAAGAGACAGAGAGATAGAAAGCGAGAAATCACCCCCTGGGGGAGATGGCCATGTTGCAATCCCTTCTCCTCCATTCTCCTCTCAGGATCTTGGGCATGTATGCACACGCTCCCCGTGTGAGTTTAAGCCACTGGGTCCAGGACTCAAACCACAGTCAACTACATGGGAGTCCAGCAAATTAGCCATTACGCTAACTGCTGGTCCCTTATTATGCAATTTTGTAATGTCCTCAGAAATGGGAAGGGCCAATGAAATCATTGCCTCTTAGCCACATGAAAAATCTTATTTTAATTTCTGAGAGAGTATGTGTGCTCACTTGAAAGAGACAGAGAGAGAGAGAGAGAGAGAGAGAGAGAGAAAAGAAGCACCCTCTGATGGTGTGTGATCATGCTGTAATCCCTTTTCCTACATTTCTCCATCCTGTTGGGATTTTGGACATGACTGGCATGTCTTACAAGTCACAGGAACTGGGATTCAAACTGTGGTTGGCCATGTGGGATACAGCTCCCTCAACCCCCCAGGTCATGTTCAAAGATTTCAGTTTTATTAATTATTCAGTTGTGTTCTTGGTTCTTTTAGTTAAACTAGGCACTACACTTCCCAGAGAACAACTTGAATATAAAGCGATAAGTTTCAAAAAAGGTAATTAAAAATTTGACCTCAGTCCTATGATTTCTTCATTTTCAGATCCTAAGTTAGGCAGGTTAATGGTGCTGTCAGTCCAGCCATGCTACATTCCTCAGTCCTCCAGACCATCTGAACCATGAGACTTCACCTTGACTTACAGAATGTAGATATAGAGGCTATGAAATTTCATAACAAAGTGAGGAGAGATAGAAATATTACAAACTCTGTCTCTGAGAATTTTGTATATATTATTTCCTAAAGTGAGGATCCCTCTTAGGTCAGTGTGATCAATTCTCATGTGCACTAACTGAAAGTCTAATGACTGAGTACTGATAACCTGTACCCAGCATTGGGTAATCTCAGTATAGGCATCATATATGAAGGCACTGTTCTCTATCATTACTAATATTGCATAGTTTATAAGGCATAGGGCACTGGTTTCAAGTTTTATCCCCAATTAACAGTTTGATAAATTTGTCTCCTGAAGCAATAAAATGTCTTGAATTTTTTAATAGGAAATTACTATTCTCCTGTAGTGATCTAGGAAGGTACTTGCAGGTTGGGAGTGAATTTATATAGTTTGGCTTAGGATCTTAGCATCTATTTTTAAATACATGTAACAAACCTTGAGAATTTTGGGTGTTTTAGTGACATGAGAAATGCAAAACTCTAATAACTTAAAACTGCATAAGTGATTCTGTCCAACCAGCCCCCACACTAAAAATTTGACCAAACTCTAGCATAGCTTCTAACAGTCTAAGGCCATATCCCTGAGACAAACCAATTGTCATTGAATTCCTGTATGGAAAAGCACAAGACTATCAAAATAATTTACCATTTGTTTAAGTCTACACCTGATAATAGGCCCTGAACTATTTTTTTAGAGCATTTACTTTTAAGCCACATAATTGTACATGAGAAACTCATAGCTAACATCATACTGAATGGGGTAAAGCTGAAAACATTTCCACTAAAAGCTAGAACAAGATAAGGCTACCAGCTGCCCACTTTCTCCACTCCTTTTTAATACAGTGCGGAAGTCTTAGCTAATGCATTCAGATAAGAGAATAAAATAAAAGGCATTTGAATAGGAAAGGAAGAAGTGAAATTATCTCTATTTTCAGATAATATGATTATATACATAGAAAACCCAAAGAATCTGCAAAAACAAAAACAAAACCTCCTGAAAGTGATAAATGAATACAAAATCAACATAAAAAATCTGTAACATTTCTATAAACCAACAATGAAAAGGGTGAAGTAGAATTGAAGAAAGCAATGTCATTAACAATAGCCACAAAAGAAATAAGATACATTGGAATAAACCTAATCAAAAAAGTCAAAGACCTCTATGAGGAAAATTATGAACAATTTAAAAAGGAATTGAAAATGATTTTTTTTAAAAATGTGGAAGGACAGTCCATGTTCTTGAATTGGAAGAATAAATATAATGAAAATGTCAATTCTACCCAAATTAATTTATAAATTTAATGTAACCCAAATCAAATTACCAGAGATATTCTTCATAGAATTAGAAAAAGAATCATAAAATTTGTCTAGAATCATAAAAGGTCCCATATTCCCAAAGCAATTCTGTGCAAAAAGAAGGGCTTTGACTGGAATGTCATATCTGAAGATAGAACCAGAAAGCTATGGTAGACCTGAAGGAAGCCAACAAAAGCTTTTGGAAAGATTGCCTGGCACCATAAACAGTTCTGCCTGGCAGAGAGGATTACAGAAGCTATATGAAAGAATTCATACCATAAAATAACCTGGAATTTTCCGGCCTAGAATTGTAATCAGTAGAGATTGAAAAAGAGCAGCCACCACCAGAGGATTACCTTGAGGAAGACCCTGAAGGAAGAAACAGAGACTGATTTTGACTAGCAGATAGTAAACCACCGAATACTTGGTAAGCAGAACTGAGTTGGAAAGGTTCATGTGTAAATTGTGTGCTGGGTGTTTGTTTTTCAACACTTTGAGTAGTTGACATGTAAATATTTTTTAAAAAATATTTAAACCATACTGTCTCTGTTACAGTCACAAACAAAATTATAACAAATACTTGGTTTTTGAAATTTTGAAAGTTGTTTATTTACTGTCAAGAACTATAGAGTATGAGCAAAAATTTTTTACTGTTTAAAATAAATGTTTATGGGAAAATGTAAAACAATAAATAATTAATAAAGTAGGAGGCATCTCACTTCCTGACCTCAAAATATATTGCAAAGCTGTGATAATCAAAACAACATGATATTGGCACAAAAATGGGGCATGTAAACCAATAGAACAGAATAGAGAACCCAGAAATAAAGCCCAAAACATACAGCCAACTGATTTTTGACAAAGGACACCAATCAATTCAGTGAGAAAAAGAAAATCTCTTCAACAAATTGTGCTGGAAATACTGGATATCCATCTACAGAAAGATGAAACTTGATCCCTCTCTTTCACCATTATCAAAAATCAACTCAAAATAGATCAAAGATCTGAACATAAAACCTTGAGCTGTAAAACTACTGGTGAAAAACACACGGGAAACTACCATATGATCCCATTATTCCACTCCTGAATATCTATCTTAAGATAGGAATACAGTCAGTCAGAAAAGTACTTGTACCTCCACATTTACTATGGCATTATTCACTATTGTTACAACATAGAATCAACCCAAATGTTCCAAGACAGATGAATGGATTGAAAAGGTATGGCACATTTATACTGTGGAGTACTACTCAGACATTAAAAAAAAAAAAATAAGACCGTGGCATTTAATCAAACATAGATAAATATGGAACATTTAATACTGGGTGAAGCAAGCCAGACTATCAAAGACAAGTATTGTATGTCCTCACTTAATATATACCAAATGTCTGCACTCTATGATAGAAACCAAAAGCTTGGATAACATACGAGCATGGAGAGCAATTGTGGATACTGGAGACAGCATGGGAGGAGAGTGGACAGTGGAGAGGGGGATAGGAGGAGATAATCAAGGGGGAAAAAGGCACAAATCATTTAATGAATCAAAAAATGGAAAATTACATGCTGATGATAACGTATATGGTAATATCTTTGTCTGGACTAATATACAGTACATTTATGCTGGGAAAATCCATTCTGTATGCTATAAAGATAGTATAGTGATGGAATGTTAAAAAAAAATAAGAATATAAAAGAAAAAAAAAAAACATACAATTGTAGTACTACTGTCTCCTAGACTCTGAGGGAGGGAGGATAGAAGCCTAACTTCAATAAGTGCCAGTTAGCAGATATAGACAGACTAATGTCCTTCAGAACTTTTTTGTTATCACATCCCAGCATTTAAGAGATCTCCCACCTATCTTTAGTTTCTCTGGAACTGAGCAACTGAGCTCAGATTCCACTGAGGTCTCTCCCCTACTGTAGTGGTGCTGAATAAAACCTGTTTGACTGTAGAACAAGTGTGTGTCTCTGGCTCTCTCTGTATTTATTTATTTCTTCCATGCAAGACAAAGAGAGAAAAGCACCTCCAAAGTAATCCACCCCCAGTTCAGTCAGCCCAGATCACAGGTATGTACATATGCACAGTGTGCTCGAGGAAGGTCTGAGACATGAACCCAGGATCTTTCCCATGTTTGTCCAGTTACATTACTGCTGTACTACCTGGTCCCTGGTTTTATTTCTCTTTGACAGGTGATTCATTCTATTAAAACAAGTAATCTAAGCATTCATTTGCATTCATAGTCTAATAATGACTAATAAGGACATAGTCATTATTAGAATGTGCTTCTGGGGATAATCAAATTAAGACAAATATTGGCATTACGTTATTTATTTGAGAACAACAAAGCCATCACTAGGGACCAGGAAGGTGACAGAGGGAAGTGCTAACAGCTATAAAGAGCCCAGTCATCTGTTGTGATACTGGCTTAAAAATAGTGTAATCATGTGGGATTGCTATGGAAAATGGGGTATACCACATAATTTGCATCTCAACTATTCAAGTAAAGGAGAGAGATGAAATATTTATACCTCCTGTTTATCAAAAGTTAAAAGTTATATTCAAAGAAATGTTGATTAAATGTACTTCTTTCCCTCTGGTCATGTATAAAAAGTTGTTCTTGATGACACAAAGGACCATATGAGAAAGCAGCAGGTGTTGGCCTTTAAAAGTCAGGCTAGTGGGCATCAAAATGGCAATGGGACCAAAAAAAAAAAAAAGATGTGGACAAAATATCTCCTACCCTGGTTATGAGCATAAATCAAAATATCAAGACAATTCTCCACCTGTTCCTGGAGCTTCAACAAAACATGTAGAAAACTAAAAATTGTCACATTTTATTCTAAAAACTCAGGGCAATGCTGGGTCACTGTATGCTAGAATCAACTGGCCCATTACAAATGTCTTAGTTAAATGAAATCTATTTCTATGCAGAACATTACACACACACACACACACACACACACACACAAACACACATACACAATACTATTAGGACTAATAAATGAATTCAGTAAAGTTCAAGATACAAACTCAACATGTTAGTATTACATCTGTACACAAGTTTCTTTTTGTTTGTTTGTATATTTATTTAATTTAATTTAAATTTAATCACATATATCTTTACAGTATACAACATTTCTTTTTCCAGCACAAATACCATGCATATCAGTCAAAGACATTTCTGATGCAAGGCAACATGCATTATTGAACTTATGCAAATAACCATTCTGCCACTAAATAAGAATGCTCACAAATATTTTCCAATTGCAGAGGAGTCAAGAAGGGAAAAAAGTTTGTTTCAATTTAAAAAATAAATTTAACAAATTGCTGAACCTATCAACAAGTCAAAAGAAAACAATAATCCTTAAATCTAGAAGACAAAGCATAGAAGAAAATCAGTAATGTTTTAGTCAAAAGTCATAAAGTTTTATTTCACCAGTTCAGCCTTACATAATTAATCTCTCTTTTGTTGAATTTGCAATATTACTGTGGTTCAATCTTTCCATCTAAATTCTGAACATTAACATTTAACATTATTATTGATATTTTTGGACTTGTTCCTACCTTTAAGTTGGCCATTTCTTGGATTGTTTTTGTTCTCTTATTTCTGTCTGTCCCTAGTTTTCCTGGTCTAGCACTCCCTTCAGAACTTCTTGAAGAGCTGGTCTGGTGTTGGTAAATTCTTTTTTTTTTTTTTTTTTTTTTTTTTTTTTTTTTGGAGAGGTTTTTTTTGCTATAGGGCACGTGTGCTCGCCAGACAGACAGAGAGAGACATAGAGACAGAAAGCTAGAAATCACCCCCCAGGGGGGATGGTCAAGCCACAATCTCTTCTCCTCCATTCTCCTCTCGGGATCTTGGGCACGCACGCACACGCACCCGGCGTGAGTTTTAAGCCACCGGGTCCAGGACGCGAACTGCGGTCGACTATGTGGGAGTCCAGTGACATAGCCATTATGCTAACTGCTGGTTCCCATGGTGTTGGTAAATTCTTTCAGGTTTTGTTTATCTGAGAATATTTTTCTTCCCATATGAAGGATGATCTTGCCAGATATAGTATTCTTGGTTGAAATTGTTTTTCATTTAACACTTGGAATATATTTTCCCATTCTTTCCTTGCTTGCATTGTTTCCAATGAGAAGTCTGACATTAGCCTGATGGGATAACCTTTGTTAGTAACTTGACAGTTCTCTTTTGCCAATTTTAGTATCTTGTATTTGTCTGAGGTTTTCTCCAATCCGGCTATGATGTGCCTGATGATCTTCTTGGGTTTATTCTGTTTAAGGTTCTTTGTATTTCTTGGGTCTGGATATTTGAATGCTGCTCTAGAGTGAAAAGGTTATCTTTCAGAATTTCATGGACATTATCAATGTCCTTATTAGTTTCACTTTCTGAGATACCAGTTATCCAGATGTTTGGGCATTTAATGGTATCTAGTATTTCTCATATATTATTCTCACTTTGGGGGCTTATTTTCTCAGTCTTTTTTATTTTTTTTAGGAAAGAGGTTTTGTCTTCTATATCTGAGATTTGACCTTCTGCATGGTCTAATCTGCTTTTAATACTTGAAAGGGAGGTTTTGATTTCTTTTATTACAGCCTTCATCTCTAACAGCTCCATTTGATTATTTGTGGTGTGTATAACTTCTTTAAAATTATGTAAGAACTTCCTCATCTCCTGGAACTCATTGTCTCTTTTCTCTTGTATCTTCTGTAGTTTGCTGTCTCTCTTTTCTTGTGTCTCAATTAGTTTTGTCACTATAAAAAGTCTGAACTCTTTAGCTGACATTTCCACAAGTTCCACTGTACTGTCTGTGGATGATGATGGGCTATTCTTTTTCCTTGGGGGAGAAATATTTTTCTTGGTTTCTCTTATTTCTTGTGCCTCTGCAGTGGTTTCTGGTCATTTGATGGATTATACGTTTCTTCCTAAATTCTTGGAGTTAATTCTGAGCATTAGGGGCACACGGAAGGAGATGACCTACAGTATCTCTGCAGTTCCATTTCCCTGATGCTCACCAAGCAACCTGCACTTTTGTTGTTGGAACTGGATATTACAAAGGTTTCCCAGTTTCTTTTTTTTAATTTGATTTAGTTTTATTTTTTTCTTTACATTTTTTATTTCATTTTCTTTTACACATTTAATCACATTATTTAACGTACAAAGTGAATATTTCAACATGTGAACATTTCTCCCTAGTCCAGTTGATAAAATTATAAAATATCTTCAACAGATCTTACCACACTTCTTGTCCCATTAATGCTTTGCCTCTCTATTTTTCTTCTAAATGTCCCTCCTCAGATCCTACTCTTTCACACACACTATATCTGGTATTTCTATCCATTTACTGTGTTTCTATATCATTTAGTCAATTAGTTTCAGTCGTAGAGTGTGGACACTCGGTATATATTAAGTGGGGACTTACATCTCTCCTTCATAGCCTGGCTTGCTTCACTCAGCAATAAATCTTTCCTATTCTTCCACTTTCTGTAAAAAGCCAAGGTTTTGTTTTTGTTTTTGTTTTTGTTTTATAGATGAATAGACATTTTGTCTTTTAAAGCAGTCATTCTAGCAGTGTAAGTTGATATCTCATTATGATTTAAATTTTTATTTCCGTTATATTTTATTTCCCTTATATGCTAAATTTTCTCTCTTTTTTGAGAGGATTTTTGCTATAGGGTGCGTGCGCTCGCCAGACAGGCAGAGAGAGACAGAGAGATAGAAAGCGAGAAATCACCCCCCGGGGGGGATGGCCACACCGCAATCCCTTCTCCTCCATTCTCCTCTCGGGATCTTGGGCACGCACGCACACGCGCCCGGCGTGAGTTTAAGCCACCGGGTCCGGGACATGAACCGCGGTCGACTACGTGGGAGTCCAGCGACATAGCCATTACGCTAACTGCTGGTCCCTATGCTAAATTTTTTTAATGTGTCTGTTGGCCATTGATATCTGCTCTTTTGAGAAATATCTGCTCAAGTCCTTTGCCAATTTTTTAATCAAGTTATTTGTTTTCTTGCTACTGAGGTGAGTTCTTCATATAAATTTTTTTGGACATTAACTTCTTATCATAAATATGGTTTCCAATACTTGCTCCCAATCTGTAGGTTGTCTCTTTACTATATTAACTATTATATTTCTTTTGTTGTCCAGAAGCTTTTAGTTTGATGCAATTCCACTTGCCTACTTTTGCTTTTGTTGCCTGTGTTTTGGGATCCTGATCCAAGAAATCATTGGACAGACCAAAATTGTAGAGTTTTTCCCTATGTTTTCTTCTAGTAGCTTTGTAATTTCAGATATATTACCTATTTTGACTTTATTTTTGTAGTAAATGTGAGATAACGGTCCAATTTTATTCTTCTTCATGTAGATATCCTGTTTCCTCAACACTATTTATTATAATCTGTTTTTTTCCCATTGTGTATTCTAGATTGCTTTGATGAAAAGCAATTGATAGTAAATATGACTTGCATTTCTTTCTGGGTTTTCTGTCCTATTCTATTGGTTTATATGTGTATCTTTGTCCTGTTACCATGATTTTTTTCATTACAATAGCTTTATAATATATTTTGAAATCAGATAGTATAAGGTTCCAACTTTGTTTTTTGTTTGTTTGTTTGTTTGTTTTGCTCAAGATTCCAATGGCTAGTCTGGGTATTTTGTGGTTCCATACAAACTGTAGGATTGTTTTTAGCCATTTCTATGAAAAATAAAATTGGAGTTTTGAGGGGAATTGCATTGATTCTGTAGATTGCTTTGGGTAGTATGAACAGTGATCCAGTAGGCTGTTTGCAATATTATATATTATTACGCTCTTAGGAATATATCTTTAAAAATTAAAATTACTACGTCAAAGAGATATCTGCATCCACATGTTCACTTCAGCAATATTACATTATCTAAGATAAAGAAACAATCTTAATGTCCATCAACAGATGAGTGGATAAAGAAGATGAGATACATTTACACAACAGAATTCTATACAGCTTTTAAAAAGAAGGAATTCCAACATGCATGACAACATGGATAAAGGTAGAATACATATTTTAAGTGAAATAAACCAGGTACAAAAAGACAAATACTGTATGATCTAACTTATATGTGGAATCTAAAACAGTTGTTATCATAGAAACAAAATAAAAAAAGTGGTTACCAGAGGCTAAGGGGACAGAGGAAAAACAGAGAAAGCAAAGAGGCTGATCAGATTGATTAAAGGGTATAATGTTTCAGTTAAACTAGAGAGATAAGATTTAGTGACCTATTACATCACAGTTATAATCATGTATATCTCAAAGTTGCTGGAAGAATAGATTTTGTTTTCCATGACTGAGTCATTTTAATAATACACTTTGGACACCATTTTTATCATAGTGAAAACTGTAACAAAGGTAATTTTTTTTACAAAATGTAATGAAACCTTTTTTTAAAAGCATTCTACACATGGAAATGTATCATGTATAAAGCAGGATGCTAGGTGCAAGAATGTAAAGTTTTTTGTTGAAAATTATATCTATGCTAATATCCTTGATTTGATTATCACACACTACATGCATGCCTTGAAAACCATATTGTATGCTATAAAGATATACAAGTCAATGTAAATAAAAAATTATAAAATAAAAATAGATTTTTAATAGTCTTGATATAAAAAAATGGTAAGTTGGGTTGATGGATATGCTACTTAACTTTATTGAATCTTTTGATAATGTAAACATAGATCAAAACTTCACTGGCCAGCTCATGCCATGATGATTAAGATGGCTGTATCACACATGGCCAACTACGTGAGTCCTCCATGAATCTTGAAAAACATGCCAGACACATGGGCATGCATGCCAAAATCCTGAAAGGAAGGAGAAATGGACTATTGCCTATAAGTAATGCTTTCTTACTTTCTCTCTCTCTCCCTCTATCCTCTATCCCGACCTTTCTCCCTCCCTCCCTCCTTCCAGTAAGCATGCACAAGCTCTGGCAAATGAAAACAACAACAAAACACCACCACATTGTGCCCCATAAATATTCACAATTATTATTCATAAATTTTAAAATAATACATATTTGAAAAATGCATTTAGTTTTAGATAATTTTGTTCAGTATATAATTCACAGGCAAGCTTGAAAATCATATAGTTGGAAATTAAAAATCGAACAGTTTGAGGAGGCTAAACAGTGTCTCAATGGTAATACAACACTCTGTACAACTGACCCATATGGGAAGGTCATGAATTCACATCGGGAGTTCTCCCTGAATACTCCAGGATTATAACGTGAAGAAGATCCTGTTGAGGCACCCCTCCTTCTCTTTCTCCTCCTCCCTCTCTCTCTGTCACTATCCCTGTACTCTATCCCTGTCCCGCTTTCTCATGGAAGAAAAACACAAAGAAACTTTAAAAAGAAATGGACAGTTTTAAAGAAAGATCATTTTATTCTATAATATACAAAGCTTTAGTGCAGTTATTTTAATTGCTTATAATATTCCACAGCTGTTTGTCTTGTGCTACATTTTTTGATCAAATTTCTCCTGTCACTATAAGAAATCTCGGGCATATGCTCTACTTTTGTTCACAAATGCAAAGCAGATGTTAATGATCAACATTGCCCTAATCCTTGATTTGCATTGTGTGTGTGTGTGTGTGTGTGTGTGTGTGTACAACAAATACATACAAATATTCTTAAAGACACATAACAACCTTTGTCTCTCATAAGTACCTACCTTCAGTGTAGATAGTTAAATTTGTTTATAAAATGCTCTCAGCTCACTTGAGAAATATATGCTTTGAATTCCAGATTCTCTGTTTTGACAGTACTAGAGATTGATATTTATCTCTCCATGCACCCTTAGTTTGTCTTAAGAAAATGTAGTAGGGATGAGATTAGTCAGCTATCTATTTGCAACCAACTTCCCAGGGAGAAGACCTGGAATTAATTGGTAAATTTTACTGATTACAATCTCAAAGTTTTGTGCTGCCTCTAAGCAGAGCCACTAGTACCAGATATGATACTAGTACTCGTATCTGGTCACCTCAATGTCCTCTCCCCCATTACCTTTGATCTTGACAACAAACTCAGTGACAGAACTTTAGTTTTTTTTTTTTTTTTTTTTTTTTTTTTTTCTTTTTTTGGAGAGGTTTTTGCTATAGGGCGTGTATGCTCACCAGACAGACAGAGAGACAGAAAGTGAGAAATCACCCCCCACGGGGGATGGCCACACCGCAATCCCTTCTCCTCCATCCTCCGCTAGGGATCTTGGGTACGCACGCACACGCACCCGGCGTGAGATTAAGCCACTGGGTCCGAGACTCGAACCGCTGTCGACTACGGGGGAGTCCAGCGACATAGCCATTACACTAACTGCTGATCCCCAGCTTCTTTCACAATAAATTATAGATGCCACCTACTACCAAGGGACTTGCTCAGAAAACAATTTAGACTCCAGAGATGCGTGAGTAGGGAAGCTCATACAGGTTGGAACAAATACTGAAGAGTATAGTGTATTACAATTCACCTGTTTGTTACTTAAGGCTGTTGTTGAATTTGAGAACCAGCCTAAGAATATTACAAAATAAACCATGACACTGTTCATCTTATGTTCTCAATTCTCTCTCTCTCTCTCTCTCTCTCTCTCTCTCTCACACACACACACACACACACACATCATTGCTTTAACACAGGTTACTCAGTTAACATTTTGACCTTGTACAGTAAAATTGACTTGCCAAAACTGAAAATGGAGAGAGCAGCCCAGAAGCCAAAGAATGGAACTAAACAGAATAGAAACTAGACAGAATAGTCACATTATGCAAAACTTGATTTTCTTGACTCATGATCAGGTAATTTCCAGGATGGCAGGCACTGTAAATAGAATGGAGGCTGCGTAATTTGGGAGGCATTTGAAAAGCAAGCCTGAGAAAGGGACTTGGATGTAGGTCATTGTTTGGTGAAGTGAACCCAAGATCTGAGAGGGTGGAGTGGGATAGGAAGAGGGACACAGAAGGATGGATATGTAGGTAAGCAGAGCTCAATCTCTCTGGGGACATTCAATGTTAAGGGTTTTAAGACTCACTGACTAATCTTATTTTGAAAGACAAAAGCTTTGGGACCAGCAGCTGGCTTAATGGCTATGTTGCTGGACTTCCATGTAGTCAACTACATTTTGAGTCCCGGATCCTGTGCCTTAAACTCACGCTGGGTGCGTGTGCATGCGTGCCCAAGATCCTGAGAGGAGAATGGAGGAGAAGGGATTGCGGCGTGGCCATCCCCCCTGCGGAGTGCTTTCTTGCTTTCTGTCTCTCTCTCTGTCTTTCTGACAAGCACATGTGACCTATAGCAAAAACCTCTCCCAAAAAAAGGAAAGACAAGATTCAAGTGTCGAGCAAGCTGTTTTCAATCGACCATGGGGGAATGGATATATTTCACCAGCCATAAATTAATTTGCTGTAGCTAAATATTCTTAAGTTGCTCAGGGCCTCCTTCAATAGCCTCTTGAGGTAAAGTGCATTCTGGTTTTTTTTTTTTTTTCCCTGAAAGAGGGAGTAGGTCTGTATTTTCTTACTTTCTTCCTACTTTCTAATTGCTACCTTAACTTTCCATTTGTACACAGGACTGGCAAGCTGCTTCTTACGTATAACATCAGTGAAAAAGAAAGAAACTCTCCTTTGGCATCATCTTTACATACAAAATGATGCAATGTTTTTGCAAAATGGCAGGTCTGTAAACTGTTTAGATTAGAAAGACATTTGTTTGGTTGTGTTCAGTTGTTTGTCTCAGCAAAACCTGATCTTTCAGTTGGCATCTTTTTTTTTTTTTTTTTTTTTTTTTTTGGAGAGGTTTTTCACTATAGGGCGCGTGCGCTCGCCAGACAGACAGAGAGAGACATAGAGACAGAAAGCGAGAAATCACCCCCCAGGGGGGATGGTCACGCCGCAATCCCTTCTCCTCCAGTCTCCTCTCGGGATCTTGGGCACGCACGCACACGCGCCCGGCGTGAGTTGTAAGCCACCGGGTCCAGGACGTGAACCGCGGTCGACTACGTGGGAGTCCAGCGACATAGCCATTACGCTAACTGCTGGTTCCCCAGTTGGCATCTTATAACAGTTTTTTTTTTTGCAGTATGTAAAGGCAACTGAGCAACTTCTCTAAAATGAATGTAGTTCTCCAATGAACTCTCATGATTATTCTCCAGATCCATTAATCACCTGAAATATTTCTTCTAATAATTTCTTATTGGATATAAACTTTCAAAATATGAGGTGCCATGTGGACTATGGGCCACCACCAGACATCTATTGTCTACCTGCCTCTGGTCTTTATATTCTTGTCCATCTTTCCGGTGTCCATCCCTAAGCATAATTCTCGCTGCTCATTCATTCCACCTACTCTTCTCACTTGGGGAAGTACTCAGAAGTTAGTGGCAGGTCCCTCAGGTACCCATACTGATTGAGAAAGCTTTTTACAGTCTTCATTTCCAAATTTGCCTTCACAATCATTTCCAAATTTACCTTCACAATTGCCCCTCTGGGCAATAGGAGCCTGGGGCATTTATGTACTGACTTCTGTCTTGCATTGGTAAAGGTGGTCCTTTTGGAATTGAACTGCCTGCTTCTTCAGGACTCTACTATGTTTAGGCTGAGTAGCAGTCCAGATCCCCAAGAATAAAACTTAGAGATGATGCAAGCACTTAAGTTAGGGAGACCGTCATTCATGCATACTGTTTTCTAAAGTTATAAGCTCCATTGATAGGCAAAGGGGATATTGCCCAGAATTCTAATAAAGTCTACTCCAAAAGTAAGTAGATCAGCTACTTATGTATCTTCTTTTTACTACTCAGACTAGAACATTACTGGTTGGAAAGTTACCTCCACGTCCAGGGTTTTGCAGATCTTTCTGATCACAGAGCTGTAAAGGATTTAATCTAGAGTGAAGTCTCTGCCATTTGCATTAGCTCTTTCATGCTACAGCTCCTGGACACATGGGCCTTTGTTTGATGTACTCAAGCCACCTGCCTTAGACATCTATGCTAATGTGTCACATGTTCCCATAATAGGCGCTGGAACAGAGTACTAAGGCTGCATAAAGATGAACTTCCATGATAATAAAGGGAGAACTTTGGTAGACACTCACAAAAACCACAAAAATAATGACAAAACAACCAAGTTGATCATTTCATTTCAAAATTCTGAAAATTAAATTAATTAAAACTCCAGATTGGACTAAAAATAACCTATCGCAGAAGAACAACTAAAATCAGTAAGACAGTGGGGTCTGGATTTTTTAAATCTACATTGGTTTAAAAATTTATTTGGCTCATTCCCATTACCCTCTCTACTCTTTCTAGTGGTCCAGCAGTGGTAAAAACCAGCAGCCTCATAGTGGAGGAACCGGCTGATTTATTTTGAAGCTGCTCCTTCTGGGTACAGTCAATATTGTTTCCCAGTGTGAAGCTTCCTGAATAAAAATCTCTATTCCTGAGGTATGTCTCTTTTGTTTGACTGAGAAATCATCTCAGAGGGGAGAAAATTCTCACCTTAAGGCATTATCAAAAACAATAGTATCTGCTGGTAATACCTCAGCTGCCTAAGGCTATGATTTTGTTTGCAACAGTGAAGAGCCTGTTTAGGAATTTAAGAGAAAATCCTGGAAAACTAGGTGGCCAGATGAAACTGTGAGAAGCTCAAAGGATCTGAATAGTGCCTGGTGGATAGGAAAGAAGTTACTCACCTCTTACTGATCTTAAATCCTTGCAAAGAAGGAAATAAATGACTAAAGTAAATGACATGCCTTTTCATACAGAAACTATCTAATAACAAAAGAAGGAAGTTAAAATAATTATAAACATATATACAAATAACAAAAGACCCTTAAAATGAATGCAAAAACTGACAGAAATAAAGGGATAAAAAGGCAAATGATATCTGGGAATGCCAATATCCCAATTTCAAAATCTATAGAACTCTACAGAAGTTCAACATAAAATAGAAGGCTTAAAAATACAATAAGCTAGGGACCAGCAGTTAGCGTAATGGCTATGTCGCTGGACTCCCATGTAGTCAACTGCGGTTCAAGTCCCAGACCCGGCAGCTTAAACTCACGCCGGGCGCGTGTGCATTTGTGCCCAAGATCCCAAGAGGAGAAGGGAAGAGGAGGGATTGTGGCATGGCCATGCCCCCTGGGGGGTGATTTCTCGCTTTCTATCTCTCTGTCTCTCTCTCTGTCTTTCTGGTGAGTGCATGCGCCCTATAGCAAAAACCTCTCAAAAAAAGAAAAAAAAATACTATAAGCTACATAGACATAGCAGACTTTCATAGAAATTCTACCCATTCTTCTTAAGCACCTTCTTCTTAAGCACACATGGGACATTCTCCCAAACACACCTTAGCCTAGGTCATAAGCCTCAACAAATTTAAAAAGTTTTAGATCATGCAAAGCATGATTTCTAAACACAATGAAATTACATTAGAAATCAACAGAAAGAAATTTATAAAATTCATAAGTCCATACAAATTAAACAACACATGCATAAATAACCAATAGATCAAAGAAAAAATCACAATTGAAATTAGAAATATTAATGTTTTAGACAAGTGAATATAGAACATAGAGTCACATGCAAAAAAAAAAATAGGTAACTTAGGTGAAGTGGAAAAATTTCTAGAAAGACACAAAACTACAAAAACTAACTTGATAAGAAATAACCCAAATATCTATATCCAAATGCCTATACAAAAAGAAAAAAAGCAAATGAAGAATAACAAAACAATAGAGAACATTAATGAAACTAAAAGGCAGTCCTATCAGAAGAATAACAAATGGCCGTCTGCATGGCCTGGTGGCTAAGAAGCCAGATCTCACATGGTAAATCCCAGGATTCAAGTCCCAGACCCAATGGCTTCAAACCTACACTAATTCCTTATGCATGATGTCTCAAGACACAACAAGATGGAGAAATGAAATCAAAGGGATTTCTGTGTGACCATTCCCTGGGGGGAGGGGGGGAGTTGCTTTCTCCTTCTTTTGTCTCTAATGCGTACATATGCATATGATCATTGGCAAATAAAAAAATTAATTAGTCAATTAAAAAGACCTCAAAACGCCTCTAATAGCATGACTCATATTTCTACAGTCAGAAGAGGAGCTATCATTGTCATCTTGGAGAAATAAAAGAGAATTCTATAAGTAAATAAATGCCAGCAAATCAGAGATATTAGATGCAGTGGAAAAAACAGATAATTTAAATAGACTTATAACAAAGAGATTTAGTAATCTAAAACTTCTCATGCAAAGAACCCAGATGCAGATTTCTTGAGTCTGAGATTTCTACAGTTGAATTCTACCAAACATTGAAAGAATTAATATCATCCTTCACAGAATTCCAAAATATAGAAGTAGAGGAAATAACTCCCAACTCATTGTACAAGGCCAGTATTACCCTGATACCAAAACAAAGACATTACATGAAAAGAAAATTACAACCTAATATTCTTCATGAATGTGTATAAGAAAATCCTCAACAATACACTAGCAACCCAAGTATAGAAATGTATAAGAAGAATTACATACCATGACCAAATGGAACATCTAGGAGTGCAAGGTTCATTTACCATGTGAAAATAAATCAATGAATTATAAAACACAACATTAATAAAGAACAAAAATCACATGAACATCTCAAGATACACAGATAAAACATTTGACAAACCCCTTATAGTTTTGTTGTTGTTGTTTTGTTTTGTTTTTAGGGTTTTTGCCGTTGAGTATGTGCACTTGCCAGAGAGATATTGTGAGGGAAAGTGAGAAGTCACCTCCCAAGGGGAGATGGCCACGCTGCAATCCCTTCTCCTCCACCCTCCTCTTGGGATTTTGGGCACACATCACATGCACGCAGTGTCATTATCAACCCACCAGGTCCCGGACTTGAACTGGGGTGGGCCATGGAGTGAGTCCATCACCTTAACCACCATACCCCTAATATACTTGCATGATAAAAATCCTTGATTTACCAGGAACGGGAGGGAACTTCCTCCACCTGATAAAGGCATCTATGAGAAACTCACAGTCAATATCATATTTAATAGAAAAAGACTAATTGCTTTCTCCCTAAGATCAGAAAAAAGACAAGGATGTCTGCTCTCATTTCCACTATTCAACATTGTTTTGGTGGTTATAGCCATGGCAATTAGGAAAGAAAAAAAATAAAAAAGCATCCATACTGGAAAGAAAGATATGCTATTTCTGTTTGTAGATGATATTTTCTTATAAATAGAAAATCCAAAGGAATTCATTGAAATACTTTTAGACCTAATAAACTGAGCACAGTTGTACACAATTCAGCACAGTTGCAGAATATAAGATCAATACAACCCAACAATTCTACTCCTAGTTATATATTTATGACAAATAAAAACAAGTCGACACAAACATTTGTGCATAGTGACCAGCAGATGGCGTAATGTGATAGCCAAGGAAGTTCCTTTAAGACAGAACTTGAGAGTTCTTGGTCAAGACTGCGGTACAAGACTGTCGGGTAAATGGGGTGTTATAGCAGTAATACTATGCTCTATGATGATGAAGCTATTTGGGAAGATCCTGGATTTCTCCCCAGTGTTTCCCTGTGCACATGTGCACTTGCCCATGATCCTAGCTGGCTGAGGCTTGGGGTACAATTGTGGCCTGAAGACCTTGTTAAAGATGCCTTTCTTCCACTTCCTTCCCTACCCTCCTCTCTCTGTCTCATGAGCAAATTAACTTTATCAAAAAAAAGAAAAAACAAAAACAAACAAACAAAAAAAAAAACAAACTAAAAGACTGGATAAGTAATCAGTTATTGATTGATTGGGGTCAACGGGACATAGCATTCTCCTTCATGTCCCAGGGGTTAGGGGAAACTCACTGCTAATGGCACTTAGAAGCATAAAGAAGACAATGACACATGTGAGCAAAGCTGAAATTCCTTACTTGCTATGGTAGATTATGGAGAGCCTCATTATCTCCTGGCAAGAATGATCTTGAAAATGACTGTATAGTACTGCAAACTTAGCCAAGTAGACACTATCATTACGACTACTGTGCTATAGTCAGTGTATTTGCTAGAGCAGAATAATGAGAAAATTATAAACCATCATTGACTACATAATTTTATATATATATATGTATACATATGTATGTATACACACATACATATGTATGTATACATATACACACATACACATATATAATTCATAAAAGACTGTTGAATATATAAAATATCCCTGGCAAAATTTCATTCACATGAAGTGTTCATAGGCAATAAAATACATTTATAAATTTTAACATTTTCTTACTGTTACGGTATAATCAAAAGTGATCTGTACCATATGGACATGTGAACATTATCATACTGGTTCATTATATCTATGCCAACAAGCTGACAAGGCTGGATATATAAGAGTTGGCACACTTGGAGGCCTTGATAAAAGCCATGATCTCTGGAAAGAAAGATAGGAACTTAGCGAGGATTTAGAAATTTGTTATTTTAATAAAGCATCTAGGCATTCAATGCTGAGAGATGTATCTGGTTATCTCCAAAGTAAAACATAATTTGCTGTGTCTTGCATGCTTTGTGATAAAGAAGGAAGCACAATAGCTGGCCAGCCTCTTTTGGTTCTGAGAGAAGTGTACCCTTTACCTGAAATACTAGTATGGACTATGAACTGGTGATACAAAAGCCTGCCAGTTTTAGGTACCTACAGCACAGAAGTGTTCTTTTGCAGATCTAGACTGTGATCCAAACGGTTTTACTACTTCAGCCGGAAGATTCAGCAGACATGATGATGTCAACTGCAGGAAATATTTCATTGCAGAGTTTGCAGAATGCCTCAGGGGTTCTGAACCAAGACTATTTCATCTACAATAGGGAATTCTGTGCCTTCATAAAAATCACTTCTGACAAATTTCTGGAGCCTTGTAGATATGGACTGCCTGATCAGGGAACATCAAGTGACCTTTTGTATCACCAGTTATGAAGTAAATTATGTCTAGGTCATCTAGTCACAATGGACTGATGCTCAGCTTGTCAAACCTTATAAAATGGAAATAGTACACTTTGAATTGAGCCCCAAAATAAGAGGTGCCAATGCAACCTAGTTTTGCCTTCTAGTCCTGACCCATACCAAGTGTTGGCAAGGATATGAAACAACTTTCACTCTCATATACTGCCAATGGGAAGATAAAATTGTATAACCAGTTTAGTAAACAGTTCAGAATTTTCATAATAAAGCAATGCTTGATATATAATATAGTCATCCCATATTCAGATATTCATCTAAAAATAAATGAAGGCATAGGTTCATTCAAAGACTTGTACATGAATATTCATATAAACTTTAGCCATAATAACCCAAACCTAGAAACAACCTATTTAAGAAATGTCCAACAAATGAATAGATAAGTAATAGAATATATATAGTGAATGTTTTTCACCAATATTAAGGGATAAACTATATAACAGACTAAATAAATCTTGATATAATTATGCTAAATGAAAGGTATTTTAAAAAGAAACAGGGACTGGCAGGTGGTATGTTGGTTAAGGCTGCTGGACATCCATATGACCGAGTATGGTTCAAGTCCTAGACCTGGCAGCTTGCTTTCTCGTTTCCCCCCACTCTCACTCTGTCCCTCTCTGGCCAATTTAAATAAATAAATAAAGTTAAATAAAGTAATTCTTTAAAAAAAGAATACATACTATTTGATTCAATTCTAAAGAATGCAAACTAATATAATGAGAGAAGGCAAATCTATGGGAGAAAGGGATTGCATAATGGCATAAGAAAACTTCTGGTGATGTTTATGTATTTAGTATCTTCATTATGGTGATAGTTTCATAGACATATACATGTTTCATACCTTATTAAATTACATGCATTAAATAAGTACAATTTGTTTACTGTGCAATAACATTATCTAAATGAGGCTCTTAAAAATGTAAATACAGGATATATACAAAAAGTGGTAGGTAGCAACCAGAAAAAGTTTTTTTATTCACTCTAGTGATGCCATATTGAACAAATTTGAAGGTGACAACCATGTTCAAGGTCTTGTTCCTATAACACTTATTAAAAACTAGATAAATAACCAGTAATCAAACAAAGGAAATGAGGTTGTTTCATTTACTGTGGTACGTTAATACAGATTATGTCAAAATAGCTCTCCTTGACATTAAAGCCCCTTGTGTAAGCCTTATCTCTGTCTCATGGTAAGAATATTCACAGAAGCTGAAAAGACAGGGAAAAAAGCTATGGCCCAGCTAATTTCACACAAATATTCTATTTTGTTTGTTTGTTTTCTTTTTTTAATAAAGAGTTATTTTATTTAACTTTATTTATCCATTAATTTATGTATTTCAATTTGACCAGAGAGGGAGAGAGGGGGAGAGAGAGACAAAGTGAGAAAGCAGGCCTCCAGGTTCAGTACCCGAACCTCAGTTGGCCATGTGGGATTCCAGTGCCCTTAACCACCATACCACCTACTGGTCCCATTTTTGTTTGTTTGTTTGTTTGTTTGTTTTTCTATTGCCTGCACTCAGAGAAATAACTATAGTGCTCCCAGCACACAGATGACCTGTTCTGCCAAGAACAGAGTTCAGGACACAGTCTTGGCATATTATATTTTCTTTACCAAAGTAGTATAATAGAATGATAATATATATGTAGAAGAAGATGTTTATGAGGAGAAAGGTTTCAGGTGTCTTGAAAAAAGTCCTAGCTTGGTCATTGTCTACTACCAATCATACAACTAACCCTTTTTACTAGGAGAAGTTTATAATGGAAGGATGTATATTTAATACCTGGAGTGCTATTCAAAAGTAAATAAAAATTTATCTGATTCAATCGAGTCCTATAAATTGTAATATAGATGTGTAAAATCTTGAAGTAGCATGTAACTTGAAGAAAACCACACCAGACATGTGTCTGTATTAGGTTTAGTAACACTGGCCAATAAAATACTTGGTTAATGAAATATCCAATATCCATTTGGATAACAATTTGACTTGAGAATCACAAGACAAGGAATAAGAAGGAAGAATCACTTGCTGAGCACTATTACTTATATGAGAATTCCTAGATGCTTTATATTCTCATCTCCTTTTATCTTTGACATTTCCACATTTTAAGTAAGGAATGTAACACTTGTTTCTATCATGTATCATGGGAATCTTAGGAATGAGGTAGAGGGACCAGCAGTTGGCGTAATGGGTATGTCGCTGGACTCCCACGTAGTCAACTGCAGTTCAAGTCCTGGACCCAGTGGCTTAAACTCATGCCAGGCGTATGTGCATGCATACCCAAGATCCCGAGAGGAGAATGGAGAAAAAGGGATTGCAGTATGGCCATCCCCCCTGGGGGTGATTTCTCAATTTCTATCTCTCTGTCTCTCTCTCTTTTTCTGGCGAGCGCACGCACCCTATAGCAAAAACCTCTTAAAAAAAAAAAAAAAAAAAAAAGGAATGAGGTAGAGACCTAGAACAGAACCTGGGCAAAGACCACAATATCAGACCAAACCCAATGCCAGGCTACCCCTTATGAATCCAAGGTTGGAACTCATCCAACCATACCCATGCTCTAACCCCACACCTACAGACCCTGATGCAAGACGCACCCCAATAGGCACCAATGTTATGGCAGACCTCATGAACTCAGACATCAGGGTTACCTAAATGCAGAGAAAGTGTCAGGTCCACCAACCCACGGACCCTTGCAACAGGCCTGACCATGGTCCCAGCCTCCTACCCCACCCAAAATCTCTGGCCATGCTGACTGGTGAAAGGTTATTCCCTACCAAAGCCAGTATGAAAAGACTGGAGACAGTGACTACTTGCTTAAATGCACAGACAGCAATGTAAGCCACAAGGATAATCTGTGACACCAAGTATAATCAGTAATATATGATACCACCAAAGGAATAAAATGAAGTACCAGTAACTGGCCCTAAAGAAAGAAAGATCTCCAAACTACCTGACAAAGAAATCAAAACTATCATGTTACAGAAGCACAGTGAGCAACAAGATAACAAAGACAACAAAACAATATTGAAGGGGAAAAAATAAATATTTTGACAGGAGAAAGAAACCATAAAAACAAAACAGAAACTCTGGAGCTGAAGAATGGCAGAACAGAAACATTTCATAGACAGTTTTAATAACAAATGTACTCAAACATAAGAAGTCAGTGAGCTTAAAGACAGAACATTTGAGGGGCTGGCAGGTGGCATGTGGTTGAGGCACTGTATTCTCATGTGGCCAAATATGGTCCCAGACTCAGTGACTTGAGATTTATGCCAGGCACATATGCAGGTTGCCCAAAATTCTAAAAGGAAAATGGAGGAGAAGAAACTGCAACATAGCCATCTCCCCTGGACGGTGATTTCTCACTTTCTGTCTCTCTGCCTCTGTCACTCCAGTGAGCACAGGTGCCCTATAGCAAAAAATCTTTCAAAACAAACAAACAAACAAAAAAGTCATTTGAAATTGTCCAGCACTGGAACAAAAAAAAAAGGAAAAAGAATTTAGAAGAATGAAGAAACCCTGTGGGACTTATAAGACACTATTATGCAAACAAATATGCATGTTATTTTCAGAAGAGGAAGATAAAGAGATATTGGCAGAAAGCATATTTAAAGAAATTATGACAGTATTGACCTGTAGTGGTTAAGGGAGCAGGATCCAATATGGATTAAATATGGATGACTAGGTCTCTAATCCTGGGCCCAGCAGCTTGAAAAACATGCTAAGTTGTGTGTGTGTGTGTGTGTGTGTGTGTGTGTCTGCTATAAGTCCTGATGAGGAGGAGAAATGTAGCAAAAAGGACTGCAATATGGTCACACTCTATTGGGGGATGCTTTATTTTTCGATTTCTTTCTCTTTCCCCTCCCTTTCTCTATCTCTGATGAACACATGTGCCCTCTGGCAATTTTAAAAAAAAAAAAAGGATGATAGAAAACTTCTGAAATATAATGAGATAAATAGCATCCAGATCCATGAAGCCCAAAAAGCTACAAACTCATTGAACTTAAAGAAGTTTTCACCAAGACACATTATAATCAAACCATCAAAAGAGCAATGACAGATAATTTTAAAGCAACAAGAGAAAAGCAACCTGTTGAATACAAGGGAAAACTCATACAATTATCAGCAAATTTGTCAGCAGAAACCATGAACAGGAAGGCATAAGATGATATATTCAAAGTGCTGGAGGGAAAGTGGCAACTAGTAATAATTTTTCTGTCAAAGCTATCTTTCAGAAATGAAGAAGAAATTTAAAAATTTTAAAAATAAAGATTTAAAAAATAAAGAAATGAAAAAGAAATAAAAAATTTCTCGGGAGGCGGAGGGAGATGCAAAATCTTGAGGGAATGTAATAGTACAAGAAAGAAGTACTAAAAGTGGAAACAAAAGATGTTAAATAGTAACAGAAAAACATGAAAATATAAAACACATTGGTAAGGCCAGCCTGTGGTGTGGTGGTTGGGACAGCTGGATACCACATGACCAACTGCATGGTTTAGGTCCCGGACCTAATGGCTTGAGATACTCACCAGGTACTTGTGTGTGCACACCCAAATTGCTGAAAGGAGAATGGAAGAAAAGGGATGACAGTGTGGACATCTCTTCCAGAGGTGTTTGCTTGTGTTCTCTCATGCTCATGCACTTGCGTGAGTTCACATGTTACATACAGGGGAAAAAACTCACAGTTAAATTTAAATCTAGACTACTTTAATATTATAATGCTTTGGGAACCAACAGAAGGCTTAGTGATTACATCACTGGACTCCCACATGGCCCTACATGGTTGGAGTTCCAGACCTGGTGGCTTCAAAATCACACCTGACATGTGTGGATGTGTGCCCAAATTCCTGGGAGGAGAATAGAGGAGAAGGGATGGTGGCATGGCCATTCCCTCCAAGGGGTGAATTTTCACTTTCCCTCTCACTGGTTCTGTCTCTCTTCTCTCTGGAGAACACAGGTGCCCTCAGGCAAAAACTTCTAAAAAACTAATAAAAATAAAGTATAATACTTTTAAATTGAGTTTAAAAGTTAAAAAGTAGCACCTACAGGTGGCATGGTGGTTAAGGCAAGTTGGCTTCCCATCTGACCAACAACAGCTTGAGTCCTGATCCTAGAGTGGCCTGAAAATTATGTTGGGCACATGTGCATGCATGCTCAATATCCTGAAAGAAGAATGGAGGAGAAGGGATTGCAATGTGGTCATTCCTCCTGGTGGGGAATGGATTTCACACTTTCCCCCTTTATATATCTCTCTGTCTCTCTCCCCTTCCACAAGGCACTTACCTGATAGCAAAAATATGAAAAAAAAGTTAATAAAAAGTATTTGAAAAAGCTATAGCTACAATAATTTGTTAATGGATATAATATAAAAAGATATGTAAGTTATGATATGAATATATAAAGTGTGATTGGGATAAACGAAAGTGTAGTTTTGCATGTACTAAAACTAAATTTGCTATGAGCTTAATAGATTGCTATAACTCTAAGATATTTTATGTAAACCTCATAGTAATCACAATGAGGAAAATCAATAGCAGATACACACACAAAAAATAAAGAAACTAAAGAGCGCTATAAAATAGAAAATCAAGTCACAAAGGAAGACAGCAAAAGCAGAAGAAAAAAACTACAAAACAAAAAACAATGAACAAAATGGCAACTGGAAGTCTTTACCTATCAATAATTACTTTAAATATAAATGGATTAAACTCTCCAATAAAGTCATCGAGTGGCTGAAAGAATTAAAAAAGAAAAAACTAGTTTCTCCAATATGCTGCTTACAAAAAAATCTCACTTTATCTTTAAGGAACTGCATAGGATGAAACTGAAGGGATGGAAAAAGACATCCATGCAAATGGTAACATTGTTAGAAAAGCAGGAGTTGCTACACTTACATCAGATAAAATAGGTTTTCTGTTAACAACTGCCACAAGACACAAAGTAAGTCATTATAAAATGACAAATAGGTTAATTTAGCAAACATAGCAATTGTAAATATATGTACATATACATACATAATATATATATATACACATATATATAAATATATATATAAATATGTGTGTGTATATGCCCAACATTAGACCATTTAATACATAAAGCAGATATTAACAGAACTGAAGAGAGAAATTGATAGCAATATAGTAATAGTGATGTATTTCAATATCCCATGTTCAGCCATGGACAAATTATTTATACAGAAAATCAATAAGGCAACAACAGATTTGAACAACACTACAGACCAAATAAACCTGACATAAACAGGACATCCTACTCAACAATAGCAGAACACAAGTACCATACTCAAGTACTCCTGGAACATTCTCCAGAATAGCTCATATACTGGGCCACAAAACAAGTCTTTCAAAACTTATGGGATGAAACTAGAAATTAATAACAAATATTGGATTGTTGGAAAAGTCATGGTGTATTTTTCATGTTTTTGGGAGAAAGGACATTACAACTGATATCACATAAATACAATAAATGAAAGAGACTATTCTGACCAAATATACACCAGTAAAAAGCATAACCTAGGAGGAAAAATGGATAATTTTCTACAAACATGCCCCCAACCAAGATACCATGAAGAAACAAAAAATCTGGACAAATAATGGGTAAAGAAATCAGTTATTTAAAACTTCTTGACAAAAAAGAATCCCAGGACCTAATGATGAATTCCACAAAATATTTAAAGAATACCAATCCTTTCCAAACCCTTCGAGAAAATTGACGAGAAGAAAAAAACTTTGAAGCTCATCTTACAAAACTAGAATTACCTTGATGCCAAAGCCAGGTAAGGATACTGCAAGAAAAGGAAAGTAGGTTTACTCAGTGGCCTTGTAATAATGTACTGCTCAAGCGAAACTGGATCCATATGGAAGACTGCAGGTTTGGTTCCTGGTCAACCTGTACATGCCAAGGATGCACGCCTGTGATCTGGCTGGCTTGTGGAACAGAGGAGATCATGGTGTGAGAATCTGCTGGCCAACGACATGGTTCAAGTCTAGACCTGGCAGCTTGAAAAACGCACTGGGCACATATGACTGCATGCCCCAAATCCCAAAATACGAAATGGAGGAGAAGTTTTTGTGGCAATATTTGCTTTCTTGGTTTTCCTTCTCTCTCTGGCAAGTGCACACATCTGAGCAATTTTTTAAATTTTAATTTTCTCAGGTAGAGATCTTATATTAACAATAATATTGATAACAATGTCTACAATGGTGCAGGAGGAAGCTTTGGGAGAGCTAGATGCATCCGTAGCTTTGTAGGGGATGTGCATGTAGAAAGATGGCTTTTCTTTTCAGTAAGTCAGTGGCCTGCTTAGGCATCCATATCAGCTCATCTCAAGGGCCCGATCAACCCCTGGTGGAACTGAATATAAAAGCTGTTCCTTCCCATACCTAGCTGCAGGCCATCTTTCGGAATTACAGAAATTCATGGGAGAGCATCATGGAAGCAAGAATATTGAAAGAATTTGTAGTCTGACAGAAGATCCCTGCCCGACCCTTAAGTATCCACTCCTCACATACGTGACAGACAAATGAACATAGAGGAGACATTGTTTGTATGAAATATAAATTCAGGCAGACATTATAACAAGGAAACAGAAATAATAAGCAAACAGAGATGCCTTAATTTATGACGATATAAAAATTAAGAGCCTGAGAGTAATACTTTTTGTTTTCCTAAGTCATCAAAAGAAGTTCTAACTTCTTTATAGGAATTAACTGGGACTTTCTCCCAAAGGGAAAGAATCATAAACCAGACAGAGAAAGGAAGTGAAAAAAATGTCCTCAGTGAGAATAGAAAAAAGAAATATGAAAAGGTGCCAGAGAGACTGGCAGGTTGAGGGGACGAGATTTCAGTAAGTTTTGCTATGGACCACAGCTTTTCATTTAAGGTTTTTCAAGAGAAGGGTAACTATGAAGGATGGAATTACTTTGGACTCTAGAACTGTGCCTCTTCAATGTGTCACTATCTTAAGATTTGAGCCATAATAGTCCACAGCTTAATACAACTTCCCTATATAATTATGTGCCATCTAACTATGTTTTAATCAATGATAGACTGCATATATCAGACCAGTTCCATGATATCATAATGGCTATACCACAGTCTAGGTGTTGAGTAGGCTATACCATCTGGATTTGTGTAAGTACACTTTACAGTATTCATACAATGATGACTATCTGATGTCTGCTTCTGTATATGTAACTTGAGAGAGCTTAATAATAGCCTTCAGTGTTCATTCTACTCTATTGTCTCTAACAGATTTCTAAATTATTGCCTTCTCTCTTAAATGTAGCCATTTTACATACCATCTTTCTTCTTTCCTTATTCCATAAAGTTCATATTTTCTCTAAAGTATAAATTTTAAATGCATCCTAAAAATATCTCAAATGTTTGAAGTGGCATGAGGTATATGTCATCTATGTTCTAGACTAGATAGTCCTTTGCTTAAGGGTTTTTAGTATCTGTTAAGAAAAATGATAAACAATTACTAATTATAGGAATGAGAGCTATAATTGGTATTGAAAATGGATGGAATGCTATAGAGGGGATTTAATCTATTCTAAGGAGTCATTCTTCACCTCTCTGGGGAAACCCTCATTAAGTTGAGATTCTTAAAGAAATGAGTTAGAGTGCCTTCATGTAAAACTACTACATTCTGTTAGAGGAATGCTTCTTTTTCCACACCCTTACTTTTATTGAATTTCACTGTTTGGCTGCTTAATCCTGAATCAATGAGAAGTGATTAACCACTTGTTAAGTATAACTTTTATTTTAAAAAGAGTTCAATTTCAGGGTTAAGGAATGCACAAGAGAAGAATCTTGAGAAAGTATAATTTTGCAAATAAACTGGTGACCTGGACTTTCCGAATGAAATGGGACTAAGCCCTGACATGTCTCAGGATTTTAAATCTTGCCAACATCTTCTGTGCTGTTAGACCAGCTGGCATTTCCATTATCACTTCAGCCTGAGGCAAGTGAGTGTATAAACTGCCTTTGACTGCGTGGCTTTCACTATTTGAAGATGCTTTGTCAAAGGTGACTGGTTTTCCTAAACCAATTTTGTTGAGCCCTCAGGTAACATCCACAGTTTGTCTCATTCCAAGTACCTTTCCATATCAGAAAAAGGAATCACTAGTTTGGACTTAAATGACTGAACTCTCTTTCCCTTAAGTGGCGAGTACTATTAATCCACAAAAGTAAGGCAGGGGCCTCTCTCAACTTTACTCTCATCCCATTGATAATATTCTATCAAGTTTAAGGATTGCACTAGATGTTGAGATATTTTTCTTTACTTACCACCTAATGCTAATACAGGCTTTTCTGTATTTTCATCTCTAGTTAGTTTTGTTAAGGGTGGGAAAAGAGTTTCATTTCTGAGCTCAAGTCATCTTCCCCAGGAGCCTCAGAGGGCTACTTTGGGATGAATATACAAGTCGGGTTCAGTTTGCCATGTTCCTTTTCTGCTGTTTTGTACATGCCTGCTGGGACCTTTTAAAGAGCTCTGAACAAATTCGACCATTCATCCATACAGAAGTACAAAAGATCAGTTCTCTTCTTTACCACCCACAATGGTGCAGTTAGGGAAGTAGAGAATGCACTTAACCCCAGCTAGACTCATGGCTCCCACTCTGTGGGCATGCTTTCAAACAGTACTAGAGTGCCCTTACTCTCCAAGCACACAGTCTGCTAGTGAATTCGATTTCTGGGAGCACGATTGACCTTTTTTATTCCTCTGCTTGTCAGAGTTCCTCTAAGCAGGCATGGTCTTGGTATATAAGCACTCTAAAAAAGAATTAATATACTTAAAAATAACCAAGTTAAATGTACAATTGGGATAATCCTTACTTGAGAATTGTCAAATAGACACAAACGTCACGACTATATTACCAGATATAGATGGGGCACCAATATCCTGTTTGGATCTTACAAGCTGTGGTCTAGTATTCTCCAGAGGTTACTATATTACAAGTTTAAAATTCACCTTCTGCCTCCATTTTCTCTCTCAGTGTCCTACTCCATAGGAGAGGACTTCATTTTTGTAAGAAAAGGGTAGTAACTTAAGCTTTAAAAGAATGACAATTGATTGATTGATTGAGAGAGGTTTTTTTCCATAGGGCATGTGCACTCACTGGAGAGAAAGAGAGACAGAAAACAAGAAATCACCCCCCCCCCCCAGGGGGATGGCCATGCCACAATCCCTTCTCTTCTATTATACTCTTGAGATTTTGGACATGTATGCACACATGCCCAGTGTGAGCTTCAAGTCATTGGGTGTGGAATTTGAAACATGGTTAGCCACGTGGGAGTCCAGCACCTTAACCACTACACCACCTGCTGACCCCAAGAATGACATTTTAGAGATCATTCTTTTGCCTTTTTTTTTTTTTTTCCCCCCTGCTTTCTGGGAAACCAACTTGCAACAGGAAGACTGTGAGACAAAATTATGAGACAAGGGTTTCTTAGGGAGTGTCCTTAGGGTCCACAAGTATAGAAGAGAAGAAAAGCAGGAAAGACTGAGTAGAGGGAGAAGCTGCTATTAAGTCTGGATGGACACCTCAGCCAATCCTGTTGGGAGATCTAATGACAAAGTTCTTTAAAGCTACCCAAAGCTGAAACAAGAGAATTGGGCCTTTTTATACTACTGGGCCAATTACTTTTTGGATGTAATCTATCCAGGAAAGAGGCATAACTTTGGCCTGAACTATTTTCTGTCTACAAGGTAATTCTCAAGAGGTTGAAAACTGAGGCTCTTCATCCACAGTACTCAGCAACTTGGGGAACTGATCCTTCATTCCAGAAGGAAGATCTAGGCAATATATCAGCATCCACCATACTTTCCAAAGTATATCTATAGAGAAATTTATTTCCTTTTCCTTTTCCTTTCCCTTTGCCTTCCTTCTTTCCTTCTGCCATAGGGTATAACATTCACTGAGGAGAGACAGAGAGAGAGAGGAAAAGTGAGAAGTCACCCCCATGGGGGGATGGCCGTGCTGTAATCCCTTCTCCTTTATTCTGGGCATGCATGTACACACGTCCAGCGTTTCTCCAGCTATTGAGAACCAGATACAAACTGCACAGTCAGCCACATGGGATCCAGCGCTTTAACCACCACCACCTGCTGGCCCAAGAAATCTAATTTTGGTTTTCCAAAAATTTCAACTTACAGCCTGAGCCAAGAACATCATGTCCATATACAAGCTAAAATAGGTATGAATCATAGTCACCAAAAAGAAACCTCTTAATCCTGATTGAGGCTATAATCTTTTTATATGCACATGTACATTTTAAACAAGCAAAGAACATTAGTGCTTTGGCATATCTATTCAAAATGGAAAATTATTAAGTGGTTCTTTAAAACATTCACCTTCTGAGGAATTCCATGCCCTTTAGGTCTGACTGCTGTAAGTCTATTTATTACCCAAGGGGAGCATCCCTGGGTATTGTCATGGTAATGAGCTGGATGTCTCTGTCCTAACTAGGGTAGAGAGTAGTAGGGATAGGACAAAAGATCAACAGGGACATGTTTAACTATTACCAATACTGAATTGTAAAATATGTAGTAGAGGTCACTTATATTTAATTCTAGAAGAAAGATTAATAACTGAAGACCATCTGAGGAGAGACTTGAGGCGGGGAGAGAGTCTTGAACAGGAAGTTGGGGATGTATAGAATTCATGGAGAGGCAGGTAGGGTAATACTATAAGCAACAACCAGGCTAAAAATGCTCAGAGTAGTTTAAGAAATAAATATAGCTGCAGTTGTAACTACCTGTTGAATAGAAAAAAGAGGAGGTTGAGACCAGATGATCATTTCTATCCTGAAAAACAAAACACCGAAAGTTTGAAGACTCGTACTTCATAAAAGCAGTGATCTGTGAAAGCTAACCCATAGTGTGTGGGAAGTAAGACAGGAGAGTGGGAAAGAATAATAAGTATATAATATCCAGTTATGAAACAGTAGGCACATTAATATCAGTGCGAAAAGAAGAAGATACAAAGTGACCTATATGGAAATGTCAGATTTCTTTGCTCCTATTTAGTCCTTTAAAATATGGAAGACTCTATGAATTATATTCTTTAGTATGATATAGTCTGAAGCTAACTGGGATCTTACATTATCTCAAAAGAAATCATTGATCTATGGAGATCCCAGACTTTAATGTGCTAGCATACTGCTTTCCTACAAATTCCAGTCAGCTAAGCGTTTCACCTTAAAAACCTAACCAAGATTATGAGAGGGATTTTTTTTTTCATTATTATTTACTAATAGGATCAATTTCCTTATATAATCATTTACTGGATTAGCTGTACTCATATAAAACAAAAAGCACTATCCTCTGGGACAGCACATTCTACTTTTTAATTCCCCCACTTATCTTCGCTAGGTATATCCCTAAACAACCTGAGCAAACACTCTGAGCTTCAACTTTCACCTGTTAGCATGAGGACAATATCTGTACTGATTTGAACTAGACATACTTTTAAGTTATTTTTCATTAAACTTGGTATAATTTGAAGTACATTTTATGGTAAGATCACTAACTAGGCATGTGTCTTAGATTCCATTTTCTTGAAGGCAGAGTCTAAAAGCAGACTCACAAACACTACCTTGGGTAGACAATCAAGGTCAACATCAATAATGATAAGTCATGTTGATGGGCTATGTCCTGTACATGATATGATAAAAATAGTACTTTGCTTCTTGTCTCCCTGATAAAAACCTGTAACCTCAGTCCAATCATGAGTTAAACATCAGACAAATCTCAACTGAAGGACATTCTATAAAATATTTGACCAGTACTTCTCAAAACTGTCAAGGTCATCAACAGCAAGAATTAAGAGACACTGTCATTTCCAAGAGAAGTCTAAGGAGACATGAAAACAAACATAATGTGGTATCTTTGTTGGGATTCTGCAGAGGAAGACATAACCTTAGGTTAAAATGATGGAAATATTAATAATGTATGAATTTTAATTAATAGTTATTCATATTGGTTCAGTAATTCCAATGCTTATACCATACTAATGTGAAATATGAACGGAGGAGCTAGGTATAAGACATATGGAAACACTCTGATTTCTCTGCAATGTTTATGTGAATCTAAAACAGTTTTAAAACGTTATTTTTATTTTTAAATAAAGGAATTTTTCATATAGAAGCTCAAACTTCTGGTTCAGAGTTCTATTAAATATCCCAGGAAAACATTTCTTATAATGTGTCACTCCTATTACACATCCCTTCAGATCCTTTCAGATCTTTTCAGCCTCTTTTCATTCCAGCCCCAATACCAGCTCTCAGGTTCGTTCCACTTTTGCACAGGGGCAAGTTTACTATATCCCTTCATGTCCTTCTTCTTTCCTGCTTTAAGCTTCTCTGATATCACAGAATGAGATATCCAAGGGAACCCGCATAGAAGAAAGCTTAAAGGATCCATTCCAACAGACCTTAGGCCTGGCTGCCTGTGTCCTTATCAGTAACTTCTAGGTTATGAAAGAGATTCTCTGTTCACAAACTTTCCCTTATGCAGCCTTCAATCTTCTCTCTGTTTATTAACCAGGGATCCATCTGGCTTTAAAGATCCTTGTAGAATATGCCTCAATCATTCATCAAGAGTACAGGAAAGCTGAAGAGATTACCTACCAACTTCCTTTTCTCATTAATTGAAAATTATCCCAAGAGCACTTTACCCCAGCATTTATGAGCTACTCTGATCATGAGTTTACCAAACTTTTTAGGCACTAGGGAAACTCCTCAAGCAAAGAAGCAGAGAGGTGCATCTGCTGATATATTAGCTGTCAGTGTGAATAGGAACTGTCCATAGAGTTCTGAGTGAATTTAGCAGTGGGTCAGATGTTACGAGGCAGGATTTGAACAGTGGTTGCCATTATAGGGTTTAATCATCCAAGAATCACCCACTCCAAAGTTCCTATCTTAGGTCTCAGGTATCTATCCTTTAACCATCAAAAGCTTAAGACAGGGACACATGCTACTATTTTATTGAAGACAATGATCCTAAAGAGGAGAAAGTGACAAGAGGAATAAAGCAGAAAGGGATGAAGTCCTAATATAAGCATATGATTGATGGCTAAGGTCTATAAGACTCTTCCTCAAAGGTCATACAAAATGTGTCTAGGTACCTTGCATGGGTGGAGGGAGAAATGGGATCCAATGGATAAATAGCTCACCAGTGGGAATGAACAAAGTTTTTGACCTGCATGATTCAAACTCTCTGCACTTCCAAAACAAGAGTATGTGAAGACTAGGAGGACTGCAGGGTAGAAGGCAGGAAACGGATGGCACAAGGTGACATACTGTCAGACCACACCTGTGCACAGTCTGTCTCAGCCCATGTAGAGCTGGTTGCTAAGAGCTGCCGCTAATAAAAGGTAGCTAAGGCTGAGACGATCTAAAGGGGTGCATGAGAGGTATCTAAACAGGAATTTAAACTAGATGGAACTCATTAGATGGAAACTTAGAAGATAAAGGGGACGAAGCATAAGAATTATTTTTAGTTTCATCTTCCTTCTGACCAATACAAAGTCTAGATCAATCTCCCTCTGAGTCAACAGTCACGTTAACACACAAAAGTGACACTAAAATACTAGATGTAGAATCAATACATTCCTGATGAGTTGAAGGAGAAAGGGAAGAGAGGATCCTATCAATCCAAGGACCCAGGAAAAGAATCAGGGCAGGATGGGCCATCTGGTGGCATGATGGCTAAGATGGTGGGATCCCACATGACAAACTGTCTGGTTAGATTCCTGGACCAGCAGCTTGAGAAACATGCTGGGCATATGTGTGTGTGTGCCCCAGATCCCAAAGGGTGGGAGAGATAGATGAGATGGGATTGCACCATGGCCATTCCCCATTGGGGGATGCTTTTTCACTTTCCTTCTTTCTCTGGCAAGTGCACATGCCCTCTGGCAAAATTAAACAAAAAACAACAACAACAACAAAAAAACAAAAACAGAACTTGTGGGAGAAAGAACAGGTCATAAAAATCCATAAAACAGTAGAATCACCTAATGCAGTGATTCAAAATATACCTTTAAAAGAGATTTTCTGACAGATTTTTTAAAATATTTGCTATTGGTGGATTTAGGATCATCACATGAAAATCAATTCATAGAAGAGATACATCTAGTGAATATTAAGTGAAAATATTTAATATCAAAATACGCATGTAAGATTGACTAGTTAGGGAACCAGCAGTTAGCGTAATGGCTATGTCGCTGGACTCCCACGTAGTCGACCGTGGTTCGCGTCCTGGACCTGGTGGCTTAAAACTCACGCCGGGCGCGTGTGCGTGCGTGCCCAAGATCCCGAGAGGAGAATGGAGGAGAAGGGATTGCGGCGTGACCATCCCCCCTGGGGGGTGATTTCTCGCTTTCTGTCTCTCTGTCTCTCTCTGTCTGTCTGGCGAGCGCACGCGCCCTATAGCAAAAACCTCTCCAAAAAAAAGATTGACTAGTTATATATTAACATGCTATGTTTATCCATATGTATTTTTAAATTTTCAGAGAGTACATATACTTGCCAGAGAGAGAGAGAAAACACCTCTCAATGGGCATGACTGCACTATGATCCTTTTGCCTCCGTTTCTCCGTCCCATTAGGACTTGAGGCACTCACACACTATTGCTAGGACATGGAATCAACCCAAATGTCTAAGAATAGACCAATGGATTCAAAAAATGTGGCACATGTACTCTATGGAATACTGGCTAACCATAAAAAATAAAATAAAAAAAAAAACAAGGAGACCCTGACACTTGATACAAAGTGGACTAATACGGAAGATTTAATATGTTAAAGCAAAGCAAGCCAGACTATGAAAAACAGGCATTGTATGTCCCCATTCAATATACACTGAGTCTCCATACTATAGCACAAACTGAAAGATTAGTAGATTTAATATCAGGGAGGCCAACTGTAGATACTAGAGACAGTATAGAAGGGTATGGATAATAGAGGGCAGGAGGAAGACAATCAGGAAAAAAAAACACATTTAATAGACACAAAATTGAAAAGTTATCTGCTGATGATAATATATATAGTCATGTCTTTGACTTGACTAATATCCACTGTATTCATGCTAGGGGAAAAACATGTCATATACCGTAAAGATGACTAAATATAAATAAAACAATAAATTTTAATAAAAAATAAAATATCTAGAAGAACCCTACAGCTAAGAAAAAAAAATTTATAAAATTTGATGCTTTTTTTTGTGTGTGTTTATTTCTTCAATGAGTAAGAGAGACAGTGACAGACAAACAGACAACACTCACCACAGGTTCATAATGCTATGGTCCACTCCCAGTTCTGCAAGGGAATCCAGAACTTTCTCATGTGGGTCAGCGACACAGAGTGTCACATTTTACCACTACACTACAATATTGTATCTCTATTTTTATTCATATATATATAAAGTAATTTTACAATACTTATAGAAAAATAGAACTAAAGTACAGACTTATTTCGGTGCAAAAATATTTGAAATCCATATTTTTTTTCACAACACACATTTCTATGAACTTTTATTTTTTAAGAGGTTTTTGCCTGGGATCAGCAAATGGTGTAATGGCTATGTCACTGGACACCCATGTAGTCGACCGCAGTTCAAGTCCCGTACCTAGTGGCTTGAACTCACACCGGGGCCGTGTGCATGCATCCCCAAGATCCCAAGAAGAGAAGGGATTGTGGCATGGCCATCTCCCCTGGGGGGGGGGGGGGTGATTTCTCGCTTTCTGTCTCTCTGTCTCTCTGTCTTTCTGGCAAGCTCATGTGCCCTATAGCAAAAACCTCTCCCCCCCCCCAAAAAAAAAAAAAAAAAAGGTTTTTGCCTTAAGGAGCGTGTGCTTGCCAGAGAGAGAAAGAGAGAGAGAGAGGAAGAAAGTAAGAAAGTAAGAAATCACCCCCTGGGAAGGTGGCTACACCACTATCCCTTCCCCTCTAGTCTCCTCCCAGGATCTAGGGCATGCATTCATATGTGCCTGGCATGATTCTAGTCTCCTCCCAAGATCTAGGGCACACATTCATATGTGCCTGGCATGATTCTAGTCTCCTCCCAGGATCTAGGGCACACATTCATATGTGCCTGGCATGATTTTCAAGTCAGCTGCTCCAGGACTCGAATGCAGTTGGCCATGTGGTGAATCCAGCAACGTAACCACTATGCCACCTGCTGGCCACATCTATGAACTTTTAAAAGACTCCGTGTGTGTGTGTGTGTGTGTGTGTGTGTGTGTGTGTGAATAATGCTTTTTGCTTCTGAACAATTGATATACAGATTATGCTCTGACTGCAATGCAATTAAATAAGAATTTAATAAAAGTTTTTACAATAAAAATTTTAAAGCTTATATTATTTTGCCTATTATGTTTAACAAACCCCCGCATACTTATCATGCAACCTCATTTATTAACTCAGAGCCACTTTCATTTCATTTATACCCTACTTACTTCCCTAGTCCAATATTATTTTGAAGTAAATCTAATAAATCAATCCTTGGAAATACAAAAAAGAAATTGTGAATAAAATAAGTTCTCTAACCTACGGGGTAGCAAAACTTCTGTATCCTAGAATTTTGCTTTTTTCTTTCTTTTTTTCTTTTTTTACTTGTCTGGTTTTTTTTTTTTTTTTTTTTTTTTGTGTGAATACTTGGAAATAAAGAAATAAGAACGACCAAAATTTTCCATTTTAATTTTTGCTGTTTAATTTTTAAAAAATTTTTCTCGCAATATAGTCTGAGAGATTTTTTGGTAGTTTGAGTTTAATAAATATTTTTAAATATTTAAAGGATAATATCTATTTTCAAAATTAAAACTTAAACATTTTTATTTAAATTGTGAAGAAGAAACTACAAGGAAACATTCAGAATCAAATAACAAACAATTTTATTACTTGTGCTTTCCATTTAGTTTTAAAATGACAAAATTCTAGCTAAATGGAAATGAAAAAGAGTAACAACTGAATATATTGAAATCTGTCCCTGTCATCTGTTTTCAGTCCTCCTGAAATCATTTATTTCCATGGAATACAGGAAACCTGAGATAAACCTGGAGGAGCCAAACCAGGACTTTAAGGTAGCTTTCTAATGAGTTACCATTAAAACGCTTGCAAAACTGCCCTTATTTGATGAGAAGAATGAGCAGCAGCATTGCTGTGGTGGGGAAGGACATGCTTGTGAAGTTTCTCAGGTATTTTTCTGCTAACACTCCAGTTTACTTTCTTTTTTTTTTTTTTTTGAGAGTTTCTTTGCTATAGGGCGCATGCGCTCGCCAGACAGACAGAGACAGAGAGATAGAAAGCGAGAAATCACCCCCCGGGGGGATGGCCACACCGCAATCCCTTGTCCTCCATTCTCCTCTCGGGATCTTGGGCATGCACGCACACGTGCCTGGTGTGAGTTTTAAGCCACCAGGTCCGGGACGTGAACCACGGTCAACTACATGGGAGTCCAGCAACATAGCCATTACGCTAACTGCTGGTCCCCCATCCAGTTTACTTTCTCAAAACACTCATAGTAAGTAAATGTTATCAGTCTTTGACTCTCCAGAAAGTCAACAAGCAAAATGCTGTGAGCATCTCAAAACCCTGGGGCCATGACCTTTGCTTTTGACCAGTCCATTTTTGCTTTGATTAGACCACTTCCACCTGTTGGTAGCCATTGCTTTCTCTTTTTTTGTTTTCAGGATCAAACAGTTGCAGAAAAACCAGAAGCTGGAAGTGAAACAGCACTTGAAGAAATAGGAGAACTTCAACCATTTTTACTCCTAATCTCTGGCCTATCCACTGGGTTCACATTCTTTTTATAGGGACAGTTGACGAAGGGGAGCTGAGGTAGGCTCAGCTGAGTAAGCTCTGGGCAAAAGCTGGTTGCTATGCAGAAGGAAGGCATGGGGAAGGGTTTCTAGCAGCTCTGGGGAAAGAGCCTCCTGCCCAGGGCTGGGAAGTACCTCCTATTTGGAACGGATAGCTGTGAGGCTGGTAGCCACCCAGAAAGTGGGTTTTACTTTTTCTTTTTTTTTTTTTTTTGTTATTAATGATAAGTTTTATTTATAAATTAATCACAATAAGAGATTAATTCTACCTCAATACTAGCAAAGCAGTTTTTCATCTCATATTATACTTGTTCAAAGAAATGCTTCAGAATCTTGATCCCACCTGTTTAAAATGTGAGTCTTTCCATCTATAAATATGGAATCTAATGGCCAATTTCTTCTCCAAAATTAATATTCAAATTAAATGCACAAGTTTAATTTTGAGATTTTTCACAGAATTATACATAATGAGAAAATGTATATGAATGATCTAAAATAGGAAATGTGTTTTTGAAAAGTAAAGGGGAGTCTTGCCATACCACATAAAGGATTTACAATAAAGCTACAGTAACTCAACTGGTGTAGTTTGAGTAGAGAGTGTGTTAGGAAGAAGGGCTGTGGAGAGGGTGATAAACAGACCATGAGCACTGAGTATAGAGCACCAGAAAAGGCCTACATGTATGGTATCTGATGGAGATAGGATCACTCATCAGTGGTGAGGACAAACCTATTGATAAATGTCAGATATCTTACCTCCCATCATAAAAGCAATTTTTGAGATAGAATAATTTTTTTTAAAGTTTTTCAGGAGACATATAAAACAAAATCTAAAACTAGAAGAAACTATTAAAGAATATCTTGATAAACGAGAAGTAGGAAAAGATTTCTTAGAAAAAGCAAATAAAGTTAGTAAAGGAAAACTGTATTTAAACTGTATTTTTTTATGTAATAAATGCAATCACACAAAAATGTGGAAGTTACAAACCACATAGCAAGAGAACATAATTGGAACAGGAACAACAAAGGATCATATTTTCTGTAACTAAAGGATTCATAGAAATTGTCTTTTTAAAAAAGGCAATTAGTAGGAAAATGGGCAGAAAAATTCACAAGAGAAAATCAAAATGACCAATAACCACAGAAGGTCTTCAAATCCATTAATTATCAAAGTAATTCAAAATAAATTTACCTTGAGATACAGAGAGATGTTATTAGGCTGACAAAATGACAGCTGGAATTTTCACGTTGTTACCATATTATTCATAGAACTATAAATTGACACAGCCTCCTAGGTGATACTGTCAAATTGCTTCCTCAAAATTTGTTTCTGGATCATCAGATATATGCATTTATTCTCCTAGCAACATTCTCTGTAGAACCTTGTATGTATAAGACGTGCACAAATTTATCACAGTAAGACTTATAAGACTGAAAAATAGGGATACACCTGGATATCAGTTAAAAAGTCAACAAACTAGACTATAATCTTCAGTAGAATTATGGTATATTCTTCAACGGATACATGTGTATGTGCATGTTGTTTATGCATACATCCACATGTATATAAATATATATGTGTGTGTATGTGTGTTTGTATATGTGCACACACATAAAATATACATATGCTGTGTATATAGAATGGATAGTTCTTTAATAATTATGTAAAAGAAAGAAGGCAGGAAGAAGTAAATTCCAGAAGATAAATGGTATGAGAACATTTGTGTATTTTATTTTATTTTATTTTTTTGGAGAGGTTTTGCTATAGGGCACGTGCTCTCACCAGACAGAGAGAGACAGAGAGAAGGCAAGAAATCACCCCCCTGGGGGGTGGCCATGTCGCAGTCCCTTCTCCTCCATTCTCCTCTCAGAATCATGGGCATGCACGCACACGCACCCGTGCATGTGAGTTTTAAACCACTGGGTCCAGGACGCGAACCACGGTCGACTACATGGGAGTCCAATGACATAGCCATTATGCTAACTGCTGGTCCCTATATTTTATTTTTACAAAAGTCAAATGTAGTGTTTAGTCTGAGTTTTTGTAGAGGTACTGTGTAGATAAAGGTTCCTTCCTTACATAAACAAAAACAAAACCACTGTGACCAAGAACACTAACTGGAAAAGAAAATGTGTTTAAACTATTTTAAAAAGCATATGCAAAGATTTTCTTTTGTGAAATATGTGAGTTTCCATTTGGAAATATCAAGGTTTTCCAGACCAAGCTACAAGTCCTTATCATACATCTCAGGAAGTATTTCAACCCTAGAACTTATAATCACCAAAGAAAGCCGTTTGGCTTTGGGCCCTGACCGACTGCCACAGACACCGAGAGCAGAGTATCTTATACAGGATTCCTGGAGAAGAAGATTTGAAAAAGTAGAGAAAAAACGAAGTCCCTATGAGACCTCCTAATTGAGAAACTATTGATGATAGAACAAAATTTCCTCTAGATGCTCACACATAGTCTGATAGTTCTTTAATTTCTTACAGAGCACTTCAAGTGAGGTGGGCATTTGTAAGCTTCATATTTGGGCTGGCCCAGACTAGTATTTTTGCACTTATTCCTTCAACTAGAAATGGAGATACTGTCTTGGAAAATAATTGTAGAATTAAGATGGAGTCAAGCCAGAACTAGATTTAAATTAATTTTACTAAAATTACAAATCTTACTACCCTACCACACCTCATCTAGGAAGAAAATCCCTTCCTCTTCAACACTGACTTTCACTATGTAACTTCTGCCATTAGCTTCTCTGGACTGAATGCTGGCACATAAAGTGGCTGTTGGCTGACTGCAACCCAAGTAGCAAGTCCATTCTCGAAACCAGAGAGGAAAGGGGTCTTTTCCAGGCCTCCCACCCCCAGTAGATAGTGCAAACAGCCTCCAGCCTTCATCTACTTCAAAGGCTGTGTCAGCTGCTGAGAGCTGCCTTGCCCAAGGTCATTATCTTCTCCAGAGAGTTCACACCCAGGAACTGAAGAAGTATGAAAGGTGGCAATTCCATTCTGACTTGAGACAACTCAGATGTGCAGTAGTGACTTCAGAGCTCCCTGCCAAGTTAGTCAAAGCTCTGTGACAAAGTCTGCATCACATTTTTATTTCTTCCTCTGCTCAGTCTTGCCTCCTCCTTTTTTTCGGAAGTATTGGATGGATTCCTAAATAATATAATGTTCCCCCAAAACTTCATCTTGGTATTTGATTCCAGAAAACCAAATTTAAGAGTTGGCAGGGTGAATGGTCTGAGAAAGTGGGTAACAAGATGAGGCTTGGGGGCTGAATCGCTGACTACTTGGCGGGCAACGAAGACCTCTGGCACAAGGTTGAAGTCCCATCGTTAAAGCTGATACTGTAGCCCAGCCGAAGATATATTTGATTAAAGAGGTGGAAAAGGGGACTATGCAACAAAGGTCCTGCAAAGTGTAGCCAGAGTGTACGGTAAGGAATGAAGACTATGCATAAGGGGGATTAATGGGGTACTGGATCAAAGGGGCCAGAATACTCCCATGTCAATAAACTCTTCAATCCATTTCTGGACTGTTAAAATTGGATAAGGAAGATATTGACTTAAGAGTGCACTCCTGAGAGACATGATTTAATATCCTAGCAAGAAGTCCAGGAATTGGTGTGAATTTGTTACTACCATGACTTCTAGAAATATGGAAAGAGTTGTAACCTGTGCTGGAGAGCTTGCATGCTAGCTTTTCTATGGGAGATGGTAGAGAAAAGGATTAAAAGTTTAGGGAGATGAATATGCTAGGATTGCATACTATATTCCTTTGAAGACCTGCATAATACAAGTGATTATGTTTCATGGTAAAGCCCATTGCCAATGCACCGTTCACTGAGGCCACAGAGAATATGCCATTGAGAAGTGTCACCATGATATTAAAAGTAGCTTTACCCTATAGGTCAGGGATGATGTGAGAAAAGACTGTTATAGAACTTGATTTAGTTAGGGACCAACAGGTGGTATAATGGTTATATCACTGGACTCTATGTAGTCAACTATGGTTCAAGTACTGGATCTGGTGGCTTAAACTCACGCCAGTTGCATGTGTGTGTGTGCGCCCAAAATCCTGAGAGGAGAATGAAGGAGAAGGGTTGTGACAGGGCCATCCCCCCAGGGGGTAATTTCTTGCTTTCTGTCTTTCTAGTGCGTACATATGCCCTATAGAAAAAGAAAAAAAAAGACAAAAAGAACTTGGCTCATTATAGTAATGGGAATAATAAGATTCCAAATAAGACAAGCCAAGTTGAAGGGTCACAATGATCATATAGGCCAGATAATAAATGAATTCCTGGCTAACATCCACTTTACAATGCATCAGCTTGATCTGTAGACCTAAAAGGCAGTTATTTCCCCATTCCCAGAATGTGCAATTGAAATTAGCATGTTCAGCAAATGATGTTACTCTTATATTGGGGTGGCAATCTTCCTCTGTGAGACCTTTAATTCCACAAGCTAAGTGGAAGCTTCTAAAACTGTCCACCAGTAGTCAAAGCAGTAAATCAAAAACAATATTACATCTTGGGGAGGAAGATAATGGACTTAGGGCTGCCTTTAAAAACTCAAGGGTATAAAGATGGTGATTCCCACTGTATCTTTGTGGAACAACCAAAAATGCAACCAAGTAATAGTTCCAATCATGACCACTTATTCTAATGCCCAATGACAAGCTTGGAAGCTTTAGGACCAGCAGTTAGCATAATGGTTATGCTGCTGAACTCCCATGTAGTCGACCATGGTTCAAGTCCTGGACCCAGTGGCTTAAACTCATGCCGAGCGCATGTGCATATGTGCCCAAGATCCTGAGAGGAGAATGGAGAAGGGATTGTGGCGTGGCCATCCCCCCTGGGGGGTGATTTCTCGCTTTCTGTCTCTCTGTCTCTCTCTGTCTTTCTGGCAAGCTCACGCGCCCTATAGCAAAAACCTCTCCAAAAAAGAAACTTGGAAGCTTTAACATATGCAGCCTTTCTCTGCAACTCCTTGCAAAGTTACAACATGAAAAGGTTCTGGTACCCAGAGAACTAATACTTTTACAGAAAATATGACAAATGTCCCATTGAATTGTAAACTACATTTGGCTCAGGGGCACTTGGACCCCCTTGTGTCCAGGGACTAGCAAGTAAAGCATCCATTTTAGTAGAGTAGGTTGACCCTTATAATCAGAAGGAAGTAGGACTGCTTTTACACAGGTAGTCCACTTGGGCACTTCTTAAGACTCAGTTGCCCAAATATGACTATAAATGGACAGGTACTACTACCCTACCTTGAGAAGGATATGTCTCACTCATTTCAGAGGAAAATCTGTGAAGCACTTAATGTTTTACAATAGTTATCTCAGACTTAAAGTAATGTCTATCATGTGGTCATACCTACCAACTACCTAGAAACTAGAGTATTATACTGACTTTTTTGGAAGAATTTTAAATTTATCATTAGGATCTTATTTTTTAAGACCTTTTGCCTTTGGGTGCATGCATTCACTGGGGAGAGAGACAGAGATAGAGATAGTGGAAGGGAAAGTTAGAAATCACCCCCAGAGGGCATGGCCATACCACAATCTCTTCTACATTCTCCTCCTGGGATCTTGGGCACATATGCGCACATACCAGGTGTGAATTTCAAGCCACCAGGTCCAGGACTTGAACCATGGCTGGCCATGTGGAAGTCCAGTAATGTAGCTACTACATCAACTGCAGGCCCCATCATTGGAATCTTTATTTTCCAAGATGTTAATGGTAAAAGTATAAACATGGGTTTATTCATTTGTAAATTTTATGACATTTTATATAACAACACCTCAGACATAGTTAAAAGTGGCCTGAAGAATTTTATTGTTCAGAAACAGTCCTCTCCAGTGGAGGGAAGCACGAAAATCAACGGATGTTCTCACCTATTTCTTTCTTCTCTTTGAAGGTCACTATAGGTAGAACTGAAAACCCAGAACATGACATCTGTATAAACACTGACCAGCTGTTTATCTCCCCACTGGGGGCAGGGAGTGAGGGGTCTACAGAGAAGAAGGGCCTTTAGATAAACATCACACATACAACTGAGGCCCCCTAGTGGCAAAGTAATGTTAGCCAAATTACTTCTCAGTCCAGTTTCTCCCAATTTTAAAAGAACTTCTATGGAAATGCTGTTGCCTTCACCCCATATTTTATTCAGGGATTATTACCATTTGCTCTCATTCAATTTTCTACACTGACAGCACAATTGCTAAACTTTCCTGAATATCTTGAAAATTACCCCACTGAATATTGACAGTCTTGGATCATTCCCCTTCAGTACTGGAAACACACAGTATTCTCCCCAGAATTATTTCCTAAGCTCTTCCTATAGGCTTAACACTGAGGCTATATTATAAACATTTAATTTTATTTCAAAATTCCCTTTAGACCAAACTTTTATATCCCTCAAATGGATTTTTAACTTATTTTGCTTGATTTCTACCTAATCTTTATCATTCAAGGGCTTCAGTACACACTATACATTTACTAGATCATTATAATACAATAATTTTATCTTTGGTATACTGTTGGACTCTAATAGCTAAGTTTCTGGTTAAAACAAGAATTTAACAGAACCCGTGGTTCAAGGTGAATGGAGTTTGATTGAACAACCCTTACTGATAATGCAGAAAAAATATTAATTGGTATAACTTCAAATGGTAATGTATATCAAACAATAAGCACTTCTTGAAAAAATATCTTGTCTTCAGAACTTCACCAAGTTCAGCTTAAGAGTAAAATTCAAGGGACAAAGTAAGTAACTTTAAGATATTGCTTAAAAGAAACACTTCCTGTATTTGAAACCATGCAAAAATGTAGCCCAAAACATCTAAAGATGCATATCCTTTGAGAACTAAGTCACAGCATGAATAAAGACACATTTACTGTTAGTGATTTCTGTATCTTGCAATGACAAAGAGATCCATGGAAGGGTCATGTGGCAATACAGAGTTTTACATGCTAAGATACCTCTTTGACTTCTGGTAGGCACTAACTGACAGTAAGGACACCCTGATAGCATTACTATGGCAACCCTGGAAACAGGATGGAAAAAGGGACTCAACATTAATAAGAGGTCAGCTATTACTTTCCCAGGTCCTGTTTGATCAGTTAATCAACAACCTCATGTCTTTGCCAAACTTTCATCTTAGTGGATAGTACAGGTCAACTTTAGTTATGATCCTTTGAAGTATGCTCCAACCAATTAAGAGCAATATAATACTTCAAAGTTAGGTGTGTGTTTTCTTTTTTAAATTAAGGAATTAAGTTTAAACTTGGTGTTACTTAGAACAAGTTAAAAATGTAAGGATGGTACTGGACAGCAGCACTGCAGTAAAACGTGACACTCTGTGAAACAGACCCACAAAGAAAGTTCCCAGATTCATGTCTGGAGGACTGAGTGCATTGAGTGTGTACACCCATGATTCAGAACTAACTGGGTGTAGATATCTGCATCCAGACCCTGTTAGAGATGTGTACTTACTCTCTCTCATTCATAGAAGAAATAAGGTTTGGAAATCTATATAACAAGGGCTGGTCCTGTAGTCAGGTGGTTAAGAGAACCAGATCCCACACTGTCAACCACAACCATTCAAACCACAGGGTTTGAATCTCTGAATCTTGGCCCCCAACTGACCAAGTGCATATGCATGCATGTCCCAAATTCCAACAGGATGGAGAAATAGAGAAGAGATTGCAGGGTGACCACGCTCCACAGAGGCAGAAGTACTTTCTCCTTCTCTGTCTCTCTTTGGCAAGCACACCAGCCCTCTGACAACTAAAAAAAAAATATTTGTAAGGGTACTATAGGTTCTTTAAGAATTCACTTTTTTCTCTTACTGGCGAAGACTATCCAACAAGTTTTTAATGCCCTCTTTCCTCACTATTCAAAGGAAATATCTGAATTCCTATTAGCATATGCATAGGAGTGGTTAATAGATGGACCTCCCTGATTTTATTCACAATTTGTTACTGAGTCATAGTCATGTTGAGCATCAATAGTGCTCAAGAAAATGCTCCTTTTTGAACTGTAGGTATTCACTCAACATTCAAATATTGTCAACTCTTAGGACCTACATCAAAATACATCAACAGAGGACATAGTACAGCTAAGACTCCTGGTGAATCCCAGTATCTCACCTGCAAAGAATATTAAACGTCTAAGTGACATGTGGCACTTGCTGATATTTTTCTATTCACTGAATCATACAATGCTAGACCTGACTGGGTCTGAGGTGATCTAATCTACTTACTCTCTTTACATAACAGCTTCTTTACCTGTGAAGTGAGGGGCTGTCCTAAGGTCCAAAGATCATTGCACAGTACATTTATGCGAGAAATAAAGACCCTTGACCTCTGCAACAAATGCCAAAGATTTTATTGTTTCTGAATCAGATCTTCTGGAATCCTCCAAGAAAACACTGTCTGCATTACCTGATGGTTTTGGTAATCCATGACTATATCAACATGCTACAGAGCTACAAAACAAATTTGCTTTGATTGTATACACTGTTTGTAGCACAGAGACTGTTTACCTGCTTTTCCCAGCCCAGCCTTTAGTGCCAGATTTATGATGCTTTTAAATTCTGCCTGCTAATCTCTTGCTACTCTGCTTTTCCAAATCAAATTCAGTCAGACTTATCTAGCTCTGTCTGAATGTGTCCCTTGATTGAGTGATGTTAGTTCAAGAAAAAACACTCAAATCAATTTAATGCAAATTCCCATTCACAGCCTGGTTGACCCATCAGGATACTGACAATAATAGATTGGAGTACTTAATTCCTAAGGCATGTGACTCATCGAAGGCTTAGTAATCAATTTCCATTGCAGCGACTGCATAATTCGTCTTTGGTGCTCTTAAGCTCTGGAATACCAAGTGCCCGTTCATTTTTTTAAGGTCTACACAGTCTTTTCCAAATAGCGAAGTCCTTTCCGTGTCTCTGCAATCATTTCCTTATCTAAATTTCCATATGCTGCCCTGGCAAGGTGTCTCACCTATGAAGGCTTTTGATCAATAAAGTAATTGGCATGTTTTGCCTCCAGTTGCAGATGCCTGGAATAGATTACTTGCTACTTTGCAGACAATAGAAAGATGAAATGGAGGCTGGGCACTGCTTCCATCTACATTAGCCATTAACTCTCTGTAGGACAGTCAGTGAGAATTCTCACAGTCTGAACCCCATTTCCCAAAGGTCCCCACCCTGTTTTATACTCTATGCATTGAAGTGAAAGGAAGCATATACAAATAGGCAACAGGCAGCTATTCTTTCCGTTTTAAGAAAGGCAGGCTATGTTTCACCCAGATTGCATCTGCCTTTGTCATTTTCTGTGTCTCTTTTCTTTGATGAAAGCATTACGTTGAGATCAGATTATGCCCTGGGAGTTCACCCTGGCAACCAGGAGAAGTTTTCTCTCAATTTTTGAATCTATAAGTAAGAAATTTTGTAGAAAGTTAAGTCAAATAAATCTATAGAACAGAAGTCATTGTCATCCTACATTTTTTTTTCCTACAGGAGTCAAGTCTTTACCCATTACTTTGTTGTTGCTGAGGTAGGAAACTAAATCAATCATGTTTCCTCCATGCGCTGGTGTTCGCCATGTACAGAAGACTACCTGCACTACCAAGTCAGCCACAGGAGCTGAAGTAGACATTTCATTTAGGACTGTGCTTCTGTCCTTTTTGAGGCAAACAGTAAAAATAATGGCCAACTGTGGTTCGAGTCCCAGACCTGGTGGCTTGAAAATCACACCTGACCTGTGTGTGTGTGTGTGTGTGTGTGTGTGTGTATGCCCCAAATCCCAGGAGAGTGGAGGAAAAGAGATTGAAGAATGGCCATCTCCAATGGGAGGTGATGTCTCACTTTCTCACTGTTGAATACACTTGCCTTATGGCAAAAATATAAAAATAATAATAATAAAGTAGGTGATCATGTCGCTGAAAGCATAGTATTTCTCTAATACCCTGGTCCCTACCTCTTCTGATATAAATCTGCATCCTCTCATTTTATGCATGAAAAAAAATTGATGCCTGCCTAATTACTAAGGTTCTTTTCTATTCTAAGATACTAGAAAGAAATGTGACAAATATGAAGAACTACCTGTAGAACTGTAAGGAATGAAAGTGCTTCTCAAACTTGGGTCACTACCATTAGCAGGAAATATTTTTTCACTAACTTAAATATGAATATTTGAATATATATGTATATAAATTTTATATGTTAAATGCATGTGTGATAGATAAAACATTTTAAGAATTTAGCTAGGAACAAACTCCTTCCTCATAAAGCTTATAACACTGAGTATAAACTTAAGATTTTTGTGCTATATACTTGATATTTGATGATAAGTGTCTTACACATTGTAGTAACTTAGCAAACACTGAAATAAAGATTTCTTGTGCAGTTATAAGACTGAAGCAAATTTACAAACTGACTTTAAAATCTACTAAATAATAATACCAGTAAATAGCATTAATTTAATGTGAATTTTTGGCTAAAAAACTTAGTCTCTTATTAGCCACATCAAAAATGTTCCATTTCCTGATCCTTTTGGATTGAGCAGGTTAGATTTTTATTTGCCGTTTTTTAAAAAAAATAATAATAGCAAATTAATTTTAATACTACACATGGGGTGCACTGCAAAATCATGACTTGGAATATTACAAGTTTGTATATATAAATATGGGGTTGAGCCAATACATATATTTGACTCTATGCATGGGTTCATTTATTTGTTTTTGTACATAAAAACTGACATTCCACATAAAAACTGATATGCCATCCTGAAATGTTAGTTTTCAATATTAGTAAGGACAAAAAAATGAACATAGAGAACTACCCATTAAAATCACTTAACAGTCTATAAATGTAGAGACCCAGACAAAGTTACATCACTAATGGTAGAGACAAAAAGACCCTAAAATTTTGGAAGGGAGAAATAAGTCACAAAAAAATGTAGAATAAGAATCAGAATGCCGTGGAACTCTCCACAGCAACATGAGATGTCTGAAGATAATGGAATGACTAAGTTCTGAGGGGAAAAAAAAAAAAGCTGTTCTATCCTCATACTTGATCAGTGGTTTATTTAGACAGAGGAATCCAGACCTGGAACTAAACTGTGCCTCTCATTCACCTTTTCTCAGATGCTACTGGATGATGCATTTCATCAAACCAAAGTTACAAACAATAACGACAACAGCTACGAGAAGATATATGATCCAGGAAAGTGAAATTTGCACTTTGGAGAGCAGAAAAAGTAAACCTACAATAAATAATAAGTCATGCCCAGAAAATAATCAATCTTGACTGGTGCTGAAGAACAGAAGACTGTAAGAAGTTATTTAGAAAATAAAGGCACTCACAGAATTTAATTTTGGCATTTAGAAAAATCAGTTGGTATTTGACATCTTATTTGAACATTTTAGAAAATAGATACATAGAAAACTAAACCTTGAATGAGAAGGGAATCTTAATTATACTACTTGACTCAGCAATATTTCTATAGTCATATTGTAAATCCTAGCTTGATTCGACAAGAAAAATTATGATAATTATGTTAAGAAAATGGGATGGATAGACTAAGTTCAGGGATAGAAGGTTAGACTAAATCATCTACATCCCCAATAGGATGGAGTGTCCCAACTGATAAATCAAGAAATAGAAACACACATTACTTATCCATGCAGAAGTAGTGCCAGATAAAACAGCTAAGAGTTGAAAGTGGTTCCCTTTAGGAAACATGAGGAGAGTGAGAAAGATGAACTAGACTAAGGTATCTTATTTTTTCTTAAATCTTTTAGCATTGTTTGACTTTTTAACTCCCTGAAGATATTACTTTTATTAACATTTTCTTAATTTAAGACATTCTGATTGAAAAAAATCGCCCAAATACTGAGTAGGATGAATAATATGGCTCATGTTTATATAGAGATTGAAAACTTTATCATCCTTGGAATTTCTAAACTTTAACAACTTTCAGAAATAAATTTATTTGTTAAGTAGTAATGCTACTTGATATCAGGCCTTTAAGCAACAATGTTTATTCATTGTGCTTTGTTTTATTTTGATGTTGTATTTGCATTCAGTGTATCTGGAAAATCTTGGAGTGTTAAGTTCGGCTATGCACAGACTTAACAGTCAGGGTCCTTGTATAAACAGCTGGTACACCATGAAGTGATCTGCAAATAGTCCACTTATTAAATTTTCTTTAAAGTTTGAGTGAAGTATAGAGAAACTACAACTAAGGCATTCTACACCAAAGCATCAAGGCTCATACAAGAGAAAGGTTATGAAAACCCCAAAAATATTAGGTAAAAGGAAATTCCTAGGATATATTGGACCTTAGAACAATTTGAAAAAGTCTCCTCCAAGCAGCAATATTTCAGGATTGTCTACATCTGTAAGACTGTATTCATGTTAATTGGTTTTAAAAGAACATTTACATAATATGATAAATGTCATTCATTATCTTTGGGTTGAATCTATAAATGAAAGCATGGAAGACTTAGTTATAATTTATTTTTAAGTAAAGCTTTGACATTTACAATCTTTTCTAAAACTATAATGAACAGACTTGGTAGATGAGGTAAAAGGTTGGGTAAATTTAGTAAATTCTTCATATTTTCCAGCAGAGACAATAAATCCTGTCTAATTACTCATTGTTTTATTCGTGATTTATTGGCTTTAAGGTTATGATATAAATCATAGAATTAGTGTTGCTATTATTGCCTCTTGGTCTTAGGACTCAGAAGACTTAAAATGTGTATTTGTATATCTTTCTCTATTGTTTGACTAGTAGAACAACTGCATATGCATAGTAAAACAGTCAGTGTGGAGAGACCGGTAAGGGTAGGATTGCAGTGTTCCTGAAGAGAGAGATAGACAGCAGAGGCACACTGTACACCAAGCCAGGCACAGGCAGTGTCAACCCTTTGGTATCTCCAAACAGATATTTGACGAGTTTTTAAGTCTTCCCAATATCGTTCTCATCTGTGTCAGAAGATTCAGGGAGCAGGAGTAAAAGGAAAATAGTATTGTGAATGTATCCTCATTTAAACCTAGGGAGTCAAGTAATCTAATGACTTGAGTTTGAAGTATCTGGATTATCTTCTGATTCACGTCTAATGGAGACTCAATTAAGTATGTACAGCTCTTTAAAAAAAAGGTTACATGCTTTTACAGTTGTTGAAGCCTATGGAACCTATGCCTGTTACACTAAGACAGGTGACTACATACAGAATAAATGAGTCAGAATGAAGAAAGGTGCCAAATAGACAATGCAAAGAGCCGGGAAGGAAAGATGGGTGATTGACCTTCTTTAGGAAGTGACAACTATGATAATGTACCAGACTAGCACAATCAGGTAAGCATGAATGTTTCATCCCTTCTTATCACATAAGCCCCCACAAGCCCATGAAGCCATCCCAGGAAATAGGCTTTCCAGTGTAATGATGTGTATATACATTTTTTCATATATTCCTCATGAATGCAAGGCCTTCTGATAACCTAACGAGTTAAATTATTACAGATGTATGATTTAAAAAAATTCTGACTGCTGTTTACTCATTTCAGTCATGGAAAACACTGGATTTCATTTCTAAAAATATTGTCTGGACCATGGATAATGTCACCTGAGAATTCTAATTACTATTAGCTACTGTATTACCTATAAATGCTTCCTGCTATAAGAAAACTTAGTTTAGAGGTACTTTAAAAGGGGGCAGGTATTTTTCTTAAATAATAATAATCTTAAAGTTAAGTTAAACATAGATGTCGTGGACCCAGGCTTTTTGCACATTCATCTTTTAAACGTTGTCTTTTAGTTCACAAGCTTTCCAATTTGTGATAGTAAAATGGCCTACAGGTATCTCATTTGAGTTCTAGACAGAGAAGTAGGGAAAAGGCAAAAGACCTATTGCCCCAAGGCTTTGCTAAGGATGGTTTCTCTTCCTGAATGAAAAGGACAGTGTTTTCAGTAGCTCCGTTTCCAAAACCTGGTTATGTTCCCCACCTCCTCTCCTGCATGGTATTCATCTGAGGAAAATAAACCATGAGTGATTTCTACAAATTATGATTTATTTCTGGGGTGAGAGCCTAATCTCCTTGAAATCACAGGTAGAATCCTATCTGCTTCCTGAAAACTAAAATTCTTTAGGAAGCAAGAAGACTTGAGTAGAAAAGTAATATATCTTCTTTATCTACCTTCTTTATTTAAGGGTTGATGAACAAATATCTCAGATCCTGTGAAAGTGACTTAAAAGCCTTTGTAGAATTTTCTACATTTAGTTAAGGACCCCAAAATGGATCTCTAATGGTAATTTATTTACCAAAATACAGTAACATCTGAGAAGGGCAACAGTGGTCAATAGCCAGGTGAAAGTAATATGAATTCCTGGAGGGAGCTGAGGGGACCGAAGACAGAAAATCTCAGGAAGGGAAGTTAGATGAATGCCAAAGAAACTTTTTCATTTCTTCCTGAAAGGAAGTAGACAGACATCATACCTTATTACTATAGACATATAACCCCTACAGGAAGGAGGGATAACAATTGTACTATGAAAGGCACTGGTATGGCTTCGTCAAAGCCACATGGTATTTTTCAAAAAGAAAGGCAAACATCATCATTGATATTACTGCCCTTTATATCTACAGTTAGACCAATAGCATTTTTCCGACTGTGAATCTCTTTGAAATCTAATAGCCACCTCTATAACTTTATATGTGAAGTCAGTGATTTTCAGGATTTGAATTGTGAGTTTTCAGAAACTTCATCTGTAATATTTTTCATTACATTAAGCTGTATGCAGAAAGATATAGGGGTTTTTGTCATGCTGGGTAAGTGCAGTCTTGCTTTTTGATGGAGTTTCAACAATAGAACTAGTTTATTACACCCTCGAGCTACATCCCTATCTGATATGGTACAGTAATGAGATTTTTAATACTTATTAACCTCATGAATTTTGCAAACTGATAAAATTGAAAGAAGGAACATCTATTGCATCACTGAGACTTTATTCAATGACTCTGTGTCTAATATGTTAAGGATAATACTGTTATATCCTTTTGAAAGCTTAAAGAATAATTTTGAGCTATTCCTCTTGATTTTTTGACAAAAATTCTTCTGACCATAAAGTATCATCTTTGCATCTGACTTGAATTCAAGTTTTAAAACAAAGCCTCACTTAAAGTTCTTTTTTTTTTTTTTTTTTTGGAGAGGTTTTTGCTATAGGGCGCGTGCGCTTGCTAGACAGAGAGAGAGACAGAGAGATAGAAAGCGAGAAATCACCCCCAGGGGGGATGGCCACATCGCAATCCCTTCTCCTCCATTCTCCTCTCGGGATCTTGGGCACGCACGCACACGCGCCCGGCGTGAGTTTAAGCCACTGGATCCGGGACTCGAACCATAGTCAACTACGTGGGAGTCCAGCGACATAGCTGGTCCCTTAAAGTTCTTTAAGCTAGAAATATGCCTTCATTATTCCATGACTAACAAAATTCTTAGCTGGTGCTGAATAATGTTTTAAGAAAGTATTTTGTATAAAATATTAACTTAAGGTCCAGCCACAGTGGTGTAGGCTATAGGGTGTGACTGGGAGACAATGCAGCTACATGAGAGGCCTGGGTTTGGATCCCAGGTTGACTTGAACATGCTAGGAACACTGCATGCATGTAACCCTGCCTGAAGAGGAGGCTGGAGTGAGGATTGTGTTGTCATAAAACCTTGTCAAGGGTGGCTGGCTGGCTGGCTCACTTTCTCTCTCTTTCAAGAAATAATATATATCTATCCTTCATCTCCTCCCTCTATATCCCAATAAAAAATTTCTAATTACAGAAATAAGGCAAACTAAATAACATCCAACATTTAAGTACTTTAGTTGTGCCAAGCACAGTGATAAGTGATTTTCGTAAGCCAAATGCTCCCAACTACACTAAGATGCAGGTATTTTTAACTCTTAAGTCTCAGTTTCCATTTATATATTAAATGAAATGGAGATAATGTAATTTTACCAATATCATACCGCATCAAATAATAGGTGACAGAGCCAAGGATGTGTGCTTTCTCCAAAAGCTTAACTTTTTCAAACTTATCGATTTCTTTGTGCCCATAACATTCAAAGAAGATCCCCTCACTTCATCACTCCATCTACTTCTTCCTACAGATTTAGAAATTGCACTTTGCTTCTTTGGTTTCAGAGTTATGGCCAGGGAAGCAAAAAAAAAAAAAAAAAATACAAGCAACAGAAACAGATATTAATTCATTTGGTTTGGCATAATCAAGAAAGGTCTCTGAGTATATCATACTTAAATAGCCTTTAAAATGAGTTAAAAAGGGGCTATCTGGTGGCATGGTAGTTATTGTGTTACACATCACATGGTAGATCATGGTTCAAGTCTCGTAACTGGAGGCCTGAAAAATCATACCAGGTATATGTGTATGTGTGCCCAAAATCCCGAGAGGAGAATGGAGAAGGGATTACAAGGTAATCATCAGCCAGCCTCTGGAAGGTGATTTCTCATTTTCCATCTGTCTGTCTCTGTCTTTCTCTAACAAGCACAGAGCCCTATGACAAAAATGTAAAACATAAATTAATAAAAAGGATAAATGAGTACGAGATCATCTGAAATATGTGCTACTGCAAGCCTGACTATGAGAACCATCTACTTTTTGTTCTAGCAAGTCTGAATGATCAAAATCAATGCTGTCCAATAGAATGTTGTGATAATGAAGATGTTCTGTATATGTACTAGCCAATATGGCAGTGACTAACCACATGTGGGTATGAGCACTAGATATGTGAATGCATGACTAAGGAATGTATTATTTTACTTAATTTTAATTGACTTAAATATTAATAGCCATATGTGGTTAATGACTCCCACGCTGGGCAGCACATATCTAGACTTCTTGAGTATGGCCTGCTTCCATGCCTTTAGACTACAGGTGAGATAGAGAAATGCTTGCATGAAAAACAATGAGTAAAAGGGGAAAGGTTTAAACAAACAGACTTTATATTCCTGCTAATTATTCAGAACTATTAGCCTCAAAGCAGTAATAGCTAGTAAAGAATGTTTAACATTATTCCTTTTGAGATTCCTTTAGAAACCTTCTGACTATGCATGTGTAAAGATGGATAGACAGATAGATGATAGATATTTACACACAACTTGACTTAAGCAAGGTGTTAAGCAGATGTTTCAGTTATTCAATTGTTTAACAGATGAGAACATGCATTTATCTATTCCTGCCAAGTGTTAAAAGAAAAATTTCTCTGACACTTGTGGAAACAGTGAGGAAGACTTTCTTCAGAAGTATTGTAGTAGATGCCAAGACAATCCCAATAAGAGGGAGAAATCATGCTTGACTCCAGATACAGTAAAGAGAGCTGGGAGAGGCATGACATTAGTGGGACACAGATATGGCTTATTACCTGTTGATGATGATGTGTATAGTATTCTCAGCTGGACTGGCCTGAGAAAGATTTCATGTTGGGTAAAGTCTTTTTACAAGCAAAATCATAAATAGTGATTGAATGTTTAAAAAAATAATTGGAATAATAATAATAGTAATCTGGAAAAAAATAATGAAAAGCTATTGGATAATGATGATGGGGATTTTAATCTCTTTGTATTGACTGATATGCATGGCATTCTTTCTAGGAAAAGAAATGTAGTACATTGTAAAGTTATATGTGATTCAATGTAATATAAACAAGATTATGATAATAATAAATAAATTTTAAAAATAAAATTAAAAATAGAGAGTTGGGAATTTATAATCAAGGAGTAAAGGTCAAAAGAGGGTTAGCAAATAGAAACTTACTAAGAGGCAATATTAAGGGTAGAGAGATTCTTGCTAAACCGATTTCATAAAATTCTTGCTGAAGGCAGGCCAGAGTGACCAATTAACAACTGAGAAAAAGTAAAGGATGAGGAATCTGACCAGATACTAAGGAAGATCAGATAACAAGAGTAGGGAGATTCTTGCTAAACTGACTTAGCAGGATTCATACTACAACTGGTTGGTTGGACCAAAGACAGAACACAGGCCAAGGTCAAGATCTAGTCAAGAAGAGGATTAAAAGGAGCCTGACTAGTTTGCTCAAGGAAAAAGCCTTTGTAATAGGCAATCATACATGAGGATGTGTGATGCTCTGACCCTCACTTGAGTAGCAGATGGTAGGTAAGTGGTACATTCTTCTCAGAAACCTTCTTTTTCTATAAATAAAGTGAATCGTGATGTAATACAAAATTCCTTTACTCATTTTTCTCATCCCCCCACCCCCAGGAAAATAATAAGTAAACTTAAGATTTACTGAAGAAAAAACAGCCCAGAGAAGAGTCATCAGGAAACACATGAAAGGGTGGTGAATGTATACTGGGGAAGTGAAGGGATGTTCATTACTCAGTGTCCGGGGGTCAGAGTTCTCATCTGATGCTTGCCCTCTCCATTCTGTCCTGAAAGTCTCTTCCTTTCTGGTCACAATAGATGGATTTGCCTCTGACTTTTCAATTTTGGATGTAGCTCCTTTTCAAAGGGAAGGAGAAGGAAGTAAGGGGGCTCCCAGTGAGTGGCAGTTGATAAGTCCCTCATAAAGTTGGTCCAGCATCCAGAGGAGAAGTGCATACCCATGCTTGCTCCACTTGTTCCCCCAAGAACTCAACCAAGCGAGCTCTATAGCTGTTCTGATGCCTTGAAGCTCTGTCCTCCTTGCCCTGTGGTTCGCTTGGAGCATGTCTTTGTGCAGCATCCTTCTCCTCCCTCAGTGATTGCCAGCTTGCTCACCATTTTGTCTCTAGAGCACCTCACACATAGTGCTAGCGAAAAATGCTAAGTGCAGTGAAAAGCTTATTTTTACAAAAAGTTGAAAGGAAAAACCCCATGATTCTCCATCCATGAAGCTTTGGCATACCTATGTTTTAGGGTTACTTAGTGCAAGAAGAAACATTTAAAAATGACTAATACAGACCTGTCCTCTCTTACTCCAGCCTTGAATATACCTCCCAATCCTGACTCCTCTTCTGTCCCCAATCCAATTAATTGAGGAGTGGCTGCCTTTTTCAGCTTTATCACCTCTATTATTAAGTTCCTAAAAAGTTCCTGGCACTAGTACCGTCTCATTTTAAAGAAGGAGAGAGGCTACCTTTGTTTACATTCCTCTGTAGAATCAGCCTAACTGCATGAGGTTAGAGATTAATGGATGGAATATTCATTTCCTATAACAGATTTCATAAACATGAACTCTCATAGGATACATTGGGCTTTTCAGAGTGCTGTTTAGAATACTTTGCGGTAACTAGTTTATACTGAAGTCAGGCTGGTGAAAATAAATGAAATATTTGAGGCTACATTAAAACCTAAAATCTTTAGAGGGTGATATATAAACTTACAGTGGATTTAAAAAATTAGTTTGGTTTAATTGTGAATAATGACTTAGTAGTATTGTAATTTGGGGTAGGGGAGGAAAAGGCTGTAGTTTAGAAGCAGGCCTATAATGAAATATCTCTCTATCTTACTTTTGCTCAAACACTAAAATGGGCGGTCAGGAAAAAAAAATGCAGAAGCCCTAAGCAAGATAATGGGATTTCTCTTAATTTGATTTGCTATGGAGAATGCTGGCCTATTTAATACATCCATGTGGAGTTGCTGTTTATATTTTGGTTTCTAATTAGCATAGTCATTCTGAAGCCTCGAGCTGACTTCCCCTTCCATATAAATCTAATTTGGCCTTGAGGAGGGTTATTAGAGCAGCACAAGGAGCACAAACAAAGGGAAATGTCTGCCAAGCAGCAGGCAGGCGCAATGCATCTGGGGCTAGCGCAGAGGCCTACAGCCAGCCTGGTGTGTGGTGCTGCGAATAGCAGGCGGGGGTACCGGCCTGGACAACAAATCAATCATCAAGCTCCCTCCTCCCCTCTCCTAACCCACCCTACCTCAGTCTGTGTTGCTTGGCCAAGGCAATTTCATAATAAAAAAGGGATGATATTGAGGGGATGTGAAAGCTATAAAGAAAAGATTTAAAATTGATTTTGAAAGTTTCTAAACTAGGCCATAGAATGGATGGTCTGTATTGAAGTAAATGCTTAGTCTCCCTCCTAAAACTCCTTGTAAAGAGTGACATTTCAATTTTCTCTGGCTTTGGGGAGCTTGATTTTTTTACAGCTCTACAACTCAGCCTTTGAGAAGCACCTTCTAGCAGTGATAATAAAGTATACTGAGTGGGGATATGGACAACATTGATAAAGAGGCACTAATCCTTATTCTCTGTGAAAAATAGTCTGAAGGCAGATTCTATCCCAAAGGGGAAGAAAGAAGAATGCTAAACATGACTAGCAGTGACCTATTTTTCACCAAGCAATTGGAGCTCAAGTACTTTTTGACTAAAATGTTGTTCATGGGGAAGAGCAAAGGACTTAAACTCCTTATAAAGGGCATTGAAGTACAAACTTAAAGTTTTGTGACGACTCTAAAGAGATAAGAAGGTTATTCTGAGAAGACTTAGGGGGTCTAACAGCATTGATCTGGCAGGTCCCCTATAGGATCTACATTTATAGTTAGTGATTTGTCTTAACTGGTCTGTGCATCCTTTATAAAGTTGGTAGAAGTGGCTCTTCAGGACTCAGGAAGCCTCATGCAGAAAGGTCTGTGGGAGCTCGATGAGCATAACTTATTACAAAGCTTTCCCTACTGTGCGGAGCAGAATGCTAATGGTATGATTTTGTTCTTTAGCCAGAACAGTAAGAATTACAGCTCCCTCTAGAACACACTGAAAAGTCTCTAGAATTAAACTTTGAAAAATGCACTCTGCCACATTCTGCATAATCTATTCAAATACAAGTCTATCAACAATTTATTGTATACCGACTGACGGTCAAGAATTACAGACACCTGAGCGTCACATAGCCCTGAGGAAATGAATCAGGCAGAAAGACAGATTTTAAAAAATTAAAAGAAGCTCTGCCTCTCCTCTAACATTTTTTGGAATTGTGAGAGTAGAGACAGGTGGTTGCTGAATAAGAGAAATATCAAAGTATATTTTCTAGCTATTTCTAACTGAGTGTTAACATAGGGTTCAGATGGAAGAAGCTGGGACCATATCTAAGACCTTTTGTTCAAGAATGTAATGGTTACATGAACTAAGTAATCTGTTGAGAGTTCAAACAGCTCTTTTAATTTTGACTTATTGACTCCTTCTATTCTACCCTGCTTTAGAAAAAATTTGCTTTCATCTCCCGTTACACAACTGTCCATGAGATAAGACCAGTTGTCACATTGCTCTTGACATTTGTTTCTTCATCTTTCAAAAACTGATGAAAAGAATCCCTAAGGGAAAGGGGACATCTGGGGATTTCCCTTTTCACCTGATTTCTGTTACAAGTTAAAATGTGTCACAAGTCAGCTCTGGGCTCTCATCTGTGTGCTTCTCACATACTCCCTTAGAATATCTCTACCTCTGTTTACAGACCATACACTAAGCTTGAGATGCTCATAAATATCTGAGCAGAAATGTCAACTAGATGATTAGATTAGTAGGTCTAGTTTTAAGTAGCAGTCTGATATAAAGACAACAGAGTTGAAATGGAATTCACAATCTGCTCTGCTAGCCCCCATGTCAACACCCATACACCTACTTCTCCAGAGTCCCAGGTTCAATGGCAGCCACCCTTGATCCCTCAGAGGAAGTCTTCCTAGTTTTCCCAAATGTTTCTGGATTTGTCTATGCACCTCCATCTCTACCATCTCCAGGTCACATCACCTCCCACCTAGACCACTACAATGAGCTCCCAACTTGGCAATTCACACACAATTCTCTCACACAATCAGAGGGGCCTTTGTGGTGTGTACATGGATCATCCCTCCTCGGTTTTAAAACTTGCAGTGGCTACCTACTTCTCTTAGGGTTTAGGTATTTACCCTACTTCATGCTCTAGAGCACACCTGAGTTGGCACCACCTACCCTTTCTTTCCCTTTGACATTGTCTCTTGGTTCAGTGTGCTCCCTTCACAATGCCTTCTTTCGACTCCTCCAATGAAGTTTCTTTCCATGTTACACAGTTGTACCTTCCTGTGAGGATCTTCTCGATCACTCCCATCCTTGTCCCTTTAATTAATGTAATAATTGGCATCTAACATATAGCAATAGTTCGATAAAGTTCTGTTTGAGGGGTTTTTGAAAAATATAAGTTTATCATGGCATTTATAATAACAAAGTACATGAAAGTCTGTCAGATGGTGATGAGTTATAGAGAGAGAAATAAGATAGGATGAGAGCAGCAAGGAATGAGTGAGGGAAAGGAAAGTTCATTTCATATGGGGTGATCATGGAAGACCTTGCTAAGAAGGCCACATCTGACAGAGATATGAATGCAGTGACTATGAGCCAATATGTCACCTTAGTAAGACCATTTCAGACAAAATGGACAGCAAATATGAAGAGTCTAGTGGATCTTACAGCACAGGAAGGAAGCCACTATGGCAAAGACAGAATGAGGGAGGCAGAAGGCAGTTAGAACACAAGATCAGAACGACGACTTACTGACTTTTGTAGGGTTTCTAGAGTGTATTCCTGAATTGGAAGTCACTGGAGTATTTAGAGGAGAGTGCTTAAATTATCTGAGTCTTATTTTTAAAGAATTGTTCTTGCTGCTGTGAATGAAATAGACTAAGGGGACAAAAGTGTACACAAAAGACCAGTTAAGAGGACACTGGAATAGTTCTAGCACTGTAGTGGCTGTTTTGGAAAGGCCATCACAGAAGTAGCAATGCAGAACAATAAATTGCTGAGTTAAAGATAGAATTTGAAGACAGAGCTTACACGATTCAGTGATGGATGGGATGAGTGCTGGGAGCTTCCTACTTATTCATCAGAAATAAAAGTTTGGGGGCTGGCAGGTGGCATGGTGGTTAAAGGTGCTGGATTCCCACATGGCCCATCACAGTTGGAGTCCTGCACCTGACAGCTTGCTTTCTTGCTTTCCCCTTTCCCTTTCTCTCTCTCTCTCACTCTCGCTCTGTCTCTCTCTGGTCAAATTAAAATAAATAAATAAATAAATAAATAAATAAATAAATAAATAAATAAATAAATTTAAATAAGAATAATTCTTTAACCCAAAAAAGTCTGTGTCAATTCCTCAGGTGCCTTTCTGACTGCCTTTTTCCAACAACCAACTCAGGTTTTCCCATGTACATATACCATTCCCCTGGTGCTTATTCTTCAAAGCATATGCCACCATTGTAATAATAAGAGGGAAATAGTAAGAATTATTTAAAAGATGAACTTATTCCCCTCATTAAGTCATATACTTAGAGGTCAGGGCAGTGTCTGTCTTGTTCACTCTATTCTGAGCATAGAGGCCTCTGGGCACTCATTAGGTATTCTGGGTTAAACTGCAGTTCTCTTCACTGTATTGAGGTATGCTTGGGCAGTCGTAAATAGGTATTCCTCTTGTAATCATTTTGCTGTACTACTATTAAGACTGAAGCAGAAATTTTTGACTCTGACAAGATTCACAGTAATTATAGAATAGCTATTTTCTGTTGGCAGCTTTCAAAGTATGACTAATCGTGGAATGTGTGATTGTTAGACAATCTAGTGTAATCAGACTTTTCAGATGTTGAGCTAATATGTATGCATACCAAACTGTACAGTTTATTATAATGCATTAGAATTTATTATATATCATTTGAAACATACACTGGTATTATGAAGAAGCTAAATATTTCTGACATGAAGATTTCAGAGGCTCAGTTTACTAACTATCGGACTCTTCTGGATCAACTAATAACAGTAACTTTCAAACACTAACTCTAAATCATCTACTGCCTGCAATGCTGAGATCTGGCTACCAGCTATGGCATGGTACCTTTAGATAAGGCCACAGAGTTCATTTTTAGATGTATGTATTTCCTATGTTGGCGATCTCAACGAATCATAAACTTAAAACAACAGAAACTTAGCCTTTCTTGGGTCTGCAAGCTACAAGTCTGAAACGAAGATGTTAGCAGAGCAAACTCTCATCAAAGCCTCTAGGGGAACATCCTTCCTTGCCTCTTTCAGCTTCTGGTAGCCTCAGGTGATTCTTGTGTCAGCATAGCTTCCATCTCTGCCAAGACTATCTTCCCTTTGTGTCTGTGTCCACATTTTCCTTTTCTTAAAAGGATACAGTCATGTTAGATTAAGAGCCCAACCTACTCAACTATGGCCTCATTTTAACTAATTAGATCTGTGACAGCCCTATTCCCAAATAAACTCACATTCATAGGTGTTAAGGGGCTAGGAATTTGGCACATTGTCTTTTTTGCTTGTTTGTCTAAGGTTTTTTCCATAGGGTGTGTGCACTCACCAGAGACAGAGAGGGACAGAGGGAAGGAAAGTGAGAAATCACCCCCCTCCTCCGGGGGAATGGCTACAGTATAATCCCTCCTCTTCCATTTTGGCATGCATACACACATGCCTGGTGTGATTTTCAAGTACTTGAACCACAGTACGTCAGGTACTTGAACCACAGTACGTCATGTGGAAGTCTAGCACCTTAACCGCTACACCACCTGTCCGCCCCTCAGCACATCTTTTTGGGAAGATATAATTCGACTTGTAGATTTAGAAGTAGGTTTATCCAGTGTAATGGTAAAAGGAACTAGGAACTAGAAAAACATCTGAGGTTTAGCTCAATTAAGAGGAGAAATATGTAGCTTTGACAAGTTAGTCCCCTTCCTTCTTCTCTACTCTTTAACATAAGGGGATTAGGAAAGATGTCCTCTGACAACTCAGATAATTTAGATCAAATAAGGAATAGACTAAGCTAAACACTGAGTCTGCTTAAATCATAGAATCAACTATATGATGAACCTTGCTGTTCTTACCATCATTTGCCTAAAGGTCTAGCTAGCTGTTTTTGTTTTTTAAATTATTTAAAGGATAAAGCTTCACATCTGATGTCCACTTCCTAGGTGAACCATTTCAGTGTTAGAGGCTCAGACACGTAACCAGTCGCCACGTATGTCTCTCACACTCACTACACACTGTGCCATGGCACAAGGAGGTATTTCAAAATGCTTTTAGAACTGAAATCACAGTCTACTTCACTCTAAGTTTACTTTGTTGACAGACCTTTATAGCACAAAATTTCAGCATTCTCTTGTATGGCTGTGTAGTTTATGATATCCCTATGTTTTGTCAAATGATCCTAGCTTAACTTGAGACTATAGATATTGATGTCTTTCAGTTATCCTTGTAGTGGTCTACTAGGAAACCAATTAAATTGCCCCATCACAGTTTAATGCTTTACTGTTTATGGCTTACAGGGCCCCAAAAAGCCATGACCAGATAAAATATAGCTTTACAGAATGGTCTTAGAGAATATTACTGGTGTAAACCAGACTTAATTCCATCCTTTTTTTTTTTCAAGTGAAAGATTGAAACCATCTGTCTTTCTCTCAGAGGAACTGAAAAGAGAATGTTATACCTGCTAAAATTACAAATGTACCTTCAGTTTCATGAAATAAACTGTCAAAGGATTAAACACAGAGATTCTTTAGAGGCCAACAGCCTGGTACCCCTCAATTGCTTCAAAGAAACGCTTGCATGAAACGCTTGGTACATAGTAGGTATTCAATGGTAGTAGCATCATCAGCATAGGGTCTGGCATATGGTAGGGTTGATTACATGTGAGGTGAACAGGTGAACAATACGCAACAAAGATAAGAGGTTATACACAGGTCACCATTCAGGCTGAGAATTTCCACCCTTTCACTCAGCCACTGAATTAGAATATGGTAGATGCATTTAAAGCCACATACTCGGGCACAACTCCAGAACTTTGGATTAAGAAAGAATGGAAGTAGGACCAAGCATGTATATAGTAATCAAGATGCTAAGTGGGTCTGTTGTGTAGCCAAGGTTAAGAAAGATGGATTCAATCTTGGAGGAGAGAGGGGTGAAGAATTCTCTTTTCTTTATTCACCTGTGATTCTCAAACTTTAACATGATAAAAGTTAAAAGCAAACAAATGAATCTGAAGACGGTCTATAAAGGTAGTGTGATGTAATGGCTACTAACTTCTAGTACTAACTAATCTGAGTCTCTGTTTTGTTCGGTATTACTGACATAGGCAGTGTTCCATTTATCTGGTATGAACTGAACCCATCACAATCATGAAAAATTGCCATAGTTTAATATCATAATCTTTATTATCTTTGAATATTCTGATCTTTCAAGTTCTGATAGTCTACAGAAGTCTAAAAGCACTTCAGGATAAAACTTTCTATTGGTTTTCATAAAATGGTTGTAAATCAAAGATCATCAGGATTAGAAAAGTCAGAAGATTTACATAAGGTTGTAAAGTCTTTGAAAAAAACCTGAATACTTCAGCTCCATACACCTCTTTCTAAGTGAAAATAAATATATATGTGTATTCATATATAAAGCATGCACATTATACACGGACCTTAACTCTGTAATTTCCAAGAGGACCCAGTTATCAAGGAGACCTTGATCAGGTGTGATGCATACCCATTATTGAAACTAGTAGTCCTGAGACCAGCAGTTAGCGTAATGGCTATGTCGCTGGACTCCCATGTAGTCGACCACGGCTCAAGTCCCGGACCTGGTGGCTTAAACTCATGCCGGACGGATGTGCATGCATGCGCAAGATCCTGAGAGGAGAATGGAAGAGAAGGGACTGTGGCGTGGCCATCCCTGAGGGGTGATTTCTCGCTTTCTGTTTCTGTCTCTCTGTCTCTGTCTGTCTGGCAAGTGCACACGCCCTATAGCAAAAACCTCTCCAAAAGAAAAAAAAAAGAAAAGAAACTAGTAGTCCTGCAGGGATTTTTAATCTTTCCATGAGTCAATTTTAAATAATTTTATATCTTCTTCGATAATTGTGTATTTCATCTACATTTTCTTTTCTTTTTTGGAGAAGTTTTTGCTATAGGGCATGTGTGCTCGCCAGAAAGAGACAGACAGAGAAACAGAAAGCAAGAAATCACCCCCTGAGGAGATGGCCACGCCGCAATCTCTTCTCCTCCATTCCCTCTCAGGATCTTGGGCACGCACACACACACGCCCAGCGTGAATTTAAGCCACCGGGTCTGGGACTCGAACTGCAGTGGACTACATGGGAGTCCAGCGACAAAGCCATTGCACCAACTGCTGGTCCCTCCATCTACATTTTCAAATTCATTGACAAAATGTTGGTTTTGTCTGAAAATTTCCTCTTCATTGACATTTTAAAAGGAGAACCTTTGACTTTATTAATCATGTATCGATTTCCCCAATCCCTTCAACTTCAGGGACTTCTACTTTTATTTTTATTAATTTTTATATCCACTAACTTTGGATTAATTTCTCTTCCTAGATTCATGAGTTAAGTGTTTGGTTTATTTTCCATCTGTCTTATTGTTTTCTAATAAATTAATAGCTTTCATAAAATTTCCTTCTCTGTACTACTTCAACAGTTTCCTTGAGAGCATGTTCTCATTTTGTTTCTGAATGGATTTAAGAAAAAATTAATATAAATTAGTCTAAGTTATTTAGAAGGGTATTTAATTTCCAAGGAACATTTTTTGTCACTTTGTTAACCACTAATTTATTACAATGTACTAGAAATATGACATTTTAAGTTCTTTTTTAATTGTTGACTTAATCAAGTTTTATTACATGCCTCAGTTGTTAATTGCTCAAATCATGTATAGCCTTATTTTTGATCTACTTTGATCTTCTAATTTCCAAGAGAAGTATGTTACAATTACAGTGTGACTGCTTTTGCCAATTTTTCATAAAGATTTGACTTAGTTGGCTAAGATACACCTCTAATCAATATCAAATTTACCTTAGTGCCCTTTAATATTTATATTCTTATAAAAGTAATATTTTTAAAAATAAAATACTTGTTCAGTGTCTATTATACTTCTATAAGTTGTGCTTCAGTTTTTGTAACTTAGTTTAAAGGGTCTTGCTGCATCATTTGTTCTTTACATTTGGATTCTCTATTCTAGAAATTCTCTTATAATGACTATATTAATGTTTATAACCATATTATCCACAAGTGTTTAGACATCAACTTTTTCCTTCACTATTATCCCTAGAATCTGAGCAGTAAAAATATGCATCATAAACATTCTTCAGAATTTGGAAGGCATAGAGTTAAGTAAGTCATATGTCTCCAATGATCTATGTCATCTTTATACTTAAATAATTTTGGTATAGAATTCCAGACTCCATTATTTTCCCTTAGCAACTTGTTTAGAATTCTGTTTTTTAGTGTCTTTTGCCTCCAAAGGAATGATCAATATATGTCTTAGCCTACATCTTCTAGAAAGCAGAGTTTGAGTCAAAGATTAATCATTTAAGTGATGACATCCTATGGAAGGTGGAAGATCAGGGCAATAAAAATGAGAATAATATGAGTGAGTCCAAAGTGACAGGACACTATGCTAGCCATGATCTTGCAGCGTGCCATGACTACTAGCAGGGGTGCTTTCAGGTATGACCCAAATTTCTCTGGGAAGTTTTTATGGAGAAAGTGTACTTTTGAACAGTCTTTGCACAATTTTTTTTTTCCTGCCCAGTTATCTCCTGTTTCCCTGTGTGCAAGCACATCCCATGAGAGCAAGCCCCCTTGGACTTTCCAAGATTGCATCATCCTGCCAAGGATGACAGGTCCCATACCCCATAGTGTGCCATTACCCCCATGTCCAAGAATATAAACATATTAAAGAGGAAAAGAGGCTCAATAACATACCCAATCCTCTTAATTTACTTCTGTAATAAACAATGCCTCCTTTTCTCCTGCAATGTCTTCATGTTTACCATATAATATTTTTATAAATTATATAACTTCACAGAGAGTCTAATATCAGAGTTTATTAAATGTATCCCAGGTTACTATTTTAGATCCCATGGTTACTATTTTCTATGATTATAAGTTTTGTTACTTGCATTCAGCATTTGACAAACACAAACCCAGAAGTATTTATTATGGCTTCCTAGTAAATTATTCTCATCCTATGTTTCTGGTCATGGATTCAGGTTTCTATTGGGTCATTAGAAAAGTCATGAGGCATTTTTGCATTAAAAAAACATAGAAAAATACACCATGACTTTCCCAATGACCCAATACCTTACTAATTGCCATGTGACCTATTGAATTGCATAATTACATATAAAACTTAAAAATTTGACAAAATTTTATTTGTGCTTTTGATACTAGAGTATCCAGAATTTTTTATAGTTTCTTAGACCGAGTTTCCCCAAAGCAGATTCTTAGATAAAAATTCATGTGGACATGATGGGGTGAATAGGAAGGGGAAGAAGCCAAGTCAGGCAACACTCATGGGTGCAAGATACTGAGAATGCAGATATCTTGATTCAAGTTAGGGCAAACCCTGAGGAATGACATATTCTAGTCTTTGACTAAGTAGAGCCATACATGAGGATGAGGAAGTAAACTCCCAGGCTCTTCTGACTTTCTGTGCCTGCATTCTGAGCATCAACACATAGCAGTTCTTTGATTGAAAGCTATGGGCACAGGATGTTGGAAGTAAGAGTACATCAAAGCCAGGTGAGGGGCTCATGGAAACAGCAGAGTAAATCCAAAGAGACCTAGGTGGACCACTAACATTTCCTACTGTGAACAACATCCTTGCTTTCTGGTGTGACAAGATATCTCCCACTTAACGAATATCTTGCTCCTGGAGAAATAGTTGAATCTATTTCTTGGGCAGGAATCCAGATTTAACTTGGGGCATAAAAATAAATTTTTTATTCCTAGAAATAAAACATTCTAGGGATATTTAGATACCACAGTCTAGGCAAAGAGGATGCTCATTCCTACTGGGATGACCAATGTCTAGCTAATGCTTTTCAGTAGACCTTACTAGGAAACAAATGTTTCTTAAAGAGGCGATACTTCCTTTCACAATATTTTCACTTCAAGTACTAGTCAGACATACTACCACCTCCAAAATGGCAGAGCGCATCTAATCCTACATTCCCATATCAAAATCTACCAATCATCTTGGTGGAACTGCTTCTCTACTACCTCTCCTTTCTAGGAACTCAAAAAAACTAATGAAAAAAAAGCCAATTACTCACCCCTTTCCTTTCAAGCTAATAGCTCTTCTGTCTCAAAGGTCTGGGCTCCCATAGATGCAAAAGCCATCCATGCTTCAAGGCTGATTTATTCTTCCAAGGGTGACTACAAAGACCTTAGTCTGTTGTCATGATCTCAAGGTGAAATAGTCAAAGGTCGATTCAAATCTCCAAGATGGTAAACTGTGCTTGGAAAAGAGAAAATATTTAAGATTTAAAATCTGGGTCAAAGGGAATAATATTAATTAAACTAGTCATAACTGGTTCATCTCTGGAGATTTTCTCAGGATAGAAGCTCTTACAGGGAGAGCCACAAGATGTCTTTGTAGGTGTGTGCCACTGTGCAATTTATTCAGTAACAGTTGGCATGGGGCTAAGAGAATCTTAATCTGTTCTCAACAGTCAGTTCAAAACTATTTTCTTCTTGTCTCAGTGTTGGTTGAACGTAGAACTAGGAATTAAGTTCATAGAGATATAAATAAACTTTGAAAGTTGAAGGAAAACAGCATTTCATATGAGAAATATTTGAACATTAATGAGATTATCCTAAAAAAAGAAGTGTCAGTTCCATTCCAAACAAATGAATGATAGGCTTTTTTCCCTTAGCCAGTTAAAGCTGAACTAGATTCACAGGAGAAGGAAAACTGCTCCACATTCTTATTTGTTTTCTTGGATCAATGGCACTCTGAATAAGCTAGTGTCTTACAAAAGATCACAATTTAAGTTCTTCTGGGCCTCTGATCTTCTAAACAAGACTAGGAAGTTATATATCACCTACAGTTTGCTTCTCAGGGTATCCAACCTACAACTAAGATTAACATGCAACAGGGCTATTAGGGAGTTCTCTTGAGATCAAAGCCTATGAGAAGAAAGAATCAGGATTGGCCAGAGGTAGAAGTTGACCAACAATGAAGTCACCATGAAGCTTTGGCCAAAACTGTGAGACCTTCTGAACTTGAGATGATATTTCAAAGGTTTACTAAATTGAAGAGAGATGGCCCAGTCCTTTACACCGCACACTGGTCAACTACTGGATATAGGCAACCTCAGGAAGAAAAGATGACCTTCAGTAAGGCTGCTGTTAGTTGAGACAATCTTGGCAGAGGTCCACAACTGAGGACTGATCATCTTCCCTCAACACTCCCAGAATCTGGAGTACTCAGTCTCTGTTACCATAGGAGGATTTGTATGGTGCATCATGTGGTCCACCACATATACTTGACTAGCTAGTCTCATAACCTGATCTCCAAGGCCAACAGCTTCTGGATTATGAAAGTAACTTTAGACAGTGATATAAACAAGTTGAAGTAGTGATTCCATAGAAACATTACCTTTATGTGGTGGACTCGGAAGTATCCCAAGTTCTACATCATGACTAGCCTTTCCAGTCTGAGTCCCAGCCTAACAAATTCTGCCTCTGAATATGTGAATGTAAATTATCTGGATCATGAGACAGAAAAGCTATCTTACTCATCTAGCTGACATCCATCCAACCTCTTCCCTCACCTCTCATTCTGGTTTCTTGGGGTTTTTTTCCCCTTCCCCAGATCCTGTCATAGGATCTTCTCCCTGTATAAAGAAATTCAGTAAACCTGGCGAGGAGTAAATATAACTCTCAAGGTAGTCTAATTTTTTTTAAATTTAATTAGAGTATTCATAAAGGAGATTCTTTTTATCCTGACCTGCTCTCTAGCAAAATCAGAACAAGACTAATGAAACTTGTAAAATAAATGGGAGAAATCTTTAGCACCTTTCTCCACTATCCCTGCCACTGTCAGACTCACTATTGCACAGCTTGCCCTCAGTCCACCTAGGCTTGTCATACACTGCAGTGATACATTATTTACAGCCTAAGAGGATGGTTTCCAGAATCTGACAAAGCATTATAGCCAGATATGATACTCTAGCAGTGCCAAGTGAAAAAGTCAACTGATCTTTACAGATATTAATTAGGTGACCTTAAAATACCTCAGGAAGACCAAAAACCTCTATGGGCAAAAGAACAAAGGGTTAAAAGTTTTGGAAATTTTTTTTAGCCTTATTAAGGTTTAATTAAAAAAATAAAGAAATTATATATACTGTAAGTATATAACAATGCTCTGATATATGTAAGCACTGTGAGACAATTAAATAAAGGTAATTAACACATCTATCAGCTTACTGTTTTGTGTGTGGTAAGAACATTTGAGATCTATTCTCTTAGAAATTTTTACATATACATTATTAACTATTGTCACCATGTTGTAATAATAGATATTGAGAATTTATTTCTCCTAATTAAAATTTTATGTTCTTTGATCAAACCTCTCCCCATTCCCATTTCTTTTTCCCCACCTCCCACCCTAGTATCCACTATTCTACTATCTCTTCTATGGATCTGACCTTTGTACATTCCATCATGGGATCATGAAATATTTGACTTCATGTATCCAGCTTATTTCACTTAGCATAATATCCTCCAGGTTCATCCATGTTGTTGCAAATAACAGGATTTCCTTTTTAAAAAGATGAAAGGAAATTATTGTGTGTGTGTGTGTGTGTGTGTCACATTTTCTTTATCCATTTATCTGTTGATAGACACTTAGGTTTATTCCATATCTTGACTATAGTGAATAATGCTTCAATGAACATAAGAGTGTGGATATCTCTTCAACCTACTAATTTCATCTCCATTAAATATACAGATAGTCTTTAACTTACAAGGCTTGATCTTTTTTTTTTTTTTTTTTTTTTTTCAATAGTGAGAAAGTGATACTTGTTTAATAGAAATGATACTTGGAACTCTGACCTTTTCTTAAGCTAGTGATGTGCAGTATGATACTCTCCCACCATGCTGGGCAGTGGCAGCAAGCAGCAGCTCCCCATCATTCACCTAGTAAAAAGCTGCTACTATATAGAGTATTAACAATTAAATTGTTTTTGACATATGATAGTTTCAACTTGTAGGTTTATTGTAACATGATCTCATCATAAATCAAGGATTACATGCGTTCTCAGAAATAGAATTGCTGGGTGATGTTGTACATACCATTTTAATTTTTGAAGAACCTCCATACTGTTTTTCATAATAGCTGTATTAATTTGTATTTCCAACAGTTTAAAAGAGCTGCCTTTTGTTAATATCCTTACCAATATTTGCTATCTTTTGACTTTTTGATAATATTAATTATGATAAATTTGAGGTAATATTTCACTGCAGTTTTAATTTACATTTCTGATGATTAGTAATATTGAGCATTTTTATATATGTGTGAGCATATACATTTGTATGTCTTTTTTGAGAAATGTCTATTCACATATTTTGCCTATTTTTAAGTGGGTTATTGGTTTTCTTGCTAGTGAGTTGAATTCCTTCTGTATTTTGGATATTAAGCCCTTTTCAGATACTTGGTTTGCAAATAGTTCCTCCCACTTTATAGGTTGTCTCTTTACTAGCTTGATTGCTTTCTTGGCTGTGCAGAAGCTTTTAGATTGGGTACAGTCCCATTTGTCTATTTTTGGTTTTGTTTCCTGTGTTTTGAGGGTCATATCCAAAAAGTCTTTGCAAAGACTGATGTCAAGAAGCTTCTTCCTTATGTTGTCTTTTCATAATTTTATGGTTTCAGATTCTGCATGTAAACCTTTCATCCATTCTGAGTTTTTTTTTAATATGAGATAGACAGAAATATCTCATATTTTAAGACAGGGATCATTTTTATTCTTCTGCATGTGGATATCCAGTATTTCTAACATTGTTTATCGAAGAGACTGTCCTTTCCCATTGCATAGTGCTGGCACCTTTGTCAAGTATCAGTTCACCATAAATATGTGGATTTATTTCTGGGCAATTCTGCTTCACTGAATTTCATGTGTATATTATGTTAATGCCATATTGTTTTAATTACTATAGCTTTGCAGTAAGCTTTTAAGATCAAGTAGTGTAAGACATAGAGTTTTGTTTTGTTTTCATTTGGGTTTTCTTATTTTTTTGTTTTTGTTTTTCTTTCCCCTCAAGGTTGCTTTGGGTATTTGGGGAATTTTAGTTACATGCATACAAACTTTAGGATTTTTTTTTGTTACCATTTCTTTGAAAATGCTGGAACTTTGAGAGGGCTTACATTTAATCTGTATCTCACTTTGAGTAGTATAGGAATTTTAACTTTTCATTCAATCTATTAACAAAGGATATCTTTCCATTTATTTGACTTCTTCAGCTTCATCTCTTTTACAGTTTTTAATGTATGACTCTTTCATTTTCTTGGTTAATTTCAAGTATTTTTTGATGATAATGAAATTGGATTGTTTTCTTGATTTCCTTTTTAAATAGTTCATTCTTTTTTTTAGAAGAATTATTTAATTTTATTTATTTATTCCTTGATTTTTTAATTTGACCAGAGCAAGACACAGAGAGAAAGAGAGAGGGCAAGTGAGAAAGAAAGCCACCAGGTTCAGGACTCAAACCGTGGTCGGCTATGTGGGAGTGTCCAGCGCCTTAATCACCATGCCACCTGCTGGCCCCGGATAGTTCATTCTTAATATATAGAAATGCTACTGAGTTTTGAATATTGATTTTATATCCTGCAACTTTAAAAATATATTTAACATTTTATTGTGCCATCTTTAGGATTTTCTATAAATAAAATTATATTCTCCACAAAGATGATTATTTTTTATGATTTTTGGTATAAACAAGAAATTATAAAATAAAATAAAGAGAAAAGAAATACAAAACCTTAAAAAGGTCAAACCTTAAAAAAGGTTTTGTATTTCTTTTTTCTTTATTTTATTTTATAATTTCTTGTTTATATTTAATTGTATATCTCTATGTGGTACAATGTGGTTTTTCAAAGAATTCATGAAGACTATAATAATCAAATCATCTATATGTATATATGCTATATATGTGTCTATATATGTCATACATATGTTTATATATAATACATGTCTGCATATATGTCATACACATGTCATATATGTCTATCTATATGTTTATATATGTTTATATAGACATATATCATATATAATTACACGTGTGTGTAGACATACACATACACAATTTTTTTAAACTTCTGATATGGATTTTTTTCCTTCTGCTACCCTAATTATTCTCATTAGGACTTCCAGTACTATGTTGAGTAAAAATGGTGAGATTGAGCATCCTTGTCTTACTCCTAAACTCAAGGAAAAGCTTACTGTTTTTCACCATTAAGTATGAGGTTATCTGTGGGCTTGTGATATATGACCTTTACTGTGTTAAGATATATTCATTCTCTACCTAGTTTGATGAATTTTTTAAACATTAAAAAATGTTTAATTTGTCAAATGACTGTCTTTATTCTGTTCAGATTAAGGGTTTTAGCTTTCATTATGTTAATCTGCTATATCACAATTATTGATTTATATATATTGAACCATATTGTATCATAGGGATAAGTGAATGATCTCTTTAATCATTCTGTTGAATCCAGTTTGCAAAGCTCTTTTATAAGCTGTAAAAATTGGACTTTTCAGAGTTTTAAGCAATTACTTGGTGGCTATGCATTCATAAATTCATCTGACGTTTTTCTACCCAGCATTTTGAATCATAGTTACCAAGCTTCGGACTCCTTACTCAGTATAAAAGAATGGGAGTTGGTTCACTCTCATGAGATGAGAGGTATAATCCTACAGCAGCAAGAGTGATCTAAAGAGGGAAGAAGGGAAAGCACATAAAAAGGAAATGTGACCAAACTGACAACAAGTTCACAATAAAGTAGAAATAGTTATTGCATCCTATGATAAGACTCCCAGACAGACTGTATGGAAGAAACCATGTTGACTTAGAGTTTATAAATGAGAAACCAGAGACAAAAAGAAGCTAATAAATCCCACTCCTTTTCTCCTTCAAATTGTTTGTCCTATGAGATGATAAATATGTCGAGATTATAAAATATTCCTCATGCACTCCAAGAAGCCACTGAAGAAGCCAGATTTCATACTCTACAATCAATGGGCTTCTTGAGTTCAAAGAAGCAGTGGGAGGAGTTATGCCTTTATAGATCCAGTTACATTAGATTTAGATGTAGTCACTGGGGCTATCTCTAAAGAGGCCACAATGGAGAGTGTGCAAATCCTGACCCTCATTCTGGGGAAGGGTGAGACAACAGTGGCATTAGGAGATGAGAAGACAGCAAAGGTTTCTAAGCACAACTTCCTAGCCCTCCTATTTAGCAAGTGACCCAGGTCTGAGAAGTAGGAATGACCAAGAAAATATTGGGAAGATTAAAAACTGAGTTTAGTACAACCATAAATCTAAGACTTTGGGAACAATATGGGGTTCGTAATTGCCTTCACCAGAGACAGACACCAGCCACATAGAGCTCCACCAGCCTATAAAATCTTTCTTTTTGTACCTGTATAAAGTATATACAAAGTCTATATGAAGAAAATTACAAAATTCTGTTAAAGATATCAAGGAAGAATAGAGATATTCTGTTTCCATAGATAGAAAGATTCAATACTATTAAAATATCAGTTCTTTCCAACTTGATCTATAGATTCACTGTATCTAAATCAATATCCTAGCAAGTATTTTTAATAGATAGTGACAGACTAATTCTAAGTTTATATGGAGAGACAAAAAAACCTAGAATAACCAACACAATAATAGAGAAGAAAAAGTCAGAGGACTGGCATTAGCCAGCTTCATGGCTTTTTTTTTTTTTTTTTTTTTTTTTTTAAGAGATTTTTTGCTATAGAGCGTGTGTGCTTGCCAGAGAGATGGAAAGTGAGAAATATCCCCTGGGGGTGGGGGATGGCCACACTACAATCCCTTCTCCTCTAATCTCCTCTTGGAAATTTGGGCACACACACACACACACACACACACACTGTAATCCCAGCAATTCAGACACTGAGCAGAAGGATTGCAAACTTGAGAATGACCGGGGCAACATAGCAAGATCCTGTCTAGAAAAGGCATGATGGTACACACCTGTAGTCCCAGCTAGGAGACTGAAACAGGATGATCACAACGTGGCAAGACACTGTATTAAAGACAGATAGACCAGTAAATAGACAGATCTAAAAGAAATAGATGGCCCATAAATAAACCTACATATATTTAATCATCTGATCTTTGACAAAGGAGTAAAAGCAGCACAATGAAGGAAAGACAGACTTTTTAACAAATAGTGCTGGAATAACTAGACACCCATATGTAGCTATAGACCATATACATATATATTTCACAAAAATATAACTTAAAATGAATTGGAGATATAAATGTAAAATGCAAAAGTATAAAACTCCTAGAAGAAAACGTAGGAAAAAATACAAACTTAGGTTTAAGAAAGACTTTTTGGATACAAGATCAACAGCACAATACATAAAAAAAATGATAAACTACACTTCATTCAAATTTAAGTTTTCTACTGTATAAAGGACACTCTCAAGATCATAAAAGACAAGCTAAAGACACTGATAAAATATTTGTAAAAGATATAGCTGTTAAAAGAATTATCTAAAATACATAAAAGTATCTTACAATGCAACAATGAGAAAACAAAGTCAGAGGGCTGACATTAGCCAACTTCATGAATTTCTGTAAACCTATATAATAAAGATAGTGTGGTATTGATGAGGAAAAATAGATGATTAGATCAATGAAACAAAACAGAGCTTAGAACCCAGTCTCAGCAGTGCACACTGCTAAGACACTGTACTTTACAGAATATGACCATGTGGGAGGCATGGGTTTGATTCCCAGTTCAAACCTAAAGTCTGAATATGGTGATATGCACCTGTAATCCCACCAACTCATTAAAAAATTAGTTAATGGCCTTCACAGACACCTCACCAAAGAAAATACACAAATGGGCCAGCCCCTGATGTGGTGGCTAGGGCAGCTGAATCCTACATGGCTAACTGTGCAGTTTGAGCCCCAGATTTGATGATTTAAAAAATGTGCTGGGTGTGTGTGCATGCATGCCCAAAATCCCTAAAGGAGAGACAAATGAAGTAGAAGTGATTAAAGTATGATCATTCCCCATATGGGGTGTTCTCTCCCCTTCTCTCCTGTGAGAGCATATGCCTTCTGGCATTTTTTTTTTAAAGAAGGAAGGAAGGAAAGATAGATGATGGACAGATGGACAGACACAGGTAGTAAATAAGCATATGAAAAGATGTTCCACATCATATGCCACCAGGGAAATGTAGATTAAAACAACAGTAAGATACCACTACATGCCTATTAGAATAACCCTAATACCAGGGCCAACAGATGGCATGGTGGTTGAGGTACTGGTCTCCCACATGGTCAACTGTTGTTCAAGTCCTGGACCTGGTAGTTTGCTTTTTCTCTTTCTCTCCTTCTCTCCCTCCCTTTCTCCCTTCCTCCCCTACCCTCTGTAGTTCTCTGGTCAAATTGGAAAAATAATAATAAGGAAATAAAATAAATAATTCTTAAAAAAAGAATAGAAGAATAGCCCCAATCCAGAACACTGTCAACTCCAAATGCTGGAGATGTGGAGCAGCAGGAATTCTCATTCGTTGCAGGTGGGAACACAAAATAGCACAATTACTTGAAAACAATTTGGCAGTTTCTTATAAAACTAATATATCTTTACCATACAATTCAGTTATTGTGATCATTAGTGCTTACCTAAAGGTATAGAAAACATGCAACATACAATCCTGCACTCATGTCTATAGTAACTTTATTCATAATTGCAGAACTTAAAAGCAACTATAGTGTTCTTTAGTATATGAATAAAGAAGCCACAGTACATTCAGTGGAATATCATTCAGCATTAAAAAGAAATGAGATATCAAGCCATGAAAAGTCATGGAAGAAACTTAAATACATATTACTAAATAAAGAAGTCAGTCTGGAGACCATCAGGTGGTGTAATGGTTAAGGCACTGGACTCTCATGTGGCCAATCATGGTTCGAATCCCAGACCCGGCAGCTTGAAACTCATGCCAGTGTTTGTATGTGTGTGCCCAAAATCCTGAGAGGAGAATGAAGGAGAAAGGACTGTGTGTACCATTCCTGCCCCACCCCCGAGGGAACGGGGCAATTTCTCACTTTCTGTCTCTGTTTCTCTAGTGTACACAGTTGTCCCATAGCAAAAAATCACTCTCTCTCTCTCAAAAAAAAAAAAAAGTCATCCTGGGCCCAGCCACAGGAAGGCACTTCTGCAAGATGGATGGGGCTACATTGGAGGTGAGGATTTGGTTCCTGGCCCCATGGAAGCAGGCCAGGCATGATGGTGATACCTGTAGTCCTAACTGGCTACAGGAGACTGGAATGCAAGGATTTTGATGGGACCAGACCCTGTTAAAGCAAACAAACCTTTCACTCTCTCTCCTTACATACTGCATACCCATGTACAAGCACGTGTCTGCTCTCTTCCCAATAAAAGAAAACAGAAAAGGTAGCAGCAGCAGCCAGTAGAAAGGCTGCATAATGTGTGATTCCAACTAGATGACAGTGTGGGAAAGGCAAAACAATAGATACAGTAAAAAGATCAGTGGTTTCCAAGGATTAGGAGGAAGAGAGGAATGAATTTAAAAACAAAAAAAGCACTTAATATTTTTAGAGCAGTGAAACTACTCTGTATGATACTATAATGGTGGATACAATGCCATTACACATGGGTCTAAACCCATAGAACACCAAGAGTTTGGGACCAGTAGGTGGTGGAATGGTTACAAAGCTGAACCCCACGAAGTTGACCTGGTTCAAGCTTCGAGCCCGGTGGCTTAAAACTCATGTGTGTGTGCGTGCATTCCCAAAATCCCAAGAGCAGAAGGGATTATGGCAAGGCCATCCCACCTGAGGGGTGATTTCTTGCTTTATGTCTCTCCAACAAGCACACTCATCCTATAGAGAAAAATCCTCTTTTTAAAAAACAAACAAACAAGAAGAAAAAAACAAAGAGTTCAACACCATAGTACCACACTAAGAGTTAACCCTAATGTAAACTATGAACTTTGGGTAGGAATGATGTGTCAATGTAGGTTCAACTGCAACAAATTTACCACTGTGATACCAATGTGGATGTTAATGGGAGAGTTATGTGTGTGGGGGGGAAGGAGATGGAGAGGAGGGAATATGGTATATCTCTGTACCTTTCTCTCAACTTTTCTGTGAATCTAAAACTGCTCCTCAAAAAGTCAAATATCAGGACCAGGGTAGTAAGTAGCACAGTGCAGCAAGATGCACATGAGAGGGTGCTGGGTTTGCATTTCAGGACCTCCTTGTACACACTGGGTCTATGCACACAAGTCCATGATCCAGGTTGGCTGAGACCAGTGGGGAACTGTGTCTTGGGGACCCTATTAGGGATCCTGTCTCTGTCTTTCCCTCACTCTGTTTCTCCCATGGAATAAATAATTAACTTAAAAAGGAAAAAAAAAAAAAAAAAAGCTAAACACCAAAAATGGAATCATACTTCACATAATACAAAGGTACTTCAAAAGGTCTGGGGGAGAATGAAATTAAGATATGTGTTTATTTTGGCACAAAAAGATTTTGAAATCCATTCTTTTCTCCTTTTTTTTGATAATAAGCATGTTCTATAAACTCTTTGAAGATCCATCATATAGGCAGACACTGAGGACAATAGTCTTCACCATCAGACCTCAAATATACCTAAAAGTGAGTAACTTCAGGCCACACAGGACTGTTGTGCTTAAGGCAGCTGGATCCTCCATGGCTGATTGCTCGTTTCAAGTGCCAGACCTGATGACTTGAGAAACACCAGGTACATGTCTCTGTGTGCATGTGTGTGTATGCCCAAAATCCCAAAAGGAGAGGGAGGTTAAGGAAGGGTTTACTGTGTGACCATTTCCCATGAGGAGTGATTTCTCACATCCCTCCCTATCCCCTAACACACACACACACACACACACACACACACACACACATCTCTGTGTCTTTCACTGGCAAGGACAAGCTCTCTCTGAAAAAATCATTATTAAAAATGAGTAACTTCTGTCCAAAATGGGTATGAACCCCTGTGGCCATCTTTATCTGGCCTCCAGTCAGGAAAAGCCAAGGATCATGAAGTACGGTAGGTTATTTCAGGTTCTGATTTGTCACCCATGTCCACGCACATTCTCAAATATTTTGAATTACTGAAATGTGACATATATAGTTGCATCACTCAGTTCTGTCTAGAACTCCACTATTTTATAAAGCCTTGCTTTTTGTACTTGAAGCAACAGGAGCCAGCTGCCGGTATGGCTGATCTGAGCTACCTCCAGTTGGGTGCTTCCACCCCAGGCTATATTGCCGTTTTATCCAGATAACCTGAATGACCACCTTGGGAATTTATCTCATTTATTCATATCTACAATAAATCAATGTAGCATCATGATAAAACCTGAATCACAAATGAAAATTCTCTCTTCACTTTGATTTTAACAATAACAGTCATCAATTGTGTTGAACTTTACCATAACAAATAGGTTAAGTTTTGTCATCAGAATTTATATCTGGAAATTAAATTATGTTAGTACCACTTGTCAGGCTCATGCATACTTCATAACAATGTTTTATCCTATTGGGGGATATTAATTAAGGAGTTCTTTGTATTCCCTGATATTTCTGATTGGTGTTCCTTCTGAAAAACTCCATGAAATTCTTTGAGAATAAACCACAATCGTGTAATGAGCACTTTCAGTAAGTTAAATGGTATTAAATATATTTGAAATCATGTCCTTTGAAAATAAAGAAACTTGTATCAATAAAACTGAAAGCTTTTTTTTTTCTTGTATAACAACACATTCTTCATTAGGTAAGTTTAGGTTCTGGAGTGACACTCCCTTTGGATCTATAAAAAAAGATGTTCATGAGTCACCCTGAGGTTGGTCAAAGTTTTTTTGTAATGGGCACTACCTACTGCCCTACATATATTTCCACCATGATGACCTTATGGGACCAAGGTTCCTACCACGTAGGTCTGCATACTCTTGTATAATCTCCTCCCCTTGAGTGTGGACGGAACTTGTAAATATGCTGAAATTTTATTCCCATAATTAGGTTGCTTTGTATGGTACATGAGAGATTTTTAAAAGATGTAATTAATTGATGTCATAACTTGATTTTGAGCAGTGAAGATTATTTTGGTGTTTGTCCTAATCAAGTGAGCTCTTTACAAAAAGGTCAGAGACAAAAGAATCGGAGAGATTCAAAGGAGGAGAGATGCTTTCTTTGGGCTATAAAGATGCAAACTGCCATGTTGTGGAAAGGGTCACATGCTAGGGAAAAGCAAGCAGCTACTAGGAACTGTAAGATTTGGGTCTACAACCACAAGGATCTGAATTCTGTCATGGACTAGTGAGCCTAGAAGAGGACTCCATACCTCAGATGAAATCACAGCCCTCACCAATGCCTTGGTTTCAGCCGGGTTAGATTCTGGCTAACCTAGCTCTGGACACCAGACCCACAGAGACTACAAGATGATAAGATTGTGGCTTTTTTAAGTCTTTAAATTTGTGTTAATTTGTTGCACAATGATATACAATAAATACCATAATTCGTATAGATCTAATCTATAACTTCAGAGTTATATTCAATTTTAATATTTATAACTAATCTGTGACAGAGGGCAAATTTTTCTCTTGTTATGAAGACTCACATTCCACAGACCTATCCAAGGTGCCAAAAATCAGTATAAATAAAAGAGTAATAATCAATAATGGTGACTGCAGTGAGGTCATAATTCCTGCCATAAGCTTTTGTTCAGTCTCTGTGGGAAAGAGGAGGGTATGATGAGTATCTGCTTTCATTCGGTATCCATGGGCTTCAGACTCAGAAATGGATTATAACTAGTTGGCAGAAAGGCAAACTGCAAATGGATTTAACAGTTGTTTTTTCAATTGGATTTGGAAGCTCCTCAACCACTCTGAGAAAATTTTTGTACAACTGGCTTATTTATCTGGAATTCTTGGCACAGGGATGGCTGGCAGAATAGATTTCAACAGGAAAACTTTTGCAATGGTGGAAGCATAATTTCAAAATAAAAAGGGAGTGTGAAGCCATCTGCTTGGTCGGTCAAGAAGTATATTAATGATCTACTTCATAACAAATTTCTCTAAAACTTAGCAGCTTGAACAATAAACATGCATTTTCCCTGAGGGTCATGAATTCATAAGTTATTTAGCTGGGTGGTTCTGGCTCAGTTCTTCCATGAGTTTGTAGTCGAGTTGGATGGACCAGGGCTTCAGTGATCTAAAGGCTTGATTTGACAGGATTACATGCAAATTCACTAACTTGACTATTTACGAGAGACCTTTGTTGTGGACTCTCCCATAACACTGCTCACAAAAGGGCAGCTGGATTTTTCCAAAAGCAAGTGAACTTTAGGTGGAACAGGAGAAAAGGAAGAAAGAGAAACAAGATAAAGTCACAGTATATTTCGTAACCTATTTGTGGAAGTGGCATACCATAACTTTTGTCATATTGAATTTATCACAAAGACCAACCCTGATATGACATGGAAGAGGGTTGATTATACAAAAGTGGAAACACCACAAGGCAGGGATCACTGGGTCCCATCTTGCAGTCTGGTTACTAAACGTTGGAAGTTTTATTCAAGATTTGAGTTTTGTCAATATTTCTCTCATGACCTGGCACCCCAACAAAAATTAAAACACAGTTCCTGCATCTGAGACTGAAAGTATTTCAGAGTAGATATTTTGAGGATCTCACCTTGGAGTAAAATGTCCAAGTTACCAAAAACTACAGATTTCCAATGCCTATCTTTTCCTATTGATACTATTTTTTTTGTTTAACAATCTTCAAATTATGTACTCATTGGGTCTTCTCAGATGAAAGATATGACAAGCCTCCCAACTGGTAACCTGGAAGACTCTCACCAACTGCTCAGACATTTCTATTATCCCTTCAATATCTGCCTGGCAAAACCTACCTTGGACCAATTTTACCAGCTTAGCCTGGGTTCTATGAAAAACAGACTTGGGAACCAGCAGTTAGCGTAATGGCTATGTCGCTGGACTCCCACGTAGTCGACCGCGGTTCGCGTCTCGGACCCGGTGGCTTACAACTCACGCCGGGCGCGTGTGCGTGCATGCCCAAGATCCCGAGAGGAGAATGGAGGAGAAGGGATTGCGGCATGACCATCCCCCCTGGGGGGTGATTTCTCGCTTTCTATCTCTCTGTCTCTCTCTGTCTGTTTGGCGAGCGCACGCGCCCTATAGCGAAAAACCTCTCCAAAAAAAAAAAAACAAAAAACAAAAAAAACAGACTTAATAATGTATTTGGGAGGCAAAAACCCAAGCCCTCAAGAGAAAGGAGAAATGCAATTAAGACCTGGAAGGAGGAGAATCATGATCAAATCAGCTGCAGCTTCAGAATAGGTCACAGAAGGTTGTTCTATGCTCTGTTAGGAAAATCTGCAGGGGGAAATTACATTACATATCTGTGGGGTCTGGTTCAGTAGCAACTGAAATGGAAGGAAATGATCTGAAAGTTGAACATCAACAGGATAATCTGAGGAGGCACATGAGATCCATGTCCATTATACCCAGGTTTTTTCTTCTTTGCCCTCATATTTATACTTGGAAGAAAATTAGCCAATGAAGTAAATCTGTCTCTCATATCCACCTAACCTCCATCTCAAGTTGTTTCTAATGTGTGACCAGTTTACCAGGACTGTTCCTCTACTGCTGCTCCTATCTGACTTGTGCTGGTCCTTGATTTTGTCATTGGGATTGGATGTCCTTCATGGGTGATTCCAGCAGGGAAGTAATTTGAAGATAAAATCCAACCTCAGAATGACATAGGCATGTGGATAAAAAGGGAACGGTGTATTAAAGTGCTTCTCTGATAATTCTTTCGTCTTCATTCCACAAAGTTAGTTCATATAAACTGAGCATTTCTAAGATAGACTGATTCCTTTAAGGTCCTTCCTAAGAAGTAATATGAAGGTCCTGCCCAAGACTTCTTCCTACATCCTATGTGTCTTAGACCACTTCTCATAGGCATCAGCTACAATGAAAACATTCTTCTCTGAGAGAATTTTATAGCTTTTTAAAAGTGATCACTAGCCTTCATGGAGATAGAAAACAATCCTCTGAAAAATAAAATACCAATATGCATCTATGCCTATGTCATATAAAAGCATTGGGGTTCTTATGTTTGTTTTTGTTTGTATGATTAGTGCATACAACACATCTGGTCTTTAGGAATGATAGTTTCTCAAATATCTCCATTTTAGAGGTTGGTTTTCAAGAACAAAAATCCATATTTGGGGGGATTCACAGTTAAGTAGAAAAGCCTACCCTAAAAATCTATTTGGATAAGTATCTCAAAGATATTTATCAGCTGACCTTGGCTTGTAAATAGTTTCCTAAAGGCAGCCAGTATTGCATATCCACCTTTCAGAACAGGAGAAACCAAGATCCCTTTCTTCTTCTACAGACAGCACACTGTATAAGCCCAAAACAATTCCTTCTCATACCCTTTCCCAACACCGAACTTTAGTCAACATTATCATAATCTATCCAATTTCTAGAATTGGAAGAAGTGGACAGCATCTCCAATCATTGTGACACAGAGAGACTCATGACTCAAATCCTCCTTCAAGAAAGGATTAATTACCTGGTTATGAGGAATATTATCCAACAGCCTCTAGCTGTTTATTCCTTCCCATCTCTACTTTGGAGCTGCTGCATTCTTCTTGACGTGGACTATGCGTGTAGTAAAATGGCCTAACCACTTCACGTCTAAAGGGCAATCTTTTCTCTGAACCCCTGGAAACTTCCTGCTAAGATGGGAGAGATGTTGTCAGAGCTACATCATGGTCTGATCTCCCTCTGCCAATCATGCTTCTTTTTTCCTTTCATAGCTGTAAGTCCCCAGTAAATTCTTTAACACCATCTCAGTGTTTCCTGAAGAACCCAGTTGACATGTAGTTGCAGCAGATGTGGTCTGAGAAGGTAGGCAGGCTGCATGGTGAGATTTGGGGGCAGGGCTACTCACTCTCTTGGTGGCAATGAAAACCTCAATCCAGGTGATTATTGGAGCACAAATAGTCCCTGGAACAAAATGGCAGCACGAATGCTAAAGTGGTTTTTAGTAGTAACTTAAAAGAAAGTTCTGATAAAGAAAAATGCCCTCCCAGTTCCAATCATTTAAAATTTTAAAAACAATGGGATGGAGAGAAATTCATACTAAGACAGTAGAAATAGTTCATTATTAAGTAGCATTGATATCCTGCAAAGGAATAATGAAAAATGAGGACATTGAAAAATAAGTGTGAAGACCAGAGGGCATTCTGTTAGATTTCAAAGAGGCCTTATCTTCCACAGTAGGGGAGCAAAAGGAGCTGTGACTCAAACTCAAGATATAAAAATTAAAGTCATATAGAATAAGATTGAATAATCAGGCATGAAGGAAGGCTGTTGAGAATGCTTCTCAACATAAGATGAGGAAAACTAGGTGATTGTACCTGAAGGTTGTGACTCACCAAGCCCTTAGAACTGAGAGGTGTCCCTTCTCCCTATAAAGATTGAGATTTAGTAATCCCTTTATGTAGAAATACACCTCAAAGTTACTCAGAAGGCAGGAGACTTCTCAGGATCTACTGTCACCCCCCTTTCCCGCCTACCATATCAACACCTTGAGGTAAGTTAACACAGCTGGAGAGACACAGGGCCTGATGAAGGAAAGATATGATATCCCAAAGAAGTCACTAAAAATTAACCAAAAAATGCTGACAGGGGCCAAGGAAGTAAAAGTGGTCCTGGACTTTGAGAATGCTTGATCAAATGGGCTGGAACATAAGAGTGAATAAGAAGAGCTTATTGATTCAGAGAGCACTCTCTCAAGATATTAGATTAACACCTTGACAAGAACCCAAGGAGACGGTGTAAATCACTGTTAGAGCAACTCCGATAAGTCTGGAGAAAATGATGAACCATGCTGAGTGAAGTCGTGATGCCTGTTTCAATATAGATGGTGGAGGAAAGTGGCAGGCGCAGGTATGGTGAACAGTAATGCACTTACAGTGAACAATCCTGTAATATGAACTTGAAAATTTGTTAAGAAGGTAGATTTACAGTTAGTGCTCTTCCTACAGTTTAAAAAAAATAAAAATTTTAAAAATAGCTACAAGGCTCAGGGTAGTGGGCATTGCTCAAAAGAATATATTACATGAGACTATAAAACCCATCAGAAAATTATATTGCATGGAAAGATTGAAAGGACATACTATTCATCAAAGCCATTGAAATGTGCTGGTGAAGAAAACCCAGCATCACTTAGCAGTTCTAGAGTCGACAGTAGGAAAGGTTGATATAGCATTCAGCTTATTAATAGCAATGAGGCTGAAAGGGACCCCAAAGCAATACAGGATAGCTGGCAGCACACTTAACTTCCAGAAGCCAGGCCATTTCAATGATCACAACAAATAAGCAACTACACAGTGACAGCCAGTGGGACTTGATCTACGGAGGACTGTGGAGATGGTTAATAAAATATAGCTCCCCAGGAGAAAAATGGATGGGCAGCCAATAAATGTACTGCACCAAAAAAAAATTAAATAAATAAGTCATCAAAAGAAAGGGAAAAATGGGCAATTAAGAAGTTAATTATAAAATTATCTGACCCAAAACGACTTTACACCCAATTCTACATCAAAATATATGAGATCTAACTTCTTTGTGAATTTTAGATGCTTACTAAATGACTTTTTTATTCTATTATTAGGGCATTAATACCTAATGTCTGCGAAGAATCTTAAACTGAAACAGATCAGACTGCCATTCACAATGTAAGGCAGCACTTAAATTTTGAGTCTAAATTTCACATGGCTTGTATAAAAAGCCTAAATGCAGTATTCGTTAGTTTGCTGTAAACCAAGTTTGAAGCAATTCAGATATTTCTTAAATATTAATGAGCTTTGGGATACTGTTTCTGCCCTCAGATTTAATACAATTCATGAATAAATGAACTTTATACTTTTAAACAGTTTTCATAAACTTTTTGGATTCTGGTTGCTTATATGCTCAAAATCACATTAAGCATGTATATCTTGACATTTAAAATACTTCTCTCAATTATGTAAATTAAAAGAATAGCTATTTTACAATTCCAGGGATTGTGAAATAAGTGTTGCATTTTTCAAAATAGAATTTTTTTTTCCTGTAGGGCATGTGTGCTCACTGGGAAGAGACAGGGAGAGGTAGGGAGAGAGGAAAAATGAGAAATCATCCTCCAGGAGGGATGGCCATACCACAGTCCTTTCTCTGACATTCTCCTCTGGAAATTTTGAGCACGTAAGCACACATACACCCACAATGTTTTTCAAGTCACAAGGTACAGGACTTGAACAACAAAATTGACCATGTGGGATCCAGTGCCTTAACCACCATGCTATCTGTTAGTCTGCTTTTGCTTTAAATAATGAAAATAAATAACCCTTGGTTTTGCATTGTGAATTTTTGCATTATGTGGCAAAGCAATATACCTATAGAACTTCACATTAGCATTTTTTGAGCATTTATTATTCTAGTTAAGATGCAAAAATATAAACTAACTCATTGCTGTGATTAAACACAGTAATATCCTCTGGATATACCTTAACATGTATAGAATTTAAATATCTAGATTGTTGTACATCCTTTTAATATAAACACTGTAAAAAGATGGCTTTGTGATTGTATAAAATGTTGGAAAAGGTGATAAAGATTTGTCCTATAACTGCTTTGGTACAGTTTGCTTTTGTCTTCTGTCTTATATAGATTGTGCCAATTTAACTTTGGAAGTAATCACTGTACTACATTTTATTTTCAAGCCTTTTTTAAAATAGCATTATAGGGGACCAGCAGTTGGTGTAATGGCTATGTCGCTTGACTCCAATGTAATTGATTGCAGTTCAAGTCCTGGACCCAGTGGCTTAAACTCACACCAGACGCGTGTGCATGCATGCCCAAGATTCCAAGAGGAGAATGAAGTGGGGGGGTGATTTCTAATTTTCTGTCTCCCTGTCTCTCTCTGTCTTTCTGGTGAGCGCACACGCCCTGTAGCAAAAAACTCTCAGACAAACAAACAAAAAAAAAACAGCATTATAAGTGAAACATGCTCATTTACTGTTGTTAAGAGCATCCTTTGGGGCCAGCAGGTGACATGGCGGTTAAGGTACTGGACTGCCACATAGCTGACAAAGTTCAAATCCTGAACCTGGCAGCTTGCTTTCTCACTCTTCCTTTCTCTATCTCTCTATCTCTCTTTGGTCAAATTAAAATGTAATACCAAATGAAATTAAATAATTCTTTAAAAAATAGAAGAGTATCCTTTATTAAAAGCAGACATTTAATGGAGGAGTCCAATTTAATCTTAACATCTTTGTATTTTTAAATGGTTCTTAGTTAGGGATGAATATTTTTATTTGTAATCAGTTGCTTTCCTAGAACAAGGGTATTATAACATGAATGTTAAAATTGAGCAAAAGAGAAGTGTTATTTGGGAAATTGAAAAGAAAATTAGAGCTGGAACAAAAAGAAATTTATAATGATCATCCCAATAAAAAAAAAAAATTGAAAGTCTTGCTTAGTTCTCAAACTTAAGGCAGTTTTTAAACCACACCCATAACCTGAGAACTAAGGTGGTGGTCAGTTTACCAGGACAAAAGACCTGAAACATCACAGCAAATATGTACTGAAATGATTCCCACTCTTTTCCCAAAGAGATCAATGTCATTTACTCAGGTAACTACACACAGGGAAAGAATAGTCTCGACAACTCAAATCTTGTGTTCTGTGGGTCTTAAAAGATTTTTGATTCCCAAAGATCTGAAGTACTGTCATAGTATCCAGGTAGAATGGAAGGATAAAGACGATGGGAAATAAAGAGAATCCAGGAAAAAGTTCGGCGTATGGTGAATGCTGATCCATGGACACACTCAGTAGTCATTTGCCCAGTTACCTTCTACATAACTGGAATGTATGTACTTGGCAATTGAAGTAGCCCTCATATTGGTCTTTGGTATTTCTCACTGTGATAACTGTTTCCCCACGGGCCAACTAGAGGTTTCTAAAACCAACTTCTAATAACTCCCTGGACAAAATAGTAAATCAAGAACAGTATCACATTTCACAGGGAAAGTATTACTACTAACACTAAAGACTAGTGTTAGAATTAAAAATGTAAGGCATACTAGAGTTGATTTCTATCATATCTCCCTGATATTCCCCAGTATGTCCCCTGTAGACACTGGATGAATGCTAGAAAATGACTATAAACTATTGAAAGTCCAACCAAGTGGTTATTTCAACCACAATATCCATCCTGGACATAGCATCATTGCTAGACCAGTTATGTGATACTCAGCTATTGATTGGGAAATTTTTTTAAAGAGAAATTCTTGCTATAGGGCACATGTGCTCACCAGAGAGACAGACAGAAAGTGAGGAATCACTCCCCGGGGGGGATGGCCAGGCTACAATTCTCCTCTCCTTTCCTTCTCCTCCATTCTCCTTTCAGGATTTTGGGTAAGCATGTATACACGCCTGGTGTGAGTTTTAAGCTGCTGGGTCCAGGATTTGAAACATGGTCAACTACATGGGCATCCAGTGACGTAACAATTATTCCATCTGCTGGTTCCAGAAATTACTCTCTTTAGACAGGGTATCACTCTGCTGTGATCCTCCTCAGCCTTCTAACTGGAACTATAGGTTCCTATCATCACTACCAGCTCTGTTTTAGACAGGACCTTCCTATGTTTACCAGGCCAGCCTCAAATTTGCAACCCACCCACCTCAGTTCCTAATTCACAGAGATTACAGGTGCATACTATCATGCATGACCTTTAGGTTGAAGGGAGAATTGAACCTGGACTTCCCAATGTTGTTTCAGCCTGTGGAACACAGCACCTTCGCAGTACATACCATCAGCAAAACAAGAAATGAATTATTTTCTATCCTTAACAAGAAAAAATGTCAGACATAATTTGCATTCACATGGAATACACAGTCATATACTGCCACAACAGAGGACCTGTGGTTTCTAGAGCAATGATAAGCCAACTGCAGCAGAATATTACCCACTGTTTGACAAACAGCTGTTGGCATATTTCTGGGCTTTTGTGTAAAAGGAGTTCTCATCTATGGGATACCAACTGTCCATATATCAAGAAGTTCCCTTAATGAGCTGGACCCTGCAGGGACTCCCCAAGTCATAAAACTCAGTAAGCTCATCAGTAACACAAAGTAATGTATAAATGATACATTCACAAGTGTGAGCAAGAACACATGTAAACACCATTTGCAAATAGCCCAGACACCCTTGTCACTCATCATTATTACACCACCTTCTTTGTGTAGCTAAAACTGCCATTTTTTATTACAATATAAAGAAGGAGGGGAAAAGCTGAACTTTACTTATGAATAGGTTAGCTCAGTACATGGGTGTAAGCCAAAAACATGACAACTTTCTCATTCAGGGATGACCTTGAAAGATAGTAGCGACAGAAAATCCACCCAATAGACAACACTTTGGAAAATATATCTGGCACTGATTTTGTGTGAAGGTTATAGTGACCCAACTTTAGAATATATATAAGAAAAATATTAGAAGATCAAGAAAGGAAGTCTAGAATAAAGGCATGTGGAGATACAGGAATGAACACCAAACTTTAACAGAAAACATTAATGCTCACCAGAAAGCATTCATCTGAAAATAGGTACTAAGCAATGATATCAAAGTCAATTAATATTAGTTAGCTTTTCTTAGCTGCTGGTATGATAGGATCACAAATGAAGTGACTGTGGCAGCAGGGACAGAAGTCATGCTTGGACCCATTAGCACAGATGCCCATTCACCAAGACTTACTTTACCTCTACCAGTACTGACGTCCAATCTGTTAGTAGCAGAAACAAAGCTGATTCCCTAAGACAGTGCTATTCTTTGAGGAGACCAACGGACTATATGGTAATAAGTTGATGAAAGTGGACCATTAACACCTGGAAATAACTACTGATTTGCTCTTACAGAAACAAATACTTAATCCAGGTGGATTTATCCCTACAGCCTACTTAATCCTATTCAGCGCCAGTCTCCAGAGATTTACAGAGTACCTGATTCATAGGCATGTAATCCCACTTAATAGCATCTGTCCCTGGGCAAACTTAACATAAAACATATGGTAGTGGAGCCATAGCTACAGGATACATTGATCACATCACATTCTGCATCACCCCTAACATCCTGGCTTGATAAAATATCAAAATTATCTGGTGAAGCTCCAGCTCAGAAAGTATTCTGAAAAAAAATGGAATGCCTTTGGGATACTGTGTCCCCAATATGAAGAATATGTGGGCTCTGGAACCAAAAGATGGGAGGCTTTGTGCTTTTCATTTCCTCAATTCTCAGTTCTACAGGGTTAGGTTCTGTTCACCAAAAGAATGTACTCTCATTAGAAAGAATCCCATTGCCCTACAAGATACAGCTGAAGCTTGAACACTACACATTTTGTTTTGCCCATGTATAAATAAACAAGAACAGCATCTTGATCAGCAGAATGAGGTATGGCTGCTTTTACTCAATAAACGCAACAGGGAAGAATAAAAGTCAGGGAGGAACATGTATGAAACTCATGATTTACCTGAGCACCTCTTGAAATTCCCTACTTAGTTCAAATTGCTATAACCAAATATCATAGATGGGGTAATCTAAAAGACATATTCCTCTCTCTCTCTCTCTCTCTCTCTCTCTCTCTCTCTCTCTCTCTCTCTGAAGTCCAAGGTCAAAGAGCCAGAATTATTAGTACCTGGTGAATTATTTATAGATGGCTACCTTCTTGCTGTGCCCTCACCTAGCTGAGAGAAAGAGGAAGCAAACCTTCTGGTGTCTCTTCTAATAAAGTAACAATCCTACCAGAAGGGATCCATCCTTGTGACATTATCTAAATCTCATTGCATCCTTAAGGTCCTACCTTCAAATACTATAGTCCTTTATGTCTATCTTGCATTTTGATTTGAGATCAAGTTCTTCTCAGGGAGTAGTCCTAGGCCAATGACTGAGCAAGACTGTGGGAAAAGAACCTCATTTGTTCAACAAAGGACTTCTCTGATGGGCAAACTTTGCTCTGGAGTTCATTATTGGGCTGGTAAAGACTGCCAGCAATGTGTCATGGTTCAAGGGCTCCATCTGCATAATCCTGTCTCCTCCCTTTTCCTATCATGTGTATTACTGTCCAATGCATCTAATTTCTCTTCTGCCTCTGCTGCCCAAAAGACCCAGTTAACACATTTATTACATGGCTTAAGTTACAGACAATTATGATTCATTATCCAGTTCCACTGATCATTCAGTTTCTTCTGACCTTGGTTGCTCATGACCTCCAGGGCCCACCAATCTTCATGAAGCTAACCCTGGGACCACCAAGCCTGAATATGCTCTTGAAAAAGTAAGAGACAGCTAGTCTTCCTGGATTCTTTGTCCTAATTATCACTAAATGGCTTTTAACAATTTGGACCCTAAAGAGTTTCCTCTTTGCTACAGATTTCACAGGTGCACCTTTCGTATAACAACTAGCAAGCCTAAAGCGTCTGTTTTGCCTACTACTTTCACTTGCCTGCAGTTAATGTTTTCTGCCATCCCATCCTGAATTTTTCTGTGTGTTATCATTTTTCCATGGGTTTGAGTCAAGTCCTCATCTGCTCTGGTTATCAGACCACTAGCGAGTGTCTTGGAAATTCTAGTTTCTCAATCGCTTTCTCATTATCACCTTCCTGAGCGGCAGCATCCTATAGTCTTGTTTTGACTTGGCTAATTAGGAAATTATTTTGGCTCTTCCATCGTTTGATAATAGGACCCTCAGCTGAAACCTTATTACATGGAGCCTCATGTATCTTAATTTAAATAGATGAACATATATCTCTTTTATCTATTGGTCATTTATCTCTCTTTTTATTTATGCTAGAGTGTATTATATACAATGAAATCTTTCTAGCCTATTATACATAGTTGAAAACCTTAGAACTTCACATAAACATTTGCAAATATTTTTAAGAGTAACTACTGCTAAAGATTAATCAGGCCTAAACTCTGATATGTCCTGTTTCAAGACACAGAGATGCCGAATAAATGTTTATAAACTTATATTAAAAAGTGGACGTTAATTATGATGACCCTTAAGCATCCAGTATTTGAGGTCAACAACTTTTTTGGCCATAGATAAAGGATTATTTCCTTGGTTTAGTGAAACTTTCTTAGGATAGTCTGTTTTGGAGAAAATCATGATTTTTTCCTACACACAGATCAACCTATCCTGCTGGTTGACCCAATATCTGAGCTCATGACTCTGAAGATACACTTATGTTTGTAATTGCAGAGGTTTTTTCATAGCTAAGGCTTATGTGCCTCTTCCCAAGACAGAGTGATCACACCTCTTACTGTCCCCAAAAACAGCCAAGTATAACTACATCAGATTAAAAAGTTTCTGCACAGCAAAAGACACAGTAATTAGTGTGAATGGACAACCCTTAGAATGGGAGAATATTTTTGTGAACTGCCTCAGATAAAAGTCTGATACCCAGAAGGGGACCAGCAGTTAGCGTAATGGCTATGTCATTGGACTCCCATGTAGTTGACTGCAGTTCAAGTACTGGACCCTGTGGCTTAAACTCACGCCGGGTGTGTGTGTATGTGTGCCCAAGATCTTGAGAGGATAATGGAGGAGAAGGGATTGCGGCATGGCCATCCTCCCTGGGGGGTGATTTCTCACTCTGTCTACCTGTCTCTCTCTGTCTTTCTCGCGAGCGCATGTGCCCTATAGCAAAAACATCTCCAAAAAAAAAAAAAAAAAAAAGTCTGATAACCAGAATATACAAGGAACTCAAGCAACTTACCCCCCCCCAAAAAATAAACAATTAAAAGATGGGAAAATTAGCTGAACAAATTCTCCAAGGAAGACATATGAATAGCCAAAAAGCAAATAAAAAAAAAATGCTCAACATTCCTCATCATAAGGGATACACAAATCAGAATCACAGTGAGATACCACCTAACCCCAGTCAGAATGGCTAAGATTAAAAACACAAAAAATGATAAGTGCTGGTGAGGCTGTGGTGAAAAGGGAGCTCTCCAACACTGCTGGCGGGAATGTAGACTATGCCAGTCACTGTGGAGAACAATATGGAGGTTTCTCAAAGATCTACAAGTAGAACTACCCTATGATCCAGCAATTCCACTCCTGGGAATCTACACAATGATGGGAGAATGTTCAGTTGGAAAACTGTTTGAACATCTATGCTTATTGTGACATTATTCACTTTGCTAAGACAGGGGACCAACCCAAATATTTGTGACCAAATGAATAGACTGAAAAAATATGGCACATATACTCTATAGAATACAACTCAACCATAAAAATAAGACCCATGCATTTTATAGAAAGTGAAAGAATGTGGAAATTTACTGCTGAGTGAAGCAAGTCAGGCTATCAAAGAGAGACATTGTATGTCTCCACTTAATATATACTGACTGTCCACACTCCATGACGGAAACTGAAAGATTTCTGTATATAGAAGCATGGAAAATGGTTACAGAAACTAGAGACAGTGTGGGAAGAGGGTGGGAGAAAGGGGAGAGTGAAAGGAAAGGAATCAAAAAGAAAAACAGATTCAAGACATTTATGGGACACAGAAATGGATTATTGACTGTTGATGATAATGTGTACAGTATCAAGTGTATTCATGTTGAGTAAATTCACTTTACAAGTAGTGATGATGCATAGTGATTGAATGTATACATTTTTTAATTAAAAAAATGCAATGAAGAAGTAATGAAGACTTTCCCAGACAAACTATAACTGAGAGAATTAGTTACCACTGGAAAGAGAGCAAAATAAAAAACATTCCGATAGGAAAAGAAGCTAAACTATTCCTATTTGCAGATGATATGATTACATACTAGAAATGATAAATGAATTCTGTGAAGTGGCAGAATACAAAATTGATTTTCAAAATTCTATAGCATTTTTGGGACCAGCAGTTAGCATAAAGGATATGTCACTGGTCTCCCACGTAGTCAACCACGGTTCGAGTGCTGGACCTGGTGGCTTAAACTCATGCCAGGCACATATGTGTGTGTGCACAAGATCCCGAGACGAGAATAGAGGAGAAGGGATTGCGGTGTGGCCATCCCCCCTGGGAGCTGATTTCTTGCTTTCTGTCTCTCTGTCTCTGTCTTTCTAGTGAGTGCATGTGCCCTATAGCAAAAAAAAAAAAAAAAAAAAAAAACTCTCCAAAAAAAGAAAAAAAATCTATAGCATTTTTATACAACAATGAACAAGAAGAAATAGAATTGCAGAAAGCAATCCCATTGACAAGAGCCACAGAGCAAATAAGATACATAGGAATAAACCTAACCAAAGAAATGAAAGGCCTCTACAAGGAAAACTATGAAAAACTGGAAAAAAAAAAAAAAAACAAGTATGATTAAAAAGAAAGACAAACAGACAGACAGACTGACATCCTATGTTCTTGAATTGGGAGAATAAGTATAATCAAAATATGTCTGTTCTACCCAAATTAATTTACATATTCAATGCAATTCAGATCAAACTACTAGTGGCATTCTTCACAGAAATAGAAAGAGAAATCATAAAATTTCTCTTAAATCATAAAAGATCTCATATCACCAAGACAATACAGTGCAAAAATGAATGAAGTAAAAGGCATATTATTACCTGACTTCAAAATATATTACAAAGCAGTGATAGTCAAAACAGCATGGAACTGGCACAAAAACAGATACATAGATCAATGGAACAGAATAGAGAATCCATAAATAAACCAGAATCATACAGCCAACTCTTCTTTGATAAAGGGTACAAGACAATGCAGTGGGGAAAAGCAAATCTTTTCAGCAAATGGTACTGGAAAAACTAGATGTCTACCCACAGAAAAATGAAATTAGACATCTTATGTCTCATCATTAACAAGAATCAACTCAAAATGAATCAAGAATTAAATATAGGGAACCAGCAGTTAGCATAATGGCTATGTCGCTGGACTCCCACGTAGTCGACCGTGGTTCACGTCCCGGATCCGGTGGCTTAAACTCACACTGGGCACGTGTGTGTGCGTGCCCAAAATCTCGAGAGGAGAAGGGATTGTGGCGTGGCCATCCCCCCAGGGGTGATTTCTTGCTTTCTGTCTCTCTGTCTCTCTCTGTCTTTCTGGCAAGCACACGTGCCCTATAGCAAAAAACTCTCAAAAAAAAGAATATTCCAATCTAAAAATCGTCAAATGAGCCAGATAGACAACTCTCCAAAGAAGACATACACATGGCCAAAAGGCATATGAAAAAAATGTTCAAAGTCTCATGTCACAAGGGAAATGCAAATTGAAACCACAATAAGATATCATTTAACCCCAGTTAGAATGGCTAGGATTAAAAAAAATAAAGGACAAGTCCTGGTGAGGATACAGTGAAAGGGAACATTCTTACACTGTTAGTGGGAATGTAAATTAGTATAAACACTGTAGAGAACAATATGGAGGTTCCTCAAAAACCTACAAATAGAACTACTATATGACTCAGTAGTAAATTCTTGGTATTTACCTATAGGACAAGAAAACAGAACGGCCCTTGCACATCCATGTTTACTGCATCATTATAGAATTGCTAAAGCATGAAATCAACCTAAGTGTCCAAAAACTGATGACTGAGTTGAAACACTGTGGCACATACATACTATGGAATATTAGCCATAAGAAACAATGAGACAAATCAATCATTTTATTCAAAGTGGATGAATATGTTGATAGAAGGGATAATGTTAAGTGAAGTGAGCCAGACTTTGAAAGATACACACTGTATATCCCCCACTCAATATGTACCAAACTTTATGGCAGAAATTGAAAGATCCAAAGATATGGTAGCAGAGAGTTTAAGTGTCGATTCCAGAGCCTGTAAGGAAGGGGAGTGGGAGGTAGAAAATGGGTGGTAATAGAGGATGGTAAAAAGTAGGTAGGAGGCACAAAGAAAACCACTAAATAGACCAAAAGTTCTTTTTTTTAAAAAAAAAAGTTCTGTAATTCTTGCTTTATAAAAATATTTTTAAATTTTGAAAAGGAATAAAAAATGTTAACTTTTAAACATTTTAAGAAGAATTTTTGTTAGTTCTTTTTTAAAACTTTTGTAGTCAAGATATGGAATCAACTAAATGCCCATCAACAGATGAATGAGTAAAGAAAATGTGGTATAGATATACTATAGACTAGTATTTTGCCTTTAAAAGAAAGAAGTTCTGTCACTCACAACAACATGGATAAGGCTGAAGGACACCATGTTAATTGAAATAGGCCAGGCACAGGAAGACAAATACTGCATAACCTCGCTTATATACGGAAACTGAAACAGCTGAACTAATAGAAGCAGAGAATAGAACATGGCAACTTGAAACTGAGAGTTTGGGGAAAACGGGAGACATTGGTCAAATGGTACAAAGTTCTGGTCAGAGAGGAAGAAGAATTTTTTTGAGATCTATTTCACAGGAGAATGACCACAGTTGATAAAAATGTGTCATATATTTCCAAATTGCTAAGAAACTACATTTCAAATATTCTTACCACAAAACAGTGGAAAATACTTGAGGTGATGAATAAGTTAGATTTAATTGTTCCCCCATATATACATATATCATAACATCACTTTGTACCCACAACTATAACTTGTCAAATACAATAAAATTTTTTAAATTTAAAATAGGACTAGCCTCTATGGTGTAGTTAATAGCCAACTGCAGTGCCAGAAGCCACATGTCTGATAGCAGGTTTGCATCCGCAGGTTAATCAACCCGAAAAATGCTGGGTACTCACGCATGTACCCAAGAGCCTGATGAGCTAGAAGACTAGGGGAAGGAATCAGATATGACAAGACTCTATTAAGGATGACCATGCCCCTTCTTGCAAGCACACATGCTCACTATTATGAATAAAATCAAACTTTAAATAAGAAAATTTGGGACCAGCAGTTAGCATAATGCCTATGTCGCTGGACTCCCATGTAGTCAACCGCAGTTCGAGTACTGGACCCGGTGGCTTAAACTCACGCCAGGCTCATGTGTGTGTGTGCCCAAGATCCCGACAGACAAATGGAGGAGAAAGGATTGCAGCGTGGCCGTCCCCCCTGGGGGGTGATTTCTCTCTTTCTGTCTCTCTGTCTCTCCCCGTCTTTCTGGCGAGCTCATGTGCCCTATAGCAAAAACCTCTCCCCCCCAAAAAAAGAAAATTTAACATAATTTTTAAAAATTTACAATAAAGCATGTGCACTTGCCAGAGAGAGAAAGAAATAGAGAAAGTGATAAAGCAACCCCTGAGGGAATGACCATGCCACAATCCCCTCTCCTGCATTCTCATGAGATTTGGGGCACATGCAAATACATGCCCAGCATGTTTTTCAAGCCCAGGATACAGGACTTGAACATTGCAGTAGACCATGTGGAACTCATTTTCTTAACTACAATGCCACCCGGCTGCCTCCAAAATAATTTTTTTTTTTAATATATAGACTGTATGAGACACAAATAAATTCTAAACTCTCAGGCCTAATTTGTGCTGAGACGCCCTGGCCCCAACCTAATATGAGGCACTCAATCATTGTTCCCTTTGTTTCCCTCATTCTTCTAGTGATTCTCAGACAGTCTCAAGTAGAGAAAACAACATCTCAGAGTGCTCCTGCATTAATCAGAAAAGCATTCTGTAACTGACCCTACATTATAATTAAAACTTAGAACAAAACTTAGTGTAACATGCTGTCTCTGGGCCTGTGAAGGATTAAGAATTAAAATGAAATTTTCTTCTTCCTTTGTTCTTTTTTTCCCTGGACTTTATTTGGCAACAATTTACTCTATCTCAGTAAGCAGCTTGAGACCAAGCAGCACATAGGTGTTGTGGGATAACAGTAACTATGCTAACTATGCTGATTATACTGTATTATAATGTATTTTACCTATCATTAAAAGAGGGCAAATTAATTTCTGCATATTTCTGGATAGGCAATGCATTTTAGGGGAAAAAGACAATTTAGCCACAGGATGAGGAATTTTGATCCATGTAGTTACAACCATACGTGAAGACTCTGGAATACAATGCAGTTGGAGCCAAAGAACAAAAGTACTGAATAGAATTTATGAAGCCCTATAGGATATAAGTCACCGCTAATTGGATCTATGCATATATGCTAATAAAATTGAAGATTTGTTCCCTGTCCAAGGGTTAACAAATGTAATAATGTAAATACATTTGTTTTTAATGTAAAGGGCCATAGTGACTCCAAAATTCAGCTGTACGAAGCGCGGTATATATTATGATAAAGATGGTATCTGAATGGTCGTTTAAAAATGGGCAAAAGTTACCAGGTAGAAAAACTAGAAGGTGGGGGACCAGCAGTTAGCGTAATGGCTATGTCGCTGGACTCACATGTAGTCGACTGCGATTCGTGTCCTGGACCCAGTGGCTTAAAACTCACACTGGGCGCGTGTGCGTGCATGCCCAAGATCCTGAGAGGAGAATGGAGGAGAAGGGATTGCGGCGTGACCATCCCCCTGGGGGGTAATTTCTCGCTTTCTGTCTCTATGTCTCTCTCTGTCTGTCTGGCGAGCGCACGCACCCTATAGCGAAAAAAAAAAAAAAAAAAAAAACTCTCAAAAAAGAAAAAAAAACTAGAAGGTATTCTTGATAGATCAAATGGTCTTTGTATTATAAATAATACTTAACAACTTTCCAATGAATTACAGGAAAGCTGAACCAGAACATAAGTTCCAATATAAAAATACTATGAAAAGATTTCTTCAGCCGGCCCTTCGTGTTACACAAGACATTGAATACAAGAATAAGTTTACCCATCAGCTAAAGAAATAGAATCACTAGAAGCTCTGAAATTAGAAGTCATCAGAATTGCACTAGAGAGAGATTAATTTGACCAACGATGGACAAATTCTATAGGGGTGACTGAGAATAGAAAATGAACTGGTTTGTAGCACAGTAATAAGGAATTCATGATGATTTTTGGCAGTCCCTGAGGCAGTTCTTCTCCATTTTTCAAATTCTAAAAAATCTGTAAAGGTACAAAGTCGACTTACAGACAGAATCCACGAGCATGTAAGCAGATATGCATTTCAACCTTCCTCCACAGTCTGCCTGGAGACTATATACAAAGGTTTATATAATAAGATTATTAAGCAGCCAGCTCTGTGCCTCAAAAATCATTTCCGACAAGAAGAGTACTGTGTCCCCCTTGGTCCCCATCAGTACGTATTTCTATAAATATTCAAAAATGAAACTCCAAGAAAATAATAGGAGAGAAAATGGAAGTGTCAGAACCCAATTACAAAACTATAATCCCAGCATTTTTCACCAACTGAGTTTTTCACCTCTTTTGCCCACAGTATTCTGACAGAGGCAGTATTCCTCTGAATGTAAAAAAAATCCCAGAAACATGCAATGAAGGTAAATTAAGACATTTCTATCAGTACCAAGCTTAGAAACAAACAATATCTTGAAATATTAATAACTGGATAGGAAGCGATGCAAGACTGCCTCCCTTCCAGCTGTGGATCCAACAAGGGGATTTGAGTGGGCTGAGTATAATCCACACAACAACTTTAAATCCATCTTTAGTCAAGAAAAGCCTCATATTTTTTTTCCTTTGTCCATCCAATGACAAGCAAACTACAGGAAAAAAAAAGACAGCTTATTATTAACTCAAGAGGAGTAAACTTCCCCAAAAATTACTTTCTACAAACTTAGAATGTTATTTTAAGAAAAATCTTTGTTTTCTTCAGTAATATGCATGAAGATGTAACTCCTGAGGAATGGGAACAGAAATTTATAAGAAATACAATATGTGAGCAGAAAGTTATAAGAAATACAATACATGCGATGAGAAAAAAAGGAATTGAGAAAAAAAATTAAATACAACAGAGTAATTCAAATCTGCATTAAGAGAAAAGAATGGCATTTATACTGAAGATAATAGAATTAGTGATATAAAAGACACACTTGATAAGTTCTCCCTAAAGCAGAGAAATGGGTCAAAGTAAATGTCAAGATATGGTAAAAGGTTTGATATCTATTTTTTTGTTCCCCATTTCTATAATTACAGCTCTTCATGAATAATAATAATAATAATACGAGGCATATCAAAATATTGGACTGTCAGGAAAATCATGATATTTTTTTCTGTTTTTTTTTTTTTAAATTATTTATTTATTTCCATTTGTTATGATTATTATTATTTCATTTGATCAGACAGAGGCAGAGAGAGAGAGAGAGAAAGGGAAAGCATGAAAGCAAGCCACCAGGTCCAGGACCCGAACCATGGTCAGCCATGTGGGAATCCAGCGCCTTTAACCACCACGCCATCTGCCAGCCCCTGTTTTTTTTTTTTTTAATGCAAAAATGAGTCGTGACTTTTCAGACAATCCAATAAATAAGTGAATAACTTTCCGGAGATAAAAATCTTCATATGAGGTTAAAAGTATTGTCTAAATTGTAAGTAAAATGAAAAGACCAGTGCTTAGCCATATTCAAAGACGGGTTTAAACTAGAAAAACTTGTATAACTGTGGGACAAAGAAAAATATGATTTAAAATAAATACTGATTATATCTACTGCTTACTGATACAATTTAACTTAAGTTGGGAGTTATTTTTGTGACAGTGAGTTTTTTAAGCTAATTTGTTGTTTCGTCTGGGAAATGGCCTTGATAGATTTCTGTGTCTATTTCAAGTCACACGTACATGAGAAAAACTCCAGATGCAAGACAGTTGGTCAGAGAGTTAATCCTGATAAAATCATCCAAAGAACAGTTTATAATAATTTAGAAAAATCTGTGAAAGAGAAGTGGGAACGTTCAAGAAGCTCCAACATATGTCTAACAGAAGCTTCAGCTGATGAGAATAGAAACAATATTCAAAAATAAGGTATAAAGAGAACAAAGTTAGAGTGCCAACAGTACCCAACTTTGAGACTTACTATAAAGCTACAGTAATCAGGACAGTATGCATTGGCAAAGGACTAGAAAATGCATCAGAGGAATAGAGTAGGGAGCCCAGAAATAGAACCACATAAATATAGTCGACTGATCCTTGGCAAAGCAGCAAAGGTAATACAATGTAGAAAAGATAGCCATTTCAGCAAATGGTGCTGGGACAAGTAGGTGTCCACATCCAAAGGGGGGAAAATAAACTGAATCCAAATGCAGACCTTGCACCTCTTCAAAAGGATAAATAAAATAAAAAGCTAAAATACATCACAGATTTTAATCCTAAATGTTAAATGCAAAATTATAAAACTTCTAGAAAATAACACAGGAGAAAGTCTACCTGACATTAGTTTTGGTATGGCTCTTTAGAGAAACACCAGAGATACAATCTTTTTGAAAGAATGAATAAACTGGACTTCATTAAAATTTTCAATTTCTGTCCCATAAAAAATCCTGTCAAGAATAAAAAGGCGAGCCGCAGACTGGGGGAAAATATTTGCAAAAGATACAGCTGATAAAAGTCTGTTAACTAAAACATACAAAGAACTCTTAAAATTCAACACTGATTAAATAAGTATTTCAATTAAAAATGGGTCAAAGACCTTAACAGACATCTCACCAAAGAAGATAGACAGATGGAACATAAGCATATGAAAAGATGTTTCATTCATTTGTCATCAGGGAAATGCAAATTAAAAGAACACTGACATATCACTACACACTTACTAGAATGGCCAAAATCCAGAACATTTTCAACTCCAAATATTTATTCACTATTGGTAGGAATGCAAAATAGTACAGCCACTTTGGAAGGTAGTTTGGGAGTTTCTTGCAAAAGTAAATGTAATCTGGGACCAGCAGTTAGCGTAATGGCTATGTCGCTGGACTCCCATGTAGTCAACCGTGGTTCAAGTCCCGGACCCAGTGGCTTAAACTCATGCCGGGCACGTGTGCGTGCGTGCCCAAGATCCCGAGAGGAGAATGGAGGAGAAGGGATTGCGGCGTGGCCATCCCCCCTGAGGGGTGATTTCTCGCTTTCTGTCTCTCTCTCTGTGTCTGGCGAGCACGTGCCCTGTAGCAAAAAAGAAAAAAAAAAAAAAAAAAAAAAAAAAAAAAAAAAAAAACCTCTCCAGAAAAGAAAAAAAAGCAAACGTAATCTTACCATATACTTCAATAACTGTGCTCCTTAGTATTTACCCAGAGTAATTGAAACCTTACCCCAAACAAAAACTTGTACACAGATACTTATAACAGCTTCATTCAGCTGTGAAAGTCTAGAAGCCAAGAGCAAGCCAGGCTATGAAAGAGAGACATTGCATGTCTCCACTTAACATATACGGACTGTCTGCACTCTGTGGTAGAGAAAGACTGGAGAGCATAAAAGTATTAAAAATTGTAATGGACAGTAGAGACAAAGTGGAAAGAGAGTGTGAGAGGGGAAGAGCATAGGAAATTTGGGGGGGAAATGGAGAGGTAAGACACTTGTGGGACACAGATAGGGTCTATTATCTGTTAACGAGGATGTGTATGGTGATCTCAACTGGGCTGGACTAAGGTGTATATCATTCTGGGTAAAGTCTCTTCACAATCTAAATGATGTATAGCGATTTGATGTATGAATAATAATAAAAATATATAAATACAATTTTTAAAAAGTATATCCTTCAGTATGTTAGTGGATAAAACATGCTGCATTCAGATGATGGAAAATTACTCAGTGTTAAAAAAAAAAAAGCCAACTGGGGGACCAGCAGTTGGCATAATGACTATGTCATTGGACTCCCATGTAGTCAACTATGGTTCGAGTCCCGGACCCAGTGGCTTAAACTCACACCGGGCACATGTGCATGCATGCCCAAGATCCCAAGAGAAGAATGGAGGAGAAGGGATTGCGGCGTGACCATCCCCCCTGGGGATGATGTCTCGCTTTCTGTCTCTCTGTCTCTCTCTGTCTTTCTGGCGAGCACACGCGCCCTATAGCAAAAATCTCTCCAAAAATTTTTTTTAATAAAAGCCAACTTGAGTGTAGATTACGTAGCAGTGTTTCACACCATAAAACATTGCAGGACCCCAATTTGCACGAATTCTGTGGCAGCCATAAAGTTCAGCTGCTATAGTGAATTACTGGGCATTCTCAATACTTGAATATGGAACATGTGCACAAGGGAAAATAACATTGCACTTTATAAGCACGGTATTGTAAGTGGAAAATGAGATGTTTTAAAACTATTTAATACTGGGGGGAAAAAAGAAATGAGCTATTAAGCCCTGAAAAGATACAGAAGAAACTTAAATGCATATTAATAAGTAAAGAGAGTCAGTCTGAAAAGGCTATATATTGTGAGATTCCAACTGTATGACAGTTTGGAAAAGGCAAAACTGAAAAGATCAGTGGTTGCCAAGGACTAGGGTAAATAGTGATGAATACACAGAAGGCTTTTAGGGCAGTGAAATTTATGATATTAAGACAAAATCAATACATGTCATTATACATTTTTCCAAGCCCACAGAATGGACAAGGGTAAGAGTGAACACTAATATAAACTATGAACCTTGGATGATAGTGATCTGCCAGTGTAGGTTCTCCAACTCTAACAAATACATCACTCTAGTAGGGGAAACTGATGCTGGAGCAGGCTTTGCATGAGGGGGCAGAGTCTGGGAAATCTCTGTACCTTTCATTCAACCATAGATGAGCCTAAAACTGCTTTAAAAATCAAATCAACTAAAAATTAATAAGACTGGGCTAACCAGTTGTACGGTAGTTTAAGTGGCTGGTTCCCATTTGGCAAACACTGCAGTTCAAGTCCTGAGCCCGGCAGCTTGAGAAACACAGTGGGTTTCTCAAGTGCATGTGTGTCTGCCCAAATTCCCAAAGGAAGGAGAAGGGATTGTGGTGTGACCTTTCCTCATGGAGGGTGCCTTCTCACTTTCCCTCTCTTTCTTCAGCCAGTGCACATGCCCTCTGGCAAAATTTAAATTGATAATAATAATAAAGGTAATAATATACACATTCATTCTGAAGCTTTGTGTTTTCCATTGCTAGAAAATATTTAATCAATATCTGAGTAGAATGAACCAAAAATAAACTAACAACTAGGAAAAGTATAGACTTTACTTCTTTTGTGAGAGTCTGCAGGTTATCTTGATCTAATTGTCATCTTTTTATACATATTCTGTCTTTGTAGGTGGACAAAAATTATCTCATCAATATAAATTAATTTCAGGAGAAAATAGACTCAACATTTTTTTGAGGGAAAAGTGAAGAGTTTATTGAAGGAGAAAGAAGGCAAAGATAGAACTCCCAAGAAGAGAGGGGTCCTGGAAAATGGGTTGCCGGAGAGGAACTGGGTAGAGGGGTTTTGTTCTGGGTCAGAGGGACCTCTTTTGGGCTTGTTTTCAGGTGGGACTCACATGTGCATTGCCCTTATGGTAGGGAGAGGCACATGCTGGACGGGTTCAGTTATTCTCCTAAGTTTGGAGTGGGTATGAAGGTCAGAGAGTCTTTGTCTAGAAGCTTTGGGCCATACATTTTTTAAGAACAAGATTTACATGTCTAAGGGCAAAGGAATATAGTGACTGGATTAATTAAGTCCCGTTACAAAATTTTCAAAATTTTGAGAGAATTAGAAAATACAGAGATTTTGTTTGTTTGGGTCTTTTTTTTTTTTTTTTTTTTTTTTTTTTTTTTTTTAGGTTCTTGCCATAAGGTATGTGCAATCTCCAGAGGGAGACGGGAGAGAGTAAATGAGAAATCATCCCCAAGAGGGGAAGGCTTTGCCACAATACCCTTCCCTCCATTCTCCTCTCAGGATTTTGGGCACACACATACAGACAGCTAGCATAGTTTTCAAGCCTCTGGGTCAGGGACTCAAAAAATTGTGGTCAACCATGTGAGAATCCAATCCCTTAACCACCATGCCACCTGCTGGCCCCTATATAGAATTTTCAAGCTAAGTATATTACTCAAGAGTAAGGGCATGACAGACATTTTTAGACACAGAATAAGTTCATTCAACAAGGATCTATGGATGATAAACTCAAATAATGGCCATGTTAAAAAGACAGTAAGGAATGGAATGCCAAACAAATGGTAAGCAAAAAACTAAGTAAAATATTGATAAATATAACTAAAGACTAAAATCTTACTCCTTGAAAAGTAGAATGAAGTTTATATGTATACTATAAAAGGTGAAAGAGATGCCTTCAGTATCTTTAGTCTCCTCCCAAAGGGGAAACAATAGCACACTAATTATACACTATAAATACAGACTTTCTTATAAGATATAATTTTGAATGTATTTAAAATTTTAAATCAATGAAGGGGAAGAAATAGAATTTCATCAAGCAAAGAGAAGGCAGGGAAGAAAAAAAAAGAATAGATAATATATACAAAATAAGGTGTTGGAAATGTCTAAATATACTATTAATCAAAACAAATATAAAGGGATCAGATTTTCCTGTTAAGATCACCAGACAAAAAGCTAATTTAAAAAAAAAGTCCAGTTACTTTTCACATTAGGTAGGCCAAAAATTGACTTAGTAAAGTATCTGATCTTTGAAAGTCCTTTTATTTTTCACCTAAAATATTCTGCTAAAGAATGCCAGTTTAGGGACCAGCAGTTAGCGTAATGGCTATGTCGCTGGACTTCCCTGTAGTTGACCACGGTTCGAGTCCTGGACCTGGTGGCTTAAACTCACGCTGGTGTGCATGCGTGCCCAAGATCCCGAGAGGACAATGGAGCAGAAGGTATTACAGTGGCATGGCCATCCCTGGGGGGTGATTTCTTGCTTTCTGTCTCTCTGTCTCTCTCTGTCTTTCTGGCAAGTGCATGTGCCCTATACCAAAAACCTGTCCAAAAAAAAAGAGAATGCCAGTTTAAAGATATTATTTCTTGGGCACTAACAGGTGGCATAGTTATTAAGGAGCTGTATGGCCAACTCTGTGGATCAAGTCCCAGACCCAGTGGTTTGAAAAACACAACAGGTTCATGTGCATGCATGCCCAAAATCCTGAGAATGGAGGAGAAGAAATTGTGACTTGATCATCCACCCCACCCAGTTGGTGTGCTTTCTCACTCCCCTGCCCCGCACACATACAACCCTCATCTCTTTTCAATAAGCACACACACCCTCTAGCAAACAAAGTCTGTAGGATCTAGACAAAGAAATGAAGCCTTTACAAAGCGTTGGCTCCTACTGAGTGCTGAGTTGGTACAGTATCCCTTGTGATTTCCTATCACGTGTTTTCAAATAGTTTCTTTGTAAACAAACCTTCCTAGAATTATCCTACTTTGAGTTTGCTACCTGATTCTTATTGGGACCCTAACTTGAAAAGGTAGGACATTATTCTAATAAAGCAAATGGAGAATATCCTTCACACATCATACTGACCTGCAGTTGTTCTATGAATAAAGTAGTTAGTGGATCTCCTTTAAGCATGACTTCATTCATGTAGTAATGCTTTGTTGTACTCGTACCTGGTATCCTGGCAGTACTGAGCCCAGTGGACCTGTTTTCACTTTGTTATTATTGAAAAGATTTCTCCTTGATACCACAGCTCACAAAATGAGTTTTTAGTGATAAATGAGACAAAAAGCAGTGCCTGGCAAGAAATGTTACACATAAGCTGAATTGCTTTTGCCCAACAATAAAAGTAAATAATCTGCCAGCATATAAGTGACTGTAATTACTTTTCCTCATTGTATGCTACTGATGTGAGGCAATGCCCACAATGTCTTTTTTTTTTTTTTTTTTTTGGAGAGGTTTTTCGCTATAGGGCGCGTGCGCTTGCCAGACAGAGAGAGAGAGACATAGAGACAGAAAGCGAGAAATCACCCCCCAGGGGGGATGGTCACGCCGCAATCCCTTCTCCTCCATTCTCCTCTCGGGATCTTGGGCACGCACGCACACGCGCCCGGCGTGAGTTTTAAGCCACCGGGTCTGGGACGTGAACCGCGGTCGACTACGTGGGAGTCCAGCGACATAGCCATTATGCTAACTGCTGGTTCCCCACAATGTCTTTTTAATAAAAAAAATAAAAAAGAAGAGGTACGTATCTCGGTGACATTTGTCAAGTTTACGGGTAGTTTTACAAGTTTCTTAGCAAAGTGGGTATTATATTTGTATTTTCTGTAAGTATTATAACTTTGAACGAAGCTTTTGATGCTTGGGTCTCTTTTCTGCCTTAGTGACAATTAATCAATTTTGTACAAGAAGCATAATTTTATGCTTTTCCTGGAAAAAATTGTTTTGCTAGAGCAGCTATTGTGCTTGGCTTAGAAAACTATGTGAAAGCTTTAAGAGTTTCATGACAATTTCATAAAACTCTACTGTAGTACTGTCCAATAAAACTAATAATAAGATTTTCCCTCATCCTTCCTTCGCTTCATATAGAAAATCTTCCTATTAGCCAAATCGTTTTTAAAGTAGACACTCATTGTTTACACCTGCTACCGTACTAGTTGCTATTTCTTCTTCAGCCACTTTTTGAGCTGCAGTATTTGTTCTTATTTTTATTACTACTTCAGTTGCCTCAATTTCTTTACACATTACTTTTACACTATTGTGAAATTGCAAACATAAATGAATTATAACGATAAAACATTAAGGAGAAACTGCCATTTATTTTCACAGATAAGTTCCTCATAATTGTGTTCTTAAAGGTAGTCCATCTTAGCACGTGTGTGATTTATTAGTTAATATCAGCTAATTTTGTTAATGGTATGCATATCATACAATGTATGTATTTGCAATCATTGCATATTAATATTTGTGAAATATGTAAGTAATTAAAAGTATAAAATACCTGTGGGCTATTAATAGGGCATTTTTGGCTGATCATCTCCTACAGATAAGGGTCTGAAGCCTTCCTAAGTTTATGAGAGAACCAGAGGGATACCTAGCTGTAGTAGACTCAAAGTAGAGTGGGGACAGAGGGAGCCCAGAGACGTAAGACAGCTTGCTCAGCTTTTCATAAAACAAAGGAATGCCCAGCACTAAACAGTGTTCTGTTCCTTTATTCACTAATCCAAAATACGGGGGTTTTTTCCCAGTAGAGTATAATAAATCCTTAAAATGAGAAATAAAAGAAGATCTAAATAAATGGAACGACATCCCATGCTTGTAGATTAGCCCTGTACTATTGGTAAGATGACAACATTCCCCTAATTGGTTTATATTCAACACAATCCTTATCAAAATTATAAGTTTGCTTTTTTTTTAACAGAAATTGGCAAATAGATTGTAAAATTCATACACAAATACAACTGATGCAGAATAGCTTAATTTGGGGGGAGAAAAGCACAAAATTGAAAGGCTTGCACTCCCCATTTTCGAAGCTTATTAGGAATCTAAGTACTCAACTCAGTATGGTACCAGCCTAAGACTAGACATACATAAAATGGAACTGAGGGCCAGCCTTACAGCTCAGTGACTAGGGGAGCTAAATGCTGCAAAGTCAACTGCACAGTTCAAATCCTAGCCCCAGTAGCTTGAAAAAGATCCTGAGCACATGTGGGTACATGCCCAAATCTTGACAAGGTGACAAAATTGAGGAGAAAGACTGTGGTGTGACCATACCCTATTAAGGGACTGCTCCCCCTCCCCGCTTCCTCTCTTTCTCTCTTCGTTCCTCTCTCTCTCTCTCTCTCTCTCTCTCTCTCTCTCTCTCTCGTACACACACCTGTCAAAAAAATTTTAAATAAGATAAATGGAACTAAATTGAGAGGCCAGAATTAAGTCCTTATATTTATAGTCAATTAACTTCCTACAAGGCAGCAAGATAATTTGATAAGAGAAAATATAGTCTTTTCAACAAATGAAGATGAACAAATAGATATCCATAGGTAGAAGAATGAATTTAGATCCTATCTCTCATATAAAAAAAATTAACTCAAAATGGATTCAAGCATATGTGAAAGATATAAAATTATAAGACTTATGACAACAAAAAACAGAAGTAAATGTGTGTGATAGTGGATCAGCCAATAGTAGAAATGATACCAGGAAGTCAGATATGATATCATAAATGCAAGCAAAAAAATTTTTAAGAGATTTTTGCTATAGGGCACATACACTATCCAAAGAAACAGAGACTGTAAGTGAGAAATCACCCTCCCAGGGGAATGGCCATGCTGCAATCCCTTCTCTTCTTGGGATCTTGGGCATATAGCTACACACACCTGGCATGTTTTAAGCCACCCTATCCAGGACTTGAACCACAGTTGACTATGTGGGAGTCCAGCGATGTAACCATTATGTCATCTGCTTGTCCTAGCAAGCAACAAATTTTAAAAATATATAAATGGGGCCAGATGGGGTGCCATGGTAAAACACATACTCCACAAGGCAACGCCCCTAAAAATGTTCCCAGTTCAAGTTCACAGACTTTCCAGAGTACAGTAGGCACACATTTGCCCAAGGTCTGGAGCTGGCTGAAGGCTGGAGGTAGACTATAGCATCAAGACTCCATTGAGGCTTCTCTCTCTCTCTCTCTCTCTCTCTCTCCCTCTCTCTCTCTCTCTCTCTCCCCGCCCCTCTGTGTCTCTATTGCTCATGGGAGAAAGAAATACAACATATAGTAAAGTTTATAAGGTAAAATCACACACACATAGTGGACTTTACTGAAATGAAAACCTTGTGCACTGCAAATGGCATCATCAAGAAAGTGAGAAGATCATTGTTATGATGGGAGAAAATATTTCGAATATCCTTTATCTGATAAAAACTATCCAGAATAAAAAAAAAATTCTTACAACTCAATGAAAAGAATACTCAACCTAAATATGGGCGAAAGATTGAATAGCCATCCTCCTCAGAGAAGAGGTACAAATGGCAACAAACACATGAAAACATGCTCAAAATCATTAGCTATCAGAGAAACCTAAATCAAAGTCACAAGGAAACATCCTATGTGCTAGGATGGGTAAAACCAAAAAGAAAGATAGTAACAAGTATTAATTAGGATGGGGAGAAATGAGAATTCTTCATTCCTAGTGATAATGTAAAATGGAACAGCAAATTGGCCAATGGCTTGGCAGTCCCTTAACATGTTAAACATAGTAATATTTAACTCTGGACCATGTGATGCAGCGATTTCACTACTAGGCACATACCCTAGAGAAATAAAAACATGTTCACAAAAAAACAGTTGTATGCAAATCCTCAAAGCAACATAATTCTTATTAGTCAAAAAGTAAAAACTCAAATAATCATCAACTGAAAAATGGGTTTTAATTTTTTAAATTTTTTTCATGTATTAATTTTTTTTTGGGGGGGGGGAGAAGAGGTTTTTGCTATAGGGTGCGTGCATTCACCAGAAAGACAGAGAGACAGAAAGCGAGAAATCACTCCCCGGGGGGATGGCCACGCCGCAATCCCTTCTCCTTAATTCTCCTCTCGGGATCTTGGGCATGCACACATATGCGCCTGGCGTGAGCTTAAGTCACTGGTCCAGGACTCGAACCACGGTCAACTACATGGGAGTCCAGCAATGTAGTCATTACACCAACTGCTGGTCCTGAAAATGGATTTTAAAATCTGGCACAAGCTTTATTTTTAGAATGATTCAAATGTTTCACATTTAGACTATGGTGATAGTTGCATAATTGTGACTACACTAAAAAGTATTGAATTATTTACTTTAAATGGGTAAGTTTTATGGCATTACTGATGTCTCAATAATGATTTTTAAGGGGAAAAAAAAATAAGAGGCCAGGGCAAGCAAGAGCAAGTGGCCTGTGACCAGGCATAGTGGTTAAGGCTCTGGACTCCCATGTGGTCAACCACCGTTGAAGTCCCAGACCCAGCATCTTGAAACTCACACAAGGTGCCTGTCCGTGCATGCCCACAGTCCTGTGGGGAGACTGTAAGAGAAGGAATTGTGGTATGGTCATCCCCTTTTGGGCAGGAGGAGGGGAGTGATTTCTCACTCTCTGACTGTCTGGCGAGCACACACATGTACCCTATAGCAAAACTATCTTAAAAAAAAAAAAAAGGAGAGAGAAAAAGAGGCCGTACATGAATAGTTTTAAGTTTCCACAAACCATATGAAACAAAAGGTTTATTATTCTCTGCCTAGAATGGTGTCAGAAATGTCTCCTGTGTGGGTAATCAGAGCACCTTCAGCTCAGAAATTTAGCCTCCCCTAACTACATATCCCATCATTATTATATCTTAGGCCAATGACACATCTTAGCAATGCTCCAAGATCAATGGGTCTGGACATAATTGCTTCCGTGTCTGGTGGGATTCTACCTGTGCTATTGTGAAATATACATTTGGTCTTTGTCCTGGTTTGCTAGCATAGAATTCCTTAAAACCTCGTCATCTCTGGAGTGGTAAAAATGTCTTTTGCATGCTAATAAGACGACTGTGAGATGGGGGTCACTAGATGGATTTGGGATGGGGGCTGGTCCCTAGAAACATTAATGCATGATTAGTGGGGTGGTACTTTCAGCCCCACCTCAAAACCCCAAGGGGAGAAGAGATGAAGGTTGAGTGAATCACCAAAACCAATGATGTAATCAATCATGCCTATGTAATGAAGCCTCCTTAAAAATCCAAAAGGACAGGGGTTAGAAATTCAGAGACATGGAGAGTTTCTGGGTTGGCAAAGATCCCTGCACTCAGGAGGTAGGGTGCACCCCAACTCCAGAGGAACAGAAGCTCTGAGCTCAGGATTCTTGCAGACTTCATCCTTCAAATCTCTTCATTTGGCTGCTAGTCTGTATCCTTTGTTATACCCTTTATAACAAAATGTAAAGTATTTCCTTGAGTTCTGTGAGCTAGCAAATTAATCAAAGCCAAGGGATCAGTCAGAAGTATGACCTACTACTTGTGACTACCATCTGAAGGGGCAGTTCATGGACACCTAAGCCCTCAACCTATGGGATTGAATTATAATGAGAAAATTGAATTAGAGAACACTGATTTGGCGTGTGCTAAAGAATTGCTAAGGTATAGGGAAACAACCCCCACACATTTGGTATCAGTGTTTTCGGAGCCAGAAAAACACACCTTCCATTTTTCTATCTTTAAGACTACCCTTTTAGGCTCCATAAAACTGCATTTGAAAAAAATCCCAAACTTTCCTCCTGCATCTCTAATACTGTGGGCTGATATGCAATGTTTGGGTTTTTATGTTTTTTAATAAAAATATATTATTTTTCCACAAAAGAAATTAACTATAATTATTACTAAACAAAGACTAATAAGCCTGGCCTTTGGAACATGATACTTCTGGTGGAGTCAACGTTCTATGGAAAAGTAGCTACATAAACGTGTAAGTTTACAGATATAGAACTCGAGTTGCAAAAATTACTCTTCTCTTTGGTATTTTGTAGCGGAAAGAATGTAGGCTTTTAAAGTCATGCTTGGTTTTGGCATCCTTGCTTTACTATGTACTAGTTACATGATTTCTGAGTCATACCCCATGTCTACTGTTTAATATAGGGAAGTAAAAGGAGTTTGATTGTGAAGGTATATGTGAGGCAGGGGACACAGACATACTCAGTAAGTACTTAGAGCCTTCAAACTCCCCCTTCCATTTCAAAAGGACAGTACACTTCTGAGTAGGAATAGAGTAGTAACTTCTCCTCCCCTGCCCCTCCTACCTAACACACACGTCCCAGCAGCACATAGTACTCAGTAATTACTACTGAATTTTTATCCACTGCATTCAGTGGAAAGCCAGACCCTGAAGGGCTATATCAAAGAAATATTGCAGTAATATCACCTTTCGCTGTGAGCCTCCCCAGATTCACCTCCCAGTCCCAGGTTTGCCCTCCAAGCAGATTTCTTTAAACTCAGACAGAGTTGGAGTAGCTTAAGGACTTGCCTCTTAAATTCCAACATGAGTAGGTCAAGCCTATGCACATTTAAACCTTTCATTTCTTTACCTTTGCCCCTCTAGCAAAAGAACAGGGCACAAAATCAACTCTAGTCCCTGTCCTGAGGTTCTCCACAGCTCATCTTAATTAGAGCTCCACGAAGCTGATTTTGCCAGGCACAGAAGAGCCGAGAACAGTGTATCATTTACATCTGTTCAGATTCTGGTGAAACTAGAATAATGACTTCTTCCTTCACTGGTTGTAAACATTAAGAGTCTGAAAATATCTCTTGCATTAGCATTCTGACCCAGTCACATAAAATCTGAAGTTCTGAATTAAAGAGCTCTGAGCTACTGATGATTTCTCTTAATGTACAGAGTATGGGGACTCCAGGATGATTTGCGTATAGTTGTATGAAGACATAGTTAGATCAGGATTCTTAGCAAATGCCTGTCACTTTAATATGAGAATAAGCCCCATGTCCAGGCAGAGAATCATGCGGTATTAAAAATTTAGTCAACCGGGAGGAGTTTGAAATCTAAGTGTTCCTTAATAGACCACATTTGCCAGATACACTTCAACTTAATATTTTATTTATGGATTAAGTTTAATTAGCATAACAAAAAAGAAGTGCTTGAAAGGCATTTTGAATAAATTTGACTTTTGAATGTTATTACTAGCTTCTCTCTAGGCATATCACAATCTTTTATGCAAGATATCAAAGTGCTTAGTATTAAATGATTTTGTATCTGAACCTTTTCCTATTATTTTCATAGCTAATATACTTTCAAGACAGTGTTTCCACTTACTTTTTAAATATTGTCTTATTAGCTACCTCTTCATTTGGGATTAGATTGTTTACTATCTACGCTATTTTACCATAAAGATTTGGGCCTTATACTCATTAAGTCCTTATTTGCAATGGATGAAAACATTACAAAAGGTGATTTCATTGCAACAAACTCTTGACTCAGTAATCATTGCTGTATAGTAATCCATCCAAAGACAGGAAGTTGCAAGTATCGTATTTTACATGTATTTGTAGGTTAAAGGAGTATTAATTTTCTGGGTTTTAGTGGGTTCATACGTGTGCGCTTCGTGGTGACTCAAATAGGCAGTTCTGCTAATCTCGGCTTGGAGTTTCACTTGTTTGGGGGTCGACTGGCTGCCCCCTTTTTGAGGATGGCCTCAGCTCTGCTCTGCATGACATCTTCCTCCTTCCCTTTTTCTTCTCCCTCACCCACCCTTTCTCTCTCTTCCCCTGTAATGCTGTGGAAACAGGCCAAGCTAATTTGATGGAAAGTGAGAGCAAAACATACAAGGCCTCGTGAAGGTTAGATTCAAAATTAATAAATTGTCAGTTTGGGCTGACAAACACGGCAAAGTATAAGTAAGTCCTTCCAAAGGGGTGGGGGAATTTACTTATTTACCAGTAAGTAAAGGCCGATAGGTAATATTACAAAAGGGTATGGACGTAGGGGAGCAGGAGAACCAACTTCAACCATTGACTATCAGCGTACTAGAACATAAAAGTAACAAATTAATAAGACACAATATTGTGAAATCCTTGTGGTCACAGATTGTAAAGAAATTAGGAACAGGGACCAGCAGTTAGCGTAATGGCTATGTCGCTGGACTCCCACGTAGTCGACCGCGGTTCGAGTCCCGGACCCGGCGGCTTAAACTCATGCCGGGCGCGTGTGCGTGCGTGCCCAAGATCCCGAGAGGAGAATGGAGGAGAAGGGATTGCGGCGTGGCCATCCCCCCTGGGGGGTGATTTCCTGCTTTCTATCTCTCTGTCTCTCTCTGTCTGTCTGGCGAGCGCACGCGCCCTATAGCAAAAACCTCTCCAAAAAAAAAAAAAAAAAAGAAATTAGGAACACAACAATGATATAGGTCATAGTAAAAGAAAAGAGTGATGGGGGAAGGGCAAATCACAGAAGGCTCCAATAGTAAGTTCTGATGTCTTCTGTGAAGGATAAGATTGTAATATTTTTTTAAAAGAGGTTTTTGCCTTAGGGCATGAGCACTTGCCAGAGAGATAGAGAGACAGAGACAGTGAGAGGGAAAATGAGAAATTATCCCCCAGGGGGATGGTCACACAACAATCCATTCTCCCAGGATCTTGGCCTTGCACATACATGCCCCCTGTGTGAGTTGTAAGCCAGTGGGTAGCACCTGGAAGAGGGGTTGGCCATGTGGGAGTCCAGTGATGTAACTGCTACACCATCTGCTGGCCCCGGAAAGTTTTTGTTTTGTTTTGTTTTGTTTTGAAGGGAGATTTCTGCTATAGGGCATGTGTGCCCACTGGAGAGTCAGAGAGAGAAAAAAGCAAAAAATCATCCCTCTTCAAGGAAGTAGCCACCCCACAATCCTCTCTCTTTCATTCTCCTCCTCAAATTTTGGACATGTACACACATACACCCAGAGTGAGTTCCAAGCCTCGAGGTCCTGGATTCGAACCAGAGTCAGCCATGTGGGTGGGAGTCCAGAGCCTTAACCACCATGCTACCAGCTGGCCCAACATTTTAAACAAATGGCGAGGAGCAAAGACAAAAGGTAAGAACTAAATAAAGTGTTCAGGAAATTGCAGGAGTCCTAGTTATCAGAAGGGTAGGAACATGAACGGACTTAGTGTGTCACTGGAGAGAGCCTTCAGTTTACATCCTTGCAGCTTTCCCAGTCTTTTTCTCTCACTGAGAAAGGCTAGCTTTTGTATCTCCTAAAAAATAAAATAAATAAAAATTAAAAAAAAAAACACAAGACCTAGAAAAATCAAAATAACACAACTAATTTTTAGGGAAAAAAAATAGGGCATACTAGGGAGAGACATAAAGGGAAGATATTATTTGTTTGTACCACTACATTATTTAAATTAGCAAATATCCCTTCAATTCTCATCAAAAAACAGATATAAACTCACACCTTTTCATGAAAACCTAAAGTTGGTCCATTCCACCGAATAGAAGCTCCTGGGGGAGAGCCCTTTGCTTGTCTGTGCTCCAGCTGTTCTCCAACAGCAGACAGAAGCCACAAGAAAAGTATGCAGGTAAATAAGTTAAACCACCAAATATACAGTTTCTCAATCCCCTTTCCACTAAAACATGGGCAGGACTCAATCCAAGCCATGTTTCCCTGGCGGGAATAATTTACAAAAGGTTTTTTGGAAAGTTTTTCTTTCTAGTTAAAAATTAAGGAGTTGGGGCCAGCCAGGTAGTGTGGTAGTTGAGGCCGCTGGATCCCACATGGCCAACCAGGTTTGAGTCCTGGACCCAGTGGCTTGAAAACACACGAAGGTCACATGTGCTTGTGTGACCAAAATCCTGAGATGAGGATGGAGAAGGCATTGTGATGCAGTCACCCCACTCGGGATAGAGGTTTTCTCTCTATCACTCTCCCTGTTTCTCTCCAGAGAGTGCCTGTATCCTATAGCAAAACTTACAACAAAGAGAGATAGAGAGAGAGAGAGAGAGAGAGAGATGGCCCTAAGGGAGTCAGCTACCTCATGGCTGACCATGGTTTGAGTTCCAGACTTGACAGCTTAAAAAACACACTAGATTGGGATCAGCAAATGATGGCATAATGGTTATGTCACTGGACTCCGCATCCCGGAAGGGTGGTTTAAAACTCACACTGAGCGTGTGTGCATGCACATCCACAATCCCAAGAGGAGAATGGTGAGAAGTGATTGTGGCATGGCCATCTCCCTGAAGGGTGACTTCTCACTTTCTGTTTCCCTGTCTTTCTCTGTCTTTCCAGTGAGCACACATGCCCTATAGCAAAAGTAAAAACATGCTGGGCATGTGTACGTCCATGACTAAAGTCTTGGCAGGAGAGAGAACTGGAGAAGAGATTGTTGCATGCCCATGCCCCACTGGGGATGCTTTCTTCCTCTTCTTCTCTGTCTCTTCTCTAGTAAGTGAACACACTCTCTAGCAAAAAGAATAAAAAATAATAAAAATAAAAGAACCTACAGGAAAAAAAAAAATGCCCCCACCCACAGATGCACTGTCTGGAACTGTGGTACCCATCTTGTAGCTGTGAAAGGAGAAGCCTAAAGACCAAGCCACTATTCTAACCATTGTCATGGGAAATAAAACGTTCACACGGGCTGAGCCAGGGATAACTAATTGCAGGGTTGGTTGACTGCTTTTAGATAGTGTCCATTAAGTTAATTTAGTTTGTATGTAAAGTCCATTATTGAAAAGCACATGTCCTGAATTCTTCACATGGGTGAATTGCTAACTCAGAATCCCCTCAGCCTCCACAGTCCATGAAGAATGACGAACATGAAGAGAGAGAGAAAGAGAGAGACAAAGACCTACAGGTTTTGTCCGAATGCTCAGTGACTGTTTGCTTTCTTTAATATTGTCATCAATATGTAACTAAGCATCAGCTTCATAGATATGGTTTATTGTCCTTTGCCTCAGTTTACTGAAAACATGCTGCATTGTAGAAAAATAAAAGCATCGGAATTCAGACCTAAAATCAATTTCCTGTTCTTCAGTGTTTGAGTATTCATTTGTTTAACATATAAAGAGTCCTCGTTGCATGTCAAAGTAACTTCCAGGTAACAGTAATACAGAAGTAAACAATATAGATATGATCCCCATTCTGGAACTTACAGAGATGAAACTTAAATGAACAGTTATAAATTATTGTAATAATAAGAAAGAAAAACTCCAGTATGCACTGAAAAACACATTATGGGATCAGAAAGTCATCCCTGGGGAAATGATATTGAAGCTGTGATTGTGAGCTATGTTACTCAATTTAAGGTCATTAGAGTATATAAAGGGGAAACATCTTATTATTATAATTTTAATTGGCATATAATAGTTGTGTACACTTAGACTGTAGTGTGTGGTTTTTCAATACAATTATAAAATGTATAATGACCAAATCAAGGCAATGAACTTACTATTATCTCAAACATTTATTATTACTTATGTTGCAACACTCAAAATCCTATTTTGAAGTGTAGGTTGAACTATCACCAAATATAGGTACGGTACTGTGCTATAGTACCCTGGAATTCATCCATTTATCAACCTCAGTCTGTATCTGTTAACCAAGTTCTATTCCCCCATCTCCTTCCCAGTTTCTGTTCTCTGCCATTTCACACTTCATTTCTCTCTATTTTCTTTCTTTCTTTCTTTCTTTTAAAAAGAGACTTTTGCTATAGGGCATGTGTGCCTGCTGGAGAGAAATCACCTCCCAAGGGGATGACCATGCTATAATCCCTTCTCCTCCATTCTCCTCTCAAGATTTTGAGCACACACACACATACACCATGAGTTTTTAAGCCACCAGGTCTGGGACTTGAACTGTAGTCGACCATGTAGAAATCTAGTGACATAACCATTATGCCATCTGTTGGTCCCATCACACTTCATTTCTAAACCACCAAATATTTTAGATTTCACTAATTAGTCAGAATCTCTGAGACTAGTCTTTTAGTACCTGACTTATTTCACTTAGCATTATTTTCTCCAGGTTTTACATGTTGCCACAAACGACATCATCCCTTTTACGGTTAAATAATATTCCATTGTTGTACACCATAATTTCCTTACCCATTCATCAGTTGTTGGGCATTTAAGTCTATTTCAAACCTTTGCTAGGGTGAATAATGCTGCATAAACATGGAAGTATAGAGGTATCTTTGACATACTGGTGTCCTTTCCTAGTAGCAGGACTACTAAATCACAAGATAGTTCTACTCTTAGTTTTCTGAGGAACTTACATACTGCTTTTCCATTATGGTTGTACTAATTTACATTCTCACCAATAGTACACAAGAGTTCTTTCTCCACAACCTCACCTGCTTGCTAGTCTTTGTATGCTTTGAAAATAGCCATTATAACTGGGGAAAAGTGATATCCTATTATGATTCTGATCTGGGTTTCCCCAATCATCAGTAATGCTGAATATTTATTACTTGCTGGCTATTCATATGATTTAATTCAAGAACTGTTTGTTCAGATCAATTAGCCATTTTCTAATTAGATCACTTGGGGTTTTGCTGGTGAGCTATGTGAGTTCTTTATGTATTCTGGTTATTAATCCCTTTTTGGATGTGTAATTGGCAACTATTTTCTCCCATTCTGTAGTATTGTTTCTTCAACCTGTTGATTGTCTCCTTTGCTGTGTTGATGATTTTTAGTTTGGTGAAATCCCATTTATTTTTGCTATTGTTGCTCATGATTTTGAGGTCTTGTTTTTAAAAATCTTAGTCTACGTCAATATCCTGAAGTGTTCCCCCTAAGTTTTTTTCCAGTGATTTCATAGTTTCAGGATTTATGCTTAAGTATTTAATCCATTTCAAGTCACTGTTAGGATATGATGAGTCATAAGGATCTAGTTGGGTTTTTTACCCCCTTCTTCTTATGGATATCCAAATTCCCCAGAACCATGTATCAAAGACAGAGACCTCTCCCTTGTGAATGTTGTTGGTACCTTTGTAGAAAATCAACTGGCCATACGTCTGTGAATTTATTCCTGGATTCTCTATTCTGTTTCATTGGTCAAAGTGCCTATTTTTGTGCCAGTATAATGCAATTCTGGTTACTATAACTTTGCATTATTGCTTTTCCTATTTCTATAAAGAATGTCATTGGCTTTTTTTTTTTTTTTTTGGAGAGGTTTTTGCTATAGGGTGCATGCGCTTGCCAGACAGACAGAGAGAGACAGAGAGACAGAGAGCGAGAAATCACACCCCGGGGGGATGGCCATGCTGCAATCCCTTTTCCTCCATTCTCTTCTTGGGATCTTGGGCACGCACGCACATGCGCCCAGCGTGAGTTTTAAGCCACCGGGTCCAGGATGCAAACCGCGGTCGACTACAAGGGAGTCCAACGACATAGCCATTACGCTAACTGCTGGTCCCAATGAGAAAGGAAGCCACCAGGTCCAGGACTTGAACCATGGTCGACCATGTAGGAGTCCAGCATCCTTAACCACCATGCCACCTGCTGGCCCCTATTTATCAGTTCTAAGAGGGGTTTTATTGGTGTAATCATATATATAGATATAGATGTCTATATGAGAATGCTCTCATTATCTGCAAATAGGGACAATTTTACTTTCTCCCTTCTGATTTGGAAGTCCTTAATTTCTTTCTCTTGCCTAATTGTTCTAGCTAAGACTTCTGCTCTTTTTCTGGAGATTTGAGCCATAGCAATGTCAATGGGGGTGGAAGAAAGAGGAAAATTTTTGAAATGAATTTAAGAATTAATAGGACTGCCAACCAAATAATAATATTAATAATAATAAAAAAAAGAGTCCAGAGAGGGACCAGCAGATGTTATAATGGTTATATCACCGAACTTCCACATAGCCAATTGCAGTTCCAGTCCCAGACCTGGCAGCTTAAACTCAAACCGGGTACATGTGCATGCACGCTCATGGTCCCGAGAGCAAAATGGAGGAAAAGGGATTGTGGCATGACCATCCTCCCACCCCCGGAGGGGGGGTGATCTCTTGCTTTCTCTCTCTCTCTTAGTCTGTCTCTCCAGCAAGTGCACCCACACTATAGCAAAAAAAAAAAAAAAAAAAAAAAAAAAAAAAAAAAAAAAGAGTCCAGAGCAACTCCCAGACTTGGGTGTTGACTGGATATCATTATTTAGTTTAATAAAAGTCTTCATCCTCTTTCTCAAATCCATAATTTGTTCAGATTTAGGCACAATATATTTGAGATTTCTGTCAGTATCCCAAGTTGGGTTTCAGGAAAGTTGACTCAAGTAGAGATTAGCATGTAGGAGGTTTATTAAAAAGTGTACTTGTAATCAACTCACGATAAAGGGAAGTAGAGGGAGCAGAACTGGGCAGGGGAGTTGTTTGATCATATTACGGCCTCAGAAGCAGCCACAGTTAGTTCTATGAGTAGCTCTGAAGATAGAGTTACCCTTGGAGTTGTCTCCAGTTGAGTGAGGACAACTAAACAGGGATCAGGCATCGCAGTGACTAGCAGTACTACAATTAGAAGGGTCCAGTTAGCGGGAACAGCAGGTGGAATAATGGTTATGTCACTGAACTCCCATGTAGTCCACTGCGGTTCAAGTGTGGGACCCAGTGGTTTAAAATTCTCACTGGGCATGTGTGTATATACATGCCCAAAATCCCAAAGGAGAATGGAAGAGAAGGGATTGTGGGCTGATTTCTTGCTTTCTGTCTGTCTCTTCAGCGAGTACACATGTCCTGTAGCAAAAATCTCTCTTAAAAAAAAAGAAGTATCCAGTTGGTAATTGATGGATAGGCCTAACGCACAGGAGAAAAATCTGGGCTTACAACATATTGGGAGAGTTACTAGTTCAAAAGAATGTCTGCGAGTAACTTGGGCAGATGGCATGACACAAAAATTTCTTTCTGAAACACTCCACAATAATTACTCTATGGTAAATAATGGTAACTCTTCCTGCTTAGAAAAGATGTGATTAAAGTCATTATAACATTATATGGCAGGTTTTAGATTATCTGTTGAAAATAAAAATGTAGACAAGTGGAACTTAATTGCTCTATTTCAAAGGCGGGTAAGTAAAATAGAAGAAATGTTATGAAAAACATGAACATAATCGCAATGTTTCTTTCTGGGTGTATATGAGAATCATGACAAAAGAAATTTTGCAATTTTTACATCGACTTCCTTTTGACATTAATTAATATCTATAAATGTGTGATTAAAGAAAATATAGGGGGTATTTTTGTTGAGGTTTTTGCTATAGGCTCGTGCGCTTGCCAGAAAGACAGAGAGAGACATAGAGACAGAAAGCGAGAAATCACCCCCCAGGAGGGATGGCCATACTACAATCCCTTCTCCTCCATTCTCCTCTCAGGATCTTGGGCACACACATACACGAGCCCAGCATGAGTTTAAGCCACTGGGTCCAGGACTCGAACCGCGGTCTGCTACACAGGAGTTCAGTGACATAACCATTATGCTAACTGCTAGTCTCAGAAAATATAGTTTTTAATACTCATGACTTATGTAGCAATTTGAAACAAAAATGTAAAGTGTCTATTAAACACTATATTCCATATATTAATAAAGTAAAACACACACACACACACACAAAAACTAAGTATGAACAGTATTTCTGAAGGACAGCTTTGTCTGGGGCATTAAAAAAAGAAGTGGGATCACCTGTGAATCTCTGCAGAGGAAGTATAGTGTTTTTGCCAGCAGTGCTGACAAGAGTTACATGTCCTCCTTTTCCACTTGCTAGACCTCATCAAGCTATGTGCAAGCTTCTCAACTTCTTTGTTTCAATTTTCACATCAGTAAAATTAGGTTAGTCTATAGATCCAATGCAAATCCAATCAACACCCCTGCAAGTTACTTTGTACACATGAACATATTTAAAGTGTTAATGGAGAAAGAAAAGACCCACAATAACCAACATGATAATAAAAAAGAACAAAGTCAAATAATACTACCTGGCTTTAAGACTTACTGTAAAGACACAGTAATCCAGACCATATGGTTATTACTGGAAGAATATAAACAAACAGATGGATGGGACACAACAGAGAGCCCAGAAATAGACCCCAAAATATAACCAACTGATATTTGACAAAGAAGCAAAAGCAATCCTAAGGGGAAATGAGTCTTCATAACAAGTGATGCTAAAACAACTGAGCATCCACAAGTTAAAACTATGAATCTAGAGACCAGCAGGTGGCATGGCAGGTAAGGTGCTGGACTCTCACAAGGTCAACTCTGGTTTGAGTCCCAGACCTGGTGGCTTGAAAATCATGCCAGGCACAAGTGCAAGCATGCCAAAATCCTGAGAGGAGAATGGAGGAGAAGGAATTATGGCATGGCCATTTCCCCTTGGTCAGGAAGTACTCCCTTTCGCTCACTCATTTGCGCTCGCTCTCACTTTCTCACTCTCTCTCTCTCCAGCAAGTGCATGCACCCTATGGCAAAAATCTAAAAAGAAAAAGAAAAAAAAATAATCTAGACATTAGCCTTAGAAAATTAACCTAAAATGACTGATAAACCTAAATGGAAAGCAGAAAACTATAGAACTTGTAGAAGATAAAATAAGAGCTAGGTGATCTTGTGTTTGGCAATGAGTTTTGTAGATATAATGCAAAAGTGCAATTCATGAAAGAAAAAATTTTAAGTTAGACTTGGTTAAAATTAAAAACTTCTGCTCTGTGTAAGACATTGTTAGAATGATGCAAATTCAAAACACTGACAACATCAAATGCTAGTGAGAAAGTGGAACAGGAATTCTCATGCATTGCTTTGGGACTGCAAAATAGTACAACTAATTTGCAAAACACTTTGGCAGTTTCTTACAAAGCTAAATATATTCTTATACTTTCCAGTAATCATGCTTCTAGATATTTATCCAAATTAGTTGAAAACATTTACATAAAACCTGCATAGAAGTGTTTATAACAACTTTTTTCATAATTGCCAAAACTTGAAACCATTCAAGATGTCCTTCATCAGGCAAATGGATAAACAGTGGTACACTTATGCAATGGAATATTATTCAGTGATAAAAAAATAATGAGCTATCAAGCCATGAAAAGACATGGAAGAAACTTAAGAAAATATTGCTAAGTAAAATAAGCAAATCTGCAACAGCTAAATATGTATGATCCTGACAATATAACATTCTGGAAAAGGCAACACTATAAAGACAATGAAGGAATTGGGACCAGCAGTTAGCATAATGGCTATGTTGCTGGACTCCCATGTAGTCGACCGCAGTTCACGTCCTGGACCCAGTGGCTTAAAACTCAAGCCGGGCGCATGTGCGTGCGTGCCCAAGATCCTGAGAGGAGAACGGAGAAGAAGGGATTGCGGTGTAGCCATCCTCCCTGGGAGGTGATTTCTCACTTTCTTTCTCTCTGTCTCTGTCTGTCTGGCGAGTGCATGCGCCCTATAGCAAAAACCACTCCAAAAAAAAAAAAGGCAATGAAGGAATTAGTGGTTGCCAAGATAAAACAGGGATAAATAGCAGGGAGTTTATAAGGACTATTTTAAATGTTACTATAATGGTGGACACATGATGTCATGCATTTGCAAACCCATAGAACTATATTAAATAAAAATAAAAATAAAAATAAAAAAGAACTATATCACACAAAGTGTGACTTCAGTTAACAATCATATGAATAAATATCAATGAATATTGGTTCATCTTTTCTAATAAGCATACCACACCCATGCAAGATAGCAATAATGGAGGAAGTTTTAGACACAAAAAGAGAAATTATATGGAAACTTTTTGTACTGTGTGTCCATTTTTTTCATAAATCTGAAATAGCTCTAAAACATAAGGTGTATTAATTTTTAAAAATATTTTTAAATGAAAGTGCAGTGACATCTCCAAATAAACAAAGACTTAGAGAATTAGTTGCCTTATAAGAGATACAAAAGAAATTTATTTTTGAAGAAAATAATATCATATGACAACTCAAAGAAATTCACAAAGAAATAGTGTAGCAAAAGGTACATGTATGGGTAAATATAACAGACAATATAAAAATTCTTTATCTTTTTTAATTAACTAGAAAATATAAGATTACATAAAACAATTATAAAACTGAATTATTAAACTTACAGAGAGATGTCACACACGTGACAATAGCACAGGGGAGAAATAGAAGTATGCTAGAGCAAAGTTTCTATCTGATTTTTAATCAGATCTGAGAAGAATGCAAATGATAACACAACATATAAGAAATATGGGAGCTAGGTAAGCAATCCTGAGAGGAAAAATGTATGCTGCAAACATCTGTATTACAAAAAAAGAAAGGTTTTGAATAAATAGCCAACCCTCCATTGTAAGATGCTAGGAAAAAAAAAAACAAAAACAAACCAGCAAAAACAAACAAACAAACAAACAAACAAAAAACCTAAAACAAATAGAAGAAGGGAAAAATTAAGATTATGGAGGAAATTATTAAAATATAGAAGATAAAAAGAATACAGAATATCAACAAAAAACAAAGTTTATCTTTTAAAAAGTTAAATAAATTGACAAATGTTTAACTATATCCATCAACATAAAAAGAAAAAGACTCAAATTAATAAAACTATGAATGAAGAAGGGACATGACAACAGAACTTAAAATAAAAAGGAGAATACTTAATTCCTCTTAAATACTTAAATAATACTATAAAGAAATACTATGAACAACTTTATATGCATTAGTCAGAGTTCTCCAGAGAAACATAATCAATAAGCTATATCTAGATATGTACAAAGCAATTTATTATGAAGAATTAGCTCGTGCAATTATGGAGACTGAGAAGTTCAATAGTCTGCCATCTGCAAGCTACTGGCCCAGGTAAACCAATGATGTAGTTCAAATTCAAACCAAAAAGCCTGAGAACCAGAAGCTCTGATGTCCAAAGGTAAGAGATGATATATGTCCCAACTCAAGCAGAGAGAAAATTTGCTCTTTCTCCATCTTGTGTTCTACCCGATCCTTCAATGGATTAAAAAAAAAAAAAATCCTTCAATGGATTGGGTGATGCCCACCCATATCATATATCAGTGAGGGCAGTATCTACTCAATCTGCCGATTCAAATGCTACTCTTTCAGAAACATCCTCACTGGTATACCCAGAAACGATGTTTTACCAACTCTCTGGGCATGTCTTAGCTAGTTCATGTTGATACATATGATTAATCAAATTCTACCAACAAATTATATTAGATGAAATGGACAATTTTCCTTGAAAGATTCAAACTATCAAAGCTGACTTCAAAAGTAGAAAATCTGAATGAACCTAAAATGGATAAAGAAGGAAACTTCCTCAACTTGATAAAAAGTATTATTTTCTTAAGGCTGCTGTAACAAAAATACCACAAAATGGATGTCTTAAGCTACAAGAAATTTATTCTCTCATAGTTATGGAGGCTACAAGTCTAAAAATCAAGGAGTTGACAGGGCAAAATAAGTCCAGCGTCTGCCACTGTCTTCACATGGCCATCTACCGTTTATGTGTGTTTCTGTCACTGTGTTTTAGCTCCTGTTTCCATAAGAACAGTTATATTGATTAGGGCCCACCCTAACAACCTCATCTTAACTTAATTACATCTGCAAAGACCCTATTCTAAAATACCATTCACAGTTAGCAGAGGTTAAGACTTCAGTTCAGGGATATCTTGTTGGAGAGCACAATTCAACCAATGATAAAGAGCATCTATAAAAACCCATACCCAATATCATACTTGATAGAGGAAGAATGAATGCATACCCATCTAAAACCAGGAACACAATAAGAAGGAATGCAGTGTCACTTCTGTTCAGCTTTGCACTGAAAGTTTTAGTTGGAAAAATAAAGCAAAAGAAAAAGAAATAAAAAGCACCCAAACTGAAAACAATAAGAACTATCTGTGTTACCATATAAAATGATTTTGTAGGTAGAATAAAAAATTTTAAAATTCAAGAAAACACTATTAGAATGAATAAATGAGTTCAGAATAAGTTGCAAGGTCAAAGCATAAAATCAGTTGTATTTCTAGATACTAGCAATAAACAGTCTAAAATAGTCAATTTTATTTACAACAGCATAAAATATATAGAAAAAGTAAGAAATAACTTGTATACTGAAAACTGTAAATTATAAAAGAAATTACAGATATAAATCATTAGAAATAACCTCACATATCCATGGTTAATATTAAGATAGCAATATTTAACAAATCAGTCATCAAATTTAACATATTTATCAAAATCCCTGATGTCTTTTTTCAGTAATTGATAAGCTGACCCTGAAATTCATATGGAAATGTGAGGGTCATAGAATAATCAAGATAACTTTGAAAAAAATGAAGTTGGAGGCCTCATACCTCCAACTTACCACAAAAGCTATAGTGTTTTTAAAAATCACTACAAAGCTACAGTAATCAAGACAGTTTGGTATTAACCTAAGATTAGAAATATAGAAAAATGGAACTGAATTAAGAGACCAGAATAAGCCTATTTATGGTCAATTGGTTTTCTATAAGGGTTTTAAGATAATTCAATGAGAAAAGTATAGTCTTTCTAACAAATGATGCTGTGACAACTAGATAGCAACTTACAAACAAAATTAAACACCTTTCTTATGTCATACAAATGTAACTCAAAGTGGATTATAGATCTAAATGTAGGAGCTAACCTATAAATTCTTTCTTTTAAAATAATTATTTATTTAATCCCATTTGTTGTTATTATTATTATTTTAACAGAGAAAGAGAAAGTAAGAAAGTAAGCCACGGGTCCAAGACTCAAACCATGTGGGAGTCCAGCACCCCAACCACCACACTACCTGCCAGCCCCAAACTCATTAATTCTTAAAAGAAAACTTAACAGTAAATCTCTGTGACCTGGACCTATGCAGTGGTTTCTTAGCTATTATACTAAAAGCCTAAGGAACAAATGAAAAGGTGGAAAAGTGAATATCAAAGTTTAAAACTCGTGCTTCAAAGCATACTACCAAGTAGGGGGGGCCAAGCCTAAATTTTCCAGTTTGAAGTGTACTGGACAGCAGTGCTGGAAACCACATTGCTGACCACAGGCTAAGATTCCCAGGTTGGCCTAAAAACATGACAGGCACACCCTGAAAGGGTAGAGGGCTAGGAGAAGATCATGGTGTGAGACATCCTGTCAAGGATGCTTTTGCTTTCTCTCTTTCTCTCTCTTTCTCAAGCACATGCATATGTGCTATCATAAAAAAGTGATAAAGCACACAGAATGGAAAAAAATGGCAGATCATATTTGGTAAGAGACTTACATCCAGAGTACATTAAAAAAACAGAGTACATCAAAAATAAAATCTCAAATAATTCTATTTTAAAATGGGCAAAAATTTGAGTAAACATTTCTCCAAAGAATATACATGAATGGCCACTAAGCAAATAAAAAGATGTTCAACATCACAAGTCATCATAGAAATGCAAATCACACCACAATAGAAACCACTGGCCCCCACTAGAATGGCTATAATCAAAAAGATAGATAACACGTGTTGACAACTATGTGTAGAAATCAGAACCCTCACACAATCCTGGCAGCAATGTAAAATAATGCAACCACTTTGGAAAATGGTTTAGCAGTTACTGAAAAATGTTAAATGTAGAGTTACCTATGACCCAGTAATTCTACTTCTAGATACTCAAGAGTTATGAAGACATATGTCCACACAAGAATTTGTACACAAATATTCATACAGCAATATTCATGGTATGAAGAAACAACCAAAATACCTCTCAATGGATGAATGGGTAAATAAGTGTGGTATATCTACATAATGGAATATTCGGCAATAAAAAGAAATAAAGTACTGATATAGGCTGAACCATTGATGAACATTGAGTACATTATACTAAGTCAAAGAAGCCAGTCATATAAGATCACATATTTTGAGTCTATTTACATGACATACCCAGAAGAGCCAAATACATAAAGATCAAAAGTAGATTATGGTTGCCTTTGGCTAGAAGAGCAGAGTGGTGGGAATGAGGAGTGACAGCTAATACGTGTGAGGCTTTATTCTAGGGTATTATAAATATTCTGAAATTGATTGTGATAATGGTTGCATAACTCTTACATGTGTTTATCTATAGGGAGAGGGATATTACAAAGTTCATAATGTTTAAATCTTAATTTACATCAAAGAAAGTTACAATGAAGATACAGGGAACCAGCAGTTAGTGTAATGGCTATGTCGCTGGACTCCCACATAGTCGACCACGGTTCGGGTCCCAGACCTGGTGGCTTAAAACTTACGCCGGGCGCGCGTGTGTGCATGCCCAAGATCCCAAGAGGAGAATGGAGGAGAAGGGACTGCAGCGTGACCATCCCCCCGGGGGGTGATTTCTCGCTTTCTGTCTCTATATCTATATCTCTCTCTGTCTGTCTGGTGAGCGCACGTACCCTATAGCGAAAACCTTTCCCAAAAAAGAAAAAAAAAGACATTTATCAGGTACTTTATAACATATTTTCAGGCTCCAGCTCCCTGCCCAGGTTTCTGGCACAAACCATCCCGTAGAAGTACTAAACATAGATATGACAAAAATGCCAGAGTGTAACAGGAGAAAAGACAGGAATCATTAAAAGTTTCATATTTCCTTAAATATTTAAGGAAGACATAGAGGTTTGATTGGTTTCCTTATCTCTCAGTCAGTTCCACAACACTTGGTACCTAGTTTCTCCTGGGTGTTCCTTTTTCACTTAAATACTAATTTGGTGTCTGCAAGGAGAGTGATAAACTCTAACCTGTGCCCTTTGGAATTGAATCCTCTCATAGTTGTTTTTAGCCATACACCTTCCTGGGATCACTATTAGCAGAAGGATTTATGGTCAAGGCTGTGGTTAGTACCATGTCCTCACTACCCCTTCCTACTGCGGATTAATCGGAGCAGGTAGGTTATAGAAGTTCATGCAGTGGATAAAGATGCACAGGTGATGTCCTAGTTCACTCAGTTATAAACCATGTGATCTTTAATAAAGAATTAATTGTATTTATTGTTATTAGCACTCTTTAAATTTGTTACAGGGCATGTGCACTCACAAGAGAGAGTGCATGCATGTGAAAGCAAGTTGCCAGGTCTGGGACTTGAACTGTAGTCAGCCGTGTGGAAATCCAGTGCTTTATCCACCACACCACCAGCTGCTCCAACTGTGTGATTTTTTTTTAAGAGAAATTTTTGCTACAGGGTGTATGTACTCACTGGAGATACAGAAAGAGAGAGAGACAGAAAGAAATCATTCCCCAGGGATAGCCATGCTGCAATCCCTTCTCCTCCATTCTTTTCTTGAAATTTTGGGCATACACACACATGCACCCTGCATGAATTTTAAGCCAGCAGTCTGGCATCTAAACTGTGGTCAGCCTTGTGGGAGTCCAATGCCTTAACTACTACGCCACCCATTGGCCCCCATCCAACTGCGTGATCTTAAGCAAATCCCTTACCTGCTTTGGTAAATAGTTTTCCAACTGGAAATAAACTGAATGAGATGAGCCCTTCATGTTCTTCTAAGTATCGTGGACTCTGCAAGTATTTATGAGATCTTCCTAGGACAGCGCTAACAGAAATCTCGGTGAGAGTGGACATGTTCTCTGTCTGTGCCATCCAATATGGCAACCATTATCCTTAAGGAGCAGTTGGAATAGGGTTAGTATGTCAAAGGAATTGAATTCACTTCCTTTTTTTTGGAACAAAGATATGTTTATTTATTTATGAATTGTCTATGGCTGCTTATACTACAAGGGCAGAGTTGAGCAGTTGCAACAGAAACCATATTGCTCACAAAGCTGAACACAATTATGTCTGGTCGTTCACAGAAAAAGTTTGTCAGTCTGACCCTTAGATCTACATGATTCCAAGAATCTCCTAAGTTTTAAATTTAATAACCTAAATGTAGTAGTCGCATGTGGCTGGCAACTCCTGTACTAGATGATACAACTGCAGGGACACGAGCATGGATAAAGAGAATCATTTCTTGCGTACTAGTGGTCAGTTAGTCTTTGTTATTCATAGCATTGTCACAAAGATTAAACAGAAATACAGGTAGAGAACTTCAAATAAAACCTGGCCCACAGTAAGGGCAAAATAAATGTTAGCTTTTCTGTTAATACTTGCAATTTTATGTATCTGGTTGTTAAATTTTAATTACTAACTAGCTTATTTTTGTTTTGATCAGATAAACAGTAAATTTATGAAGCTCTAAGCAATGATCTCCTTTGGTTTATTATCTTAATGGCAAAAAGGAAAAAAAATGGGACTCTAGAGTATGATAGAAAAGGTTAACTTATTCCTGAGAATTTAACATATACGGCATTGAAATTCCAAAAAGTCAGACTTGAATTTTCTCTACTGATGGGATAGTTTCCATTTGTGATTTTTTTAAAGCTTCGGCTCCATTTCCTCTGAGCCCTTAAAGGGTCTCGACCTCCTTTTCTGTGGCTCAGTAATTTTACAACCACTGAAAATAGCTCATTTTACCTCTTGTTAGGTGCCCTTCCGAGCAAGATAAGATGGCTAATTACATATGCCATTAACCAAATGCAATTTCAACTAATTGGCTAAAAGTATTATACAGCGGCAATTTCTGAAGTACAAAGTTGTATGGAATACAAGGTCATCATTCCAAAGTTTGTCTTCAGGAACAAAGAATTCTAAGCATTTGTTGTCTTGATATAATTTCTGCTAAAATCTGTGATTACATGGTATCTTAGAACTATGAGAGCTTCAGCCTGTAACCAAACTTCACTGCCTGTCTGCGACACATAGGAAGCTCTGCCAGTCGTAAGGAAGGAAACCAGTGTGTCTAAGGTACACTTCCTGACTCTCAAAAAGCTTGAATTCTCTCTTCTATTTATAGAGCTTCAGTGACTCCCCACTTTTTTTTTTTTTAACTTTTCAGCCTCAGCACAATATGGTAATAGCTGTAATGAAAATGTTTAGTGAGTCACTCTACCCTCAGACATAAGCTCCTTGAAGACAATGACTAAGTTTTCTCACTTGTGTAACCCTAGGTTCTAAATATATGCTTCCAATGTTTTCTTGAATAAATAAGTGTAATAAAAATTAGATCAAGCTGTGTATTTAATTCATTTTAAGACAAAAATCACAATGAGTACAGATTTGAAATGTATTATCATGGGAACTTAAATAAAGAATAACTCCCATACAAAATCTAACCCCCCAAAAAATCATTTTTTCAGTTACAATGACAACTAAGCCAGCCTCTGTAATATAAGGCAGAAGGTTGAAGGAAATCATGTCACATGTGTCAGGCAGGGTCTAAGATTAACCCTATGACCAATATTTTATTTATTCATCCAACGGCCATCAAGCTGTTGAGGACTTTGAGAAATCCAGAGTGGATAATACATGGTCCTTTCCCTCAGGGATCTTAGGATTCAACAGAGCAGATAAAAGTCTTTGTATATTCTTATATTAAAGGATACACATGAATTCAGAGGATATCCTGAGTATGTCATTCAAAATACTAATAACAGTTTCTTCAGAGAGCTCAAAGAGTCCCCCCCAAAAAAAAAAGGCAAACATAGGATAGAAGAAAGTGGGTAGCAGTCTTAGTCCAGCAGACAGCTTCTTTAAGACACTGAGTTCTTGGTGCTTTCTGTAACTAGAGTGTATAATAATATAAGGTGCATGCAAATCCATGCAGGAGTCATTGAGGGAAGAATACCAAATTGGAGGGAATGGTACAGATATTTTTACTGCTTCCTTCTCTCACTTAGGTAGCATTCTAAGCATGCAAAATCGAAACTCTGCTCCTGGATTCAGATGAAATATCACAGTACGGGGCATGGATCTGACTTCCTCAACAGCTGTTGATGGGCTAGTGATGCAGGAGAGTCAGCTCCTTGGAGGACAAGAGGAAACCAAAGAGAAGGCAGGCAGATAAAGATCTCTTTCTCCAGCGAAATTCTCTGAAGCGTGTCTGTCTACTGGAAAAGTTCTATATATGGAGTGAATACAAACATCAAGAAATGTGCTTCGTCCATCAATGGCCTATTATGCTACAATAGGCAGAAGGATAACACGACTCGCTTCAACAACCATCCTTGCCTCACTGCCTTCTTCCCTGATCCTCACTGCCTTGGGTGTACATCTTTCAAAGTTGTGATGTCTTAATCCCATTCTCAAACTCTGATTTATAATAGATCCCGGCAAAAAAATTGTCTTATTCTTATTTGCTTCTAAAGTATAGACATTTGTTCAATAAATATTTATTGAATGATTCAGTGAAAATGATAGATTAGAAATAGGGTATAATCCAGACATAGCTAGTGATAATTTATCAGTTTATTGATTATATCATGTTGCCCTAGAAAAGGATAACTCTTTCACAAATAATAACAGCTAATAATCAAACAGTTCGTATTATATACAGTATTCTAAGCACTTTACATAGATTGGCATGCTTAATCCTCACAACAGTCCATGGGATAGTGGAATGGTCATGTTCCTTTTGCCAAGTGAACATACATACCATGTGACCTGCTCTGTTCCTTCAGCTTACCGTGTAAAGATGGCTAGTGGCATATTATCTTCCATTGTTTCAGGTCTTCTGTCATTTGCCCTTTTATTTCTCACCCTCAGATCCTAGATTTGAACCTCCAGAATTAGCACCTTGACTTACTCTGCTTTCTAGATGAGCAGGAAAGATCCACACTAAACTCCCTCCAACAAATTGGAGGAATTGGTACAGATATTTTTACTGCTTCCTTCTCTCGCTTAGTCAGCATTCTAAGCATGCAAAGTTGACTCTCTACTCCTGGGTTCAGATGAAATATCATAGTTCAGGGCAACTCCATTTTTAAACAATATCATCAATTTCAGTAAGAAAGTTAGTCAAAATCTGACTAGAAAATTGTCCCATCACCCTCAAGTGGATTTTCTGCACAAGAGGCTTATCAGGGTATCCAGTAAAACAGAGCAGTGGGACTTCACCAAGCTCAGATGTGTCTGTGGCACAGGAAACCAGGTACTGGAGTATGACGTAATCCCTGGTAGTAAAAGACTGTGGGGTAGGAAAACCATGGCATTCACTTACCTATTGTTTCACCCTAAAATAATGAAATACTTGCCATTTAGTGAAACTTGAATACTTGCCATTCAGTGTCTTATTCACAAAAAGCCCATTTATTTTTCCTTTATTTACTATGCCTATCTCTGCTATACAAAAATTAAGGTCACTTCTGGGACCAGCAGTTAGTGTAATGGCTATGTTGCTGGACTCCCATGTAGTCAACCACAGTTCGAGTCCTGGACCCAGTGGCTTAAATTCATGCACAGTGCATGTGCGTGCATGCCCAAGATCCTGAGAGGAGAATGGAGGAGAAGGGATTGCGGCATGGCCATTCCCCCTGGGGGGTGATTTCTCGCTTTCTGTCTCTTTCTCTGTCTGTCTGGCGAGTGCATGCACTCTATAGCGAAAACCTCTCCAAAAAAAAGAAAAAAAAATTAAGATCACTCCTGAGATATATAAGAAATATACTATTAAAATATAAATACAACACTGTGAAGCTTAATCAGAAAACTATCAGTGACATAGGTAAAATAAGGCAGGAACTTGGCTCATGTTAACTGACATTTCATTTCCAAAAGACTATTGAGGGCTCACCCTACTTATGACCTAAAGTTTGGTAATTCAACATTTAGTCTCAACATAACAAAAATTATACAATTCCTGAAAACGCTTCACGGAATAATGAGAAGGAACCTATTATATGCAGGTCTCTAAAGTAATCATATAAAATGTATGGTTCAAGATTTACTTTGATCATTATAAAAATGGAACCCAAAATTTTCATGACTTACCTACAACAATTAACTAGTTCTGGGATCAATATTTAAACCCTGAATCTCTGATTCCAAAACCAGCCATATTGTATTATAGTCAGGCTTCTTTCTCTTCAAGATGGATAAGGAAATGTTGGTGTCATCGCTTAATGTATGACTTTGGGTTTGTCACTAGAAACTAGAACCCTAAAGCAACACGAGACCTTGCAAGTATAAATACCTCCATTTTTGTAGGTGAAGAAATAAACGCAGGACTTCAAAAAGTTTTCAGAAAACTCGAACTAAAGTACGAGTTTATTCTGGTACAAAACATTTTGAAACCTGTGGATTTTTTTTTTCCCACAATATGCATCGTCAATAAACTTGCTGAACACCCCTAATATGAGCTTAAAGAAGCAGCTTTGTTCTTAAGAAAGAACAATTGTTTCTGTCGTCTTCCGAGATACAAGGAACATTCCACTGATGTGCTTAGTGATTCCAGATAATCTTGGTTATATCCTTTGCTGAAATATCTTTGAAATACTTGTAAGAAAATAAATTAGTTTAGAACAACTGTTTGTCATTTTTACTTTAAATGCACCTCAGGTAAGAAAAAAAATCTGTTAATCTTGCCAAAACAATACCCAGAAGGTTCTTCTCTGAAGATTTTTAAGTAAATGCCAAAGTCAACAGAGGCAGTGAGTATCTTCAGTTGGAGTGATCTTGTTGCATTATTTATTACCTCATTATGAACACACACATTTTAATAAGTTTATTTCTACCTAGGCTCATTCACCACAGGCTCCGAGAGAGAAGGAAAGAAGGTCATGGAGAAAACCCATAGGAATATGTTCATACTGAATAGAACATGAAAATCCAGTTTGGGGGCACAACAATTCGGGTGGCCACTTTTTCATTCCGTTGGCAAATACAAAACTGAGAACACAAATTCAAAAGTACTCACCACCGTCCCACAGCTTCATTTCTTTGTTCTAAGCAAAGGATTCTTTTTACAATTATTTCAGATAATTAATGCTGTTAAACATATTTTACTGTCTGGGTTCAAATCCTGAAATCAAAACCTTTCTTCAAATATGAACTCCAGGGCCCAGCAGGTGGCATGGCATTTAAGGCACTGGCTGACTGAGGTACAAGTCCCCGACCTGGTAAGTCCCTGACCTGGTGGCTTTCTCTCTCTTTCCTCTCTTTCTCACTCTCCCTCTCATACATGTGCCCTGCAGCAAAATTTAATAAAAAAATAAAAGAATAAAATGAAAATGAACTCTATATACATTTGACGAAAGCTGCTAACAATGGACCCTTTGCTAAATAACATTTCCAGTTGCCTTCAAGATATATTCTGTTTGACCACCAGTTTCTCCAGTAGATGTGGACAAACTCTACACCTAACTTTCAAATGTATAATAATCCATTTAAAATCAGATTCCACAGTTATTTGAATGGCAGAACCATCTTCCTAACAAGCTAGGTTCAAACCCAAGCCTATAGCTACTTGAATATGTGTATCTATTTCCAAGATTCTTACTGGGGGCTTTAACACCAGTTAGCCTGGTTGCCTGTTTAATTAGTCTTCTCGTCGGTCTTATCTCACTTCCATTCTTATTAAGTAGTAGTGAGTAAGCAAGATTAATTACGCTAGAGTACAAAAATGGTCAAGCCTAAATAGAAGTAAGCACCATATATAGTCCCAGAATAAAGCAGGTGACTTGTAGACACTTAAAGTCCAAGAATCAGTAAAAGAATACATTTGATCCCAATTTACTACCACCACCCCCAGACATAGCTGGACGTACCAGGGGCTGCCCTCTCTGTCTCTGTTTATAGGGAAATGGGGGATGCAGAAGCAGGAGCACACAAATAATCACCCTGAGAAGCACCAGGCCTATATGCAAGTATGCCCCAAACTCCAGGAGAATGGAAGACAAGGGATTGCGGTGCAGCCAATTGATGGATTGGGAGTGTTTGTTCACTCCCTCTCTCTGCATCTCCAGAAAGTGCATGTACCCTGTAACAAACTTTAAAACTCATCATCATCATTTAATAATGGGAATTGAAAGGACTTGAGCTCACATAGTAGGGAAAGATAGCTTTTGTAGTAAAGAAAACATCGAGAGCCAGGTGTTAGTTGCCTAGAAGACTGCATACCATCTTGTGTTTGGCACCCTTCCTGCTGAGACACTGATTCTCAGTCTACCTGAGGGGAGTCACCTGGACCATCCAAGCAGGCAAAGTAGATATTTCTTGCTTCAGATCAAATACATTTCTACAGCCCTACTCAAAACCCTTCACTGATTCCCCACTGCCTAGAAAGGAAAATATAATTCTCTAGCATGGTAGAAAAAATATAAATATTATATATTATTTATTATCTATAAATATATAAAAATAATATATATTTATTACATATTATATATGTGTGTGTGTATATATATATACATATATATGTGTGTGTGTATACACACACACACACACACACACACAGAAGCTTATTTTCCCACCCTTCAATATCATCCCAGTATTATCTCATCTGTTGCTTCTCCTTGCCTGCTAAATTGACTCAGTCTTCATTCATTGGCACACGTAGTATCACCTTGATTGTGTGTGTTGCTCATACTTTTCCTCCTGCTAGAATATTTTTATCTGCTTATCACATATGATTCCTATGAATCCACCATTTTCATCTGAAAGGACTAACTCAAATAGTCCTTTTATGACAATATATCTTTCACTCCTTATTACCCCAACCGAAATTATCTTCCTCCCTCTTTTGAACCTTTATTCCATTTGTTTTACCTTTTCTGGTTCTCTTTATACTGTTCCTTGTATCCCAACCATCTGTTTGAATTCCTCTTTACAATCTATGTCCCTATACCTCCACACTTAATTGTGGGTTAAAAAAAATAAATTCTATTTCACATTTAAAACAAATTACATTACATGTCACAGCTCCTTACATATAGAAGGGCAAATTTGATTGATGAACTCCTTATTCTGTTTTGAAACACTGTTTGGGACTATTTGTATGTACTATAGTCGTCCCTAGAGAGCCAGGAACTCCAGCCCCAGCAACACACATACTGAAAATCTGCAAATGCTCAATTTGCTTAAAACCTACATACATCCTCCCATATACTTCAAAATATCTTTAGCTTATTTATAATACTTAATACAATGTAAGTGCCATATAAATTGTTTGACTGTATTTTTATTTGTATTGTTTTACTGTATTTATTTTATTGTATTGTTATTTTTTTCCCAAATATTTTTTGAGCCATAGTTGATTGAATCTTCTGATGGAGAACTCATAGATGAACTATTAGTTGGGGGCTATTTTATCTTAAGATACATTAAACTAGTTAAAGCAACATAGAAGTTTATTACAAGATTATACATTTGTTCTACAGTTAGGATCCAGAGAGAGATTAAGACTTCAAGAGCACAGATCATGTATCAGGCATAACCCCAATAGGAAACAGCTGGTACCTACAAAAGGTGTTGGCTATTTTCAAATGATAAAGGGCAGAGTTGAAGGAAATAAAAAAGGCAAAATGAGGCTCCCTCCTCTTGCCCCTTTAGGTCTAGGGATGGAGACAGAATCTGCCTGTTTGTAGACCTGGGTGCCTTCATTGAAAAGGAGTGAGATTTCTAGCCATGACCAAAGGAAAAAACCACCTTACAGGAGCTGCGACCTTGATACAGAAATGCACCCACTGCTAATCTGCAGCTTCAGAGGGAGGAAGGCAAAGAATAAATACTCCAGTCTCTCTCCCTCCCTGCCTTTTGATCACCTAGTGATACCTCCCATTGGCCAAGCCCACCTGGAAGTCAAAGGGCAAGGGGTCAGTTGAATCCTGTATGGGAATCAACTTCCTAGGAAACCAAACAGAGAGGATAAAGGTGAAGAGTGGCTCCAGAAGCATCTCTGATGAAAAGCATCTCTGCTAGTACTCTTTCTTTATGCCACATTTCTATACAAATGGAGAATAAAGAATCCATATCCAGGGACCAGCATCTGGCATAGCAGTTACATCACTGGACTCCCACATGGCTGATGGCAATTCTAGTCCCAGACTCGATGGCTTCAAAATCATGCTAGGTGCACGTGTGCACACATGTGCACCCAAGATCCCAGGAGGAGAATGGAGGAGGAGGGATTGCAGCACAGCTATCCTCGCTGGGGAGTGATTTCTCACTTTCCCTCTGTTTGTCTCAGTCTTTCTGTCTCTCCAGCAAGCACATGTGCCCTAAAGCAAAAACCTCTAAAAAAAAAAAAATAAAAACCAGAATCCACATCCAAACGGGCTTTTTAAGCTTCTCTTTCCATGTAGCAGAGGGACTCAGCCTACACTTCCAAGTTTAGCCCTATGCCCTATATGATTGGTGGGCTCCATCTCAACTCCAAATCCCTGAAAGAAAACTGCAAGTCTAACCAAGCTTCAGTCAGGTATTTACTTTTCAATAACCTGTGGTTGGGACCAGCAGTTAGCATAATGGCTATGTTGCTGGACTCCCACGTAGTCGACCGCAGTTCGCATCCCGGACCCGGTGGCTTAAACTCACGCTGGGCGCGTGTGCGTGTGTGCCCAAGATCCCGAGAGGAGAATTGAGAAGAGGGGATTGCGGCATGGCCATCCCCCCTGGGGGGTGATTTCTCTCTTTCTGTCTCTCTGTCTATCTCTGTCTGTCTGGCGAGGGCATGCGCCCTATAGCAAAAACCTCTCCAAAAAAAGAAAAAAATAATAACCTGTGATTGAGGAATCATTGGAGGTATGAATGGGACTGCAAAATTACTCAGATTATCAGTAAAAAGTTCAAAGTACCAGTGCAGGGCATACATCTCCATGGACTCTGCAACTAATTCCTAAGGACAAACAGCTCAAAGCAATGTACGTATCTCATAGTCACAGTGATCAATTTACCTAGAAGTTCATAAGGAGAAAAACAAACTGGAAATAAGGGCTTACTGTTCTCTGGGCTCTATCATTAATGCAGCAAAGTATGCTGCTCACCCTATTAGGTGCTATTGCACGGAACAGATTAACCAATCTGAAAGGAACATTTTCATTTACCAACAGAACTTGAGTTAAAAATGCACTTGGGTATTGTTTCTGTTTATTTGCCTCAAACTTTGCCTCAGGCTCATTGAACACTGCTCAACAAAAAAGAGCATCTCAGAAATAGTTCAAGGCAAAATTCCAACTTTAGGAAATCTATTGACAACTCTAGGAAAAAAAAAAATACAAGAAAGGGTATGACTGAAATTCTGTCTCCACTGTGGAAAAAACAAGTGACTCTTCTATACTATTGCCCCAAGATGTACACTAGCAATGAGCATTGTAGGAATCTGGTATCACGTAAGTAACCAAGCTCCCCATCCCCAAATATATTAAATAGAACGTACTGCAAGAACTAGAAATTGTTCCTTGTAATAATTAGATTAACTCTATTCTGAGTAACAAAATACTCTGAAACCCTTATTCCATGTCTTCTGAGTGGTTATTAGAAGTTGGCTGCTACTAGGACGAGCAGACAGCATAACGGTTATATCGCCAGACTCCCCCATTGTCAACTGCAATTCCAGTCCTGGACCTGGGGGCTTAAAACTCATGCCAAGCACGTGTATGTGTATGCCCAAAATCCCAAGAGCAGAGTGGAGAAGAAAGGGTTATGGTGTGGCCATCTCCCCTACAGGGTGATTTCTCACTTTCTGTCTCTCTCTTTGGCAAGCACATAGCAAAAATCTCTAAAAAAGTTGTACACTACCTCTACCATGTATACATTTTTAAGTTTTTTTCCTTAGAGTGAAATAAGAAATATTGGAATTAGAGTGGAATAGGAATATTGGAATTAACTTATGGTTAAGTCTAACTTGGACTCAAATTCTGGATCTGCCACTAAATTGCTATACAACTGACTTGGTCTAGATCCTACAGAAAGCAGAACCTAGGGGAAGGATTAAAGTACTAATACCAGGCTGGGTGGTGGCACCATCATACCACAACTGAACTCACTCATGGGGAAGGTCCTAGTTTTGCATCCCAGGACTGCCTTAAATACACTGGTTGACATGTGTGTGCCCATGATCAATACCCTCTGATACTAGGGATGGGTGGCAACATAAAGACCCTGTTGAGGGTACTTGTCTCTCTCTCTCTCTCTTCCCTCCATCTCTGTCTCCCTCTCATAAAGAAACTTTAAAAATAATAAATAATAAAGCACTAAGAACTTCTTTGAGTAGTATAAGACCATAATGGTGAAGATGAAGAAGAAAGAAGTGAAGTGTGATATAATATTTTACCAAACTAGCTACTACTTACAACAAGCTGGAAAACAACAAAGTAAGTTATGCAAGAGATATGCTCCCTTGGCACAAGAGCTTCTTTGGAAAGGTTACAAAAATAAAATAAAATAAAATTAGAGTATCTTGCTGAAGGGAGAGGAGGGAAGGATAGGAACTTATGCTCATCTTCCTCCTATCTTTCACTTCCATTGATCAGTATTTGTCCTGCCTGGAGTTAAAATGCCTGCGCTTCTGAACTGTGCCATCTGACTCCCAAGCAGTCCTTCAGCGAGCCAGATTCCATGCCTAGTTGTATGTGTTTCAACTTATGTCATTTTTCTATTGCTGCCTAACAAATTACTACACAGCTTCTTAAAACAAAGCAAAGTTACTATCTCACAGTGTCTGTGGCTCAGGAATCCAACACATTCTGGCTGCTCTTCTGCTGGGAGTCTCATGAAGTTGAAATCAAGGAGTCAGCTGGCTACATCCTTTATCTGCAGGCTTAACTAGGAGAAGATGAACTTCCAGGTCCTCTTGGGATGTTGATAGAATTCATTTCCTTGTGACCATTTAACAGAGTTCTCAGTTTTCTTACCAGCTATTGGTGAGGGACCCTTCTCTTGTACCTCCTGCCCACTCCAAAAAAAAAATTCATATATTGATATGACTCCTTAGTATGGTGGTATTAGTAGATAAGGTCTTTGAAAGTTATAATAAGGTCATAATGATTAATATAAAGTCATAAGGATGAAGCCCTCATTAAAAGAGGCCTAGTAGAGGTCTCTTGCCCTTTCTGCATGTGAAGGCATAGCTAGAAGATAGCTGTCTATGCACCAAGTACCAGACACCAAATCTGCCCACACCTTAATCTTGGACTTCCCAGCTCCCAGAACGGTGAGAAATAAATCTCTGTTCTTTACAAGCCACCCAGTCTATGGTATTCTGTTAGAGTAACACACATGGACTAAGATACTCCTGGATCAATCAAGCCCACATAGAATCATTTTCTTTTTGATTAAACCAAACTTAAGCTAATCATGAAAATACTATCCCATCATATTCACAGAATCTGCCCACACTCAAGAGGAGGTTATTATACAGGGTATTACTCTGAGGTACAATCTTAAGGTCATTTTAGAATTTTGCCTGCCTTTATCTAATTTAAAAAGGGCAAGAGAGGCCAAGTGTTGCTAGGGCAACACAAAAAAAAAAAAAGAGACAGAAGAAGAGACCCTGAGAATACATGGAAGGTTTATGTCCCAATACACTGACTTTGTCAATTTTCTTTAGAATGTTCTCTATGTTAAAGATGAGAAAACAAACTAAACACTTGCATCATTTGGTGGAAGAAAGTAATATTAATATAATATAATCTTAATAGATCCATACTAGCTATTATTTATTCCTGTTACTGGGTATTCTGTATTCTGTGTGTAACCTCATTTTACCATTTCCTATCAACAAACCAATGGGCATGGTCAACAAAGACTCATTTTATAGATATAATTGTGTTATTATTGCCTAAGTCATGAAACATACCTAGCGCATGTGTCACATAAAAACATATTTTAAGTGGTTTGCCATTATTCTTAAAGTTCTGTAAAATTTTTATTTGTTCATTTATTTATTTATTTTATATTCATTCACCGAATTATACTTTTCTACTTCTGTAAGATTTAAGCAATATGGTCCACTAAAAATCCCTACCCCCTCCCCCACAGTGAAATAAATGTTAGATATACACATATAAAAACTTCTTAAAAATAACTTTTGGCTACTTGTGTTACTATTTAAGTATTTAATTAAACTTCAATGGAGTAAATACAAACTTAATTTTACTGTGTGTGTGTGTGTGTGTGTGTGTGTGTGTGTATAGCAAATGAGTATTATCTTTAAGTATAGAGACCGGTACATGAAAGCCTTATGATTTTCCCTTTAGTACTACCCAGATGGCAGAACAGACTACTGACAGCATTACTTTCCAAAGAATAACACATATTTCCAAAAACTGCAAATTCTAAGTTAACAATGTATCTGTCTATTCCTTTTAATTATACAGCTATTGATAGCTCCATCTATCCACCCCACCCAGAGTCAGGGATTGATGACCAGTTTATCTTCCCTGTCTCTCTTCCTGTCTTCCTTTCTTGTCTTTGCCTTTCCTGTTTATCAGGAAGATGAGGCAAAACAACACAAAAAAATGACCAGATTAGGGCCAGCCAATAGTGTGGTGGCTATGGTGGTGGGACACCGCATGGCTGACTGCTTGGTTTGAATTCCAGAGTTGGCAGCTTGAAAAACATACCAGGCATATGCATGCATGCATGCTCAAAATCCTAAAAGAAGGGAGAGATGGAAGAGAAGAGATTTGCAGCATGACTATCCCTATGAGCTTTCTCACCCTTTCTCTTTGTCCTGTCTCTCTGGCAAGCACACATGCCCTCTGACAAAATAAATAATAATAATAATAATAATAAAGACTAGATCTTAGAAATAAGATCCAAAAACAAATTATACTTTAGCAATATTCCTACCATAGTGAGAATTATTATTATCGGAAGTACCATAGGCATCTTTAAGTAAATATATCTAGTCTCAAAATAGAAACATACCCATAATAAAATCTATGAAATTTAACTGAATCAGACAGCTTGAGCTAAGTTCTGCTATATAGCAAACAACTCCTTAAAAATCAGTGTTTGGGGCCAGCAGGTGGTACAATGGTTAAGACACTGGATTTCTACATGGCCAACCACAGTTCAAGTAACAGACTTAGCAGCTTGAAAATCACTCCAGATGCATGTGTATGTGTGCCCCAAGTCCCAAAAGAATGGAGGAGAAGGGAAATAACCCCTGGAGGGTGATTTCTCACTTTCCCTCTCACTGTCTCACTGATGAGCTCATATGCCCAATGGTAAAAACCTTAAGGAAAAAAAAAAAAAAAAAACACCACCGCCAACAACAAAACCCCAATTTAGTCTTCTACAACAGAAGAGGTTTGCTTCTCACTCTCTCTGCATTGTCCTCAGGGGTCTGCTGTGGCTCCACTCCATGAATCTGTATATCAAGGACTAAACTGATGGAGCAGTCCCAACCTAGAATACTTTTTTTTTTCTGTTAAGAGAGATTTTTGCTACAGGCCATGTTCACTTGCCAGAGAGATAGAGAGAGACAGAAAGAAAGAAATCTCCCCCCAAGGGAGGATGGCCATTCTGCAATCACTTCACCTCTATTCTCCACTCAGGACCTCGGGCACACATGCACATACTCCCAGCGTTGAGTTTTCAGCTGCCGGTTCCAGACTCAAACCGCAGTAGACTATGTGGGAGTCCAGCAATGTAACCATTACGCCATCTGATTGTCCCCTGAACACTTATCTGTAGAAAATGAAAGGGGATCAAATAACAGACCAAATGATTACTCTTCAAGTTTCTGTTCAGAAGCAACACCCATCATTTTCACTCACTAGCCATTTCACTACCTTGTAAACCACATACCAAGCCTGACATCAAATCTTTCAGGGAAAGCAGCAAAGATTTTGAACAATAGAGTCTCCCATGCTAATTCATATTAATGTTATAAAGGTAAATTACTTTACCACACTCAAAGTAAAAGTAATATTATATTGATTGATATATCACCAATGATATGATTCCCCAAATGAATGATGTTAAACTTTTCACCAGTTCAATGATGGGATCCTTGAGTGAAGTCCACTTCCATTTACATAAAATCTTAATGATAATAAAAATCATAGCCCAACAGCACAAGGTGCAACTCCTAAGAAGAGTTGACAATAGTGGAATGAGATCTCTGTCAAGTGCTATTGCTCTATTGAGAGCCTTGCATACCTACCTGGCTGTTGTATGATCAGTGTGGTCCATTCAAAGTCATACAACTTTACTGGCAGCTTCACTCTCTACAGCAAGCTTATGGGTGGCATTAAGCCTCCAAGACACATGATACCCATTTTACAGACACATAGTTAGCCCAACACTCTTGTGATCCAGCCACTTAGAAGGTGCTATTTTCAAGCAGGCTCAAGTCTGTTAGTTCACGTAACTTAGTCGAGAGACCTTCTTCCAAGTCCATTGAATCCAATGTCACAGAAAGAGTAGAAATACTCTTCTACCTTTATAGCATTATTCCTTTCTGCTCTGGAATAACCTCTCTTAATTTTTAAAGACTTAGCAAATGCTGTGTTATACCACCCAAATACTCCTTCAGGACAAGACCCTCATTCTCCCAGCCACAAGGGGTGTTAGCTACTAACAGCTAGTATTGTGATCCCATTGCTTTTGAAGGAAGTTGCAAGTGTTACTTCTCCTTCCCAGGGGCAACACTCACATTCAGTAATTGATAGTGATGTGCTAGCATAAAAACTAGACCCTTATCTCAATTGGGAAATGGCTCTCTAAAGAGCCATTCTTAGTTTTAGAGTTCCCCCATGAGATTGGCTGGAGCTGCTATTGCAATTGCATTGCTGTTCAGTTTCTTCTTGGATCCAATTCTACATTTGTTGTTCCCTCAAAGGTTTTAATCTATAGAACATTCCCAAATAAATATTCTGCATGAAAACACGAATGTTTCAGAGTTTGTTCCCCAGAGCACCTAATCTACAATAGTTGGTGCTGAAATGATCTTACAAAACTGACTCTAAAATGGATTTTTTTAGCTGGATTATGTGCTAACCAGATGGAAAAGAGCAATCACTGATAACAGGAGGAGTATATTATAGATCTCCTTGGTTTAATGTAATGATGAATTGTTAAAATTTTATCGGTGATGAATTGGGACAGAGTACACTGTTGAGTGCAATATATAAGGCACTTTAAGGTATAGGAAAAGTAGTTATTATAGGGATCATGTAATTGGTTGTCTATTGCTGAGTATACCAAATACACTGAAGAAGCAATGAAAAGCTAAGAATCATCAATCACCAGGAAAGGTAAAACGTGAAAGCTATAGGCCCTTTTTGACAACATAGAGAGACTCATCTCTTGCAGGGAGTGAACTGGAAAAAAAAATACTAAGGATCAGGTCCAAGTCTTAATTACAGAAAAAGAGTGGAACTTTTTTTAGAGGAAGTTAAATTCTCAACCTCAACAAGTCTATTTCAAGGCAAGGCCTTTGATTAATAGAGCCAGTTCTGAAGCATGGAATGGGGACATCAGAGTCAAGACATGAAAATTCCTGAATCTCTCAACCCAACTAAAATTGGTGGGCCTGCAAAAGTAGTCCACGAGTTCCTCTCTGTAAAAGATCCTCAAGCCCAGGATGATGATCTCTCGTCACTGTGTCCTTCTTAGGCCATGGCAAATTGTTTACCATCAAAACTGAAAACAGAATACCAAGAGACACATCCCCAGTGGATCACCAAACATACTTTCCTGCTCTTTTTGTGTAATAGCCCTACCTCCTCACAGTAATTAGGGTCAATGACCTCTGCCAGCACAGTGATTTAGGTCAGCTACATGCTTCTTCTCCAGGTCTCTTTGCCTTGATCTTTCAATGTTTCTTCTTTCAAGTCCCTGAATAACCAACATCTACCATCCATCTTCTACCATCGATGTATTAGGGCCTGAGTCACCATTTACTTAAGCTACCTCATCCAGCAGAGGTGCTCATCAAGGGTGAGGGATTTCTAGAAGAGGAAGATGAGTATGTGTCATATCGAGAGCATCTGCAGCAGCAGGGACTGTAGTTTATCTCACTAATTTCTCTCTTACAAGTTTCTCCATGAAAAGAAAACAACCAGGATTCTGAAGGAGGTCTTTATAGATAGAATAAACTTGTTATATGAAGCAAATAGATCCAAGTGACATAAATATTGGCCCCTCACGGATCAAGACCAAGGTATGCGTTTTCCTCACCACTGGAAACACATTTGAGACCATAGGCTCACATTTGTGTCTTTCTGGGGAATTTCTCTCAGCTAAAGGAATTTGCCTTGGTCAAGATTATGCTCTCTCCTGAGCTGATGAATGCAAGGGTTAATGTCCTCTGCCATAGTTTGAGACTTTGCTGACAGATAAGGCTTGCTGCAGAGTTCCCCGTTACTGATCGAGACTGGTGCTGCCACTGGGTCACTTCTAACTTCTCTAGTGCTTCCCCTGCTTATTTATGAGTATTGCTCCCAAGAGCATTCTCCAGTAAATCTTCTGTACAGAAATGTTGAAGTCTTGAAATCTATTTCCTGGAGCATTATACCAATGAGGGCCTAGTTGTCCAATAAAGGTCTCTACTGAGATTGCCTAATTCTTATCTGTAACCCTTTTTTTTTTTTAATATTCTTGACATAGAAAATGGCAGATTTCTGAAAGCCAAAGTCACACATATCCAAAATAAGTTGTAAATTGTACTCATACCCATTCCTTCTGGGGCTAAAGAATTAAGAGTCTTGTATTAGGGTTCTTCAAAAGGACCCCATGGTGGCTCAGGATAATTACAAGTGAAACAGTTTACTAACTCAGTAAGAAAAATAAACAAGCAAAATCTTAAAGATGTCTAAGAAATTGACCACCAGCCCAATGAAACAGATTTCATACATGAAAAACATAACCAAACTAGACCAGGTACCGAGGAACTTGACAATCACAGCACCAGAAATCAACAAAGCAGTCCAATAGAGCCAATCAGGAGAAGAGCTGATCAGAAGAGACTGGCCACAGTGTCAGTGGAAATCATCATGGATGAATATGAATGTGGACTGACTGGCCTACATCGCCTGAAGCTACAGAGGAGAAAAATCAGACATATCTTTGGAACAAGTTCAGAGACAAAAATGAACACTGTTTTAATCTGTTTTTTTGGACTGATTTCTTAACCAGTAAGAACAATGTCTATCTTTTCACATTGCCCAACTGATAATGGACGTATAAAACTGTGGGAAACCTGGAAAGAAAGAAGAAACGTACACTGCTTGGTTTTCTTTGCTGTTGTTGTTTCATTTTTTACACATTTAAGAACTGATAGCAATCTTCCTTCTAAGGTTGCTGATAAGTAAATATTTCTGATTATTATAACTTCTAAGGCATGTCCTCTGACATTTCTTGTAGAGTAGACAGTGAATACGGTTTAATGATGTTTTTCATCTCTATAGTCATAGAGCTATCAGTCAGATCAAAACATAGAACATTTCTTCACTGCAGAAAATTCTCTCATGCCACTTTCCAGCACAATAGCCACCTCCTACCTACTGAAGATAACAACTTTCTGACTTTTATCTAGTTAGTCTTTCAAAGCCTCTTTTAAGGAAAAAATAAAATAAAAACATTGTTCTTAATATCTGGATTCTGCCTGCCATGGTAAAGAGTAGGGTGAGAGAAAGAGGGTAGATGGAGTTGGGAAATAAAGGTCTGGATATTCTCCTAGGAAAGGGAAACTATGGAAAGCTTCTTTGTTGTGAATCTATGATAGCAAGAAGCAAAACGTGAGTTCAGTTCTCAAAGGATGATCCAATTACATTATATTTTCATCAAACTGTCTTGCCAGATTGTACTTCATTTCCACATGACATGGACAAAGAGAAATACATCCACAGAGATAAACAATTGATAAGGAAAATCTTAAAAAGAAGCCTGAGCTTTGTAAAAAGAAATAGGGACCAGTAGGTGATATAGTGGTTGGGCACTGGACTCCCACATGGCCAATCACGGTTCAAGTCCCAGATCTAGTGGCTTAAAACTCACACCACGTACATGTGTGTGTGTGAGTGCCCAAAATCCCAGGAGGAGGATGGAGGAGAAGAGACTGTGGTGTGACCATACCCCATGTGGGCTGATTTCTCACTTTCTCTCTCACTGTCACTCTATCTCTCTGGTGAGCACACACACCCTATGGCACAAACCTTTAAAAAAAAGAAGTAAGTAAAATAAAAGCCAAATTCTGTGGGCTATTTGAAGACTCAAACATCACCATATAAGCTAAATGAAGTTGCCCTTGATTTAAGATTGTTGGGGCCGGCAGGTGGCATGGTAGTTAAAGATGTTGGACTCCCACATGGCTGACCTCGGTTCGAGTCCCAGACCTGGAAGCTTGCTTTCTCACTCTCTCTCTCACTCTCTCTCTCACCCTATCCTTCTATGGTCAAATAAAAATAAGTAAATGGATAAAGATAAATAAAATAATTTTTTTAAAAAAGACTCTGTGATTATAATTACGGGGAAAAAAAGATTGTTTTCTGAGTAATTGAGGAATTGATTAGAGTTAGTGTTGTAATCACAAGACAAAAGTTAAAGCTTAACCGTTAAAAGCACATGCTGGGGATCAGCAGTTAACATAATGGCTATGTCACTGGACTCCCATGTAGTTGACCAAGGTTCGAGTCCCAGATCCAGTGGCTTAAACTCATGCCAGGCACATGTGTGTGTGTGCCCAAGATCCCAAGAGGAGAGTGGAGGAGAAGGGATTGAGGCATGGCCAACCCCCATGGGGGGGGAGGTGATTTCTCGCTTTCTGTCTCTCTGTCTCTCTCTGTCTTTCTGGCAAGCACACATGCCCTATAGCAAAAACCTTCCCCCCCCCAAAAAAAAAGCACAGTAATGGATTATAGCATAAACATATAGTGTGAATCAGTTTCCAGAATACTGGGGAAGAAAGGGAAAGGAGGAAAAAGACATAAAGGTGGAAGGTATTGGCAAACATCCTTCTAAGCAAGTTTGTACCAACTTCTTAATAGAAAGAACAACTATTTTAGCATTTCTCATTTTCTTTCTCAAAGGTATCACAATCACCACCTCTTTTCTAATGGAGATATGTCCCCATGTCTCACCAGGATCATCCATTATTTCTCTTTTCAATCTCTGTGACTCAGTCCAAACTATTCCTTTTCCTCAAACTACAGAGGTAGCTGGCTAAGGAGAACATTATCTTCTACCCTAATGAAAATGATTATCACCTAGATAAATTTTCATCCTCTTTCCTATTTCTAAACTAGAGAACTCCCTCAGAGTCCCCTTGCTTTTTAACCCAGACCTCAATTGTTATGTCTTTTATGGCCTCCTTCTAGAATTTGGGATATTTCTTTTGAAGGAGAATATAAATTTCCATATATTACTATATTTTCCTCATTTATTGCAGCTTCCTTTTGTTGTAAGTTGTGTTCTCCAAGTAGCAGACTCTAGTGTGGAGTTTAGTACTCAGTATGCTTCTTAGGAAGTACCTTGGCATCCATGCAAGGAGGAGGAAGAGAAAGAAATCTTGAGTGAGCAGAGGGAGAAGTAAGCTATAGCATAAGCCCAACAGTCTTGGCCAACTACAATTCTGGGGGAGTTCAGGAGCAGGAAAGACCTGTCAGAATTGACCCATGCTGGGCTAAAATGACTGGGCCTTTTTATTCCCACTTTAATTAGTCATTGAATATAAGCCACCTATATTCATTAGGGCCCTTCAGAGAAACAGAAGAAACAAAGGGGTGTCTTTGAAAAGTTCGTGAAAAATATGTATTATGGGGGAAAAAAAGCATGTATTTTTTTTAAATTTTATGATCTGATAATTGGAAAAAAAATCATGTTTATCATAAAAAATAATTAGAATAATAATAATAATGATTGGGGGAAACATAGGAAAGATATTGAATGTTGAAGCGGGGAGATTAATGTCTCTGTACTGACTGACATGCATGGCATTCCCTTTTGAAAAAGCAATGTAATACACTGTAAAGTTGTATGTAATTCAATGTAATAAAAAAATAGATAATAAAAAAATAAATAAATAAATAAATAAATAAATAAATAAATAAAACATGCCAGGCATTGGGGAAAAAAAAAAAATTTGCATCAAAATAAACTCATACTTTAATTCCATTTTCTACTTTCAAAGTACCCTAGCACAAATTACATATGATATATACACGTATACATACATACTGTATATATATATATATGTGTGTGTGTGTGTGTGTCTGTGTGTGTGCATATATATGTTATGCATGTGTGTATGTATTTAGACTGAGGTTTATTTTAAGAAATTGCGTCACTTGATTTTGGGTGCTGGCAAGTCTAAAATCTGTAGGATACACTGGTAGGTTGGAGACCCAGAGAAGAGTTGCTGTTTGGGTCTAAAGACAGTTTACAGCAAAATTCTCTCTTCTTCCAAAGTGGTCAGTCTTTTTCTGTTGAGGTCTTCAACTGCTGATTCCATACCTTCTATAGAAGGTAATCTGGTTTATTCAACATCTACTCAGAGAATTAAATGTTAATCATGCCAAAAATACACCTTCACAGAAACATCTAGAATCTGGGTACCATGTCCTACTCAAGTTGAGTAAAAGTTGACCATCACAACACTGTCTTAAAGGCATGACCTTGGGAAAGGTAGCTCCCTCCACCTGAAGCAATCCCAGAAGTACCTGATATCTGAAAATGGTCTGCTGATAGTACTCCCAGAAACTGAGACATAAGTCCTCACCTAGAGTGGAACCAGGTCAGTGCCTCCTATGTTCATTGCACCTGTGAGGTTAATTAAATGTATACCACAGTTGAATTTACAACATAAAAATACATTCAATAGTATGTTTCAAAGCCAAGGTTAATAAACATACATTAAAATTTAGAAATGAAAGACACATATGCCTTTAATTCAAAAGAAGTGATTAAGTAAGAGTGTTTTATAAATCAGAAATTATTTGCATATGCAATAAACCACAGGATAGAGGCTGTGCTATCTATGCTCAGAATAATTATCATCACTCACCCAGCAATCCTCTCTCAGAACTAGCTTAGAGCTCCCATTCCTTTCAAAGCCAGATATACTGGCCTCTGAAGGTGGCTGGGGTGAAGAAAGGGGAAATAGATGATTTAGAAAACCCACCCTGTGACTTAAGCAATTATTTGATAATGTTTTCTGGGATCCACTAGTGATTATTATGTAAAATAATTTGTCACAGTTCCAAACAGAAACTCAAAACCCCAGAGAGTTTGGTATTTCTGTTTTCCCCAGGTCCTACCAGGCATTAAAACAAACTCGAGATTGAGAGATCAACCCAGAAAGAGGGTGGACTGACTGAAGAATAAACTCTTGGACTGTGCTACCCCATTTCCCTCACCTATTAGAATTGATTCCTTTGGATATTTGTCCATCCTTCAGTCTCAGCTAATTAAATTGACATGGAAAGGATTCCTCACTCCTGTCAATCACACTGACTGACTGAGGAATGAGCGTGTGATGCAGAGTCAATGAAACACTTAGTGAAGTTTCCAGGGAGAAGAGAAGGAGAATCGGTGTAGCAAAAGGTGAGATTTCTAAAAATGGTGAGATTCCTACAGCCACTCTGAGGATGAAATGGGATGATAGAGGCAAGCCTTGCTGGTAGCACTTGAGCCTTTGGATAAAAGACACTTAAGAGTTAGTCCTCCCTTGGAAATTTTCAGTTATGTAAATCTATGAATTTTCTCTTTTTTTGTACTTTTTACAATCAGATACAAAAAAAAAAAAAAGTACCCAAAATACATGTGAAGTTTAAAGATGATCAGAAAGTAAGAACCAAGGACAGCTCCATGGCACAGCAGCAATGTACTGCTGAAGAGAAGCAGGATCCCAGTGACCAGAGTTCAAATGCCCAGCTTGGTCAGGGGTCATGGCATAACTGGACCCTGTGGAAGGTGCTTTTCTCTGTGTGTGTGTGTGTGTGTGTGTGTGTGTGTCTTGCATGCATTCGCATGATCAAGAATAAAGAAGAAAACAAGTAACCACCAATGCAGTCACAAACTAAAGCAAGAAATGTATTGTCATCACCTCAGAGGCCACATCTGTGTGCTTCTCTGCCCTCTCCCCAGAGGTAATCACTTGCCTGACATTCATGATAATTATTTCTCCCCTGTATTGCAGTTTCCTTTTGCCTTCCAGACCTACTTTCCATCCTTCACCTTGGTGTATAAAGATATTTATTAGTTATTGTACATCAACATATTCTCTTTTCCTCTGGTTTCCAGTTGAGTATGTCCAAAGGAAGGTACTGGGGGAGGGGGGATTCAGATATAGGCAGGAAGGAACAACCAAGGAGTTTCTTGGTTGTTCTTGTTCTCTCCCAGTTTAGGGCAGTGTCTGACAGCAGCTGTGTCCTTTCTTTGCTGAAGTTCCTGACAGGTGTAGCCTTTCACTCTCTGGTCCACATGCCATCATATCTGAGGGACTCAGCATCTGGGCTCTGGTAACACTACGCTCTCCTCGCATTCTCTAGCCCCAAAAGTTCTTGCTGTTACTAATCTCTGCTAAGATCCACCATTCCTTTTCTTCTTCTCAATTCTTCCAACACCTGCATAATCATTTCCATACATTTCTTTTCTTTTTTTTCTTGATGGAGAGTTAAGTCAGGTTTATTCAGGAAAGTGTGCAGAGCTCACTACTCCATAGATGGAACAGCCCCATGAGAGGAGATGCATGAATAGTTTCATTTCTTCCTTTGAAAGGAAGGGAAGAATTGTTACCTAAAAGGGACAGTTAGGCAGGGCAGCCCTGAATAATTCCTTCTATTAAAATACCTAGTATGGCTTCTTCTTTCTTTAATGTACTATGAGATCAAGAGCAAGAAAAGGCTGTCCACAGTATCAGCCAAAATAAAAGAATTCAATATTTCCCCACCAAATGTATTTGCTAATCAATACCTCCCATTCATAGCTTTGTTGTTGGATTTTTCTCCAATTTTTTTATTGTTGCAAAATACAGAAACTATAACATTTACCACCTGAACCATTTGAAAGTGTAAAGTTTAGTAACATTAAATATATAGAGTTCCATAACCATCACCATCCTTCCGTCTCTAAAATTCTTAATATTGGATCATCAGAAAAGTTATGACATGTTTTTGCATAGGAAAAAATGGGGAAATACGTTATGACTTTCCCAACAACCCAGTATTATTTATTTCTTCCATGAGAAAAAGAAAGAGACAAAGGAAAAGAGACAAATAGGCGCCCTCAACAGGGTTCTCATTCTACATTCCTCCCCCACTCTCAAGTGGCCCTAAGTAATGGGCATGCATGTACATACACCTGGCATGTTCAGAGAGATCATAGGACGTGAACTCAGGATCCTTCCCTTGTGGGTCCAGTCCCTTTATCATTGCACCTGATCTATCTAGAAATTATCTTGCAAGCTGAAACACTGTACTCATTAAACAATATTCCACATTCCCCCCTCCTATTGGCAGTCATCATTCTACTTTATATTTCAGTGATTTTGACTAAATACCTCATATAAGTGGAATTATACAGTTTTTCTTTAATCTTTTTAGACCTGCCTTATTTCACTTAGGATAGTATCCTAGTTTATCCATGGAGTTATGTATGTCAAAATCCAGTTCCTTTTCAAGACTTAATAATACTCCATTGTATATATGCACCACATTTTACTTATCCACTCATTCACCAATGGGCATTTGAGTTTGTTTCTATGGTTTAGCTATTATGAATAATGTGGCTATAAATGTGTACAAATCCCTCTTTAAGATCCTTACCATCAATTCTTTTGGGCATATACCCAGAAGTGGAATTATTGAATCATATGGAAATTCTATTTTATGCCACTTTAACCATCATGCCACTGACTGATCCAAGTTGATTTTTTTTTCTATAATGAGAAATGAGGGTCTAGTTTCATTCTTCTGCATGTGGATATTCAATTTTAAAGCACCATTTATTGAAGAAACTATCCTTTTCTTAGTGACTGTTCTTGATATCTTTGTTAAAAATCAGTTGGCCAGGACCTGCAGATGGCATAATGGTTACATTGCTGGACTCCCATGTAGTCAACTGCAGTTTGAGTCCCGGACCCGGCAGCATAAAACTAAAACTAAAACTCATGCCAGGTTCATGTGCATGTGTGCCCCAGATCGCAGAAGAAGAATGAAGAAAGGATTGTGGCATGGCCATCCCCCCTGTGGGGTGATTTCTCACTCTCCGTCTGTCTCTCCAGCAAGCTTACACACCCTATAGCGAACATCTCTCTTAAAAAAAGATCAGTTGGCTGTATGTATACAGATCTACTTACGGGGTCTCTATTTTGTTGCATTTGTCTCTGTTTCTTGCCAATACCATGCTTTTTTGATTACTATAGGTTTGTAGTATATTTTCAAGTCAGATAATATGATGCCTTCAGCTTTGTTCTTTCTGCTCAGGATTAGTTTAGCAATTAGGGGACTTTTATGGTTTCTCATGAATTATTTTTAAAATAATTTTATTTATTAGTATTTAATTTGACCATAGAGAGAGAAAGCAAGAAATCAAGCTATCAAGTCCAGGACTCAAGTCAGTCAGTCATGTGGGAGTCCAGTGCCTTAACCACCAGACCACCTGCTGGCCCCTTCACATGAATTTTACTATTTTTTTTTCTATTTCTATGATAGAATGGCAAAATGGCATTGGTATTTAGACAGGCACTGCAATAAATCTGCACATGACTTTTAGTAGTATAGACTTTTTTTTTTTTTTTTTTGAGAGGTTTTTGCTATAGGACGTGAGCACTCACCAGAAAGTGAGAAATCATCCCCCCGGGATGATTGTGGGCCACACCACAATCCCTTCTCCTCCATTCTCCTCTCTGAATCTTGGGTATGCACGTACATGTGCCCAGCGTGAGTTTAAGCCACCGGGTTCAGGACTCGAACCACAGTCAACCACATGGGAGTCCAGTGATAAAGCCATTACATCAGCTGCTGGTCCCGAGTAGTATAGACATTTTAAAAATATTAATTTTCAAATTCACTCACATGGTATATATTTTTATTTGTGTCATTTATATGTATATATGTATTCAATATTTTTATCTATGTTTTATATCCTTCAATGTAAAGATATTTTACCTCCTTGATTACATTTATTCCCAGGTGTGTTATTTCTTTTCATAGCTACTGTCAATGGAAATTTCTTTTTCATCTGGTTTGTAATTGGTGAATAAAACCATTACTTATTTTTGTATGTTTATTTAATATTATACAACTGAAACAAATTCAGTAAAGTTGTAATAGTTTAACCAAGTCTTCTACAAAAGCATTTTTCTAAATCTATGAGATTATCGTGTCTTTCTTCTTTAATCTGTTAATGTGGCAAGTCCTATCGGTATTTTGTTTCTTAATTGGGTCTTCCTCAAAAGCAGACTCTAGGACAAAATATTATGTACAGATGGTATATTGGGGATGTAACCTCAGAAAGCAGGGATGAGAGAGGAAACTAAAATAGAGGAGAAGGAAAAAGGATATATAAGGGTGCACTATCAAGTGGACCACTTCTAAGAGTAACTGATGCTCAATTCCAGTGGACATTCTAAGGAGCTTTATGAATCTGCATCTCAGCACTTTCCCACTAGGGGATGAAAGGAGAAGGTATTTGTCTATGAGTCTTATGTCTATGTTTCTATGGATGACTCCCAACTGCCAGAATCTATGCTCTGTACTTGATGGCTTTTTGTCAGAAGCATGATGAACTGTGCTCTTCATGTGTGTAGCTACCTAGAAATGTCAAAGATTTCACAATATCAGCTCCCATATTGAAGCAACCATCAACCAATAATCAACAAGAAATGTACATAAAACAAGTTGTGGGCTGGCCACTAATACAGCAGTTAAGCACTGCACAGAGGAAGCCACATGGTTAACCAAGGTTTAAGTTCCAGCCCATTGACTTGAAAAACACACGGGGCCTGCTTATGTACACATGCTGAATATCCTAAAGGAATGGAGAAAGGGAGGAAAAAGTATTGCAGTGAGACCAGGCCCCACTGGGCAGTCTCTATCTATCTGTCTCTTTTCCACTTTCCAGTAACTGTCAACAGTAGTTCCCAAATAAGCTGAAAATGCTCAAATTCTTGTTTTCAAGTTTTCTACAGTGAGAAGCAATATTAAAATATAGTTCCTTGTTTTCTTTTGTACCTAACTACCCATATCCTTTTTCTCTGTGAGCTTGTCATTTAACTTGCAATTTTGTTTGCCTTTTGTGTGTGTGTGTGTGTGTGTGTGTGTGTGTGTGTGTGTGGTTTTTGTAGGATTTATTAAGGACTAAGGGTAAAGTTTTATTCATCCAAATATTAGGATACACATCTGCCAACCTCCATTTGTTGGGCCATCAATGTAATACAAATGTAAGTTAGCAAGTTATTCGAGGAGTGACCCTTCTCTACCCAGCACAAAAGTAAAGTTCCCTGAAGTCCCCTTGGGGTAGAGATAGAGAGTTTTATTCTATGATATCCCTTAATTTGAGAGTGGTTTTAGAGTCCCAGCTTTATCAAGGGAGGGTGTCCCATTAGGTACTCTATCTTGGGAAATGTCATGGTTTGTGATTTGGTAAATGTTCTTTGGTCAAAAAAATAATAATTAATTCTCAATTTACATGTATGAGTTCCCACCTATTTGATATTGACATTATAATTTCTGTCTTGGTGTCACTTCAATATATCACAGAATAATTTTTATTTAATCTATTATTTTGTTTTAAATGGAAGAGTCAGCTCAAATATATAACTATTCATAGTATCAGAAATGAAATGATTTTGTCTTTTGTTAAAACCAGAAAGGGATGGGTTTTCTGTCACTTGCTCATAAGAAAAGTCCTAATAATTCAGATAGAAAGATGTGGTTACCTCTGAATCAAAAATGATGTTCTAAAATGACTCCTACATATAGAGGAGACTTTAGTTGCAATTTCCTTTGTCATATGATCACCCCTTATAAATTTTCTCAGAACTTGACATATTTCTTATATAGTATATCCTTTGTGCATGTTTTTGTCACCTTGTGGGCATTACTGGGTCACATTAATATGTGGGTTCTAACTACCCACATAGGCTATAAGGACACATAAGACTCTGAACTAGACTCATTCATTTACTATTTAATTAACCAATGCTTGTTTATTGAATGTGTCTTGTACAGCCACTAAAAATATGATAGAAAACAAAAGCAGCCAAGATCCCTGCCCTCACATAGCTCACGTACAAATGAGTAAAACAGACATCAATGAAATAGTCACACAAGACATTGTGTGCATAGACATGGTGCTATATAAGTGTATAACATGGGCAACTGTCTTAGCTCACAAACCACAAAAGACTTCTGAGAAAACAATAACTGAACTTCTTGCTTCTGTCAAAAACATATTATTCCATAGGATTTTTTTCAAAGAATTAAAGATTTGAGAGAGAAACTTTTTTGTTCTAGTCTATTTTAAAAAACAAACTATTCATAAACATGATTATCTTGTTTGCTCAATTTGATGATCAAAGAATTTATTTTTTTTGAGGGAGATTTTTGCTATAGGATGCTTGTGCTCACCCCCAGAGGGATGGTCATGCCACAATCACATCTTCTCCATTCTCCTCCCGGGACCTTAGGCATGCATGCATATGTGCCCTGTGAGAATTTCAAGCCATCAGGTCTGGGACTTGAACTACAGTTGACCATGTGTAAGTCCAGCACTTTAACCACTGCACCACCTGCTGGCCTCTCAAGGAATTTCTTTTAACACTGTCCATGCTGGTAAGCTTTGTATGGGATGCATTCCAACCACAAGCTATGGCCATAACTCTAAGCATTCACCATACACAAAATATCCATGTTATCCTAGTGTTTGTTCTTTTAGACAAAATAAAGCTGACCCTGGATTATTCTCCAGTAAAGCTTCATAAACTGGGTCATTGGTGACCTCAAGGAACTCTGCTTCCTCAACATGGAACGCTGAGTGTGATGGGCATTATTTTTTAGACGTGCTTTTCAGCGAAGTGTTTATGATTTGTGGGGTCATTTTTTGTGATTATTTCTGAGGTTTTCAGACCACATTCATGATTTTCAGAACTCAAAACAGCAGCTTCAACTCACTAAATCATGCCCAGACTTCTCATAACTCATTGTAGCAGGGCATGACTGAACCAGGACTGCTCTTGTGTTTCCATCTGTGAAGCACGGTCTGGGAAGTAGAAACTTCTTGTTCGGAACCAAAGTAGGGCACTTGTATTTTTTATAAAAGTCACCTTCAATTTTTCAACCTTCCAAAAATCTATTTCTCTTCACCTCCCCCAATACCTTAATTCTGTGAAAATTCATTTCTAAGGGATGTATTTTAAAATGAAGAAACACTGAAAATATCACGAGTTTGTATTTTTTTGTATTAAGCTAAAAGGCTTAAAAATGTAATTTGCCCAGATCAAAACTTAATTTCCAACTGTGAATATCCCATTTAGAAAATACTCATATTATGCCCAACACATTGCACGCTACAAAATTCCAAATAAACTCTGCAATGTTGTCAGCTATCTAAAATTGAAGCCAGCAAGTCAGGGAAGCAATCTGTGCTCACACATCATATTGTATTAATCACATTAATTTCAGATAAGGGTGGATGATTGTGATATTAGGATGATGATGTTAGGATGATGATGTTTATTTTTTCAATTTCTTCATTAAGCCCTTATTTGTATGGTATTAGGACAATACTTTGTCGAGGTAGTAGAACATATTTTATTGAAAATAATATAAATGTCAACTATAGAAACTGTTTACATTTTAAAACTATTCTTCATATAACAGAAAAACTTTTCAAAGCTATTATTCTTCATTAACTTAAGGGTACATTTCATAAAAACTACCTATTATGATATTGCGGGCAGTTTTGGTCCTTTAAAACAAAAGTGTTAATAATTATTGACTACATCTATGATAAAAATCTCATTCTGGTTTTCATAGATGATGCTGCAGTTAGTGGAAATGATTCACATTTAAAGTGTTAACACCTTGTGAATCCATTGGATTTAAGAGAATAAACATTTTGTTTAAAAAAAAAAGATACATTTTGGGACCTGCAGTTGGCGTAATGGCTATGTCACTGGACTCCCATGTAGTCGACTGCAGTTCAAGTTCCAGACCCAGTAGCTTAAACTCATGCTGGGTGTGTGTGCATGCATGCCCAAGATCCCGAGAGGAGAATGGGGGAGAAGGGATTGCATGGCCATCCCCCCTGGGGGGTGATTTCTCGCTTTCTGTCTGTCTCTGTCTTTCTAGCAAGCACATGTGCCCTGTAGCAAAACCCTCTCAAAAAAAAAAAAAAAAAAAAAAAAAAAAAAAAAAAAAAGGATACATTTCACAGAAGTTTTAAAGGTAAGGATAATTTTTGTATGTTGACATAGCTTATGTTAGTTCTATTTCATAGCACTTACAAGAAAAGCTCTATAAATCAATAACGGAAGAGCAAAGATATTTTACAAAGAGAAATGTAATGAACAGGCTGTCCATTCCTATTTATTTTTACATTGGAGGAACAGGTTAGATGACCAAAATAAACCTCCAATAATCATTTGGAATTGCTAATGTTAACCCAGAATGACAGTTTTATAACACAAAGTACTTTGTGATACTATGTGTATGTTCTCATGTCTCTCACTTGTCCATAAAAGGCATAGAGATCAAAAATCAGACTTAACAGTAAAACATTTAAGTCATCTCCCCCTCATTTTTTTTCTTTTTTTGGAGAGTTTTGTTTGTTTGTTTTTTGCTTTAGGGTGCGTGTGCTCACCAGAAAGACAGAGACAGAGAGATAGAAAGTGAGAAATCACCCCCCAGGGCGGATGACCACACCACAATCCCTTCTCCTCCATTCTCCTCTTGGGATCTTGGGCACGCATGCACACACGCCCGGCGTGAGTTTAAGCCACGGGTCCAGGACACAAACCGCATTTGGCCACATGGGAGTCCAGCGACATAGCCATTGTGCTAACTGCTGGTCCCCCCCTCATTTTTATACCCTCTTCCAAGACTTTGTTTCTCCCTACTTTACTTCCCTGTTTTTCCTCAGAAAGATCAGAAAGGTATAGGAGAGGATGGGAGGTCCTGGCAGAGTTCAGAGCCAATCTACAATGTCTCAAACTTTAAAATGTATTATTAAAAGTGGATGAATATAGAAGACTTAATGCTAAGCAAAATAAGCTAGGCTCAAAAACACACCCTGTATTCTACTCACTGTATACCAAATGTCTATACTGCGGTAGAAATGGAAAGATCTGAAGATATGATAGTGGAAAGGGTAAGTGTAGATACCAGAGACTGAGAGGGAGGGGAGATGGTAGCAATGGGTGGGAGGGGCTAAGGTAAGACACATTTAACAGAAAAAAGAATGGGGATCAGCAAACTATCACATAGTCGCTGGATTCCCACATAGTCGACTACTGTTCAAGTCCCGGACCGGGCAGCTTAAAACTCACACTGGGTGCATGTGTGAGTGCCCAAAATCCCGAGTGGAGAATGAAAGAACAGAACTGTGGTATGGCCAGCCCCCCAGGCGGGTGATTTCTCACTTTCGGTCTCTCTGCCTCTGTCTCTCCAGCAAGTACACATGCCCTATAGCTAAAATCTCTCTTAAAATAAAAAAAAAAGTTCTCTGTTGAAAATGATGTATACAGTAATATCCTTGATTTGAGTGTCATGTATTACATGCATATGTTGAAAAAACCATATTGTGTGCTATAGAGTTATACAATGATGAGATCTAAATTTAGACAAAAAATATCAAGTCAATTACATTGAAAAAAAGAATAAATTAAATTCACCAGCAAAGATGAATTACTGATTTTTTAAAACCTTTTTGTTAACTATACTCAACTGTCTGTATTTTTAACAGTAGTATTTATTGTATCTACTCTTTCGCTGGACTGATAATTAGAGAAAGTATGTGTCATTGTATAGAACAGAGGTCAGAAAGCTTTCAAAAGTATAGATCCACACAGACTTTATCCCCTTCCTTCCAAAGGAAGATTATAAATGTGGCCAGGAACACCTATAAGTATCCCTGGCTTCAGCCATAAAGGGACTAAAGCCACAATTCTCCTTTATCTTCTCTATACCTGGCCAACAAGTGGACCTTTGTGATTCCCCTTTAAAAGTATAGTAACTCGGTTCCAGCAGTTAGCGTAATGGTTATGTCGCTGGACTCCCACGTAGTCAACCGTGGTTCAAGTCCTGGACCCAGTGGCTTAAAACTCACGCCAGGCGCGTGTGCGTGCGTGCCCAAGATCCTGAGAGGAGAATGGAGGAGAAGGGATTGCGGCGTGACCATCCCCCCTGGGGGGTGATTTCTCGCTTTCTGTCTCTATGTCTCTCTCTGTCTGTCTGGCGAGCGCACGCGCCCTATAGCGAAAATCTCTCAAAAAAAAAAAAAAAAAAAAAAAAAAAAAAAAACTCACACCGGGCGCGTGTGCGTGCGTGCCCAAGATCCCGAGAGGAGAATGGAGGAGAAGGGATTGCGGCGTGGCCATCCCCCCGGGGGGTGATTTCTAGCTTTCTGTCTCTGTCTCTCTCTGTCTGGTGAGCGCACACACCCTATAGCAAAAATCTCTTCAAAAAAAAAGAAAAAAAAAAGTATAGTAACTCTACCCTAGCATGTTCTTTGGCTTTTCCAAACAATTTTTTTTTTTATTTTTCATTTTAATGTAATTATTCTGAGCTGTGGTTATGACCCAAGCCAAACTGTTCTCTGCCCAGCTAGGGCTCCAGAGGGTCCTATGGGAAAAGCACATGAAGGAAATGAGGATTCTGAGACAGTAAGGAGAATGCAGATTGAGGAAATCTGATAGGACCCAACCACCTGGCAACTGTGTTTGGGTTCTGGCACAGAAGTATGTCAACTATGCCAAAATATGCCAGCATTAACCAGGATTGTGCTTGTTCAAACTAAATACAGTAAAGCTGATTTGGGATATAGATTTATTATACTTTACAATTGCCTACTCTTGACAAAAGCCACGAGATAGTCATCGTGTTGATTCCTTTTGGGGAACAAATAGAAAAGAGATGTATAAGTGTGTGAAAACGAGGGGGAGAGAGAAAGGGAAGGCTTGTTCCTTGACAATGAGCAATAGAGTCTTATTCTAGTTGAAGGCCTCCTATTTTCAGTTTAAACTGTCTACTGAATGAATGGGTATAATGGACAGGATCTTACTGGTAACAGTGTGTCAACAATCATTTACTATCAAGTACCAGGTACTTCCCTAGGCTCCAGGTTTACAAAACAAAAATTCTTCTACTCGTGAAGATGACATTCTAGTGAGAAAGATAATTTTAAAATGGAATAAAGTGCTTTATTACAAAATGATAAATGCTAAAGAGGAAAAATAAGGGGGGGGTGGACTCATGCCATCTCGGTGAGGGGCGTTGACATTTTTGATAAGATGGTCATGGAAAATCTTAATGAGAAGGTGGCTTTTGATTTAAGAACTGAATGAACTGAGGGATCTAATCATATGCATTTCTTGGGGGAGAGAATTTGAGGTAGAGGCGACAGCAAGTGTGAAGGCCCTGAAGCAGGAGTGTTCATACAAGGTCTGTGGAGTTGACTGGAAGGAACAATAACCACAAAAGCCAGAGCTTTTACTATGATTTCCGAGGCCATGCACGATCAGGCTTCTTAAATGAAGTAGGTTACTGAAGAGTTCTCAACAAAGTAACATGATCTAACATGTATTTTAATAAGGATCAGTCTGGGAATCCAGGATGCTGGAAAAATCATCAATACTGATATAAATCACTAAGACTTATAATAGGAGTAGCACTAAAGACGTAACTGAGAGCTGAAATAACCAAAGAATAAGAGAGAGTGGCAGTAAATGAATACAACAAAAATGGTTAGAGGGAGATACAATCTGATCATGTGAGGTTCTGAGTGTTTCATGAAGGAAACAAAGATATGTAAGAGGATGTGAAAAGGAACTCTAACAGTTTCCTGACCTCCAGACTCCTTGATAGGGCAAACAAAGAACAGAAGACACCTCGTGGTAGAGGACTACAAAGGAACTGTCAAGAGAAACAAAGTTTTTAGCCAGAGGAAGAAGATGAAGAGAACATTCACAGAGGAAGATGGAAGTGAAGGGCATTTTGATCATGACTGACCTGTGTCCCTAGGAACAAAGCAAAAGAGTTTCCAGAGATGGTTAGGCAAGGGAGATGGGTCTGAACAGAGGCATATAAGTGCTGAATGAATGGGATTTGTTTTCAGTAAGGAAACACTCCTAAAGGTATCCTCAACCTGTTATTCTTCAGGTATCAAGGCGGCCCTGAATTTTCAAAATAAGAACCCTTTCCATAGGTCGCCAACAGCAAGAGCCAAGGTATTGTCTATTCTGGAAATACACTCAGGATTCTGCATCCACCACTGATCAGAGGTCAAGTTCTTGCCTGAGCTCAGAGTAAGTCCACATTCTCAGCAGCGTCCCATCAGTTGAGTCAGAGGGAGTAGTCTCCTGGCTGGGACATCACAAAACTGTTGCTTGACTGAGAGTTTTCAATTACTGGGCTAGCCTCAATTAAAAGTAAATCAAAGGAAACCATCTTTAGCTCTGCTTGAAGCCTGTGGCCAAAGCAAACCTATGAACACCTCTGTGAATGAATGCCAGGAAGCATTATCTCAGGGCCACAGTACTTCTTACAAGACACTGCAATCATCAAAATGTTCTGAGGGCCTAAGGATACCAGTCTCTCTGACCAATTGTGGTAAGATCTAGGACAAAATTTACAGCCTCTATACCCAAAGAGGTGATTCTCAGCATTGGAGAGCCTATCTAGACCACAGGGAAACAGGAGGCTGACACAGAAAACTAGGACCAAACCAGCTGAGCAAATGAGACCCCGTAATAGCACAACCCACCCAGCAGCCCTCTCTTTCAGTGGTCTAGGGCAGCAACCTGGGAATAAGAAGAGTCAATTCTCCCTTCATCTTGGGACTGACTATGGCAGCCCCTGGAAGGTGCTGATCAAAAAGGGCAAGTGGGGATAAAATCACCAATAAAACCCAAGATGTTCCTCAGTCCTGGGCCTCCTACTACTTTCCTAGCAACTGGGAAAGGGAAGTATCTATCTGGCCTATTCTAGTTCTGTCAGCTGTAGATACTGAAGACCCATGACCCCCAGGAGTAGGTTCAGCTGAACCCTGAGCCAATGGGGTCTGAGGTTGGTGAAGTACTAATAGACATTGCTGGCTGTAAAAACTGTAAAAAGACAAGGCCATAACTCATTAAACATGATCTCATAAAATGGTACAATTATTCCCCTGTCTTGATAAGTACTGCCTTTAATTTTTAAAGTTTATTTCTTCCAAGAGAGAAAAAAACAGACAGACCCACCCCAACAGGGTCTTCACTCCGCAATCCACCCCCAATCTCAATCACCCCAGATCATGGGCACATGTGCAACCAGTGTGCTCCAGAAGGTCTGGGACATAAACCCAGGACCTTTCCCATGTGGACCTAATTGCATTAGCACTGCAATTAAAGGTTTTTAAAATGTCTCTCGGTTCCTTTTTACCATTCCTACCTTTCCCTAACTTAATAAATGGAAAGTCCTCCAGACACAATAGCTCACTACTAGTCCCCCTTTTTTTTTCTGCCAGAGGGTGTTACCCTCACTAGACAGAGGAAGAAGGAGAAAGCATGCCCCCCGCCCAGTGGGGAAGTTACACTGTAATCCTTTCTTCTCCATTTCTCCGTCCTGTCAGGATTTGGAGCATATATAAACACATGCCCACCATGGTTTTCAAGCTGCTGGAGTAGGATTTGAACTATACAATTAACCAGTTGGGATCTAGCTCCCTTAACCACTATAGTGCTCATGGGTCGGCCCATTTTCCACTTATTTCTAGTGACTTTGAAAGCACTGTCAATAAGAAAACAGTTATAAGTTATGATAATGCAAGAGATGCATTGGTATAATGTGTGTAGAGACAGAATTTATCTGTTAATACATTATAAATTGAAATCTGTTTCTAAGAATAATTCTGGCCCCAAGATGTCATTGAAAATCATACAAAGAACATAACATGCTATTAACAAACTAACTCTCTGGTAAAACATTTATAATGTAACTTGAAAGCTATACTAAAAGGTGTTGCTCTAGACTACCTGGAAGCCAACGTGACTGCTATGAGATGTTGGGTTTGAGATCTCATATCACCAGAGGTGCACTCAAGAATTTGTTTTACAAAAAAAAAAATATTTAGATAACTAACTGCACTGAACAAATGTTCACCCCGTTCAGTCCCCTAAGGTGCCTGAGAAGTCATTATTAACTCTCCTTGAAATGTTCAGCTTACATACATGATTGCATCCACTCAATAGGATTGCAAATCTGTCCCAAATTGAAAAAAAAAAAAAGACACACCACTCTGCCTTTACTCTTGAAGCTATTAGACTGACACACTCCCAAATTTACTGACTGATTTCTGAATTCCTTTAATCCAGGTGATGAAATTTGATGGAATGCAAAACATCTCACAGGTGCCCAGAAATATCCCATCTCTTTAACCTCAGGGGTAGGGATCCAAATTGACGTTTCTGTAGTTCTTACAAAGCATGAGGGTCTGGAGAAGCTTTGGCGGCACACAGAATTAGACTGTGACTCTGACCTGGGTGCTGGTCAGCTTTGCTCAATCCAGCCAAGACTCAATGGTCTCTGCAAAGAAAATGACACCTACTTCTAGGTTTGTATGAGAAAAACATTCACCATGGCCTGCCTGTGCACTTAGAAGGTGTTCAAAGGTTAACTTCATCCCCTTATCTTGAAGGTCACAAACCCAAATGGCTGAGGAGCCAGGCATAAGTAGCTCTGAGAAGAGCAGATGGGCAGGTAGGCACTCGGGCCCCTCAGGGAGCAGCTGTCATAGGGGAAGAAATTTCAGTGTGAATGAAGTTTCTGCTTTTTCTTTTCATTGTGGCAAGTCAATCTGTGTGTGAAATATCCCAAATTTTAACTACTGGCTTAAAATTTTTAAAAACACTGAACAAAATGAAACACTCCTGCTAGACCAACTTCAGTTATGGATCATCAGCTTCCAACACCAACCTATCTTTCTCCTTTTATTTTAAAAAAGCCAAAAGTAAAGCAATAATGAAAAAAAAGAGGCAATCCCATAACAAAACACAAAAGGAAATACATTTTATTAACATGACCTATAGACAGGACGGTTTTAAGTAACATGAGGAGAGAGAAAACTTCATCTGTTTTGCATTACAAACTTTTGAAACTACATCTATCAAATCATCTTAACTAAAGGACTGTAGTTGTTTCCAAACCCGGCTGCATTCTAGATTCACTTGGGAGACTTTTTAAAACACTGGCACCTAGTTCCTACATTCAAAAATGCTTATTTAGTTGTGTGGAGGGAACCACACACTGTATTCTTCAAAGGCACTCCCCATTTCCCTAGCCTCCACTTTCACCCTGGAATTCCAGCCAAGATTAAGAACCAAATATAAAACAAGGGTTCTCAAACTGAAAAGGGTTTAGAAACAAAACACAACAGAAAAACTGCATCTTAGACTTACAGAATCAAAAAACTAGTAGGTGGACGAGGGGCCCAGAAATTTGCTTTGTTAATTTGCTCCCTAGATGGTTCTGATGCAGGAGGTCTGCAGATCACACTCTTAGAAACACTGCTAATGTTTGGGTTGAGACATTGAGACGCAATGCTTTCATCTTATTTAGTACATTCAATACATACACACTTTCTGGACCCAAGAACCGTTTTATGTGTGTTTTTGGGAAAGGACCAGAAATTTGCACACCAGGGAATGCGGTAGGGCTGGCAATGAGACTAAATTTGACTTAAGCAAATACAGAAGGGGTAGTAGAGTCGTACCAGGGGCAAAGTATAGCACAGATCTGGGCAATTGTTGGTAGCCAGAAGTCCTTACCAAGGCAGGGAACACCAGGAAATACAAACAGTGGACTGTATTTGCCCCCAGAAAGGTAATGGGTATTTCAGACAAATCCACCCAAACACAGAACCCACAGTAGAAGGAAATGAAGAATGGAGGTGGTGCCAGGAGTGGGTAGGAAGCCCAGAACAGGCTAAGGAAGGTAGACAGCAGAGGGCATGTGGGGTTCAAGGAGCTCAGTCACTGCCTACTATTCATTGTAAGACCTAGGTCTTAGGATTTCCAAGCAGAAGCTAAGAGGAAGTGAAGCAGAGTCTAAGCAGAACAAATATGTGCCTAGTTGCTTCTCCTAACTAGCATTTCTTGAATCTTTTCCTCCTCGTTTCCTAGCCCTGGGTATTGATTATGAGGTTTCTGGTTGGTTAGATACATTTGGCCAAGTAAATGAATTCAGCATGCTTAATTCACAGGCATGCCACATTTTTGCTAAGCATCAAATCATTCTTAAAAGCTTTGCTTTCAGCAAGTCTCTCAATCAACATAATTAGTGAAACACCTGTTGTGTATACTGAGCCGTGTCATAGGTGAGACAGAAGAAATAAAGATACAAGAAAATTCATTCTACATCTCACCCAATCCTTCTCCATTAACCATAAAGACAATTGAAAATGACAAGAAAAGAGCTGAAGCAACACAGAGGGAACGGCAAACTCTCCACTACATCACACTCTTCTTTATGACTGTCAAGGTCATTTGGGCAGCACCAGCATAATCTGCAGAGCCTCAGCTGAGCTCCAGCTGTCAAGAATCAGAAAATACTTGATTGTGCTTTCCAGGGTTCCAAATGCCCTACAACAAAAACCATTTTCCTTACTGGTCAACCTTGTTTAATTCTGGTCCTTTAAGACAAAGGTCCTTCCCAGGAAGCTCCATGCTTCTCATGCACTAAACTTACGTAAGCATGCTACCTCAGTTATGTTCAGATGTCTGGACACAAATTATGCACAAGCTGTATCTACCAAACCCCCATACACACTGCCATAAATAAAACGGTTGGAAGAGGTGGAGGTTGGGGTGCTGGATTCCCCACATGGTAGAGTACAGTTTGGGTCTTAGGTTCTAGACCTGGCAGCTTGAAACACATGCATGCCCAAAATCCCAAGAGAATACAGAAGGGATTGTAGCGTGGCCATCCTCCCAAGAGATGATTTCTCTCTCTCTCTCTCTCTCCTTTTTTTTTTTTTTTTTTTTTTGCTATAGGGCACATGTGCTCACCAGAAAGAGACAGAAAGCAAGAAATCACCTCCCAGGGGAATGGCCATGCCGCAATCCCTTCTTCTCCATTCTCCTCTTGGGATCTTGGGCACACACGTATATGCACCTAGCATGAGTTTAAGCCACCAGGTCCAGGACTCGAACCACGATCGACTACATGGGAGTCCAGCGACATAGCCATTATGCCAACTGCTGGTCCCGATGATTTTTCACTTTCTCTCCATTTCTCTGGCATGTACACGTTCCCTAGAGCAAAATATCTCTCCACAAAAAGAAAAAAAAAATGAAAAGAAAAACTAGAGGTAGAAGTATCACTTAGTTTTAAAATCAAATCCACAAAAAAATTAGACTGCTAACCGCAAATAATCTGGAGAAAGTTGAAGGCAGAGACTATATGAGAGTTGATGAGCTGGTGTCGTATTTATGCAGAATACTAGTGGCTATTTGCTTTCTGGTTCTTTCAGATGTATAGCCTCCTCCATTCCCTTGAATTTTCTGGCTCCTCTTAAATCCAGCAGGAGAGCCATTAGCTTTGTGTATCTAGTTCTTGAAAGACTTCTTTCTTGCCTTTGACATACATAGCTACTTACTCTGCCTTTCCAGTCAGTATTTGAACTGATTTTTCCTATCAGCAATGAGATGCTGAGTTCCTTTGAAAAGATACGTCCTCTTTCAGATCACTCCAGTTCTCCAACTAGGGTACACCAGAGTCACCTGGCAGACTTGTTAAAACAGAATGCTGGGATACATCCCTGCCGTTTCTGATTGAGTAGGTTTGGGATAGAGCCTGAGAATTTTATTTCTACCACATTCCCAAGCTGTGCTGAGGCTGCTGTTCCAGGTGCCACACTTTGAGAATGACTGTTCTAAATCAATCTCCAGTTCTTGTGGGTTTCTGAACTGATGAGTCACGACTATGCAAACAGTATCAAAAAGCTACCGTAAGACAGATGCTTGCATTGTGTATGTTTACTCCCCTCAGAAAGGGTCTGACCTGAGCCCCTCCTTCCCAGGGCACTGTTTTCACTCCCACTGCCAGATTTTGTACATATTGGCTTTGGTGATGAGAATTAGAATAGTTTTTTTTCTGTAAACTTTTCAGATACCCACCCAGTTATCATGCCTCTTCATCTGTTAAACCCAGTGGCTTGAAAAATCTTTAAAACAAAGCTTCTGTGCTATTTTCAACCAGTTTTACAAAATGTAAAATGACAGACTGCAGGAACAGCCAGACTAAAGTAGCCTGAAGTCTCCTTTGCACCTGCAAGGTCAAAATGCCTAATTGCTCTACCATAGTGACAGTCATCCTTGAGGTGTCCTAAAACCTAAGAGGCTGCACAAAGAACTATTAAAAGACTATATGTTTAAGAAAAAAAAAAGGTTTAAAGTTAGCCTCTATTAGCCCATCCATCCTACCAACTATTGCTTTTAAAATTAATTTTCAAACCTATTTAGTCTCCAGATAATCATTAGTGCAGATAAAAATGAAGCATTAAGACAATACAGAATTTTTTGTTGGGCAGCAGACATTGATGCTTCACTCTAGTCCAATTAAACCAAAGGTTTGATGACATCAATTTAATGATTTTGCCTTGCTAGGCAACCCCTTTCCAAGTCCAAGAGAAGACGTTTTCTAAGTTTGTGTTTATTCTGTTTTTTGGGGTTTTTTTTTTTGTTTTTTATTTTTGACCTATTGCTATTGGTATTTCCAGGTTGCCAATGTCTAGCTATGAGACAAAGAAGAAACTCAGAATCTCATCACCCTGTCATTTCTCAGGTACTGAGGTCCCTAGTCAATCCGCATTCTTTTTCTACCCTCCAGAGTCTTCTGTGGTTTTTTTTGGGTTTTGTTTTGTTTTGTTTTAGTAAAACAAATTCAGTCATTATGCTAAGTGAAATAAGCCAGGCACACAAAGACAAATGCCACATTGTCTCACAGAGACGAAGAATATACAAATGCCAAACCCACAGAAATAGACAGTAAAATGGTGGTTATTAAGGCCCGAGAGAGGAGAAGAGGGAAATGTAGGACAACAAGTAAAACGTTTCAGTTAGGAAGAGTACATTTTCAAGATCTCTGGCACAGTACGGTGACCATAATTAATAATAAAGTATTCTAGATTTCAAATGTGCCAAAATACATTGTAAATGTTCTCACCACAAAGAGGTATGCGAGATGATAGACGTATCGATTAGCTTGATATGATCATTCTACAATGTATGCACATATCAAAACATCACATTATACCACTTATGCAATTATTTGTCGATTAAAAATAAAATTTTAAATAAAACACTAAAGGTGTTTTCATTGTACTTACCAGAGATAGAGGGGAAAATACACCTCCTCCATCTTCCCGAAATCAGAAGTCTCTGGACCACCCTTTGGTAGCCACTGCATATGTTGGTCTCTCAAATCCTGTTGAATTCAGCACTGAAATACATGACAAAGCAAGCACTGACCCGCAAAAGAAGAGAAAGATGACTCTGTACCCTGCTCTCTAACTTTCCTTCTTCTATCTGATAAGCATCATCAGGTGTGAGGTCTGAGGAGCCTCAGAGAGAGCTCAGCTGCCAAGGTCCACCTACTACACCTGTCCAGACCACACTTTCACTAACCACTTTCTGGGTTCTATTATTTTATTGGCTAAGCCAAGGACCATTCTCTAGCTCGTCTGTCTTTCCCAGAATTAGTCTATTAACTGCTTCTGTGAGTGATATGGGTGAGTACTAAAAGACCACCTGCCGCCTAGAAAACATTTTTACAGGAACTTTATTTTACTAAACCCAGAGGAGAGATTGGTGGTCGTTTCAAATACTTTGAGTCATCCTACTCAATTCTGGCATCACTTTTTACCTGGCTGTCCACGATCGCTCCCCAGCGGCTCACCCTACACTCATATCCCCCGCTAACCCCTCTCAATGCTGAAGTCTGAGTGATCTTGCCCAAATGAGATTCCCATGGCTGGCTTAGGATGTTTTAACAATGTCCTGCAGTTCTGAAAACAAATAGTTAAAAAGAAAAAATGGTTTACTCAATAGGGAGTTACATGAACCCGGCACTTTCACCTTCTCGCCTCTTCCCACACCTCTCTCCCTGTGCTCCCTGTGCTCTGACACAATATTTGGGTTGGTTTCCTCAGGGATCTTTTAGATTCCATGATCCTTCATACCACTGAGCTTTAGTCCTCACTGCTCTCATCTCCCTATAGATACATTCCCTCCTTAGCTTGTTAACTCCTACCCTTCTCCTTCAGCTCTCAATGCAAGGCCTTCCCTGATTATTATACTTGGATATGTTCTGCTAGTACTCATTCATTTTATCCTATCCTTTCCTTCACAGCATCTATGATTAAATCAACTCAAAATCCCCTTATGTTTCACATACCACATCACCAGCACCTAGCACACTGCCTGTTAACGAATGACTTATCCCATAAATCTCTCTTGAATGGAGTATATTTGAGCAGGGGAGGGTCCCCTGCAATATCTCAATCATGTATGCTATAAAAAATCATTTTCTTTCACTTTAATCAATAGCACCCAGCACAGACTGGTTGTTCAAACACATTAAAAGAGATCAAAGAGTTCCATATTTAATTTTATTCATTAAAGGACTAGAAAAATACCCAACACTTGACATAGTAGAGTTTTGCCATTTACAAGAGCTCTGTCTAGCTAATTCCTCAGTACATGACCAAACCTCGAGCAAATTATTTACTTCACAAAAGTGTGGCTAAATGACAGAGAAGCCTCTCGTTCCTAATGCTTCAATGAAATGACTCTTCGGCCTTCCAACTTGAAGTTGCATTTGCAGAGAAGAGACTCAGTCATGAGTTTCCTAGGTATACCCTCAACCACTGAAGTAACTGCTGAAGTTACTTCACTGAAGTTTTGTCTTTCACATTTGAGCCATTGGAGAGCTAACTAAAGCACTCATGGAAATTGTATGAATCATTTTTCTTGCTCCATAACATGCATATGACAAACTTGCTCTGGTCAAGGACAGAATACTAGCCACAAATTATTTCTAATAAATTAAATATGGACTGTGGAATTAAACTACCTGAAGCAGGCACGACTCCATCTTGGAGGAGTGCTTCCAAGAGAAGTGGGGAATGAAGCAGGAGAACTCTATCTTGGAGGAGCACCTCCATTATGAACTCTTATAGCCCTTTCCCTCTGGTTAAAAAGTTGTTTTCTCTTACTAAGGTAGATGCCTTAAGGTAAGGTCCAGTCACCAGACCTTGCCCTGAGCCATGGAGACCATTAAGATTCCACCATGTTTAGGTAGGGGTGGAACATACTCTTAGGGATGAATAACCTACCTTTTCTGCTTCTGTGATGTGCTTTTTCTTGCTTTTACATTGTAAAACCCTACCCCTACTCTTTCAAGGCCACCACTCTTTGTTCTTATGATTGTCACATCAACCCAGAAAAGAGTATGAAGCACCCCTCACCTTGCACTCAGCACTGCGGAGTTTTGAGAGACATGAGTCCCCCAAATGCCACAGTCAATAAACTACAATAAATTTGTCTATGTCTGGATGTCCTCACTGATTAGACTATAACATACCAACATCACTTTCTTTCACTTTGTCCAGAGTAACAGATACCATAAGCTTTCTACTTAGAAATCTCCCAGGTGCAAGAATCTTAATAAACTATAAGTCTCAGACTAAATTACAATAATGATTTATATGTGAACCAGATCTCAGCTCATTCACTGAGGTGTAATTTGCACAAACTAGAAAACAACAATTAGCATATGTTTGCAGCTACTTTTAAAAGAAAACCTGTTTTGAGGCATTGCATTTATAGAACTGAGCTAAAGATCGTCAGATATTTACAGAATTAATAAAACCTTTTATATGACATGAAACACATACAATATGATTCTACAACAAGTGTGGCTATCCAAAGCTATAGTTCAGTGAGCAAAATTGGCATGGACAAATTCAACCAATCAAAATTCTGCAAATGCCTAATCGCAGGTGGTCACATACCCAGAGACGTTTGTATGTGTCATTACCAGAATTTACTAACAAATCTATAGTACTTGCTCTAGTGTTTTATAAACAACATAATCCATTGAAAAATGTAAGCCATCAAAACATACTACCAAAAACTGGGAAAGAACATAATTAGGCCAAAATATTTGAACTGGGTCATAGAAAATAAGGATAAAAGAGAAATTAATTTGTACGAAGGGATGGATAGTTAGCAGATAACATTTTAAGTGCCTATACTTTGCAGTGTTGGTGGGCTCTACCCAGGAGTTAGGCTTAAATGAATTTTAAGGCAGGGGATACACTTTGCAGGACAAAATGATTGATTAGCTTGCAATATCTGCCAAGACCTTAGAGGAAAAGGATAATAGAGCAAATGTCGTTTTGCCGACCTTAACCTAGGATCTCTCGGTTCTTAAAACTACTTCTGATTTCTTGTCTTCACCTGTACAGACAGATGGCCCTATTTGGGGTGATATATTCCAACAGGAATTAAAGTGGTGGTTTTGTTTTTCCACTTTAGCAGAATTCTACCTCAGGGCAAATGCATAGTGGATAGTCAAGTCTCACAGGATAAAACAAGGTTTACCAGCTGACTAAATGACTTGCTGCCACCCACTAGATCCACAGAAGGATCCATTTCAGTTCCTGCCTCAGCATTTTCTGAAGTACCATGTAGGCCTTTAGGGTCACTCACTATTCGTTAAATATGTGGTGATTACATGAGTAAATGAGATTCAGTATCTGGTTTGTCCCTGTGATTGTTTACTTCCAGACATAGTCTTTGATACAAGTTGACAATTTGGCTAGAAAAGCAAACAAAGTAGATGAATAGACATGGAAGTAATGCTTACTTTGCAAAAGCCCTTTAAACCTTTTAACTACCCTTTAATAAAGGGACCAGCAGATGGTGGAATAGTTATGTCACTGAACTCACATGTAATCAACCACGGCTTGAGTTCAGGACCCTGTGGCTTCATACTCACACCAGGCGCATGTGATATGTGCCCAAAATCCCAGGAGGAGAACGGAGGAGAAAGGATTGTGGTATGGCTATCCCCCTGGGGGAGGCGGGGTGATTTCTCGCTTTCTGGCTGTCTCTCTAGCAAGTGCATGTGCCCTATAACAAAAATCTCTTCCACCTCCCCCCAAAAAAGCCGTTTAAAACTAGCCTTGAAGGGGGTGGGCAGCAGGTGGCATGGTGGTTAAGGGCACTGGACTCCCACATGGCCAACTGTGGTTCAAGTCCCAGACCTGGTGACTTGCTTTCTCACTTTCCCTCTTTCCTCTCTCTCACTCTGTCCTTCTTTGGTCAAATTGAAATAAATAAAGTTAAATAAAGTAATTCTTACGAAAATAATTTTAAAAAAAATAGAATCAGACTCTTAAAAAAATAAAAAAAAACTAGCCTTGAAGGAGTAATAAAAGTGTTAAAGCAGGTAGAGAGTTTTCTTTTTGAAAGAAGGAAAGAGAGAGAGAAAGAGAGAAAGAAAGAGAAAAGAAAAGAAGCATTTCAAGCTGAGCATCCCTGAAGAAATTTTTTTTTTTTTTTTTTTTTTTTTTTTGGAGAGGTTTTTGCTATAGGGCTCGTGTGCCTTTTTTTTTTTTTTTTTTTTTTTTCTTTTTGCTCATATAGAGAATTTACCCAACGTGAAATATACCTCATACTGGTCCAGTTGAGATTACTATACACATCATCATCAATAGGTAATAAACCATTTTTATGTTCCACAAATGTCTTACCTCTCTATTTTTTTTCTCCCTCTCTGCCAGAAAGACAGAGAGAGACAGAGAGACAGAAAGTGAGAGATCACCCCCCAGGGGGGATGGCCACACCGCAATCCCTTCTCCTCCATTCTCCTCTCGGGATCTCGGGCACGCACACACACGTGCCCAGCGTGAGTTTAAGCCGCCGGGTCCGGGACTCGAACCGTGGTCGTCTACGTGGGAGTCCAGGGACATAGCCATTACGCTAACTGCTGGTCCCATGAAGAAAATGTTTTTAGTTTCTGCTGCTTCCTCCAAAGATCCCAGCTGCTTTACCAATACTACTAAACATTTGGTTTATGTTAACTCTCTAGTCTTCTGCCTCTTGGTTGTGCATATTAGTATCCAAATCAGTGAAAAAAATGTAAACTTTGTAGAGTTGAAAAGCCACTGTTGTGGTCTGTGAGTTGCTTTCTAATTTCCTGGGTTTCCACAGCAGGTGAACTACATGTGAAGGGTGTTGTTTCCCGGTGTGCTCAGGACAATGACGAGGAAGAGCAGAAATTTCACGTATTGACAGCAGGACTAAGGCCCCTTTATTACTTCATATTTTTTGGTTGGTTCAGGACACAAATGGCTCCACGTGTTCTATGCCACAGAGGGAGTTTTGCAAGATCAGAACTAGACTTGCTAGTTATTACAGAATAGCTCCCCGCTGCTGCACAGATGATAAATTTCCTCATACCTGCATGTGTGTATCTATTGCATGCTCGAGCAAATCTAGGGCTTGAAGATAAAAAAATAAATAAATAAATAAATAAAAAAAATTAAAAAAACAGAAGTAGCAAATTGCTTTATTATGTTTCTCTGATCATAATCTGTCATTTAATTTTATTAGTGGTAATTTTAATTGACCATATTTTTCTATAACAAATATAGAACTCGTTGTAGTCTTTTCATGTTTGTATTTATTTCTATTAAAAACTTGGCTAAGTGCACATTTTGCCATGAAATAGTACTGTCTCAAGTCAGGTTCTTTAAAGGCAGAGACTGAGGAAAGGATTCTCACGTACACTCGGATGATTTACCGGCAAGTACCTTCAGCAGAAGGAGCAAGAGAGGAACAGGATGGGCTGGGGGAACAAAGCCAAGCAAGAATGTGCTTGCAGCTGGATCAGCTTCAGTCTGATCTCTGGGGGAAGCTCTAGGGTAAAACCCCCACCATAGAGTCACTCCCACCTTTAAGAAAGAGGACCAGTTTTTGTCCACATTTGCTAAATTCATCAGCCACAGGCAGCTCTCAAATGGAGACATCCGTGATGGTTGTCAACATGCAGCTGGAGAACTGGTGAAGCACCACCAGCACACACTACTGGCATTTTCTTTGGCAGTTGGTCACCTAGGATTCTTTTTTTTTTTAGGTCAATAAAGGGTTTATTATCTCTCTGAATGAGAAGTCTGGAGGTAGGGTGATCCAGGGTTAGCTCAGATACACAGTGTAACTTTTATGAGGGATCCAGGCACATTTTACCTCTTCTACTATCCTCAGTACATAGGTTGCAAAATATATTCACAGTTTGCAAGCATCACATGTAGACACACAACAGCTACTGGAAGACTAGTGTTCTTTTTTTTTTTTTCTTTTTGCTCATATAGGGAATTTATCCAACGTGAAATATACCTCAGACTGGTCCAGTTGAGATTACTATACACATCATCATCAATAGGTAATAAACCATTTTTATGTTCCACAAATGTCTTACCTCTCTATTTTTTTTCTCCCTAATTACCTTCCCAATACTCTTCCCCTTTCCCACCCTCCTTCCACACTATCTCCAGTGTCCATAACTCATTTCAATGTTTTTATGTCCTTCATACTTTTGTCTCTACCATAAAGGGGGACAGGCAGTACATGTTAAGTGGAGACATACAATGTGTCGCTTTCATAGCCTGACTAGATTCAGTCAGCAATAAATCTTCCATATTCATCTACTTTCTATCAAATGCCAGGGTCTTGGGTTTTTTTATGGCCGAATAGTATTCCATGGAATATATATGTAACACTTTTTTAATCCATTCATCTGTTCGTGGACGTTTGGGTTGGTTCCATGTCTTAGCAATCATGAATAATGCTGCAATAAACACTGATGTGCAAGCACGGTTCTGACTAAACAGTTTCCTTTCCTTTGGTTAGATATCCAGGAGTGGAATTGCTGGATCATATGGTCCTAGGACTGTTTCTTAATCAACTGATTTATCTTACTGCACCCTCCATCATCTAGTCCAGGAGTGGTCAATCCTTTATGTAAAAGTGCATATTTTAAGCTTTGCAAGCCACATATCTGACGCAAGTACTCAATCCTGCTGATATAGTACTAAAGCAGCCATAGACAATGAATGAGCTTATGTTCTGGTAAACTGCATTTACAAAGATGAACAGCAGGCCAAGTGCAGCCTCCAGGCTACTGACCCTTGAACAAGTCTCTCTCTCTCCTCTCTACTTCCTGGTATATTTCCATGACTCCTCCCCTTTGCTCTCTCTCACATGTAATTGGGCAACATGTAACTGGGCCCTTTAGTTGCCTGTGACCTCTCCTTCCTACTCTCTCTTCTCTTCTGTCTCCTAGTTATCTTCTTTTCGCTTGTTTTCCACTACTTACTCTCTTATTTAGGCTTGGACATACAGTATCAAACAACTGCTTAATAAAGTTCTGACAGTTCTTTCTTTCAAGGATCTCTTTTCCTCTCTCTCTCTCTCTCTCTCTCTCTCTCTTTAGCCATCATACCTGACTTCTAGTTGTTCATTTTTTCTGACTCATTAGTATATGTATGTTTTCTAAAACTTAGTCCCTTCAGACTGGTCTTCTAAAATATATGAAAAATTGGGTACCCACTAATCAGTAACAAAGTCCATACTTACTCCAAATGTCTGCAAGAATACAGCTTTTCTGTTTGCCTTTCTTCAATTTAGCCATTTCATCAGTACTATGAACAATGGTTCATGTTTTATCTGCCATATTTGGAAAAAGAAAGAATACTGATTTTTCAACCAGTCTGGTAGCCCAATCTAACTTCATGCCCCCTTAAGGAGCATCTAAAGGCAGTACATAATCAATACTCGGAAAAGTCATCAGAGACAGGAGGTAGAGTTCTCTGAGAAGCAGAGATAAATTTATTTTACCTATGAAAGGCTCTTTGAATCCCCTCTTAAAGATTGTTTCACTCTCTTAGAACCCACAAATGTCATTGATAAAGGGTTGATTAAGGACATTAGTTCTGTGATACCTCTAGCCTACCTACAAACAGTGAGCTGCAGCTGACTTGGAAAGCCCTATAACAAAGAAATGCACCTGGTCATAGTTAGAAGCAAGGACGCGGACCACAAACATAAGGCCTGAGGGGATATGGATAGGTCACCAGTAGCATCTCATATTCTGAACTCAAAAGTGTGGGTTCTAGAGAAAAGTAGCAAAAATACAGGGTCCCAAATGGCAAGAAAATATCTTCGTATCCCTCTTTTATTAATTCAAGTGTATGACCTGTACAATAAACAGAAAAAGAAGTCTTGAAAAGATCTAGAAAAGATGATCCTACCATCTGAAACTTAGGAATTTTATTTTGAAAAGAAAATATTTCAGACAGATGCCCTGTTCCAACCAAACTTGATAATTATAGTGCAGAAATTTTTGTCAGGATAGCTATTTCACTTGAGCTTTAAACTCAAGGATGTAAACTAGACAATTATTATCAATTACCCTACTATGGAGAAATTAAGCGCTCTCCTCCCCCATCTGTTTTCTCTGTTTATATGATCTATGATCCCCCAAATATACTGCATCTCTGTGGTGTTTCTGGATGACAACAACAAACTAGATTAGACCCTAGGATATGTACTTGATATTGGAAACACTGCTTTGCTCAGGAAGTACATGTGCATGAAGTGATTTGTACTCAGACTGTAAATAATTAGTTTAGTATATTTCCATCATAAGAGCTCTTCGGAACTTTGGAAATCAAGAGACTTGAGGCCGAAGTCATTTTTGGTTGTGCCAAAGAGAAGTGTGCTATTTCTGACAGGAGATACCTCAAACTATAGCTTCTGGAGAAGAGAAGTACTAATTGGCTACCAGAAAGGTACCACAGAACTGAACTAAGCCAAACAAGAATGTAATTAGAGGGAATGTGCTTTGTACATATTTTAATGAACCTTTCATTTCCTTCAAATAAAAGGGATTGACTTTGAAAATTAAGCTTTTGTCTGTCTGTTTGTTTTTAAGGATTAAATAATGGTGTCAATATGGAGTAATGGGAACCGGATTAAGAAAACAGGAGAGGGGTCAGCCAGTGGTATGGTGATTAAGGTGGCTGGATTCCACATGGCAGACTGCATGGTTCTAGTTCCAGACCTGATGGCTTAAAAAAATATGCTGAGCACATGTAGTTGCAAGACCAAAATCCTGAGAGTAGAATGGGTGAGAATGGATTGCAGCATGGCTATCCCGCCTTGGCAGTGATTTATCAATTTTTCTCTCTCAAGATAGATATATATATATATTCTGATAATCTGTCTGGTGAGCACAGAGGCCCACAGCAAAAACAAAACAAACAAAAAATGACACAAATTAACAATATCAGTAATAATGAAAGGGAGATCATCATTACAGATCCTACATTTAAAAGATAATGTGAGACTATTATAAGCAACTTTATACTGAAATATTTCCAGTACAATTGACAAACAAAATGGATATTTATGACTTAAAAAATTGTGGTGGGGAACCAGCAGTTAGCATAATGGCTATGTTGCTGGACTCCCACGTAGTCGACCGCGGTTTGCATCCCAGACCCAGTGGCTTAAAACTCACGCCGGGCGCGTGTGCATGCGTGCCCAAGATCCCAAGAGGAGAATGGAGGAGAAGGGATTGCGGCGTGGGCATCCCCCCTGGGGGGTGATTTCTCGCTTTCTGTCTCTATGTCTCTCTCTGTCTGGCGAGCGCACGCTCCCTATAGTGAAAACCTCTCCAAAATAAAAAGAATTGTGGTGTAACTATGCCCCATAGGGAAGTGCTTTCTCCCTTTCTAGCTCCCTTTGTCTCTCTATCTCTCTATCTATCTCTAGAACAGGCTTCCTCTAGCAATTAAAAAATAATCACTCAATAATAATAGATACAAAAAAATTGAAAACACTCAACACCCATGTCTTACAAAGACTCAGCAAATTAGGAATAGAAAGAAATTTCCTAATAAACAACATGGATGGTAAACATATAGCTAACATCATACTTTATTGTGTAGTGAAGGCTTCCTCCTAAGATCTAGAAGATGGTAAGAAATGTCTATGACCACCAGTCCCATTCAGTATTATACTAGATGTCCTAGTAAGACATTAAGACAAAGAAAAAAAGAAAGACAAGGAAAAGACATGGAGAGGGAAAAAGAAAGTAGAGGTTGGGAAGGGAAGGAAACCTGTTCAGTTTAGAAAAGAAGAGGTTAAGTGAAGATGACATGATCATCTATATAGCATATCCTAAGGAATCTACAAAAAAAGCTACTGCAGTTACTCAGTGAGTCTCACAGGTTTATAAGATAGAAAGTCAATACGCAAAATCAATTGTATTTCTAAATAACAGAATTCAACAGTTAAAAATTGAAATACCATCAAAAAGTATAAAATGGGGATAAATTTGCCAAAAATTTCTAACTTATACATCAATAGCTACAAAATAGCAAATAAATACCTAAATATATGCCAAATATCATTAGTCATTAAAAAATACAAATTAAAATCATAATGAGATACTACTACACACAACTAGAATGACAAGTTAAAAGGACTGATCATATCAAGCACTGGTGAAGTTGTGGTGCAGCTGCAATGCTCATTGTATCCAATGCTCATTGTATCCTGGTAGGAGTACAACATGTTATACCCACTTTAAAAACTAGTCTGGCAACTTCTTATAGTGTTAAGCAGACACTTGACCCCAAAATCCACTCTTATATAATGGTATCAAAGAAATAAGCATATGTTCACATACTTTCATAATAGCCAGAAAATGAAAATAGTTCAGGTGAGTGGATAACCAAATTGTGGCTTACCTATACAATGGAGTACAGCAACAAAAAAGGCCTCATAGAGACCAGCAGATGGCATAATGGCTATGTCACTGGACTCCCATGTAGTTGACTGCTGTTTGAGTCCTAAACCCAGTGGCTTAAACTCACATCGGGCATGTGTGCATGCATGCCCAAAATCCCAAGAGGAGAATGATGGAGAAGGGATTGCAGCGTGGCCAACCCCGCCCCCGCCAGGGGGGTGATTTCTTGCTTTCTGTCTCTCTGTCTCTCTCTGTCTTTCTGGTGAGCGCACGCATCCTATAGCAAAAATCTCTCCAAAAGAAAAAAAAGGAAAAGGCCTCAAAGCCTATGGTCAAGGGAGCCAGATCCCACATGGCCAACCATAGTTCAAGCCCTGGCAATTGGAAAAACACACCAGATGCTAGTGCATGCACACCCAAAATTCTGATAGGATGAAAAAATGGAAGAGAAGAGATTGTGGCACAACAATGCCCAACTGTGGGGTGCTTTCTTCCCATCCCCTCTCAAGAGCACACACATCCTCTGGCAATTAAAAAAAGTGGGGGAAAGTGTTGTTGATACCCAGAAAAACCTGGGTGAATTTCAAAAGTATTATGCTAAATGATAATAGCCAGAATTTAAAGACTGTGTATAATAAGATTCTATTTATATGAAATTTTAGAAAAGACAAGGCTATACTGACAAAAAGCATCTGTGATTTCCAGGGGCCAGGAAAGAGATTAACTGCAAAGAGATACAAAAGAACTTTCAGGGATACTGAAACTGCAATACGGTGCCATGGGTTACAAACAGTTGCCAAAATCCTTCAAATTGTACACTTTGATAAATTTTTGCAAAGCTAATTTTAAAAGTTAAAGAGGAGACTCAGCAGTAACGCAATGCTCTGCAAGGCTGACCCACATGGGAAGGTTCTAGGTTCACATCCAGAGCTCTCCCAAACACACTAGGTATGCCCATGATTCAGGACTGACCAAAGCTAAGAGTGGATTACAGTGTGAGGATACTGTAGGGGATGCCTGTGCCTCTATGTCCCTCTCTCTGTTTCTTTCTCTGTCCCTTGTCCTGTCTCTCTTTCTCTCTTCCGTTGTCTCTCTTGCCCATGGAATAAATAACTAAATAGAACATTTAAATAAGAAAATAAAATTTAAACACAGCAGCAAATATGCAGTCTTTAGGTACTGCTGGTACATTTATTTTTGTTTCAGTGTGTACACTAGATTCTCGACTCTCAGAAGGTTTTGACAATATATATGAGCATAACTGGAAGTGAAAAATAAAATAGATTATTTCTCAACCTATTATAGTTGTTCCCAAACAGATATGTATCAGGATTCCTTGGGGATGTTTGTAATACAACTCTATGGGCCCCAACCTTTTTTTTTTTTTTTTTTTTTTTTAGAGAAAGAAATTTTGGCTATGGGGTGTATGTGCTTGCTAGAGAGACAGAGAGATATACAGTGAGAAATCACCCATCCCCTGGGGGAATGGCCATATTGCAATCACTTCTCCTCCATTCTTCTCTCAGGATCTTGGGCATGCATGCACATATGCCTGGCATGAGTTTGAAGCCACCAAGTTCCGGACTCCAACCGTGGTTGACTATGTTGGAGTCCAGCGACAACCATTATGCCATCTGCTTGTCATGGGCCCTAACTTTTAAATATTCCTATTTGCAGTCCAAGTATGAGGCTCATACCTTTGGTTTAAACTGGCTCTCCAGGTGATTATGATACATGGCAAAATTTTAAAATCATCAGCCTGGGGTCAGCAGGTGGTGTGGTGGTTAAGGCACTGGACTTCCACATGGCCAACTGCAGTTCAAATCCTAGACCTGGCAACTTGCTTTCTTACTTTCCTTTCTCTCTCCCTCTCTCTGTCTCTCTCTGATAAGCATATGTACCCTATAGAAAATTTTAAAACAATTAATAATTTAAAATAATAAAAAAATTAAATACGTAATATTTTAAAAATCTTCAGCATAGTGTATAGGTTGACCTTAAGCTAAATTTAATGTCATGTTCTTGTCCATTCCAAAGAGTTCTATGAATAATATCAGGAACATTATAAATGACCTTGAAGCAATAAATTGCATTGGCTAAATTAGATACAAAAGAAGACGCAAGGTTTGTCAAAGTTGCCTCTCAAAGGAGTAAGTCTTCTGATGTGTCATTCTTCCTCTTTCCTAACTCAAGCCTGGCAGAAAGACTAAACCTCTGAGCCTTAGCTTTCTCTTTGGTTATTTGATAAGATCAATAATACCTAACTCATAGGTTGCTTGTCAGAATTAAGCAAAATAGGGAACCAGCAGTTAGCGTAATGGCTATGTCACTGGGCTCCCATGTAGTTGACCGCGGTTCGCATTCTGGACCTGGTGGCTTAAAACTCACGCTGGGCGCGTGTGCGTGCGTGCCCAAGACCCCGAGAGGAGAATAGAGGAGAAGGGATTGCGGCGTGACCATCCCCCTGGGGAGTGATTTCTCACTTTCTGTCTCTATGTCCCTCTCTCTCTCTCTGTCTGGCGAGCGCACGCGCCCTATAGCAAAAATCTCTCCAAAAAAAAAAAAAAAGAATTAAGCAAAATAATTTATGCAGACTGCTTAGCATTATATGTGCAAGTTTGTACAATGAAACTTGACAATTTGAATAAAAGTATTTGTTCCCAAGCCCCACAGCAGGCCCACCCTGGTCATTTCACTAACCTTGTAATAATGTACTGTATTTTATGTTTTTTAATTGTTTAGACTCCACTTATACCATTTACATGTTCTCAGTAAATGTCATCTTTTGGCATCATTATTGTATTTATTACCATTATTATCATCTTAGTGATTTTGATATCGATAAACCATTATCTTACTCCTGCCTGGGTTTAGTACTGATTTAAAATTTTATAGGATTGAAGATATTCCTCTCTTGAGTATCGAGATATCTATTTGCCTATTAAAATGAAACCTTTTAATAGTTCTTGTATACTTTTAATAAGTCATTTCAGATAATTCTATAGAGATGGTGGGGGTCATTTTAAAACTTGGGAAAATATATACAAGGACTGACTTAGTAATAAAGGAATGGCAGTAAGCTCTTCTTCACAACTGTTATTTAATTATCTAAAATCATTCCCTAGGGTACTTTTATTCACATTTTCTCACTTTGTTTCCTAGTCTCTGCTTTCCAAGTACTTGGTAGAGGTGATGAGAACTGGTAGTGTTGACATGAATGAATGGAAGTGATCCAGGTGGATGGTAATCACAAGTGGTTAAGGCAAGGAGCCGTCAGGATTCCTCTTCTCCACTGTCCTTCCTGAGCTGTGCTCAAAATCCATGAGCATTGTCCCACCTGCAGGCATTAAGCGCAAAGCACTGTGATCATTCCTGAGGGCTCCATATGCTCCTATCACTGAGGTTTTTGCAATGTAATAACTAACATCTGAGAAGTGCTCAGTGCTCTACCATACAGGAAGATGTTATTATTGTCTCGGTGAAGTAACTGAGGCTCAGTGAAATCATGTCTTAGCAAAGATGGCCTGATCAGTGTTGTAACTTAAGCTGCATTTTATGGCTCCAAATTCCATGGCTCTTTCTGTTTTTTGACAACTTACTAGTTGGAAGGAGACTGTTTTTACACAGTCTAACAGCTTACAGGTGAGCCAGAATCTTGACTTCTCTCCCCCACAGCACTCAAGGTGGCTAATGTGTCCAGGTGGGCTGGCTGGCCCACTCTCAGAAGCAGCCTCTGGTTTTCCCAAGCGGTAATGTGGAAAATGTCAAGAGGTACTGATATATGTTATCGGGTGTCAATGTTTTTATCTTTTTACATCTTGTCCTACCTTTCAACTCATACCTTCAAGTACTGGGATTTAGAGAAATCAAAAACTCTGACCCCCTCTGCTCTGGAGTACTAATGTTGATAGAATCAGAGCTCTTCTGGGAAATCCCAGACCAAGACGAAGGAGTGGGTAGACCAGCGAGGTCACAGGGAGGTGGAATTTGCACATTATGAATCTCCTCTATGTTCGTCCCACATAGTCCTGCAGCACCCCCCACTTCAACATATCATACAGGTTTACACACTGAATTATGTTGTTTCTTCATTGATTCATCCTTCTAGACTATTATCTTTTTAAGAACAAGGCTCATTCACTGTTGTATCCTGATTGTCCCGCACAGCACCCAAACACTGCTGTGGCCTCCCAACTAGACTGTGCTGTCCTTGTGCCTCCCTATGACTCTCTTCAAGTTTGGGTAAGGTTTTTTAAATAGAAAATAGGTCATATTCATGCTGGGAAAGTTAACTGTGTATGTTGTAATGATATATGTAAAATTTTTTGAAAAAAATCCTCCAATGGTTGAAAGTATTCTACTTTTCTACTTCTTTTTTTTTTTTGGAGAGGTTTTTGCTATAGGGCGCTCGCCAGACAGGCAGAGAGAGACAGAGAGAGACAGAAAGCGAGAAATCACTCCCCGGGGGGATGGCCATGCCGCAATCCCTTCTCCTCCATTCTCCTCTTGGGATCTTGGGCACGCATGCACACATGCCTCGTGTGAGTTTAAGCCACCGGGTCCAGGACTCGAACCGTGGTCGACTATATGAGAGTCCAGAGGCATAGCCATTATGCCAACTGCTGGTCCCAAGTATTTTACTTCTTGATGCTAATGATGATCATCGAACCACAGGCCTTTTTCAAAATTTATAAAATTTATACCTAAAAGAGTAATTTTTACTGTATATAAATCACACCTCAATAAAATTGACTTAAAATGTTAAAATCTCCAGTGGCTTTTCCATTATACGAAAGATAAAAATCCACACTCTTGACAGCTGACATGGCTACATGAGCCAGGATTCCACGGGAAACAGATGATATGTTCAAATTAGAAAAAAAAAATTGAAGATAGTTTCTTAAGCTCTCCTCAAAAGTGTGGGTGGGTTGTTGTGAAGCTACAAATACAGTGGAGTGCTGAGAGGTAGTAACAGTGGGGTGTAGTTAGCACCCCAGCCCTAAAAGTAAAGCATGCCTGCCATTAACCCGAAGACAAGTTGTAATATAATCAAAATGGCAATTCTACCCAAATTAATCTACATATTTAATGCAATGCCAATCAAAGCACCAGACACATTCTTCACAGACCTAGAAAAGACAATCACAAAATTTGTCTGGAATCATAAAAGGCCCCGTATTGCCAAAGCAATTCTACACAAGAAGAGTGGAGTGGGCGGCATCTCACTTCCCGACCCAAAAATATACTGCAAACCTGGGGTAATCAAAACAGCATGGTACTGGCACAGAAATAGACACGTGGACCAATGGAACAGAATAGAGTCCCCAGAAATAAATGCCCAAACATACAGTCAACTGATCTTTGATAAGGGATACCGATACCAGTCAATCCAGTGGAAAAAGGAAAGCCTCTTCAGCAAGTGGTGCTGGAAAAACTGGATTTCCACTTGTAGAAAGATGAATCTGAACCCCTACCTCTCACCTTTGACAAAAATTAAGTCAAGGTGGATCAAGGATCTAAATCTAAGACCTCAAACTATAAAGCTGCTCCTGGAAAACACTGGGGAAACTCTGGGAGACATTGGTGTAGGGAAAGACTTCTTAAATAAGACCCTCAAAGCACAGTGGATCATCCCCAAAATAGACAAGTGGGATTACATCAGACTAAGAAGTTTCTGCATGGCAAAAGACACAATAATTAGTGTGAATCGACAGCCCTCAGAATAGGAAAATATTTTTGTAAATTTTGTATCAGATAAGGGACTGATAACCAGAATACACAAGGAATTAAAGAAGCTGTTTGGAAAAAAGATGATCAACCCTATTAAAAGATGGGAGAAGGAGTTGAATAAAACACTCTCTAAAGATGACATACGAATAACCAAAAGGCATATGAAAAAATGTTCAACATCCCTCATCGTAAGGGAAATGCAGATAAAAACAACAATGAGGTACCACCTAACCCCAGTCAAAATGTCTAAGATTAAAAAAAAAAAAAGATAAGTGTTGGCAGGGGTGTGGTGAAAGGGGAACTCTTTTACACTGCTGGTGGGAATATAAATTGGTCCAGCCACTGTGGAGAATAACTTGGAGATTCCTCAAAAATCTACAAATAGATCTACCATATGATCCATCAATCCCATTCCTTGGTATCTACCCAAAGGACAGAAGGATTCTTCATTGGAAAAGTGCTTGCACATTGATGTTTATTGTGGCACTATTCACAATTGCTAAGTCATGGAACCAACCCAAATGCCCCCGTATGGAGGAATGGATTGAAAAACTGTGGCACATATACTCTATGGAATACTACCCAGCCATAAAAACCAACAAAACCCTGGCTTTTGACAGAAAGTGGAAAAATATGGAAGATTTACTGCTGAGTGAGGCAAGCCAGGCTATGAAGGAGAGACATTGTATGTCCCCACTTAACATATACCGAATGTCTGCACTCTATGACTGAAACTGATTGATCAACGGTTGTACAAACACAAGAGATGGGTGTAAATGTCAGATGAGGTGTATGTGGAGGAGTGGGGCCTAATGAAGGTCATTTGGAGAAAGGATACGGAGGTAGAACATTGACGGAATGGGGAAATGTGGTGTTATCAGTTGAAGATATTTTGATCAACAGGACTGGGGAGAAATGTTCACATATTGAAATGCTCACATTGTAAACTAAACAATGCGATTTAATGTATATACAAAAATAAATAAATAAATAAATAAATAAATAAATAAATAAATAAATAAAAAGGGGAAAAAAAAAAAAAAAGGTTGTGCTAAGTTACCTTTTAGATATCCAGACCCCCCTCTCCTGCCTCCTCATTGGTAGAATTCAAACAGAAGGCAGAGGGCAAGGGAAAGTTCCCTCCAGTAACCAGGGCAGGGCATAGAGTGCATCTGGAGAGGTAAGTGGAATGCGTCCCACATACAAGTGATAAGCGGTTCTGACTCCCCTTCCTCTACGACTTAACATTCAGCTCCCTCCAGCAGCCACCCTTGTGTGCTCACTGTGATCCAATCACACCGGCCTTTTCTTCTCCACCTAGAATCTTTAGAGTTATCTATCTCTGTTCCTAAAATTCTCTGTTCCCACATCACTTAACAAGCTGGTCTCTTTCTTGACATTTAAAGTAACTTTTCAATCAGAAGTAACGCCTGTACCCCAGTTTCCCCTGAGTAGTCATCATCTCTCAAGTCATCTTGGTTATTTGCTTATACATTAATTTTTTAAATCAAAATGTAGATATTTAAGGTATACAACATGATGTTTTGATATGTATCATGCTGAAATGATTACTACAGTCAAGCTAGTCAACTCCTCACATGGCTACCTTTTCTTCCTCACTCCATCCTGCCCTGCAGTGAGAGCACCTGAAATCTAGCCTCTTGGCAAATTTCCAGTACACAATATAGCAGCAGTTATAACCATCATGCTGTATATTAGCCCTCTAGAGTTATTAATCCCACGTAACTGAAACTTCATGCCATTTGACCAACATCACCCCCATTTCCCCACCTTCACATCCTTGGTAACCACCATTCTAGTCTCTGTTTCTATGGATTTGATTTCTCTAGACTCCACATCTAATTGAGAACATGCAGTATTTTTCTTTCTAGATGTTACATTCTACCTCTCCATTACCAAGAACATTGCCTGCACAGTGTCTGAGGGTCAGAAAGACAGCAAGAACAACAGGGATGGTTGGTTTGCCTTGTGCACTGAGTCTCCATTCGTGGCTGGTCAGACGGTGCAGAGGGCCAGAGTGTTGATACTGGGAGGGAAGACGATGTGGGTAAGGGGTTGGAAGCCCAGGCACACACAGTGAGAAAGTCAGGGATAGAATAGACAGATACAGCCAGGATGCCCTGAGAGTCGTGTGGGAATTGTTCTTTCAGCTCAGTCAGAATTGCCAGAAACCACTTTATACACAAAAGCAGCAGGAGAGCAATGGTCAGAAGTAAAATCTAAACAATGGACCAGCACAGGTCAGATCATGCACTCAATAAATATTTGACAAATTTTCTGATTCACTCAAGCTTGACTAGGAAAGAGACAATCTCCCTCCCTAAGGGAAAAAAAAATGAGAGATTCTGAGAAAAGTGTTCTCTGTTTTCTTAATGTGATAACATTTAGTCAGTGAGCTGTAATGTATATCAAATTAAAGGCTTTCTAACCATGTTGATTTAAAATAAATACCTATACTTTCCAGAAAGCTTTGTCTCTCGATTATCCATATGCCTTATTTCTAAAAACAGTTAGCTGTGGTAATTTATTTTTAATTAAAAGAAAAATACATTTACAAAAATTATTCCTCCAAACCAAGGCCTACTATGCCTTGCTGTTTTTCAGCAGTTATTTTCCGTTATTGTTTTGTAGGCAAATGATACTGCAAATTTCTTTTCAGCATTTACTCGGTTTTATTCAGACCTGCTTTCCTCTGTTGTTACAGAGCAGATCTCATGAATTTCAAAAATATGAACATTTTGAATTAAAACAAAGATTTTTTTTTTCTTGGTTCATTTTCCACATACAGAATAGTCTCTCATTTTCACATTCCCTGGTTTACAAAGAACTGACTATTCCAAATATTGACTGGGATTTTTCTCCATGTAGTTTAGAAGACAGCAGCATTGATTACACTGGACTTTTCTTATTTACCACCTTTTCATTTGTGATGGGCCATCTGGGTATTCAGTGTTTAGTTATGTGTGTCTAAACTCTTTGAGGAAGACAGTTTATTTGTCAGGCAGGGAATACCAAGAGAGCTGGTAACAATTTCCTTCCAACAAGCAATTGTCTGGACTCTTCTGGCTTGAAACAGTGCCAGCCCAAATCCTTCTGGGTGGCACACGTGGTCAGGGACAAAATGACATGCAGACTTAGGACCCAATTTAGACACAAATTTAGTTCCAATCACCAATCAAAGAGGTTGGTTTGTGGGGCAAGATATCTGGAGTTCCAGGCATGAACCCCTACTTTTCTTTTTCTCACTTGTATGTGTCCTTCTCAAAAGGCTATCCAAACAGGAAGACAGGGCTACATGTTGGCAAAATGGCCTTGAACGACTCCTTCAATCAGATCATACACTCTGCTAATGACAACAGCAGCCTCTGATTGAGCATGCGGCATAAATTAGTTCCATGACTTACGTTAGAGAAGTACATATTATCCCTGTTTTTCAGAGCAGGAAAATGGAGGCACAGAGAAGAAACATAACTTGCTCATAGTTGAACAAGAGGCAGAGTCAGGGTCTGAGTGCCAGGTCCCACCCTGACACCTGTGTCCTTTTCACTGTATTAGCAGTTGAGCTAACTTCCCACTAGCAATTAAAAAAAAAAAAAAAAATGGGGTCACAGGAGAGGGAGCTTGGTTTTGACTCCTGTGACTCACTTTCCTAGTCCAACTGCATGGCATCTGAAGCTCTGTAGGGACAAATATCTGCTGCCATTCACCTGTCCAAATGATAAGAAATGAGAGCCACTTAAATGAAAGTGAGATACTTTCTGTCTTAGCGCATTACTGCATTGCTATAGACATACCCAAGACTGATTGCTTTATAAAGAACCAGGGACTTATTTACTAATTTACTAAGATTAAGAACTTGTTAACTCACAGTTCTGGTGTCTGGAAAGTCCAGATGCACAGAGGAAGGCAGGTGTGTGCAGAGAGAGAGAGACAATGGGCAGCGTTCACGAGAACTAACTTCTCACAAGATCTAAAACTCACAGAATTTCAAGAGATATTATTAATCAATCCACTAGAGTGTTGCCTGCATGATACAATCACCATGGTCCAACTGCCACCCAGATTTCTCCGCCTTTCTCCTGCGGAAGATGAGAGCCAACCTACACTTCCATTTACCCCCGAGTGTAAGTTATCCTTCTGTGGTATCAGTCAAAACTAGCCATCGCTGTCCTATCCTGTTGTTCTGAGAGCAACATCCTGGTCATGTGGCACAACACATGCACCATGCCATCTTCTCCCACAGCACAGCCCCCAATATACCGCTGGTAAAGGTTCTGCACAGATGAATGCATGCCTACAAGCTGATTGAGCTTCTCCTACTCCAGTGATGAGGTCCTCAGTGCCAGCTAGGCCCAGGAAGCAGCCAGATCCACCTCTTATCACCCTTCATCTCAGAAACAGGTATTGACTGTCACAGGCTGGGTTCTCCAGAAGCAGATATCTAGATGGAGTTTGAGATATGGGCCTTTTTTTTAGGAGTCAGCACCTGTTAAAGGAAGGGAGTTAAAGCAGGAAACAGGCAGTAGCTGAACTGGAATAAAGGCCCAGCAAAGTCTCCAGGAAGCTCAGGAACATGTGTTGCCAATCTGAGTTGTCTGGCGAGCTGATACCAGAACTTATCCATCCACCCACCCTACTCAATGACTGAATACAGGTCATGCCAGGAGGGACACCACACCGGCTGAGTGACTCTCTTTAGCTGAGGCAGATCCCAAAGCAGTTGACAGCTGGGAGCCAACTTGCTGACCACTCTCCAGAGCCCCACACTGAGTAGACATCTTTCTCTGAAGGGCGGCCTATGTCTGTGTCTGGCGGCCTATGTCTGTGTCTGTCATGCTTTTCCTTTATTTTTTTTTCTTTGAGAGGTTTTTGCGATAGGTTGTGTACACTCACCAGAAAGACAGAGACAGAAAGCAAGAAATCACCCCCCCAGGGGGGATAGCCACACCACAATCCCTTCTCCTCCATTCTTCTCTTGAGATCTTGGGCACACACACACGCATCTGGCGTGAGTTTAAGCCACCGGTTCCAGGACTTGAACCGCGGTCTACTACATGGGAGTCCAGCAACATAGCCATTATGTCAACTGCTGGTCCCAGTAAACATGCTTTTCTTCCCTACTTCTGCAGATGTTTTCTGGAGAAGGTTATTGTTCTCCTATGTTTTCCAAGTTATCTAAACTCAGATCTTTTCTTAAACCATTCCGGTCAGACTCGGGGAATCAATACTCACATACACACTTTGTGTTACAAAACATTGTACAGTAAACCAATGGAAATTGCATGTCTTAAAAAGATAGCACGTGTTTTTCTCTTTAAGTCAACTTTAATGGGTATGCAAAGATAAAAAGATCTCGAAGAAACATCTGTCACACATTTGACTGTAGCTACTGATTCTATTGATCTGGCTGTTGGGAAGATCTAGTCCCTACCTCACAGCTCCTCAGGACACCTCCTAGAAGGACAAACTTGGGCAAAACTATGACATTTCCAGAGAGAGGAGACAGACCTCAGTAAAATGTATCAGTATCAGCTTCAGCAACCAGCCAACTTTCAGAACTTGGTCTTTGACCATAACTGAGATTTAAATGACGTATGGACAGCAGGGGTGGAAATGATTAGAGTGTGACCCTGACCTGGTCTTCCCTCAATTTTGCTCTAACTCACAGAACCAGTACCAAGAGGTCTAGCTCCCAGCTAATGCCCTTATCTAGTCCACTGCAGCATAGTCCCTCCGGAAACTGTAATCTCTAAACGGCTACAAGATTCACCACCTGCTGAGAGTCTCTTCCAGCTCTCCACTGCTATCCCTACCCCACCTTGTCTTTAGAACAGTAGCTAAAATTACTCAGTTGGATAGAAGAGCCTTTTGTCCTGTTCTTAATTCTAAAATACATGCTTCTTAAAAGTCTGCCCTTTAAAAAGAAAATCAAATACAGTCTCTTTCTATTTATATAGTTCTTGCCGGATTTCCTCAGCCATCATCCGCAACTGTGTTTTGTGGTAGTAAGTCTGAAAAAAGAGTCCCCACGGTGATGTAAAATGTCAGTGTTGATGAGTTGTTTTTAATCCTCTTCAACCTGTTGATTTCCACAAAGTATTCCTATAACCCCAAGCTTTCCTCCACAAAATAGCATCCAGAATGGATGACACATACGCCTCTCATAGAAAGAAAACACCAAAGGAAGAAGAAAGAGAAAGACAAAAAGATAATCTAATACCTTCTTTCTAAAAGTTTTAAATTATTGGGACTAGCAGAAGGCATAGTGGTTACATTGCAGGACTCTCACATGGCCATCCCCAGTTTGGTGGCTTGAAAGTCACACTGGGCACATGTGTATACATGCCCAAGATTCTAGGAGGAAAATGGAGAAGAATGGATGGCAGCACAGCCATTCACCTGGGGCAGAGGGGGAGGGTTGATTTCTCACTTCCCTCTCATTGTCTCTCTCTTTCTCTCTCTCTCTCTCCCTCTCTCCCTCTCTCCAGCCAATTTGTGCACTCTAAGGCAAAACTACCAAAAAAAAAAAAAGAAAAAAATTTTAATTATGATTTCTGGTACATAGAGAATATATATATATATATATATATATATATATATATATACATATATATGTACACACACACATACATATCCCTTCATGGGCAACAAAATGGTTTTTAAGGCATGCGTATGTATACAACAATCAAATCTAAGATACACCCATACGCATCTTCTTCAGCATTGGACATTGCATCAGGTTGTGCACATCCGTCAATAGTTCTACTCATTTTGTTTTTAAAGATATATTAAGTTGTCCATGTTTTGACTTTGCTGTGATACACCATCCCATAGCCTCTTTCCCTTATTACATGCTTTCTTGTGTCCACCATCAATTTTCTAGTGTCCCCTCCCTCCCCCAATCTTCTCCTGGTATCTACCACTAGTTTTTCTCTCTCTCTGTGCTTTCGAGTCTGTCAGTTTCTGCCAGAGTGCAGACATTCAGGATGTGTTAAGCGGGGACATATGGCATGTGTATCTCAGAGTCTGGTTTATCTCACTTAGCATTATATCTCCTAGGTTTGTCCACTCTGCGTCATATGAAAGGATTTTGTTTTTTTCTTCAAGACTGAGTAGTGTTCCATTGCATACATGTACCACATTTTTTCCAGTCCATTCATTCATTTGAGGCAGTTAGGTTGATTCCATGACTTAGCTATTGTGAATACTGCTGCAGTAAACATGAGTGTGCAAATGTCTCTCTGGCTGAGTGATTTCCAGTACTGTGGGCATATACTCAACAGTGAGATTGCTGGTTCATATGTAAGTAAGCCACCAGGTCCAGGACTCGAACCACAATTGGCCATGTGGGAATGTCCAGTGTCCTAACCACCACACCACCCACTGGTCCCCTTATCTGTTTTATTTTAAGGGGATTTCTCAGGCACCAGAATAGTTTCACAAAACTCCCCTGAATCTGCCTTATAAGAAGAGTTTTGGCCACCTGCTCAGCTGGTACACGGGTGGGGGCTGTCCTAGCCCTTTCAAAAGAGGGCAAGGTCAGGAGAAACATCCCTCTTTTTTTTATTTATTTATTTTTTTATTTATTTTTTTTTACTATTGATATTCTTACGTATTTGCTTAGTTTGTTTACATATAAAAAAAAAATGCCACTGTAAGTCTCTGGGGAGAGACAAAAGGGAATACATAATACATGTCGTTCCTAACCCTGGGAGCCCACCACCATCCAGGCCACGACAAACCACAGCAAAACAAGGATGTGTCGAACACAGATTCAGATAAGCCAGAATCAGGAGTCAGGCAACAGAGAAAGGAAGATTTTCTCCAGCTTCTTGTTTTATTTCTGTTTTAAAATATTCAGTAACAAGACTCACAGCAGAGTGTCCCTAGCCAGCTAAGCCACAACTCTGTTATATGGTCTTCCAGGAATTGATTTTAATCTGCCCAGTGATGCTTGGACCCACATAAGGAAAATAAAGTTAATGTAGGTGCCATGGAAACTTCAGGAAACAAACTTTATGTATTTACATACCAACACCACAGGCACACTGTGGCATAGCAGGAAGCTCTGAGACCCCAAGCAAAATTTCAGAAACGCTTTTTTTTCCCCTCAACTTTAAAAATAAATAGGCCCCTGACTCCATGCACTAAAGGAGTTTGTTGAGTAGTATTTACACCTGTGGAGAGAACAGGAGGCATCAGCTGGGAAGATCACAGTTTTTCTCACTGCCTCTAACTTGTTTTCCACTATTTCTGCAATGCCTGGGCGCAGGCCAGAGACCCAGAGTATTTAAGTCAAGCCAGGTAAACAACCCCAGGAAATGGTCAACTTTAACTTTAAAGAGCTTAGTTAAATGGAGGAAGTGCTGGTCCCAGTGCTGGCTCTCTTGAAGGTCTCCATTTCAGAGGGTACTACCACCAGGGAACAAGGATGGGCCTTGGGTCTTGCAGCCCTAGGCCTTGGATGAGTCCCCTAACCTCTCTGAGCATTGCTCTCCTGTGAGATAAAAACGGTAACATATCAGGCAGGGACTGACATATGGATCAAATGGGACAGTAAATAAGTGCTCAAAATGGTGTGAGATTAAGAATGCTTGGAACCAGCAGTTGGCGTAATGGCTATGTTGCTGGACTCCCACGTAGCCGATCGAAGTTCGAGTCCCGGACCTGGTGGCTTAAACTCATGTCGGGCATGTGTGCGTGCATGCCCAAGATCCCGAGAGGAGAATGGAGGAGAAGGGATTGCGGCGTAGCCATCCCCCCTGGGGGGTAATTTCTTGCTTTCTGTCTCTCTGTCTCTCTCTGTCTGTCTGGCGAGTGCACGTGCCCTACAGCAAAAAAAAAAAAAAAAGGAAAAGAAAAAAGAATTCTTAGCAGGGCTTTAGGTGTTCTTCATCCAGTCGGTACAAGTGGAGTTGGTAGAAGGTGGAGAGTGGTTTTCAGACATTCCATCAATGTCTAAGCCCCAAAACTGAATCCTAAAGAGATATACAGCTATACTAATATACTCAGTTTTTCTTTTTTAAGTTAATTAATGTACTTACTTCTTCCATGAGTAAGAAGACAAAGACAGAGAAACAGCCCCCAACAGGGTCTTGACTCCATGACCCACCCCAGCCTTAGTCAGCCTTAGAGCCCAGGCACGCACATGCCCAGAGTACTTAGAGAGGTCTCTGGAGCAGAAACAAGAACCTTCCATGTGTTCATAGAGGACCATAATTTTACAGCTGCACTTCCATCTAGCCCTTTGTTTTTCTCTATGTTTCTTTTCCACCCCTTTAATCCATCCATTCTACCCGGGATTCTAATTTTTTTTTTAATCTTCTGTGTTCCTCCTTGGCTCCATGTTTTCTTGCTAGTTAATACTGTAGAGTGGGAACCAGTTTCATGATGTTCTGGTCCTTGTGATGCCATGGATCAGCCTGGACTGGCTTTAAGAAGCTTGTTGGCTTCTACAGGAAGCAAACTATTTGGTGGCAATTAGTGGATAGGAAGGTTTTCAGTCTATGTTCTTAGGGAAAGAAAAGGAAGAAAGTCAGACTGGGCAAGCGAAGAAGTTTGACAGGGATGTAGTTTCAGTGGAGGTCTCCACCAACTCTATGGGGAGTTCTGAGTACTACAGGGAACCTTCAGAACTATCATGAGTAGGGACAAAAGGGTCAGGCTTTCATATCCCCAGGACTATCAGTAAATGGATGCAGGCAGCCCTGGCCAGGGGCATGGCCTTCAGCTAAAGTAACAGAAAGCTGATAGCTGGGGTCTTTCTTCCATCAGCACTCTCAGTAACTAGAGAAATAAGTCCTCTGATTCTGATAGGAGATCTAAGTGGCACATTACAGGTACTCTTTCCTAGAAGCCATTAAGCCACCATGATTGTATCCACCATTCACTGAGAGACTGACCTGACCCTTTGCTCTTCTGGGTGAGAGACTCGTTATCTTGCTGTGGCATCAGACACAGTATTTGAAGCAAAAATTTCAAGCTAACGGACCAGGAAAGACTGGGGAGAGATCATTCTAGGAGGTTCTCACTATCTGAAACAAGTAAAAAGTTTAGAAACTAGGAGAAAAAATTAGGAGGGCTAACCAGGCCTCAGGAATCCAGACGGGCAAGAATGTGGGTCTAGGTATAAAGCAAGGGAGGAAGACCCTGAACCAGCTCTAGTAAGTCCATTCACAGAACAGAGGTAGTTTCTTCCCTCACTGCTTGGGTTATCTGACTGCCTGGTCTCCAGAACCCCTCCAGCAAATGGAAGATTATCTACTTTGTGCAGTCAAAAACATATAAGGGACATGTAGGGGCCAGCAGATGATATAGTGGTTAAGATACTGGACCTCTACATGGCTGACTATGGTTTGAGTCCTGGATCTCACAGCTTGAAACTCCTGCTGGGTGTGTGTGTATTTGCATGCCCAAAACCGCAGGAGGAGAATGGAGGAGAAGGGATTGTAGTATGGCTATACCCCCCTGGAGGGGCACTTTCTCACTTTCCTTCTCTCTGACTCTCTCTGGCAAGTGCACATACCCTATGGCAAGAAAAACTTTAAAATAAATAAATGACATATAGGTAGGTATTCATTGAACAAATCCTTCTTACAAGTTTTTAGACATAAAAATGGTTTCTTTGTTAGATGACACACTTCTTCTCATCAAGTAATTAAAATGGAATCAGTCATTGGGATTTTCCTACCCAGAGTTAAATTCCAAGGTGCTTAGAGTTAATTTCATTGTTGATCTTCAGCAACCACCTTCATAAAAACTGGTAGCACTTTTCTCCTCTCTTTTCTCGGTTCCTTTGCATTCTTATTTCTCATGCTACCATTCCAAATTCTAGTTTTTTTATTTTATAATAATAATTTCTAATATATAATAATTGTATGAAATTATGTGATACAGTGTGGTGGATTTTTAAAGTATGTATGTATTTTATTTGTAGCTTAACACTTTTATTTTCACTATTCTAAATCAACCAGTAAGTGAGCATGACAGAGTTCATAATTAGTACCATATTTCTTGATTCTTATCACAACTCTAGGTAAAGAATATAGCTGTACCTGTTTGAGGAGATGCGTAACTAAGAGCTTAGAATTTCCAGTTAAGGGGCCAGCCCCATGGAGCAGCAGTTAAGCCCTGTGCACAGGAAACCAGATCTTACATGGCCAACGTGGTTTGAATCCCAGCCAAGGTAATTTGAAAATCATACCAGGCCCACAAACATGAATGTCTCAAATCCTGGTGGGATAGACAAATAGAGGAAAAAAGATTGTGGCAAGACCAGACCCTGTTGGAAGGGATGGGGTGCTTTCTTTCTTGTTTTCTCTTATTCTCTCTATCTCTCATTCTCTCTCTCTCTCTCTCTCTCTCTCTCTCTCTCATGAGAGCAAATATTCTCTGACCAAAAAAAAAAAAAAAAAAAAAAAAGATTTCATTAAAAGACATGTGATAAGGAAGTATTTCTCCTTCTGTCTTCCCTGAAACTCATAGGTATGACCAAAAGAATAAAAATAAAGTCCATCTAAAATGAAAAATAGGAAATACCTACAACACTCAATCACACTGTGATTAATATTGTCCCAAAAAAGGTGAAACTTAAGTCCAAACTCCAAATAGTAACAAAATAATGCATTCCTCCTCTTGATAAGAATACAGACTTCTCTGGAAATAAGTGGGAGGGACCTAAGGAGCGTCGCTTTACCTGGGAGGATGTGATGTGAATGGAAACCATGCAGAGGAGGAGGGGGAATGTACAGGAGTTTGTCACACACTGATGAAACAGAAGGAGAGCTAGAATTAAAGAACTACTGCTTTTATCTTCACTGTCTCCAGCTAGAATTCCTATGCTGATAACAGCCTGACATGAGGCAAGCTGAAGGAAGCACAGATACAGCAACTAGCTGTGCACATACTCACCACATCTAACTAAGCAAGACAAGTTAGTGCAGAATCACCAAATGGCATCTCCATGAGCCAGGGAGCTGTGCTGTGAATGCACATGGGTCTCCCCGCTGGCAGCCTGCCTCCCTGGAGTGGGGAAAGAGGAAAATCATCCCCAAATCTGAAGGTTAATTGTAATAGTGATGCTATATCAATATCTAAAGGAGGAAATGGATAAAAGAAACAGCAGGAAAGTGAAGAATACACATATAATTTTGAAAAGTAAAGTGGTGAAGTCAGTAGGGAGATGGCATACAACAAAACTACTACATAAATGAAAAACACCAAAAACACAATGAAAAGAGGTATATCTGAAATGCAGTGATGAACTTTCTAAGACCGTTGGTAATAAAATAGGAAGAAAAGGACAAAAGAAGAAACTACAGAGATCAGAAAGTTGGAACATGGAAGCAGTTACCTAATGCATATGTAATTGGTATTTTACAGTAAGGGGATAGAATAAATAAACCCTCTCCCCCAAAAAATTTTAAAAAATAATAAAAGTTGACAGAGAAAAAGGAAAAAGCTATAAGTCTGCAGTGATGAAACAACACTATGTCTCAAGAAAATTTGCAGAAAAATACACTGTCCCTACTGAAAAAGTCAAGTCACTTACAAGAGGATAAGGGAAATCAGATTAGTACCTTTATTCCAACAAGGATGACATCATCTCCAAAGGGATAGAAATTGATTACTGGAGGGAGGAAAAAATATTAGATTTATAATAGTTTATGGTGCTCCAGAGGACAATAATACATAAACAAATATAGCGTATGTCTATAGCATTAAAGACTTTTGGGGAAGGGAGCAGTCATGAAAATAGAAACACTGGGTTAGCATAATATACCCACAAAACATTCAGTGTCCAAGCAATGCATAGAGAATCTTTGGGAGAAATAACCATGCCCTCATCATTTAAGTCAACCAATTATTAATCATGAATACAGTCACTAGACATGAATATGCAAATATGCCAAGAGTCAAAAATAATGACCAAAAGCACTTATGGGAAAAACTAATAGAGTACAAACCCAGCCAGCCAAAAGATAAGCCAAAATAAAGAATCAGAAATGGGGAAGCTGTGGTATTTAAGAACTGGTGGTGGGGCCGGCAAATGGCATGGTGGTTAAAGGCGCTGGACTCCCACATGGCCGACCACGGTTCAAGTCTCGGGCCTGGTGGCTTGCTTTCTCACTTCCTCTCTCTCTCTCTCTGAGTCTCTCTGATCAAACTGGAAATTTATAATGATAATAATAATAAATAAAGTTAAATAAAATAATTCTTTAAAACAAAAAAAGAAAGAACTGGTGGTGAACACTGAAGCCTTTGGAATTTTATACCATTTAATGTAAGTGTTAGGAAATCTGACACTGTGCAAATAAAACTAAAAACAGCAAGGTTGAAGGATAGGAGTGGTGTAAAGATGGACAAGGGCACTAACTTCCTCATACTTTGTAGCAAGGAGTCTCTAGAACTAGCCCTAAAAAAATATTTACAGTCATAAAACAAGTCACTAGGGGAACTGAAAATCAGATTAGAAATCTCTTAAAATATCAGTAGAAGGGAAGCAACAGAACCAAAATAAAGATAAACCACAGAGCAAAAGATGGAAAACAACAGAAGCATTAGAATGAGAAAATATAATATATCAGGGTTGAAACTCATGTTATATATGTAGTACATATGTCATACGCATATAAATACAAAAAGTGATTCAAGGATTCACCACTTTGATTTCATTAACAAAAACTAACTTTAAGTCATACATCACTCAGTTCTTTAGAAAGGTTAAAAGTAAAATGACTGGTATTACAAGTGATTCTGATTTTTTTTCCTCAAAGTGTAGGGTGTTTTTTAATGGAGCAAACAGCTTGCATTATTCCATTTGCAGAAATTCTCTCCATATTTCCCCTGTATTCCCCTATTCAATCTTGGCTAGCACAATCAGACAACTCAAAGACACTTTTTCTTGCACCTGTAGTAAAGACCTAAGCAGCAGACAGCAACTGCCCCGGGTCTGTCAAGTAGATGCATGATTCTGATTTTTTTGTTTTTTTGCATTTATTTATCAAGTCTTTGTGAGAGAGAATTCAAGGCAAAAATAAATAAATAAATAAATAAATAAATAAACAAACAAACAAACAAGCCAAAAGAATAGCTTATCATAATTAAAACTCAATATACAATGAAGATACAACTTTTGCTATACTTTACATTCGAATTATTGTAATATAATAACACATAAAGCTTAACATGCAGAAAATTCAAGAAGAATTCTCCAAACAGAGTATTCTAATCTGCTTTTCTCACCCACAAATAGGTTATAGAGTCAAACACTAAAGGAGGACGGAAAGAATATGGAATCTAATTCATAGACTAATTAACATCCTTATAACCCCATACTATGAAAATGAAGAGTAGACCTGTGATCAATTCTTCTAAAAATATTTACAAAATTTGACAATATATGAGGCATTTAAAAATGTCTCAAGCCCCAACTGCAGTGGCACAATGGAATAAGACAGTGCTCTGAAATGCTGGAAGCCATAATGAAGATCAGGGTTTCGGTTCCCAGATTAACCTGTACCTGCCAGGCGTGCTTGTATGTGCCATGATCCTGGCTGGCCAGGGAAGACTGATCTAGTAAGGGATTATAGAGTAAGATACAGTTGAGGGTGCTCTTTGTTTCTTTCTCTCTCTCTTTCGTGGAAGAGATGAATAAGTAAACTTTCTTGAAAAAACAAAGCTTCAAAAAAACAAATAGTAATAGTAGTAATAACCATGCTTTCTGGTTATAAAGCAATGAAAGTAGAAATGAGTAATAAAATGTTTTAACTCATTTCTTAACAGTTCGGGTCATGAGGCACTCAAGCATCCAGACCCAAGAAATACAAAGGACCCCAAATAGAATTAACCCAAGAAGATCTTCCCCAAGGCATATCATAGCCAGAATGGCTAAGACCACAGATAAAGATTAGATACTAAAACTGGCAAGAGAGAAACAACAAGTGACTTACAAAGGTCACCCCATCAGGCTAACACTGGACTTCTCAACGGAAACAATGCAAGCAAGGAAAGAATGGGAAGATATACTGAAAGTGTTAAGAGAGAAACAATTTCAACCAAGATTATTGTATCCTGCAAGATTATCCTTCGTATGGGAAAAAAAGATTAAAATTTTCTCAGACAAACAAAACCTGAAAGAATTTGCCAGCACCAGGCCAGCTCTCCAAGAAACCCTGAAGAAAGTACTGTTCCAGGAAAACTAAAGAAGTAACAGCCAAAAACAAAGGAGTAAAAGGCAGCTAAGACAATGGCCAACTTAAACGTCAGGACAGATCCATTAACATCGATAATAACATTGAATGTTAATGGATTAAACTCTCCAATCAAGAGACACAGACTGGCTGAATGGGTTAAAAAGCAAAACCCTCTATCTGTTGCCTACAGGAAACCCACTTCATGGATAAAGATATACATAGACTGAAAGTGAAGGGTTGGAAAAAGATTTTCCATGCAAATAGGAACCAAAAAAGAGCTGGAGTCGCAACACTAATCTCTGACAAAATAGGCTTTAAAACAAAAACTGTTCGAAGAGACAAAGAAGGGCACTATATTGTAGTAAAAGGGGCAATTGATCTAGAAGATATAACACTTATTAATATCTACCCGCCTAACACAGGAGCACCCAAATATGTGAAGGAAAGACTGCTAGATCTAAAAAGGGAGATAGACTGCAACACACTAATTGTTGGAGACCTCAACACTGCACTATCCCCTCTGGATAGATCATCTAGACAAAAAAATAGGTAAAGAGATAAAAGATCTAAATAAAATCATAAATCAAATCGACTTAACAGATATCTATAGAACTTTCCATCCCAAAACCTTGAGATACACTTTTTTCTCCCCACCACATGTAACGTTCTCGAAGATTGATCACATCATTGGACACAAAGCAAGCCTCTACAGATTCAAAAGCATAGAAACTATACCCAGCATCTTCACCGACCATGATGGAATTAAACTTGAATTTAATTTAAAGAGAAATCCTCAAAAATACTCAAATACATGGAAACTTAATAACCTACTCCAGAATGACTCCACAACTACTGAAGAAATAAAGACTGAAATCAAAAGATTCATGGAAGCCAATGAGAATGAGGACACAAGTTTCCATAATTTTTGGGACACTGCTAAAGCAGTCATAAGAGGGAAGTTCATAGCAATTAGTGCACATAAGAGGAGCATGGAAAGAAGGCAAATGGATCACCTAACATCATGCCTCACAGAATTGGAAAAGCAACAGCAAAAAGATCCAAAGAACTCCAGGAGAAAGGAAATAATAAAGATCCAAGCAGAAATAAATGAAATAGAAAATAAACGAACTATACAGAAAATAAATGAAAGTAAAAGCTGGTTCTTTGAAAAGATAAACAAAATTGATACACCACTAGCGAGACTTATTAAGAAAAAGAGAGAAAAGAACCAGGTGAATCAGATCTGCAATGAAGCAGGCAAAATAACAACATAGTAGAAATACAAAACATTATTAGAGGATACTATGAACATCTGTATGCCAAAAAACAAGATAATCTGGATGAGATGGACAAATTCCTGGACACATATAATCTACCTAGATTGAGCCAGGAGAATAGGTCTGAATAGGTCCATAACAAGCCAGGAGATCAAATCAGTTATCAATAACCTCTCAACAAAGAAAAGCCCTGGCCCTGATGGATTCACCTCTGAATTCTACAAAACTTTTAAAGAAGTGTTCATTCCCATTCTGCTCAAGTTATTTCTAAATATCCAAAAGGGTGAATCTCTCCCTAATTCATTCTATGTAGCCTCTATCACCCTTATCCTTAAAACAGATAAGGACAGGACAAGGAAGGAAAACTATAGACCAACATCCCTGATGAATATAGATGCGAAGACTCTCAACAAGATACTAGCAAATCATATACAACAACTTATAAAAAAGATTATACATCATGATCAGATAGGCTTTATCCCAGGAATGCAAGGTTGGTTCAACATACACAAAACCATAAATGTAATACACCATATTAATAGGAAGAAAGATAAAAAACATATGGTCATATCAATTGATGCAGAAAAAGCATTTGATAAGATACAACATCCCTTGATGATGAAGATTCTCAGCAAAATCGGCATAGAAGGGTCATTCCTCAACACAATAAAAGCTTTCTATGAAAAACCCATAGCAAACATCATCCTCAATGGAGAAAAGCTGAAAGCTTTTCCACTAAAAACGGGTACAAGACAAGGATGTCCACTTTCTCCACTTCTCTTCAATATAGTACTGGAAGTCCTGGCCATTGCAATCAGAAAAGAGGAAAAAATAAAAGGCATTCAAATAGGAAAAGAAGAGGTGAAACTCTATTTGCAGATGACATGATTGTATACATAGAAGACCCAATGGTTTCCATAAAAAAATTTCTGGAAGTAATACATGAATACAGTAATGTTGCAGGATACAAAATTAATATCCAGAAATCTATAGCATTTCTGTAGATGAACAACAGGCAGACTGAGATAGAACTGAAAAAAGTTGTTCATTTACCATAGCCACAAACAGTATAAGATACTTAGGGATAAATCTAACCAAAGAAGTTAAAGACCTCCACAAGGAAAACTATGAGAAGATAAAAAAAGAAATCGAAAATGACACAAAAAAGTGGAAGGACATCCCATGTTCCTGGATTGGAAGAATTAATATAATCAAAATGGCAATTCTACCCAAATTAATCTACCTATTTAATGCAATGCCAATCAAAGTACCAGACACATTCTTCACAGATCTAGGAAAGACAATCATAAAGTTTGTCTGAAATCATAAGAGACCTCGTATTGCCAAAGCAGTTCTGCACAAGAAGAGTGGAGTGGGCGGCATCTCACTCCCTGACCCAAAAATATACTACAAAGCTGTAGTAATCAAAACAGCATGGTACTGGCACAGAAACAGACAGGTGGACCAATGGAACAGAATAGAGTCCTCAGAAATGAATGCTCAAACACACAGCCAACTGATTTTTTTTTGAGACGTTTTATTTATTTATTTATTATTTTTTTTTTTTTTTGCTATAGGGCGCGTACACTCGCCAGACAGACAGAGACAGAGAGACAGAAGGCAAGAAATCACCCCCCAGGGGGGATGGTCACGCCGCAATCCCTTCTCCTCCATTTTCCTCTCTTCTCAGGATCTTGGGCACGCACGCACACACGCCCAGCGTGAGTTTTAAGCCACTGGGTCCGGGACGTGAACCACGGTCGACTACGTGGGAGTCCAGTGACATAGCCATTACGCTAACTGCTGGTTCCCTCAGCCAGCTGATTTTTGACAAGGGGTACCAGTCAATCCAGTGGGAAAAGGAAAACCTCTTCAGCAAATGGTGCTGGCAAAACTGGATCTCCACTTGCAGAAAGATGAATCTGAACCCCTACCTCTCACCTCTGACAAAAATAAAGTCAAAGTGGATCAAAGATCTAAATCTAAGACCTAAAACTATAAAACTGCTCCTGGAACACACCGTGGAAAATCTGGGAGACATTGGGGTAGGGAAAGACTTCTTAAATAAGACTCCCATTGCACAGTCGATAATCCCCAAAATAGACAAGTGGGATTACATCAGACTAAGAAGTTTCTGTATGGCAAAAGACACAGTGATTAGCGTGAATAGACAGCCCTCAGAATGGGAAAATATTTTTGTAAACTATGCATCAGATAAGGGACTCATAACCAGAATTCACAAGGAACTCAAGCAGCTGTTCTGGAAAAAGACAATCAATCTTATTAAAAGATGGGAGAATGGGTTGAAAAAAACACTCTCTAAAGATGACATACGAATAGCAGAAAGGCATATGAAAAAATGCTCAACATCCCTCATTGTAAGAGAAATGCAGATCAAAACAACAATGAGATATCACCTAACCCCAGTCAGAATGTCCAAGATTAAAAAAAAACAAAAAAAAACAGTAAGTGCTGGCGGGGGTGTGGTGAAAAGGGAACTCTCTTACACTGCTGGTGGGAATGTAAATTGGTCCAACCACTGTGGAGAACAATTTGGAGATTCCTCAAAAATCTACAAATAGAATCACCATATGATCTAGCAATCCCACTCCTTGGTATCTACCCGAAGGACAGAAGAATACTCAATCGAAAAAGTGCTTGCACATCGATGTTTATTGCGGCACTTTTCACGATTGCTAAGTCATGGAAACAACCCAAATGCCCACGAACTGATAAATGGTTAGAAAAACTGTGGCACATATACTCAATGGAATACTATTCATCCATAAAAAAAAACAAAACCCTGGCTTTTGAAAGGAAGTGGATGAATATGGAAGACTTACTGCTGAGTGAAGCAAGCCATGCTATGAAGGAGAGGCATTGTATGTCCCCACTTAATATATACCGAGTGTCTGCACTCTAAAATATATACATATATATATATATATACATATATATATATATATATATACATATATATATATATATTTGAAACCATACCACTTCTGTTGTTATAGAGTCATAAAATTATACAAAATTATAAAATATTTTGAACATTATCTTTAAAATTCAGTATTTTGAAATTTTGAAAGTTGTTTATAAACTGCAAGAACTATGGAGTATGAGGTAAAATTTTTTGATATGTAAAGTAAATGTTTGTGGAAAAAATGTAAAAATAAATAAATAAAAGGAAAAAAAAAAAAAAAAATTTGGGTCATGATTTTACTATTGGCTCCAAAGTTGCAGAGTATCTACAGAACAGTAACATTGAAATCTCCGTATCAGTAAAATCCATGGTACATAACTAGAGCTGTGAACAGGAGAAAATTTGAAATTCTATACACATATTACCAGATAAGACTTCAGCTCAATAAAGTTAAAAAAGAAAGCCCAAGGAGAGAAAAAAGAACAAATTGTTTAACATAAAAAAGCAGAAACTGATACATCATAAAACAGAAGAAGGAAGGTAGAATTAATCAATAAAATCAAAAGGTGATTTGTAGAGGAAAAAGCAAAATGGCTAAATCAACAGTTGACCTAAATAAAAAATTAAAAGGAGAAAGAACAAAAACAAATAATTAACAATAAGACTAAAGTAGGATATAAACCTCCCCACAACTACTCTCCGCACTTACCCCTACCCCCAAGAAAACTAGGTCCAAAAAGAATCACAAGAGTGTTTTTTCCAGAATTTCAAGGAATAAGTAATGTGATTATTATTTCAACTCTTTTTTGTTTTATTTGCTATAGGGCACATCCACCTGCTGGAAAGAGAGAAGGAGAGTGCAAGATAAAGCACTCCCAGGGAGGATGGCCACAGCACAATCCCTTCTACTGCACTCTCCTCTCGGGATTTTGGGTACACATGCACATGTGCCTGGCATATTTTTCAAGCCTCCAGGTCCAGGACTTGAAATGCACAATTAGCCATATAGGATTCAGCTCCTTAACCACCACACCACTTGTCTGATCCTATTTCAATTCTTTCAATCATAGAAATGAAATAAACTTTCTAAAGTCTGATCAATCTTGCTACCTAATTCCAAGGCAAAAATCTCTAATGCAATATGTAAATATAGAACATGGGGGAAAATGTACCACAAATAAATAGGGCTTATTAAGGAAATAAAGGACTGTTTAACAGTAATTAAAGACCAAGGCCTCTCATCTGATATTAAATACTTTTTCCCCAAACCAGTCTCATAACTGATCCCCTATCATTGAGATCCATTCTCTGTAATCTCTCCTAATCCCCAATCAGTCTATCCTCCATATTGCTGACACAGTGAGCCTCTGAATACATATACCTATATTTTTTGGTTTCCCTATTTGGCCCTCCTTTAGAAATTCTTCCTCCTTCACAATGAAATTCAGTTGCTGATCATGGCATGTGAGGAAAGCTCTGCCCTCCTCCCTAGTCTTGTTCTCAGTCTACACATGTGGTTGATTCTGTTACAAAATACTCCAGATCCTCTTTTTCATGTTTCCTGCTTCCCCTATGTGCTGTTTCCTCTGCCTAGAACACCCCATCCTCTCCCTCTTCTCCTTCTCAGCATATCCAGGCATCATCTCCTCTAGGAAGCCTCACCTAATGCCTCACTTATGGTGATAGACTTACTCATCTCTCCTAGCACCTTGTTGAGGCCCAGTGAGACTTACCTCTGCACTAGAGCTGTTGGTCCCTATGGCAGTCTCCCACTCTACACCTCCTTGAGGGTGAAGAGTTTTCTCTTCTCTCTACACTGAGCATACGCCTAGCATATGGCAGACACTGAGTAAGTGCCAAAGGGATAAGTATTTCCCAGTCTGGCAGAAAATCATTTCTAGATCAAGAAAGTTACGTCAAGCAGTTAATGAAATCGCCCAGAAATGGGATGATTTTGGGAGCTCTGCTTAAAACTATAGTAACTAGAAGGGGCCAGCAGTTAGCGTAATGGCTATGTTGCTGAACTCCCATGTAGCCGACTGTGGTTCAAGTCCCAACCTGGTGGCTTAAACTCACGCCAGGCGTGTGTGTGTGCGTTCCCAAGATCCCAAGAGGAGAATGGAGGAAAAGGGATTGCAGCGTGGCCATCCTCGCAGGGGGGTGATTTCTCACTTTCTGTCTCTGTCTCTCCTGTCTTTCTGGCAAGCACACGCGCCCTATAGCAAAAACCTCTAAAAAAAAAAAAAAAAAAAAAAAAAAAAAAAAAAAAAAAAAAAAAAAAAACTATAGTAACTATAGCATGCCAGCTTCTGACCATATGAGATTTTTTTTTTAAGAGTGTCATCACTTGAGGAATAGATGGTTCTCTCTGAAGATAGTATGTTCTCATGAGGTGTATTCCTATGCCTGGGAGGATTAAAGACAGAATTTCACAGTTTGAAGGACAGAATGCTGAATACTAAATAAGCCATCTAAAAATTCAGTTTGGAACAATCACAGATTTATTTTGCCTTCACTGCATAGGCAGCACAGCTTTGCACAAAGGTCCCTGATTTGCCATTCTAAAAGAGAAGCTTCACACTCTGCACAGTGCTTTGTTTGATATTTCAGATTTTATCAGTGCAGGGCAGAAATCATGGCTCCCTGGAAGCTGCTACAGTGTTTTGCAGTAAGATTTCATCTGCATTTCTGGGTCCTAGATTCTTGGACATTCCTGCTTCGACCACAGCTCCAATTTTATATCTTTTGTATCATTTAGTTTTATAGCTTTTCTATCACTTATTTCCCCCTCCCCCACAATTTTATTTAAAGACCATTTTCTAACTTTTTGGCAGAAAACTAATCTGATTTAATGCTTTTGTTTTACAGATGAGGAACACAACGCCAGATAGATTAGATGAGTTTGCCCACACAACTAGTTATTAAAATTCAGAACCACAATACAAATACTTACATCCTAGACAGAATGTTCTTTGTGGGGAATAAGACTTGCAGTTATTTCCACTTGACTATAACTATCACAGCCTGAAAGTTTTGGTGCTTGCTATCTAAGTCTTTTGATAAAGCATCAGCTACTATTTTATTCAGTTACTTGGCATAGGAGGATTTCAAATGTTCTAAAGGACTACTCAAAAACTTTAAAACCTAAAACTAATGAGACAACACACATACTCACATGAGGTTACCAAGCACCCAACTCAAGCAACCTGGAAACTGCCGAGCAGATTTCTACTCTAACCAAGTCCGTTGTCAATAAGTCACAAAATGAATTAAAATGCAATGAAGAATGATGGAAATTAACTTCAGGGTCCACCAGTGTGTGTTTTTTTTTTTTTTTTCCAGCACCATCTGTGCATCTGTTACATGATTAGACTATGTTAGGCAATACTTAAATGACTAGGCAGCCCTACCATAAAGACCATATGCTTGAAAGTGAGTAAGAGTTGTCAATGAAGAACTATCAACTGCTCTACAGAAGAATTACTCTCTGAGAAATCTGGAAAAAAACTTTTGGTTTTCCCATGCTTAAGAAAAGTTACACATTTTAGTTACTTGCTTGCCTGGTGGTTTGGGCAATGTTTTTGGGAAAGGGGGAAAAGCAAGATAGGGGTATTGGAAAAAGTTGTTTTTAATGACCTATAACCAAGAAATACACTGGAGCTAGAGTGAAGTTAGCACATGTAACCACTACCCAAGTTACCTCCCCATGGTGCTCTCTAGAGACTTTGATTATGCTCTAGAGCCATCCTACAAAGTTTCACATAACCATGGATGTAATCAAAGAGGGCATTAGAGGAAGTATATTACACTGTATCTTATATGTATTATTTCAGTCCTGGCCACACACTTACATGTTAGATTATACCTTTAGTGTGCTAAGTAACATGGAAAAAAGTTCCACTTTACTTTTTTTTGAAACTCATTACAATGTCATCTCTTGCTAGATTTTATCTTACCCAGCTTAGATATTTTAGGATCCAATTATTTTTCCCTTCTTTTAGATGGAAATTATTAAACTTTTTTAACAATGTGTTTTTGTGTTTGTTTTCCCCCACCAGACAGGGAGTAATTTTGCATACCCATTACCTAGCACAACGCTGGCACATAATAGATACTATTTAAATAGAAGAATGAAGGAAGGAGGGAAAGAAAAAAAAGAAGGGAGGGAAGAAGGGAGGAAGTTAGCAGCAATTGAGTCATTAGGATGAGATCAATGTGGGATGCAGAAAAAGGTACAGAGCAATGAGTTGTGAGATTATTGTTCTTACCACATGGGCTACGGCACTTCAGTCTTAGTGGTAGAAAATTGAAAACTGACATCAAGACATACAGTATACCTTCAAATTTTGACCTGTGTGTGCATATAGTAAATTATACACCACTGTCATTTCAAAGTATAAGCTCAAAAGGATTTGTGAAAAGCAACTAAAGTCTTTTTAAAGCCCCAAGTTAATAAATCTCTTGGGATATTGTTATATACCTGGATAGAATTTGCATGACTATTAGATTCACATTTGAAGGCAAAAAGTGAGCTAAACTTGTAGTATTTCACCTGAAACTCCATCCTTTCCCTTTAGATAATCTTTTCTGATTGTATTATTCATTCATTTCATGAGTCTGAGCCCAGAGCCAGATGTGAGCATGTACAATCTGGTCTACCGATCAATCTTGTACTGGCTAATGCCATTTCAAGAGGCAATAACCACATGGAAGGGAAGGAAAGAAACCATGGTTGAGAAAATAAGGATAGAAATAGAAATCAATTATGTTGGCCCCCCATCACCCACAGTTAACAATTTCAAACTAAAACTATCAATGAAGTCATTTTGAAATTTCACTTGACATTAATTACGTACAAAAGTACAAAACTTCTATATCAAAAGGAGGTAACATTTTATAGATTTAAAATGTTGGAGCCAGTAGGTGGTGTAGTGCTAAGGCGCTGAGTTCTCACATGGTTGACCACAGCACTTCAAATCCCAAACCCAGTGGCTTGAAACACACAGGGCACGTGTGCATGCATGCCCAAAATCCTGAGAGGAGAATGGAGGAGAAGGAATTGCAGCATGGCCATCCTCCTAGGGGGTGATTTCTCATTCTATGTCTCTCTGTCTCGCTTTATCTCTCCAGCGAATGCACATGCCCTATAGCAATAAAGTTAAAAAAAAATTTTAAAGCTTAATCAGAACGCAATGAATAGGTAGCAAATATAACTCAGTAAATAAAATGTTTAAGCATATACTTAGGTCTTACAAATTTGTGCTGAAAAAATATTAGAGACAATGTTCAAATCCCTAATATTACAAAAAGAGGAAACAGGTTCTGAGAGATTTCCCTTGGTCTAAGATCACTGAGTTAATATAAGGATAGGATTCCTGGGACCAGCAGTTAGCATAATGGCTATGTCTCTGGACTCCCACTTAGTCGACCGCAGTTCGAGTTCCGGACCCGGTGGCTTAAACTCACGCCGGGCACGTGTGCATGCGTGCCCAAGATCCTGAGAGGAGAAGGGATTGCGGCGTGGCTATCCCCCCTGGGGGGTGATTTCTCGCTTTCTGTCTCTCTGTCTCTCTCTGTCTGTCTGGCGAGCACACGTGCCCTAGAGCAAAAACCTCTCCAAAAAAAGAAAAAAGAATAAAAAAGGATAGGATTCCTAAATCCTACTTGAATGCTGTCATCTTTCCACTTACCTGAAATAGTTCATTAATTATGCATCATTTTAAGAATAAATGATGAAAACACCAGTATTCAGAATTTGAGAGAAAGAATAACGTAAGAATCTCATAATCCTACTTTTTCCACATAAACAATTTACTATATAGTTTAGTCAGTAGTACTTAATGTTCTACATGTAGCTATTTGGACTTTCTAAATTGAGTTAACTAACAAACTACTTGAAACATAATTATTTTCCTCCCTTCTTAACAGCTTAAAATGGTTATATTTCATAAGAGTAAGAGGTGGAGTGATTTGCTTGACTTTCCTTATTTAACAACAGTGTCCTCTTGTTTAAAAGCAATAGTACAAATATATAATCCACTTGAGATTTTAAAAATTAAAAGACACTAAATAGACTTTAATTACAAAAGGACTCTAGAGGGGGAAAAAATCCTTAACTCTGGTTATTTTCTTCCTTGCAACATTTTACTCTCCAAAAAACCCAGTTTCACTCTGTGCTGTGTATTTTTTTTTTTCCTTCCCCTTGACTTCTACATACATCCCTATCATAGAGGCCATTTGCTGTTAGGTATCATTATGCCTTAGAATTGTATCAGTTACACTGCTTTAAGTTGCAAATAACTTAAATCCTTTTCTCAAACTAGCTTGAACAAGAAGGAATTATGTTATCTGGGGTCCAAAAAAACAAGAAAGTTCCAGGTACTCACGATCAGCAACTCATAATCAAAGACCCAGACTCTTTCCATCTCTTCACTCTACCTTCCTAGGTATATGCTTCTCCTATATCTGGTTCCCATTTTAAGGTAACATTGATTGCTAGTGACAGTTGTGTGCTTGCTTGTTAATACTGGTTATGGGAGGGCAGGGAAGTAACACAAGAACCTTTCGATCTGGCCAACTTAGATCTCATGCACACTCCTGGACCAATGGCAGTCTTGGAGGTAATGTCTCTACTTGAATGGCTTAAAGTCTAATCAATCATGAGTTTCATTTAAACCTGGAGATGGGGTGAATAATTGAATAGATCTGGAGTGCTGTTAGCCATCTAAGGTTAACAAATGGATTTAACTTGACTAGTAAGTGTTTGCCTCAGTAATAGTTAAAAATCAGTGTGCAAGCAGCCAAAAATCCAAGTTGCCCTAGGTACACTTTAAATGTTCCCACATCTAGCCCACCTTTCCTCAACACCTCCTCCATCACAGTTATACTGATAGACCAGCTGGGGTGAAGGAGAAATTGCATAGGTTATTGCACCCATTTGCATGCAATTTCTGCTCATGGTTGGCAGAATTCCTTCCAATTTTTGGGTGGCAGCAGAGCAGACCCTGCTGAATCCAGCTTTTGGGGTTTATGGAAATCAACACTGCACATTAGAATACTGATGCCTTTGAGCCACCCGCAGAGATTAAATTAGACTTTCTAGGAGTAGAACCCGGACACAGGCAGCTATTAAAACTTCCCAAGTGATTCTAATATACAGGCAGAACTGAGAATCATTAGTCTACTAAACCTCCTGATTGCCTGAATATCTCAGTTAATATCCTTCAGTTGTCTAGTTACGGGGCCATACCGTGAATTCAGTTTCTTTGAAATGTACCCAGGTGACTTAAAGCATAATCCATTTAAATAAAACATCATCTGCAGTATGATAACAACTACAATTTGAGGTAAAGACGCTGTGTCAGCTTCCTTTTAGAGAATGCTGCTCAATCAATAGATGAATGTCTGAACCAAAATATTATATAGGCATGAAGGTTTTTGTATTGCTTTTTATCTATTTCTGGATGTAGTGTATAACATACATTGGCAACATTTCATTTTTATATTGTAATAGGATCTCCATAGGCTTATATTGAAATTGCTTTTCTGCTGTAATCTCACATTTTAACAGCCACTATAGACCTGCTTAGAAACTATCTCAAAATTGTTGGGAAGAATATTTTGCATCATAATTTATTTTTTTAAATTATACAACTGCTTCTCCCTCCCTCCCTCCAACCAACCATGGGAGATATTGAAGTACCATTATAACTGCAATGGAAAGTAAATACTTGACATGTTCAATAGTTATTTTACAAAAGCTAGAAACTGTTTTTCCTCCTGAGTGTAGAGTCTTCAGTCATTTCATATTTTTAATAGGATTTTGACACCCATTTCAAATGATGAGGGAAAGAGATTTTCTCACTTGTTTTCTTTGAAATTAATATTATATGCCCCAGAGCTTTTCAAAGCCCCTAAAGTTTCTGATTGGTGACCTTCTCCTTGTCACAGTCAGGCTGCCTTTCTGCTGAGCCAACCCTACTCATTTTCTCAAATCCACCCACTGACCACTCCCATGCATTATCAGTTGTCTTCAGAAGGGAGGGGAGCCAGCAGGTGGCACGGTGGTTAGGGCGGCTCGATTCCCACATGCTGAAAGCAGTTCAAGTCCTGGACCTGGCAGCTTGCTATCTCACTTTCCTTCTGTCTCTCTCGTCGACTTAAAAAAAAAAAAAGGGACCAGCAGTTAGCGTAATGGCTATGTTGCTGGACTCCCATGTAGTCGACCGCGGTTCGAGTCTCGGACCTGGTGGCTTAAACTCGCCACGCGCGTGTGCTTGCGTGCCCAAGATCCCAAGAGGAAAATGGAGGGGAAGGGATTGTGGTGTGGCCATCCCCCCGGGGGATGATTTCTCGCTTTCTGTCTCTGTCTCTCTCTGTCTTTCTGGCGAACACACACACCCCATAGCGAAAACCTCTCCAAAAAAAGAAGAAGAAGAAAAAAAAAAGAATTACAATGAATAAAAATTAAAAAGAAAAAGATTCAGAAGTGAAGTAGCTTCCTACTCCTCCTGGTCATCATCTCTTCTGCAAATTCTCTCCAGGCAGAGGGAATCTCACTCTGACTTGATTACCTCAGTGTCTCTGGGAATCTATAGAAGTTCATGCCACTTACTACTTATGGGCTTTGTAAGCAATCTCATCTTCATAAATCTTTATTTTTTAATTAGAAAATGAAAATATTGCCTCCTCGTGTGCGTAGGAGGAGGAAATGAGATCATACATGTGCTGTGTCCACTCCACACAGGTATTGGACATGCGAAGCTCTCAGATTTCAGCTGCTGGTAACACACCATTGCTGCTGCGGATTACTGACACCTCCATGGTGACCATTCTGTAAGGATGTCTTGCATATATATTTTTCTTACATTTATTTTCTTCTTTCTATCCCCCTTGCTGTCACACTGCATCAGGCCCCTACCTGATCATATACATTGATTCTAACAGTGTCCAAAATATTCCCCCTTTCCGGTCTCTAGCAGCTTGTTCCTCCTTTCTACAAGGGCTAAGAGGGAACAGTTATGTTATTGTGTCTCTTAAATCCCTGCAACATGATCATTCTCCTTCTGCACCTAACTCTACTCATTTTCTCCAAAATGTTCTTGACTCTTCAACGCAGTCCTTCAGAGCCCCATTCGTGCCTTGGGTCTCCTGTGAGTCTTTCACTAAGAACCTCAAGTTGAAGTGACAGAAAGCAGATGCAGACTGACATAAAATGATTCTGTTGCCCTATCAGTACAACTTAGTACAGCTCTTATCACCCCTCAGAACTGCAGCTCTGCAGAACACACCTTGAGAAATGCTGTTTCAGGGAAACGATAGGACTCAATCATGAGAGCCCAATATGCTCCTTGCCATGGCCCCTACCCCTCAAAGAACAAAGGCAATGACTTAGGAGATGGAGGCTGGCCAACCCCAATTCAAGACCGTCTTCATGAACCAAGCTTCCAGGACTTTACATTTCTGTCCCTGATCTCAGAGGATAAGGCTTTGTGAGAGATGACCCCATTCAGTATGAGACCCTCAAGTAATGACATGTACATCTGATCCTTTGGTAAAATGGGAGGGGCATGGGTTTCTCCCTAGTTACTCTAAAATCCCTTCTCCCATTGCCTTCTCAATATGAGCCTTGCTTGTTGCATGGATTGAAGTTTATTCACCCAATCTTTGCTGCAAGAGGTTCCAAACTTAGATTTTATTCCAAATAAATAAATGTAAAAGCCCAGAGATCTTGGTGCAGAATCTGGTCCAAAAGCTGATAAAAAGCATGCTCCTCTGACACTTGCATCCTCTATCTTCATCAAAACATGCACCTCTGTAAACAGGAGAAGGAGCTTCTGCTCTTAAAGGTGACCCTTACCACTCCTAATTGGCAACTTGAGCCTTGTATCTTTGGTAATGGAGGATCCATTAAGTACTAAGCACCTGTTCTCCTTTTCTCAGTTCCCAGCTTAGAAGTACAATGGTTGGTGTAACTACCACCACTCCTTCATGGTATGGGTACCATGTAATTTACTATCTAGATGGAAATATTTCTGGAAGTAAAAGATAATATAACAATAAATATACCAGGACAGGGGTGAGCAGATGGCTTAGTGGTTATGTTGCTGGATTTCCACATGGCCAACCACAATTCAAATTCCAGACCCGGTGGCTTGAAACTCACGTCAGGCATGTATGCATGTGTGCCTAAGATCCTGAGTGGAGAATGGAGAAGGGATTGCAGCATGGCCATCCCCTCTAGAGTATGATTTCTCACTTTCCCTCTCACCACCTTTGGCATGCTCACGCACCACACCCTAAGGCAAAAACCTCTGAAAAAAAATTAATTAAAACAATAATAATAGTGTCAGGACAGTAAGCATAAAACAGAACAGTCCTGGGAAAACTAGGAATTATATCACTATCCTTATGAGTGCAGTGGTTCTTAGAAAAACGCTACAGGGATACCATTCTGTGACCTGTATCCCTACAGGTGAAGGTAACATGAGTCCCCTCCCTCAACAACCAACAGAAGGGAAGGCACTCATACTGCTGGTCTTCTATCAGAGGGAAGCCTGCCAATACTACTGGGTCTTCTGAAAAGTCATGGTGTATTTTCATGTTTTTCTATACAAAAATACATTATGACTTTTCCAATGGCCTAATATTTCTCAGAAGAAAGGGGAGTTGGGCTCTCTGACTTATTTCCACTTTGCCCACTTTGTTTACCCAAAGGAAGAAAATAGTTTCCTTTGAAATTGAAGCATAACGTCTACTGATTGCTCAAATTAATAATTCTGAATATATAGCTTGATTAGTAAGAAATACACAAAAAGAAACTTCTAACTTCATAATACTCCAGAAATTAGGGGGAAATTCCAATGAATAGGATAGCTGAAAAAAAAATCAGAGAAAAAATTTAAAGTGCACATACATGTTAAAATATATAAATGACCTAAATGGTAAACTTTGACATGATTGCAAATAGGATGGGTAACTATTGTAAAGATAACAAGACTTTCCAAATTAATTTGTAGGTTTAATACAATATCCATCAAAATTGCAAAACAATTAGGAGGTAAGAGAGTTGGGCTGAATTGTTCTAAAGTTTAACCATGACAGAACTTTAAAAAGTTTATGAAAAATTGTACTAAAGTACAAGTTTATTTTGGTGGAAAAAAGTTGAAATCCAAAGTTTTTTCATAATATGCATTTTCTATTCTTTTTGAAGCCCTCCTAACATAAATACGATTTCTAAACTTTATTTTGGTATTTCTACAAATAAGAAATGTCCAACCCTGACTAACCTTAGAACATATTATAATGTTACAGTGCATCTAATACCATTACAATAATACTTTCAAAAAGGAAATGTCAATATACATCTAAGAGCAAACTATATGGTGGTAGCTTTATTAATCAAAATAGATTTTTTCAATAGCAGTTGGGAAATTCATGTTTTTTTGTTTTTGTTTTTGTTTTTGTTTTTTTTTGGAGAGGTTTTTGCTATAGGGCGCGTGCACTCGCCAGACAGAGAGAAACAGAGAGACAGAAAGCGAGAAATCACCCCCCAGGGGGGATGGCCACGCCACAATCCCTTCTCCTCCATTCTCCTCTTGGGATCTTGGGCACGCACGCACACGCGCCCGGCATGAGTTTTAAGCCACCAGGTCCGGGACGCGAACCGCAGTCGACTACATGGGAGTCCAGCAACATAGCCATTACACAACTGCTGGTCCCGGGAAATTCATGTTTGAAAACAAAAATTCTAAATCCCTAGACCTACATCATAATTAACATAGACACATTTAAAATTTAGGTACAAAATTAAAACCACAAAATATTCATATTTATTTGAAAGTGTTCATACTTATTTCTCAGTGAAAGATTATCACACATTAAAAAAATGAAGGAGTCACAAAAGAAAAAAACAGATGGGTTATATAAACCTTTTAAATGTCTACAAGTAAAAACATTACAAGCAAAATTTTTTTTTTTTGGAGAGGTTTTTTGCTAGAGGGCACGTGCACTCGCCAGACAGACAGAGAGAGACATAGAGACAGAAAGCGAGAAATCACCCCCCAGAGGGAATGGTCACGCCGCAATCTCTTCTCCATTCTCCTCTCGGGATCTTGGGCACGCACGCATACGCGCCCGGCATGAGTTCTAAGCCACCGGGTCCGGGACGCAAACCGCGGTCGACTACGTGGTAGTCCAGCGACATAGCCATTACGCTAACTGCTGGTTCCCAAGTAGGTGCCGAAACCCAGGAACGAACAAGCAAAATTATAAGGCAAGATCTGAGACATATTTATAGCTAATAGACAAAAACAATAACAGTCTATTACCATAACAATGCTGCCTAACAAACAACCAAAACAAGAATTTTTTTTTTCTTTTTTTGGAGAGCTTTTTGCTATAGGGCGCATGCACGTGCCAGAAAGACAGAGACAGAGAGACAGAAAGCAAGAAATGACCCCCCAGGGGGAATGGCCACACCGGAATCCCTTCTCCACTCTCCTCTCAAGATCTTGGGCACGCATGCACACGTACCTGGTGTGAGTTTAAGCCACCAGGACCGGGACTCGAACCGTAGTCGACTACATGGGAATCCAACGACATAGCCATTACACTAACTGCTGGTCCCAACAAAAATAATCTTTACTGCTCACAGTCTAGAGTCAGGTAGGGGCCAGCTAGGTGGCTCAGCTGTTCTTGACTTGGTTCACTCTCTTGTCTGGGAATCAACTAATATTAGCTGATCTCCAAGACGTTGGCTCCTTTCCATGTCGCTCACGCTCCAGCAAGCCTGGCAAGTACTCTCAACAATGGCAAAGGGACAAGAGGGAAAACGGAATTATGGAAGGCTGTTGGAGGCTTAGGCCCAAAAAATGGCACACATTCACTCTTATCTCATTCCATGGATCAAAGTGAGTTAGGTGGGGTGAGAAACAGACTCTGCTTTTATGAAAGGAAATCCAATGTCACAGGACAAAAATGCATATAAAAGAGGTGAAATTTGGAGACCATTAATACAATTAATCAATCAAGAAAACAATCCCATCCCAATTGACAAATAGGCAAAGGACTCAGGCAATCACAGAAAGGAGACAATACAAAAGAGGAACAGAAATATCAAATCCCAGTCAATCAGAAAAAATGGAATGTAATTTTTTTTTTATTTTAGAGAGGTTTTTGCTACAGGATGCATGTGTTCTCTAGAGACACAGAGACAGACAGACAGACAGAAAGCAATAAATCATCCCCCAAGGGGATGGCCACACCACAGTTCCTTCTCCTCCATTCTCCTCTTGGGATTTCAGACACACACGCACATGCATCCACTGTGAGTTTTAAGCTGCCAGATCTGGAACTTGAACCATGGCAGACTACATGGGAGTCCAGTGAGGTAAACATTATACCATCTGCTGGTCCCAGAATGCAATTTTTAAGAAATTAAAAATAGGTTTTTAAAATCTATTTCAATTTGGTATGTCCCTAAAATATCATTTTTAAAACAAGAAAATATATTATTGTTCAATCTATTTTTTAAAGAATTATTTTATTAAACTTTATTTATCATTATTATCATTATTATTTTCCAGTTTGATCAGAGAGAGACAGAGAGAGAGAGAGGAAGTGAGAAAGCAAGCCACCAGGTCCGAGATTTGAACCTTGGTTGGCCATGTGGGAGTCCAGCGCCTTTAACCACCATGCCACTTGCCGACCCCGTTCAATCTATTTTTTTAATTTGATGATATGCAAGAAATAGAAAATTAGAAACTCACATGAGGCTGGTACCAACACACATTAGTACAGTTCTCTAGAGGGACATTGGACAATATGTACATCATCTGTAATTTCAAATAGATAAATGTATCTGAAGAGGTCTATAAAATGTAGAACACACAGGGACCAGCAGATGGCATAATGGCTACATTGCTGGACTCCCGAGTAGTCAATTGCAGATGCAGTCCCAGACTGGGCAATTTAAAACTCATGTTGGATGCACGATCCCTAAGGAGAAGGGATTGCAGTGTGGCCATCCCTGCGGCGTGATTTCTCGCCTTCTGTCTCTCTCTCTGTCTCTCCAGTGAGTGCACGCACCCTATCACAAAAATCTCTTTAAAAAAAAACAAAAAATGCAAAACATTATCAAGCTATCATAGCAACACCAGTCTATATTCTAGTCATTTATGAAAGTTTAAAGGGAAGAGATGAGATAGGAAAGCTGGCTCCTGAGGCAAGAATATGAATGAATGATCTCTCAGATACAGGCTTTCCATGAGTAAATGTCGGACCCACCAACGGCGAACAGCTTCTGAGTTGGGGGATGAGGATTAAAGAAGACAAGACGACAGGACAGAAACAGGAAGACTGCCAATCGATATGGGTCAGCCCAGAGTGTACTTTATGTCTGATATTTATATACACTCCAGAGACTTCTGTGATGTGAGGATTTAAGTCCTTACTGAATTATCAGGTTGTTAGAACAATACTTTGGAACATGCAGTTCAAAACAATCCCAGGACATTCTGCTCATTGCCCAAGGCCATGTCCACATATCCACCCCAGCCATAGTCACATCCTGCACATCCCTTGCGTCCTCATCTCAGCTCCCCACAAGTAAATACAGCACTTTTCTCTTTAGATAGAAGATATGTCGTTTTCTTCCTTAGCATCAATCTCTCCTTTTTATCCTTTATGAGACAATTGCAGCATTGTCCAGACAGCCACCCCATTCACTGAAAGCCCCGTAAATGTACCAAATTCACACACAGCATTTTCCCAACAGTAATTCATGGTTTGGGCATGGGAATATGAGCTAAGATGGGTGTAGCGAGCAGCCGGATTAGGCAGAACAATGGTAGTCTTTAAAGACGAGCAAAGGGGGACCAGCAATTAGTGTAATGGCTATGTCGCTGAACTCCCACGTAGTCGACCGCAGTTCACATCCCGGACCCGGTGGCTTAAAACTCACGCTGAGAGTATGTGCATGCGTGCCCAAGATCTCGAGAGGATAATGGAGGAGAAGGGATTGCGGCATGGCCATCCCCCCGGGGGGTGATTTCTCGCTTTCTGTCTCTCTGTCTGGCGAGTGCATGCGCCTATAGCAAAAAAAAACTCTTAAAAAAAAAAAAAGACGAGCAAAGGCAGTTTGCCACAACTTGTACCTGTGCTACAAGGCCAGCAAAGGTAAAGAAAAGCTATGTATCAGCCAGAGGAGGCCAAGGGAGACAAAGAGAGGCTGATTCAAAACTGCAAGATACAGATGCCCACAGCTTCAGTTAACGACAACGAAACGCCAGTCTCATAACCTGCTGCTCACCCCCTTTTGACCTATAAAAGAATAAACCTAAAAGTGGCTCAGTGTTGCAGCTATCTCCATCAGAGATGCCCAGACCACCCAATCCCCGCTTTTCTGTCTGTATGTCTGTCTGTCTTCTTTCTAATGCACCGCCACTCCCACTCTGGTTTACGTCTTACCAAGCAGGCCTCGACAGATGGGGCCAGACATACCAATGGCAAAAGCATATATTTCATGCTGTAGGGAATGCTCCTTTTTCTGCTGGTTTTGAAGAAGGAATCCTGCAGCTGATCACCACCCATGATCATTTTGTAATCACACAGGAAACAGCCTTAGAAGAAAGCTAAGTAGAGAGATGGAGGAAACCGGGGTCCTGATGCCATTACTGAGCTTTTGATTGTCATGCCTAGGCCCTGTTCTTCTGGGGCTCCCAATGATGGGAGACACATCTCATTGCTGAAGTGAGTAAGAGTCTATATTTTGTTACTTGTGGCCAGGGGCATCTTAACCAATAGACTTCTGTACATATATACACCTTCTCATTGAAGAGTCTTTGTCCAAAACATGTGCAGCCTTTGGAACTGAAATCTTCAGAGACGTTAGAACATGATACAGGAAGACATGAGGCAGGACCACTGGCCACTGTTGCCCTCTTACAGGAAACAATCAGATGTCAGATACCTACCTAGCTCCCTTTGGGTCCTGGGCCACATTCCACATACCGCAAAGGTTGAAAAGAGTTGAGTGGTCGACCAGCAGTGACATAGTAATTAAGGTACTGGACTCCTACATGGCCGACCATGGTTCAAGTCCCAGACCCAGTGGCTTGAAACTCATGCCAGACACGTGTGCGTGCATGCCCAAAATCCCAAGAGGAGAATGGAGAAAGGATTGTGTTTTGGTCATCCCCTCTGGGGGATGATTTCTTCCTTTTCGTCTCTGTCTCTGTCTCTCCAGTAAGTGCATGCACCCTATAGTAAAAATCTCTCAAAAAAAAAAAAAATTAGTAGTGGTGGTCTGCTCCCTGTAGATGTATTTGGGTTTACAGATGCAAGTCTGTGTTTTGAGACTAACAGGGCCTAGCTTTACAATATATTACCAACCATATTCCTGATTTAAGACGAGTCTCAGTATTTGTGCTCAGTATTATTTACCCAAGGGAATATTACTTGCCTCTCTACTAAAGATTGTTATAGTCCCAATATTTTCTTATCTGAGAACTAAAATGCTGAAAGATATGATGCAGTAAATGTCTCTTATAAAGATATGAGTTGCAATTTTGTTCTCCAAATCACAAGTTTTTTAAGCTCCATTATAGTGATTATGACCTTTCATTTGAAATGTTCTTGAAAAATTTTTTAAATCCTCTCCATACTATTAGATGTAAAAAGAATATTTCAGCACACTTTTAATAGGACATGAGGGGCTGATAAAATAAATGTTCTATAGATAGGAGAAAAATTCAAATTATTGGTGCCTTTTTCAAAATTTTTATTAATATTGTATTGAGTTTTAGCTTTGAGTTGTAAGCTTGTCCTATAGCACAAACATAAAACCTCATCAATCTTGATTGCACGGGAATGCAAATTCTGTCCTTCCAAGTATCTTAATGAATAATTAATATCATGTTCAATGATCTGACTGCAAGCACCAATCAGCTGGCCAAAATAAATTGGATTTATATTGAAGAAATAGTTCCCCATGCTCATCACAAAGATTACTGTTTCTTTTAGGGAAAGCCTATAATAGTATGAAATGAAGCCCTGTTGGAATACCTTGCTACTGTCTATATGAATAATCATTCTTTTTCAAAACTATGCTATCACAGCTCTAGCTGATCTTAAAGGCCTGTTTGTAAAAGATAATTGCTAATGACAACCAATATTAATTTTTTAATGGAATAAAGGAGACATCTTTTTCTTCTCCTTGAACACACATTTCCAATGCTTTGAATTGAAGGATGATGGTTTCTAATATTTTGTAGCATAATGGTTCTCAAAAACCCTGCACAGTACACTTCCCAATCATACTGTAGCTTCTGTGGGTGGAAAGGAAATTGTGAAAATGCTGAAAAATGTATGCAGCCTATCAGAGGTATGAATAGTCAGAATACTACCAAGGGTATGAGTAGTCGGAGGTATCAGTAGTCACAAGACTTCACTGCAGAAGTGTGAAAAGCAAAAAATATAAAAATCAGAAGAATGCACGAAGTCCATTGCATAGAGTCTTCCATCTGGCTTTTGAATCTTCATTGCAAAACACACCATCGAGTAGACTTTTTTTGTCAGAAACATACATGGGATGCAAAAGGCCCAAAGCCCACCTTTTTCTTTTGGAGACAGGGTATACTTAGATAATAATGAGCCCACTGCATAAGCAAAGCAATTCAAAAGTAATAAAGAGTTGGAGGTTATATACATAGAGATAGTGCTATATCAATAGAAGTAAGGTAAATAAACATTTGAGCTAGATATGTGATTTTAAAGTTACTAAAAAGCATACTGCAGAATGCTCTTTGATCAAATATATCTCCTTATACACTGTCATGTTGATATAACAATCTAAACAATTAGCTAAATAAATATGTTAAATTAATCCTTTCGCTTAAACTTCATTATAAGTGCATTGTAATTTTCACTGAGCTAGCATGGTTTGAATGGAAAGGCAATGATTAATCATGAAGCAATGTGTCCAGGACTTTCCTATGAGTTCCTAATCTCTACCTCTAAGCATGCACAATAGGAGTTTTGCCATGCGGTCAATTGCCGAATGCCATTTGTTAAATTGCCACTCATCAGTAAGCTGATAAGTGCACATATTTTAGTTTATGAATACTGAAATTTAATAATCCTTCATTCAGACACCTTCTGTTCCTAACAAAGAGAAAAGTTAATGGAAATGAGTCTTCTGGTTGAATGCCAGATAAAGAAAGGACTTAAGTTTTGCGTGTTTTTGAACCATCCAGAAGACCTTCATTAACTAGCGACAGGCCACAATATAGTTTGATCACTGCACTGCTGTAAAGACAATCTACTCTTTGATGATCTTAAATTTAAAAGTCAGAACTCCCTGAAGATGAAAGGACATGCTGTCTTCCATTTACCTCTGTCTACAGTCTTAGCTGTCATGCCTCAGGCTGAATGATACTGCAGAACTCTAAACTTCTTCCACATGACAGCCTTTTAATTAAAGAAGCCTGATTGAGTCCCTGTGAGTCTGCTTTCCTCCAGGCCAAACATTCCCGTGTCTTTGGACATGACCTAGAATCTCATCACATCCTGGTCACTCTCTGCTGAATGCAAGTATTGTGCTGAGTTTGAATTGCTGAAAAGGAGAAGGTGAGGAGAAACTACTTGTCAAGGAAAGCAACATTACTGAGGTAGGAAAATAGGAAAAGCTGGGCCCAGTCATGGTGTCATGTACTTGCTATGCTAGCTAGCTGGGAGACTGGGGGTAGAAGGACCCCAACATGGCATGACCCCATCAGGAATGCCTGCCTTTCTTTCTCCTCCTTTCTCTCCCTCTCTGTCACTAAAATACACACATATATGGGTATGTGTGTGTGTGTTTTCCTGTATGTGAAAAGCCCCTAGTACACGTAGGGTAGAGCGGGGGGGGGGGGGGGGGGGGGGATGATCATCAAGGCAGTGAGTCAGCTTGCTGGGAGTAGAAGGTCTCTGGAAAGCACAGAGGAGGTGATGCTGGCAAGCAACGCTGGGTCCAGTCAGTGTCCTGCCCAGCTGAAGCGCTTGGGCTTTATTCTGTGTTTGGGAAGAAGCCAAGAAGGCTCTTGAGCACAGGAATAAAATGTTCCAAGTACAATAGTATTTTAAGAACATTAAATTTGACAGCAATCTAAGGCTAGCCAAGAGGCAAGACTTTGGATAGAAGACCACAAAGCATCAGTGATTATGGCCTTGGGCTCTGTCTAATATGGAATTCTTACTCTGGTATTATTGTGTGAATTGGGGCAAATTACTCAATTACTCCAAGCCCATTCTCACATCTATCAAGTGGCCATAGAAATGCTACCTACTTCATAGATGGATGATGATAAAATCAGTTAATATGCACAAAGCACTTTGTATATGATATTATCATCTTTATTATTATTATCATTATCATTATTAAGCAACACTGGGTATAACATAAGATCCTGAACTGGAGAGATGATAAAATAAATAGAAAGGAAGAAGCATGCCAGTCCTGAAATGTGATGGTTAAGTGCTGTGCAGAAGGAACTGGATCCTCCGTGACCCACCACGGTTTGAATCCAGGCCTTAGTGGCTTGAAAAACATGTTGGTCATGTGCACCTATGCCCAGGATCCTGATAGGATGGGGATGGAAAAATGGAGGAAAATAGATTGCAGGATGACCAGGCCCTGTTGGGGTACTCTAGCTCTCACTCTTGTGCACTTCTTGGCTCCCCACCCCCCAAAAAAAGGAAAGGAAAGGAGGAAAAAGGGCATATTTGAGAAGTATTATAAATGAGATTTCTTACGCTCCTCTATTGCTTTCCTTACTTGCCTCTCACATTGGATCAAAGACATGGGTTGGGGTCCAAATATATGTGAGAGTATAAAGTCATGAAAAAACTACGTTATTTCTTTCCATAAAACTAAACAAATCTATTGATTTTTAGATGCTTCAAAGAAATGGTTGTATTTGTACAGACAACTAGATGTCTGACTCATTTAGAAACTCCAGTATTATTCCAAGCCCGCTATTCACCTCTTCTACCTATTTTCAGAATTGAGCATCTTTCCTGAGTTAGGAGCAAAAATAGTGAACTTATACACCAAATATTGATGAGTCTACAGGTGCTCTTTGGTTTAAAATCTAAAAGTTTCAGGGTTTGGGGGGTTTTTTAAGAGATTTTTGCTATAGGGCGCATACACTTATCTGAGAGACAGAGAGAGACAGTGAGACAGAAAGTGAGAAATCACCCCCCAGGGGGGAATGGCCACACTGCAGTCCCTTCTCCTCCATTCACCTCTCTGGATTTGGGGCACACATGCATATCTTGAGTTTAAGTTGCCAGGTCCAGGACTGGAACCATAGTCAGCTACATGGGAGTCTGGTGATTTAACAGTTACGTCATCTGGTCCCAAAAGTTTCAGGCTTTAAACTCACTTAGTTCTAGGTTCTAGAATGTCACTATAATTTTCTATTAATCAGATCATTTAATTTTCAAGTTATTTAGCAATTAGGGTTTAAGTTGTTTAATTTATTAACATACTACTTATATTTCCTCCTAAAACAACACAACAGTAATATATATAATATTATAGTTGAGGAGACCTAAATGGCTTGTAGTATCCACTCACTATTCACATATCCTCTTCTTTTACTGGTAGAAAGAATTGTTAAGTTTTTGTGGCCTAAAAGTTAAAATGAGCTACTGAGTTAAGTATATTCAACACCTATAATGTAAAATCTTCTGTATGCTTCATACCCAAGAACCAAAATGGTTTTAGGGAATCTAAAGTATTTGTTAGTGTATGGTGTTAAATACTTAGAAAAATCCCAGTGGGGGTGGGGGGGAACCTTTGCAATTACCATTTAGAAATGTCAGTTAGGGAAGAGTAGCCTCATGGTGGCTACAGAGGAAATGGAAAAAGTAGCGTGTTAACTTAGGAAAAGCCTCCATTAAGAATACCAGACCTCTTAATATGTAAGGGGATTAAAAATGTTTGTTTATACACATTTGTTCAACTTGTATATTATGTGTTATCAGTATACTGCAGATGTTTTACTATACCAGTGACTGACATCTGTTAAAAAAAAAAAAAAAAGACATTCTTAACTGCTATTCTGACTTTAAATGCCAAGAAAGAGTTGTTCCTACCAAATGAGCCCCATTCTTGCTCTTTTCCATTTCCCTACATTCACCTGTTAACTGGAATATTCTCTCCCTTTACCCTGCCATCCTTCTTGGGACATATTTTTATGTTCATGCATGTGCCATGTCACATGTTCACCATACACCTCAAACTTTGTGGCAAGGGACCAGCAGTTAGTGTAATGGCTATGTCGCTGGACTCCCACGTAGTCGACCGCAGTTCGAGTCCCGGACCCGGTGACTTAACTCACACTGGGCACATGTGCTTGCGTGCCCAAGATCCCGAGAGGAGAATGGAGGAGAAGGAATTGCGGCGTAGCCATCCCCCCGGGGGGGGTGATTTCTCGCTTTCTGTCTCTCTGTCTCTCTCTGTCTGTCTGGTGAGTGCACGCGCCCTATAGCAAAAACCTCTCCAAAAAAAAAAAAAAAAAACTTTGTGGCAAGTCTGCACAAGATAGGCATAAAGTAACATCTAATGGATGTTTTTCATCAAGGAAAAAAAAAAAAAAAACATGTAAGCCTTGCAACTACTCTCTATCTTTTGTCTTACTGTCCTGGTCCTGCCTTTATCAATGACCAGCCATGAGAGTTATGCAAATAAGGATCTGGAAGCTTGGAAGAGGTCAATGATGTCAAAACTTGCCTTAAACCAGGGACTAAGTCAAGTGATCTCTAGAAGTAGTTTTGATTACCAAGAGATAGATTCTCTGAGTCCATCAATGACTGGTCAGATCATTTTCTAAGATTTTTGTGTTTTTTTAGTTTCTAAGGAAGAAAACTTTATTCATTTATTTTTGAAGGTTTTTGCCATAGGGCACATGTGCTCACTGGAGAGAGACAGTGAGGGGGGAGTAACAAATCACCCCCTGGGAGGACGGCCATGCCGTAATCTCTTCTCCTAGAATTTTGAGCATGCACGTACACACACCTGGCATGATTGTCAAGCCTCTAGGTATGGGACTTTATCCGTGGTTGGCCATGTGGGAGTCTAGCACCTTACCCACCATGCCACCTGCTGGTCTCCTTGCTAAGGCTTTTATCACTTGGTGGTATTACAGAAAGACTGTGTCCTCTAGATAAAGTCTAGGGGCTCTACTCAGTACTTGGTCATGTTCACCCTTGTATGACATGGAGCCTGGAGCAGAATCTGAGCTCATCAGTAAAATAAAGATAATAACAGAATCTAACTCATAAACAGGTTTCAGTACTCAATGAGGTAATCTACTGTGCTTAGTGCAGTACTCAGCCCTTAGTGAGTGAGATTCATTATTACATTAATAAGAGATTTCAGTTTCTCCCTAGCTAGATCTCAGGGACTACTCACCACAACAAAGCAGCTGCCATTTCTAACTATTCCAGAGGCTTAACAGCAGTTCTTCCTTTCAGATGGCAGGGACAGGAAATATGCCTTAGTAACTGCAGGTCCCACTGAGTAAAGTTAATTGAGTCTTCTCAATTAGAGAAAGTAAGAGTGTGTGCTGTCTTGTACAGTACAAACGTACAGCACATTGAAGTTCTGAAAGCAAAGGCAGACAACAACAGGTAGTATGAATGAGGGTACCACTGTGGTTAAGACCCTGGTCTCCCATGTGGTCAACCATGGTTTGAGTCCCAGACCTGATGGCTTGAAACTCACACCAGAGGGGGCTGGAGGAGAAGGGATTGTGGCATGGCCACCCCTCATGGGGCTGATTTCTTGCTTGCTGTCTCCTTCTCTCCAGTGAGCACACAAGACCTATTGCAGGAAAAAAAAAAAAAAAAAAAAACTCTGGCTATAGACCTGTCTGAATTGGCAAGAAAAAGTGCTTATTTTACATGCCAGGTCACTCCAAGACAAAGCCTAGTAATGACAGGAGATTCAAATCAATGGGTAGACACCACTATAGAGCCACTACCTAGTATTTTAGTTTTTGTTATTTTTTCTTTTTGAGAGAGATTTTTGCTATAGGGTGCATGCACTTGCCAGAGAGACAATGAGAAATCACCCCCAGGGGAATGGCCACACAGAAATCCCTTCTCCTCCATTCTTCTCTCAGGATTTTAGGAGGCATGCACACACACACACACACACACACACACACACACACACAAACGCCCGGTGTGAGTTTTAAGTTGTCAGGTCTAGAACTCGAACCACGATTGACTAAGTGGGAGCCGAGGGACGTAACCATTATGCCTTGTGCTAGTCCCTGTATTTTAGTATTTAAAAAAATAATAATTTTCATTAGAAAAGTCCCCACAGTTTAAAAAAGATTAAATGTCAGGGCCAACTCAGAAGGAGAAATGAATGATTATGAAAATAATAGACAAGTCAGCTTCACCTACAAACACTACATAATGTTGGAATATATCATCTACTGATCGATTTATAATCACTCAGAAAATTAGAAGCTAACAAGTGCACTCAGAACAGTTTGGGAGCTACAAAGCACGTGGCACTAGCTTAACGAAGGGCGGGTACATAAACAAGGACGACAGGGACAGGAGAACTAGAAATAAGTCTCCCCTGAGCTCAGAACATTTTCAGTATCTGAACCTCAGGAGCGTTTCTGAGACAAACTTCATGAACTTGGTCTGGATCACAGAACTCTCAGAGGCTTGTCTTTAATCCGATGTTACATACGGGGCTTGTTTCCAAAGAGAGATGTAGGGGGCCCAGCTGCCAGAACTCAGTGCTCTGCAGTCTTGCACCACATTAGACCTGAGTTCAATTCCTGGTCCAACCTAAAGTTCAGACACAATGGTACAGACCTGGAATCCCAGACACTCAGAAGGCTGAGGCAGGGCTTCAATGTTGGTCTGGGATAGATAGAGAGACCCTGTCTAAAAATGAGCTGGCTGTGGTGGCACACATCTGTAATCCCAGCTGCAAGACTGAGACAGGAGGACTGTGATACAGAGAGACATTGCCTTGATGAAAAAAAGGCTTTGATACTATTTTCACCTCTTATCTGTGTGGTTGCACACAAGAGCAACAGAGTAGCCATTATGTGCTAGGAATTACACATACATTATCTATAATCTTCCTCCTTCTTGCCCACTTCTTCAACACTGCAAACATTATATTTTTCACCTGTCAAATGGAAAACCACAAATTTGGGAGAAATGAAAGAAATTGCTCAAGGTCTCACAGCAAGTTAGTGGCAGAGCTGAAGCTCACACCCCAGTCTGTTTCTCCAAGATGTGGACCCATATGAATTGTCAAAAATCACAATTCATAATAGATGATCATTAGCTCTTTCCCTGGAAAGGTGAATCAAAATAATTTACTTATTCTCTCATGCCTCAGGCTACAGAAATTTGGTCAAGAAGACAGACAAGGACAAGCTTAAAGAGAAACATTTTAAAAAGAGATGTGCTACCTATCTGGAAGGGAGGGTATTGTTATCGAGCACTTAGCTCTGGTTTTCTGAGGACAGTGAGAGGGAGAGGTAGGATACAGAAAAACATACATCTTAACTTGTAGGTAGACGCATGTCAATTGTAGTATCACTTCCTGGTTCCTCCCTGACTGACCAACTGACTACCTCATCTCTCATTGTAGCAGATTCTCTTCCCTTGCCTCCTGACACACACAGACTTGCAGTTTGTAAGTTTTAAAAAATTATTTCTTAAAAAGAGAGAAAATTAAATAGCCTTAACAGAGTCTCATGCCATAATCTCCCCCAAATTCTGCCCCTCTGCCAGGATTGTGGGCACACATGCATACACCCAAGGTGTACAGGTCAACCTGGGAACAGAATCTGGTCGTCACATGGATTCAGTAGCATGGAGCAGTGATTCTACCACTGTGTCATTGCAGCTCCTCCCCCGTCCCAACGCGCAACACACACACACATTTAAAGTCTGAGACAATCATACCCTTAGGTTGGTCTTGATACTGTAGCATTTCTTAAGGCCCTGCACATAATAAAAAATAGAGTAGGTTCCTGAAAGGTAACATCAGCAGGGGCTGCTTCTACCCTTCAATTTTGCAGGTGGAGGTTCTAAGACCCAAAGAGGCTGCATCGCTACCTGCCTAAGACCACATGGGAAGCTGATTTTCATCAGGCCAAGAACCTGGTGCTGCTGATCCTGGTGCTCCTGATCTCAGTGTTTTTCTACTACACTTGAGGAACAACAATGTGACACTAGAAATATTTAATTAATAGTAACAAATTACTCTTTCCTCTCTCTCTCTCTACCTCTTTTCCCTCCCCCTCTCCTTTTCTCTCCTTTACACGTGCACACACATACACACACTCCACAAATAAAAATAAACACATTTACTAATAAAACTAGAGGATATTAACCAATTATAGCAAAAGATTTTGAATAATGGTCAGCAGTACAGTGCTTTAGCAGGAGGGAGAAAAAAAGGCTGAGAGATTTCAGGGATTCCAGGAGTGTATCAAAGTAATATGATGACCAAGGTCCCAGATGTAAATTTCCTTTACACAGGCAAAACTCTCCTTAGAAGATTGCATAGTTTGTTCCCCAAACTCTTATAAAAGAAGTGGTTGAGCTTGAGAGAATTCAGAATAGAGCAACATGGCTGGTCCTAGTAGCTAGGAGGACCACATTCCAGACGGCTTACCCTGATTTGAATCCTGGCCCCAGCAGCTTGAAAAACACACCAGTCTCATGTACATGCCCAAGGCCCAACAACACGGAGACATTAAGGAGAAGGGATTGGAGGTGAGCACACCCCACGGGGGGGCTTTCTCCCTCTCCACCCTCCCGCCTGTCTCTGGTGAGTGCATGCACCCTCTGGAAACTACAAAAGAAAGAAATTAAAAAGGAATGGAATACAAAGATGATTATCCACTTCCTGTAGGATCTACTTTTCTTCCTGTTAAAATAAATCAAGGCTTAAAAAAAGTATGGTTTGACTTCCTGATAGATTTTTGGTAACAAAAGTGATGAATGAAAGGGACAAGATTTGACATGCCAAAAAGCGATTTTGGTTGCTCATAATCAATAACGGCCTTGAGTATCCAGATAACAGCGCTCTGGAAAGGAATAGCAGAATCCTAAAATCTTCAACCTGGAAGTACCTGTACCTGCTTAAATGAGACACAAGAAGGCTTGGCAGAGTAAAGAGAGGAGAGGAGGGTCTGGCTGCTTAGTTTCCTGGGCAGCTTAGTCAAGCTCCTGAAGACAGTGACACTGAAGAGTCAGAGGACAGTAACTGATTAAAAAAAAAAAAAAAAAAAAAAACTTACACCTTGGGAGCCTTATGGGTAGTCAGTGCTGACAATACTGACAATAGCCAGTGAAAAGTTGGAGAAACTGAGCCAGGTGACTTGGAGCCTGGGAGAAGAAAGAGGAGAGGTGAAAGAGCAGAGAGAAAATGTGCAACCTTGGAGGCCAAGAATTTGGGAGCTAGACTAAGGTGCAAGATGGTTTCCTGCCCCCTCTTGGCCCCTAATTCTCCCCCTCAAGAGAACGGTCATGGGGCTTCAAGACTCTGCATAACATCCAGAGCACACACAGAGCATGCACGCTATGGGCCCTGCTGAATCGTGTGAGAATAAAGAGAACTATCACTTGAGTGTTCATATGACAGACCCTAAGCTTAGTGCTTCAATAATTGTGCTCTTATTCAATTCTCCCTGCACTCCTAGCAATATATTCTAGATCTTTATTATGTGAAGCTCAAGGAGTTCACCTCTGACCAAAGTCAAAGAGCCAATAACAACAAAAAATGATAGAGCCTAAATTTGAACCCACACCTATCTGACTCCAGATTGTCTATTCACAGAGATAATAAGCCCAGTGTGTTTTTATGGTCCTGAATCACTATCCTGTATTTACTACCAAATGCGTGTTTCTGTGCTGTCTTTCCATCTGAAGCCCAAGGAAAAGTAGGAGTAAGAGAGGAGTATCTTAGAAGATGAGAGTACAAGGCTTTTTGACACAGATGGAACTTCTTGAAAGTACTCAGCTTTTGAAAGTTAGCTCTCTTGGGTGTTCTTTTTAATATGCATGTCACAGTTGATAAGGTGTCAGCAGGAAGGAATCATATAATACTCACCGCAGACATCTGAAGAACATAATTGCCCCAGCTGACATGTGTGACTGCTCTTTCATTATCATGTCAAGAGGACAGTTCTGCTTATAAATTGTTTGCCGTGAAAATAAAATAGGAAGCACTTGCTTAAAGTTTATTATAGCCTTTTAGAGTAACGTAATTATAATTATGAAGTGCTCTTCCTTGGTGTGAACATTTTATTTGTTCTGCAGAGGATTTCTTTTAAGGCCAGAAAAGGAAAGGTTATTTTGGTAGAAGATGTTAAGCATAAAAGTTCCATTCATGGAAACTTTATTTGAGTGTTCAACTAGATTCTCTATAAAACAAGGAGACAGGGCCCACTGGACACTCTTTGACAGATTAAGAACATTCTAGCATGTTGCCTTGCTGCAATTCCTCTGGGATATCAAGGCCCCAAACTAATCTTCAGGACCAGCATCAATCTGCAGTAGAATTTAAAGTAAAAAAGAAATGGGATTTATTAGAGTCAGAACCAAGACTACTCTAACTTTCCAAGAAAAACCAGCAAGTCAGGAAATGGCTTTCACACTTGTTAAAGTGAAAGACCCTTGAAATGGTAACCCTCCACATCAGACATTGACCCCTTAATGTGAATTGATTTTACATTACAGATGGTCCCTGGTTTACAATGGTTTGTCAAAGACTTTTCAACTTCATGATGACACAAAAGCGATATGCATTCAGTAAAAACTGTTTGGCAAGTACTCATACAACCATTCTGTTTTTCAATGCCAATACAGCATTTATTAAGCTATATGAGATACTCAATACTTAATATAAAATAGAACTTGTGTTACACTATATTGCCCAACTGTAGGCCAATGGAAGTTTTAAGGTAGGTTAGGCTAAGCTATGCTGTTCAGTAGGTTAGGTGTACTAAATGCATTTTTGAATTATAATATTTTCATCTTAACAAGGGTTTATCAATACATAACTTCACTGTAATTAAAGAGCATCTGTATGTCCAATATTCATACAATCTTAGGGATTAGAAAGGGCTGAAAGACTACTTTATCCAATGGATCATTTTATAGATGAAGTAACTGAACTCTGAGAAATTATATGCCTGCCTGGGGCTAAACTCCTAATAAGTGTTAGAACCAGGAAGCAGGCCCAGAGCTCCTAACTCTAGCTCCAATCATCTTTCTTCTAAGGCTCATTAGATACCTGAGAGAAGATGAGGGAGAAGACAGGAGGTAGGCAAAATGTGTCTTTGGTGCCTCTTCTGTCCTCTGATCAGTGAAATGAGAAATGGAACCCTACGTGGGAAATCTCTATAGATGAAGCATTGTACTGGAATATATTACGTTGCCCACATTGTCTTGGTCAGAACTTGGTTGCCTGATCCCACCTACTGCCGGAAAAAAAAAAGCAGTTTAGCTATGTGACCAAGAAGTGAAGGAAATGGGTTTAGATAAAAACATGGTCTCAGGGCTGGATGCTGGTGCAACAGCAGAACACAATGCTCTGCAAGGCAAAGCATGTGAGAAGGTTCCAGGTTTGCATCCAGAGACCACCCTGAAAATATTGAGTACACATGTGCCTATTATCTGGGGCTGGCTGAAGCCGAAGGTGAATGAGGCATCACAATCCTGTGGTGAGTGCTGTCTTTCTGTCTCTCTTGCTCATGAAAGAAACAAATAAATACAGTTTAAAAAAAAAAATAGTCTCCTTGAAATGTTCTAGACCCTTGGCTTCCATGATTGCTTGTTCTTGATTTCATTGTTAGACTCAGAGCACATTGATTGAAGAGGAAGGCAGATCCTTTTGAGGAAGAAGCAACATGTAACCCATCATAGGTTTATACAGTGAATATTCTCCAGTTCTTCCCCCAAGAGATCTGAAGATTTCCCACCATAACTAAAATTCAGGAAAAGAAATGTCCAGAATATTCAATATTTTTTGAGAGGTTTTTGTTATAGGGCACATGTGCTCACCAGAAAGACAGAGAGAGACAGAGAGACAGAAAATGAGAAATCACACCCTGGGGGGATGGCCACGCTGCAATCCCTTCTCCTCCATTCACCTCTCAGGATCTTGGGCATGCACGCACATGCGCCCGGCATGAGTTTAAGCTGCTGGGTCCGGGACTCGAACCGCGGTCGACTACATGGGAATCCAGCGATATAGCCATTACGCTAACTGCTGGTCCCCAGAATATCCAAATTTTTTGAGGATTGTGAGATACAGGAGCTGAACTACCACTAATAACTACCACTAATTATAATAATAATAAGAAGAAACCCAAAATAAAATTATGATTCTTGGGTTAAAGTAAATACTTATAGAAGGCAGGTGATAAATGGAGTTTTGCCTCAAAACCATTTCAGAGAGGATTCCATAGGATTATAGACCTGCCCTGTGGTCATTCCTTATTTCCAAGTGTATAATTGGATAGATGTATTTAGCAGCTGAAAGAATCCTCATATTTGGTCTCTAACTTGTGAAATAAGTGCCATTATGGCAGGAAAGTGTAGGCCTCTGAAATGGTCCCAGTCTTGAATAATAGGGCAAGTCAGAAACAATATTGTACCCCAAGATAAATTTCAGAAATTAACCCTTCCTTGCAAGATTTAAAAGAAACAGGAATGATACCCTCCACCATATCTCCTTTCAATATTTTGGCACCTGAGAAAACCAGATGAAATAGAGCATGTAGCTGATGACAGCAGACTGCCATAAGCTTCACCACATGGGAGCCCCAATATAGAGATTATTTCCAGATGCGGTATCTATCTACCTATCTATCTATCTACCTATCTATCTATCTATCTATCTATCTATATCAATCATGTTCTTTTATACATTCAATCACGTTATTTAGCTTACAAAGTGAATATTCCAACATGTGTACATTTCTCCCTAGTCCAGTTGATAATACTATGAAATTATCTTCAACAGATAATACCACATTCTTTACTGAGCAAACAATATGGCCTCAGGCACTTGCTTTATGGCTATTGATATGATTAAGGTATTCTTCTCTATCTCCAATAGAGAAGATTAAAAGTAATTTGACTTCCCATGGCAGAGACAGAATTACACTTTACATCTCCTGCCCAAGTGCCAAGCTAACTCTCCTTTCCTATTCATTGTCAAAACATAATCCAGAGAGGGACCTTGATCATCTTGACACTATAGACAACTTATTAGTGTTCCTCTATTTGGTGACAATATTGAGTTGGATTCATATGAAAAACACTTCAGATGCCCTAGAAAGTTATTAGGTCATCAAGAAAGTCATGGCATATTTTTCTATGCAAAAATGTATCTTGACTTTCGTGACACCCAATACATCATGATGGAAGATGCAAGAAGAATTCTGTGAAGACACGGGGACCTGCCACATAGTGAGATTTTAAGAAGTACAAGGGCTCAGCGTATGCCATTACTTCCCCTCTAAGGTAAAAGACATGTTGTCTCAATGCTTATCTCCACTAAGTGATTAATGGTCTCTTCCCATTTTGGAGGTATTATATATCAACATTGAAAATATTAGCAGTGTATTTCACACCTGATCTATATTATCAGGTGATTAGGAAACTAACAGTTTTGGGTGGGAGGCACGCTATGGTACAATCTGCCTTACAACTAAGGTTGTATGAACCAGAATAGTCTAATATTACTAAAGTATGATATTTAAAACCTTTAGCAAGCCCAAATAAAAGAAGTCCAGTACAGATCCCTAGTATTCCGGAGTACGGCCACATCTTCTGCAGCAGAAAACTACTCACCCTCTGGAAAGTAGCTCCTAGTGTGTAGTTGGTCCTTTACAGAGGTAGAGCTTCTCCACAAGACATGATTAAATTAGTAAATGGAGAGCCTGGAACCCCACGTCTCCAACTTCTACCACACCAATGTCTATCCTTTAACTAAAAAATTCAGTCTCATTGGGGATTTTCTATAATAAAAAAAGGGAAGAAATAGATCAGGTATGGTTGACAGATGGATTAGAACAATATGTTGGTGCTAATAAAAGGAGACCTACCACCATAATATAACCCCACTGAAGTGTGGCCCTAAAGATGAGAAGGAAAAGCAAATCATCCTAATGAGCAGTCCTGCCATCAGTACACTTGATGATACAATCTGTATAGAGAGAGACGTGTCTAACATGAAGGATAGCCACAGACACCAGATAAAGGTTAGTGACTTGGCTGATTGAGAGCTTAGAAGACAGCACACAAGGAATTCTTGGGGAAAGGTGTACTGGTAGGCTTACGGAAGGGACATTTTCTTTCTTGTGTTAATACCTATTGAATCTTCCTCAGAGAGGAAACTCTCAACAACCTAGAAGAATAACTCACCCTTGTGGGTATTAGCCAACCTCTCTCCTTGGCCACCACAGTGCTGCACAATGAACCCATGAATAGAGTACCCATCGTGACAAGAGTAGAGGCTATGTAAAGGCTTCCTCTCACCAAGGCCAATGTTCTATATCCAAGTTTCTAGCCTTTGATATGGACCCATTCACTAAGGCCAATAACCAAGCACTTGATGGAAGACTCATCGTATTATCATACCCTTTCCACCCTGAAAGAAGCAATAGATCATCCTTTCTAGAATGGACACACTCTCCAGATAAGCATTTTTTCTTCCTTATTTGCAGTGTCTCTGACAAATTCATCCTATGGAATGTCAAATCTATTGACATTATGAGATCCCAACAATCTTTTATCAAACGGAGGACTCACTCTATAGCAAAAGAAGTATAACAATAGTCACATGACATGACCTTACCAAGCACACTAACCCCAGAAGCAGCCAATCTAATAGAATAATGTCCCATAAAATGTTCAGTGAGATGGACACTATGGCACACAACCCAAGTTCCTCTTCAAGAAAAAAGGAACTAGGACTGCTGCCAACAGCCCCTTTCAAGGATTATTTCCACAAGAAATCCATTTACTGTAAGGCATGACTCCTCCCCAGAGTAGCTATAATTGAATGACATAGGAATATAAAGGCTCTGCCTCCTCGGACCAGCTCAGAATAAGGCCCCTTCTACCTTCATATTTTCCCACTTCTGGGACCATAACACAAACTGTCTTCTCTCTCAGACCAATCCTGGGTCCTTTACATTTTGTCTTCCATGTATAGTGACCCCAAAGCACTGCTAGATAAACCTCCTACACACTACCCTCTGTTTCAGAGTCTGCCTCCCAGAGAACCCACCATGCAATGCTCAGCTAAGATCCAAGCTTTGGAGTAAAACCTTGTGAGTGTGTATAACGGACCAATATAGTTACTGTATTGTGTCCCTAATAGCTAGGATTGAGAGGAGATTCCAAGTCGCCCCTATCATTATCCTTCCCAGGGAACCCACTGGAGATTGTATGCTTCCTGTGCCCATAATCGTAGGAGCTACTGGACTAGAAACTCTGGTTCAGGAGGAAGTAGGAAGTACTTCTGTGAAAGTACACAGTAAAGAGTACAGAACTTGAAGCTGTGACTACTCCCTAATCAACTCACACGTTGTGTCAGTTCCAGGGGACACAGGAGTAACTGAAATGGCAAGGGAATGACATGAGGAGTTAAGTTTGCTCCCATCTAATGGAGGCAGGGAAGAGTATGTCTGGAATTCTAGGGATGCCCTGGAGTACTTATTTGCAATTTCATACCCAGCAATATCAGTATAAAAGAGCAATTGTGGGACCAGCAGTTAGCGTAATGGCTACGTCGCTGAACTCGCACGTAGTCGACTACGGTTCAAGTCCAGGACCTGGTGGCTTAAACTCATGGGCGTGTGTGCGTGCGTGCCCAAGATCCTGAGAGGAAAATGGAAGAGAAGGGATTGCGGTGTGGCCATCCCCCCTGGGGAGTGACCATGCTCCCTGTGGGGTGATTTCTCGCTTTCTGTCTCTTTGTCTCTCTGGCGAGGGCACGTGCCCTATAGCAAAAACCTCTCAAAAAAAAAAAAAAAAAAAAAAGGCAATTGTGGCCACTGTGGCTAAACAAGGACCAAGAAACTAAGGGCTCAAACCCCTAAGGGATGAAGGTCTGTGCCATCCCATAGGCCAAGCCACTCAGCCAGAGGGCTGACTGAGGCTGAAGGAAACTGGTGGTAGAAAATGGAGATGGCAAATATCAACTGAGGCTTTAGAAGAGCTTCTGCCATGGGAACAGTACCTCATTTCAATAACCCTCCTGCCGGAGGTCGCCCAGAGATTACAGCTAGCCACCACCAGGAAAGGGACTTTGTAACTAATAGACTTATAGTTCCGCTCAGGAAAGAATAAGGATACTTACAGATTATTCCCTTTAGTAATATAGGAGCTGGATATCATGGAAAGTCTGATCAGCGCGATCCAAGAGGGAAACTGCATCAGTCACTGTTCAGGCACCACTTCAGCGTCTCATACCTTCAGCTGTCTCTTCCAGCTCTGCATTCATTCTTATCCAATTTAGGCAGTTGTATGCTGACATTGTCTCATCTCCTACCTGTGCTTGCCTCTCTTCTTTCTTCCTGACCAAGTGCTGCCCTTCCAAATCTGCTGCAGGACCCTAACTGTTGCCCACATGCAACAAATGCACCATTAGGAAATGCAGGGCAGTTAACACCCCACAAGGTGAATTGACCAATGGGAGGCAAGGGTCAGTAGATAAATTCTTCCTCTGTCTCCCTTTCCCACTCAGGGACAATCCTGAGACACAATTTATATAACTTCTCAGAGATGTGGTCCCATGGTTTGAGAATTAGTTACACTGGCAACCAGCTCCGTGATGTATGTTCACATAGCTCTTCCCCCTTGCCTGCCTTACTCACCGTGGGCCCTCACTCTGGCCACCTCAGATTGCACTTTCTAATAACATCATAGCACAGAAGCCCTCTGCCTAAAAGCTTGCTGTTTCCTAAGATTAAGACAGTCATTGTTGATTTTATTGTTGTTCTTGTTGTTACCACCTCATAGATTTGTTGAAAAGACTTTAACTACTAATGCATTTACAGTGCTTAGGTGTAATAACTGAGATTAGCTAATGTCATCAGTACCATTGTCATCACTGTCACCTCCCCAGCCAGTTATATTTTATACAACTCAACTTGTCCAGAAATAAGAGGATATGTTCCAAAGTGCCCCAATCCTTCTTATAGCTCAGGACCAGGGAAGAAAAACCATGCTAGAAGTGGCAAAAGCAGGTAGTTAGGAACCATGCTGGTCCTAATGGGAAGTTGATCAAAATCTTCAGAACTTTCTAAACCTTTGTAATAGCCCTCACTTCAGAACTCATGCATCATTAATTGTTTAAGCCAAACTTACTTTGGATTACGCTGTTCTATAATATTTAATTTGCACACACACACACATGCATGTGCACACACACAAACACACACACACACATATGAATATGCTTTTTCTTCCTATGTAGACTGAAGGACGTATTTGAATATCCCTACTAGGGTGGCAATTCAGGCTGAGCATGTGCTGGTGTTTGATAAAAGTTTGTCACTTGACTTCTGGGCAGGCTAAGCTAAATTTATTCTCATTGTTTCTTCTGGGCACTCCCAGTTGTTCATCTCACCCATCTAGATTCACAGCATAGCATGGGCTAATTGTCTCTAGTATTTGCTTTCCATAGCTCCATGGCTATTCCTTCTCTAATTAAAGAGACTTTCCATTTTTAAAATAATTTTTTTAAAGAATTATTTTTATTTAACTTTGTTTATTTATTTATTCATTTTAATTTGACCAGAGAGGGATAGAGTGAGAGAGAGTGAGAAAGCAAGCCACCAGGTCCGGGATTAGAACCATTGTCAGCCTTGTAGGAGTCCAGCGCCCCTAAACAGACTTTTCTTAAACCGAGAAAATTGTGAGAAACGTGCGTGAAAAGTGCAGAAGAGCTCCAGAAGCTCTTAAATCTTGACAGAATATTCTGTTCCATCCTTCAGTCTACATGGCCACTCTGGCAAGCTTGGGTGCCCTACCTTCACCAAAGATCTTTGACTCACACACCTTGGGGAGAATTTGTATGATGGTACAGGTCAGGGAAAAGAACCATCAAAGTTCAGAAAGATAGCAAATATTCCCCCAAGCGTATACTCTCCCAGACTCTCTATGGTCCACACCTAGTAATGACACTGAGTGTAAAAAGTTTACAAGTGAATAATGTGATGTGGGAGGAAGTTCCCCACATTTTCCTGCAATCATTTCTCCTTGTCTGTCTCAGTAATCTTCGTGCTACAAACTGTCTGCCCCAGGGACTGGCTCTTGTTCTTGCTATTTTAATTTTTTTTCTCACCACTTTCAAATTTAAAGGAGCTCTATTTTTACTCCAGACCTGCCTTCCTCCCCCTCTCACTACACTGCTGGAATACAGTCTGTCAAGAGGGAACAAAATCTGCTTTCTCCACTCTCAGTTATCACTAAACATTTCATCATTATAAACCAAAGGGGACGGCAGTTGTTAGTGGGGCTTTCTTTGCAAACCCTGAGCTCTAGGCAGGATAAAACTGGGGAGGAGTCCTCAGCATGCATTCTAGAGTTCCTCACCAACTCTGTTACCTTTGTGGCTAACTTAAGTAAAACTTAAATAAGTATCACCTTACTGTTTTTTTCTTCTTGTTTTATTTCCATTTCATCACTGTATATTTTGTTGCATACAGAAGGAAACTTCCCAGCATGAATACACTGCATATTAGTCCAGTCAAAAATATTACCATACACAGCACCCTTAACATGTAATTTTACACTTTTATGTCTGTTAAATGTTTTTCTTTTCTTTTTTGCTCTCTCTGATTCCCTCCCTTCTGCCTAAAGAGGTTTATCTTTGAGGACCTATAAAAAAATCACTCCCATGGATTTCTTTTGACATCAGATATTTTAATTATTGAAAGAAAAATTTTAAAGAATTTTAGTTGTAGTTTTTTTTTTTTTTTTTTTTTTTTTGAGAGATTTTCACTATACGGCGCGTGAGCTCGCCAGGCAGACAGAGGGAGACATAGAGACAGAAAGCAAGAAATCACCCCCCAGGGGGGATGGTCACACCGCAATCCCTTCTCCTCCATTCTCCTCTCAGGATCTTGGGCACACATGCACACGCACCCGGCGTGAGTTTTAAGCCACCGGGTCCAGGACGCGAACCGCGGTCGACTACGTAGGAGTCCAGCGACATAGCCATTACACTAACTGCTGGTTCCCATGAACTTTAGTTGTAGTTTTCTTAAAACGACAGTAGCTCTCCAAAATACTGTCTGATACTTTGATAATAAATACAGTTAGAGTTGTAGTAAGGGTTAAAGGTACAATGTACAGGGACCAGCAGTTAGTGTAATGGCTATGTCGCTGGACTCCCACGTAGTCGACCACGGTTCGAGTCCCGGACCTGGCGGCTTAAACTCACGCCGGGTGCGTGTGTGTGCCTGCCCAAGATCCCAAGAGGAGAATGGAGGAGAAGGGATTGTGGCGTGACCATCCCCCCTGGGGTGTGATTTCTCGCTTTCTGTCTTTCTGTCTCTGTCTGGTGAGCGCACGCACCCTATAGCAAAAAATCCCTCCAAAAAAAAAAAAAAAAAAAAAGGTACAATGTACAAAAATACTCCATACTCAACTAAAGAAAGTACTGACTTTTGGCTCAAACTTAACTTTGTAATTTTTACTCATGAGAACAATCAGCACCACTGGTAAGGTACCTTGTCAGTCATAGATGAATGACAGCAAATCCAGGATTTATTAGAACTTAAAATGCACCAGAATTCCTGGAACCCACAAACTTTTCCAGAAAAAAAGATGATCACAATAAACATTTCTTCATCTGGACTGTCTCTACACAAAGCAAACACATCTTTCTCTAACTACAGCTATCACATTCCCTCCAACCTCCTAAGCACTGTTCTAGGCAGGTTTCCCTGGTCACAGAAAACTAAAATTCACTCACATGACTTCGAGTAACATTCAGCTCATAGAAAAGATACACAAGCACAAGCACCCAGCAATGATATGTCCATAAAAAAGCAGAGCATTTTCTCTGTCTTTGTGTTCAATAGGCCACAGATGCAGACAGATGATGTTGACTTGCTCCACCTCAGAACTCATGAAATTCTAGAGCTGGAAAAAAAAAAAAACTGGTATTTCATAGCTTTGAAAACTGAGGCAAGACAGCAAAGCAGTTAAGAACATGGACTTAGGAGTTATTCATGACTAGAGTCAAGTCCTGTTCTAGACTTATATGCTGGTGTTTGTGGGCAATCAACTAAAATTAATCCTTTAAACCAGGTAACTCTTCTAGAAAAATAAGAATTGAATTTTTAAAAAGTAGACAGAAAACTTAGTTAACTAGGTCCTTGGGTCACAGTGAGTATTCAATGTATGTTAGTCAACTCTAATTATACGATCTAGCTTTTTAAATTTACAAATGAGGAACTTAAGACCAGAGAGGTAAAATGACTAAGGTTGTATATCTACATACTGACATAGGTAGATCTTTAACAGTGAATAATGGAACACAATAATTGAGTAAAATCTTTCCTTTAAGAAAACAAAACTCATTCCTTGATTCATGCCATAGGCAAATGAATGAATGTTCCAAACAACAGTAAACTACATGAATTGAGTGTTTTCTCTCTTCAAGATCCTGACTAGAGATGAAAGGGTAAGAAAATATATAAATGAATCACATTTCGATCTTAGAAGTGCTTAAAATTAATTTGGAAGGACAAGAGAGCATCTTAATGAACAATAAAGTATTTCTAAGCAAATGCCGGATATGTAGAGTAAGTCAAATGGTTTTCTAAGACCAAAGAAGTGAGATATATCACTTTCCTAGAACACTTACTGAAATCTTCTTGACAAGATTGGGTCCTTTTTTTTTTAAAAGGTTTTTGCTGTAGGGCAGATGCACTCCTCAGAGAGACAGATAAAAAATGAGAAATCACCCCAGGGGGAATGACCATACCACAATCCATTCTCCTCCATTCTCTTCTCAGGATCTTGGGCGCACATGCACATGCATCTGGCGTGAGTTTTAAGCTGCCAGGTCCAGGTCTTCAACCACTGTTGACTATGTGGGAGTCAGTGATGTAACCATTACGCCATCTGCTGCTCCTGACAAGACTGGGTCTAAAAATGGGGTTTGTGATTATTGAGTCAAGGAAAGGAGAAAGTAAAGGAAGAAGGACATACACAAAGTCTCGGAAGCAGAAAAATAATTACTAGAGAGGAAGTCATCAGTGTCTTCATTTTCCCTCTAATTCAGGGATTTCACAGAAATGTAGTCTTTGTATTGGTAAAGGCTCACTTACACAATAGGTTTTGAGAAATAAAACTTCTTTCAAGGATTATACTTTAAGCCCTTTTCCATTACTTTTGGATCATTAAACACTCTCATAAGAGAATGCAAAATGTACATGACAAATAATCCAGGAATAAAAGGCACGCAGGACATTCAAATGTAGCACTTCAGGAGTATAAGGAATCCTTTGTCCTTTGTGGTCAGCAAATGTTCTTTTTAACCATTCATTTGCCTAATAAGTCACCCCTTTTGAAATAAATTATTTGGGTGGGCCCAGCCCTTGACCTGGTAGTTGAAGGAGCTGGATGCCACATGGCCAACCACACTGTTGGAATCCTGGACTTAAAGGGAAAAATCCTGTACTTGGGAAAAACACTGGGTACTTCTGGGCATAGCATGCCCAGAATTCTTTTTATATTTTTTTTTTTTGAGAGGTTTTTTGATATAGGGCGCGTGCGCTCGCCAGACAGACAGAGAGAGACATAGAGACAGAAAGCGAGAAATCACCCCCCAGAGGGGATGGTCACGCCGCAATCCCTTCTCCTCCATTCTCCTCTCGGGATCTTGGGCACGTACGCACACGCACCCGGCGTGAGTTCTAAGCCACCGGGTCCGGGACATGAACCACGGTCGACTACGTGGGAATCCAGCGACATAGCCATTACGCTAACTGCTGATTCCCAACATGCCCAGAATTCTGATAGGAGGGAGAAATGGCAGATTACAGTGCGACCATACCCCATCAGGGTGCTTTTTCTTCTCCCTCTCCCTCTCTTTCTCTGGGAAACATACATGCCCTCTAGCACAAACAAACACACACAAAAAATGAATTAACTAAAAATAAGGAAAAAAGAAAAAAAGAAATAGCTCATTCTAACAATACATTTCTAATGAAAATCTAGCCATGCAGAGCACAGAAGCCACCTGCAGCCATGCCTGTGCTTCACTTACCGCCCCACCCCACACCAGTCTTCTGGGAGTTGGGAAGTGACTTTCCATCCAGCTAGGTGTGTCATTTGCCACCCCACCCCACACCCAGTCAGCCAGAGAAAGGTAGGAAGCCCTGTGCATCTGGACTCACATGACATACATGCAAGTCTACTGCCTTGTATTTTGCCTCCCAGATCAGTCCACAGCCACATACAGGCCAAAGAGTTTGGAAAAGGAACCAGTTACCTAAAAATAGTGCAGCTCTGAAGGAATTTTTTTCCTGCCTCCTCTTCTAAGACAGAAAAGGGAAAAAAAACATCAGAAATATCCAATTTCAAAATTCTCACTGTGAAGTCCAGCCCTCCCATTCACAGAGGGAAACTGACACAATGCTAACACACATCATAGGGAAGTACATGAATACGTAGCTGTAGGAGTCTATCAGAAAAGTAGGAAGAAGTGAGCACTTCACCCAATATGTAAAAACCAAAGCAGAGCAATAATCCCTAAAATAGACAAGTGGGACTATATTAGACTAAGAAGTTTCTGCACATCAAAGGACACAGTAACAAGTGTGAACTGACAACCCTCAGAATGGGAAAATATTTTTGTTAAATATGCCTCAGACAAGGGACTGATAACCAGAATACACAGGGAACTCAAGTGCCTTATGTGATAAAAATGATTAACCCAATTAAAAGATGGGAAAATGAGCTGAACAAAAATCTCTCTATGGAAGACATACGAACAGCCAAAAAGCATATGAGGAAATGCTCAACATCCCTCATCATAAGGGAGATGCAGATAAAAACCACAATGAGATACCACCTAACCCCTGTCAGAATGGCAAAGATTAAGAATATAAAAAGTGATAAGTGTTGGCGGGGATTTGGGGAAAAGGGAACCCTCCTACACTGTTGGTGGGAATGTAAACTAGTTCAACCACTGTGGAGAACAATATGGAGGTTCCTCAAAGACCTACAAATAGAACTACCATTTGATCCAGCAATCCCACTTCTGGGTATTTACCCGAAAGACAGGAGAACGCTCAGTCAGAAAAGTGCTTGCACATCAATGTTTATTGCAGCATTATTCACAATTGCCAAGACATGGAACCAACCTAAATGTCCACAAACTCATGAATGGATTGGAAAAGTGTGGTATATATACTCTATGGAATACTACTCAGTCATAAAAAATAACAAGACCCTGGCATTTGATAGAAAGTGGTCAGATATGGAGGATCTATTGCTGAGTGAAGTAAGCCAGGCTAGGAAAGAAAGATATTGTATGTATCCACTCAATATATACTGACTATCCGCACTCTATGGTAGAGAGCGAAAAATTGGAGGACATAAAAGCAGTGAAGGTACTTAACAAGAATAGGACAGTGTGGAATGGAGGGGTTTGAAGAGAAGAGGATAGAGAAAGATAGCAAGAGAACAATAGAGAGGCAGGACATTAGTGAGAAACAGATATGGCTTATTACCTGTTGATGATGACATGTATAGTATTCTCAACTGGATTGGTCTGAGAAGTATTTCATGATGGGTAAAGTCTTTTTACAAGCAAAATGAGAAATAGTGATTGACTGTTTAAAAAATAATTAGAATAATAATAATAATAATGATTGGGAAAAACATAGAAAAGATACTGAATGATGAAGTGGGGAGATTAATGTCTCTGTATTGACTGACATGCATGGCATTCCCTTTTGAAAAAGCAATGTAATACACTGTAAAGTTATATGTAATCCAATGTAATATAAAGAAGATTATGATGATAATAAAAATAAAAAAATAAAAAAACAAAGCAGAGCATACAGAAATCTGAGAAAACCACATAGTACCTCTTCCTCAAAGGAACACAATAACCTCCCCACCAATAATAGAAAGAACACAAGAAATTATGGAAATATCAGAAAAGTAATTCAGAATATTCATCATAACAAAATTCAATAAGATTAAATAGAAAATGGACAGCCAATTCCAGGAGATTAGAAACTCATACCATGACTTCTAGGAAGAACTCTGTAAAGAGATAGACACCTTAAAATAGAATCAAACAGAACTTCTGGAGATGGAGAATACAGGAAATTAAAACCTCCTTTGAAAGTATTAATGGCAGATTATACTATACAGAAGAAAGAATCTCCGACCTTGGAGACAAAACTTCCAATTAAGTCCAATCACAAAAAAGAATGAGAAAAATAAGTTAAAAATGATAGCAACATATGGGAAATTCCAGATACCGTTAAGTGCCAAATAGCTGCATAATGGGTGAAGAAATAATAATGGTGGGGTGAAGAAATGGAAAAAGGCATAAAAACTCTCTTTCATGAAATATTATCTGAAAACTTCACAAATCTAGTGAGGCATACAGATATCCAGATCCAAGAAATACAAGTAACATTAAATGCATTAAACATAACATAGTCCTCTCCAAGGCACATCATAGCCAAATTGGCAAAAATCAAAGACAAAGACAGTATTCTAAAAATGGCAAAAGAGAAACATCAAGTCACTTACAAAGGTTACCCATTAGACTAACATCATACTGAAACTATGCAGGCAAGGAAAAATGTGAGACATATTTAAAATCTTGAAAGAGGCTAGCAGATGGTATAGCATTAAATCACTGGACTCCCACATGGCTGACTATGGTTCAAGTCCCAGACCCAGTGGCTTATAATACATTGCCAGGCATGTGTGCCTGTGTTGTTTGTGTGCCCAAGATCCCAGAAGGAAAGGGTGAAAGGAAAAGGGCAGAATTAAAATTGGTCAAGTGGAAGTATTAGACTATAATCCATATTAGACAAAGTCTCTGCCAGACAAAGAGGCAGCTCTGGAGTCATTCACTGGGTGGAAACAGCAAGACTTTTATACAAGTCTTGCTCAGTCAGTCACAGGCCACAATGATAAGATATGACCTCAGCTCGAAACTGAAGGTGAACTGGAAATAGTCAACAACTGGAAACTTTAGATAACCACATTCCCCACAATAGAGATAGAAAGTCCTTTCCTGATTATGAATATAACTGGTTCATTTCCATATCTGCCACACTCTACCCTATGTGTTACATTGATCCATTTTCTTAAACAAATTTGAGGGGACTGGCAGGTGGCATGGTGGTTAAGGGTGCTGGACTTCCACATGGCCAACTATGGTTCAAGTCCCAGACCTGGCAGCTTTCTCTCTCTCTCTCTCTCTCTCTCTCTCTCTCTCTCTCTCTCTCTCTCTCTCTCTTCCCCTCTCTCCCTCTCTCTCCCTCTCTCTCCCTCTCTCCCTCTCTGGTCGAAGGAAGGAAGGAAGGAAGGAAGGAAGGAAGGAAGGAAGGAAGGAAGGAAGGAAAGATCTTTAAAAAAATTTTGCAAGGAGTTCCCTCTGTATTCAGTAAGCCTCTTTATCTGAGGAGGAACTAATAGAGATGTTAATAAAACAAACTAAAGCCTCACTGCTGCAGTTAATCTCAGAGCTACACTGATAATGACTTCTACCTCAATTGTGCATTTTAAACTCCATTTACCCTTAGCTACCAAATTGCTGATCTTGACGGCTTGCCTGTTGGTGTGAACCAAACATACATTGCTGTAGCATATGAGCCCCAAGTAACTGTATCTTTCTCAGGTCAGGTTTGCTACACTTTCCCATTCATAGCGCAACAGGATAAAGGAGTACCAAGAAGCTTGCAGGTGGATCACCTGTCCCCATGATATGTCAATAGTTCTATCTACTCCTATTACTTAGGTTTGAATACTACTGCCAAGATGGTGACTATTCTTCTTACTTGCTTACCTTCAAAGGACCCAGAAGGTAGTCATACCGTATAGTTCAAGGAACCCTTGCTGTTTCTCCTGGAAAGAGTGTGCTTTCTCTGAAACATTACAGTTGATTCTCTAATGTTTCAGAGCCTAGAATCAAAAAGTCCCTCAGTAGATCACTGGGAAAGATGTTAGGTAGGACCATTCCATATTTAGTTTTGGGGTCATATATTTTTTGTTTGGTGGACATGGCACCAAATAGAGACTTATAACAAAACGTGTGTACTTTACCAGCCTAAGGCAGATGCTGAGGTAAAGTAAGTAATGAAAAGAGTTTATGTGGGCCAGGGTAAAGACAATTGCCTGAGCACCACAATAACCAAGTAGCCTTGAATAATAAGTCTTAACAGAATTCATGGTGACTTTAAAGGCAAAACTTGTGAATTGGAGGAAGGAGTAGCAAGCCTTTTGTACAGAAGTGATTGACTGAATTCTATGACAAAGGTAATAGGATGCCGTCGTGGTTACCTACAGTCACCTTGCTTAATCTAAAGTGTGAAAATAGTGAGTCCGGTGTATTGTTTTAACGGAAACATTTTGAAGGTTATAACTAATAGGCATGACTAACAGATAAATGAGGAATGTAATTTGGGCAATAAGGATGTTCATAAAACTAAATGTCCAGGGACCAGCAGTTAGCGTAATGGCTATGTCATTGGACTCTCATGTAGTCGACCACAGTTCGAGTCCCAGACCCAGTGGCTTAAACTTATGCCGGCGCATGTGCATGCATGCCCAAGATCCCAAGAGGAGAATGGAGGAGAAGGGATTGTGACGTAGCCATCCCCCTGGGGGGTGATTTCTCACTTTCTGTCTCTCTGTCTCTCTCTGTCTCTCTCTGTCTTTCTCTGTCTTTCTAGCGAGTGCATATGCCCTATGGCAAAAACCTCTCAAAAAAAAAAAACCTAAATGTCCAGTGAGGCTAGGTAGCATCTTGATCTATTCAAGTGCACGTTCCTAAGAAAGTCCCAAGATGCACATGAGTTTTATTTTCTTATAGCCCTAACTCAGATAGACTGGAATCTTCTATTTTCAGGAATAACTGGCCTGTTTGGGAATCTATCCGCTTCCTCAGAGTATCAGTTTGATGATGCAGCATTTTAGTATGAGCAGTTCCATTGTGGTCTGCTCTGTTGGGACACAGAGCAGGAGCTTAGTCCAAAGCAATGGCCTTCTACAATCTTTATTTAACAAATGCATCTTGGAGAGCAGCACTTGGACCCAGAGTATAGCCTCTGACCTGTGTTTCAGCTGAACAATCAGAAAATTGTTCCAGCACTCTACTAGACTGGATGGTGCCATATGTTAAGCACTGTAAGCATGCTCTAAAGAAAGGGTGGTTGACACAACTGTGTTGAGCCCAGACTTCTTACTCATGTAGGTTGCCTCTATCCCTTATTCACGCTTATTCTAAATTCTAGATATACCACTTACAGCTTATAATAGAATGACCCTGGGGACACCTAATTTTATGACTTGGTGGTTCACCAAAATCTTACATATCATAAAAAATGCAGAACTTATGATCATTTGGTGGCACATGTCCATGTATTTTGTCTTTATGAAGAACTATCAGAGTACTAAGAGCTATTTTACAAAAGAAATAAAGCCTTTCTTTAGAAACTCACGGGTCTGTATTTTTATTTTCACGCTGATAGAATTTTCTGGGTAAAATAACTCAACCAACAGTTGTTAATCTGGGCACGTTACAGATGTCTGTCTTGTCCAGAACCCCATAGGAAAAAAGAAAAAAAAAAATGGCAGCCTATTTTGTCACCTAGTATATGGGCCCAACCCCATTCCTAGATTAGGACTATGGTACCTTTAAAACCCCATTGCTATCAATGAGTTAAGTCCTATGATCACCTGTACTACAGTCAGATCTGGTCTGCAAGGGACAGCCAACACTGAAATTCCTAATAACACTGGTATACCTTTTACTAATGCTGTCCTGGTAGCTTTAGTAAATAACATGTGTTCTCTGGCCCTTCTCATGGAATGTAATCCTCTGGTGGATTTTCTGGCCTCACATATTATCTTCATTCTAGAATCTCAGTTCCCCGAGGCTTTTTTTTTAAATTTTCACCACAGGACGCATGTGCTTGCTGGAGAGAGATGAAGAGATAGTGAGAGGGAAAGTGAGAAATCACCCCCTGGGTAGGATGGCCACACCACAATTCCTTCTCCTCTAAGGATTTTATGCATGCAAACACACATGTCTGGCATGATTTTTAAGCCACGAGGTCTGGGACTTGATCTGTGGTCATCCATGTGGGAGTCCAGTGCCTTAACCATCATGCCACCTGGTGGCCCCTTCCCTGATACTTTTATTTCCAGTATCTGCAATAGCAATTCTGGCATTTCTACTTCACTCAGAATGGACCATCATTTTCTCTAGCTACCCCAGCAGTGAGTTTATACTGTGCTCTGGAGTCTTTATCAAGGTATTAAATCCTTTGTCCCAAGAGTACCTCCAAACCCAATTTTATGTCAAATATCCCCAAAACCTAATACCACAGGTATGTCCCTGGCTCCTGTTGTCACATGCGGACCAGGTCATGTATCTCCTTAGCAGTTTAGCATTTCTTCCCCCTTATTATACCCAGGACATCCCTGACTAGTCATGCTCTGACTTAACCCTAATACACATCTAGCAGCCAAAAAAATGGGTGGGGTTTTATCCTGATGGGGATGGCACAAGGCTATTCTTGGCAGAAGATGGCCTACGTGTACATAGCCTACATATATATCACCTGGCCTACAACAGCTTCCCACATAAATGGTGTATATATTTGCTCTTACTAGGGAAAGGGATCATCTCTACAAGCTCTGAGAGTTCAGAGGAGTCTGAGTAGCCAACCTAGTGGAGGCAGCCAACAAGTTGCCCCTGTCCATGTCTCATAATCTCAGTTTTCTCCTTCAAAGCCCTGACCTTGACATATCTGGGCCAGCTGTGTAACCAGTAGTCTGAAATTCAGAACTCCGTTTAATCTTGAATTTGGTAGTCTCTTACTTTTCTCCAAATGCTGAAGATAAAATCCTCTTTGTAAGCTACCAAAGAGGACTTCTAACCATCTTAGTTTTCTATTTAAAACTGCACTGAGCTTTTCATTATCCCACCAAGAGGCATTAATGCGACTTAATAAAAAACAAGCCAATTTCATTTTCCTTGTATGAAGTGTTTCCCCCATACTTTTCAAATGCCTAGTGTTCTCTTAAGTCACCAGAGAAATTTTTTGCAATCAAGCTAATATCTCATGCCAGAGACTATCTGTGTCCCCACCCCCCATACCACGTGGGATACCACTCTGTCAACCAGCCCAAGAGTGATCCAGGCCCAAAACTTCACCTTACCACCTGTTTTCTTCAAACATTTCTGGAACCACTGTCAGCTGGGTCCGCTGGGTAGCAGATGCTATAACAGAATTAAGAAGGTAGATTGTGAGGAATAAACAAGAATAGGTATATAGCAGGATTGGGTAGGGGGAGATGACAGACCACATGCTTATTGAGCAAAATCTTTGCCAGCCCATTGGGAATTTTTGGAATAATGCTTGTCCAGCAAGGCAGTCCCAGCTCAAAGTCTGAGATGAACGTGAAGAAGAAAACCACAGAAGCTGCCAGTGAGCCACACTCCTTGCAACTAAGCAGAATCTTTTTATTTTTACTACTATAATTTCTGATTTAGATATAATAATTATACAACTTCGTAGGGTACAGTATGGTTTTTTAAAGTATGTATATTGTATGCAATGAACAAATAAAGGATATAAACATATTCAACATCGTCAACTTTACATTATATTGTGCATATTTAAAATTCATTCTACTAGTTACTTTGGCAGTATATATTAAATTGTCAGTGATGTTCTTTTCTGTGAAATACAGTTCTAAAGGAAAACAAAGTAATCATACAACAAAAAGTCTCATAAATGAATGAGGATGGATTTTTAAAAACAAAAATAATAATATTAGCATAGACAATGAAAAAAGAATCTGTAATATCCTTGTTGAGGATTGTTAAGAGATAAGAGTTTATAATCTGAAATGATCTGTGGAATCAATCATTGGTCCAGTTAAAATAGACAAAATTGTACATGACAGTACAAGAGAAAGACATAAAAAAACAAAACTCTTACTCACTCATTGTGAGTTCTTGTAAGACCACTGTACTCTACTGGGCATAAAGAAATAAGCCCTCCAAAAAGCAAAACCAAAAACAAAATTGGAAAGAGATGTTTAAAAGTGAAGACATGGTAAAATCAGCGATTTGGCATTTTATAGGCTTTAAAAGTTCTTGATTTTAGCTTCTTTAAATTCATTCCAAGAAGACTCAGCTACTTGTAACATTTTGTACTTTTCCTCTGTTATCTGGTTTTATACAGTGAATAATGGTTATAATAATAATATATATAAGTGAATATGAAACCCATTGAGACAACTATCTATCAAATAATTGATGAGTTTGTACTTAAACCTACCTGTGTGTAAAATAGTTAAATCTCAATTTTTTAGCATGCTGACACTTTCACTTACAAAGCTCTCATTTGTTTTTTGTTTGGACTTTTTAAATAATATTTATGGTTTACTGGAAAACATAATAGTGGTGTCAGTCATGCTTAACACTTTCATTAAGTCTAGAGAGAAAAAGGGTAGTGGCATCTTAGAGTTATGCAAAAAAAATTTTTTTAAAGAAAGTATTTTTTAATTTCAATTTCTTTTATACATTCAATCACATATGTAACTTAGCTTGCAGTTCAAATAATCCTGAGCCCTTCTGAGAAACTGAAGATGGAAAATATGTAATATATACTTCTGTAGTAAGGTGGCTTCCATCCACTACTGTGATCATCACTCAGTTCATGCATTCAGAAAACTGCTTTTGTTTTTGATCATTGAAAACCAGGTTTAAAATACATGTCTGCCCAATGAAATGATGAAACCACAAATATTACATTCCAAAATCATCGGTCATCATGATGCATTTTTTGCAGAGGAAAAAAACAGAAAAAAATATGTCATGACTTTTCTGATGACCCAATATTTAGTCTATGTATGTCTTTATCAAAAGATGTGTTTCTTGTGGGTAACATAAAGAGAGTTCCAGGGTTTTTTTTTTAATTCATTGTGTGCCTTTAAGTTGGAGAATTTAATCCATTGACATTCAATGCTATTATTGATATGTGTGAACTCATCCTTGTCATTTTGTTACTCTTTTTTTGCTTTTTCCCTAATTGTTTTGTGTTTTCTTATTTCTATTTTTATCCCTTTAGTTTTTTCTGGTGTAGGATTCCCTTAAGTATATCCTGAAGAGCTGGTCTAGTTTTAATGAATTATTTGAGCTTTTTTCTGTCTGGAAATGATTTTATTTCTCTCTCCAATTTGAAGATAATCTTGCCAGGTATAGTACTCGTGGCTAAAATTATCTTTCTTCGAAGATTTTAGGTATGTCTGCCCATTTTCTCCTTCCCTACACTGTTTCAGCTTAGAGGTCTGATGTTCGTGTAATAGGATAATCTTTGTAAGTAACTTGGCATTTCTTTCATGCCATTTTTAGAATATTATCTTTTTTTTTTTTTTTTTTACCAATTTGGCTATGATGTGTGTTGGGGAGGATCATCTTATGTTAAATCTATTTAGTGTCCTTTATATTTCCTGTGTTTGGGTGTTCATACGCCTCTCTAAATTTGGAAAGTTTTCAGTTAATATATCATGAAAGATATTTTCTATGCCTTTACCTGTCTCTTCACATTCTAGAATACCTGCTTTGTAGATATTCAGTCATTTAATGGTATCTAGATTTTCTATATGTTTCTTCAACTTTTAATGGTTATTCTTCCATTCTTTTCAGTTTCTTAGACTAAAGTGAAAGTTTTATCTTCAGGGTCAGAGATTCTTTCTTCTACATAGTCTAATCTGCTGCTGATACTTTTGAGGGAAGGTTTGATCACCTGCATCATATTCTTTATCTCCAGAAGTTCTGTTTGATTCTTCTTCAGGGTGTCTATCTCTTTATGAAGTTCCTCCTTCAAGTCACAGAAGGATTTTCTCATCTCCTGGAATTGATTGTCCATTCCCTTGCATTTCATTGAGTTTGGTTATGATTACTATTTTGTATTCTTTTTCTGACATTTCTGTGATCTCTGATGCTTTAACCATTGTTAGTGAGGAGTTATTATGTTCCTTTGGGGGATGGAGGTATTTCCTGGTTTTCTCATATTTCTTGGGACTCTGCTTTGATTTTTAGTCATCTGGTAATGTACTCACTTCTTCCTACTTTTTTGTAGTAAGTTTCCATGGTGTGAGCTTGTGTACTTTCCTATGGTGTGAGTTAGCTCTGTGCCAGTTTTCCTCCTCCACTACAAGTAAGACTGGTATTTACAGTGATGGTTTGGGGTTCATATTTTCAGAGACAGTTTCTCTTTACTGCTGAGGGTGGTTGTAGACAGGAAATTTTTTTGAAACTTCACTGTCTTTAGGCGTTTGCTTCCTGAATACCCAGACCTCTCTGTTCCCAATGTGGCTGGTGGCTGAGTTGGACAGGTAGAATGTAAGGTGGTAGTCCAATTCGCACACTGTGCCCATGAAGTGGGCAAGATGAAATGGCCCCTCCTCCCCAATGCAGACTGGGCAGGGGTCTTTGGTGATCAACTCAGAGCAGGCAGACTTTGCTTCCCTGTTACTCCTTTTATTTCTGGGACTCAACATGTTCTTTCTTGAAGGGGAATCTAAGCAATGCATCTCTGTGTCTGCCACTCTAAAATATCTAAAATAATGTTTTACCCTATATTTGGGCCTGAATATACATTGACCTAATTAAAACCAGACTGACCGTACCAAGTATAGCATTTAGACAAATTCTGCATGGCTTACTGAGGCTTTTAATTCTTTCTCATCTCCAGAAACTTCTCAGTTCCCTTCTGTTGTTTCCTATTGTGTACATAAATATCTTCTTGACATCTCCATGTCAGAAGAGATTAGGTACACCTTAGAGAAATGAGCAAATATAGTACACTTACTTTGGAAACTATGCCTTATGTTCTAGCTAACTTGCTCTAAAAGGGAGCTTAAATGGCCAATAATAGAGTCAACTCAAGGAATTAAGCCATGGCTTCAAGTTCTCCATCAGCTTCTGAGTGTAAAACAGCTCCCAAGTTGGCATCTTATAGGTTACACTACATTGGTCACAGTAGAAAGTGCTAAAGATAAAATATCCCAAAGTCTGATTTGATGATGTTTTTAGGATTTCTAATAGTATACAGAAAGTTCTACAACACTGAGACCAGAGTAGAGAAGACGTCATAATGCAAGTTCCTGCTTGAGAGCTATTGCTCCTCAGTAGTCAGAAACAATCATTTTCAAGAGTTGCCTCATTTAGTGCCATTTTAGAGATGCTTTGGATAAATATTTTTAAGTAAATTTTTATACCATAAGACCTCAAGTCTCTTCTCCCAAAAAGAATGGTTATTGATTTAAGAATGTGTTCAACCTGAATAGAAACAGTACTTAACTACAATTAAGTTAACTGCTAATGTTGCCAAAGAATGATCTAATCCAGAAGAATGGAAAAGTGCTTTCCAGAAGATGAAGAAAGGTATGATGGTCCCTGGAGAAGAGGGAGGTGAAAGAAATGAGGGAAAGACAAAATGACAGGTTTTGGATGCTCTATATACCCATAAGGGAGTAGAGGCCAAAACAGAGATGGGGAGAATTAGGACTTGCCTAAATAAAGTGTCGCCTGAGCTCAAGGAGAGACCCACATGAGATACTAATCATGAACATTCCCTGAATATCTTCAAAACCTTAGAATTCTGAGGTTACCAAATGAGCTGATAATTCAAGGGATCAAAAGACTATTCATTTTGTCCTAACAGCCACTTCCCACATTCCCACAGAAAGCAAGTTCACTAGAGCTAGAGCTCTGGGAATAGAAATAAGCCAACTATCAATAAAAGCAGTGATCCCATGGTTGTGGAAAAGCAGCTCATGAGTGGACATGTCACTTGTATGATCCAGTGAAAAATGAAAAGGTGGGGTCTCTTGTTCAAAAATAATTAAGAATTTCAAGATGTGTATCAACCCAACTGCACATGGGGGCCTCTGTAACTACATAGGTTTCACACCCATGAATCTTCCCCTAAAGAAGCTGGCTGTGTTGGTTATTTATTACTGGGGGAGGAGAATTAGGCACTATTTGTTAAAAGAGCATCAAGGATATAAATAAATAAACTTCTTTTAAAACAGAAGAATTTGAAGACATATTTTAGTACTTCCATAGCTACCCTCCAGTCAGATATTATTTGCATTCCTCCTACATGAAAAATGGATTTATTTCCCAAGACCTCTCAAAAGTCTCATTGCTCTATGTCATCAACTCAAAATCTGAAACCTTGGCATCTAAATCAAGTCAAAGTATACATGACCAAAATCTGTTCAATTATTTATTGCTACATGACACATTGCCCCAAATTAAACAAACAAACAAACAAAAAAAACAAAAATTTACTATCTTAAACCTTCTATCTTACACCTTCTGTGATCAGGAATTGAGAACCATCTGAACTGTATGATCTGTCTCAGGAACTCTTATGAGGCTGAAATCAAGATGTCAGTGAGAGCTGTAGTCATCTGAAGGCTTGACTGTGGCTGGACAATCTATTGATACTTTCAAGAAAACTCACATCCTTATCGGCAGGAGGTTTCAGTTGCTTCTTGGCTATTGGCATGTGGCCTTAGTTATTAGCAACATGGGTCTTTCAGGGGCTCTTGAGTGGGAAAACTTCCCACTCAGTGGATGATCCAAGAAAAAGAACATGAATAAGTCCCAATACCTTTGGACCTCAGACACTATACACTACCACCTCTGCCATATTTGTCTGCCATTTATAGGTCCAGGCCCCCACTCAAGTGGAGGGTACTTAAGTGAGGGACATCAAAGAATATGAAGACCTATTTTACAAGCCACCACACTGATCAATTCAGTAGTTACACAGAGTATTACTTCACTCAAAAATATGTTCCTATAAAAATTGTTTTTAGTTGCATAAACCCATTCTTCACCTTGACCTCCACCCCATCACATTGACAATATCTTTGCTTAAATCATCCTGGTTCTGGCTTGGTTTGGGATGTCTATAACCCTGAACAGGGTGAAAATGATTCTGTGAGTATTATATCTGCAACTTGACTTCATGATTGTTTTAGTCTGTTTTCTGTTGCTATTAACAAAATATGTAGCTAAGGCTGGGTAGTTTTGTAAAGAATGAAGATTTATTTAGCTCATGGTTTTAGATATCCAAGGTCAAGAGGCCATATCTGGTCTTCCTATTGGTAGGAACTCTCTACAGACTCCCAAGGGGGCATAGGACATCACATTGAGAGTAAAAGAGCTTGTGTGTGTCTGCGTCAGCTCTGATCTCTCTCCCTCTTCTCCCACCAGGATTAAACCATGGGGCCCTACTCTTAGAACTTTACCTAATCCTAATCACCTCCCAAGAGCCCCACCTCAGTTTTTTGTTTTTGTTTGTTTAATGAGAGACAGAGAGAGAGACAGGTATGTACTATCTTGCAATCCTCCTACCCTAGCTTCCCACTTAGCTAGGATTACAAGCACTTGCTAACACACCCAGCCTGTTTTAGGTTGTTCTGGGAACTAAATCCAGGCCTCCCATGCAGCCCCATCCTCCTGCAACAGCACCCTACCACTTGCACCACCATAGCTAGGCCAGCTCCACCTCTTAATACTACATTCAGATTAAGTCTCCACCCTCTTCATACTATTACAATGATAGCTAAGTTTCCAGTTCCTGAACTTTGGAGGGGATACCTTCAAATTGCAGCATAAATGCCACAATACTAGCAGAACAGACCAGTGAGCAGATTGGGCACTGAGAGTGCTTAGGAGTCACACGAACCCAGCCTTCTGCACGGAACAGGTAAGGGAAGTGTGTTTTGTTTTGTTTTGTTTTGTTTTGTTTTGTTTTGTTTTGTTTAGAAATTTTTGCTATAGGGTATGTGTATTCACTGGAGAGACAGAGAGACAGAAAGCAAGAAATCAACCCCCCAGAGGGATGACCGTGCCACAATCCCTTCTTCTCCATTCTCCTCTTAGAATTGTGGGCATGCCCATACATGCACCCAGCATGAGTTTTAAGCTGCTGGGTTTGGACTCAAACTGTGGACAACTACATTGGAGTCCAGCAACATAATCATTATGCATCTCCTGGTCCCAAGGGAAGATTTCTTTGTCAACTTCCCCATTTTCCTTTTTGTACTTTCTTTTTATATCCTCTTGAAGATCTAGATTTTTTTCCCTGTGCATGATTTTACCAAGTAAGGAAACACGTCCATGAAGCAGCCCAAAAATAACCTGAAGACCATGGGCATTCATTTACCCGTGTTTGTAGGCCACAAAAACCAGTCACATAAACACAAATGGAAACAGACTGTCTGATTTATCACCAAAGATAGGTTAGACATAGATGACAGCAGCACAATTAATCAAGAAGTCTGTGGGAAAATCTGAAAGCCAAAGGAGAAAAATTCTAAGGAAGTACTCAGATGAGGTTAAAAAAAAATCATGAGATACAATTTGAAGGCAACATCAAGCTACATATTTGGATAGTAGTTGAGTAACATTTTTCTATTAGAGATTATAAAAGTCACAAAAGGATTATATGGTATAGCGGAAACAAAAATAAACAGGGCCAGTAGGTGGTGTGGTAGTTAAAGCACTGGCTCTCACATAGCCATCGGCATGGTTTGAGTCCCAGACTTGATGGTTTGAAAAACACACCAGGCATGTCTTCATGTGTGCCCAACATCCAGAGAGGAAAATGGAAGAGAAGTACTGCAACATGGCCATCCTCCTTGGGGGCAATTTCTCACTTTTCCTCTCTCTGTCTCTGACAAACTCACGTGCCCTATGGCAAAAATCTAAAATAATAAATAAACTTTGAGCTAGGTAAGACATTTACTTGAGTGCTCTCACAATGACTCTCCAGATGAGATTGAAGATATCCGAGGGAAAAAAAAAAAAAAAAAAAGCAGACACTTTGTTAATAACTGCTGTGAGTCAGAACAAAATTTGTTAGCATTCATTTATCCCTCAATTATGTCACCTAAGCTCTTCTTGCTTGAGAAACCATGACTACTGAAATAATTGTACCAAAGAGCTAAACAAAATAAAAGTACCCTTTTTTAGAAGGGTTAACAAACACCTATTAAAAGGAGGCAAGATGGAATCAACATTTCTGAGGAACTATCATGTCTGGAGTCTAAACAGTCTAAACTTTTATATTAGATCTCATGTCATCTTCAGAAGCCCTCTCTATGAGTGGAGCCCTTAAAGACCTAGATTCTTTTCCCTCGATATGATTTTTTCCAAAGTAAGAAAATACATCTTTGAAGTAGCCCAAGAATATCCTGAAGACCTCAGTCATCCATGCACCATGTTTGTAGTCAGTAAAAATCTCCTTCACTCACCTGGTGCATGAGCCCTTTTGAGGGTGGATTTTGTGTCCATTTGATCACAACTATATATTCCAGCATCTAGAACATGGATACAAGTTAGAAAGCACTTAATAAATATTTGTTTTCTAAAAAAAAATGAGTAAATAAACAAAACAGCATGGTGGTAGCACAAAAACAGGCATGTAGACCAATGGAACAGAATAGAGATCCCAGAAATAAACCCCAAAATATAAAACCAACTAATTTTTGACAAAGAGCACCAGAGAATCAGTAGGGAAAAGACAATCTCTTTAGCAAATGGTGCTGGAGAAACTGGGTATCTGCCTGCAAAAAGATGAAACTAGACCCCTATCTGTCACCACTAACAAAAATGAACTCCAAATTGATCCAAGGTCTAAACCTAAAACCTCAAATTCTAACACTACTGGTGGAAAACACCGGGGAAACTCTTAGAGACATTAGAGTAGGCAAGGACTTCCTAAATAAAACCCCCAAAGCACAGGCAATAATCCCAAAAACAGACAAGTGGGTTTACTTCAGGTTAAAAAGCTTCTGCACAGCAGAAGAAACAATAATTAGAGTGAATCAACAATGCCCAGAATGGGAGATATATTTGCAAGCTACACCTCAGTTAAGGGACTGGTAACCAGAATACACATGGAATTCAAACAGCTCACTACCACCACCACCCAAAAAAAAAAAAAAAATCAACCCAATTAAAAAATGGGTAAATGAGCTGAACAGACAACTCTCTAAGGAAGACATACAAATAGCCAAAAAGCATATGATAAAATACTTAACACCCCTTATCGTAAGGGAGATGCAAATCAAACCTACAATAAGATATCACCTAACCCCAGTCAGAATGGCTAAGATTAAAAAATAAATAAATAATGATAAGTTCTGGCAAGGCTGTGGAGAAAAGGGAACTCTACTCTACTTGGTGAGAATATAAATTAGTACAGCCACCGTGGAGAACAGTATGGAGGTTCCTCAAAGACCTACAAATGGAACAACCATATGATCCAGCAATTCCACTTCCAGGTATCTCCCCAAAAGACAGGAAAGTACTCAGTCAGAAAAACACTTGCACATCCATGTTTATTGCAGCATTATTCACAATCACGAAGACATGGAACTAACTCAAGTGTCCACAAACAGATGAATGGATTGAAAAGTGTGGCACATATATACTATGGACTTAGTCATAAAAAAAAAAAAAAAAAAAAAAAAACGAATGAGACCCTGGCATTTGATAGAAAGTGGACGGATATGGAAGATTTACTGCTGAGTGAAGCAAGCCAGACTATGAAAGATGGGAATTGTATGTCCCCACTTAATATATACCCAATGTCTGCACTCTGTGCCAACACTGAAATATTAGATGGTATAAAGGCATGAAAAGCAACTGTGGATACCAGAAACAATGTGGGAGGAGGGTGGGAAATGACAGAGGGAAAGAAGGAGGAAATTAAAAGGGGAAATAAAAAGAATTAAAACATAAAAGAAACACAAAATGGAAAATATCTGTTGAAAATAATATGTACAGTAATATCTTTGATTGAGCCAAAATACAGTGTATTCTGGATAGGAAAATTCATTTTGGATGCTGCAATGATATTCAGTGAATGATGTAAACTAAATAATTTTTAAGAAGAGACACAAAAATAGGGAAAAAATGAATAAATAAAAATATCTCTGTTTTTCAGATGGTAAAATTGAGATTCATATAAATTTCTAAAAATGACACAAGTAGCCAACCTTTTAAACCCAGTCAATCTAACATTGAAGCCTACCTCCTTGGAAGCCTTTTTCTACTGAAAGAATGTCCAGAAAAAAATTTTATGCCTCCACTTATTCTTTAAACCCTGCACACTTCCAAGAAGAATTGACGCTCTATATGGCCTGCTTTACTATTTATTTTATCTTTCATAAAGTTAAGGAAACAGATATTCCATAGTTTGATTGATGAGAAGTACTAGTCCATGAAATGGTTGTAATAGAAATCTTAAGAAACCATTCTGTATGTCAAAACAAATGATGAGACGTTAGTATAACTAGACATATATCCTACACACTTCCTGAATATACGTGAAATCTCAGGGTTAGATGATCTAAAACAGAAGATCATTTTCCAGGATTGCAGATTCTCAAAAGGAAACTCCTACTTATACAAATTTCCCTGGAGAGTTTTAAAAGGATAAGATTATTTTCTTAAACACCAAATCCTGCCCCAGTCACAAGCAATCACAAGCCTAGCCATGAGTGACAAGCAACAGCAGCTTGCCTCTGAGAAGGGGCCGGAGCACAGACTCCTCAGTGGCACAGGAACGCGAGACCTGGTGGAAGCTGGGAGTGTACAGAAATCCCGAGAAAAGCCCTGCCATAACCCCCAGAGCACATAAAGCACAATGTTCCAGCAACTTAATGCTGAAAACTGTGAAGTCTCTGGTAAATTAAAGGTAACTATAATACCAAAAAAATAGCTTAACTATTAGCAAGATTAATTCAACCACCCCACACTAAGAGAAAAGAGATACTTGTGACAGAAAAAGAAAAATGCTCATTTTCAGGTTCTATTTCCCTCATTCTCACTAGTCCATACCCAGTGCCCAGGATCCACTTTTTTTCATTTATCAGACATATAAAAAAGAAATACAAACTCACACATTGTCAAGAAATAAAGCAATCAACAGAACCTAACTCAGTGGAAACTCAGTGGGCAGAACTATCAAAGTGAATTTTAAAATAACAATATGTGAAAATAACTGGTGGGAAATTTGGACATTAGGCATGAACACATGAGAGATTACAAGGCAAAGATAGAAACTATTAAAAAGAATCAAGTAGAAATTCAAATTAAAAATACACTAGAGGGGGACCAGCAGTTAGCGTAATGGCTATGTCACTGGACTCCCACATAGTCACCCGTGGTTCGTGTCCCAGATCCGTTGGCTTAAAACTCACGCCGGGCACGTGTGCTTGCTTGCCCAAGTCCCGAGAGGAGAATGAAGGAGAAGGGATTGCGGCGTGGCCATCCCCCCTGGGGGGTGATTTCTCGCTTTCTGTCTCTCTGTCTCTCTCTGTCTGGCGAGCACACGCGCCCTATAGCAAAAACCTCTCAAAAAAAAAAAAAAAAATACTAGAGGGCTGGTTCCACAACTCAGGGCTTTAAAGGAAGCCTGATACATATGACCAACTGCAGTCAAAATCCTGACCTAAAAAACACGCCAGTGCATATGAATGCATGACCAATCTCAACGGGATGAAGAAGTGGAGGAGAAGAGATTGCAGCATGTTCATTCCCCATGAGAGACGGGTGATTTCTCACTTTCTCACTATCTCTCCCTCTCTCCCTCTCTCTCTCTTAGCCCTCTGAAAAAATTAAAGGTAAAAAAAAGACTTTTAAGACAAACAAAATATAACAGAATTCAATGACAGCAAATCTATACTTTAGGAAATCCTAACAAAGTCCTTCAGGCAAACAGTATAATATTACTAAAAATTCAGAGTTACTCAAATAAAGGAAAAGCACTGGATATGTTTAAAAAAAAAAACAGAGTAAATATAATTTTATTTTTTATTTCTGTGAAAGATAGTGTGCTATCTGGCCAGCCCATGGCCTGGGGAATAAGGCATCTGGGTCCCCCATAGCCTACTACATGATTTGAGTCCTGGACCTGAGCATTTGAGAAATATGTCGGGCTTACATGTGTGAATGCCTAAAATCCCCAGAGAAGGGAAAGATGCAGGAAAAGGAATTGCAGTGTGACCCGTCCCCATGGGGAGTGCTTTCTCAGCTCCTCTCTCGCTTGCTTTCTCGAGTGAGCACACATACCTTCTGGCAAAAATCAGTTTTTAAAAATAAGGACAGTAAGATAAATGCTATCTAAAGTGAAAGAAAATAGATCAAAATATACCATGAAGCTTATAACATACATAAAAGTAAAATATATGACAACAATAGAAAAAAGGATGGAAGTAATGAAAGTGTTTTGTTGTAAGGTCCTTATACTATAATATTATCTGAAAATAGACTGTGGTAACTTAGGTAGATGATTGATAGATAAGTAGGTGAGTAGGTAGATACTGAGTTGTTGGGAAAGACATGACACATCTTCTCACAGAAACAGAAAAATATGTCATGACTTTCTCACAAGCTAATAGATAGCGATTAAACCATAGAGTGAAAACTAAAAACCTAAAACAAACTAACATAACTGTAACTATATATATATATATATATATATATATGTGTGTGCATGTGTGTAGATATATGTACATATGTATGTGTGTGAGAGGACTTGTATGTGTGTGTGCATGCATGTGTATGTATATATGAATATGTATATGTATAGGCTAAAATTGCTTAAAAACTCCATAGTAGAAATAAACTTGGATTTTGGACCAGCCACATGGCCTGGTGATTAAGGGAATCAGATCCCACATGGCCAACCACACAGTTTGAATCCCAGCCCTGGTGGCTTGAAAAACACACTGGATACATGTGTGTGCCCCATATCCCCACAAGATGGATAAATGGAGCTGAAATGATTGTGGTATGGCCATGCCCCATGGGGGCGGGGGTGCTTTCTCTCTCTTTCTCTCTCTCTGATGAGTACACATGCTCTCTGGCCAAAAATAAAAAAAAAGGTAGGGGTGAATTTTTTTAAATGCTCAATTAAATCAGAAGCAGAGAATGAAAGAGGCAGGGAGAGGAAAAAGGAGAAAAGAACAAATAAGACAAATATAAGAGGGTAGATTTAAATCCAACCACATAAATAACTCCATTATACATACGCAGTCTAAATATTACAATTAAAAAAAAAAAAAAAAGATTGTCAAAAGAACCAGGTACCAACAGACGGCATAATAGTTACGTCACTGTACTCCTACATAGTCAACTACAGTTTGAGTCCTGGACCCAACGGCTTAAAACTCAGGCCAAGCACATGTGTATGCATGCCCAAGATCCTGAGAGGAGAATGGAGAAGGGACTGCTGCATGGCCGTCACCCAGGGGATGATTTCTCACTTTCTATCTCTCTGTCTCTCTCTGCCTCTCTGGCAAGTGCACACACCCAATAGCAAAAATCTCCCTCAGAAAATTAATAAATAAACAAACAAACGAGAACCTATTATGGTCTATCCATAATAAATTAACTTGAAATATAAAGGTATAGGTAATTAGCAGTAAGCTGGTAGGCAAAGATGTCCCATACTCACTAGCATAAGAAAGCTAAAATAACTACATTAGTATCTAGCAAGAGAGACCACAGAACAGCGATTATGATGGGATTAACAGGGACATTATATAAAGATCCAAGGGTCAGTTCAAGAATTTCCTTCCTCCCATCCTTTATGCTAGCATTGTCACACATTTTACTTCTATGTATGTTATAAACCTCACAAAACATTTTTAGTTCTAGTCTTTCTTGCATGAACAATACCATTGAGTAAGCAAACAGTACATGCTCAGAAATATCTCTTTATAAAAGTACTTAAACTCATAAGTAAAGAATGAATCTAAAAGGTAACTATCTTGCTACTCCCAATAAATTAATGAATCTGGATGTTGAGTATCAGCCACTGCCAGTATTATAAAAAGATACATCACACATTTTGTACCTTCTGATGAAAGATCACACAATCACTATAGTCATGTCAAAGAGACTGATTATAAACCTGATAAATACTTGGTCCATTGTCAACTTGAAGGAAATTCAAAGAACAGTGGAGCAAGGGACCAGCAGTTAGTGTAATGGCTACGTTGCTGGACTCCCATGTAGTCGACCGAGGTTCGAGTCCCAGACCTGGTGGCTTACACTCACACCGGGCACATGTGCATGCGTGCCCAAGATCCTGAGAGAAGAATGGAGGAGAAGGGATTACGGAATGGCCATCCCCCCTGGGGGGTGATTTCTCGCTTTCTATCTCTCTGTCTCTCTCTGTTTTTCTGGCAAGTGCACACACCCTATAGCAAAAATAAATAAATAAATAAATAAATAAATAAATAAACAAACTCTTAAAAAAAAAAGAGAGAGAAAGAACAGTGGAGCATGGTGAACTGCACCATAAGTGTGCAAACAACAAAATAACAAAATCCAGGCTCTGGTTAATGCCTCACATCAAATGTCCCGGTTTCTTCAGTAGATAAATTATAAGGAAAATAAAGAGGTGAAGAGGACATTGCGAATTAAGAGACTTACAGGCAAATCAAAATGAACAAAACTAAAATAATGTCAGGGATGTAAGTTCCAGTGAGTGGATACTTTGGAGGGAGAGGATGGACATTATTAACAGGCACATGGAGAACTTTCGAGGGTGGATGACGAAGTTCTGTGTCCTAACCTGGGTGATGGTTATGAGAGAGCTTTCCTCAGGAATAACTCGTTGAGCCATATATTTGTTTTATATGACCTTTATGATCCATGAGTTAGTTTACAATAAAAAGCTTAAGAAAACCAGCAATCTGACCTCAGGGCTCAGAACTGAAAAGAATTCATATGAAAGTTAGAAAATGGGACTTGACAAGAGATAGATTTTAATGAAGGAATGAAATCTCTCAGGATAGTGCAGAATAAATTCAAAACAAAATATAAATAAGAAAAAATAGACTCACTACTTAGGGCAAAAGTAGTTAACAGGTTTCTATGAGAGCAGAAATGAGGCCAGAACTTTTACCTTCACTTAAGGAACGAGGTTTTTGGTCATGAACAAGAACTATTCTGTGGTTTTGGGAACCAGCAGTTAGCGTAATGGCTATGTCGCTGGACTCCCACGTAGTCGACCGCGGTTCGCGTCCTGAACCCGGTGGCTTAAAGCTCAACTCCGGGCGCGCGTGCGTGCCCAGGATCCTGAGAGGAGAATGGAGGAGAAGGGATTGCAGCGTGACCATCCCCCCTGGGGGGTGATTTCTCGCTTTCTGTCTCTATGTCTCTCTCTGTCTGTCTGGCAAGTGCATGCGCCCTGTAGTGAAAACCTCTAAAAAAAAAAAAAAAAAAAAAAAAAAAAACGAAAACTATTCTGTGGTTTTGACTAAAAGTCTAAGACATTCAGGGAGGGACCAGCAGATGGGGTTATGTTGCTGGACTCCCACGTAGTCGACTGTGATTTGAGTCCCTGACCCAGTATCTTAAAACTCACACCAGGCACGTGTACGTGCGTGCCCAAGATCGTGAGAGGAGAACGGAGGAGAAGGGATTGTGGTGTGGCCATTCCCTCTGGGAGGTTATTTCTCACTTTCTGTCTCTCTGTCTCTCTCTGTCTCTCCAGCAAGCACATGAGCCCTATAGCAAAAATCTCTCTTAAAAAAAAATAAATAAACTCATGCCAGGGTTGGGTGCATGCCCAAAATCCCAAGAGGAGAATGGAGGAGAAGGTATTGCAGCATGGCCATCTCCCCAAGGGGGTGATTTCTTTCTGTCTCTCTGTCTCTCTCTGTCTCTCTGGTAAGCACATATACTCTATAGCAAAAATCTCTCTAAAAATAAATCCAGAGGTACTGGTTATTCCCTAAAAAATTTTATTTCCATATTTAAATATAATAAATTATATCTTAGGGCATAAAAAAGGATGTCATCAAAGGGATGCTTTTAGCTCTGGAATCACTCTCTTGTGCAGAGTGACAGTTTAGAGTTCACATGATTAGGTTATATTGTCACATGATTAGGTTATATTGGAAAGCATAAAGGTCTTTGGACCATCCTTTAAACTATGTCACCAAAATTTATATTTTAAGTATGTATGTATTTTTAATTTGCTACAGAATGTTTGCACTCACTGAAGAAAGACAGGAAGAGAGAAAGGAAAAGTGAAAAATCATCCCCAAAACAGATGACCACACCACAATCCTTTCTCCTCCTTTCTCCTCTGGGAATTTTGGGCATACAAGCACATGTGCCTGGCATGCTTTTTAAGCAGCAGTGTCCAGGACTCAAACACATAGTACGCCATGTAGAATCCAGCCATTGTCACCCTCATCCCCTCAACTGACCAATATTCTATGTATTTAAGTGTATAGTAACTACCCACAAATATTACTCATCAAAGGACCACAGCATCATAGGCCCTTTCCCTAAAATGTGATAGTAAAATGTGATTATCTTGCTAATTGATAGAGCCTCAGTATTTGATTTAATACATGCTACCTGGAAACATAAATATATAAATTGTTATTCTTCAAATATTGAACAGTCAGTGCTTTAGCTTTTTTTTTCCCCCCGTTTTGTCTAAGTACCTTGATGATTTCCCTGGATTTGCTAACACCAGCATTTCTAGCTGTAATTAGGATAAAATAACTGCTATTTGTATTCTCGTAGTGTAGAGAACTATACAAGTCAGAATACCTGGATATAGTCTAAATTCTGTCATTATCAGGGTCAAAGAACTAGGTAAAAGAACTTAGTTTTCCCATGCATAAAACATAAATGTTATATTATATCTGAGGGTCACAGAGGTATTTTCACTTTAATAGAAGGTTCTGATTTTTGAAGGTTTGTCAGATTTTAAAAGGAAAGTTTCTAATGGTACCATGTAGGGCAGTTTTTCAAGGTCTGGATTGCTATTTGGCATAGGAAACTACATCTAGTTTGCTTCTCTGCTTCTGAGTTCAGAGCTCTAAGGCCAGACACATCAAACCCCAGGCCCCCTAACATAAGTCCCACCACAGACCCATCGACAGAAAGTGTTAAGGAATCATGACTATTAGAACTACCCCCCTCCTTTTTTTTTTTTTTTTTAAGAGGTTTTTGCGGGACCAGCAGTTAGCGTAATGGCTATGTCACTGGACTCCCACGTAGTCGACCGCGGTTCGAGTCCCGGACCCGGCGGCTTAAACTCACACCAGGCGCGTGTGTGTGCGTGCCCAAGATCCTGAGAGGAGAATGGAGGAGAAGGGATTGTGGCATGGCCATCCCCCCTGGGGGGTGATTTCCTGCTTTCTATCTCTCTGTCTCTCTCTGTCTGTCTGGCGAGCGCACGCGCCCTATAGCAAAAACCTCTCCAAAAAAAAAAAAAAAAGAGGTTTTTGCCTTAGGGCATGTGCCCTCACTAGAGAGAGCATACAGAAAGCAGACACAAAACAGTCCTGTTTGCAAGAACCAGGAGTGTAGGCTGTGGCCTGGAAAGCCCACCAGCTCTGTTTCCTCTCCCATTGGCCCAGCACTTACAGAGGATGTATAAACTTCCGGGTTCCTAGACTCTGCTGAGACCCAAGCCTGCAAACATAAACCTTCAGCTCCAGACTGCTCTGGGCATTAGTGTATGAATATGGTATCACCACAATAGTCATTTTCACAGTGGAAATGTTGGTCAAAAAATTTAAGACTTTTTGTAAATGTACAGTTATTGAGCATCTACTAGGTGGTAGGCACTGTTGTTAGCACTTTAAACACTGAATCCTCACAACCACCCACAAAGTAAATATTATTTAAATTTTTCAGATGAAAAACTGAGGCCACAGATATTAAGCAGCTTCTCCAAAGTCACACAGCAGAAAGTAATGCAGCTTAGGTTTAAGCCAAAGTCATGAGATTTCAACTAAACTCATTTTATGCAGCTACTGATCATCTAAGAAAAACCAACTCTACGCCTAAGCATGCATATTGACTCGGAAGCCAGCGAAGAGACACACTCTTCCAAGTCGCTCACTGCATGGTAGAGTCTGCTGCCTCCACCACCCCGTGCCCACTGCCACCCCTTGCCCTGCAGCTACTGACACCACTGCTGCCTGTGTGGCCACTGCCTTGGTAATAGCTGTATGATTAGGCCACAATCTTTAATGAGTAAACATAGTCCTCAGTTTTGTGGTGTTCTTGGTCACACGTTTATGGAGTTTCTGAAAGGCAGTGGAGATTACTACCAGGCATAGCACGTCTCTCTGCAGACCACTGAACTGTAGAAATTCATGACTACCCCACCAAGAAGCCCCCCTAAGCGTGCTTCACCTGGACACAGAAATTGAATTGAGAACTGCAGAGCATTTTACAAGAGTTCTGACCTGGACGGGGTAGACCTCAGTGCCCTTCCTTTCTGTTGCCTCAGCATTACTGGATTGAAGAGCTGCTGCCCCTTGTTAGGAGGATCATTTCATTTCCCATTACTGTCGACTTCACACTCAAATCACTGAGAATTTCAAGTGGAGTTTGTAGAAGTAGATTTCAGTTTCTTTGCATAATGTCTATATTCAGTTTTTAAAATTCTCTCATAACTCTACCGAGTATATTTTAACTAAATTAACATGGCTTGAATGAACCACCCAACGCCAATAGAAGTCACGTACAAGAACATTTTATGTTTACATCTCTCATGCTCATACCAGTATACATCAGGTTTGCTTTGACCATTGTTTTATGGTTTTTTTTTTTAATTTTTACCCAGTGTTATGGTGATAATTTCAAGTCATTAATTAAATCTCATTTTGTGCTGTTATGAGAAACCTCCATTTTGAAAATCTACAATGTACAGAAGCGCATGTCTTACAATTATTTTAATGTTTGCCCTCTGAGGTGCAGCTTAACAGGGAGGGCCTGGAAAAAAGAATGGGAGGGGCTATTAACTATTTTTAGGAAAATGTTGCCTTTGTCTTATGCAGAACATGTAGAATATGCTCTTTAATTTAGTAAATATTTTTAGAGGTAGAAATACTTTGTTGTAGCTAAAACAATTTTTAATCATAAAATTACTGAAATTCTTATTTTGTTCCATACTTAATGGAAGTTTAACAATTTTTTTTGTTTGAAGTGTGAATTTTTTTTCCTTTCCAATCTCTTGCAAAAAAAAAAAAAAAGAGAGAAGCAGGTTTCTGCTAGTGAATCGAGCAGATATCTAATATTTTATATGCTTTTTGAGCTGTGTAGCTTACTATTTGGATGCTTGATAATTTGTTTTATTAGATAATTGATAAAATGGTGATGTGTATTAATATTAGTTGAACCATATATTTACACTTTCTGGGAATGTGTGGTTATAGTTCTGTGGGAGAAATAATTTGTCATTTTTCACCAGCTTGTAAAAACTTAGTATGAGAGCCTAAATAGCTAAATAAATAATAAAATCCATTTATCATTGGGGAAAAAAAAAAAAAAACAAAAGAAGTAGTCTTACATGTATCTTTTCTGATTCATCTTCTCTCTAGCCCAACAAAAGTATCTTTTTACTTCTTTTCTCATTTTTTCTTTCCCAAGTGATTTTTTTTTTTTTTGAGAGGTTTTCACTATAGGGAGCTTGCGCTCGCCAGACAGACAGAGAGAGACATAGAGACAGAAAGCGAGAAATCATCCCCCAGGGGGGATGGCCACGCTGCAATCCCTTCTCCTCCATTCTCCTCTCGGGATCTTGGGCACGCACGCACACGTGCCCAGCGTGAGTTTTAAGCCACCGGGTCCAGGACGAGAACCGCGGTCGACTACGTGGGAGTCCAGCGACATAGCCATTACGCTAACTGCTGGTTAGTTTCACTCCCAAGTGATTTTTGTAACTCAATGAAAATCCTATCCTCAAATCATACTTCAGTTAAGGCATAATATACAAATGATGGGACCACAAAAGGGGGAGAAGGGTTGTTAACTTAAGATTGAGGGTTGATCTGATTCAGGTGAAGTTAAAGCAAAAGCCTAATGACTTAGGAGGAACCAGAGAGGGTTGTACAATGGTCTATGAGCCTAGAACCAGTTGAACCAAGTTATGACAGAGCAAGTGCCTGTAAGTTCTCCTAAGACTATTTGAAACTGGAGAATAATGAGATTTGTAAACTTTTCTGAGCCCTGTGTGTGGTTTCCTCCAGGAGGAAAATGGACTTAAGCAGCTGAGGATGTGGAATATAAAGAAACAGAAGACTAGAGCATCGTAAATGCAAAGCAAGAGGTCATTTCAGTGTGGGAGGTGAAATCTGCCTTACTGGTAGATAGCTGCTTTGTCAGATATTAGAGGTGCTATAAGTAGAATCAAGATCTAGCACCACCACATCACATACCTATACTGCATTTGTTTTCCCCAGCCACCCTCCTTGGTGAGAACCAGATATCTGACGTCTTCTTCCCAGGAAAAAAGGAAAGAGGAAACACCTCCTGCATCAACAACTACCATCATTAAGCTAAGAAATTGAGCCAGAACCCCAAGGGTCAATAAACATAAAGTTTTAAGGTTAGTTCTTTGTTCCCAGAGCAAGAAACCATCCCAGAGAAGAGGGTATCAATCCCCTGATTAAGATGTCAAGACACCAAGCAAAAGCTGAGGAGAGTTCTCCAAGAACTCTGAGGCAGAGGCTCGTCCCAGGAGAATTTTGACTCCCTCAGCACTCACATAGCATCAGTTGTGCACATGGCCTCAAGAAGGTTAGGACAAATGTAAGCATTTGGGGCAAATGCTGACCACTGGCCTAAGCATCAGCTGGAAAAGGGTCAGAAGAATGTCAAGTAACACCACTATCAGGCTTTGATGGTTTGCTGGAGTCAGTAACCCAGGAAGAAGTAGCTAAAGAATGAGATATTGGGACCAGCCCCTAGCGTAATGGCTATGTCGCTGGATTCCCATGTAGTTGGCCCACAGTTTGAGTTCCAGACCTGGTGGCTTAAACTCACACTGGGTGCATGTTCGTGCGTGCCCAAGATCCCAAGGAGAGAATGGAGGAGAAGGGATTGCCACGTGGCCATCCCCCTGGGGGGTGATTTCTTGCTTTATGTCTCTGTCTTTCTAGCGAGCACATGCACCCTATAGCAAACAAACTAAGAATGAGATATGAAAGATAAAGGCGAAGGTGGATGTAGCTTGTTTCTTTCTTCTCCTCCCAAAGCCACAGATCCAGAGGATGTTGAGGACAAGTCTTGGGACTGTTTTTGGTGTTCGATCCACAAGCTCCTTCTTGTCTCCATTCAACACTAAAATGGTGCCTCTGGGTGACTGAGAAAGGAGCTGTAGGAGTGAAATTCAGCCCTGAACAGTGAAATTTTGTCCACACAGGGACAGCAGCCACTGTGCACGTCCTCTTTAGGGACTACACTGGCATATATCTCAATATAACTTCAAACACCAACTGATTCATCAGCTAAAGCCTGTGCTTCCCAGACACTATAACATTTTCTGAAAGCTTCCTTCCTTTTTTCTCTCTCTCTCACCACGTTCTGTGAGAATGCCCATTCCTTCTTTGCTGCGGCCTAGCGAACCTAACATTAATTCTTAAACATGGAATTTTCCAAGATAGTCTCCTCATGTATTGTTCTTCCTATAAATCATAAAACTATACTGCAAATTCCATTATTTCCACATCTAAATTATGTTTCTCATGTGTCCTCTTCTACCTAGTAACAGCACAAAACGCCTCATGCCAGACTTTCTGTCCCAATTTTCATTAAAAAATAAATCATCCATCCCTCACCAAAATATCTAGGCCTTGCATGGTCAAAAATTAGTCTGAATGTCGCTGCTTTCTCTTTCCAAATCCATGACAAATACTAGATTTGTTTAAAGTTTATTCATTTATTTCCTCCACAAGCAAGAGAGACAAAGGTATAATACCCCCAACAGAGTATTGACACCATAATCCACCCCAGCTTTAGCCAGTCCCAAATCAGGGTCACAGATGGGTCAGCCTCACAGAGCATCACATTTTACTGCTGCACCACCATCCTGCCCCCCATGACAGATACTGTCAGTGGAACACAGAGGTCTTGCCCTTGAAACTTCTTCCTACTCAAGTCCTCAAAGCAATAGAATTTTTAAGGCTAAAAGTCATCATCAATCAATTACCCATTTGTTCCAAGCTTTGTAAACAGATTTTACTGTCTAGTAGATTAATGCATTTGCCTTTGCAATTCTCTCTTACTACACATATGTATGTGTGTGTGTGTGTGTGTGTGTGTGTGTGAGTACAACTTAGGCTAAGTGGATGCTATGAAGAAAGCAATCAGAATACAGTGGTATGAATCACAGTGATCAGGAGGTGGCCCAACTTGAAAAGACAAAGTGGGCTAAGCAGAATCCCTGGCTTTCATGTGAACTTTTCAATACAGAGACAGACCAGGGCTAGCGCAGTAGCACAACAGTTAAGACCTGTGCATTGGAAGCCAGATTCTACATGACCAACCTATATATGTGCAGATAAGGGAAAATATCTATATTTTAAATTTCAAGAGATCTGTATTTTAAATCTTATCTAGCACAGTGAATGCATTTTAAAAGAAAACATCTGTGTAGATAGTTCCTTTACCTGAGGAATGAACTTCTAACTGGAAACTTTTTTTTTTCTGAAAGTAGGTAAATTGTTTGTTTTGTTTGTTTGTTTGTTTGTTTTAAAAAAAATGGGAAAACTTTTATTCAGAACTTTACAGTGTGTCAAGTACTTACAGGTTATTTCATTTGATGCATGAGATCAAATCCTCAGCAACGTGGATTACTCTATTTTACTTGCTTGCTAAGATGGTGTAACAGATATAACTTGTCACTTTTATGGAAATAACTTATTCAATATGGGCTCTAAGGATTAATGCTAACTGAAGGCCTGTTTATTTAAGGTGCACTTGCTTAACAATCCAGTGATGGAGAGGACTTGTTCTATGGTAATTACTGTGATTTACAGCATGTATCAAATGTATAGCAATATTTTTTAGTATTGTAATCTTTTTTTTACTTTTTTAAATGTATTTATTTTATACATTCAATCTCTATACATGATTACTACTTATAAAGTGAATTTACCAAACATGAACATACTTCACACCAGTCCAGTTGAAGATATGACACGTATTATCAACAATCATCCATTTCTGTGTCACATAAATGTCTTGCCTCTCTACTTTTCTCCTTGATTCCCTTCCTCTCACTCTCTCCCTTCTCCCACCCTCCAAACATGTCTCCAGTTTCCATAACCATTTTCCATGCTTCTATATACACTAATTTTTCAGCTTCCACCATAGAGTGCAGATAGTCGATATATGTTAAGTGGAGACATACAATGTCTTTCATAACCTGACTTGCTTCACTCAATAGTAAATCTTCCATGTTTGTCCACTTTCTATCAAATGCTAGGGTCTGGTTTTTTATGGCTGAGTGGTATTCCATATAGTATATGTGCCATATTTTTTCAATCCATTCATCTATTCATGGACATTCAGGTTGGTAGTAGGTAATTTTTTTTATTAAATATTTAAGTTTTTAAAAGAATAGGTACTACCGGTCATTATTCACTAAACATTAAAGATTTGAAGATGTACTAACTGGAGAATTTTGGGAGTTCGAGTAGATGGGTAAAAGAGCTGAGGGGAGCCAGAGCGTAGAGTATAATAAAATACGGCACTCCAAGGCAATGCCACAGGGGGAGGTTGCCAACTCAAGTCTGGAGGTTCCTCTGAGTATGCCAGTCGCAGGCTTGTCTATGATCCAAGGCTATCTGAGGGCTAAGGGAGGATTGTGGCATCAGCATCCTGTTAGGAGTGCTATATTTCTGTCTCTCTCCTTCAAAATAGTAAGTAAGTAATTTTTTTTTTAATTAAAATACACACACACACACACACACACATATATATATATGATGGCCCTTCTGGAGCTTCAAATGGAATCAAGTGGGAAACTCCATTTCCACCCATGCCCAAGACAAGTCCAGTGTATAAGTTTTGTTTTGTTTTGTTTTGTTTTGTTTTTTGGAGAGGTTTTGCTATAGGGCGCGTGCGCTCGCCAGAGAGACAGAGAGAGACAGAGAGACAGAAAGCGAGAAATCACCCTCTAAGGGGGATGGCCACACCACAATCCCTTCTCCTCCATTCTCCTCTCGGGATCTTGGGCATGCACGCACACGCGCCCAGCGTGAGTTTAAGCCACTGGGTCCGGGACTCGAACCGAGGTCAACTACATGAGAGTCCAGCAACATAGCCATTATGCTAACTGCTGGTCCCTCCAGTGTATACGTTTTGAAAGAGAGAGAGAGGGAAAAAAATCTTCAAATGACAACATCATATGTCTTCGAGAAATAAAGCTAATTCATGAATACCTCACTTATCTACAATACTACCAACTATGCAAAGCACTCCACATGCCCAGACTACCTAAGTTTTCTCTGATGACCAGGAAAGTTCGGGAAGAATGAATATGATTGTTCCCTACATTTTATCACATTGTTGAAAATGTGTGCTCTCATGAATCATGCCCATAAAAGATGATTTGCAGATATGTTTATTATAACAGAGCTATTTCTGAAAATGTTTGGTGTCTGGGGATTATTTCAAGGATGATAATTAGCATTCATGAACCACCTCCAGAACAAGTTCTGTATTAGCAATGCTGTTTAATTTCTGAATTTATAATGCCACATTTTATGAGTTCAAATAAAGATGGAGACAAGTCCCAATGTTGGCTGCCACTTCAAAATAGCTTCACTGAACTGTGCGAGGATGGTTTATGTAGATAATAATAGTAACCTGGAATTTCTGAAGCAATTGCCGTAATTTCCATGACATCCTCAGTTTCAAATTCTGGATTCTAGGCTGCCGAGTACAGCCTGATTCCTTAGTAGATGTATAGACTAGATGATTTTTAGAATTTGAGCTAAAAGGCAGTTGACTATTCTCTTTGAAAGAATAGTCCAATAAAGATCATGGAATGTTCTGCAAGGCCAAGCCACTTGGGAAGGTTCAGGTTTATGTACAGAGACTTCCCTCCTGAACATATTGTTAGAAATGCTATCCTCCCCCCACCTCTCTCCACCTGCCTCTCTTTATCACCTTCTCAAGAAATAAATAAACTAAAAAGAAAAGAAAAAAAAGAGATGGCCTGAATATCCAACAGTCAGGTAATAGAAGTCATCGTCTGCACAAAGAAATAACTTGAAGCATTAAAGTTGTCTTTGAAGAATGTGTAAACGGAAATATATGGAAGCATACGTAAACATTCTGACAGCAGTTGGTTACCTCTTAGGAGAAAACCTAAAAGTGGAGGGTAGGAAAGAAATTCATTTCTCAATATCAACCTAGCTAAGACTTTATAATAAGCATTTTTATTTAAAAAGTAATTGCACATGCAGTATCATTGTAAATTTGTACAATGAACTTAACCTCTGTATTTACGTCTCCTTACTTTTCTGTACTGTCCAAATAATCTTCTTAAAAGGGGGAAATATAGATTTTTTTAATATTTTTTTATTTAACTTTATTTATGATTATTGTTTTAATTTGACCAGAGAGAGAGAGAAAGGAAAAGTGAGAAAGCAAGTCAATGGGTCCAGGACTTGAATCATGGTTAGTCATATGGGAATCCAGCACCCTTAACCACCACACCACCTGCCGACCCAAATATTGAATTTTTATAAAAAGGTTTTTTTAATTATTTTTTTATTTTACACAGTCAATCACTGTACATTACCACAGCTTGTAAAATGAATTTCCCCAGCCTGAATACATTATACTTTAAATATATCACAATCTCTAAAAGAATTCATTTTAATAAGGTATAAATCACTGAGTATGGCCTGTGGGATTCCCCATACCACAGAACGTAAGACTCTAGCTCTCCAGAAGCTTATACTCCACTGCAAGGACAAAGACACAAGCCATAGATTTACATATTGGGAGGAGGTTTAAATAACAGTCACATAAGTAACACTTCTCAACAAAAATCTGTGGTATTATAGTCAAACCTCAATTTACAGAGAATTGTAAAGAGAATAACATTCCTTGTTATTAGATGTCTAAGAAATGAATAGCTGGAAAAAAATGAAAATTGAAGGACATTTAGAAGAAAAATAGGGAGGCAAAGCATTAATGGGACAAAGAAATGTATTATCTGTTGAAGATATTTTATAGTTTAACCAACTGGACTAGGGAGAAATGTTCACATAGTGAAATATTCACTTTGTAAGCTAAAAAAGGTAATTGAATGTATTAAAAAAAATGAAATTAAAAAAATGCCTATTTGATGACTGCAGTAAGCTATGCAGCCCCAGCTAGGTGCTACTTCATAGTATGTTCATTCTACTCATTGAGGTTTATGCCTAAAGTCAGACTTGTGTTCATGGATATGTATATATCAGCTGCGCTTGCTATTGGAAATATTTAGGTTAATTAAGTTCATTAGTGAATCAATAAAATGGGGGGAAAGGCATGGTAAGCAACTGTGGATATCAGAGATAGTGTGGGAAGAGGGTGGGACAGGGCAGAGGGTGAGAGACAGGGAATCAAGGGTGGCAATAAAAAGGCAAAATATACAGGAAACGAGAAATGTAAAATTATTTGTTGACGATAACACGCATGTTGATGTGCTTAATTGAGCCAATATACAGTGTATTCTGAGTGAGAAATCTCACTTTGTATGCTATAATGATATATAGTGAATGAATGTAAATAAATTAATCTTTTGTAAAAATTAGAAGACATGAACCTGAGACTGAGATCATTTTATTTACCCTTTACAAGCATAAAGACAAATACCAGAATATCCAAAATAAAGGTTTTATATGACCTACGTACCTATCGACTAATTTAAAATTGAGTTGATGACTGAGTTATGCTGGGTCTTCCTTTCTAAAGAAAACAAAGAGGCAATCCCAAAATAGTGATGCATAAAGACATTAAGGAATATTGTTGAGTCAAAAAGCAAACCATGTAACACTACATATAGCATAATTCTTCTGAGAATGGTGGGTAGATGGCTGCTGAACGCATGGAAGGAGGAATGAATGGGTGGAGGGCGGACAGGTAGACATAGGACAGGTCGAGGATGAATTGGCAGGTGGTGGGACAGACAATTAGATAACAGGGAGGAGTAAAAATGGGGAAAGGGAGAAGGAATGAAGACAGGAAGAAAGGGAGGAAAAGATAGTCACTAACTGGTAGAAGTGATTTTTCTGAAAAGTAGAACCGTGATTAACTTTTGATTTCTTCTTCTTTGTCCTTGGTATTTCTGATTTTCTCCAAATAAACATGGAAAGAGAGACAGAAAGAGACAGAGAGGAAAAGTGAGAAATCACCCCCCCAGGGGCATGACCATGCCACAGTCCTTTCTCCTTCATTCTCCTTGAGATCGAGGCACATGCACACATGTGCCCAATGTGATTTTCAAGCTGCTGGATCGAACTGTTGTCTGCCATGTGGGAGTCCAATGCCTTAACCACACCACGCCATCTGCTGGTCCCTAAACATGACTTTTTAAAACATAAATTGATGCTTAATGAATTCAATGATTTGCTAAAGTTCACTCAAGTAGCTAGAGTAGTACTTGAGCTTACACCCAAGTTGAATCTTAAAAGAGATTTGGTGGATCTTAAAAGAGATTTTTGTCTTACAGTCTTGGGAAAGGGGTTTCAAATGTTGCTATCCCAGAAAGACAAAAAGGCATCCTGCCATGGTCTAAGGAAGCACAGAAGTAATGGCTGCCCCAAGCCAAGGATAAATCCATACAAAGATCTTTTCTGCTCTTTTTAAAAAGAGAATTTTGGGTCTGTTTTGAGTTCTTTGCTTCTCTTTATATCTTCTAAAGAACAAGGCTGAAGAACTCCTCTCCAGGAACTAGAGCCGGGAGACCCTTGTTTAAAACAAGACTATGGGGAAAATAAAATTGGGGATATTACTGGCTGCTCTAAACGTATGCTTTTCCAAAATATATAGTCTGTTTCCACAGAGCTCAGCTCACTGGTTTGCAGAACAATCTGGTACTTTAATCGGGAAGTGTGATTACTACATCAGTAGTTGCTGGAAACAGTATATTGTCCTGATTATTCATTGTCAAGAATTCTTTGTAATCAGATCAGAAACATTGTTATCCCAGAGCAGTCCCCACAGGCTGGCTGTGAGCATGTGCAGAGGAGAATTTATCCTATGCTGTTAGAACATAGAAATGCAAGTTTTCCAAATTGTTTCAGCTGTTCCTGCTGAAAATGACATCCTTACACCCATTTTCCTCCTTTCATTGAACCCAGGGATCTTACTGAACACTTTCTTTTTTTATCCTCAAAAAGGTTTTAGTTTAGGGATGAGGGTTATTTATAGGTTTTTATATTGTTTTAAATGTATCATATTCTGATTATTAAAAAAATGTGGTCATTGGAGAAAAGTTTTAAAATGTGATGAAAATAAAAATCACCCAAATCTTATAAACCAATACAAATAACTACTATAGTATTTGCCTTCTTACTTTTATAGATTATCCTCAACTTACTCCAGAGTTAGGGTCTCTACCAAATGGATATTGCTTTCATACCAACATAAAGCAGTAAGTTTAACCACCCATAAGCTGGGAACTGTCTGTATATGTATAAACTTGTTTTGAAATAATTATAGATAAACAGAAAGTTATAAAAATATCACAGTTATTGTGTGTATGCTTCACCAGTTATACCCAGTGGTTATATTTTACCTAATTATAGCACACTATCAAAACCCAAGAAATGGACATTGGTACAATGTGTGTATATAGTTTAATGATACTTTTATCACATGAGTATAATCATGTAACCAAACAATAAAAATTATATATGTATATTTTAAAAATTGGAATTATTCTGTATAATCTGTTTTGTAACTCTTTTCCATTTAACAATGTGCTGTATTGAGAACCTTTTTTTAGTACAATCAATCTCTTTCTTGAAATTATAATATTTCTTATGTCTGTCTGGTATTCCATTGTATAGATATATGTCTTTCTGTGTGTATCTTTGATAATTTCTTTAAAATAATTGGTATTAGGCAGTCAATGACTATCGACATTTTAAAGGTATTCACTGCATAGTACTTCATTGCCTTTTAAAATGTATCAATTTATAGTCAGGTGACCGACAATGAGCAGTGAGGTTCATTAACCAGACTTAGAAAAACATGGGTATTAGCATTAAAAGAAATCAATACTTACTTGACAGATGAAAAGTGTTATTTTATTGTACTTTGATTTGCATCTATTTAATTCTAAGTAAGGTTGAATAGTTCTTAAGTTTTTTGAACATTTTTAAGTTTCTCTAAGTATTTTCTTCCTATTCTCTAGCAAAATTTTTCTATGGAAGTTTTTTCCTTTATTTATTTGTAAGAGTATTTTGTGTGTTGTGGATATTATCCCACTGTGCCATATGTAGAAACCTTCTTTTTACATTTTTTTCAGCTTGTCATAAGGTTTTTAATTTTGTTTCTAATTATTTTGCTTATAAAAGTCAAGAATTTTGTTATCAAGCCTACCAATCCTTTTTTGTATTATTTTTGACAAATAAATGGATATTCATGGAATATAGTGTAATTTTCTCAATATATGTACAAGGTGTAATAATCATATCAGGGTAATTAGCATATTCATCACCTCAAACATTCAACATTTCTTTGTATTAACATTCAAAATCCTCTCTTCTGCCTATTTTAAGTTACACAATAAATTGTTGCTATATGTAGTTATAGTCATCCATAAGTGCTGTTGACATTAGAACTTATTCCTCCCTAACGACCTATAATTCTGTATCCATCAACCATCTCTTCCATTCCTACCTCCCCCTCTCCTCCACCTTTACCAGCCTCTACTAACCACTATTCTTCTCTGTACTTCCAAAGATCAACTTTTCAAGCTTCTTTTTCTTTTTGAACTTTCTAATTTATTTTTATCTTTTATACATTCAATCAGATTATTTAGCTTACAGAGTGAACATTTCAATATGTGAACATTTCTCCCCAATCTTGGTCAAAGTTGATCAAAATATCTTCAAGAGATAACACCACTACCTCCCTGTCCCATCAATGCTCTGTCTCCGTATCCCTCCTCCAAATGTCATTCCCCGGGCTCCACTCCTCCACACACACCACATCTGGCAATCACACCCATCTCTTGTGTTTGTACATCCTTTAGTCTATCAGTTTCAGTCATAGAATGTGGACACTTGGTATATACTAAGTGGGGACATACAATGTCTCTCCTTCATAGCCTGGCTTGCTTCACTCAGCAGTAAAACTTCCATATTCTTCCACTTTCTGTCAAAAGCCACGGTTTTGTTGTTTTTTATGGCTGAATTGTATTCCATAGAGTATAGCTTCTACATATGAGTGGGAACATGTAGTACTTTCTATCCTTCTATGCTAAGCTTACTTCACTCAACCTAGTGTCCTCTCGACTCATCCATATTACCGTAAAGAACAAGATTTTCTTCTCCTTATGGCTGATACTATGCCACTGAGCATGTGTGTGTCATCTTCTTTATCCATCCGTGGATGAACATTAGGTTGATATGTCTTCATATGAACAGTGCTGCAATAAGCATGAGAATGCAGATATCTCTTCAACATATTGGTTTCCTTTCCTTTGGCTACATACCCCGTCGTGGGATTGCTGGATCATATGGTAATTCTATTTTTTGCTTTTTGTGGAACTCCCACACTATTTTTGCATATCGGTTGTGCTCATTTACAATTCCACCAACAATGTATAAGAATTTCCTTTTCTTCACACTTTTGCCAGCATGTATTATTTTTTGTCTTTTTGATAACAGCTATTCTAACTGGGGTGAGATGCTATCTCATTGGGGTTTTTACTTGCATTTTTCTAATGACTAGTGATGATGAGCATTTTTTAAAAATCTTTCTTGGCCACTCGTGTGTCTTCTTTTTAAAAATGTTCAAATTATTTGCCCCTTTCTAATTGGAATAAATTGTTATTTTTTTAGTTCTTTGTATATCCTGAATACTAATTACTTGTTGGATGTATAGTGTACAGATATTTTCTCCCATTCTAGAGATTGCCTCTTCACTCTGGTGATTATTTACTGCACAGAAGATTTACATTGATATAGCCCCATTTGTCTATGTTTGCCTTTATTCTCTGTGCTTTTGAGGTCTTATTCATATAATTTTTGCCCAGATCAATGTCCTGAAGCATTTCCCTGTTTTCTTCTAGTAGCTTGCATAAAAGATTTTGGCCTTATAAATCAGTTTTTACACATTCATATTTATTATAGCATTATTCACAATAACTAAGACATGAAATCAACCTAAATATCCATCAACTAACTGATGAATAGATTAGGAAAATATGCCACATGTACATAATGGGCCTTACATATAAGGTTTTTGTTGTTGTTGTTGTTGTTGTTTTCAGTAAGAAAACAGCCACTGTCTATTTACTGACCAGATTACAAAAATAATCATGGTGGGTACCTTAGTTCATCCTTCTAATAAGTCTGTTGATCTGGTGTTCCCTGTTGCCAGCATCTCTACCTTCTACAAAATGGGTGGTCTTTTTCTTCATTCCACCTCATGGAGAAGATAATTTGAAGGGCCACAGGAAGTTATTTGCTTCTTTGAAGCATTTTCCAGCAGTATAGAGTTCATGAATCAGATCCTCCATGCAGGTGATGCTGAATTTACCAAGAGATTGAGTAATCAAAGAGTTATCTGTCAAAGCCATTCGCTTCTTATTGATTTTGCCATAACTGCGTTTGTAGATCAGTTCATTTACTGACTTCAGGTTCGGGTACCCCCATGCAATGTACGGTTCCATAATTCTCAGCATGTTAATTGAGGTCTTGTTGAGTTTAACAAAGGTGCCATTGAAGATCTGGTGAAGATGAAGAAGCTGCAACACCTTTCGAACCTTTGGGCTCACTCCATTGATCCCTCTGATCCCGATGACAAATGCCAATTTGGGTTCTGCAGGTACATAGAAGTTGCCAGCTTTTCTTGCCATCCTGGTCATGCGAATCTCAGTCTGTACATCCGTCTGTATTCCTTATGATAGTGCTTAGCTTTTTCATAGGTAAGCTTCCTCCTTGCCTTTTGAAGCATCTTTTGAGCAAACTTCTTTCTCAGGCGCTTGATCTTCAACTCTGCAAAATTCCTTCTCTTTTTCTTAAGGGTTTCTGGCACAGCAGGAACCTTTTTCTTGGTAGCTTCTGCCGCAGCAGGATCCTTTTTCTTGGTTTCTGCTGCTGCAGGAACCTTCTTTTTCTTCTCTTAAACGCCCTCCATGGTTCCAGCTGGAAAAGAGAGCTTACACATAAGTTTTTATTAGGAGGTAATTTTTGTATGTGGTTAGAGACTGGGATCCAGTCTCACTCCTCTTTATTTTCTTTATTGTGATTTCTGCTTTACATGTGATCGTTGTATGTCTGTATGAAAGAGTTTGGCTTTTCAAAGGAAGTATACGATGTGCAATAATCTAATCAATGATACGGGCAAACTCATCTTCCTTGACCTTGAACATTACATTATGTTGTGCACATTCACTTACAGTCCTACTAGGACTGGCCCCCATAGCCTAGTGGTTACAGGAATTGCATCCCACATGGCCTACTACAGTTCAAATCCTGGACCTAGTGGCTTGGCCAACACACTTCACACGTGTGTGCATGCTCAAAATCCTGACAGTATAAAGAAATTCAGGAAAAGGGATTGTGGTGAGACCATGTCTCGCTGGGGTTGCTTACTCCTCCACACCCTGCTCTCCATCCCCACCCCCACGTCTCTCTCTGGCAAGTACACACACCCTCTGACAATTAAAAAATAATAAATAGTTCTACTAGTTTTGTAATTTTTTTAAATATGCATGGAGTCAATGAAAGTCTTTATTGTGCTGCATCATTCTATAACCTATTCCAATTACTTATATGCATTCTTGTGCCTATAAATTTTCTCCTAAAACCCCTCCCTACTCCAACAACATGCACCTTCTGGTTTCTACCATTTCTTCTACATCTATGCATCAAGTCATTCAATTTCCAACATAAAATGTGAACATTTGTTGTATGTTAATTGGGGACATACATTACTTGTCTTTCATAGCCTGGTTTATTTCATATAGCATTGTATCTCGTAAGTTCATCCACTTTGTGTCAAATGATAGGATATAATTGTTCTTTAGAGTTGAATAGTATTTCACTGTGTACCTGTGCCACATTTTCTTAATTTATTCATCAGTTGCTGAGTACTTAAGTTGATTTCATGCCTTAGCTATTGTAAATAATGCTGTAATCAACATGGATATGCAAATGTCTCTCCAACAGAGTGGTTTCCTGTGCTTTAAAAACCCAAGAGAATTACTGGGTCACCCAGTAATTCTATTTTAGATATTTGAGGAACCTCCATATTGTTTCCCATAGTGACTATCCTAATTTACTTCTCACCATCAGTACATGAAAGTTCTTTTTTCTCTGAAACCTCACCAGCACTTGCTATTCTTTGCTTTTATGATCCTAACCATTCTGACGGCAGTTAGGTGATACCACATTGTTTTGATGCAGGTTGTTTTGATTGCATTTCCCTTAAAAGAAATATTGGATATTTTTTCATATGCTTTTTAGCTATGTGTATGTCTTTGTTTAAGAGTTGTCTATTCAGATCAAATTGTCCATTTTTTATTAGTTTTTGTGGGTTGAACTGTTTGAGCTCCTTATATATTCTGGTTAATCTCTTATCTGAAGTACAGTATGTAAAAGTTCTCTCCCAGTCTGTGGTTGTCTATTTATTGTCTGCTGTGCAGAAGCTTTTGGTTTTATATAGTCTTACTTGTATATATTTGGTGTTATTGCCCTTGTTTTAGGAGTTTTAAGAAATCTGCCCATTCCAGTATTCTGAAATGTTTCCTCTGTGTTTCCCTTAAGTAGTTTTACAGTTTGAGCTTTACATTTGGCACAGGAAGGAAGGCGGAGATTTTAGGCAGGCATCAGACACTAGTGCGCGCCCGCAGATACATGATGGGGGGGAAGAGGGGGTACTAGTGGGTCCCAAAGTGTGCAGGGGAGGTTCAGGGAGGCCCTTTATACCATACCCCCTTCTCCTCTTTACCCAGGAGGAAGAATTCCTAGTACCCTTCTATCGGCTGCCCCTCTCCTCCTTTTCTTTCACATTCACAGTTCCGGGAGATCCCAAGAAGCTGTTCTGCTATATAGCAACAACAGAGCAGGGAGCCATTTTCAGTGTTTCTAGTTGGCAAGGAGTGTGTGTTCAGGCTGGTCAGATGGAAATATTCAGTTTCCCCAGTCTCTTCTGCAGGGAGTTAGGGGGTGCACTCACACGCCATGTTTGATTTCTTGGAACAGTCCTCCTGCTGAGCTGGTCCATCTGTATTCTAGAGTCTACAATGTCGCATGGACTTGGGCGCCAGGGTTATGGCCCTATTACCCAATCTAGATTGGGTGCAGCCGCCCATGTAGGTTTTATGGAGTTTTAGTGGGTTCTCAGGGAAGTGAAAACTTGCAGGTTGTCAGTCCTTGGTGCAGGTTTGCTTTGTTCTCAAAATGGCACCACTCTGCAGCTTGTTGGGTCCTAAGAGTTAGGATTAACCAAGAAGAGATTCTTCCCTGGAGTTATAGGAGTCCTGTGGATCTCAGGGACTCCCCTTCCCTGGGCCCAGGGCCGTGCAGAGCACTGAATTCCCAGGCAGCTCTGAATGCCATCCATAGTGGTTTCAGAGACTGCCGGGGGGTCTCTCACTCCCTCTTTCCCAACAAAGATGAGTTTCTGCTGATTTCAGCCTGCTAACATCAGTGCTTTGATTCCTTTTCTATACTGTTTGTCTCGGGTTTCCATGTTTCAGAAAATTTCAGATCTTTCCTTGGTGATATTTGTTTGGATATGTGTTTGCTTGTTTTGGTTTTGTACCTATTATAAATGGGATTGTTTTCTGATTTCTTCTTCAGCTAGTTCATTATTGGTGTATAGAAGTAGTATTGATTTTTGTGGGTTAATTTTGTATTCTGCAACTTCACAGAATTTATTTATCAGTTCTAAGGGGTTTTTGTAGTGTCTTTAGGATTTTCTCTGTATACAAAAAGAGAATGTCATCTGCAAGCAGGAACAATTTGACTTCTTTATCAATTTGGATGCCCTTATCTCTTTCTTTTTACTAATTGATCCAGCTAGAACTTCCAGTACTGTGTTGAATAATAGTAGTGAAAATAATTATCCTTGTCTTGTTTTAGTTCTTAAAGGAAAAGTTTTCCACTTTTCCCTATTTAGTACAATGCTAGGTATGGGTTTCTCAGAAATGATTTCTATTGTGTTCAGATGTGTTCCTTCTATTCCTAATTTGTTGAGAGTTTGTATCATGAATGGATGCTAAATTTTATAAAGTGCTGACTACATCTATGGAGATGATATGATTTTTGTCTTTCATTCTGTTGACATGGTGCATCACATTTGCTGATTTGCACATGTTGAACCATCCTTGCATCCCCGGGATAAATCATCCTTGATGATGGTGTATAATCTTTTTGATGCATTGTTAGATTCAGCTTGTAAGTATTTTGTTGAGGATTTTGCATCAGTGTTCATTGGATATTGGCCTGTAGTTTTTGCTGTTGTTGTGTCCTTGTCTGGTTTTATTATGAGGGTAATGTCAATCTCATAGCACGAATTTGGTAGAATTATCTTTTTCTAAATTTTGCAAAAGTTTGAGAAAAGTTGGTGTCAGTTATATAAATGTTAGAATTCAGCAGTGAAGCCATCTGGTTCTGAGCTTTTTTTATTGGGAAGACTTTTTATTACTGATTCTGTCTTATTTGCTTATTATTGATTTGCTCAGGTTTTTTATTTCTTCCCAGTTCAGTCTTAGTAAATTGTATGTGTTGAGAAATGTATCCATTCAATTTGTTGGCATATGGATTTTCATAATAGTGTCTAATAATCTTTTGTATTTCTATGACTTCAGTAATAATGTCTTCTTTTTAATTTCTCATCTTACCTTTTTTTCCTTATCCTAGGTAATGGTTTGTCAATTTTATCTTTTTTAAAACTACCTTTTCATTTTGTTGATCTCTTGTTTGTTTTGGTCTCAAGTGTGCTTATTTCTGTTGTGGTCTGTGTTCTTTCTTTTCTTCTGCTAATTTTTGGTCTTTTTTCTTTTCTTTTCTAATTCCTTGAGGTTCATCAACAGGCTGCTTATTTAAAATCTTTACTTTTTAAATGTTGGCTTTGATTGCTATAAACTTTCTTTCTAATACTACTTTTACTGTGCCCCATAGGTTTCAGTATGTTGTGCTTCCATTATCATTTATTTTAGATATCTTTTAAATTTTTCCTTAATTTCTTCATTGACCCATTGGTTGTTCAGGAGAGTGTTGTTTAGTTTCCATGTCTTTGTAGAGTATCCAAAGTTCCTCTTGTTGTTTACTTCTAGTTCAATTCCTTTGTAAATGAAAAGAAATAGTAGGTATAATTTTGATATTTTTAATTTGTTAAGACTTGTTTTCCATCCTGTCATTTGGTCTTTGCTGTAGGATGTTCTACGTGTTTATGAGAACAATGTGTATTCTGCAGGCATTGTGTTCATTGGGATTTGGAAAAGCCCGTCTTGCCCCAGCCCCCAGCACCATCGGGATATCCACCCCAGTGACAGGCCTGGCTGCCCTGAATTTCAGGGACACTGAGCTGCAGAAGGACTGGCCCATCCCCTGCCACACACCTCTGAATTCTCAGACTTCGGCATTTCCTAAAGTGCCTGCTGCATGACCCCTTCTCTCCTCCTCAATTGAAGCTCAGCAACTCAGCCTTAAATGCACTTGTTTTCTAGAAACTGGGAGAATTTAGAATTTTCCAAGTCCTGAGACAACAGTTTTAGTTGCTGGGTGAGCATCAGGGAGGTAGAGAGCAGCAGAGAGATCACCAACTACCTCCTTCTGTACAACTTTGAACACTCAGAATTAACTTGAAGAATTTAGGAAGAAATGTCTAATTCACCTAATAACTAGAAACCATCCCAGAGGCACAAGAAATATGAGACACCAAGAAAATATATAAAATATCTCTCTCACAAGGGAAAATATCAGTTCCTCATTATCCACAGACAATACTTTGGAACTCGTGGAAATGTCAGATAAACAATTCAGAAAATGTATACTGACAAAACTAAATGAGATACAAGAGAAAAGAGACAATGAGCTTGAGGAAATGAGGAAGTCCTTGCACAATTTGAATTAAGTAGTAGACACCATAAAAACAAATCAAATGGAATTGTTAGAGATGAAGACTGTAATACAAGAAATCAAAACCTCCCTCAAAAGTATTAAGAGCAGATTAGATCACACAGAAGACTGAATCTTGAATGTAGGAGACAAAACCTCTGACCTGGAAAAAATGATCAAAAAGACTGAGAAAATAACCAAGAAGAATGAGGACAGTTTACAAGAACTACTAGATACTATTAAGTGCCCAAACATCCAGGTAATTGGTATCCCAGAAGCTGAAGAAAATAATAAGGGTATCGATAATCTATTCCTTCAAAACATATAGAACCATAAAATAGACAATAATGTATATAATACATATTTGTTCCAAGAAAAAAAAATATCAAAACCTGCAAAAATTCTGCTTGCTTGGTATTTACATGGATAGGTAGAAACTAATGTGAAAAATAATGGGAAAACTTACTTCTTGGTATCTTGCATAAGACAAAGTAAAAGTTATGATTGGATGTATGACAGGCCTAAGAGCAGTAATAAAGTAGGTCAGAGTGTTCCTCTACCAGAAAAAGGAACCCCAGCACACTGACGGTGGGAATACAAATTAACTATTCTGGAAAACAGTATGGAGGTTTCTCAAAAAAAAAAAACTAAAATGATGAGAACTACCGTATGATCCAGCAATCCTACTACTTGATATACATCCAAAGGAAATAAAATCAGTTATGTCAAAGAGATGTCCACACTGCCGTGTTTACTGCAGCATTATTCACAATAGCCAAGATATGGAATCAGTCTACACAAGGATAAGGAAAATGTGTTATATAGAGAGAGAATGGGATATTATCCGACCATAAAAAAAGAAGGAAATCCTGCCTGCCATCTGCTACAACATAGATGAACATTATGTTAAGTGAAATAATTCAGGCACAGAAAGATGAATACCACATGATCTCACTTACATATGGAACCTAAAAAAGTTAAATTCATGGAAGTGGAAAGTAGAATGGTGGTTACCAGACATTGGGGAGATGTTGGCCAAAGGATACAAAGTTTAGTTGGATAGGATAAATAAGTTCAAGAGATCTATTATATAAGAAGGTGACAATAATTAATAACAACTCATTATATTCTTGAATAATACTAAGAAAGTGAATGTTAAGTGTTCTTACCACGAAATGATAACTAAGGAAAATAATTCATCTTAATGAGCTAATTTAGTATTCCACAATGTATATATACTTTAAAATATCATATTTTTTGAATAAATACATACAAGTTTATGTCAATTCAAAATAGATGAAATAATATATTTTTAAAAGAATTTTGGTTTTTTTTGTGTTTGTTTTAGGTTTTTGTCATAGGGCAATATGCACTCACCAGAGAGACAGGAAGGGGGAATGTGAGAAATCACCCCCCCCAGGTGGGGTGGCTATGCCAAAATCTCCTCTCTCCCATTCTTCTCTAGGGATTTGGGGCATACACGCACACACAACTGGTGTGAGTTTCCAGCCGCTGGGTCCAGGACTCAAATCACAGTTGGCCATGTGGGAGTCCAGCGTCTTAACCCACATTTTTCTAGAATAGCCAATCCCCATGATGATTTAGTTCTCCATGTGGACTGCAGACAAAGCCCCCAGTATGGATTCCAATAGGCAAGGCAGCTCAGAATTCCAGAGAGGCTTGAACCATATTCTGAACCCAGAGGAACTAGCTGTACAGTCGTTATTCGACAGAACAGATAACATCTGAAGATAAAGTGACAGGGTGCTTGACAGGAAACAAAAGGTTAATAAAACCCTTCAACTAGCCTGACTCTAGATGCCTTACAATCAGAAGAATCAAAGTACAGACAAGCCTAAGAAAGTTCTTCCAGTGTTGACAGTCACTTAGACAGCCTCCTTCTGGAAACAGGGTATAGAATGACAGGCAAGCAAATTTTAAAATTGTAGCATAATTTTGAGGCAATTTACTAAAATGAAACATTGAGACCCCCACCATATCTAACTTGCTTCCTCATTTAAGTAAATTGTATTCGTGAGAAAATGTTTTATTTGCATCAACGGCATATGTGTTGGATGCCAGGTTTATCTCAATTCAGATAGGCATTTTAAAGTTGTAAACATATGGCTACAATTTCTGAGAAGCTGTTTAGGAAATTTTTATGGATCAAATCCTTAGTCCTGACATCCCAGCCAGGTTCAGAGATTTTTTTTAAACTGCTGCAAAGCTCTTTGCTGCCTAAAGACTCATTTATAACAGGAATTGGCTTTGGAAGTGTTTATATGCTCTTTGGTGTTGTCTATAATTACTTTCTCAGCTGAAGTAGTGGTAAGGAGGGAGACCTAGACTGAGAACAGAGATGAGAAAAGCCTGAATAAATAAATTAAAGTGTCTTATGGGGAAATCTCTCTCATCTCTCTGGTCTTGTGATTTTTCCCCCCTAACTATAATTGAAAAAATAAATGTCCAAGTTTTACCACGAATATTAAAAGAAGTATCACCAGTTTTGTTATGTGAGTCTCCGGTGCTACAGGTTTGGCTAGCCACTGTGTAGAGGGCAGCGTCCAGACAGGAGACTGGAAACAGCAACAACTGAGTTTCACTTCTATGGTTATTTAGACACACTTGAAGAGGGTAGTGTGTGCACGTGGATATGTTGGACAAAGGCATGATTCCCATCCTAGTCTGATGAAGCAGGATGACAATGATTTCATTGCACAACTCAGAACAGTGTGCAATTCAAATCTTAGAGATTGCTTGTTTCTGAAATTTCCTAGTTAGTATTTTTGGACTGCAGTTGACTGCAGTGGAAAACCATGGAAAGCAAAACCAAAGATAAAGGGGGTCTACTATAAATAATTAGCTGGTAAACCTAGCTGTCTCTCTGCACTCTGAGCACTAGTGAAGCAAGAGATCAACACTGAGGAGGGGGTTGTAGGACCTCGTCCCAGTGTCTAGCCAGTCAGTTGGAGGTATAGAAGGCCTGGTCTTGCAACTGGCATTTGAAATGGGGATAGGCAATCTTATGGGATTGAGCCCTTATCAGTGAGATCCAACATTACCTCCAACTTGATAGTGTCAGAATTTGAGTTGAATTAGAGGACATCTAGTTGGTCTCAGAGGATTGTTTCTCCTTCCTATATAGACTGTGCAAATAAACTCCACACATATTCATGACCAGAGTGCTGTGTTACGTCTAAAAAAGTATATTAGGGAAAAACTGTTTCATTGGCTTAGTTTTGTTTTCCTATTAAACATATGTATATGTATGCACACAACACATGTGCACACACACACACACACACACACACACAGATTGGTGATATATAAGCTGCAAGTACAAAGTGAATAGTGTTGCAACTTGAGCCTAAACTTTCCAGATGCAGCAAGACCCACTTTTATGCAGACAACATTAGTGTTAGCTGCACATTCTCCCACTGGGGGGTGCTAAGGTCTCAAGAAGTTGGGTTGACATGCAAAATATGAGCTCCAGTTTTTTTGGCCCTTCCTTCAGCTCATTTTTATATATTTTATTAAACAAATCAAGAATGTAATCTAACTTCAGAGTGTACATAGTGGTGTATGTGTGTCAATAGAAGTCCTTCTGAAACACCACACATAATTAAAGAAAGAAGGTAACCACTACAGAGGAACATAGTCCATCATGAAAGCTTAAAAACAAAACAGAGAGTCAAGGCAAACTTTGGCAAGACCTGGTCAGTCTCAAAAAGGAAGATTCTTCTCATCTTTGCCTGGTGGTATGTCTAGCCCTACTGTGGACCAGACTGCCTTATGCAATTAAAATATTACACAATGAAACATTAAAATCTTATAATAACACTCTTACTTTGACTCCCTACTCACAAACCAATAATCTGCTTACAATCTAGTTTTCCACACAATGAGCAATAGAGATAAAATTAGTTAGCCAAGGACACAAGTATATTGTTCTCTCTACAGTTTTATATCTTGTTACAAATTAAATCGCTGGTTGGATAAGGAATTAAGAATATATGTAGTGACCAAATTAACTGAGATGGAAGAGAAAAGAGACAATGAGCTCCAAGAGATGAGGAAGTCCTTTCATGATTTGAAAGAAGAAATAGACACCTTAAATAAGAACCAGATGGAACCTCTAGGGTTCAAGAACATGATACAGAAAATCAAAACCTCCCTTGAAAGTATTAAAAGTAGATTAGATCAGGCAGAAGATCGAATCTCTAATGTAGAAGACAAAAAAAAAGTATCAAGAAGACTAGATACCTAGAAAAAGGTATCAAAAAGACTTAGAAAGCAACCAAGAAAAACAAGGATAATATACAAGGAATACTGGATACAATCACGTGCCCCAACATCCAGATAGTTGGTATCCCAGAAGAGGAAGAAAATAATAAGGATAAGAAAATAATAAATAGATAATTTATTCCATGAAATCCTGGAAGAAAACTTTCTAAACCTAGAAAGGCATTTGAATATCCAGACCCAAGAAATACATAGGACCTCAAGTAGAATCAACCCAAGAAGATCCTCTCCAAGGCACATTATAGCCAGACTGGCACAAACAACAGACAAAGACAAGATACTAAATTTGGCAAGAGGGAAACACCAAGTTACTTACAAAGGTCACCTCATCAGGCTAACATGTTAAAACAATGCAGGCAAGGAAAGAATGGGGAAATATAGTCAAAGTGTTGAATGAAAAACAATTTCAACCAAGAATACTATACCCGGCAAGATTATCTTTCATATGGGAAAAAAAGATAAAAACATTCTCGGATAAACAAAATTTGGAGGAATTTACCAACTCCAGACCTGATCCTTAAGAGATTCTGAAGGGAGTGCTATACCAGGAAAACTAAAAAGTCAAACAGACTTTATACGAGAACAAAAAGCAACCAAGAAAATGGCTCACTTAATGATAGGAAGAGGTCCAGAAATATCGATAATTACACTGAATGCCAATGAATTAAATTCTCCAATTAAGAGACATAAACTGGATGAATAGATAAAGAAACAGAAACCCTCTTTCTGTTGCCTACAAGAAACTCACCTTATGGATAAAGACATACATAGACTAAAAGTAAAGGGCTGGAAAAAGATAGTCCATGCAAATGGAACTCAAAAAAGGGCTGTAACAGCAATATTGATTTCAGACAAAATAGATTTCAAGTCAATGACTATAGGTAGAGATAAAGAATGGAATTGTATAATAGTAAATGGGGTAATCCAGCAAGAAGACATAATGTTTATAAATATCTATGCACCCAACTCAGGTGCACCTAAAGATGTGAAGGAAAAACTGCTGGAGCTAAAAGAAGAGATAGGGAGAAACACTATAATTGTTGGGGATCTCAACACCCCATTATCTCCTTTAGACAGACAGATCTTCTAGGCAGAAAATAAGTAGAGAGATACAGGACCTAAATGATACTATAAATCGAATGGGCTTGACAGATCTCTATGGAACTTTCCACCCTCCGTCCACAACATATACATTTTCTCACACTGGCATGGAACATTTACAAAAATTGACCATATGTTAGGACACAAATCAAGCCTTTACAGACTTAAAGGCATAGAAACTATACACAGTATTTTCTCTGACCATGATGGAATTAAACTCAAGATTAATTTCAAAAAACACCCTCAAAAATACACAAACACATGGAAACTGAACAACCTACTTCTGAATGACTTTTTCGCTACTGAGAAATTAAGTCTGAAATCAAAAAATTTATGGAAACAAATGATAATGAATACACAAGCTTCCATAATCTTGGGACACGGCAAAAGCAGTCATAAGAGGGAAATTCATAGCAATTAGTGTACATAAGAAAAGGATGGAAAGAGGGCAAATAGATAACCTAACATCATGCCTCAAGGAATTGGATAAACACAACAAACAAACCCAAAAAAATGCCAGGCAAAAAAATAAATAAATAAAGGTTTGAGCAGAAATAAATGAAATAGAAAATAAATGAACCATACAGAAAATAAATGAAAGCAAAACCTGGTTCTTTGAAAAGATTAACAAGATTGACACACCATTGGCTAGACTGATCAAGAAGAAGACAGACAGAAACCATATAAATCAAATACATGATGAAACAGGCAATATTACAACAGACATAGTAGAAATACAAAATATCATTAGAGGATACTATGAGCAACTATATGCCAACAAACAAGATATCTTGGAGAAGATAGACAAATTCCTGGATGCATATAATCTACCAAGATTGAATCAGGAGGACATAGAGACCTGAATAGACCCATAACAAGCCAGGAGATTGAATCAGTAATAAATAACCTCCTGAAAAAGAAAAACCAGGTCCAGATGGCTTCACTTCTGAATTCTACCAAACTTTTAAGGAAGAGTTAACCCCTATCCTACTAAAATTATTTCTAAAGATTCAAAAGGAAGGAAACCTTCCAAATTCATTTTATGAAGCCTCCATCATCCTCATTCCCAAAACAGATAAGGACATGACAAAAAAAAGGAAAACTACAGACCAATATCTCTGATGAATATAGATGCAAAAATTCTCAACAAGATACTCGCAAATCACATCCAACAACATATAACAAAGATTATTCATCATGACCAAGTAGGCTTTATCCCAGGGATGCAAGGGTGGTTCAACATACACAAGACCATAAATGTAATATACCACATTAACAAGAAGAAAGATAAAAACCATATGATCATTTCAATTGATGCACAGAAGGCATTTGATAAAATACAACATCCTTTTATGATTAAGACCCTCAGTAAGATTGGTATAGAACGGTCATTTCTCAACACAATAAAAGCCATCTATGAAAAGCCTACAGCTAACATTATACTGAATGGGGAAAAGCTAAAAGCTTTTCCGCTAAAAACGGGTACTAGGCAAGGCTGCCCACTTTCTCCACTGCTCTTTAATATAGTATTGGAAGTCTTAGCTAATGCAATCAGAGAAGAGAACAATACAAAAGGCATTTGCATAGGCAAAGAAGAGTAGAAAATATTTTTATTTGCAGATGGCATGATGGTATACTTAGAAGACCTAAAGGTCTCCATGAAAAAACTCCTTGAAGTAATAAGTGAATACAGTAAAGTGGCAGGATACAAAATCAACATCCAAAAATCTATAGCATTTCTATATATGAACAACAAGTTGAACGAAGTAGAGCTAAAGAAAGGAATCCCTTTCACCAAAGCCACAAGATGGGTAAGATACCTAGGGATAAACCTAACTAAGGAATTCAAAGACCCTTATAAAGAGAACTATGAAAATCTTTTAAAAAGATACTGAAAGTGACCAAAAAAGTGGAAGGACAACCCATGTTCCTGGATTGGAAGAATTAACATAATCAAAATGGCAATTTTACCTAAATTAATCTATATGTTTAATGCAATTCCAATCAAAATACAAGAAATATTCTTCACAGATCTAGAAAAGACAATCATAGAATTTGTCTGGAATCATAAAAGACCTCGTATTGCAAAAACAATCCTGCGCAAGAAGAATAGAATGGAAGGCATATCACTCCCTGATCCCAAGATATACTATAAAGCTGTGATCATCAAAACAGCATAATATTGGCACAAAAACAGACATGTGGACCAATGGCATAGAATAGAGACCCCAGAAATAACCCCCGAAACTTACAGCCAACTGATTTTTGACAAAGGATATCAGTCGATCCATTGGGAAAAGGAAAACCTCTTTAGTAAATGGTGCTGGAAAAAATGGGTATCCATCTGCAGAAAGATAAAACTGAACCCCCATCTTTCACCATTAACAAAAATCAACTCAAAATGGATCAAAGATCTGAACCTAAGACCTCAAACAATAAAACTACTAGTAGAAAATGCTGGGGAAATGCTGAGAGACATTGGAGTAGGCAAAGGCTTCTTAAACAAGATCCCCAAATCACAGGCAATAATCCCCAAAATAGACAAGTGGGACTACATCAGACTAAGAAGTTTCTGCACAGCAAAGGACACAGTAACAAGTGTGAATCGACAACCCTCAGAATAAGAAATTATTTTTGTTAAATATGTGTCAGACAAGGAACTGATAACCAGAATACACAGGGAACTCAAGTGCCTTATGCAAAAAAAAAAAAAAAAAAAAAAAAAAAGATTAACCCAATTAAAAGATGGGAAAATGAGCTGAACAAAAATCTCTCTAAGGAAGACTTACAAACAGCCAAAAAGTATATAAGAAAATGCTCAACATCCCTCATCATAAGGGAGATGCAGATAAAAACCACAATGAGATACCACCTAACCCCTGTCAGAATGGCAAAGATTAAAAATATAAAAAGTGGTAAGTGTTGGCGGGGATGTGGTGAAAAGGGAACCTTCCTACACTGTTGGTGGGAATGTAAACTGGTTCAGCCACTGTGGAGAACAATATGGAGGTTCCTCAAAGACCTACAAATAGAACTACCATTTGATCCAGCAATCCCACTTCTGGGTATCTACCCAAAGGACAGAAGAATGCTCAGTTGGAAAAGTGCTTGCACATCAATGTTTATTGCAGCATTATTCACAATTGCCAAGACATGGAACCAACCTAAATGTCCACAAAGAGATGAATGGATTAAAAAAGTGTGGTACATATACTCTATGGAATACTACTCAGTCATAAAAAAACAATAAGACCCTGGCATTTGATAGAAAGTGGTTGGATATGGAGGATCTATTGCTGAGTGAAGGAAGCCAAGATATGAAAGAAACATATTATATGTATCCACTTAATATATACCGACTATCCACACTCTATGGTAGAGAGCGAAATATAGGAGGACATAAAAGCAGTGAAAATAGTTAACGAGGATAAGTCAGTGTGGAATGGGGGTGGAAAAGAGAAGAGTATAGAGAAAGATAGCAAGAGAACAAATAGAGAGAGATGACATTAGTAGGACACAGAAATGGTTTATTACCTGTTGATGACGTAAATAGTATTCTCAACTAGATTGGTCTGAGAAGTATTTCATGTTGGGTAAAGTTTTTTTACAAGCAAAATGAGAAATAGTGATTGTTTAAAAAAATAATTGGAATAATAATAACAATGATTGGGAAAAACAATGAAAAGATATTGGATGATGAAATGAGGATTTTAATGTCTCTGTATTGACTGATACGCACGGTATTCCTCCTGGAAAAAGAAATGTAATACACTGTAAAGGTATATGTGATTCAATGTAATATAAACAAGATTATAATGATAATAAATAAGAAAAAAGAGAAAAAATTGCTGAACTTTCACTAATATCAGGCAATTTTCCTTTTGGCATAAGAATGAGAATGAAGCTAGTCTTTCACCAACAATGGGTGGACAATCATCATTTTAAAATTTTTAACTAATTTGAGATACAACTTTACATTTATTTCATAGTAATTTGTACATCTTTTATGCTTTGTATGTGAGAAAATGTTTTCAAACATTGGTGGCTATTGTATTTCTTGTTTTGTGACTATTCCCTCTTGCCTTTCACACATGGTCTTCTTAGGTATTCACCATTTTATACATTGATTTATAAAATCGTTTTTCATATTAAATCCAAGTCCATGTTAGATTTTCTTTGTTTGTTTAGAGAGAGATTTTTTCTATAGAGCTCATGAACTTGCCGGAGAGACAGACAGAAAGCGAGAAATCACCCCCAGGAGGGATGGCCATGCCACAATCCCTTCTCCTCCACTCTCCTCTTGGGATTCTGGGCACACACTCACATGTGTCTGGCATGAGTTTTAAGCCCCCAGGTCCAGGACTCAAACTGCAGTTAACTACATGGGAGTGTAGCGATGTAACATTATGCCATCTGCTGGTCCCCCATGTTAAATTTTCTACAGTGTGTATCTCATGCAGATTAAATATGCTTATGGGAGTTTTTATTGAAGAGATGAAATGTTTTAAATTGTTCTTTAGCCTGGAGATTTCAGCCAGCACCTCCCTGTCCACACCTCTCAAGTGAAGGAGGATCAGTGACTCCTGCTACCTAGCACCTGTGCTTCACACCAGGTGACCCCCTACCTTCCTCCCCGTCACAACTAGAGGATGAGATGTCTGTACTCGACCCAAGGACAGCAGCTTTACAGGTGGACCGGCAGCCTTTGCCTATGGTGCAGCTGACGTGATAGTAGAGATGGTTATTAGCAGAACTAAACTTCTGACACTCACACTTAGCAGCTGGGCAAGATCTGAAAGGAACAGCTCTCACAAGGCAGAGCTGGCAAGCCAGAGGCATGCACAAGCGGAGGAGCAGAATCAGAAACCATAAACAGAGGAAACCGGTGAGGAGAGGGCAAAGAACAGATATGAGGGTAGAATCAGTGCTACTCTGAAACATTAAAACCCTACCAGAGAGACACAGAGAACAAAGCCAGCCCCTTTATCTACTTTGGCTCCTTGGAATTTTTTATTTCCAAGATGACATCTCAGTCTAGGCATATGACTGAAGTCTATGATTTGAATTTGAGAGGGCTTTTCTTCCCCTTTTATCCAAAGCAAGCATGCTAAAACCACAATTCCCAGCCAGGGGCAATTTTGCCCCCTGGAGAACACTGGTAACATCTGGAAACATTTTTGATTGTCATGACTGGTGGGGAGGGAAGGCTGCCACTGGCAGCTGATGAGTAGAGATCAGGAATGCTGCTCCACATTCTGCAACACTCAGCCCCAACGACAGACAATCATCTAGTCCAAAATGTAAATATCTACAGTTAAGAAATTCTGTTCTAGAATAAATCGGATTTTTTTTATCCCTCCCCTTTGCATTCATGCTTAGAAAGTCCTTCCCTACTCTGTGATAAAATAAATATTGACCTTTATTATCTTTAACTTTCATAATTTAATTTCTACAATTTCTTTTTCTTAGAAATTTCTAGGAACAACCAAGTCACGTTAGTGCCCAGGAAATCAGAACACTGACTAAACTTACAAAACAGGTCACGGTGTTTTTGTGCCTGTGATTAGCATATACCAGTGGAAGAGAATGTGACAAAGATTCTGACAACATTTTTGATTAAGTCCATTCTTCCATGAAGGTGAACTGGATAGTGTGAAAAACTGAATTCCCTCGAAGTGGAGAGACAAATACTAATAAACTCTCTTGGCAATGGTACTAAAAATATAGAGCATACGTACTACAACATGGACAGATACAGGATACTCTATTCACTTGATCAACCAGAGATTCAGAACTGGCTGGCAGGTGTAGGCTGAAGAGGTGGTCCCTGTGGAGTCAGTGTCACACACAAGCCGTCAGGCTTACTGAACGGAAGTCCGAGTCACTGGGATTTTTAGAAGTGACATGGAGAGGTAACATGAGGAGGATAATATAGTAGGCCAGGAAGAGGGGAGAGTAACATTTCAATCTTGGTGAAAGTTTACTCCCTTGAGCTGGTCTTCAGACGTCACACCCTCTGCTCCTTTCTTGTCGACCTTATGGGGTTCATTGTTGCGGTCGGAGGCACGACTCTGGACACCGAGATCTCTTCCGTGAAGTTTATTGGTACAGGTTCAGTTGCTTCTCTCCCCCAGGCTTCCGGGTACGCGCCTTAAATTCCCTCTGGGCCCGCCCTTCCCCAAGTCTCCGGGCGTGTTGGGCTCTGATAGGCCGCTTCTCAGAGTTATACTAATAAGGAGTTGTCTTTGAGTCTTAGGTGTTTAGTTCCTACGCCATAATGGGGCATCTTCCGGCAAGGGCTTCCACATCTCCCCCTTTTTGTTTTCTTTGGAGAGGAGAAGGTAGAGGTCTCGGGCCCCCAGAGAAGAGGACTTATTTACCACCCTGTGTGGGCAGCCAGGGATACCCACTCAGAACAGCCTGTCCACTGTCTTTTGTGGGGGATGGGATGGTTCAGACAGTAACCCATATGCACCCGGACATGCCTTCCTACTGATCCCAATTAGGGTCTCAGTAGTGCAGTGTTGTGCCTCGCATCCTCTCAATTACTGTAGGGGTCGGTTGTCGCAGGAGGTTGTCAAAGCCGCTGCTCCAGTTATCTGTTATATAGGAAGAAAGCTCTCGGGAAAGGTTAGCAGATGAGGAAAAGTTGTCATATGGGATGGAGGTGACACAGAGACCTGGGGCATGCCACTCACAGCCCAAACGTGCAAGTCTCCAAAGCGTGTCTACTCTTTCATCAATGAGATCTAGCCGTTGATTTAGAATCATGATTCCACCGTCTAGGTGACTATTAAGGGCTCTTTGGTGGTCTAAGGCCGTGGCCACGGTGGAAGAGAGGTTATTTAAAGTGTGTGCAGTTTGTACTGAGGTGTATATGGACACTGCTGCGGTGGCTGCAGCACCAACAGCCAAAGCCACAGCAGTGACAATAGCTGCGGTGATACCGAAGTCCCGTTTAGGTCGAATGAGAGAAAGCGCCGAGGGTGGAACAACGGGTACAGGTAGGTGTTCTGGAAGGCGGAGAATTATAGCCAGTGGGAAAGCGGTAGCGTTCCAGCATAAAGATAAGAAGCAGATGTTACTATTACAGTTGATAGTATGATTGAACTCAGAGCCGTTATAAACAAGGAATAAGAAAGGAGGAGCTACACAAACAGGAGTTGGTGGAACTATGGCAGATCGGAAGGTGTGGTTGGATGTGACAGACTTTTCTTAAAGGTCAGTTGATGACCAAGTGAGGTTCGCATAGCCAACTCGGCCACCCAATAACATGGACATAGGGGAAAGGTCTGTACAACTTCCGTTGATTCCGCAAAGAAGCCAGATATCAAAAGGGTTTGAGGCCACTGATTGTGTAGGGTTTTGAAATGTCCAATTATATCCGGGCCAGGTGGAATTTGGAGCTGTGGTGATTTTAGGTGTGAAGGAGAAAAAGGGATGTACAGTCCAAGTAGGGCGCTGAGCTTGGCAACCCGTCCAGGGCCAGTCTACATCGCCTCGGGTGCCTATGCAAACTGCAGAAATTCTGTCCGCATCTACAAAAACAGGAAATGCTCTGACGGGTCCAAGCTGTCTGGCCTCCCGCCAAGCGTCGGGGCAGAAAGAAGCTCCGCCTCCCGCTCCTCCCTGCTGTTGCGCAGCTGGATTATAAGGGGGAGGCGGGGCAGAAGGAGGAGGACCACTTCTCACTTTCAATGTCCCACCCTTTCACTTCCTCTACCAGTTGTACTTCAGGGTCGTTATTATCATCTTTGTCCGCCATTTTAGCGCCTCCGTCTCCATCTTGTGACTGCATTTCTCGGACCGTTTCTAATGCTTCCTGACTTTCCCGCAGGATTTTCACACAGCGCTGATCCTCCAAACAGGCTCGGATCAGTCTCCATAGGGGTTTTACTCCGCCTGAGAGTCTATCTTCCTCTGCCGCCAAGTCTAAATCCCTACCTAGTTTGTCCCAACAAACTGTCGTGAGCCGCCCTGAGTGGAGAAACCAGGGGGCCGCGGCATCTACCTGCTCAATGAAGTGCTGAATGGTCTTATCTCTTAACTTAAGGTCTTTTAACTTAAGCAGCGCTTTTAGCGCTCCTACTATGGGCTGAGAGGGTCCCACATCCATGGCTGTACACCACTTCCCCTCTCCAAGGAGGTCCCCCGTTTACCCTTTACCGGTGCTTCCCGGGGATATTTTCCTGTCCTGGGCTTTCTCCCACTTACGGAGCGCCCGCTATCAATTCCCGTCTCCCTTCCGAGACTACTGCTTACCGTCTCTATTTCCGAGACTTTGCACTTACCGTCTCTATGTTCGAGACTTTCCAGCCGGCTACCACGGTTCTGAGCCTTCGGTTCCACAGGGCATGGGGTAGGAGTGAGAGGAGCATGTTCCCTGTACGGGCCACCACTTGTTGCGGTCGGAGGCACGACTCTGGACACCGAGATCTCTTCCGTGAAGTTTATTGGTACAGGTTCAGTTGCTTCTCTCCCCCAGGCTTCCGGGTACGCGCCTTAAATTCCCTCTGGGCCCGCCCTTCCCCAAGTCTCTGGGCGTGTTGGGCTCTGATAGGCCGCTTCTCAGAGTTATGCTAATAAGGAGTTGTCTTTGAGTCTTAGGTGTTTAGTTCCTACGCCATAATGGGGCGTCTTCCAGCAAGGGCTTCCACAGTTCATGATATTTCCTAAGATGCTGTGACACAGATGGTTTCTTTCCTCACATCACCACAACAACCCGTATTTCACAGTAAGTAACAAGTGTGATTAGGAAAGACAGATGGAGCAAGCCTGCCAATGCAAAATATGCCCCTCAACCTAGCACTATTTGCCCCTGGAGAGTTGTCATCTGGAACTCTAGTTGGAGATTTAGTTGTCTTCTTGTGAATTCTGGTAGCAGTAACACATAGCACTTGCACACTCGTTTTGTTCTTCCAAAACTTAGATTCTTTTCTCTGTGTCTACCTGGATTCAAAGATTAATTTGTTCTATCTCACAGTGACCTGGAAAGTGAAAAACATTAAGGCATCTTCTGCCCAGTTATTCTAGCTTCCATCCCTCCTGCAATGTAAACTGCAACCCAAGCAGTTCCCTGAAATTTCAAATAGCAGCATTTTGCTAGTCTGCACTTGCCAACAAATTATCACAATGACTCTATTACAGACTTCTATAATATATCCTTTCTCCTGCCTGTTTTTTTTTTTTTTTTAAGAGATTTTTGCTGTAGGATGCATGTGCTCCCAAGAGAGTCAAAAAGCAAGAAATCACCCCCAGGAGGGATGGCCACACTGCAATCCCTTCTTCTCTATTCTTCTCTCCAGATTTTGGATACACATGCTCCCAGTGTGATTTTTTTTTTAAGTTACCAGGTCGGGGACTCAAACTACAGCCAAGTATGTGGGATTCCAGTGACGTAACCATTATGCCATCTGCTGGTCCCTCTCTTGCCCTTTAGAACTTTGCATTCTCATATTCTATGTCTCGTCCATGCATTTCTCATTTGAACATCAATACTTTTAAGCCTAGTCACACCTACTTCCCAAGTACTTACAAGTTACATTAACACACATAAGCCTGGTTATGTGCAAAATATCCAAGAGGAGAAATAATTTGGGATTTTTTCCATAAAAACAGAAAAGATCAATGCTATAATTAGAAAATACACTTCTCAACAAAAATAAGTAGAAGGAAGGAAGAACCTATCCTGGACCTATCTATAAGACAAAATATGATTTATCTTTTGAATCATGCCCCCATTTTAAGGAGCATATTAATATTTTGAATCCATATTCACATTGTGGTTACTCCCTCAAAAAAATGTTAAAATAAATATTTGCTACCAAGCAGTCATAATTCAATGAGTTTGTTTTTTTTTTAAGAGCCCATGTTCTTAACTTTTTTTTATGCAATGGTATCATATAGACCAAGGGTTGGTAAACCTCTTTTGTAAAGGGCCCAGAGAATAAATATTTGGTCTTTGCAGATCATAAGGTGTCTTTTTCAACTATTCATTGACAACATGAAAACAATGAGTGTGGCTGTGTTTTAAAGAAAATGTAGATATTAGAATTTAGATTTTTATGTAACTTTCACATCACATAAAATATAATTTTCCTTTTGCTATTTCTAAGTGATTTAAAAATTCAAATACCTTTCTTAGCTCAGGGAACATACAAAACAGGTAAGAGAACAGATTGGGCCCATGTGCCATCATGTGTTATAATTTGACAGAGACTAACATGTCTTGTTCACAAATTGATTCCAAAAATGCCTCATTGAAAAATATAGCTTTATAATGTCCAGTTCTTGTTCTGTGTTCTGAGTAACCATCTCCTGATCTATATTTTAATCCATGTACATGTGGAGTTTCCTTCTTGTAAATTAGCTCAACCAGTAAACCAAAGAATGGCTTCTAAGAGCAGAGTTCTCTCTGATGGTGAATTAAAATTGGTTTTCAGATTTGTTTCCCCCAAATTCATATAACCATTCCAAATTGCAATGTCTCACAAAAAAGAACAATAAATGTAATATTAAAGTAATAGCAACTTTCATGTTTCCAGACAAAGCACAATCACTCGTCATTACTACAGATTCTACCAACTCACAAGTTCAAATTAGGACAAGCTATGGGTTGAATCAACTACTGTCTGATTAATGATGATTATAAAGATGTAAATTATAACAATAAAACTTTAGGGTACCACACATATAAATAGATGCACACAGAGTCAAAATGTGCTGAGACTGTAACTATAGGAAAAAGGAAACTTCCAACAGCTGCAGTACCATAGTAGAGACAAAGTGGAAAAGTGGACATACCTAATAAGGGCTTTCTACTTTCTACAACAAGAGTCCATTACTTATATATTGAAGGAAAGAAAGAGAGATTGGGCCAGCCAGTGGCACAGTGGTTAAGGTAGCTGAATCCCACATGGCTAGCTGTGCCGTTTAAGTCTCAGACCAGATGGCATGAAAAACATGCCAGGTACATGTGCATGTATGTCCAAAATCCCAAAAAGGAGAAATGAAGAAGGATAGATTATAGTGTGGCCATCCCCCATGGGGAATACTTTCTCACTTTCCTTCTCTCTCTTGTTCTCCCCCAAGTGAGTGCATGTACCTTCTAGCAAATAAAATAAACATTTTTTAAAAAACTTCTAATAAACACATAGCTAATGATACAAATATAAATAAGGAGTTTCACTAAGTTAATGAAACCATAGCTATTCCCAAAATAGTTATATAATAAATGAGCCTGGGTTACACTAACCCTTCCACACAGTTGATCAATCATGGAATAATATAAAGACCAAGATTCCCCAGATCGCATCAGCTGGACAGTAAAAACTGGTTCCATTACTAACTTTCTCTCATTCTTATCCTCCTGCACAGTTGAGCCAGATTACATGAGTCTAATTTTTTAAGATGAAATCTTTTTCACAAGGCTTTTGGGACCCTCCATCAAATAAATTTCCAGCATGTCTGTCCCACCAGACAGATGGTGGAATCCTGTCACATAAGGGGAAAAAAATAAGTGAAATAAGTAAAATTCTGAAATTGGTGGCAGAGCTGAGGTTCAAATCTGGGCCACTGAATCCATTTAGCTCATACATTTGGGACACATTGTGTCAGCTCTCTGTTCCATGGAGTGCTGGAGAGACCTAGAGCTTACCCAGGCTAGCAGCTTTCAAGCTGTTTTGCAGCAAAGGAGTCTTTGTTTAAAATGTGGTTTAACACAGGACTCCAAGCTATAGAAAAGCATAGTTTCTGTGTTGAAGAGGGGACAGAGGACCAGGAACCCCACCCACCCTGTCTCCTCATGGTACGTAAGTGGCCCCCAAAGCTCCTTCGGAGAACCCTAGACCTTTGGGGAACAAGTTGAATACTGTTATTACACAGTCCTCTCACTTCCAACTAAAGACGCTACCAAGAAAATGAAAAATGGCCCTGCCAGCAGCCAGACATTGATGCTCCCGACCAAACATAAATGATGAATATAAGCAATGCTTGGACAAGGCCACATTTGATGCTGTGTTTGGAACAAGACAGAGACGAGGTCATTCCACAATCTCAACACTGACGAAACAGCCCCTCTTCTGACTAACACAAGTGCTGCTGTTTCTTTTCCAGTAACATCTCTAACCCACCAGCTTCTTTGATCAAATATATTAAGATAATCTGTCACCAAGTTGCCCATGCTTCTTAGGACCAGCAGTTGGTGTAATGGCTATGTCACTGGACTCCCATGTAGTTGACCGCAGTTCAAGTCCCGGACACATTGGCTTATATTCAGTCTGACCACGTCTGTGTGCATGCCCAAGATCCCAAGAGGAGAATGGAGGACAAGGGATTGCAATGTGGCCATCCCCCTGGGGTGGGGTGGGGGGGGGTGATTTCTCACTTTCTGTCTCTCTCTGTCTTTCTGGCGAGCACACACACCCTATAGCAAAATCCTCTCCAAAAAAATTAAATAAATAAATAACCCATCACCAAATTTTCTATGCTTCCTGACCTCATCTAATTCAGAACCGGCCCCTGCTCTCCTAATCCATCCTGAAAACCATCCAACATCCACCTGAATCTTATGAGGATCCTCCTATAGTTCTCTGGTGTGTTCTTCCTCACTGCAGCAAGCTTAATCAACCTAACTTTTGGTTTTACACAATTTTTTTCGTTTCTGGTGATCTTTGGCTTTAATACTGCATTTTTAGCATACTAAGAGATGTCCTCAAGAACAACAGAGTAGCACCAAGGGTTGGTTGAAAGAAGGATAGCTAGCTCCTAGCGTGCTAAACATGGCAGAAACAAGTAGAGGCTACTTCTGACCTCCAGCAGATAAAATGCTCCTGAGCCCTGCATGTTTGTCCAGTGGTGGGATGGGGAACATGAGCTACCCCAGAGGGTCACTGCTTGATGGTGACTCCTGTGTGGAAAGGAGACCCATCACCACCTCTGCCTGAATACTTTATGCCACTCACAATATCCAGCACAGCAGCCAATGTGGACAGAATCTCCTTAAGAATACCAGGGTGTAAGATCCAGTAGGTGGTGTAGTGGTTACGGTGCTGGACTCCCACATGGGCAACCACGTTCAAGTTCTGGACACAGAGGCTTGAAACTCATGCCAGGTCCTTGTGCATGCGTGCCCAAGATCCCAAGAGGAGAGTGGAGAAGGGACTGTGGCATGGCCATCCCTTCTAGGGGGTGATTTCTCACTTTCTTTCTTTCTGTCTCTCCAGTGATTGCACACACCCTGTAGCAAAAATCTCTTCTTAAAGGAAAAAAAAAAGGTGCAGAGATCTGCTAGGCACCTGGAAAAGGCTGTCTTTTGTTTTGTTTTTGCTATAGAGCATGTAGGCTCATCAGAGAGATAAAGAGAGAGAGAAAGAAAGTGAGAAATCACCCACCCTCCCCAGGAATTATGGCCATGCCACAATCCCTTCTCCTCCAGTCTCTTCTCAGAATTTTGGGTACACATGCACATGTGACTGGTGTGATTTTTAAGCCTTCAGGTCTGGGACTTGAACACGGAGTCAGTCATGTGGGATCCAGCACCTTAACCTCCACCTGCTGACCCAAAGGCTGTCATTTTTAAACCACATTTGCTTCGTACAAATTCAAACATATGGGGACCAGAAGATAACATAACAGTTACATCGATGGACTCCCACATGGCCAACTGCAGTTCAAGTCCTGGACCCGGCAACTTGAAACTCATGCCAGGTGCATGTGCATGTGTGCCCAAGATCCAGGTAGAAGAATAAAGGAGAAGAGATTCATGGCATGGCCATCACCCCAGGAAGTGATTTCTCACTTTCTGTCTGTGTCTGTCTGGTGAGTTCACATGCCCTATAGCAAAAATATCTCTCTAAAAAAATAAAAAAGAAATTCAGACATAGGCATGTCAGTCATATGCTTCTACAAACACAGCCTGCAGAGACGAGTATCATTTTGGGCTGAATATTAGCACAAAGCACACTCCGAGTGGACAAGCCTGCACTAACACAGACATGAAGTCGTAGTGGCTTCCATGTTTATCCTGAAATGAAGGATCTGGTTTCTGTGGGCCTCATGTTTAGCACGAATTCGATAAACATTTCTTGCCTTGGATTTCATGCAGTAGAATCTCCTAAAGTGACCACGGAAAGCTGAAACCAGCCTTAAACTCTGCAGTGTCCATAGATTAAGAGGGCAGGTTTTTCCCAGGCCTAATCTACCAGCAGTACGGCTGGTCCGTGAACATTAGGGCTGTGTTAAATCTTTGCTTTCTGTCATAATTAATGATAAGGGTTGCAGATGTGGGAAAGACTGACAGAAGCAACTGTACTGGGGAAAACACTCCCCAAAAAGGCCAAAAACCTCATGGGAAATTCGTAGCTAACACTTCTCTGATCCTCAGACTGTTTCCTTACTTGTCACTGAGAGGCTGGAATTCACAGCCACACTATGGTCTCTCCTAGTCCAACAGTCCAAGTTAGCATCCCTGAATTTTAGACATATTTCTTATGACTAAACTCTCTAAACAAAGCTTCTTACTTCGGGTCTCTCTAGCCATCATTAGTTTTGAGCCCTTCTGTTACTGCCCTTGTCCCCAGGGCTGCCATCTACCACGAGTCTCTGGCCAGCCTTCAAGGCTAGCACTAGTGCCACTTCTGTCTCTGACTGTCCCTCCTCCACAAACACAGCCCACAGAAGAAGCAACTGCTCTCAGGCGTCTGAAGTACCTTATGCATTCATCGCACTAGATTTACTCAGTGCATACATCATCTCCATGACCAGGCTACGTTTTTCTTGAAAGTAAAGTAAATGTCATATTCATCTTCGATCTCCAGACACATAAAAAGGAATTTTGTAAATATTCCATGTTAGAGCAAATTGTCTTCCGAATTTGCGCTTTGATGAAACATTGAACGCCATCCTTGTCTTCAAGGAAACAGAGAATGACTGCACCTGAAGGTATGACTATGCTACTATTTCAATATTCATGCTTTTGCACCTGGCAGGGAAGAAGACCATGGACTTTGTAGATGGTCATCTTATCCCAGCAAAAAGACGTAGGAACAACTTCCACACTGGCCAAAATGTAGGTCTGGCTACCCAGGTCGCCCAAAAGCTGTTCAGTCTGAAATAGTTAGAGCAAATTTCACATAATAGGCTTTTCTTCCAGATACCCCAAAAGGAAAAACTCCTCTGTCTACATGCTGCAAATAGCCAAAGTGACTCAAAAACAGTGTGCACCTCTCCTGCCATCTTTACGCCAACATCTGCTTCCCAGAACATGGACTCGGCATATTTATAGTTAGGTCTAACAGTCTACCCACTCCAACTTCACTTTGAGCAAAGGAGAGTTTGTTTCTCACGGTCAGTTTACCTTGAACTGGAGACAATACAATTTAGCTAGTTGTGTTTGGACCTAATATTGCATAACGCCACCCATCCCTCATGACCACTCACTCCATAACCCCATCTCATTCTGCAAAGTGTCTGTGAAACTGCTCAAAGGATGTCGAAACTGCTCAAAGGATGCTCAAACCCTAACTAGACAGCAGCCATGAAGAGCCAGCCAATGCCCACATGGTCATATCCTGCATCCCTACAGCCTATGTTCACAAAGTGCAATTGATTCCCACAAACAGAAGCACAGTGAACAGTCCCCTAGGCACATATTAGAATTCAGTGATGTCCTTTGTATGACATCTCCTCAAAACTTCTATGAGAACACTTGAAATTTAGTCATGTAGTCAGCCTTCCATATCCACAGTTTCTGTATCCACAGACTAACCAACCATAGATTGAAATACCCCCCCCAAAAAATGGATTGTGTCTGCACTGAACATAGACATTTTTATTCTTGTCATTATTTCCTAAGCAATACAATATGTACATAGCATTTACATTATATTAGGCATTGTAAGCAATCTAGAGATGACTTAAAGTATGTAGGAGAAGGAACATAGGTTAATTCTTTTTATTATTTATTTATTTATTTATTTTTGTTTGATCAGAGAGGCACAGAGTGAGAAAAAGAGAGAAAGTGAGAGAGCAAACCATCTGGTCTGGGATTCAAACCACAGTCGGTCATGTGAGAGCCCAGTGCCCTTAACCGCCACACCACCTGCCAGCCCTACATAGGTTAATTCTAATACAAACATTTCATGTTAGTGACTGGACATCCTCAGATTTTGGTATCCACATGGGGGCCTGGGACTAATCTTCTGAGGATACTGAGCTACAACTGTATATTTCAATTTTTTAATCTATCTCACCTACCACACAGAGAACTTCAGGTCAGAGAATCAGTTCACATAATAAACGTGTATTTCTATCACAAGTACCTGCATTTGTGTACCTGGTTTAGTCAGTCCTAAGAACAATTCTGAAGATGGGGGCCACAATTCCTGCTCTGGAAAAGCTTACTGAGGAACGGTGAATTCTTTGAGGCCAAGGTTCTGTATAAATTTATCTTTAGAAACCTGGTTCTCAGAACAAACTAGGCATTCAAGAGACAGTTACCAAAATGAAAAATTATTTGCTTGAATGCAAGCCATTAAGGATCGAGTGAGATCTAGCTCTGGCACATTAATAAAACTACTCTGACTATATTGCCAACAATCATCAAGTCAATTGTCTTAACGATCCTCTGATACTGAGTCTAGGATCTATTTCTACTCCATGTCCTTCTTAACTTATGTGTACCATCCTTTGAAGCCCTGCCCCCTTGGTCTCTGTCATAGTATCTTCATAATCTACTTTTCTAAGTTTTCAGCCTGCAAATGGCCCTTCTCTCGTATTCTGACCCTTGGTTGATTTCCCATACGAAGGTTTCTACTTTTCTAATTTTTTTACACACTCCCTGGAAAAATTTCTATAAATTCCAATTCACGTCTTTCATTGCTTTTTAGTTAATAATCCTCAAATCTATGTTTCTAAGCCAGGTCATTCGTCTGAGCTTTGATACCCAGTTCCCTCCTGGATCTGTGCTTACTCATCCCATAGGCAATTTAAATTCAGCATGTGTGTGAAAGATGTGGCCCATCTTCTCCCCTATCTCTTCCCCTTACTCCTTCTCCAAGCCTATCTTTTCTCCTGTATTCTGTATCTTCATGAACTTATCACCATCTCCTTCTCTCCCACACTAGAAGTCTTGGAGTCATTTTAACCCCCCCCCCCCATTACAATCTTTAATAAAATGAGGCACCAACTGAGTATTTCTCAATTTCTCTCTTCCTTTCCATTTCCCCTGACACTCAATTTAGCTTGTTTCTTACTTGAAATGGTCTCCAGAGTGGTCTCTCTGTCTTTACTTCCCTCCACCCTCAAGCAACATGCCACCTCTGCTAGAAGAGAGAGATTCCAAAGTGCAATTCTAATTACATGGTTCCCTGTTTAAAACAGTCTTTCAGCCATCACCCACACCCACTGCCTCTGAAAGAAAGTCCAAACTCCTAAGCACAGCACAAGTAACCCCCATCCCTCCCCTAAATCATCTCCCATAGCACCCGCAGCTCCACACTCCAGCCATGCCCACTTGCAGTTCTCTCCATTGTGGGGCTATATTGCAAATGGAGTCAGGGTGGTTTAGTCTGGCTCTCTCACTTCCTATGTTATCATATTTGAACTCCATGGGATAAACAACTTACATCCTTAGTTGTACTGTGCTTTTGCACTTGCTATGTAATTACGACTATTTTATGCCATTGAATGTAACATGCATGTATGTGACTTTGGTTTTGACAATGAGCCTCTCTTGTCTGCTGCCTTTGGAAGAGAAAGGAGCACCTGGTCAGCCAGGCCTGCTGCCCTGCTAGCTAGCCTTGCTCTGCTCAGCCTTGGTTCAGCTAGCTCAGCCCTTGTGGCCTTGGCGTGGCTCAGCCTTAGCTCAGCTCAGCTCTGCACTGTGAGCTCCAAGGAGGAAGCCACTCTGTAAGCATTCTCCACCCACGTTACAAGCTCCAAGATGGAGGGTGCACTCTATGAGTGCTACTAAAGCTCTGTGAGCTCCCATCAAACTGGGCCAATAAAAAATATGACATCAGTGCCTCATGTCTTTTTCCAACTCCCTGCCTCTCTGTTCGACCCACCCTTCAGAGGAGGAAAGAACCCCACAAAACAGGGACAGAGCAGGAAAGCTCCTCTCCACCTCTCTGACCTTACATGTTTTCTGAAGTATTACCTCCAGGAGACTTTCTCTGTCATGAATTAAGGGTCCATTTTCTGTCTTCCATTCTACACAAACAAGTTCACTCTGTGTGAGGCTGTTTAGAGATTTTCAGCTCCAGCGGCACATTAAAACCCACCTGAGCACCTGAGTCCCAGACCCAACTGTAGTGATTCTGCTTTAATTGCTCTAGGAATCAATATCCTTCTCATGTTCATTGAGCTTGGAGCTTCTAAACTTTAATGTAAGAGCCAACACCTGGGGATTGTTTTTAAATACAAATTATGATTCTACAGGTCTGGCTTATGTTTGAGAGTTTGTGTTAAGAAGTTCCCATGTGATGCCAATGCTAGTGGTCCACAGACCACACATAGAGCAGTAAGCAGCTAGATAGACTGTCAGTGGCTGGACATCCAGAGGCAGTCAAGCTTAATCACCAGTGTAACTATAAAAATACTCCCCTGTCAAGGAAAATAGTTGTTGCTAGAACATCAGACATAGCCTGGTTCCAGAGAATTTTGAGTGTTTCCTGTAACTGTAAATCACAAGTGTGGACACTAACTTACCTAAAGACCTAAAGTCCAGAGAAAAAGTGAGTTGGTCAGAATAACATAGAGAGTAAATAACAGAACTGAGATCCAAACTCAGGACACTCAACTCCTCAGTCCATTTACTATTCAGTACACTGAATGTAGGAAAGAGGTGATAGAGATTCCACCACTCTAAGAAAGCAGCAGATAGGATACAGTTGAGATTAAAGGAACCCAGTCAAGGGACCAGCAGATGGCATAATGATTGTATCACTGGACTCCCACGTAGTCGAAAGTGGTTAGAGTCCCAGATCTGGTGGCTTAAACCTCACGTCAGGTACATGTGCATACATGCCCAAGATCCCAAAAGGAGAATGAAGGAGAAGGAACTGCAGTATGGTAATCCCCCCAGGGGTGATATCTCACTTTATCTCTGTCTCTTTCTATGTCTCTGGTAAGTGCAAGTACCCTACAGCAAACATCTCTCAAAAAAATCATTTTAAAAAGAAGAAGCACCCAGCCAAGCCCTTTGATAAGAAGTGGTTGGAGCAGCCCCTTCAAAAGAGATCCCAGCCAAAACTTGCTGGTGAGGACAACAGGGAAACTGATCACTTCAGTCCAAGTTTGACGAGTGTGGACTGGGTCTCTGAGCAAACTCCGCCTTGCTCAAGGATGATAAACGACACTGAAAAATGAGCACTGTGGAATTTTAGACTCTTCTGATGTCTTTAAGCACCTTGAAGGCAAAAGGGACAGAGATATCATCTTAAACCTTGTAGAATCTATCATGGTGCTTGACACATAGATTTCAAGCACTCACTGGGTATCTGTTGAATAAAGCCTATTGGCTTTTTTTTTTTTTTTTTTTTTTAAGATTTTTGCCATAGGGCATGTGTGCTCACAAGAAAGAGAGAGACACACACAGAGATGGGGAAAGTGAGAAATTACCCCCTCCAGGGGGATAATCCCTTCTCCTCTAATCCTCTCTCAGGATTTTGGGTGCACACGTGCACACACATGCCTGGCATACTTTTCAAATCACAGGATCCAGGACTCAAATGGCAGAGTCGGCCATGGGAGATCCAGCATCTCAACCACCACTTTGCGTATGCTGTGGCCAGCCTCTTTCCCATGGATGAGATGGTAATCCCCAGCTCTGGAGCCACCCAGTGCAGGGATTGCCTCAAGGTTCTGGATGAGAGCTAGATCTCGTAGAACTGTGATAAAATGTATGACTCCCCAGGCCCTGCACACACGTGCATCTAAGATACAAAGGCTATGGGGCCTAGACACAGAAGTGTTTGTTTTGTATATTTGGTTTTGTAGAGGTTTTTGTCTTAGGGTCCATGTGTTCCCCAGAGAGAAAAGAAGAGAGACAGAGACAGTGAGAGGGAAAGTGAGAAATCACCCCCTGCAGGGGGATGGTCATGCCACAATTGCTTCTCCTCCATTCTCCTCCCAGGATCTTGGGCACACACACATGCACCTGGTGTGAGTTTCAAGTCACCAGGTCCAGGACTCAAACCATGGTCGGCCATGTGAGAGTCCAACAATATAACCCCTATGCCATCTGCTGGCCTCAGTGTTTGTTTTTTCTAGAGAGCCAGGCACAAATCAGCTGCTTTTATTAAGCTGTCGGGGAGGGAGAGAGGAACTGAAGGGGGAGACTTCACTTATTTTCCACCCAGCAAAATTGTTTGTTAGAGACAAGAAAAAGATTGAAGAGTAAGTCCTATTGCCTAGGGGTTAAGAGCACCAGTTAGGAGTCTGAATCTGAGTTTGAATATCATTACTACCATTTATTCATCACTTTGGGAAAGTTATTTAACTTTACCAGGGCTCAGCTTCCTCATCTATACAATGGAGAAAATAAGTAACTTCTTATGAGGATTGCTGTAAGAATTAAATGAGATCATTGTGTAACTTAGCCCGTAGCATCCTAGCCATCCTAGGACACTACAGATGTTAACTAATGAAAGATGGAGCTGGACAGGAGCACAGTAGTGACATAGCTGGGCCTACATGGGGTCCAGGGCTCACCCCTGTGCACGCCCCCAACATCCAGGCCAGCTGGGACTAGGAATGGATTGCAGCATGGGGACCCTATTGGGATGCCTCTCTCTCTCATCTGTCTCCCCATCTCTTCTCTGTTTCTCTCTTTCATGGAATAAATAAATAATAATAGTAATAATAGTTCAGCAATGGCACTGCGACGAGCTGAATGTGTATGTCCCCATAGAGTGTTGAAATATTAGCCTCAAAGTTGATGGTATTAGGAGGTGGAGCCTTTGAGAGGTGATAGGTTATAAGTAAAGTCAAGCCTTCATGAATGAGATTAGCACCTTTGCCAAAGAAGCACAGAGATACCCCCCTGAGCAGTGATTTCTCACTTTCCTTTTCTCTGTGTGTCTCTCTCTTTCTGGCTGCTCTATGGCAAAAATCTTTTTAAAGAGAAAGCCAGTAGTGGATATCAACAGATATCCAGTGAGTGCTTGAAATCTATGAGTCAAGCACCATGCCAGGTTCTGTGAGTTCTGAGATGATGTACCTTCCATCTTTCCCAGGTGGGACATGATAAGAAGGAGCCATTCTATGAACCAGGAAGCAGGCCCTCATGAGACACAGAATGCCAACATCTTGATCCTGGACTTGCCAGCCTTCAGTCTGCAAGGAGTACATTTCTGCTTTTGGTGTTCTGCTATAGCAGTGCCACAGACTAAGACAGGTGCTGCCTTGGTTTGAATGTCTCCCCAAATGCATGTGTTGATATTTGGTTGTGACAGGACTAAGAGGATAAAAACTTAATCTGACTATGGCGATGAACAATGCAGAGACTAAGATGAAGGTCACTGGAGCAGGAGCCCCATGGCTGAAGCCTGGCAGGTCTCTTAGGAGAGAGCATAAAACCGGACCTGTGAGTACAGACACGCGTGCTCCTGCTCTGCCGTCTTGCCATGTGCCCCACCAGCAAGAAGACGCTCACCAGATGCAATCTTGGACCTTGGACCTCCAAACCATGAGCTGAATAAACCTCTCTTCTTATAAATCACCCAATTTCAGGTTTTTCTGTTATTATCAACAGAACAGACTAGAACAGGTGCTAACAGAGAAAGCCTTCCATGCCAGTTGTGGCTGCATGACTAATTCTAAAAACAAGAATTGTTACCGCCATCTGTATTTCAGAATTCTCTCCTTGCTAGAGTGTGCAAAGACTGAAAAAGTGTCTTCCCATTCTTGTTTTTTACTTCCCATTTTAAAAACTGAGATTTATTATTTTATTCTAACTATCTTCATATTCAGTTTTTCCTCCACTAATAAATGCAAAGTGGATAGGTGATAGATTTCCTGAATAAGTGAGGGCTGGCAAATATTTTCCAACTTTATTGGAAAATATTATACTATATTTTATAAATATATAAATTTATAGATATATAAATACTGTCAGTTTATTAGGATTGGCTGCCTGGACCACTGTGTTAAGAACTTTGGGGGGGGGGGACGAAACTTTAATGCTAAATCCAAACTTAATGAAAAGAAAGTTATGGTTAATTGGCAGATCTTCAATAGGTGTTTGCCATGCCTCAACATGGCTCACAGATGGCAGAATGGTGATTATTTCACCTAGGTAGGGTCACACTGCAACCAAGGAGAAAAAGTCCACAGTGGTAGGTCATAGGTGGAGAGACGGAGGGGTCCTCTTGCACTCACCCCGAGATGTCTTTTCACAGAGTCGCTGTGTGTCTGTGCCCATTGCCCCCTCACACCTACCCTCTAACCTTGTCCAGCCTGCTCTCTGCTGCAGGCTCGTCTGGGTGCAGTACATCAGCATGACTTGTGTGCCCTTTGGCTCTGGTTGGTCTGGCCACCGGAGAGTTCTTACAGGCAACATGAATAGGGAACCGGTGAGAGCAAAGTCGGTATGTCCCTGGATCTCTCCCTGCAGAGTCATCTCAGCTGACAGTGTTCCTTGATTAAAACACATTTGATCCTCTCAATGTGGTTGATACCTCAATGTGGTTGATACCATGTGATTCTCTCCCAGGTTCCAAAAACCATTCCCTCTTACCATTCCTGTGAAGCTAGAGGTGATAACAACCCAAATGCTGTAAGTTCCAGGGTACTTCACTACCCTTAGTGGTTCTCCCCATCTGCACTTCTATTCATTCTTTTCATTATTAAAAGAAATTATTGATTTAATTTTACTTATTATTGCTATTTTTTTAATTTCTCTATAGGGCATGTCCACTCACCAGAAAGAGAAAGGGAAAGTGAGAATGCAAGTCCAGACTTGAACCACGGTCAATCATGTGGTATTCAAACTCCTTAACCATTACACACTTGCTGGCTGCCTCATCTACATTTCTATAAATAGTTCCTTTATAAATAAGCCTCACCGGGACCAGCAGTTAGCGTAATGGCTATGTCGCTGGACTCCCACGTAGTCGACTGCGGTTCGCGTCCCGGACCCAGTGGCTTAAAACTCACGCCGGGCACGTGTGCGTGCATGCCCAAGATCCCGAGAGGAGAATGGAGGAGAAGGGATTGCAGCGTGGCCATCCCCCCTGGGGGGGGTGATTTCTCGCTTTCTATCTCTCTGTTTCTGTCTGGCAAGCACACGCGCCCTATAGCAAAAACCTCTCCAAAAATAAATAAATAAATTAAAAACAAAATAAATAAGCCTCACCAACCTACATTATTTTGATAGAATTGCCCATTTCCTGTCAGGACCCTGACTGATACACTTTACCTTTGGGTTGCTGTGTTGAAATGAAGTGAGCATCCACAGGCATGCATGTGCTTGAGAATACTAGGTTGGGTATCTCTGTTCTCATACAAAGAAGGTGCGTGCATGGACTGGGGATGGCAAAGCCGATGCCCACCATGCCCACTGCCCCATCTACATTAAGCTGCCTACCCATGACCTGGTCTTTGCTGTGCACAGGAGTAGCAACAGATTGAGCAGAGGTAGGTCCAACCGGTCACAATCTGGAGTTCGACTTGGTGGGATAAGATGCGCTGTTCTGTTCTGTTTCCCATGCTGGGAAATTAAAACTAAAAAATCTGGCATCGAGAGGCCAGTGAGACAGGTGCAGAAGGGGACTGAGAAAGGTTAATGGTGAAGAACTAGAGGGAGGAGGGTGGGGTAGTCCTGTCATCTGCCTTTCCCACCAAGCCTTTCCTTCCTGGGGCTGTTGTATGATTCTCCCTAGGTCTCTGTGTTTAGGGAAATAAATGTATCTGTGGTCCGTATGGTTTCAAAGAAACCAACTTTATAACACCCCTCTGTTTGCCATCCTTCGGTGATATAAGAACCCAGATGTTATTAGCAGATGTTATTAGCAGTACAGATGGAATGAGGAGAGCAGAGGTGAGGCTGCGGGTGACCTCCACCCTCAGCATAAAGGTGCTCACCCTTGAGTGTCTCATCCATTGATCCTACAAATCACACGCTAGGCAATCACACCTGAAAGCCTTCATCTGGACTAAAGTGATCCCACCTCTTGGCAGGAGGGACACTTCTCAAATCATTAAGCCTTTCCCTGTGTCCAGCATCCAGAAATAAGGTCTCCACAGCCAGCACAAGCGAATACAGAACTTCGGCTCTGACTTTCTCCTCTACGGAAGAAGACAATAAAACATCCCAAGAGAAAAGGCAACGCGGGGTACCTCTGAGAAGGCGGGCTGTGAAAGAGCAATCCAAACACTATTTAGGGAACAAAAGAAATTAGAGGAATTAGAGCTGCAGGCCTCTGCCCCTTAAGCTGGGAGGACAGTCAGGTTCACCCCAATTCAGTAAGACTCTTTTTAAGTTTCTCCAACTCTCTAATTCACTGTCTTCAATAGCCTTTTCATCTCTCAAGGTCCCGATCAAATGCCTTCTCTTGTGTGGAGGTTTCCCTCTCCCAGTCAAAATTAACTTTTCCTCTCTCTACACTCTTAGGCATGCTCACCCTCTCTTTAGCACTGTTTTTACTGTTAAAGAAATATAGGTACACAGTTGCCTCCCCCAAATGGTTTGTGAGCTTGCTAATGGCAGGAATCTTAGAGATTTCTGAATAAAAACATGCCCTGAGAGAGTATTAAATAGTAGAAGAAATTAAATGTGCGCTGAACTTGACAGTGACAGACTTGCTTTCGATAGGAAATTGGACAGCCCTCCTTCCCCCCTCTTTCTTGAGGTACGTAATCAGTGAGAAAGCAGAGACAAGCAATGAATGTAGAACTATAACTTTTACCCTGCCTTAGCCTGGGTACCCCAAAATGGGAAGCCAGAGACAAGGGCTTGAGGAAATAGAAAGTGGAAGTGAATGCTATTAAGGCTGAAATATAAAAAGAGAGGAAATGAAGATATATCATCAAGCTGACTCCCTCCTGGGCAGTTGAGGTCCCTCTCACTGGGACACTCTGAAGAGTCACATAGAAGGTACTTTAGACTCGTCCCCCCAAGGGAAAGAAGCAGGGATAATGTCCCCTTATGCTCCCATCACCTAGTGGCCATGGCTTGCCTATGGGATCTTACCTTTCTCACACTTGCAGGCATGTGACTATGAACAACTAAGGCACTTCTGCAGATGTCCCCCATGATGGTAGCAGGGATGGCCCAGTACAGAAAGCGAACGATAAATGGTGCAGTTGAGCTGCGGCGTGGTCAGGTTACACCTGCCTCAGCAACAAGTCTGGTAGAAAGGTGAGCCAAAAGAACGGGAGGTAGGGCACAGTGTCTGCTACACACACCTTCCGATAGTTGTTATAAGCCCTTTGTAATTGTTATGCACCCTAGAGAATAAGTCTCCCTAATCCTAGGAGTAAAATTGTAAAACTGTTAGCAAAAAGACAGCACTGGATAATATAACTAGAATGTTCCCCAGCCTCAAACCTCACCAGACTGTGGGTATAGTCAACACAAGCAAATGCCATTCCTACACGCTTCTTCCAGTTATGCCTCCAGGGGGCGCTCACACGTGCTTAGAAATTGGTCCATCAGCCCTGGTCCCCATGTGGCATCCACATGTTTTTCCTCTCTCACTCCAGACTCCTTTTGTACGTCCTTCCTAAAAACAGCTTCTATCACCTCCACACCCACCATGAGACCCTTGCTGAGAACGTGCCTTGCTTGCTCCCAAAGTCACCAATCCCCACCCACCCACACAGCTCCCAAGGCAGCGCATGTCTTTCCATGCTCTCTGAGCCAGAGCCACGCTGTGGTTTAATAGAGAAATAGGACGATGCTTCTTCTCCCAGCTCTGCCACGTCTCCAAAGTCGCACTTCCAGCCAGGAGAGTATAGGCTGCTCAGATGAGTGACCAAAGCACTAACGTGGCCCTTTCAGCTTCAGCCTTCCTTCACCCTCTCCTCTACCACTACTACTACCAACACGCTCAGGCAAATGGACTCCCCTTCCCTCTGCCAAAGCGCATGCCACCGTGTAAGTAAACTCAAAACTGCCAGCTGCTCACGGCATCTCAGCCGAGCACTAGACCGGACCAGGCTGATCGGAACCCCGGCATTGCACACCGCGGTGGTGCAGGCCATGGCATAGCCTCACTACCAAGGCCACTGTATAAGAGCTTGGAGGTGCCGGCACTTCGACACCCTACTTGGAATTCTGAGGATGCAGGCAGTTTAGCACCAAAACTCCCAGGGGCTTTTGTGTTTATCACCCTCCGCTCCCCTCCGTCTTCCCTGCTACAAAATGAAACCCACCATTTGACCCCAGTAGATTTTCATCCTTGCATTCTCTCATATCACTTTAGAGAATTTTTTTTTTGGGGGGGGGGGTGATAGCAAAGGTACCTGGCCCAGCCTTGGTGGCACAGAGGCAGCGCAAGCACCACGCAATACTGGGGCCATACAGAAGACAGGAGTTGGCTTCCCTGGTCAGCCTGCTCAGCTCTCATGCATCTGAGTGCCCATGATCCAAGCTGGGAAAGGCTAGTTGGAGGGGCACGGATTGCAGCGGGAGACACTTAGGAGGGTGCTGTCTGTCTCTCTCTGTCTCTCTCTCAGGAAGGAAGGGAAGGAAAGAGGCAGGGTGGGAAAGAAAGAGGTTGTTTTTCTTTAAAAGCTAGCTAGCCATGTAGTGTGAGTGACTCTAGGGCATAAAACATTCACTAGACATATTTTTAAGTGACAAAGTTCCATAAAAGCGAACGTAATGGACATGAAACATCAGTCCTTAGTTTTTACTATAGAAAAAAAATAAAATGTGTTCACAGCATGCTACAGTTTGGTCCAGCTATTTGAAGAACAATGGCGGCTGAAAGCCAAGAGCAAAAGAAATAGCTACAAAATAAGGTGGCATATTGACAGCCGAGATCTAGAATGACATCTGTGGGTGGTTCTGCAGCTCCAGGATTAGATTATTCTCACTTCAAAAGAGCCATCCATGAACTCTGTCAATCAGCAACTCAGTTATACACATAAAACATTTCCCCCCTCACACACACACACAAAAAAAAAATCCTGAAAGACGACACTAAGGAACCAATGTATAGATCATGTGTGTTCTAGTGAAAAACAGCATTTTTCTCCTTGACTAACTTACAGACTGAGCTTGAATTTTATCCAACGTTTACCGTGCTTCATTTTTACAAAAGGAATTCAATTTATTATTCTCCTTGGACTTCAAATAAAAAAGTAACATCAAAGTCTAACAGAATATGAAAGCCCTGGTTCAGACATTATTTTGTTTTCCTCTCCCAAGTAAATATTTGCACTTGCTGGAGGAACTTATGCTGATGTATCTGTAAATTGAATATATTTTTTTTTATGAGAAGGCAAGTGGCCGGGAACAAAGGAACACAAACCAAAGTCTCCCTGTGCTCTCTTCCAAGTGACCTGTGCTGATGACACATTTAGAAGGAAGATGATTTGGTCTCCATGGAAGCTCAGTCTGTGGGCTCTGCTTTGGCAGATTGGCAGCTGTGCTAAATGATGTCGAAATTACATGTAATAGATTTTAGATTATGGCTATTGTCCGCTAGGGATTGGAGAGCCCGGTGCAGTGCAAGAGGCTCTGGTTATCTTCTTAAGCTTCATTCCAGAGTCAAGGGGCATGGGCTCTCCTATTATAAACTGACCTCTTTGTTTGTTGAGGGAAATGGTAACAAAGTAGTTAACTAATTAGAAGCCACAGGTCCAAAATAACCACTGTCACTCTTTTTCTAGAAGGAAACTGAACCATTCACTGTTTCAATACACTTCTGGACACAATTCTTTCACCAATGTAAAGGTAAGGGTAAAGTAAATGTTTAATGTTTCAAATCCATAATAGCAAATTATCAGAGAATTAGCCCAAATTGGCATTTGGGTTAGACTCCATGCAGGCCTGGTGGGCTGTTGAGTGTCTGCAGAGGTTCATTTATTGATATGCATGATTTTGGTTTGGTTTGGTTTGGGTAAAGGAGAAGAGTGGGATTTGTATGAGGATGCTGGGGCAAAGAGGAAAGCAATGGAAAGGATGCAGGTGTCAGCCCCCAAGGAAATGGAGCATTTGAGCAAGGACAGATCTGAGCTGGAATCCACTTGAGATGGGCCTCAGGGGCTCTCTGGATTGACTGGGGTAGGCTTTGAGGAAGAACAGAGTGCTCATAGGAGGAGAATGAAGTGTAATATCTTGGAAATGTGGGGCAAAACACATTACCATATTTGTACCCAAAGACTGAATGGTTGGGGACATGGCTTACCCTAAGTGCCTGGGTTCAAGCAGCACTCTCTTTGTTGTAGTACACCATGACATAGTCCATATCCTGTCTTTGTCTTTTTAGAGCAAAGTTGGTGTTTGCCTAATAACTAACACTTCTGCTCAAATGACACTTCTTTGCCAGAAACAAGCAATTTATGAGGCAATAGATAAACAAATAGGAAAGGGACGGGGGAAAACAAGTGAGAAAGATATTCTATACTTCATCAAAATATCAAATAGCATTTTTATCTTTTTTTCCTCCAGCATATCCTTACCACTACCTCAAAGCACTGGTCATATGGAGACAGGCTCCTTTTCTGAACTAAACAGGCCTCTTTAGACAAGTGTATTTACTGTTTCCAAAAAGCTATTTCAGGAATGGTGGTCTGAAGTTCATTCTGCACCTGGGAAGATGTCCATGTTGTCATCTCGGCACAGGAGAAGGCTGAGGTCCTGCCACTCGAGGTGTGGCCAAGGGCCAGCATCAGCATCACCTGCAGCCCTGTTAGAGCCACGAAGTCCCAGGCCTCACCCTCGGGCTACCACACCTGCCTTTTTACAGGATCCAGGTGACTCATACACGTGTTAACAAGCACACCCAACTCAGATGGCCAGTCTTTGCTCTTTAAAGGTAATTGGGAGAGGTAGAAAGGGAGAACTTACAACAGAAGAATTCTGAAAAATAGTGCAAGTGGTATCTCTCCTTTCATTTCTTTCCTTAAGAAGTTTCCCAACATGAAAAACGACATATGTAGTATAAGAAATAAAATGAAATAAGAAAATATACATGTATTTGTCTATCTTCACAAATAGAAACACGGGAAATATAAACCAGAAAACAGTGAGATTAGGGAGCTGGACAGTGGCACAGCAGCAAATGGGATGTTTTGTAAGGCTGACTTACATGAGAAGGTTCTGGGTTCATGTCCTGAGACTCCCTGAGTACACTGGGCTTATGCATGCCAATGATCCAGGGCCAGCTGAAACTCGGGGACGGCTTGCAATGTCAAGACTCTGTTGAGAGCACAGTCTTCCTGTCTCTGTCTCCGTTAGTCATGGAATAAATAAATGTTTTTAAAATTTTAAATGAAATCTGGTTACAGGGATACAGGGGGATACAGGGGGAACTGGCACTTTTTTGAGTATAACATATATATATATTATATATTATATTAGGTATATATGTGTCTCTGGAGAGAGAGAGACACAGAAAATGAGACATTACCCCAACGAGGATGGCTACACTGCAATCCCTTTCTGCTCTGGATTTTGGCCATGCACACACACACACAACTAAAGCAAATGAGCAAGTTGTATTTCAAGTGAATTCCATAGCCACAGTGAAGGAGAAAAAAAAAAAAAGTAATTCAACTAGCTTAAGAACATAGTATTTGACTGTGTACTGCAGTCTTGGACAAAAGTGAGGATGGAGAGAGCAGCAAAAAGTTCTGAATTATTACATTTGTTTCTCGTACACACATGAGAAAAGCAACTCTGAAACTTTTAAGTGAATTATAGAATTTAACAGATGAGTAAATGCACTGATGTTGTCAGGAGCTAAGGGTTAATGGCTGCTTGAGACAAACAGCATGTCCCAAGGCAAGACTTGTTCTCCCGAGCCCAGCTCAGTCACTACTTTCTTGGGAACAGAGACAGAAGGAATTCCAGATCAACACGCAGAAGAAAGGAGAAGTGAAGATGCAATCAAAGGTTAGAGTAACACAGCCACAAGCCAAGAAAGGCCCACAGCCACCACGAACTGGTAGAGACGAGAAGCAGGTCCCCCACCCCCACCCCGAGCCTCTGGAGGAAACACGGCCTGCCTAGACCTTGATTTAGACTTCTGGTTTCCGGAACTGCGAGAGAATAAATTTCTGTAGTTTTAAGTCACTGAGTTTGTGGTCATTTGTTACAACAGCCTTAGGAAAACTGCAAAGTAGAAGTCTTGTTATCTTTATCACTTACCAGATAAAGAAGTAAAGGCACGAAGAAGTCGAGTAACTTGCTCAGGATCCAAAACTAGGGCCGACCCTGTGGCCTAGTGGTTAAATGACTTGGATTCCACATAACCTGCTATACAGTTCAAATCCCAGCCCTGGCAGCTTAACAAACACACCAGGTCCATGTGCATGTGTGCACCAGATCTTGTATGGATGAAGAAATGGAGGAGAAGGGATTGTGGTGTGACCACACCCCACTGAGGGATGCTTTCTTTCCTCCCCTGCTCTTCTCTCTCTCTCTCTCTCTCTGGCAACTGCACATACCCTCTGAAAGAAAGAAAAAAAGAAAAAAAAACTACAAGTAAACAATAGAGATATTAATTAAAGCCAGGAACTCTGATTCTAAAGACAACTATGAAGTTAATTTTATACTCTACCATGTAGTTGTTAAAGAAGATAGCTATTCTGTAATGACCATCTTTCTGTATCAAAATGTGCTTCTGTAAAAAAGCAAGTTACGAAACTATACGGAGTGATACTTTGGTAATCAAACATGGAATCTTGCCTCAGTAAAGTGCACAGAAATGCTGAGTGAAAAGTTAAATAAATAACCTGGCTGAATTCAAAAGACAGGAAAATCCCCAATAGCCAGAAATGAAGAAACCTAAAGCCAAAGTAATACGCTTATGAGCAAGGGCTTGAGTTTAATGTCCATGAGGGATCAAGAAACTTAGTTTCAGAATGCACAAGGAAGGGAGTAGGAATGAAATCCCTGCCTAGAGCCAGGATCTTGACAGGCCATCCCTCAGTAAAGTGGACCAGGTATGTCTACTCCGCTCAGGAGCTCGGGAAGGAATAAGGAAGCTTGTCTTGGGGCAGCAGGTGGTATGGTGGTTAAGGCAATGATCCCACATAACTAACTCCATGGTTTGAGTCCTGGGCCCGACAGCCTGAAAAACATGCTGGACAACATGAGTAGGCATGCCCAGAATCCTGAGAGGAGGATGGAGGAGAAGGGATTGCAGCATGGACTTCTCCCTTGGGAGGATGGGGATGATGTGTGTGTGTGTGTGTGTGTGTGTGTGTGTCTGGCAAGTCCATGTGCCACATGGCAAAAATATCTTTTAAAAAAGAAAGAAAGAAAAGAAAGCTTGTCTTCATGGGAACACACCCCCCCCCAATTAGGAATAGTAGGTTTGGACCTGTTTCATACATGTATGTGAGGCCTGAATTCATAAAACCCACATAGTATAAGAATCTCCAGTCAATAAATTAGTATAAAAATGGGCTCTAAGTTAATGAAACTCCTGGGGCTTCCAGCAAAAAGCAAACACAAAACTGTGCAGAAACAAGCTTCCTAGGCTCCAAAACATACACACAGATACATACATGTACACACACTCACACATACAAATGAATGTATCCTGGCAGAAAATGAGCTCACAATAAAAAAATAAATAAAAATAATAATAATAACAACAAAACACAAGAGAAAAAAAGTCATCATGGGACCAGCAGATGGACTACCACGTAGTTGACCACGATTAAAATCCCAAACCTGGCAGCTTAAACAAACACCGGACGCATGTGCATGCATGCCCAAGATCCCAAGAGGAGAAGGGATTGCAGAGCGGCCATTACCCCAGGGAGTGATTTCTCACTTTCTGTCTCTGTCTTTCCAGCAAACGCACACACCCTACAGCTAAAACCTCTCTTCAAAAAGGAAAGGAAAGAAGTCATCATGAAGAAGGGCCAGCAGTCTTTGAAAACAGGAAGATTTATATGGTCACTAACATAACAACCTGGAAAAGACATATTTAAAAATTATGTTTCAAATAATAATTTTTAAAAACACTTGAAACCATAATGAAACTAAACAAAAAATCCTGGCAGATCTGAAAATGACCAAAGAAAACTTCTGAAAAGAAAACATAAAGTTCAGTGAATAGCTTAGAGAACAGATTAGAGATGGCTGATGAGAACACAGATGTGAATAAATCATCCAAAATGTAGCAACGAGAGTTAAAGAGATGTCTTTACGTGAGAGAAGGGTAAGAGAGATGAGAAGGTTACAAATACCTCACTGGAATTCCAAAAGGAGAGAAATTAGAGAATGAGGCCAAAGCAACAATCAAAGCATAGTGGCTAAGAATTTACGAGATTTGATGAAAGACATGGGTGTTGATCAGGATCTAGGTAGAAAAGAGTACATTCAAACTAGGCAATTGCAAAAGGTATAATAAGGTGAGAGGTGATCATTTGGAAAGTGAGCACAGGATACAGAAAGAGTAATAAGGAATGGAAGGCTGGTAAGAACAAGAAGTCAATAGGCCAAGGGGAGGGAAATTCACCAGCCCCAGAGAAAGAGCTGTATGGGGTTGCCCAGAACACAGCTGCCCCTTCAGAGGAGAGTGCATCCAACCCCTGATGAACTGGCAAGGAGAGAGCCTGGAAAGAGCACCTCACCCTCACCCTCCTCAGCCCCTTGGAGCTTCTGCTGGTGCCACCCATTTATTAAACTCCTTGCAGTCAAAGGGCAAGAGATAAAACCCATCATTAGCCTTCTGCTTCGGGCCTTCAGGTGAGGGAGTAGTAACAGCTCCTCACTGTGGTCCCATAGTACTTTATCAATTTTTCTAAAACCTGCTCATCCTTATAAATAGTCTCTTAGGACCAGCAGATGGCGTAATGATTATGTCACTAGAGTCCTGCATAGTCAACCACGGTTCAAGTCCCAGACCTGGTGGCTTAAAACACACTCCAGGTGCATGTGCATGCACATACACAATCCCAAGAGGAGAATGGAGGAGAAGGGATTGAGAAGTGGCCATTCCCCCAGGGAAGTTGATTTCTTCCTTTCTGTCTCTGTTTCTCCAGTGAGCACACATACCCTATAGTGAAAATTTATCTAGAATAAATAAATAGTCCCTTAGGTAGGTGTGAATAGGCAATGTGCCATCTACTTCCTGCCAGGCCTTGACAGCCTTTATTGATAGGCATGTGTGTGCAGGCACATGTGTATACACACACACACACACACACACACACACTCCTTTAAGTAGATAGGAAACAGAGAAAAAAAACAGTGAGAGAGAGAGAAACTGAGACTAGAAGTAAATATATCAAAATGCTACCATTTTGGTGATTTAGGTCTGTTGGTTTTTTGTTTTTGCTTTTTTCATTTTATTTACTGTATCTTCTAAATCTTCTACAGTGAACATGAGTATAATGGCACAAAAGGTAGATCTTTTTTAGCAGATTTTCTTTTCCAGAGGACACACATGCTCACCAGAGACAGGGAAAGGTACGGGGAGATAGCACCTCCCAGTGGGTCACAGCACCCCTCTTTCTACATTTGTCCATGTCATGGGAATTCGGGGCTCATACACATGCAGCACGTGTTTCAAGCCACCAGGACCCAGACTCAGATCACAGTCAACCATACGGGATCTAGCTTCCTTAAGTAATAGGCCACGGGCCCGCCCAAGTCTTTTAATAATACTAAGAGTCTGTTGAACCAGATTCCTAACGAACTGAGCCACTTACCATGGACATTATCCCTGATCCAGACTCTCTCCCTGGTGTCCGAGTCAGAGACACAAATCAATGACATAGCTGAGGGGGGGAGAGGACTCTAACCAGGTATTGAGCCATGGTTTGTAAATAGTGAGTTATCCTACAGACGGGGTTCTATGTATCCTTGTTTGAGCTTGGTAAAAAATAATCTCTGAAATAATGCACGGTCAGGTTTGTGAAGCTGACATCCAGGCCTGTGAAAGGCAACAAGAATTCCTACAACACCTCAGTCGCAACTTAGGTTTCATGTCTGTAGGAATAAATTCTGTATTTACAAAAACAAAGAAGGAGATTGCATCGCTGACTATCTAGACTACTTTAAGAAATAGAGAGTGAAGCCTTCACCCTGGCCAGAACTGAAGCTTGAAGTTATGAGCATAAATGCTTCCTAGACTTTTTTTTCCCTAATCTACCCACACAGCTAATCATTGCTTGAAACACAGATACCCCTATGATGGGGCTTGAGGTGAAATCTGCTTTTGAAGGATTAAAAGGTGGAGGGGCCTCATTTCATCTCTTGCTCCAGAATGTTGCTACCTGGGAATGCAACAATAAACCCGCTTTGGATTCAGAGGAAAGAGCGCCATCTGCTGTTAACACCGCTCAAATCTGGCGGTTCACTCTGCTTTTCCCAGAGGCCCTCCACTTGATTGCTGCAGCCCAGACTAGCTTGTGAGAATTAACAAGATTTCGGCTGGGGGCTGGAATTTATGGCCACAGGCCAACACTTAACTATATTAAAAATCCCAAGTCTTTGGTGAGAACTATTTGTTATTAACATCGTAATGCTATTAGGCAGGGATAATGATTGATGGAAGTCATTTTACTAGGCAGTCAGATGCAAGTGTCAATTTCTTGGCATTTATATGAGAAACGACATCATCAGTCCAATTCTCTGGCGAGGAGAGCAGGAGGATATAAAAGCCAATAGAGCCAGCTATCAGCTTTGTGGTCCTTCATGGGAGCTGTTACTTCCACATACCCCTGTTTGCATCCCTGGAGAGATTACCCCAGTTCCCCTTTCATCCTTTATCTGAGACAGACATTTACGTTCAAGTGAGGAAGACATTGCGGCTATGCATGTGGTGCTCTTACATTCCACAAAAAGTAGACTTTTCTGTATCTCGGGGAGGACAGAAGAGCAGCCTCAAGCCCAGAAAGCAGACGAGCAGAGGGACTTGGTGAGTCAGGCAGGCTCACAGAAGATTCGACCAATAACTGACAAAAAGCTTCCCAGCGAGAGGAGCAGTCAGTCCTCTAAGAGATGAAAGGCAATTAAGCTGTCTTTAGGCTCTGGCTCACCTCTGATTGGCGTGCAATTGCACACAAACCCCCTCCAGCTCTGAAATTCTATGGCAACTTACACCCACATTCAGCTGTGTGACAACATACAAAACATGGCTCAGAGCAGCCTCAACACCAGAGTCCACTGGCTTTTCTTAGCACTTCATCAACCCCCTACCTGTTCAACAGTTGCACCCCTGTGCCTATAGCATTTCCTGACCGTATTATTCCTCTCACTGAATCCTCTTTATGACAAAAAAAAAAAAAAAAAAACCTTGGGGGTTGGAAAAAAAAATACCTTGGTGCCTCCACAGCAAAAGTTAAAGTATATATTAAGTAATTTTAGATGCCACATTCCACACCCTCCACTCCTTTGTCTTTGATTCTTCATGCCCAATTGAGTCACCTGAAAATTCACACTTTTAGCCATTCCTCTGCTGATTTTTCAAACCCTGGGGGGCAAATTCCGATATCTGACTGTCTTAGAGTGCAATGACCTAGTAGATAGGTTTATTGTGTTTCCAGCAGAGTTAAGTACATTCTACGGTGTCGGCCACATTCCAGTACTGCAAAGTGGCAGTGCTTGCTCCTTTTCTTCACTCATCTGCAAGTGCTTTGCCTAGAAGTGCTTTGAAGAGACTGTCCCACACACCCAACAAAGCCTCAGCCTGCAGACCCAGGGATGCTAACCACCTTTCCATTTCCACATCAAGACTGTTAGAAACCCACACATGTAGGGCCAGTCAGTGGTGTGGTAGTTAATGTGATTGGATCCCACATGGCCAACTGCATAGTTCAAGACTCAGACCTGGCCACTTGAAAAACAAACTGGGTGTGTGCATGCATGCCCAAAATCCCAGAAGGAGAGTGGAAGAGAAGGGATTATAGCACGGCCATCCCCTCTGGAGTGTCGCTTCTCACTTTCCCACTTTTTCTCTGTCTTTCCAGTGGCAATTGTACTTACCCTATAGCAAGTCAAAAATAAAGAAAAAGGAGAGAAAGAAACAAACAAGTTTACTTTGGGAGATGGAGGGGCATAAAATCCATGGTGCTTTGCCATCCTTCTGTGTGTCCCAGTCTCAAGTCAGCAATTTCTAAGCCTTATCTACCTTCCTAAGTTCCTTTTCCCATAACCTCCCTCCTCTGCACAGAAGGAAAAAATAGGAACATGAGGAATAAACTCATTTCCTACTCCTCCCCCCACCATGTCCACCTCTTTGCCTCTACTCTAAACCACAGCTCTGTTCTTATAAGATGTTTTCTTACCCAAGACTAATCCTTTGACCTGTGTTCCCAACCCAAGCTTTCCCACACCTTCAAAGACCTGGCTCTGCCATCGCTGTCATCTCTCCTGCCTCTCCAGCTCTAGAATTTTTTCATTCAGGACTCTCGCCATTTTCAAATGTGAAAGGAAAAGGAAAAGAGAAAGGATGGAAGGAAAGATGGGAGGGGAGGAAGGGAGGGGACAAAAGACATCTTTAAGACATTCCACCTAATTTTCACTCGGTCTCTTTCCTCCTGCATAAATTACCCGTAAGAGTACAATCTCAACTTGCGCCTCCACTTCCTTACCAACAACCACTCTTTCACCAGTTCCGTGCCATCTGGATACAGCCTCCACCACCTCCCTGCAGTCTAATGTAAGTGTGTGCGTGTGGTGCACCGTGTAAGTATGTGGCATATGGTGAAAGCCCAATAAGCATGAGCATGGACAGAAATCTCTGTGGCCAATCTCCCTGTGCACTATAAGCCAAATGAGCCCTTTTCAGTTCTCCCTTACTTAGCTCTTCTCCATCAGCAATGCCTCCTTCCCTGAAAGCTCCGCCATTGACCTCCAAGTCCCTTCTCTCTCCTGGAGTTTCTTTTGCCTAGGACTACTCCTTATGAGCTTCCTTTAGAATGCCTATGCCCTTACATCTTAAATAAGGACCAAACACTTTTAGTCTTCATCTCTTGGCTGTGTCTCTAGCTAAATGACTTCACTAACTCCCACATGAGCAACTACCACCTCTAGGATCATGGATGTTCTATGGTGCAGGGGTGAGTAACAGCCACCACTGACATCCAGAGCTCTATCATTGCCATCCATTTGACAAACACGTAACGAGCTCCTACTAGGTACAGGTCTGTAGTCCTCCCCACCGGACATCTTCCACAAGCATCTGAACTCCGCATGCTCATAACTTAAACCATCTCCCTACACACACACACACACACACACACACACACACACGCAATTATTCCTCTCTACGTCCTATTTAAGTAAATGACATTACCCATCCACTAAGTCAGTCAAGTGAGACATTTAGTAATAATCTTAAAATTGCTTTTCACCCATCCCTATAACCAAATACCCCCCAAGTCCTGTGGATTCCTAAATTAGCTCCTAAATTTTCTAGAGTCACTACCTTTCTCTCCAGTCCACTACCCCGGCCTCAGCTCAAAGCTTCAGCCTTTTTCACATACATGTTAGCACAATAGCTTCTTAATGGCCTTTCATGTCAGTGTAAGTCCTCCTCAAGCCATTCTCCATACTGGCCTTTCTAAAACAACCCAATAACAGCACTTGTCTCTTTTTAAAAAAAATACATATATATTTACATATGTATATTTATAGTCATATTCATATTTTTCCAGTGTATCTCTACTGCCCCAGGATAAAACCTAAGTCTATGAAAATGCCAACGATCTGGCTCCCACTAGGAACTACTTCCCCAGGATCACACCTCAACCCCCCACTCTCCTGCCTATATTCGGTGCCTGTGGTTTCCACACTCTACCATTTCTCCGTGACTCACTGGTACCTTCACTCAGAGCCTCTTCTCCCTCTTCTTGTCTATCCAACTTTACTCACATTTCCAGACTCAGCTCAAACATCATCTCTGAGATATTTTCTCTGCCCTTCCCTTCACATTCCCAGTTGGAATTAGGTGCTTTTCTCTTAGAAAACACAGAGCATTCTGTATTGTACTTCCCTCTACCCCAGCAACTATCAACACTTTCCTGATCATTTATTTACATGTTCATATTCTCTACCTTGTAATTCTCTTTGGGTCAGTATGTGTTGGACCAGCTCAGTGGCACAGCAGCGACACAAGAGAAGCTGGATCCCACATGGTGACCAATGTGCAAATCCCCTACCCAGTAAGCCTGAAAAATACCAGGCACACACACACTCAAGTGCCCAAGATTTGATGGAAGCAAAGGAATTGTAACATGACCAGACTCTGTGTTGGGTACGCCTCTCCATTCCCCCATCTCTCTGTCTCTCTCGTGTGTGTTTGCTCTATCGTGAATGAAGGAAAATTAAGTGTGTGTTGAAAAAATGTTGGTAGAACAAAAAATCACAAAGCTTCTCCAAGTCTCATCAGATATGGGCACCAACAAAGTCATATTAACAAAATTAGCCCAAAGTCTATTGAATCTAGGTGTGTTAGATCTCAGACTCTGCAAATGCTCATGTACACCACACACACACACACACACACACACACACACACACACGGTCATGCTCAGGAAATTGCATATGATTTGAGCATAGGATTTGCTCAGCTCGCAGGACCTCCCTGTTCTACCTGACTTCTCTAGAGTCTCCATAATCATTGCTACCCCTTTTTGATACCTCCACTGATGTCCCAAAGCTGTCATGAGGGGGATCTTCAGTCAAAGAGGACAGAAGGAGGTGAACAAGGAACATCTACCTCGTCTGTCACAGGTGCCCCAGAGCAATACAACTTGTGCCTTGATTTTTATCACACACCTGCGGATAAGTCATCTATCTCTTTGCCACCAGGTTACACACCAGGCTCTGCAGGGGGGTCCCAGACAAAGTCAGTGATGGGTGATGTTGGATAAATCTGAGGGATAGACACAGAGTTGACTTGCTCACTCTTCTTTTCCAACAATTATGGCATTCTTTACAAGACAAGCAGATCTGCCCATGTCCCCTCACCCTCTGCATTAGCGTTCAACACCCCACCTCCACCTCACCTGCCCTGTGGCTCATTGGATATGCTTGACTTTTGCCTATACCAAACAGGGACAGCTGCCACCATACCACTCCTCAGACCCCAGGCTGGCACTGGGCATCTAGTGGCAAACAAGGCAGAAGGGGCAGACAGGTGAAAGGCCAGGGGTGCTAGAGCTACTCTGCCTGGATTCACACTGGTCAGCCATTTTCTAGCTTGTGTAACCTTGAGGAAGATACCTCACCACTCTATGCCTCGGTTTCTCCATTGCGAACTGGTGATAAAATATTTTATAGTGTCATTATGGGCAAGTTAAACCACGTTGAACACACACAAAAGAAATCATGTGATGCAGCAAGTACTCAGTGAAAGATAGTATTATTCTAATGTAATGGGAGATAAACAATAAAATAAACAGACAAGCAAAATAATTACTGATTGCAATACATGTAATGGAGAATAACAGGAGTGGTGAGAGCCAGAGAGAGCCAGAGAAGACTCTCCAAAGAGGTCATTAGAGACCTAAGATTGAGAAGGAGCCAGCCACGCAAATAGCTGGGAAAAGGATATTTCTGGCAGAGAGACAAAAGGAACAGAAAGTTTAGAGTCCCTGAGATAGAAATGAACTTGGCGAGGCCTAACCCTGAAAGAGGGTCACTGAGCTGAGCAGAGTGAGCAAAAAGGGCAGATTGTGCAAGGTGGTTGAGTGCAATAGAAGGTTCTATTTCATTCCATGTTAAATGGAAAGCTACTGGAGAATTTTCAACCAGGGAGTGACATTATTTAATCTGCATGTTTTAAGACTGCTCTGACTAATGGATTGAAGGGTAAACAGCAGTAGAAACAGGAAGATAATTAGGAGGCTATTGCAGTCATACAGGAGAGAGGTGATAAAAACTGACACTAGGGGGTAGCAGTGGAGATGGAATGAATAAATGGTCCAGCTTTATCTGCAGAGAAAATGCAGTGGTCTCTTCAACAGGGCAGAGCTGGCTAGACCATTACAGATTAAGAGAAGGTGAATCCACCTCCCTGACTGTAACCTAAAGGTACCTTTATTTATAAACATGGTTTTCTGTGGAAGATAGACACCCCTACTGTTACCAACACAAAGCAATGATTTTACCAGGTGCCCACAATGGAGTCAGTAGAAGTGACATTGTTGCAGAAGAGATGCGCAAATACCTTCTTTATCTCCCAATGCATGTCCCTGCAGTTGTTATTGAAGTCATCAAAGTTATTTTTCCAAATCTTCCAAATCAGAAAGCAAATAAAATAGGTATGAGCTACAATGATCGTGGAAGAATCAATGCATTTTAGGTCATGTATAAAGCAATAGATTTATGCTTCACAAGTTACACATATTCCATAGTACTTTGTGAGCTCTTTTGTAGTAAATATGTACAGTATATGTATGAATATTTTATAGAAATTGGAAATCCTTTTTTATTTTAAATGATTAAATTTTATAGAATTTTTTTTCCTTTGTAAATATTGATGACCATAAACATAGTCTTTTTATGTCACACTCTTAGTAAGAATGTGGTCCCAAAGAGGAAAATGCAGTTTCCTTCACAAGAGTTTTTAGAAACTCACTCTGGCAAAATAGGGCCTACATATAGACTCTACTTACTTTTCCTGGTTCAGACTCACACAGAGTATATTTGAAATCATTTGTTTCTCTGCTGCCAGCCAATTGAAGCTTTCTCTGTCATAAACTCTCTTGTCACTAAAAAGTAGGTTCCATCTAAGAAAGATTTTATCAAAACATTGCAAGCACAAGAAAAATAATCAAATTAAATCAACATGCATATATCAAATGACTAATCATCTAAGTCTCTTTTCTAGACAGTGCACTCCTAAACTCCATTCTTTTATCTCAATTCAAAATAAAGCACAAGGAAAATTGTGCCACCTAAGGAAGTTAATAATTTCTAAAATAAAGAGTGTGGGAGGGCTATAGTCAGAGAGGAATACAGAAAAATGAAAGAAAGTCATCCAAACACAAGACCTACTGTCTCCCTGTTCGTTTCTCTCCAGAAGACTTCTAAGACACGAGTTGAAGGGAATTGATATTTGTTAGGTGTGTAAACTTAGGCAACACTAAACTAATGTGAAAGTTAATGATCTTCTTAGCGAGATCATATTTCTTACCATCCAGAGAATAAGCAAAGTCAGCAAATGTAAGAAATGATACAATGAAGAGCCAGAACTGAGAGATCGGACAGATGGGATGTTAACTGCTAGGTTGAATCAAAAAATTAAATTAAATTAAACCAGCCTCTAAGTAAATCTGACTTAGTTTGAGAACGTACAATGGTATAATGAGGCGTGCATTCTGCTCCTACAGAATGATCCATAGGCTTTGCCATTTGCTTAAGTAATTAACATATTTTATTGCTTGCTGGACATTATTCAGAAATGGATCTACTGAAACCTGAAACTTGGGCACAATCAACAAGAATGCTCTATTTGTGAGGTTTATGAGGTGAGTAGTAACAAGAAATCCATAAGCTCCCCAGCTAAGTCCCAGTTTAACCTTCTGGATTCCTTTCCCTCCCTGTCTCTGTCTCTGTGTCTCTCTCCCTAGTCTCTTCTCCATGTCTCTGTCTTGTTCCTTTCAGGTGTGTCTGTCTGCATCTGTTTCATCTTTGCCAATCTGTCATGTCATGTTCAAAAACAATTTATTGCATCTCGCAAATATTTGTACAATATATGAATAGCAAGATAATATAGACTCAACGTAGATGAGAAAAGAAAGGAAAAATAAGAGAAAGGTGTGAAGTTAGGGCAGAAGGGAGACTAATATAAAAGTGCCCGCTATGAAGTCCCACTCACAAGCTGCAGATGCCATAAATTTCACTTTACACTCCCTAGCAATCATTCCAAAGCTGGAAATACAATTCAGTGTCCAAAAGATGAAATTATACCAATTGCTTGGGCTTTCTAAATCTGCATAGTAACATAATTTATGAAAATGATGCATCACAGTGACACAATTTGTCAGAAAACTCCTCCACCTCACAAATGGCCCTGCCACACTTAATAAGCAGAAATAACTGGCAGAAAGTTCACTCACCTTCCCTGACTAGAAGAGCTGGCTTCCCAGTGTGAAGAGCTTGATGGGAGCATTTCTTCACACAGCAGGTAATAAATTTGTGGAATTCATTACCCACAAGAGAAAATGGAGGCAGGAAATAGAAATAGATTCAGAAAGGGTTGGTCAAATTTATAAGTGGTAAAGCTATAAATGGCTCTTATTTCCTTTGTATTTAATAATTTTTTATGCTGTGATCTGTCCTACCTTACCTGCTATCTTAAAAGTTCATTCTTATAGCTTCTTACCTCTCTCTCAAATAGGATTATTGAAAATATGTATAATATTTTATGTATTTTTATTTCGATATTGAAATATTATCTTTCTTACCGTTTGTTAGAATATATTCAAATTTTATTAGCTTTATTTAAACATAGATAAAATGTTTTAATGTTCTTTACATCTTCAGTATATTTTTGTAACAACACATAACTAAATCACTTCAATACTGTAATCCCAATTGATACACAACTTTAGAACAAATGAATTACTCTTTAATAACCCAACCGGGGAACCAGCAGTTAGCGTAATGGCTATGTCGCTGGACTCCCATGTAGTTGACCGCGGTTCGTGTCCCGGACCCGGTGGCTTAAAACTCACACCGGGCACGTGTGCTTGCGTGCACAAGATCCCGAGAGGAGAATGGAGGAGAAGGGATTGCGGCATGACCATCCCCCCTGGGGGGTGATTTCTCACTTTCTGTCTCTATGTCTCTCTCTGTCTGTCTGGCAAGTGCACGTGCCCTATAGCGAAAAACCTCTCCAAAAAAAATAAAAATAAAAATAAAAAAAATAACCCAACCGAAGTAAAGTTGGCTTTGGAAAAATTCTGGAAACTTCTTTACCACTTATGGTACCAAAGGGATAAGGATGGTAGCTGAGGTTGTACTAAGCTGGGTTTTGATATAATCACTTATTTGGGGAGGACCCTCAAAAGTGCAACACACTCTGTATGGGCAAGGGTTGTTTGAGGCTCTGTTGTTTTCTATAGTAGCTGGTGCCTCTCTATCCTCTGACCCTGCCTGCCTGAAAGTGGGGGTTGGAGGGCACATGCTCAGTCTTTGCAGAGAAGCAGCATGGCTGCTACTGGTACATCTCCAGGGGTTACCCATCAACATGCAAAGAGGCAGCTCTGGGAACCAGGCACTCATCCACCCAGAACTGGCCATTGGATGCCCTCCAAAAGTCCCAGCCATAAAAATGAGAAACAGAATTCTGCTGGACTTCAAGTCACTTTCTTCTCTTGAATTTGAGAAAATTCTGGAGACTCTTCAAGCAATTAGTAAAAGGTAGCCAAAAGCTACAAGGTTCACTGGTTTTCAGGGAAAGAAGAACTTTGGGCCCACAGAAGGAATCACTGTTGGGGTGTGTTGTTAACACTAGGAGGTACTGAGGCTCAGATTATTAGAGGTCTTTGGCCCTTTTGAATCCCTTTTCCAGGAGATATTCCCTGGGTAAATTTTTGGGCTGAGAATAAGGGTAGTGAAAGTCATTTTGCATCAGTAAAGAGTCACTGTTCGTTGATTGACTTTTACCAATACAACAGAACCAGGTCTCATGCCCTCTACACAAGTCAACAGAGGCCATGATGTTCTCCTGGGTCTGCCTTCCCCTCAGTGATGTTGGGGCTTGCTCAGCCTCGATGAGTAAGAATGTCACCCTGGACAAATTCTTCATCTCCTCTGCACCGTCTTCATTCATATATTATCCTGAAGGTCCTTTCCAGCTCCAAGCTCCTGTCTTTCTGGCTTGAGCTAGTTCTGTTGGTGTGAACAGGAGTTCTTGGTCCCCTGTCAAGGGTGCTCTGCTGGCTACTGGCTGACCTTAACATGATGCCCCTAAGTACCACCTTTCCTCCTGGTAGTGCGAGGACAACACTCTTCTCAGTGAAATGCTCCTCGGGAAATGTAAAAGTGTGTCTATATACACTAACGTTTGTACTAAGCAAGAATTATTTGAAGGTTTTCAGGGACCTACAAGGAAAGAGTTGGGAAAGCTAAGCAAGCTACTCATTCTTTTTAAAACAAGGATGAAAATGACATCCATACCAAGGTATTGGAGTTTAGGTCAAATGAAATCAAATTTAGTTACTACGGAGTCTTGTGTACAGGCTCTGAATATCATGAGGAGTGCTGATGTGAGGTGGCCACCGAAGAACAAAGTAAAGTTCAGAGAAGTGAAGAAAATTCCCTAAGGGTACATAATTAGGAAGTGGTAGAACTGGTTTTTAAGAAGTATATTTTGAGTGGTTTGGCTTTGCAGTCCTTTATGTGTGTAGACTTTGGAATCAATACAACAAGGATCTGTGAGCCTGGACAACCTAATCATCAGGGGCCTTAGCTTCCACATCTGTGAGGATTAAATGAGATTATGTATGTAACACATGGTAGGCCTTCAGCAGATGGTGGTTTTCTTCCTGTCTGTTTTGTAATGTCCCTAAAAGCAGACCCTGAGAAAAGAGCTTGGGTGTAGTAGTTTCTCTGGGAAGTGACTCTCAGAAGTATAAATGAAGAAGTGGGGAAAATGAGACAGAGAAGGGAGAAAAGTCAATAAGAGGGTATTATCAATGGATCCATAACCACTGAGGTTCAAACTCCTGCAGATTGTGTGAGAAAATGTGTGGAAGCAACTCAGAACCATCCCACTAGACCTGTGGTTCTCAGCAGAACCACCTGGACGGCTTCTTAAAACACAGATTATTGGGACCAGCAGATGGCACAATGGCTACATCACTGGAATTCCACATGGCCAACCATGGTTTGAGTACTGGGGCTTGAAACTCACACCAGGTGTATGTGCGTGCATGCCCAAAATCCTTAGAAGAGAATGAAGGAGAAGGGACTATGGTGTGACCATCCTCCCTGGGGGATAATTTCTTGCTTTCTGTCTCTCCAGCGAGTGCTCATGCCCTCTAGCAAAAATCTCCCTCAAAGAAAAAAAAATAAAAAGATAACTAAGCCCCCAAACCTAAAGTTTCCATGTCAATAGGTCTGAGACAGAGTCCAGGAGTTTGCATTTTTTACAAGTTTCCAGATGAGGCTAATGCTGCACCAGTAGAAACCAACCCTGGAGAACCCCTGCACTTAAAAATGGGAGACAAGGACATTTAGCCATTGACCCATTCCATACTGGTTGAGATGCTCCATTGTTTAATATTTGTTCTCAGGGATTATTAACTCTCTCACACACATGCATACACACACACACACACACACACACACACACTTCTGAGTTGGCCTACAGTGGTAAAGCAAGCTTGAGCAATGCCAAAGCAAGCTTTAAAGCAGATCAAAAGAGAAACAGATGCTTAGAGGGTGGAATTTGCCAGGTTGTGAGCAACTACGTCCCACAGCTATTGATAAATAGGTAAACTGAGGAGTGAGGGGCAGGGCATCGGAATACTTTCTTTTCTCTATTGTTGAAATACTTGCGGCTATCATTAGTCTCTAAACTGAAGGACTATATCCCAAGGTCATTGGTGAGACGGCTCTTAAATTGTTGGCCGCCGCCGTTGGCCGCCAAGCCAAGATGGCGCTGCTGGCTGCATAGGGAGGCGTGTACAAACAACTCCTTCTACAGCCAATCAGGACTTGCCTCGCACAGGTGAAGGAACTTGCGAGTGGGGCCGCCGGGAGGACCCTATATATACGGGGAGAAAGAAGAAGTAGAGGAGAAGCTAGCTGGTAAAGCTGAAGCTGGCTGAGGAAGAAGCTAGCTGGCTGAAGAAGCTGGTACCGGGAAGAAGCTAGCGGGAAAAGCTGAAACCTGTGAATAAAGACTGCGGGAGGAAGAACCGGGTGTCGTGCCGTCTGTTCTCTGCAGAAGGGGCGCCGACACCCAGCCACCCTCACAGGTGGGCACTGTGGGGTGCTCCTACAGTCCCAGCTACTCAGGAGGCTGAAGCAGGAGCTTCATGGAGCTCATGGCCACTGTGAGCAACATAGCGAGACCTCGTCTGCAACTGCAAACACGCACACACATACGTACACACGGGAAGAATCAGCACTTTGGACTTGGGCAGATAGGAACTCAAATCCCAAACCATCCTCAAGACTATGTGAACAGAGACGTGTCGCTTAACTTATTAGTCAACTCTGTAAAGTTTGTGTGAAGATTCCATGAGATAACACACACAAGGCCTAGCAGGGACACACTCAATCACGCCTTCCTTTTCTAAGGAGTGTCCTGGTCCAGGGCGGGGCAGGGCGAGAACAGTGTATACAGCAGAGGCCTCCTACAGCTGCAGGTATGAACGGTGCCATCAGCACTCGTGTACTGAGTGAGCGACAGAGTGATGAGTACCAAACTAGTTGCTCCTCCAGAGCACCTCAGTTTCCTCTCTGTATCCCCAGCGCTTCAATCAGAGCCAGGCACAGACCCTTGTGGACAAAGTGGACTTGAAGGGAACCTGTCCTGGCAGCCCTTAGTAATTTTTTGTACCCACTGTGTGATCGGACTGCCAGTAGCTCTGGTTTTACACTCAGAGCTCGGCCTCTCCCCATTGTGGAGCCAGGTGGCTGCACTTCGATCAAGAATTCTCTTCTGAAGGATGCCATGGCTCCAGGCACCCCTAAGTCCCTCCTGTTGTCAGTTTCTATCAAGAGGGAAGGAGAGTCTCCCACAGCATCACCACACTTGTCTGCCACTGACGACCTGCACCACTCAGACAGATACCAGACCTTTCTGCGAGTGCGAGCCAACCGGCAGACCCGACTGAATGCTTGGATTGGGAAAATGAAACGGAGGAAGCAAGATGAAGGGCAGAGGGAAGGCTCCTGCATGGCTGAGGACGATGCTGTGGACATCGAGCATGAGAACAGCAACCGCTTTGAGGAGTATGAGTGGTGTGGGCAGAAGCGGATACGGGCCACCACTCTCCTGGAAGGTGGCTTCCGAGGCTCCGGCTTCGTCATGTGCAGTGGCAAAGAGAACCCGGACAGTGATGCTGACCTGGATGTGGATGGGGACGACACTCTGGAGTATGGGAAGCCACAATACATGGAAGCTGACGTCATCCCCTGCACGGGCGAGGAGCCTGGCGAAGCCAAGGAGAGAGAGGCGCTCCGAGGCGCAGTCCTAAATGGCGGCCCTCCCAGCACACGTATCACGCCTGAGTTCTCTAAGTGGGCCAGCGATGAGATGCCATCCACCAGCAATGGAGAGAGCAGCAAGCAGGAGGCCATGCAGAAGACCTGCAAGAATAGTGACATCGAGAAAATCACTGAGGAGTCTGCTGTGACCACGTTTGAGGCCCTCAAGGCTCCGGTCAGGGAGCTTGAACGGCAGCTATCTCGTGGGGACCGTTACAAATGCCTCATCTGCATGGACTCCTACTCGATGCCCCTAACGTCCATCCAGTGTTGGCACGTGCACTGCGAGAAGTGCTGGCTGCGGACCCTGGGTGCCAAGAAGCTCTGCCCTCGGTGCAACACGATCACAGCGCCTGGAGACCTGCGGAGGATCTACTTGTGAGCGAGCCACCCTGCAGGCCTGGCCTCCAGCAGCCCCACTGCCCCAGCCTCTGCGACAGCGACCCTTCCCTTGTACATACTTGCACACAGGTTCCCCGTGTACATACATGCACATATTCACACATGCACATGCACACACATACACACACAGGACTCGAGCCAGAGGGGAGGCTGCGGCCCAGGCCCTGCCTCTGGCTCCCACCTAGTTTGGGGACCATACCTGCTCCAGCCTCTGTTCCAAGGTGGGGCAGGGAGGTGGGGTGGGAGGAAGAGTGGGGCAGGGCTCCTGAGATCCAGCCCCTGGACTGACAGACGGACAGACATGCAAACACCAGACTGAAGCACATGTATATAGACCGTGTATGTTTACAATGTTGTGTATAAACGGGACCCTCGCCCGGTACCAGCTTCTTCAGCCAGCTAGCTTCTCTCCTCTTTACCAGCTAGCTTCTTCCTCAGCCAGCTTCAGCTTTACCAGCTAGCTTCTCCTCTACTTCTTCTTTCTCCCCGTATATATAGGGTCCTCCCGGCAGCCCCACTCGCAAGTTCCTTCACCTGTGTGAGGCAAGTCCTGATTGGCTGTAGAAGGAGTTGTTTGTACACGCCTCCCTATGCAGCCAGCAGCGCCATCTTGGCTTGGCGGCCAACGGCGGCGGCCAACAGTTCCCCCCTTTTGTTTTTGTCTAGTCCTTTAAATTTCTTAGCCTTCTAAGTTTCTTAGTCCTTTAAATTTCTTGACTTAAGTTTCCTAGTCCTTCAAATCTCCTAGCCTTCTAAGTTTCCCAGTCCTCCAAATTTCCTAGCTTTCCAAGTTTCCTAGTCCTTTAAACTTCTTAGCTTTCTAAGTTTCTTATTCCTTTAAACTTCTTAGTCCTTTAAATTTCTTAGCTTTCAAAATTTCTTGTTAACCTTTTCCGCCTCTTTGCCGAGGTCTTCCTTACGGGACCCTCGCCTGGTACCAGCTAGCTGCCCTGTAGACTGGGAGGAAAATTTCTGAACCTTCTGCACCCGGTCCTTCCTCACGCAGTCTTTATCCGCAGGTTTCCACCTCTTTGCCGAGGTCTTCCTTCCGGGACCCGCCCGGTACCAGCTAGCTGCCCTGCAGACTGGGAGGTTCTGAACCCTCTGCAGTCTTATTCACAGGTTTCAGCTTCTTTTGTTTTTGTCCCCGTACGGGCCACCATTTGTCGGCGCCATCTCTGCAGAGACGGCACGACACCCGGTTCTTCCTCCCTAGTCTTTATTCACAGGTTTCAGCTTTTCCCGCTAGCTTCTTCCCGGTACCAGCTTCTTCAGCCAGCTAGCTTCTCTCCTCTTTACCAGCTAGCTTCTCCCTCAGCCAGCTTCAGCTTTACCAGCTAGCTTCTCCTCTACTTCTTCTTTCTCCCCGTGTTTATATAGGGTCCTCCCGGCAGCCCCACTCGCAAGTTCCTTCACCTGTGTGAGGCAAGTCCTGATTGGCTGTAGAAGGAGTTGTTTGTACACGGCTCCCTATGCAGCCAGCAGCGCCATCTTGGCTTGGCAGCCAACGGCGGCGGCCAACATTAAATCAGTGATGTAAATGCAGAAAATGCCCTCAGCCTGAGGGCCGCAGGTACAGCAAAGGACTCTTCCATGTCAGTAATTTCTTCAGTGAATCAAAGGAGAAGAGAAGCATATCTAACCCTAGAGCATTTACGTCAATGGCCCACAGACCCTCTGTGACCCAATGCAAACTTCTAACTCCACACGATGCTTTCCTGTTTCAAAGAAGGCACATTTCCCATGCAAATCATGCAGAGCACTGAGCTCTCTCACTTGCTCTCTGTGCCCTGTGGAGAAAATGGCTAACACGGTGATAAAATGGGACTGCTCCATTATTGTGTTCCGCATGTACATTTAATTGTCAACATTGCAATCACTTTAACTGCAAATAAGCACAGTCTCATCGCCCATCAATTGTTTGATGGGAGGAAAACAGGCAGTTTGGAGATGATTTTGAGATGAGAAACATCATTATTATCTTTTTATACGAGGTTTTGTTTCCATTCTTCACTTCCCTCGTCCTCTCCTCAGTGATTATATTTTTCAACAAATTCAGCATCAAAATACTACAGCCAATGCAAAATATTCCAGCATTCATCTGAGTCCTGAGGCTTTCATTTGGTAATTTCAGATATCTGCAGCACATAGTTTTTGTTTTTTTTTTTTTTAATCTTTCTCAAAGGATGTTTATATCTCTTAATCCATTCGTCCTTATAACAGGGCCTTGAGCATAGGGAGTTGGCTGGGACACTATTTGCAGATGAAGAAACTGAGCCACAGAACAGCAAATTGACTTGTGCAGAAATTGATTGGAGGTAGTAGAGCCAATTCCCACTAATCTATCTCAGTCTCACTCATGTGGCTTGAAACTTTAGGGAAATATCAACCAAAGAAGTATTTCCTCTTCCCTTTATTTAAACTAATAGCAGAGCTCTCTAATTTGTTGCCCTAAGAAGAAATACTTCAGGGTGTATATCACCCTAGGGCCCAGGACTCAACAAAGATTGCTAGAGCCCCAGCGTGTTTGGGAGGTAGCAGACCCAACACCCAAAGGGGGTGTAGGAGAAAATCACAAAGTATCTCAACGTAGAGACAGATAGCCAATCACCAGAGGTCACCCAAGTCCCCATCATATTCCAGAATTGGGCAGAGTGCTAAGACCTGAAATCTTGGTCCAAGTCCATGAAGGCCAGGAGGTAGGACTAGAGGAGGATATCCTTGGAATGACTATTAGTTAACCAAAGAGAAAAACTGACACTGGACTAAAGAATATAAAGTAAGTGATATTTCACACACCTGAGATTGAGTCTGAGATTCAAACCTACTATGATTATCATGGTACCAGGAGCATTCTTAAATTGTCACCATGACAATTTTCTATTATTATTAAAAATCAAAGTTGTTCATTGAAAATAAAATTGTCTCCAGGACAATCCTTGGTATGGACACATGGTGGAGCAGTAGACCCTTCCGTCCTGAAATGCTGGTGTCCCTTCCAGACCTATAGAGTCAATGAGATTATCTGATAATCATCCTCAGTCTTCTCCCCACCACAATCCCTAGAAGATATACCACAAACAAACAAAACAAGCAAAATCCAAATTCCATCAAAAATAATAGAAAATTCCAGAAATTCTCAGATGAGGACATAGGCCTAGAGAGTATAGAAATCTAAATTAAAAGTTAGGAAAAGAGTTGAGCTATGAGCTTTTCACTTTTATCAAAAGAGATATGACTCTGAACACCATGACTCGAGCACACACACACACACACACACACACACAAAAAAGTAAATCCTCAAACCAGGGCATGGCCATTAGAGCACTGTAGATATGTGAGCCATGCAGGACCAAAAATTCAGAACCACTGCATCATATTAATTCATAAAAATCTTTGAAATGATGGATCCTGGGAGAACAAAGTAGATCCTAGCTCCGCCATTTGCATCTGTGCAAGTTAGGATATACATCACAAATAATTGCTGTCCCACAGGTTAATCCTAATATCATCATCATCTCTACTCCTATTTGCAGCTAATATTTATTGAGAATTTATCATGGAAAAGGTATTATTTTAAGTGCCTTTTGGCTGCACACAAACTGCTTGTCGTATCTATTATATTTCTCCCTATTTTAATACAAAGAAACTAAGGCATGGCAAGTCAAATGACTTGCACAACAGTTAATAATAAGTTGCAGACAGAGAAAATTCTGTGGCATGAGATGAGAGCTGTGAACTGCTCTGCATGTAGCGATGTTAGGGACCAAATGACATGATATCGGACCATGTTACATATACAACCAATGCAAAGAAGATAGAATCATAAGAGAACTAGGTTTCTTCCCAAATCATGGCACACTGGTAGGGTTCTTAGTTGCAAACAGGCAATGTATCACTGGAAAACCTATGCAAAAAAGGAATTTACCCAAAGGATACTAGTGACTCACAGAATCATGGAAAACCTTGTAAGATAAGACTTTAGTGGACACTAAGAATGGTAGAGCATAGTGAAGACCCTGCCACATGAACAACCCACTCAGGACCCACCACCAGCACTGTTGACCCTCGCCATTGGCCATAGCTCTGCAGGGCTTTGCAACTCCACACACTCCCTGCCAAGCTGTCTGACTCAGTCACAGCCACCTGGAATAACAGCTGTCTGATACCCCACTCCCCATCTTTGCCACTCCTTCAAGTTCTAAAGACTCAGTCAGAAATAGCTGATTAATCATGCTTAGGTCACAGGCTTACCCTCATTTCTCTTTTAGGTAACTATATTAGGTAGCTATTGCCACAACAATGCTGCATAACAAACCATCCCCAAATTCAAGGATTTTTAAGTATTTATAGTATTTTTCTGGCTCACTACAGGTCAGCTGGGGTAGTTTTGCTTCAGGCTTCAGGTCAGGATCAGGTCTACTATATATGCCTCTCAACCTCCTTGGAGCAGAGGCTACCTAGAATGTGCTTTTCTTGCCTACAATGTGTGTGAAAGCAGAAACTAAAATATTAGGTTGTCAGGAAAGTCATGATGTATCTTTCTGTGTTCTTCCATGCAAAAATGCAACATGACTTTCCTGATGACCTAATATATTGTGTCTCTTGAGGCCCTGGCCCCAACCTGGCACACGGTGCCACTTCCACCTATATTCCATGGGCCAAAGCAAGTCATGTGGCCTATCCCAGTATTGGAGGGGTAGAGAAATACACACTCCTCGCTTTCATTGGAGGGGCTTCAAAGTCACATAATAAAGGGTTTAGATGTAACCGTCATGTGTCACTGAACACATAATGATAGGGATACATTCTGAGAAATACGTCATTAGGCAATTTTATCATTATATGAACATCACAGAGTGTGTATGCACAAGCAGAAGTGGTAGAGTCTACTATATACCTAGACTACACACATAGCCTTTATCATCTTAAAGGACCATTGTTGTATTCATGGCCAAAACATCATTATGTGGTACATGGTTGTGTATAATTCTAATGAGGGAGTGTATAGAGTATTGCGAATTTACTCTATCACATGGACCAAAAATAAGAAACGTGCTTTCATTCCCCAGAAAATAGAAAAGGTGTTTGGCTTCTTATTAGCCTAGATCAAGACAGCCCTCTGCTCATTTTAAGCAGAGAGGCCTCTGAAGACAAGGAGGTCAGTCTGAGGAAAACTCCCCAACTCTTCTTCCCATTCACATAGTCAGTTACAATCCCAACACAAGGTCTAGCTTAAGGTCAAGATTCTATTTCAAGTTCTTGAACATGTGAGCTTATTCAGCATGTTTCAGCCAATGATACCCATCAATTGTGTTATTTCCCTGGATGGTTTTTTCAATTTTTATTAGAATTGACAGCTCTTTTATTAAAAATCAGAAAACGCTATATTGAAGAAAAATATAAGCAACTGTAATCAGATGCTAAAGGATATGAAAGTCCTATCTTGTGATAGAGAGGAACTAGCTATGTCTTTAAAAGATTCATGGTTTGAGTGCTTTATTAAATCTGACACCAGGCCTGCAATTACCACCAATTATTTGGTCATAGTGTCAGTTCCATTTAGACTGAGAAAGTTAGTGATGGCAACAGCTTATTTTTAATAACTGATTTCAGAGAAAGTCATTTTGTGTTCAATTGCTACTTTCTGACCTTCTGATCTCCAAATAAAAGCCTTGCACCTGTGAGGTTACTCGCCCGAACCCACCCCAGGAGAACAGTCACTAGATGCTATTACTGGCTGACAGTAAGTTATATATTCACATCACCATTCATCCATCCTACTACACAAAGATGCACCTAACCAGGGCTTGCTCCTACAGTCAACGCTTTGAAACATGCAGCATTCAGCTGAAACGCTGAACCCAAGGACTCCCTCCCACATTACTAAGAAAGCCTTCCTGCTCTGAGCAGGAAAAGACTTCACAGTTGCTTGTGTTACAGTGATTATGTGCGAGGAAATGCATCCTTCCAGGTCTATAAACCAACCCCCCTCTTTACTCATTTAATAAAGAGCTGGGTGATTTTGTTTGATTGCTTTTGTTTGATTTCATGCTCCTCTGGGGATAAACAAATAACTCTCAGGTCCCAACAATAACGGCAGGACAGAGTCTGACTTCTTACAGGTTAGGCCATGTCACTTGGAGATTAACTCCAAATATTAAATTGCCACACTTCAATGAGGTCACTTTCATTCAATCCACATTTTTTTTCCTGTTATAACACACAATCTCTGACAAATTACATCAAATATAGCTAATCTGAGCATCTGTTTTACACCTCAGCACCCTTCCCCTCTACCTGTGGGCCCTTGTGTTTGATAGCATGGCCGTCCCCACATTTTGGGTTTTATGCTTGCTTGGCTTCCTTCCTTTTTCTCTCACATCCTTAACTTACTATTATGAATCTAAACAATAACCCAATAAATCCAAGAAGCATAATTTTAAGACATTCTAACCACCCAATCCACCAAGGTGTCTGAATAAATAAGATGTCTAGATTCAGCTTTGGCATAAAGAATGACTACTGGCAAGAGAATAGACTGAGGTCATCGTTTTCAAAATCTGTCAGTTTTGATGGAGTGTGAGAGAAGGGCGAGTGGGGGAAGAAGGAGGACTTTGGGGAGAATGGTATATATTCTTATTTAAACAGACAAGCAAACAAAGGCTGCGAGGACCTTTAAACCTTTTGGTAAAGGCATCTAACTTGAGGCAACACATGTCACCGTCTGCCTCACATTCGGAATCTCACTTCAGCATGTACACAGCTGCTTGAGGAGACAGAGACTGAAATAGAAAATCAGCCCTGGTGATGAAATGTGACAACTTGCTTCACAAAGGACATGTTAGATGTGTTTTCCTACTGGATATTTCTAAAATTTATGGCAGCTTCAGACAAGATTTCCAAAGAAATCCTTTCTCTTCCTCATTTCAAGCTTCTAAATCTATAATACCCTTATCACTGCTGCAGAGAGTCACCAAAGAAAAAGTTTCTTCCCAACAGGTTTCACAAATTACTTTTCACTTTTCAGAAGATATGTCTCTTCTCAGCAAACTCAGGACCGCTCTCGGACCCTTCATATTCATCTTCCGCAGCAATGCCATCCCTATTGTGGCAAATTACTTACTCCTTCTGGCCTGAGTTTTCTCATCTGTGCGATGAAGAATTCAGCAGATAATTTTCAATGCCCCTTCAACATGGAACAATCAGAAATTCCAATTTTTGTTTAAGTTTATTTCTTCCATGAGCAAGAGAGAGTTAGAGAGACCCAGCAGAGTCTTGATTGATCCACCCTTAATGCAGCCCCAGGCACGTGCATGCCCAGTACATCGGGAGGTCTCGGGACATGAACCTAGAACCTTCTCACGTGGGTCAGCCTTGCAGAGCAGTGGGGTTTGCCTTTACATCACAGCAAATCTGAAAGCATTCTGAAGGGCATATTGCATGACTAACAGTAGCTAGAGGGACATTCTAGAAACATGATGAGAAAACAAAGAAATGCTTTTTGGTTTGGTTGGATGTTTTTTTCAAGAGATATCCTTTCCATAGGACATGCATACTTGCCAGAGAGACAGAAAACAACAAATCACCCCAGGGAATAGACCACACTGCTATCCCTTTTCCTCATTCTCTTCTCAGGATCCTGAACACACACGCCTATGTACCCGGCATGAGTTTCAAGCCAGCAGGTCTAGAACTCGAACCATGGTCAACCACATGGGAGTCCAGCAAAATAATCATTATGCCATCTGCTGGTCCCAGAAATGTTTTAGAACAAATATTGCATTTCCGATAACAGCCAACTAAAATATTGCCAGAATAAACCCTACACTGGCAGCTACTATGAAATATGGACAGGATACAAGAAGCAGCTATTCAAAGCAAAAGAAGATGAGGAAAAGTAGTTTCCAGTGAGGAGTTCATACACAAACACGGCACAATAAGAGGTAAGTACGCTATGCTGTTGCGGCTAGCCTGAGGTCAGGTTTAGCTAGCATGCACACACCAGCAGGTGCAGGTGATAAAAACTACACATTTTCAAGACCGGCAGTTGGTGTGATGGCTATGTCACTGGACTCCCATGTAGCCGACCGTGGTTTGAGTCCCGGACCTGGCAGCTTAAACTCACACTGGGCCCATGTGCCTGTGTGCCCAAGATCCCAAGAGGAGAATGGAGGAGAATGGAGGAGCATGGTCATCTCTCCTGGGGGGTGATTTCTCACTTTCTGTCTCTTTGTCTCTCTCTGTCTTTCTGCCAAGTGCATGCACCCTATAACAAAAACCTCTCAAGAAAACAAAACAACAGAAAAAAAAAAAAAAAACGTACATGTTTTCTGGCCTATGGAACCAGAATACCAAATCCAGGGCAACTGCAATCTGTAAAGAAAGGATACATTTTAGAAGGGCAAGAGCCAGGAATGGGATACCCAAATTCTGCCTGCCCACATTTCTGGCAGACCTGACTCTGAAATCATGCAAGCGTAGGATAGACTCAAAGTATCTCAGCTAAAAGGAAAAAATCTGAACTGAGTTTAAAACTGAAAAGGGTCAGCTCTATGGCCTGGTGGTTAAGGCAGCCAGATCCCACATAGCCAACTGCGTAGTTTGAATCCCTTTCCTAGTACCTTGAGAAACACACAGGCATGCATGTGTGTCTACCTAAAATCCTGACGGGAGGGAAAGATAAAGAAGGAAGGATTATAGCATGACCATTCCCCATGGGGAACTTTTTCCTCTCTCCCCTCCCTTTTTTCCTTTCTTTTTCTCTCTCTAGTGAGAAAAATATATAGCAAAAGAAAAATATATAGTTTGAAGCTCCTATCTAACCAATTATGTACTAAATAGATGAAACATAACTCATCAAAAGAAATTAACAAAATCCAGAATGTCTACAACATGTATCTATGTGCATGACATAGTAAAAATTGTTCAAAAATATAACAAATCAGGAAAATGGGAAGCCCGAATATGACAGTCACAGAGAGGTTGGAGAGAAAGATTATGATATGAATTCCATTGTCTCCCTTTCTGTGACGTCTGTCCATGTCAGATCATCCCATAATATTTTCAATTTTCATCTCCTGCAATCCCAAGAGCCATTTGATTTCTCTGAATCTTTTTTCAATCAGCTCTTCATTCCAGGTGAAGGGATTGTTTATGCATGCTCTGAGTTGCCAAGAAACCATTCCCTAATAAAAAGGGATTATTTACCACCTTCTGCCCCAACTCACAAGCCTGTTTCTCCATTCTTCCTGTGAATATGTTGCTCACACTCCACTCCAACTACCAATATTGTACCAGTCAAAGTTCTTGATTGCAAACCATAGAGATGAACTCTAGCTGATTAAACAGAAAAGAAATTTACAAGAAGGAGCAAAGTGACAAAAGGGACAAGGAAAAAACTCCCTGCTTCCCACTCTGGTAGAGCAATAAGAAACCCATTTTCCCCAGCTTTATGGAGGTATAATATTTCATTGTAAAGGGGAACATTCCCAATATAATTCCAAGTAAAAAACAGGGTCCAAACCATGTAGAAATAATTATTCCAAATCAATCCAAACTAAATAAACAGACTTTGTTCATGTGTGAGGTTTTTACTTACTTCTTTTTATCTTTTCCTGTTTTCCTAAGTATTTATAAGTAATGCATGTTATTTTTATATTTTAAAAAATATAGTTAACTAAAATGATATTTCAACTAATAAACCTACAAGCGATGATAACAACAAAGACCTTTATAAAAAGGGAAGGGGGAAGTAAATAGCGTGTTTTCACAGATATACTGTATTTGATTCGACAATGACTGACTCTTTGTGATGTGGCTAGCACTATTCTGGGTCCCAGGGACATACTGACAGAATAACTTTTCTCTGGAGAGCTCATCTTCTCTAAGAATGTGGGAAACTTTGGACTGGGTCAAGGAACAGAACAGGAAAGGATTGTGGCTGGAGCATGGCCATCCACAATAGCATTCAGTGCAAGTCATTGGCATTAACGACATGCATAAACCTCACAGAGGTGAACACAGAGGTGAGTAAACGCTGGGAGCAGCTGGCTGGAGGATGTGATACACCTCCGCCTCATGTTGCAAAACACGTAAGGACTGGATCGGTTTCCAGTATCATTGCTGTTCTGGGATCTAAACCTAAAGTGTTACATCTGACTACAATATGATAAACAAGTAGACCAACCCTCTAACAGACATTCTTACAGAATGAGTACACAATTATCTGGAGGAATAAAGGGGGAGCAGACAGGATGAAATGTATGCATTTCTCACATCACAGGTATTCGATATATTTGATATTGATTAAAAACAGCAAATAAAGAAATTAAACCTGTCACACTTGCTCTAAAAAATGGGTAGTAGGTATTAATGTCCTAGGATTGTGATGTCCCATAAATGTGATTAGTTACCAGAAATCTTTTTTTAACATCGTGAATTAGATATATATTTTTTGCAAAAATTATAGGCTACAAAACCTTTATGGCAAAAACATCAGGAAGAAATTAAGCAATGAGTCACAGGACCATGTAAAAACAATCAACCAGAACCAATTATCAAGCTTCTGTCAGGGCTGTATTTATGGTATGTTGTAGCCAGGTCAGTCCTGTTACAATAAGGGCTGTGCACTGAGTCCTAACCACATCTCCAAATGCCCGTTTACAGGACATGGATCAGCTTGATCAAGTGATATGTGTCATTATGTTAAAGAGCTGGTGCAGAGGAGATTGGGGGTGCTAAAGGCAGGTATGGGCATTGACAAAAGAAAGGAGGGGCAGGCAGCTCATTATGCCTCCTGGGTGCTGCACGGTCTTTAAGTCAAGAAACTAATGATACAGGGATGTACCTTCAGTTGAAGGGATTCTTTTTTTCTATTTTTTTTTTTTTTTGAGAGGTTTTTGCTATAGGGCACGTGCGCTCACCAGACAGAGAGAGAAAGAGAAACAGAAAGCAAGAAATCACCCCCCAGAGGGGATGGCCACGCCGCATTCCCTTCTCCTCCATTCTCCTCTCGGGATCTTGGGCATGCATGCACACGCGCCTGGTGTTTTAAGCCACTGGGTCTGGGATGCGAACCGCGGTCGACTACGTGGCAGTCCAGCGACATAGCCATTACACCAACTACCGGTCCCAGCTGAAGGGCTTTAATAGGTCTATAACCATTGACCACAAGAACTTCACATGTATCTCTTCTACATTTTATGAGGCTTGCTTTCAACCTGGATTTTACAGTGTCAACAAAAAATTCATAAATAATGTAGACTATTTGAAAACCATATGATCTGATAAATATTTCTCAGTGGGCACTAAATTTTTTAAAAACAAGATGCATTTTTCAAGTGTATAGTTTTGTTTAAAATATAGCATAGATGTGGTACAGCTCTGGAACCAAACCAACTGAGTTCAAAGTCTATTTAAGAGTTTCACTGTAGGTATGGAATAACGGTGCAGTGGTAAAGTGTGGTGTTCTGTGAGGCTGGCCCTCACAAGAAGGTTCTGGGTTTGCATCCAGAGACCTCCCTGTGCATTCCAGGTATGCAAGTGCCCTGATCAGGGGCTAGATGAAGTGGGGGTGACTGCAGCATCAGGACCCTGTTGGGGGCACTTTCTCTTTCTCTCCTTCCCTCTGTTCCTACCTCTCCTAATTTTGAATGTCTTGGAACACTTTAAAAGTCTTCAGCTCTCAGCCAGGTTGAGACTGGCTTACAGTGAAGAACCCAGTAAGTAACAAAATTGTGAGTCCACATCTAATTTGATTTGAGAACAATGAAGGTAGCATTCCTATCATTAATGTAATTAATGTAATCTCATTAATGGACTTTTTAAATAGATTTTATACTACTCCTACTCATAAGTAATAAAGTAATCCATGATAAAATTTAAGAGATTTCCAAAGATCACTTGCCCACAAAATAGCCCATGCATTTGTTTTAAAAATTTATACAAAAATTGAATGCAATATAGCCTTGCCCTTGAGAAAAACATGAACCAGGGAAGACCAATCTATAAAAATAATTATAATATTAACATGATATGCTTATTAATAAAAACAAAGACAACATATGAATTGCCTCTTCTCATCCATTGGCACAATGGATGAGACATTTGAAGCTTATGGAAGACAAAAATAGCTATAAGGACAATGACGCTGGGTGGTTTTGCCAAGGTTCATTGATGGTTCTGAGAAATAAACTAAATGCTAAGGGACATTAACAAGTAACTGGAAACCAAGTGTGAAAGCCAGAGGACTACTTTGATAACAAGAAGTCCTTATCTCCAGGAGTTCAAGGACAGAAAAAACCAAGGACCAAGCCCAGGATTTAATAGAGACAGGTCCATTATGCCAAGGTCCAGACTCTACTTAAGAAAATCTAGGACCTGATTTGTGGTGGAGACAGCTGGGAGTATGCCTTGATGTTTTAGGGGCTTTTGTTTGTTTGTTTGACTTGTTGGTTTTGTTTTATAATTTATGCCCCTCTCAGTACATGCTGAGTGTCTGTATTCTACGGCAAAAATTGAAGAATTTAAAGGCATAAAAGTAGAGAGGATAACTGTAGATGCCAGAGACTGTAATGGGAGGGACATAGATGGTAGGGGGTGAGTTGGAAGGATTCAGGAAAAATGCATTTACCAGGCATAAGAATGTAAGATTCTTTGTTGAAATGATGTATGTAGTAATATTCTTGATTTGATTACATGCATACTTTGAAAAACCATATTGTGCATCATAAAGATATATGAAAATTAGATGTAAATAAGAAATTACATGTAAGTAATCCCTGAAGATTTTGACTCCCTAGATTCCTCAGAATTTTCTGAGCCTACAGAAATGACTCATCTTCCTTACTAAATGTTAGCACTTCTCCTTACACCTCATCCTGAAAGACAATGCAAAGACCTCACCCCAGCAAGACAGTAGGCTCTGCCCCACCTCCCCTCCTGGCCCCTAGTCCTAACTAGGATGAAATCACATCATAACACTGCTGTGAATGTCCTAGGCCTGATAAGGAAAGAAAGGAACTATACCCCAAAAGAGCTGCAAATTTGGGCTGGCAGATGCATGGTGGTTAGAGTGCTGGACTCTCACATGGCTAACTGCAGTTCGAGTCCCGAACCTGGCAGCTTGCCTTCTCGCTTTACCTTTCTCTATCTCTGGTCATAGTAAAAAGCAATAATAACAAATAAAATAAATAAATAATTCTTAAAAAAAAAAAAGCTGCAAATTTTACCAGTGTGTTCTATCATGTACGAGCACATAACAGGATAATATATGAAACTGGATTGTGATGGTGCTTAGTCAAGGTGACTAGAACATAAACTCATAGGAAAGTGTTGGTTGACTTGGGGCTGGTCTCCTAAGATATACAGTTTAATGCCTTGGCAAGCAATGGAGCTAGCTTAGTATGAAAATGGCTCCTAGAAACATGAATGAAATGATCATGCTCCCTAATCAACAAGGTGTTACCAGAGTTGCATAGAAAATGGTGGAAGAAGGAATTTAAAGATTTATGAACATGGCTAGGCTGAAAAGGAGAAACTTTGTGTATTTAAAAACCATGCTCTAAGGTTATGTTCCGTTGAAAGACCCTGAAGCTATACCATTTACCAAGACTATAAAGAATATGCTGGAGTGAGGAGTACCAGCACTAAGATGTTCAGTTGTGATGCTCCTCTGTAGGCCAGAGGTGACAGTAAAAGAGGCCACTGTAAAACTAGGCCTTCTAATAGCAGTGGGGATGAAGAGACCCCAAAACTTTAGAGGACAAATAGTAGAGGTCAATAGCTTAAAGTCAGAGGATTGCAATAATAGTAATAAATGGCCAAGTCAACACCGTGGCTAAGAGACCTGAAATAGAGAGTTGTATATTTGGTAAATAGAACACCACATTCCTAGAGGCAAAATGGATGAGTACCACTGAGTTTGTACCAGCAGAAGAAAAATCAAAGATGACTGGGAGACAGGGGATAGCTACCCCAAAAAAAAGGCATGATCCCTGGTGTAGTTACCAGACCTAAATTACTTTGCAGATCAAGAACTCAGTAAGTAAAGAGGTGGCCTGTTCCCCAGAAGGAAGAACTCTGTAATACCATTGCAAGTATACGCTGTAGTGATTGTTCTGATCAATCTCACCAAGGAACCTACTACATGTATTTGGGTAAATGTACACTGGCAAAAAGAATAGCTAGGCTTATGGGATATAGGACTTGAGAACCTAAGCTGATACCTAGAGACCTGAAGTGCTACCATGGACCCCTGTTAGAATAGGGGCATGTGGGAGACAGGTAATAAAGAGAAGCACAGCCAAGGTCTGGTTTATACAGTGAGTCCATTTGTCCCACAGACTAATCTGAAGGTCATTTCCTAGAGCCAAATGTACAGTTAACCATTGCATACCCCCAATACAGAAGGAAAGCAGGGCAGGGAAGATGGAGATTCAAGCTACTTTTGAAGATCTAAAGGCTTAAAGGGTACTTGTCCCAAATTTTCTCCATTTAATTCACTGTGCTGACCCCTCCATAAACTACAATAGAAAGATCCTGAAGAATTAATGTAAACCAGGGATCACCAATTTTTTTCTACAAAGGGCCAGATATTTAGGTATTTTAGGTTTTAAGGGCAAAATAGTCTCTGTCACAATTCGACTCTCCTGTTTAGTGTGAGAGTAGCCACTCACAATATGTAAGCAAATGGACATAGCTATTTATAAAATCAGGCAGAGGTCTGCTAACCCCTGATGTGGACTTCCACTAGCTCAACTAAACAGGAGTCTGATTGGAACCACTGAGATGTGGCATCTACTAGAGCAAATTAGTACAGCATCATGTACACTGTGTGTGGCTCTTGATTTGGGGACCAAACCAGGAAGGAAAATCATAATTTGCATTCTGGGGGCAGACATTATTTATTTGTAATTTTCCTCCTGGGACTATGTTAACTCTCTGTACTTTGCCATACTATAATATGAAAATATCTAGACCATCTGGACATTCCACATTACATTGATCCATCACATTGATAATATGTTGGTTATACTATGTCATGTCCCACACAGCTAAACGAATGCATGCTTTGAAGGGGGCAGGCCATGGATTTGAAGATAAACATAGAAATAAACACACAAAGACATACAAGTAAAGACTCAGCTTCCCTGATGGAGACAGCTTTGGCCCTGAGCCAGTTCCAAGTTTAGTCTTTGAAAGGGGGGAATAAAATAGGAGAAGAGGAAGTTGAACGCAAAGCCAATTGTTTTTAGATGTAAATCAGCTGAAGATTTGAAGATACCTAGCACCATGTAGTTCTATGTAAGTTTTCTCTAATCTTCTTGGGCCAATTCTGATTAAAACATGGCTTCCTAGGGACCAACAGTTGGTGTAATGGCTATGTCACTGGGCTCCCATGTAGTCGACCACGGTTCAAGTCCCAGACCCAGTGGCTTAAACTCATGCCAACCGCGTGCGCATGTGTGCACAAGATCCCGAGAGGAGAATGGAGGAGAAGGGATTACAGCGTGGCCATCCTCCCTGGGGGGTGATTTCTCACTTTCTTCTCTCTGTCTCTCTCTGTCTTTCTGGCGAATGCACGTGCCCTATAGCAAAATCCTCTCAAAAAAAAAAAAAAAGTCTTTCTTTAACCTGATACTGCTCTGTTAATAGCATTCATTGCCCTGTAAATGACTGCCCATGGAACCGCATCTCTGCATGTGTCTAAAGGACACCATGTTTGCTCAGATTCAGGCTCCCGACAATACTAGATACACAAGAGGTAACTACCACTTAGATTATGTAAAAACACATGCACTCTAGAGGGTGGGAGATAAGCCCAGTGGCCATTTTAGTACAAATTTTAGGGTATGGGATTAGAGATATGCTGGGATATCCCCTACATAGTTAAAAAATAAATTATTGTGGGACCAGCAGATGACATAATGGTTATGTCACTGGACCCCATGTAGTTGACTGCAGTTTGAATCCCTAACCCAGTGGCTTAGACCTCACGCTGTATGCAAGTACATGCATACCCAAGATCCCAAGAAGAGAATGAAAGAGAAGGGACTGCAGTGCTGTCATCCCCTTGCAGGGTGATTTCTCACTTTCTGTCTCTGTCTCTGCCTCTTCAGTGAGCACATGTACCCTATAACAAAAATCTCTCTCTCAAATACATACATACATACATACATACCTCTTGCACTTGCCACCACAAAGAAGGAAGCACAATATCCACCAGGACTTTCTGGGTTTATATGGCATCAAGATCAATACTCAAAATGCCTAAGACCTAACCATTAGCCATGTGAGGCTAATTAAATTTAAATATAAACTACAATTTTGGTTCTCAGTTGTACTAGTCATATTTTTTTATATATTTTTTTTATTGCCAGAGAACAAATGCACTCACCAGAGAAAAAGACAAAGACAGAAAGAAAGCACACCCCACTTGGTCATGGTCATGCTGCAATTTCCTTTCCTCCATTTTTCCAATCTATCAGGATTTTGAACACGCACACATATTATCCCTGCTGTGATTTTAAAGCCACCAAGACTCGAACCACAGTCATTCATGGAGGATCCTGCTCCTTATGCACACAGTATTTAAACACTGTGCTAGGGACTGGCCCCACTAGTCACATTTAAGATGATCAAAAGTTACATGTTGCCAGTGGCTATCATCTTGACAACAGACACATAATATCATCACTGTTGCAAAAAGTTTTACTGGAAAGTTCTGTACACCCAGATATAAGGGCTATGGTTCCAACCCATTTACCTAGTGACCAAATAATAGCCAGTTTTGGGGACTGGCAGATGGCGTAATGGCTATGTCGCTGGACTCCCATGTAGTTGACCATGGTTCAAGTCCCAGACCCAGTGACTTAAACTCATGCCGGGTATGTGTGCATGCATGCCCAAGATCCCAAGAGGAGAATGGAGGAGAAGGGACTGCAGTGTGGCCATCCACCCCCGGGGGGGGGGGGGGTGATTTCTCACTTTCTGTGTCTCTGTCTCTGTCTGTCTTTCTGGCAAGCACGTGTGCCCTATAGCAAAAACCTCTCAAAAAAATACATATATATATATATATGTATATATATATATATACACACACACACACACACATATGTGTGTGTGTGTGTGTGTATATATATGTATATATGTGTATATGTATATGTATATATATACACACTCATATATATGTACATATGTATATGTATATATATACACACACATATATATAGTATATACATATATATATATACGTACATACATACATACCTCTTGCACTTCCTACCACAAAGGAGGAAGCACAATATCCACCAAGTATACGTGTGTGTGTGTGTGTATATATATACACACACATATACATATAGATAGATAGATAGATATACATATATATATATATATATATATATATATATATATATATATATATCACTAGTAGTATTCTGGTCCACAACACCCAGAGCTGCAAAGCTGACAGGGTTTTGGACAAGCCTATTTAAGGCACAGTAGAACTGTCATCTCAGAAGCAACACTCTAAAAGAATGAGATGCCATCTTCTAGAACCCAACATATACATCAATTCAAACACGTCTGTGCAGTTTTGTGTCCCCAGTTGGAAGGATACACGGGTCCGGGAACCAGGGAGTTAAAGTAGAAATAATTTCACTTATCATCCCTCACACTTACTTAGGAAATGTGTCTTTCCTTCCCCTGCAACTTTGTGCTCTATGTAAGTAAAGGTTTGTTCCCTAGAGCGGGAAGACTTTTACCAGGAGACTAGCCAAAGTCACACTGTTTTGTTTTTTCTTTTTCTTTCTTATTATTTCTTTTTAGGCAGGATCTCACTATGTCACAATCCTCCTGCCTCAACCTCCTGAGTAGACATGCCCAAGCTACCACACTTAGATTTTAGGATAGGCCAGAAATCAAACCTGCACCCCCCTCCCCCCCATGTGACCTCAGTTTACAGAGTAGCAATGTCAATCAGCACACTTTGAACTCCTTACCTCCAAGGGAAATCAGGCAAAAATAACAGTCACCACCGTAGCAAAGTAATTTGCCCCTGTTCACAAAAAAAAAAAAAAAAAAAAAAAAAAAAGTAGGACTGTTGTCACATAACAGGGGCAAGGAGGCACCTCCTGGGCCTCAAGTAGGAGGTACAGCAACCTCTTCCTTAGAAGGGCAATGGGCACTGAGATCTCAGACCCCGAGAGTCTGGCTCAGGCCAATAGTGAAACTCAGTCAGTGACTAGGTCACTAGTCAGTGAAGGTGAGAGGAACCTCAAAGAAATTGGAGCAGGAAAATGAGTGTCAGTTGCAGCCTCAAGACCAATTGCAGCAGCCAGACTATTGTTGATCCTATAGCTCCCTCTCCTAGGTTTTCCACCAGGCAGAAAGTTCCACAGGTATCCTGTGGTATCTGCTCCCCAAAAATATATGAAGTAGAGCTAAGGAGCCTATGGACTGGTAGACCAGTGACACACCATCAGCTCTTCCTTCAGAGAAGGACTTGTTGCCCAGTTTTGGAGTGAGTAAGGACCCATTTAGTGTGTGATTCAGTTATAACAAGCTGCCTTGCCCAAGAAGGTGTCTCCTAGGGCAGTGCACACTCAGTGACTAAGTGATGTGGGCATATAAAGACTCAGCCATTTTAACTCAACATGGGAGAACTCTGACGGACTTGCTGAGGCTTAGAAGGCCTGCATCACATCCAGCTTCTCCCTCTGCCCAGTTCTGCTTCTCTACTTTCCTTTTCCAGATGTTGATCCTCAATAAATATCTTACACACCAAACTCCATGTTAGCATCTGCTTCTAAACCCGATCTCAACTCTGTGTGTCTGTGCACACACACGTCTGTATATTGTACCTGGCCTAGGGTACAACCGCAGCTGAATGCGGTGATACAGAAAAAATACCTTCTTCTTTCCTTTCCAATAACGTCCTGAGAAATGATTCCTAAGCTAACATGTAGTAGTCCAAAAAGCACTTTCTTCAGTGGTCAATGACTACCCCGAGTTGCAGGACTACCAGTGTCCATGACAAGTGTGTCCACATCACTGAATATATTTTGGAAGTGGTCAAGCAGTGATACTGAAGAAATGCCATGTGGCAGCAAGAGAATGAGGCTTGTCAGCTGACACACAGGTTTTCTGGTTCTTTCTCCAAGGCAAGACAGTGACCAGATTGACTCCTTAGCTCGAATAAAAACCTTTGGGCTTTTTAAACTTACTGTGTGAGCTAAAACTCTGAGACACTAGATGGATGGATGAATAGATGATGGATAGGTGTTTGTGTATGAGAGCCACAAATTAATCTGCTTGAATATTAAAAGCACATGATTTCAGGATCAGCAGGTGGCATGGTGGTTAAGGTGCTGGACATTCCCAGACGGCCGACCATGCTTTGAGTCCCAGACCTGGTGGCTAGCTTTCTCACTTTCCTTCTCTCTTTCTGTGTCTCTCTCTGTTCAAATTAAAATAAAGTAATGAATAAATAAAATTAAATAAATAATTCTTAAGAAAAAAGAAAGAAAAGTGTGTGATTTCACTTTATACCACCAAACTGGTGACACAAAACATACTGACTACAACTATCAAAAGAAAAAAAGCAGATTACCAAATAGTAGGCTTAACCTAAACCCAGTATTGGGAAAAATCTACCAATAGGTTTATAAGGCGGAAAAAGACCATAAGGCCAAAAATGGTATTTAGCAGTTTTTTATGTTAGGCTGGTAGAATCACAGGTGATTTTAATTTTATTTTTCTTCTTTTATCTGCATTGTCTGAATTTTCTGTGATGACTTCACATTTCAGGAACAAGGAAAAATATTGTTGTTTTAAATCTACTGAAGTGGTGCCTGTTTTCTGTCAATGCCTTTACTTTTTTGTTTTTTTTTTCCTTTCCTTTTTCTTCTTTTTGTTTATTTTTAGGAGTGTTTTGTGTCCTTTTTCGAAGAAATACAAACATTTCCCCTTTCTTTCACTTTAGATAATTAGAACAGGGTTGCCAGGTTGGAGGCCGTTTCAGACGTCAATCTACAGAATGGTACAGAAATACAGGAAATAAGCCATGGGACATTTTAATTGCCTTCATAACCTTGATTATAGAAAGGAGACATCTCCTCTGTGATTTCTGCTTCAGAGAGAAGAGTGTTGTGGCCAACGGCTCAAACGCTCACAGAATCTTTCACGCCCTGCCATGAGCATCTATTAAAGAGGAGATATCACACAGAAGAATTGTGGGAATAAAGATGTGCTCCGTGAGCTCATTCAGTCCAAGCAGCCATGCCTGCTGCAAGACCATTAACAGTGTCTATGCAGTGTCGGCCTGAACATCTCCAATGGGGAAATCAACCCCTACTGAGCAGTCTCACTGGGATATGCAAATGGATCCAACACTAAATTTACCCCCCTTCTCCCAGATACAGTGTATTTTTATGTGTTTTACTGTTACCCCTATTTTCACCCTGTCTCATTTCTCTATACCTGCAGTGTCCAACTTTCCCAGCACCAGGGACCAGCCTCCTGGAAGGCAAATCCTTCACTGATGGGGTCAGATTTGTCCTGGGGTGACGTAGGTGCACCTCATCTACCACATACCTCATTTCTACCACATTACAATATACAGTGAAACAATCCCACAGTAGGGTTTGAACTTCCATGAGAGTCCAATACTCTGCTGACCCAACAGAACAGAGAGACCACATGGCAATGCAAGAGATATGGAGTGGCTGCAAACACAGAGAAATACTTGTTCCCTCTCTTCCCACCTATCCTCCACTGTGCAGGCAGGTCAGGTGGCCTCCAACAGGCCATAGACCAGTACCAATCCACAACCTGTGGTCTGGGGACACCTGTTATATACTACTAGGGCCTAAAATCGTACCAATAACATAGTAGTTGTGGAATTACTATTGAATAACAGGTACCCCAATGATTTTCTTTAAAAATTCAGATCCCTTGGTAAGCTTTTGCCTTTGATCATCTTACCTATTCCATTTCTGCTGCCCTTCTTTTGATTGTGACCCTCTGCTATCTTGGAAACAGTTGGTTTCTGTCAATTCCCTTTCACTAATTACCTCAGAACCCATATCCAAGGTCAACTGTTTCAAGGATGCTGTTTGGGTGTCAACATTCTGTGTATAGTCATAAGCTTCAGTTAACCTCCTAAATAAGGTTTGACAGAAAAAGGCATTTTTGAAATTTAAGGGCAAGAGAGTAGCTCAATACAATAAAAGCTCAGTAATTTGAACTAAGTGAAGGGAAGGTCAGTCTGACAGTGAAAAGTACAAATTATGAAATCATTTTTTTTAAATAGAGAGTGATTGTACTCAGCAGAGGAGAGCCATAAACCAAACTAAAAATGTTCCTTTTAAAAAAAAATTGATGAAATATTATAGTTGGGAAGAGTGAGAGGAAGGCAAAGGCAACCAGTCACAGAAAGACAAGTGGGCTGGGGCTGAGACACAGGACAGGAAAGAGTCAAACGTTAAGGACACAATTTCCCTGCAGAGATTGCTCAACTATCCAGGGATGTGACAGTCCACTTAGGAAATATGAGTGAGGGAATGTCTACCCTGTTGTGACTTGACTGTCTCCCAAAGTCATGACCAAAATAGATACAAAGTTTGAAGCTAAGCAGACATCGCTCACTGTAGTGGTAAAGAAAGAGGATGTCAATCAGCAGTGAGCACCTACTGGACATCTAATGCAGACACCTGTGCACTGCCAGGTTCTTGAAGGACCATGACTGCCACACAAGTGTCAGGAACAAAGCATAAGCTACTCAGACCCAAACTCCACGAGGACCATTTCTCATAAAACCCAAAGAACTAAGAAAACTCTTGCAATAGCAAATGAGAGTGAGATTGAGTCAGACTATGAAAATCAAAACTCTGTGGGTGAGCTTCATCCAATAAGCCATTGTAGAGGCCATAGAACTTGAGTATAATGAGACAGTGAATGTGGTCTGACAGAGAAGGGATGGGAAGCAGATTCAGTGGGCAGAACAAGGTGAGCGCAACCCAGAAGTAGGGGTGGATGTGGGTTGTTCTGGGGATAACAGCTGAGGAGACAGAGTGGAGGGAGCTGGAGTCAGAGAGCCAACCAGCTGAAGCGGGAAGGACTGTAGGACAGTCACTGTGTGCCAAGCACTGCTCACAACACTAGAGCTACAGAGGCAGGACCCATACCAGCTACCATTTCCTAAAAACAGAAATCCTATGGAAAACAGAACACATAAGAAAATCTAAATGGGAGATGTACAAATAAAGCACTCCACCACCCACCCCCCCAAAAAAGAAAACATTTGTCTGATAATGTCCAAGGAGAAGCAGGTGGGTATCCAAAATGGTGAAAATGACCAGTTCTGTTAAATTTCTTTACAACTATGATTAACCTGAAAAGATAGGTGACTCAAAATTAAAGAAAGAAGGAAGGAAAAGTAGAGAAGAGGCTCCGAAGTAATTATACCGCTGTTAAAGAGATCACCAATCAGAATAAATATAGTCCTGATTCTTTTTTCCAAGACATGATGAATCATGCCTTAAATTATATCTCTGTTTACTTATGAAATTATTAATATGTCAAACATTTGCAAATCAGTCTCGTTTCTAGGAAGAATTTCAAATTGAATGTTTTCTCATTTGCATGGGAAAGCTCTTGGTAGGATAATCTAAGTTGAGAATAATAATACATCTTCAAACATTTTGATTCCTATCTATTTCCTTCTCTTCTTACCAAAATAGTTAATGACATATTCATTTCAATTTTCAGCTGCAAATATTATTTTAGAGAGCGGCCACCAAGTGTAAACATCTTCATTCACTTTCCTTTAAATTGCACCATTTTATTGAATAAATTATTCAATGTCAGGGACCTAGACAAGGGACCACATAACTGAAAAAAAAGCTGAAATATTGTATTAGAGACTGGCAAGCTGTCATGTCAAATTGGGCATGACCCACCACCCCTGTTCCCACCCTCAGCACCTACCATGTTCCTTAAGCTCTGTGACTGAATCATAAGTCTGGAAAACTCAATTTGGTAAGTGTGGGAAGACAGATCTTAATTGAAAAGTTCATTTCTAATGAAATGCGAGGTGGTAAAAGGTTGGGCTGGCAGGGTAGATCATTTGAGTCTTTATTAATAACACCAATTCATTTTAATTCAGTGAAGCACATAATTGGCATCAAGCTTTTCAAGTTCACCACACAGTTCTGTGCTTAGAATCCCTAATATTTTTTAAACTTTTCTTATTTGGTAATAGATGTTTTAATAATTTGCATTTTAACACGAGGTTACTTGTAGCTGGCTTACACTAATTATAACTGTGTTGAGTTTTATTAAGCCGGTGGTACCCACCAGCCAGTGACAAATCTTTCTAAGTCCTAACTTGAATTCCCTGTAATTATTCTGCAGTCAGCTAAGACTCCAGCAAAGAGATGAATGAGGCCCCTTGAGATTACCGCACCTTGAATAATCAGAGGCAGTCCACAGGGTCAATTACTGTTTCAGTTTGTTCCATAGCTGCCGCATGTAAATCTGTTTACTAGGAGCTTAGAGAAAACCGGGATGGCATTTGTTTCATTGCCTTTATCTCTGCAACTGCAGCCACTCCATAATGTAAGACCCAAGGGCTCAAATGGACCATCTCTATGGGAAGTAAGGGAGCTGCAAAAGTGCTGTTTTTTGAAAAGGAGACAAAAGAAAACTTTCTCTTATTCACAGGATGGAAGAGAGGCAGAATTGTCAGTTTGGTGAAAAGGGCTTAAGCCAGAGAGTCCAGAAACATGAGATTTCTAATCCTTCTTGGCGGAGATAACCAACCAGCCAATCACACCAAGACAAGTTTCTTCTGAGGCCTTGTACTGTCATGCAATTCCATACAGCAAGGAATATAACACAGAGTAGCAAACGGAAAGTGGGAAGTAGAAAAGGAAAGAGGAAGAAGTCCTATCATAAAAGGGAAAACAAACAAGCGAACAGGTAAGCCATGAAAATAGAGTTAGAGTAGAATCCGGCATACCAGGCCTTTATATGAGCTGAATAAATGTGTATAATATTTCTAGATTAAATTAATGTTAGCTTTTTAATACCTTCTGGATGTTATTGAGGTTATAAAGATAAATAAGAATAGCCAATGCCAATTTTATAAGCTCAAACGAAAAAAAAAAAAAGACACAAAGAACAATTATTAGTTAGCAAATGATATGGATGAAATATTATTTATTCAAATAGGTTTCAATAATCTTGCAAGACTCAGAAAGTGAACTTTAGAACTCAGAGATTTCAAGCCTGGCTGTGCATTAGAATTGTAATCAGAAGCTTTTTTGAAAATACAGACATCTAGGTCCCCATTTCAGAGGGTAGAGCTCTGGAATTTACATTTTCATAGAAAAATGTTTCTCCTAGGTCACTTTTATTCTAGCACCTCAAAGGTTTCACATTCTGAAACCAACCCAGTCAATATCATATCTTGGTCAGTTCTAAAGAGAGAGACGGTCACACCTGTATTGATTCTCCAGGAAGAGGGAACGTCCCTACTCAATCCAAAACCCAGACTAACTTTGTCCCAGTATTCTGCTTTTCATAGTTTGTCTTTAAATTGAAGCACCTTTTCTATGATATAGTCAGGGATGGGGAAAAAGGCAAAAGAGGCACCAGAATCTCAGCTGTCGTTCAGATTTCTGTGAGTGTGAGGAAGGCAGACAGCACTATGGAAACGCACTTAGGTTGCGTCTAAGGAAAGCTGAAAATACTTGAAAAGTAGCCACAGCTAGTATGACTTTTAAAGGTCGTCGAGATGATTTTTCTATAAATAAGGAAATCGATGAGATCAACACAATGGTCCAACCTCTACTTTGACAGAACTAGAGCCCTGATTCCTGAACTCCCAAGAAGCTCTTTCCCCAAGACCTTCCCCCACCTTCCTTATTGGCTGCTGCCTGGCAGTCACAAGAGTAAGGCACACACAGGACAGATATAGTTCCCACTTCATTTCAGGACATTTATTTATATAGGAAATCGATGACTATGCAAATAGGGCATTTTCACTGTGTACTTAAAGTATATTGTCTCCAGCTGTTCACCTACTTACTCAGCAACCAGAGAGCTAGAAGTTCACATTTAATGGTTCCTAAAAAATGTTTTGGTGGCTAATTCATAAATACAGAAGTAGTGAATCAACCATCCCTGGCCTCTGAATGCATTTAAAGTTGAAGGAAACCAGCATTAGCTCTCTGGGGCACTGGTGGTCTTGGAGCAGTATTGTTCAGCACCCGACAGTGAAAAAAATATGGGAGGTATTAGCCAAAAATGTCCTTACCCTAGAAAAAACAGGCTGGAGCAGATAAGTACATGTCTTAGGTCTGTGCAGCCAAGAGAGTGATAGCCACAATGCTGAGGTGCTCCAGTGCTAGCAGAATAAGTCAGTTGAAGGGATATGAAGTTGCCATGCTTTTATTTTCATGCTGGGGGAGTTTGGGATGACCGTGAAGCCAGAATCATGTGAGAGTTTAGTTCTCCCAGCTGCAAGGGAATCTATGTATCCCTCAGTCACAGCAAAGAGGGAAATTCCGTCCTTTGGGACAATTGGATGTCCACATGTAAGTTGGACATGCTCACCATACCTCACATCATATACAAAAATTAACTTAAAACAGAACAACCTAAATTTTAAAAATGGAACAACCTAAACATAAAAGCTGAAACTATAAAATTCTTACAAGAAAATACAGAGGTAAATCTTCATGCTCTTGGGTTTGGCAATAAATTCTTAGATACAGAACCAAAAGCACAGTAAACAAAAGGAAATATAGATAAACTGAACTTTATTAAAATTAAAAACTTTTGTGCATCAAAGGATATTATCAGAAGTGAAAAAAATCTACAGAACAGGAAAAAATATTTACAAATCATATATCCATACCTACAGAACAGGGGAAAATATTTACAATCATATATACAGAATATACAAAGTTTTCTTACCATTCAACAATCAAAATGCAAACCTGTTTTTAAATGGACAGAAGATAATAAACATTTCTTCAAGGAGGATAGGAAGAGGTCTTCAAAAAGTTAAAAATACGTGTATTTAAAAAAAAAAAAAACTATGTACAAATTTTTAAAAAATTCACTAAAATGAACTTGTACTTTAATTCCACCTCCATAAACTTTGAAAATCCCTTCACTTATAAATAACCAACAACCTAAAAAGATGTTTGATGTTGCTTGTTATTACAGAAATGTAAATCAAAACCACACTAAGATATGACTTCACAACCATTCAGATGGCTATAGCTAGGGGGAAAAAAAGGAAATAGCAAGTGTTGGTGAGGATATAGAGAAACTGAGAATTGACACTCTCTTACATTATTGGTTGGAATGTAAAATGGTGTTGTTGAGGTAGAAAGCAGACTGGCAATTCCTCAAAAATTTAAGCATAGAATTATATGACCCAGCTATTCTAGTCCTGAATTTATAACCAAATAATTAAAATAAGTACTCACATACCTGTACACAAGCGTTCATATCAGCATATTCACTACAGCCCAAAGGTGGAAGCAGTCTAGTGTCATCAAAGATAAGAGCATAAGTAAGTGGTATGAGGATAGGTAGGTGGAGTAGTGGCTAAGGCAGCTGGATCCCCCATGGCTGGTAGCAAGGTTCAAGTCCTGGACCCAGAGGCTTGAAAAATATGTTGAGTACATGTGTGTGCACAAAGGAGAATAGAGAGAAGAAACTGTGGCATAGCCATCCCCCCTCCCTGGGGGGTGCTTTCTCACTTTCTCTCTCTCTCTTTCTCCAGCAAGCACATGTGCCCTATAGCAAATTAAAAATAAATAAATAATAACACGTAGTATGTATGTACAATGTAATATGATTCAATCATAGAAAAGATTGGCTTATGACACATGCTGCAATATGAGTGAATCTTGAAAACATTCTAAGAAAAAGAAGCTGGACACAAGAGGTCACTTTTTATGTTTCCATTTATATGAAATATCCAAAATAAATATATCCATAAAGACAAAGCATAGATTGGTGGTTACAAGGCGGTAGACGGAGCAGAGGTAGAAAGTGACTCCTTAATTGGAATGGGATTTTCTATTTTTTTTTTTTTTTTTTTTGGTACCACTCTGCTTTATTTCAACCTGCAAACAATATCATGAGGTGATGACTCCTGAGGCTGAATCATGCAAGGAAGTAATCATAAAGGAACAGAAAAAAATACCCAAAAAAATCATTAAAGAAACAAGTAGTTCACATTTCACAGCAGTGCTCTGACAATACTGGCAAGTGTTTCTGGCCATCTGCTTCCAACCACAGGGATATGAACAACGCCCCATCTCAGCAGAAATACAACCACATTTTCTTCCTGACGGGTTATGCTCCAAGTTCCTACATGCCTCACCGCTTCACTCAGTGGACTTCAGTAAGCCTGATCCTCAGATTTAACTAGCTATTCTGTGTAATCACAAAGAAAACTAACCAAAAACAAAACAGGGAGTGGCAAAAAAGTAAACGAAGTTTCCAGAAGGCATCAGATCACTGCTGGCTCAGCCCTTCATTTTACCAACTTAAAGAAAAGTTCTGATTTTTATTTCTGAGCAAACCCAATATTCAAAAGCTTAACCAGCAGACTCAAGTCAAAGGTTTTAATGACAGTCTCCCCTTCCTTTTTTTTTTTTTTTTGAGTAAATACTTCATATAAAATATGAAATCAAGTTCTACTTTAAAATAAAAACACCTGAATATTTGGAGTAGTAAAAATATATATGTTTATATTTCTCATTTTAAAAAAATTTTAGTAACAATACTTCAGAAGACTGTATTTATCCCCCCACCCGCCCCACTCCCACACTGCCAGGTGTCCACGTGGCACAGATACATTAAGGCAAAGGCTCCTGGAGAGGCACGTCCACCCTGGCCATGGCTGGGGACGCTAGGTGAACCCACTCAGCTCCTTGCAGGGTCAGCAGAAAGGCTTCTCCCTCATGTTCACGGAGCCGTCCTGCATCCCGAAGTACACTCTCAGCCATGTTGAGGAACAGGCCTGGAGCCACGACACCTGGGATCATCTTGATAGCTGTAGTCACTTCACTCCGTTTGTGCACTCAGTCCAACTTCCAGCCCAGGATACAATTCCCAGTATCCATCACCACAGGATCTGCCTTGCTGATGGCCATTGGAAGTTCAACCATGCCTCCAAACTTCTTGGTCACGGCTTGGCTCACGGGGATGTAGGCCACTGGGATGACCTCGATGGGGATCCCCTTGTGCCACTGATTCCTGAAATCAGCGATCACGATGAAGCGACTAGCACAGCCAGCCAGTCCTCGCCTGGGTCAGGCAGCCTCCACCGCCCTTGATGAGCTTGAGCTCAGCATCTACTTCCTCAGCACCATGGACGGCGATCCAGGTCACCGAGGGTTGAGCCATACTGCAGAATGAGCTGCTGAGCCTGGAAGGAAGTGGGGATACGCACGAAGTTCGGGTTCCCTCGTTTCACTCTTTCAGCTATTCCCTGCACAGCATGGACAATTGTAGAATCACCTTCAATTCCCAGCACTTGATAATTCTTCACCTGGTTCTCCATAGCCGCTCAGCCCGCCAGCCTCCTCGGCCTTAGACATAGTGGAGGGGCCCAGGCAAACGCTGTTGGATCCTCCCGTACTTGTGTTGCCAGAGCAGCTGTGGGTCCCAGTCTGTGCACAGCCTGGCGGCTGCACCTGGGAACCCAGAAGGCCCCAGTCCTTCCTGCCTCCACCCAAGGCAGGGCACCCCTGCAGCCCTGGCAACAGGGTCAACACCCGCACAGTACTGAGTATTAAATGAGCCGAGGGCCAGGGCATTCAGGTGAAGTTTCAGGTAGGCGCACAGAGGTCAGAGTGAAGGAACTAGGGGGCTTTCCAGGATGGGTATCTCTGAAACTGCAAAGAGAAGTTGAATAAAAGAGAACTTAAAGGACCTCCCTAGGTCCTTGTCCCAACCCAAGAGTAGAAGCATAGGTTGATGAAACCACAGATTTAGGGTAGGATGAAATTGGGAAAGATGTAGCCTGGCTCTAGAATGTCTCAGAGCAAGTTCCAAAGTGGACGGGTGAGGAAGTTGTATCAAGCTTTGCTCTCCTCAGCAGCTCTTCGCATTCTCTCAAAGTTTCTCCTTCCCCAAAGCAAGCAGTGTCCCTGCATCCTTCATTGTTCCCTGCCTGCACTTTGTCCAGAAACAGATCCATCAGGAGTTCCTGCTTAACAGTCATCTCTCCTTCTCCACTCCTCTGCTCCCTTACCCTAAGCTCTGGTCTCCTTTGTCTCCACACAAAAGCTTCCTTCAACGATGATACTCGCTCAGGCTACTCTCCTCACTGTGTTTCCTCTACCAATAACTTTTTTAAAGAATCTGAACTTGCTGTCTCCAATTCTTCAGCAGCTTCTCACTCTTTGACTCCCTGTGACCTAAATCTTACCACCGTCACTACAGAAGGTGTTGACCCAAAGGCCTCCTGGTTACGCTCTTTGAGCTTAATGCAGCGTTGAACACTATTGTCTAGATCTTATTTTCTTGAAACTCTTTGACTTCCGCAATGTCAGCCTCTCTGAGTGCTCCATCCTGCCAGCCACTCTCACCTTCAGATGGTTCTTCCTCTCTCCCACTTTGCTAAGCATATTTGAGCCTCAAGTTTCTGTCCCCACAGCCTCTTTCTTCCCTAGTTTTCCATAGCCATTCCATCTTATCTGAGGTTGTGCCACCTCATTATCATTTATCTCAGAGGTCAAGTAGCCCACCTCTTTATCCACAGATGAGCTACCGGGTTTCTTTCTGAATTTGAGGAACTGTCCTCCACAGCCTCTCCCCCAAACTGCATTCCTCACTTCCACTTACCAAAAGTGTGGGTGGGTGTCCTGCCAACCCTTCATATCCAAAATCAAACTCTTCTCTAAACCAGATCTTCCTCAAAATTTCTCTGTATCTATTCACTACAGTGTATCAGTCAGTGTTCTTGGTTTGAAATAACAAAAATTGTCTCCAGCTGGGTTTTTTTGAGAGATTTTTACTATAGGGTGCATGAACTCACCAGAGAGACAGAGAGGAAGAGAATAAGAAATCTCCCCCTAGGGGGGATGGCCATGCCTTAATCCCTTCTCCTCATCTCCTCTTGAGATTTTGAGCACACATGCACACATGCCCACCATGACTTTTAAGCCACCAGGTCTGGGACTCGAATCACAGTCGACTACGCGGGAACCCAGTGATGTACCATTATGCCACCTGCTGGTCCTAACCTCCAGTTAGTTTAATGGGTAATTCAGAGGATTAATGTGAAGTCTGAAGAAGTGACCTAGAAAGAGGTGGGAAAAAGTGCCCAGGCAAAAGTGAACGTACCAAACACATGTCCCTTCAGGAATCCGATGAGAAAGTTTCTGTTGCGCCCCTGACATCAGACCCCCTCAGTCTCACGCTGTCCCTGTATCTCCTTATAATCCACTCCAGATTCAGTGTCCCGGGTGGAGGATGAATTGGCCAAACGTGGCTCACGCTCCTACACCACAGGTGCCAGAGTATTGTAATAACAGGCTTGGTTGGGGGCCAAAAGGCGGTGCAGCAGTACCACGCAGCACCCCACAAGAAAATCCCACATAGAAAGTTTCCCGATTCAAGTTCGGGGACCTCCCTTCGTACTCCAGGCACAATGATCTGGGGTTGGGAATAGTCACAGGATAGAATCATAAAAGCAGAATGCAAAATGTCCTCTAAGAAAGATGAATGTGACAAATAAATAACTTCAGATTCAGGAAGGAGATAAAATCCAGTGGGGTCATCATGAAAGGCTCAATGCAGGATGAGATATTTGCCCATGATCCAGGGTTGAAGGCTAAGAGTGGATCATGGTATCAAGACTTGTTGGGGGTGCTCGCTTGCTCTCAAGAAATAAACAAACAAACGAAAAGAGGCCTGGCCCCTTCTAGCCTTGTCATTGGAAAGTAGGAAACTGCTTCCCATCAATTCTACACAGTGGATATAAAACAGCAAAAATAAATAAACAAAAGCAAAATGATAACCTTCCATTACAGATACCATCATTTTTCCAGTTGTCAAGGCTCAACGTCATAGAATTATCTTAAAATATAAAAAGGAAGTGTCATCCTGCAACTAAATCCTGCAGCCCCTTTGTCCACAAAGCTCCACCCCACGACTCCTCTTGTCATCCGCAGATCCTTGAATAAAGCCAGTTTTAATCACCTCCAACTAATTACCTCGTCCCCACTCTCTCCCTGTTTCGTTCAACTCATGGTCAGAAGAAAATGTGTCCTAAGACACAGAGTTCTGATCATGAAACTTCTCCCTTGATAATCTTTGCCAACCATATTAAATATGTTTCTCCTTTCTTCACGTATAGTCCTCCACATTGTGGTCAATCTCCCTACCTTCCTGGCATCTTCTTTTCCTCCACTTCCCTGTAGCTATAGCTTCTGTTGTTGTTTAACAGGCTACTGGTGCTGCAAACCCAGGATGCTCTGCTACTGCATCTTTTCTCATGCCAGACTGTCCACCAGAAGACTCTCCATGTAATTTCTGGTTAAAACTTTGCCCAGCCCATAAAGATCACCACAAATATTTCATCTTGCATTGAGCCTTTCATGATGTCCCCACTGAATTTTATCTCCTTCCTGAATTTGAAGTTATTCATTTGTCACATTCATCTTTCTTAGAGGACATTTTGCATTCTGCTTTTATGATTCTATCCTGTGACTATTCCCAACCCTAGATCCCATGTCCTTTAAGATCAGAAATCATATTTTACTCATTTTTTTAGTCCTTCTCCTCTCCTCAAGCCATGTTCCCCTAGAATACACCACGATGTCTCCTATTAATGTGTTACTCAAGGCCAGCAGATGGTGTGCAGGTGAAAGCAGCTGAATCCCGTTTAAGCCATTTGAACTCTGCACCTGGCAGCTTGAGAAACTCACTGGGCACATATGCATGCATGCCAAAAATTCAAAAAGGAGAATGAAAGAGAAGAGATTATAGCATGGCCAACCACCTAGGGGTGGTTCTCACTTTTTCTCTTTCTCTCTCTGGTGACCACTAGCACCCTATAGGGTATGCGTGCACACAGAGATACACACACACACTAATTAATTGCTCAATAAATGTTTGTTAAATTTAATTAAATTGTGTGAATTTCACAGAGGAAAAATAACCATAGTAGTCTTATATTTATGGCAACCTGGGCCAAAATGAACTAACAGCCCCCAAGTAGTATTTCTCTTCACTTTTGGATATAGTTTTTAGGAGAATAGCTTCGGTGTCAGCATCATTATAATTACTTGTTTAATGGCCAGCCTCTCCACTAGATTATAAGCACCACAGGGCAGGAATACTGCTCGACCTAGTTTACCTCCGTATTCCTACTACATATCTCAGTGCTCACCATACATAGTCAAAAACATTTGAAGAGAATTGAGTTGAAATAAACTGAATCCTGTCTAATCTAACCCAAGTGAATGGAACTGGAGAAAGGAGGTTGGTAATGGGGTACAAGCCCTTCACTATCTCTCCATTGACTGACCCCTGTCAGGAGAGAATCCAAAACACAATAAAGATCTATGGTTTGCACAAGAAAGATTCCTTTACAAAAAATGAACTCAGCAGCTAAAGCACTGTCTCAGGGCCCCAAAGGAGGGGAGGAGGGTATAAGGGACTGGATGGGGATGAATATTGTTTTACTGGGGAAAAGGGGGTTCTTAGGTCTTTCTGTCTCTTTACTTATAGTTTTAAATGAAGTTTTACTTTTAGTTTTAAATGAAGGACTGCAGTCTAATCTTGCAATTCCATAATAACTAGTTCGGAAAGGAGCTCATCTTTGGAGGAAGCTGAATACACCACTACTCACTTGGTAAAAATTTAAGGTCCCTAGAAAGATCTTTTGGAAAAGCTAAAAATATTTCTTCTGATACACATTCTTGTTCCTGCTTCCTGCACATTGACTTTGAGCAATTTATGTCACTGCTCAGGATGGTAGAGCTATTGTAGAATCCTGCTTCACCAGATTACAGATGAAGTGATCAGCCGCCCACGACCCCCATATAATTTCAACATTCTACCATTCGAGAGCCTTCCTTTTGGTTTTAAGACACCCTTTGTCCCAAGGAGACCACTGGGAAGGCGTGTGCTGTAGTTACATTTTTGTTTATTTTCTGTGCTATTTTCTAACATCTGGTTCAAAAGGAGAAATGAAGAATAGTTGGTAGGTTCCAAGAGATATATCTGATAGGACCAGGAGTGAAGGAATGAATTTTTTTTAAAAAGGGTTATGAATGTCAATGACTGACTTTCTGCTATTTTACTTCCCTTTGGAACAAGGAAATGCCTGGCTTTCTGTCAGAAAATTACCTTCTGGGAATCTATTTTTCCTCTTCTTTTTTTTTTTTTTTTTTTTTTTTTAACAGTTATTTCCCTTATGGCATGTGCACTCTAAAGAAACAGAAAGTCAGAGACAATGAGAGGGAAAGTGAGAAATCACCTGCCAGGGGAAATGGCCACACCACGATCCCTTCTTTCATTCTCCTGGGATCTTGAGCAGACACACACATGCACCCAGCGTGATTTTCAAGCCACCAGGTCCAGGACCTAAACCATGATTGACCATATGGGAGTCCAGAGATGTAACTGCTACACCATCACTGGCCCCAATCTATTATTCTTTTAAAGGATAAAAAATATACAGTCCCTCAATATGTGACAGAAGCCTTTTTTAAAAAATGAATATCCTAGGCCAGGCAGTGGCACAGCAATAACATAAGTGGACTCACATGGGAAAGATCCTGGATTTGTGTCCTGGGACCTCCCTGAGCACACCAGGTACATGATGCACACCCATGATCCAGGCCAGATCACTGCATGAAGGGCCTGTGGGGAGTACCCCTCTCTACATCTCTTTCTCTTTGAATAAACTTTTTTTAAGAATTAATATCCTTAAGGACTAAACTTTAGACATATAGATTAATGGAATAGAATAGAGAGCATAGAAACAGATGCATGTATGGACATTAATTTAAAATGAAGGTGGGACCCAACCATGGCAGTGTGAGTTGTAGGGTGCCACTGCGTAAGATTGGAGCCACATGGGAGCTCCAGGTTTGGTTCTCAATCCAATCTGAATCAGAACAGGCATGACGGTGCATGATCCTATCTAACTGAGAAGCTGAGGCAAGACCCTGTCCAAAATACCTGTCTCTCCACCTCTCCATCTCTCATTTAAGAACATGAATGTAGGACTGCAAAGCAATTGTGCAAAAAACAAGTTGTCGCTTAAGGGTGATAAGGCAATGGGTTGTCCATATAGAAAACAACAAGTTTGATTCCTACCTCATTCTATGCAAAACTCAATTCAAGACAGATCGTAAGCTAAATGTGAATGGCAAAGCAAACTACAAATGTGTTAGAAGATTATATAGGTGATTGTGGTCATCTGTTAAGGACTGAATGTTGGTCTCCACCTCTTAGTTCGTTATGCATTGCTCATAGAAAGACCTAAGACTGGGTGAATTTATGGAACTAGAGGTGTATTTAACTGCAATTTCTAATAGCTGAAAAGCACAGGACATGAGGCCAGTTTGCATCACAATATATCCAACAGAAGCAGCCGCAACAGCAGGCACATGCAGAGAAAGAGCTGTGGGCAGCTCTTTGTTATAAAAGAGAGATTTTATAACAATCAGCTCTTGCAAGAACTCATCTCTTCTCATGAGAGCCAGAACTCACTGGTTTTCTAGGACTTAATTAATGTATTCATGAGAGTGTTGCCTCCATGATCCAATTGCCAGCCACCAGGCCTCACCTAGACTCTATGAGACAATCACTGCTCACTAGGCCTTGCCTCTCAAACTCCATCACATTGGGGACCAAATTCGAAAGTGTGAACCTCTGGGGGACAAACCATTATCCAAACCATAACATATAACACTCACTCCTAAATTAATATGTTGAAACCCTAACCCCTAATGTGAGTGTATTAGTAGGTGGGGACTTTGGCAGATATGTCAAGGGGATAAAGCCCTGATGAATGGCATAATTATACCTATTAAAGCACTCTCTAACCTGTCCCCTCTATATGAGCATAGAAGAGGGCCCTCATGAGAACCTAACCATACTGGCACCCTATCTTGGACTTTCAGTCTCCATAATTGATAAATAAAGTCTGTTGTTTATAACCCACCCTGTCTATGCTACTGTGTTATAGCAACAAAAAATAACAAAGACATTATCTAAGTTAGGAAAGGTTTTCTTAGACAGGGTACAAAAATACATAAATAGCAAAAGGAAGGGTAGAGAGGAATGAGATATTTGACGATCTTTGAGTCAAGAACTTACATTCATCAAAAGACACCATGAAGAGAGTATAAAAGCAAACTGAAGTGTGGAAAAATGTACTTGCAACACATTTAAAAAAAAAAAAAGGCTTTATCCAAGATATAAAAGAACTACATACCAATTTCTTAAAAAGTCAGATAACCCATAGAAAAATGAGTGAGAGATTTGAATAAGCCCTCTCAAGAGAGACTATCCAAGTGGCTCAAATATGTGAAACGATGTCCAACTTCAACTTCATTGTCACTGGAGAAATACGAAGTAAAACCACAATGTATCCAAGTGAATAATTCATTTCGTTTGTTAGTTAAGTGGTAAAGACAATCAATATGGAACACATAGGAACTTTCACATACTCAAGGAGAATAATCACCTTAGAAGAGTTCTGTATTATGTACTAAAGAGGAATATACACATACCTTGTGATACTGCAATTCTATTTCTAGGTATATACCTGACAGAAATGTGCACATATACACACCAAAACAGCACATGCACTTATGAAAATAGCAACATTATAAACTATGAAACAACAGGAAAATACATTTTATGTTTCTATAATGAAACAATATATAACAATGAAAATAAGTAAACTATTTCTATGTGAAACAATGTGGTTGAATCTCAAAAATGCAGACAGATTATTGACAGAAAGAAATAAGAAACAGAAGAATACACAGACTGTGAACCCACTCCTACAAAATTCAGTAACAGGGAAACAGAAAGTGATGTTAAAAGTCTGGATAGGTTAATTTGGGGGAATGGGCAAGGTGGATGACCAAGAGAGGATACAGAGCAGGGTTCCTGGAGATGATGTTGTTTTGCTTCTTGAGGGTGGTGATTACATAAGTGTTTACAATGATTTGATGAGATTTATGTGCATTTATATTTTGTGTACTCATCTATATATTATATATGATAAAAGTTTTGTTTTGTTTTCCAAGGGAACTATCTAAAAGAGTGGCAGTAGGGCTACAGAGTGGCAGACAGCCCCTAGGTAGAGGGCAGACTCTTTCCATGTCCACATCTATGCCAGTCCCACAATAACCTAGATAGAAAAGGCAAGGCTTTATTTAAAACAAAATAATAACAATAATATTTTTAAAGACAAGACTCTGGCCTACAAGATCAACCATGCTGTGAGAGTCCTGGCCTTACAAGCTTGAAAACACACCAGGCACATGTATATGTATGCCCTAAATCCCAAAAGTGGGGATAAGTGGAGAAGAAAGTATTGCAGTGAGGCCATGTCCCATGGAGGACACATTCTCCCTTTCCTTCTCTCTTTCTCTCTGTCTCTCTCTGGCAAGTGCATGCACCCACAAACTAAATAAATAAATAAATAAATATCTTTTTACCTAGCAGTTTTACTTTCAGGAATTTAACCTAAAAAAAAAAACAAGATAAGTGTATGAAGATATAAAAAGATAATTATTGTAGTGCTATTAATATGATAAAGATTTAGAAATAATCTACAGATTCAACAATAGGATATTGGTTCAACACATTAGAATACACGCACAGGTACATATGATACTTCTATTAAAATTGTTGCCATAAATCTATATTTGTTTGGGCTGGCTCCATTGCGCATCGTTAATGCACTACTCAGGAAAAGCTGGATCCCATATGGCTACCACAGCTAGAACCCCACACCTGGTAGGCTAAAACATAATGGGGATGCATATGAGTGCCCAAGATTCAATAGGAGGGAGGACCAGAAGGGGATGACAGGGTGACCAGACCCTGTGGAGGGTGCTGTTAAAAAAAAATTTTTTTTAATCTATATTTGTTCACATGGAAGGATGTTTGTTTTTACTTTTATTCAACTTTATTGATGTTAGTTGACAAAATTGATTGTGTAAGTTTATGGTGTACAGCATGAAGATCTGATATACATATATAGTGAAATGATTAATGTCGATACAATCAAGTTAATTAACACACCCATCACCTCACCTACTTACCATTTGTTTTGTTTTGTGCATGGTGAAAATATTTAAGATCTGCTTTCTTAGCAAATTTCAAGTATACAATATAGCATTACCAAATTGTAGTCACCATGCATGTACATCACCTCTCCAGAACTTATTCATCTTAAAACTGATCGTGTGTTCCCTTTAGCCTATAGATCCCCACTTTCCCCATTCTAGAATTTCTAACAATCATCATTCTACCATCATTTCAACTTCTTTAAATTCGACATAAAAGTAAGAAAATATATTTGTCTTTCTCTGTCTAATGTATTTAACATGATATCCTCAAGGTTCATCTATGTTGTCACAAATGGAAGGATTTTATCCTGTTTGGCTAAATAATGTACCATTGTATATACAAATAGACACTACAACTTAGAAAATAGAGTGGGAAATCTCTTTGACAATGATTTTTTGGATACGATACCAAAAACATAAGCCATAAAAGCAAAAATAAGTAGGTGAGACTACATTAAGCAAGATGCTCCCACACAGAAAAGGAAACAACTAAATGAAAAGGCAACCTAAAAAAATGCAGAAAAATACTTATAAACCATATGTCTAAGAAGGAGTTAATATCTGAAAAAAAAATATAAGGTGCTCACACAACTCAACAGAAAGAGGGAGAGAGAGAGGGAGAAAGAGAGAAGGAAGGAAGGAAGGAAGGAAGGAAGGAAGGAAAAGAAGAAGAAGAGTCTGAATAGCTATTTTTCCAAAGAAGGCCAACAAGAAAAGGTGCTCGATATCACTAGTCATTAGGGAAGTACAGATCAAAATCACAATAAAATATCACCTTGCACCTGATAGGATGGCTATTATCAAAAAAGACAACAGGTAACAAGTATTGGTGAAGAGAAAAAGAAACCCTTGTGCACCGTTGGTGGGAATGTAAATTGGCATATCCATTATGGAAGACAGTGTAGAGGTTGCTCAAAAAGTGAAAAATAGAATTACCATATATGCCAGCAATCTCAATTCTAGGTGTATATCTAAAGAAAACAAAATCAGTAGCCTGACAGCACCTTCGTTCTCATGTTTATTGCAACATTAGTCACAGCAGTTAAGACATGAAAACAAGTTCAGTGTCTGTCAAAAGATGATAAAGAAATTGTGGGCCTGGCTAGGTAGCATGGTGTTTAAGGTGGCTGGATCCCACATGGCCAACTAAGCGGTTAAAATCCCGATCCTGGTGGCTTGAAAAACTACCAGGTGTATGTGCATGAGTGCCCAAAATCCCAAGAGGGGAATGGAGGAAAAAGGGGTTATGGCATGTTCATCCCGCCAAGAAATGCTTTCTCGCTTTCTCGCTTTCTCCTCTCTCTCTCTTTCTCTCTCTCTCTCTCTCTCTCTCTCTCTCTCTCTCTCTCTCTCTCTCTCTCCCCCCCCTCCCTCCCTGTCTCTGTCTCTGTCTCTCCCTCCAGCAAGCACATGTACCCTATAACATTATTTTTTAAAGAAAGAAATGTGGTCTTATTATATTAAATTAGAAAACTGGGACCAGCCAGCAGTTAGTGTAATGGCTATGTCACTGGACTCCCACGTAGTCGACCGTGGTTCAAGTCCCGGACCCGGCAGCTTAAACTCACGCCGGGCGCATGTGCGTGCGTGCCCAAGATCCCGAGAGGAGAATGGAGGAGAAGGGATTGCGGCATGGCCATCCCCCCTGGGGGGTGATTTCTCGCTTTCTGTCTCTTTCTGTCTCTGTCTGTCTAGCGAGTGCACGCGCCCTATAGCAAAAACCTCTCAAAAAAAAAAAAAAATAGAAAACTGGCTTATAAAATAGGATAAGTAATCAAATCCTAATTTGGAAAATACAGGTTCGATATTCCTTATCCAAAATGGTTGGGATCAGAAGTATTTGAGGCAGAGGCCAGTAGGTGGCATGGTGGCTAAGGCACTGGACTTCTCACATGGCTAACCACAGTTTGAGTCTTGGACCTGGTGGTTTGATTTCTCACTTCCCTTTCTCTCTCTCTCTCTCTATGTCTCTGGTCAAATTAAAGAGTAATAATAACAAGTAAATTAAATAAGTAAATAATTGTTTAAAAAAGAAGTATTTTGGATTTTAAGTTTATTGGGATTTTGAAATATTTGCATCTTGGAGAGGAGGCCCATGTCTAAACATGAAATTATTTACATTTTATATACACCTTATACACATAGTCTAAAGGTAATTTTATTAAATTATTTTATTTAGTATTTTATTTCAATATTCAGTACTTTTTTGGGTTTGCTTTAGTTTCTTGGTTATTTAGCTATAGGGCATGTGCACTTGCTGGAGAAACATAGAGAGAGAAAGGTAGAGAAGAAAAGTGAGAAATCAACTCGCCTTCCTCCCCTCAGGGAGGATGGCCATACCACAATCTCTTCTAGGCACATATGCACATGCCCTCAGTATGTTTTTCAAGCCACCAATTCAAGGCTCAACCCACACAGTCAGCCATGTGGAATCCAGTTACCTTAGCCTCCACATCACCTGCCATCCCCATTTTTTTTTTTTTTTTTTTTGGAGAGGTTTTCGCTATAGGGCACGTGCGCTCGCCAGACACAGAGAGAGACATAGAGACAGAAAGCGAGAAATCACCCCCCAGGGGGGATGGTCACGCCGCAATCCCTTCTCCTCCATTCTCCTCTCGGGATCTTGGGCACGCACGCACACGCGCCTGGCATGAGTTTTAAGCCACCGGGTCCGGGACGCGAACCACGGTCAATTACGTGGGAGTCCAGCGACATAGCCATTACGCTAACTGCTGGTTCCCCCCATTTTATACAATATTTTTTCATTGCAACATTTTGAATGTAGCCGAACATAAAAGGTCAGGTGTGGAATTTTCCATCTGTGACATCAAGAGTTTTAGATTTTGGATTTGAGATATTCAACTTCGGAAATGCTCAACATGTGTATGCACATAAAATTATGGTTAAACAATAAGTTAAATGGTTACTATCTCTATATCGTAGAAATTTGGTAATTGTTTTTCTCATTTTTCTGCAAACATGGCTTACTAAAGTTATAAACAATATAGTTATCATTCATTGAACACTAGCAATGTGACAAATAATGAAAATGATACAAGATATTCTTCTTATTTAATTGTCACAAAGCCCAATAGGATAAGAACAATTTTCTACATTTTACAGCTAAGGAGACTAAAGAGAGTAAATGCATAACATCACAGAACAGAAAGCAGACATTTAATAGGGTCTGTCTGGCTTCCTAGCAAACATTCCTTCCCACTACATAATACAATGAGGGTGTATTAAGAATATGTTTTGTGGGGGGGAGCTTGCAAGTGGCATGGTGGTTAAGCACTGGACTCCCATGTGGCCAACTGTGCTTTGAGTCCCTGACCTGGCGGCTTGCTTTCTAACTCCCCACACACTCAACTCTCTCTGGTCAGATTAAAATAATAATAACAACAATAAATAAAGAAAAGCAAGTAATTCCCAAAAAAAGAATGTTTCAGGCTAGCCAGTGGTGTGATAGTTAAAGGCAGCTGGGTTCCACAAAGACAACTGTGCAGTTGGAGTCTCAGACCTGGCAGCTTAAAAACACTCTGGGCACATATATGTGCATTCCCAAAACAGGAGAGTTGGAAGAGAAGAGAATACAATGTGGCCATCCCCTTTGGGAGGATGCTTGCGCTCGCTCTCTCTCTCTCTCTCTCTCTCTCTCTCTTTCTCTCCTTCTTGCTCTGTCTTCTCTGGTGAGTACATGCACCCTATAGAAAATTTTTTTATAAAGAGAGAATGTTTTAAATCTAGGCTTTGAACTCAAATATCTGGTTTAAATTTTTAAAATTCTATAAGCTCATGGAGTAGCACACCAGCTGAAAAATAGTAAAACCTTCTTAGATGTTAGTTGTGATATCAATAGGGAATAATAATAGTGATAACTATGACAAGCTATTGAATGATTACCATGTGCTGAGTATTTACTGAATATAATCTCATTTAAACCTCATTATCTCGCAATAAACTGATTGCGTTATCTACATTCTTTACATTTAACTATGTAACTCACTCTGAGTTAAGGCTTAGCCATGTTATAGCCTTGGGCAATAGAGTATTAGCAATAATGAAGCAATCAGAGCCTTGAAAATTGTTTCTGAGGCCAGCAGGTGGTGTGCTGGTTAAGGTGTTGGACTATGGTTCGAGTCCCCAACCTAGCTGCTTGCTTTCTCACTCCCTCCCCCTCTCTCTTTGTCTCTCTCTGGTCAGATTAAAATAATAACAATAAATAAAATTAAACAAATAATTCCCCAATGTGGCCAACAGCAGTTGAAGTCTCAGATCTGGAGGCTTGAAAATCACATGTGGGCATGTGTGCCCAAAATCCCTGGAGGAGAATGAAGGAGAAATTATGGCATGGCCATCTCCTCTGGGGAATTATTTCTCACTTTCCCTCTGACTGTCTCTCTCTGGAGAGCACATGCACCCTTATGGCAAAAACATTTCTTTTTAAAAAAGTGTTTCTGTATTTCTGCTTGCTTCACTTGACCTTAGCCAAACCATAACTATCCCCAAGCTAGCCTGCTAGAGGATCAAAGACATGTAAACCATGACCAGTCCCCTGAGTCATCCCAGATGAGGCTGTCTTAGATTAACTAACAGCCAGCCTCTACCCAGAAAAGTGATCTAGTCCTGTCAAGATCAGCAGAGCTGACTAACCAGCATCCATGTAATGCCAGACTCATGAGCAATAAATGCCTATTGTTCTTTGCCACTGAGGTTTTGTGGATATTTGTTATGCAGCATTATTGTAACAAAAGCTAACTGATACAAGTCCTCTGAGGTAAACTATCATTATTCCTATTTTACATAGGATAAATCTGAGATTCAGAAAAGTCATAAAGCTAAGTGGTAGAGTCAGGATTTGAATCCTGGCCTGAATTAATTCAAAGGTCTTACTTTTAATTTCCATACTATACATATTGCCTCTTCAAATGCACTACTAGCTACAGGTTTAAATGGAGCTCCAGCAATGTGTGTGCATGCATGTGTACATGCATGCTTGCAAGCAAGTCTTTCTCCACAGCTACTCACTGACTGAAGATTTAAAATTTGGAAGCAGTATTTCTGATTAACTCAAACATCCCAGCTACTTTTAGTACTTTTTAAAAGCTGAGTGATCATACCCTTGTAGTTTAAACCAACAAGTTTATACATGGGGACTTTGGTACTTTTCTCTCTCACCCTCACCCTCTCTTATGCAGTCCACAGGCATTTAATTTCTCACAGATGCCTTCAGCGCTGACATGTATCCCAATATTAATTTGTGTGCTTCAAAGATTTATCCTAAAAATGCTGATGACACCAATAGAAGATGTAAAATTTGACCTTCGCTTACACAATGATTGGCATTGACTATAATTCCTTATGAGAGTTCACATAATCAGCATGCTGATGTGTGCAGCTAGAGAACATAATCAGTTGTTCTGTATCAAAAATCACCTTGCAGTTGGGACAAGGAAACAAATTCCCATATTTAACGGTCAGGAGAATCAGTTATTATACAGTAGTCAACTTTCAACAGTCTATTTTAAGGATATGCAGGGATAATAAATACATGATCATATATCTACCCAAATACAAGATCATATATCCACTCAAAGTTTTACTTTCTAACCAGAAATCCTTGAGATGAAGGGATCAAACAGCAGAAACCTTGCAGGTGGTTTGGAACCAGATGCTGTGAACTGGCTTCCTCCCCTCTGGAGGGAGGCGTGGCACATGGACAAGGAGCAAGAAGGTAATCTGGAGATGTGGCCTCCAGCCACAACCACACCTCACACTGGTAAGTGTGGCAGACACCCTTCTTTGCCACAGCTCACTATCCTCCTCTGTGCCAGGAGATTGGTCTGTATGGATCTGGGTGGACTTGCCTTAGGCTTCCAGTTGGGTTTGCTGGATAATGAGCCCTGGTGATAAATCAGAGGGATGGAGGAGAGAGAAGTAGAGGTATTTACTTCCTGTCTTTCTCTCTGTGCTGTCACAGAGGGATGGCTATGTCCCTCCACCAAAGTTATGTCTCAGCTTCTTTCAAGAAGTCCCTCCTCGAATCTGGGTTCTGCTAATCACGTATTACATTCATCTCTTCAGACCTAGAAGTAGTAGTAGCCCCATTGCTTACAGCTCTAGGATTTTGCACTCTCTCTTATGATTTGCCCTATACCATACGCAAACCTTTGTAAATAGTCTGTTAAACCTCCCTTGAATTATCCCATCTGGAGTAAACTGGAACTTGCTCTAGGAAAATCCTCTCAACACTGTCATCTTCCTGACATACAGAATGGAGAAAAAAATTCTCCTCCTTTGTGGACTATGCGCTTTTTTTAGCTTTCAGTTTTGTTTTTGCTAGCTTCTAATGCTAATACAGCTGCTCCTCACTTAACCATCCACTCATTTAACTGAGGACCAGTTTTCCAGCACAGAGAAATCTCCTTTCTCAGTCCTTGTCTCATTCCTACAGTCAGTTAATATCACGACACAAAGCATTTGCAATCACACAAGACCACATAGTCCATTTATAAATGTGCACATATTGAAAAATACATACCCTATGGCATCATGACACACCACAAAACACCTGACTTTAAGCTCTTCACTTATCAATTAGCTTATTGACCTAGTTGCATAGGAACAGAACTCAGTAGTTAAGTGAGGAGTGCCAGCATTCTTAGAAGGACTAAAAGCTACAGAACATCAAAACAACATTGTATTAAGTCGGCTGTGTTGTTGTTCTTGTTGTTGTTGTTTTGGTAGATATTTTTGTTATAGAGATGCGCACTCACCAGAGAAACAGACAAAAAGTGAGAAGTCACCCCTCAGGAGTCCAGCACCTCAACCACCATGACACATATGCCCACACACGTGATTTTCAAGCCTCCAGGTCTGGGACACAATCCATTATCCTCCGTTCTCCTCTCAGGATCTTTTTTTTAATTATTTATTTTATTTCATTTATTCATTCATTTATTTTTTTAATTTAACCACAGAGAGACAGAGGTTGAGAGTGAAAGAGAGAAGAAATGAGAAAGCAAGCCACCAGATTCAGGACTCAAACCCTGGTTGTCTAGCACCTTAACCATCATGCCACCTGCTGGTCCCCTCCTCTCAGGATCTTTGGCACACATGCATACACACCCAGTGTGGGTTTTAAGGCGCCAGGTCTAGGACTTGAACCACGGTCACCTATGTGTGAGCCCAGCAATGCTACCACTATGCCATCTGCTGGTCCCACCAACTGATTTTTTTTTTTTTTAGTTTGCTTTTCTATTTCTTCCATGAGCAAGGAAGAGAAAGAAAGATACTCCCAACAGGGTCATCACACTTTAGTCTATTCCCAGCTTCAGCCAGGCCCAGATCATGGGCATGTACACAGTGCACCCAGTGTGTTCAAGGTCGTCTCCAGAAGCAAATGCGGAACTGTCCTCTGAGGGCTAGCCTTGCCACCTTCTGGCCCCAAAATGATATTTTAAAGCCTTCCTGTGATTCAGAACAGAAAGGAATCTAGCTGAGAAATGGAAGAGCCTGACATAGAGATGAAAGCAACAAAGGGAGGGCGAGAAGGAGCAGAAATTAGACTTCAAACTACTGGAGTGTGTAGGCTCTGTCCTTAGGCTGAATCGGATGTCCTACTCGCCTTCTTGATTTCTGCTCTCTGTCATCACTAGCTCCACTTGGAGTCGATCAGGATAGTCTTTGCTCTGTTGAAAATTAAGATGTGTTAAACTTTCTGATAGAAAGATGAATATACTTGACGCTAAAAATTCTGGATGGAAAGTAAAGATGTCACTGAAATCATCACTTATTGACACTTCACCCCTTTTCCTCCTGGTACTCTCGCCTCACCTAGGGGCCCAGCCCATGCTCCTACAATTGTGTCCAACTGACTGTCTTCATTATTATGGTAACTGCCAGGTCAGTTATTAATTTTTAATCACATTTATTTTTTCAGTCAGCCTTATTTACTAGATATCCACTATGTGCCAGGAACTCTCTTAGGCAGGGTGAACAAGAACAAGTTTCCTTTTCTCTTGAGCTCGCTCTTGAGTGTCATAGCTCATGGGAAATGTATCATTTTAAATGCAAATCTGATGAGGAGATGAGCACTAATATCAAATTGCAGTATCCTTTCCATACATGTACGAACATAAGAGATTATTGAATATTCAAAAATAGGATTTCAGACCACTAAGTCTAATCCCAATGCCCCCTATACCCCCATCCCACTCCATTCCCCACACACAAAAATGACAAGTTAGGAAAAAGACAATGTGACTTTGAACAAATCTCACAGCCTCTCTGTTCCTTAATCAATGGAAGAACCAAGGCTAGAATCCAGGCCTCCTGAATTTCACCAGCCTTCACCATTAAGAACCGATTTCTCTCGATGATTCTCTGCTGTTACCTCTGTGGCCACTGGGATAGCATCCTAGAAAAGCTTCTCTCCTTGGGCCTACACACCTGTTTTTTTCTTTGCCAGGCCAACTCCTCCTTCAAGCTCAGCTGGGAAATTTCTCTCAGAATTCCCAGGCTGGGCTACATTCCCCGTCACGGGTTCTGCAGCAAGCCATCCACCTCATTGGCATTGCTCATGTCTCACACACGTTAGTTCTCGACTTGTGTTCCCCACTGGACTGTAAGGCCTGGAGGCCCTGTCTCTCCCCTATGCTCAGTGTGCAACAGGCATGCTGGAAAGATAATGTGAATAAATGCAACTCATTTCATTTACAAGGGCAATCAGTGAGAAAGCTGGGATGTGTTCACTGTATTTTTACATGGTAGGAAGCACGCAAGAATACAATGGTTCTACACTTCAGTTTTTAAAGGAATAATAATAAATTAGATTTTTTTAATAAAGGAAAAAGATGCTTTCTGGTCTTCTAAGTGAGGAGATATGTGCTCCTCTTCACCCCTTTTCCTCGTTCCCATATGGCAGCTCCCCCTGATCTCACACCCTCCCCATGTGCCACTGGTAACAGACACAAAGCAATCCTTCTCCTTCCTTCCACTCAGAACAGTGCAGGAAAAGCGTGGGAAAAGCAATTTCCTCCTAAAGTCTAGGGAAAAGAACAGAGGATTCAAATAAAGGAAGGAAGCCACAGATGGCGTGCTGGCAGTTGGATGAATTAATGGGATTGCATCCTGGTAATGTTTCAAGTGAGAGTTTCATGTAATTCATGCAAATTCAGAAATAATTGAGGTTCGTGTTTCCAGGAAAAAGTCATGGCATTTTGCTTTTACCTGCACTACCCCCAAAAAGGGTCATTTTTATTATTCCATATTCAATTATTCATAACCACACTCTCGTGGATTTTAGACTCATAAAAGGTCAGCCCTCCTTGATTCCGCAATTGTTTTCCTCTGAAGTCAGGAGCGGCCCATGAATATGCACACGCACACCACCCTGACACTTCCCTCACTGTTCATTAACAGTGTGTTCACTGTATATTTCAAAGTCAAACAAATAATACCTGTCATGAACATGAATTTTTAATATCTCCTATATTTCATTTTAAATGAAATGTCAAAATGATGGAAAATATTTCCATGGAAGTTTGGAAAGGGCAGCGTCTCACCAACGCCGCATCGTGAAGGCCCGCGCCGGTGCAAAAACATCGTTAAAGCAGCACCACAGCCGCTGAGATCAGATTGTTTTTCGGTATTTTACTGCCTTTGTCATTCCTGTGGTAGCTGGGAAATGTCAACGTGAAATCTGTTTGCCAAGTCAATATGCTTTTCGGGGCTGATGGGACCCACTGTCCTCTTTTCATCTTGAAAATGGATGCCGTTTATTTACAGCCTGTTTCAATTCCCTGCTTTTGGCTTGAACTGCATTTTATTTGCATGTGTGGTTCCCTGAGCATATATGCCCTTTGTTATTTTCATTCTTTACGTCTTATGCCCCATCTTTTTTTTTTTTTTTTTGAGAAGTTTTTCGCTATAGGGCGCGTGCGCTCGCCAGACAGACAGAGAGAGACATAGAGACAGAAAGCGAGAAATCACCCCCCAGGGGGGATGGCCACGCCGCAATCCCTTCTCCTCCATTCTCCTCTTGGGATCTTGGGCACGCACGCACACGCGCCCGGCGTGAGTTGTAAGCCACCGGGTCCGAGACGCGAACCGCGGTCGACTACGTGGGAGTCCAGCGACATAGCCATTACGCTAACTGCTGGTTCCCTTATGCCCCATCTTTAATGGCAGGGATATCAAACAGCTCTGACCTCGCCTTTCTCTTCAACCCTCTGTCAGAATTTCTTAACTTCAAGCTCCCATCTACTCCTCTAGAAATGGTCTATTTTCTTCCCTAGAAATTGTTCATGGGCGATAGGGATTGGTCTACGCCAGAACAAAGCCAAAATGGGATACAAAATAAGGAGAGCTTACAGCAGCAGCAAGAGATGACCAAGAAGGTCTAGAGAAGGGTTTCTCAACATCAGCACTACCAACACTCGGGACCATGCCATTCCTTGCTGCGGAGGCTATCCTCCATGCTCTAAGATGTTTATCAGCATCCTTGGCCTCTACCCAACAGTTACTAGTAACGCCTCCCTCCCTTCAGTTGTGTCAACCAAAAATGTCTCCGGACATGCCAAAGGTCTGTGGGAATAGGATTGGGGGTGGGAAGGCAGCCATGGGATCTGGAGTACAACCAGAAATAGTTGTCTTCCAAACGTGTTTTCTCCTCTCAGCACTAAAGACCAAAGCCCCAGGAACTTCTGCAGTGTGTGCCGCCCGTCTGATACTCTGAGCAAAAGGGATTCTTGTTCCCACCACTTGCAGAGTCTCGATTTGGCCAGATTGACACGACATGAGACTGTGGCCATGATCATCGATCACTCCCACCCTTTTGGGCCAAAGCAGTTTTCTGTTCCCCAACCCAGAAAGGTGTACCCTGTAATATTTAACACAATAGTGTGTTCTTGTCCTTCTTACCTCCCTCACCCTCTGAAGAAGAGAGCTTTCCCATCATCAGGATGGGATGCAGACTCAGGACCCACCCTAGTTCTCATTTCCAAGGATGCTCTTTCCCCTTTGGCCCAAATTTTCTTAGGCATACAGCTGAGCTTATACCATTTTGTGATTAAAAAAAAAAAAGTTTTTTTCTCTCTTTCATGAGAAAGAGACAGACAGACAGGCAGGCACTCCCAACATGGTATTCATGCTAAAATCCCTTTCAGTCTCAGATGCCCTAGATCACAGGCAAACCTCATGTACCCAGGATGCTCAGGGAGGTCCCAGGATGTAGACTCAGGGCCTTCCCAGTGGTCCAGTTGTGTTACCACTGCATTACCACCTAGCCTCAGTGTGCGTATGTGTGTGTGTGTGTGTGCGTGTGTGTTTAGAGAGCTTTTTGCTATAGGGCACATGTGCTCACCAGAGAGACAGAAAGAAAGAAAGCAATAAATCATTCCCCAAGGGGAATTGCCAAGCCACAATTATTTCTCCTCCATTCTCCTCTCAGGATCTTGGGCACACACGCACATGCACCCAGTAAGAGTTTTAAGCCACCAGGTCCAGGACTTGAACCATGGTCGAGTACGTGGGAGTACAACATCAAAACCATTATACCATCTGCTGGTCCCTTCTTTTGTGCTTTTTAAAAATCTATCTATAAACTAGTAGAATTCAAAATGTTCATAGTAAAATATAATTAAAGTCCAGGATTATTTTGGTGCCAAAAAAAAAAAAAAGTTGAAATTCATGCATGGTTTTTTCGTAAGATGTATGTGCCATGAACTTTTCCAATACCCCTCATATGTTAACTAAGTGTATCTAATGTGTTGGGAAAGTTCTCATTTTCATAAGAAAAGAAAACTCAACCTCAGCAACCTCACTTTCCCACTAATGAACTCCTCCATTAGAGAAAATGTGTTGAGAATCTAACTGCTATTTCAATGGACAGTATGCAAAGCTCATGCCCTTAAAGAGAGGGTAGAGGTTCAAGAGATGTGGTGAATGGTGCTAGAACCCAAGCACCCAAGCCTAGCGTTTCCAAACAGCAGTACATCTCCAGCATATTAGTAGCCTGGGGAATATGAGCACAGCCTCATTGCAGGGAGGAGGGACGGGGGAAGGGTGGGGGTGGGAAGAGACACTACTACAGGCAAAGCTTTAGTGAACTCACTCCAAAATAACCAAATGTTATTGTTGAACACAAAACTGAAAGAAATGCACAAAATTCTTTCCTCCACTACACATCCCAAAAAAGAAATCTTTTAGATACACTTCGAGGTGGGCAAGAATATCTACATATTAGATACACTTAGAAGTGGGCAAGAATATTATTTTCAGAATTTTCCACTTATTCCATTATAGTACATTGCTTCATGAGAATCAAGAGGACATAAGTTCTAGTCCACGCTCTGCAACTTACCTGATCAAATCACTTATTCTGGACATTCAATAGACAGGATTTTTTAAAAAGTTATCTCTCAGGGAGCTCATATTATATGTGAGATATGAATGCACATGCAGACAGTAAGGTATTTTATAAATTGTGATGATACTGCCATGTGGATGAGAAATTGACTTTCAAGGAAAGGAAGGTCATGTTAGTATGATTGCTACAGTGAGTTGAATAATGTCTCCCTAAAATCCATGCCCACGTAAGACCCCAGAATGTGATAGTATTTGGAAATAAGTTATTTATAGATATAATTAAGAGAAGGGTCAAGATAAGATATTACTGGAATAGGGTAGGCCCAAATCGAATATGAATGTCTTAATAAACATTAAAGGACAAAGAAGTAGATGGTGAAGACAAAGGCAGAAGCAGAGACTGAAGTGATGAGTCTACCAACCAAAGAGCGCCAAGGATGGTCAGCACCACCAGAATCTAAGAGAAAGTTATAGGACTGTTTCTCACTCAGAGCCTCCAAGAGGAACCAACTCTGTTGACTTCTAATTGACTGGCCTTGTCTAATGACTTCTAATTTCTGGCCTTGTCATCTGTAGGAGAATACATACCTGTACTTTTGAGTCACTGAGTTTATGGTCATTTGTATGGCAGTCCTAAGAGGCTATTATAACCACTTGGAATCTAAGGGACTAGGAACTTATTTTCCCTCCCTTTGGGAGAATTGGAGTCTTGAGTTAGACTTTTTATAACCTCATATTATGGGTTGATGGAAGCCACTATTAAACTCCAAATCCTGATGCCAGGCACAAGTGCATATGTGCTCCAAATCCCAACAGGATGGAGAAGGGGAGAAGGGATCACAGCACAACTACATCCCATTGAGGGGTACTTTCTCCCTCTCTTTCTACCTCTCTCTCAGTCTCTCCATCTTCTCTCTAGTGAGGGTATGAACCCTTTGCCAATTAACTTAACAAAAACAAGAAACAAACAAAAAAAAAAAGTCCTCTACAAAATAATCAGGCACCATTGAAGAAGGACTTAATCTTTCAGCCAAGGGAAGATTACACCTAAAGAATCACAACAGTTGTCAGAGGAGGCTAAATGTTTCAGCGTGACCCCAGGTTTGGAAAAAAGTACTTTCCTTTCCACTTTCTAATATCTAGATTACACATCTAGAGTAGAAGTCCTTTCCTTTTTTTTGTTCTTTTTATAGTTTTATTTAAAATCTTTTTTACATTATTTTTCTAATGCATTTAGAGTTTTATTTGTATATAAATGTGAGGTATGAGTCTAATATTTTCTTCTGACAATAGAAGTCTTTTCCTAAATGCATCAGACCGAGGCAGAAAATCCCACAGCCTTGATGTGAGCTGACTGCGGCAGAATCCCAACTGTCTCTGTACCCGGATGTTCCCACGTGGATAGATGGCTTACGGCAGGTCTGCAAGGGTGTATACGCATATTCTCCCCCCACCCAATTTCCACCACAGTGAAAGACAAGGTAGTTATGAGATCTTCTTTACTTAAGAACATAATCTCACAGGGAACAGGTAAAATGAGACCTACTCTGCATGAGAAATCATGTGGATAGCAGAAGAAGAAGAAGGTTTACTGAGCAACCAGTTTTGCAGGGAGCTTCACACATGAGCCAGCACAGGAAGGGAAGGTGAGGAGGCAGACTGTCAGGAGCAGAAGCTCAGAAATGTGTGCGAGAGAGAGAAGCAGAGCACTCACAGTCAGACGGCAACAGAAGGAAGCAGGCGGTAAATGAAGATGACAGAGGAAACAACCAGACACCCAGAGTCCTGTCAACAAGAATACGGAAAGACTGGCCTAAGTTCATTTCATGAGAACTTGAATGATCAAATGTTCATCAACAGGAAAATTTAAATCTTCCACTCTTCTAAAACCAAGCTTCCCTCTTGATGTAATGATTTAAAGAACAGCTCCATAGGAAGGCAGTTGGTTGTCACCATCTGCACAGCCCTCAGGGACAGATGCCATTTAGCTGGTGGAGAGAGGCACAGGAAATGACCAGGAATCTGTTCAGAAAACGCAGGAAGCAGACCTGTGACCACAGGGGTTCCCAGCCTTTTCTGGAGGGCTTCTTTTGCAAATCTCTACCCAAATGAACACTGTTTTGGCAGTATTTTGACCACCAAACAAACTACATTTGTGGGCCATCAACTACTTGTTTCCTCTGTGTTACTATTCACCACTGGTACACGTGAAACTACACACGGCATCTGACCAGTGTTGATAATCACTGCTCTCACACTCAAGCAATGAAGTTCCCAGCAAAAGATAAGAAATGTAGGCCAGCCCCACAGCCCAGTGGTTAAGAAAGCCAAATTCTACATGGCCAAATCTAGTTCAAATCCCAGCCCCAGCAGCCTGAAAAAAACATGCTGGGCACATGTGTTTGTATGCCCCAAATCCCAACAGGGTGGAGAAATGGATGAAAAAGGGTGCAGCATGACCACACCCCATTAGGAGGGATGCTTCTCCTCTGTCCCTCTCTACTGAGTGCATGCACCTTCTGGCAACAGAAAGAGAGAAAGAAAATAAATGTGTGTTTTTGCTAGTTTATTGGCCCTTGCAGAGGAAATACGTAATTTCTCTATGACTTTCAGAAATTTAAGAAATTGCTCATGAAGTCCCAGCACAGCCATGTGGACCACTGGGGTCAAATAATCTAAGGCTAAAAACCATTGATTAACTGATTTTTGTCTGGAATCTGGTTGACCCCTTGACAAACCTGTAGAGTGTGTTTCCCTTCAAACCCATCTCCATGGGTCTGCATCTTCCCATCATCTCCCCTCCAGCTCTCTGCTCAATGATGAATAGCTCCCCACTTTGTCAGAACTTTAATTCACTTGTTCTTCCTTTTCGATAACATCGTTACATAGTCCAGATGGTACTACAGAATCATGCAAGAGACCCTCGAATTCTTAAAACCTGGATTTAATTGTTTTCTATATCATCATCCTTTCTCTTTCTTTTTTTTCCTGTTGGAATAATTACAGACAGTGCCTCAGTCTTAAGATGTGAAGAATGTCACATTTGTTTTCTCAAGACTGGTCTGAGGGCAGAGTTACCTCTGAGGAGCTCCCTATTCTGCCTTGGATGGTTCAAGGTCTCTGGGAACTTACAAGGTTCAGAAAGAAAGTCCCTTACACTTCCTCTTAGCAAGGAGAAACTGTTCCAGCCGCCTTCCCTGCCTTTGCTTCTGCTTGCTCTATGGTGGTGCTGTTAAGCCTCCAGACCCAGTTTGTCCATAGAACTTCACTTAAGCAGATTCCAGCTCCACTCTCTCCAAGATAAGCTCTCTGGGTGCCAAATGCCAACACAGTTAGTTACCAACCAGTTCACAGCCCTGTGTGGTCACTCTCAGGTCCTGCTGCTTCTGACAGGTGTCCACTCATTCACCACCCTTGTGAAACTGGTATCTACACCTCCTCTCCCTTTGTACACCCTGAAACCAAAGTGTCTGGCCATCACTTTATTAAGGTTATAAAGCACAGAAGCCTATTTACCCCTGGGAGGAGCAAGGAGTAGAGAGAGAAAGAGAAAGTTGGTAGACAAGTAGAGAATTCCTTCCACCGCTTCCTAATGAAGTACCAACAGACAGGAGAATGTCTTTCTACAGCATGGAAGATTAAATCAAAGTGAAGTTTTCAGCAGGTCAGCTTCTATACACTAGATACGGCCATCACAGTGTCCCAACTTAATAAAATTGCAAGTGAAATTACTAATACACTTTCCAATTATAAAACATACATTCACTGTAGTAATTTAGAACATAAAGAAAATTAAAATAGCCTACTATAATTTCATAGATTTAATAAGCTAAAGAGGCATGGATTAGTATAAAAATCAAAATGAGATTTTCCACTGAAGCCATGTGAGGAAATGGCTGCTAGACAGCAACAGAATCATAGGTTTGTAATCCTTGTCTGCAATGCAGACATTCAAAAATATCAGAAAATCAGGATCTTTTCTGTAATATTCCGTAATTCATTTGGCATAAAACCCAGGCCCCGCCTGGTGGAACAGGTGGTAGCACACTAACCTGCAGTCTGGAAGCCACATGGCCAACCACAGGTTTGGATTCTGAGTCAACCTGAAACTCATAGAGCACATGTGTACCCAAGCTCCATACTAGCTAGAGGGCTAGGAGAAGGAGATGACCAAGCTCTCAGGAAAAAAAAAAGAAGAAGAAAATAAAATAAGAAAAAGACAAAAACTGACCTGTACTGCCTTGTGGCTATTTGTGGTCTTTATCGATCCCACTTAGTATGAATATTCATATGCCACTGCAGAAACATTGGCATATTTAATTATGAGCTGCTGCTCCAGGCTCTTCTGGAGGTATGCTATAATATATGCGTAACATTTGCAAAATTCAAACAATTCTGAATTCTGAAACCTACCTGGCCCCAGTTTTGAGATAAGAAATAAGGAACCTATGATACCCCAGTCTCTGAGGGACAACCTCTGCCAGGAGGAAGCAGAGTTAAGAAGGTTTCTTTGTTCAAGATCTCAAGCAGAATGTTTTAACACTGGGACATGTCAGGTGGCCTAAAATTTAAATCATTAAAACCCAAGCCTTTTTATTACTACAGACATTCTTGTCTCTGAATGCCTCTTACCTTTGGGTTGCCGTGGGGAGAAAGTGAGATTCAGGGATAGGAGGATAATGAGGAGTTGAAAGTCAGAGTGGAGTGAGGACTAAGGATATCACTTGACCTTTTTTTTTTTTTTTTTTTTTTTTTTTTTTTTTTTTTTTTTTTTTTTTTAAGTTCAATAGCTATTTTTTTATGGTCACAAAGTAGACATGAATATCACTATAGCAGCCAAATGGCTATATCAAAATGTCATGAGCCCCATGAGAGAAGGAAGGAAATCTTTATAGCTACTAAAGGAGAAATTATAGCTGTTCCCAGGAGGTCTAAGACCCCTGGGAAATAAATGGCACCAGGAGTTCTGGCCAATGAAACACCTTAAGTCCATAGGTCAGAACTGGAAACCCGCAGGCCTGCTTTGTTTGGATGGCACAGCAATGATACAGATTTCATCTGTTTTCTTTACTACAAATAGCTTGCTACTATTAAAACTTGGACATTTTCACATAAATCCCTGTTATCTGGCATCTTTTCTTGTTGTTTTAATTATCATAGGACACTCATACTCTTCAAAGAAATGGAGAAAGTACCTCCCCAATGGGGTCTGGTCTCACTCCAAATCCTTTCCTCCATTGCCCATGCACAGACACCTACGATGTCTTTCAGGTTGCCATGGCCAGTATTCAAACTATGGTTGGTCATGTGGAATCTGGCTGCCTTATCCATTGAGCCACCAATGCTGCCTCTCTGGCACCTTTTTTTTTTTTTTTTGCGGGGGAAGAGGTTTTTGCTAATAGGGCGCGTGCGCTCACCAGACAGACAGAGAGAGACAGAGAGACAGAAAGCGAGAAATCACCCCCAGGGGGATGGTCACGCCGCAATCCCTTCTCCTCCATTCTCCTCTCGGGATCTTGGGCATGCACGCACACGCGCCCGGCGTAAGTTTTAAGCCACCAGGTCCGGGACGCGAACCGCAGTCGACTACATGGGAGTCCGGCGACATAGCCATTAGGCTAACTGCTGGTCCCCTTTTTTGAAAAACTATGAAGACCTGGCAACACTGGGCCCACATTCACGTAGGGCCACAAGAGCCCAGAGCTGAGGACAAGCAGATGTACTGTTTTATAACTGCAGTCTCTGCATTTCACTGCAGTCTCCATAAGGCCCTATATTCTCCTGTGACCTCTACGCTGTCCCTGCTGGCATCTGGCCACACCAGAACCTGCAGGGTACATGCCATGGACTCAGAGATGTGCCATGATACACCAGTCTCACACGTGACTGTGGACAAACTAGGGACAGGGTCTTCCTCTGCAGGGGGAAGACTGACAGCCTTGTTCCAAAGCACAGGTACGTGCAGTAATGACTAGCAAAATCGTCCAGGGAAATCACGAAGGAAAGCACTGAGCCGAACCGAGAAGTCAATGAAGACTTCCACAGGAGCAAAATGGCAAGGCTGGATGACAGTGAATATTGGGATTCTTAGCTGAAAAGAACCCTTAGGGAACAACTAACACAATTCTTTTCACTAATGAGCATTTCGTTGCCTTTCTACCAGTTAGATTCAAATACCCTAAATACTTATAGGTTACCTACTAAGTACAGGTGTTTTGCATATGTTGCCTCATTTACTACACAACATCCCTGGGTGACAGGTATGATTGTATCCATTTTAGAAATAAAGACATTGAGCCCTAGAGATTTTCAGTAAGTTATTCAAGGACACTCACTTGTAACTATTATAACCAGGATTCAAACCTAGGTTATTATGACCCTCCCTGAAATTAGTTCACTCTCCATTACATTTCTACACCAAGAACAAATGTTTATCTCTGCTCATCCCAAAAAATATTATTAGTCAATACATCTTAAGCATATCCCCTCTCCTCCTAAAAACAAAAAGGGGGGGGGGGGCAGTCAAGTGGCATAGTGGTTAAGGTGGGACTGGATCCCACATGACTGACTTGAGACCTGGACCCAGTGGCTTATAAAAAAGAAAAAATGCCAGCCACATGTGCATGCATGCCCAAAATCCTGAGAGGAGAATGAAGGAGAAGGGACTGTAGTGTAGTCATACCCACCAAGGGTGCTTTCTCACTTTCTCTCTCTCTCTCTCTCTCTCTCTCTCTCTCTCTCTCTCTCTCTCCTCCCTCCCTCCCTCTCTCTCTCCCTCCCTCCCTCCCTCCCTCCCTCCCTCCCTCTCTCCCTCTCTCTCTCTCTCTCTCTCTCTCTCTCTCTCTCTCTCTCTCTCTCTCTCTCCCTGTCTCTCTTCAGTGAGCACAAGTGCCCTATAACAAAATAAAAAGGCAAATGAACAAACAAACTCAGAATCTGACACTGACCAATTATACCTTAGCTAGAATTCAAGTTAATTTGGAGCAGTAATAGAGACCTGAAGGACTGTGCCCCCAAATGAAGAGAGATAAATATACTGAGGAGGAAGGGCACTTCCCAGTATCTCTGAAATCATAATGGCCTTTTCAGACCGCTGGAACATTGGCCAAACTTGCCATTAAGATCTGAGAGGCCTGCTCTGTAGCCAGACGCATAAGTTTTCTTTATTACACCCTGACCGGTAGAGTCAAACCTCCTGGCAAGGAGACAGTTTGGAAACAGATAAGGCACTGATTTTTCAAGCAATGCAGAAATCGCTGGCATCCTGGTACCTACCACATGATTTGGGGAAACTCAATTATTAATATGAGTATATGAACATCATTTTGTTGTGATTAGATTTCACTTTAATTTAAATTTTGTTAAAGCCACAAGAGAGCAAAGAAGCAGTCTCATGAAATAAACGAGTCAGTCTCCATTTTATTTTTCATGTTTGCAAGCCAGGATTATCGGCAAATTTTATCAGTCAGGCGGCAAATTACCAAGAACTGCATTAAAAATGTGTATAGTCATTTTCATTTTTGAAAGATTCAAGACTATAAATAATTAAATGCATTAGACATCTGTTATTTATGAGCTGAAATGACAGTTTTAATTTAGTTCTTCATTTAACTGAGCCTGACGTATTGTGACTCTAAAGGAAAACACAGGAAATATCTAAAAATGACATCTTTTGGAGCAGTGACCATAGGTGCAAATCAAAACCTGGTTATTTTCACGTCCCTTCAAGGCCTGTCAAGACACAATCTTCATTTGTGACCTTGTATTGTCTGTCAACGGGAGTTCTCATTGGCTGACAGACCAGCTCCACATTTAGCGCCACAATGTAAATCAGAAAGCTTAGTAGGAGCTGTGAACACACTGCCGATTCATTATACATGTACAACTAGTCACTAGCTTCAGATCTACAGACCACTTCCGGGAAATGCCAAAGAATTCAAACCCCTCTTGGCCTTTTTTTTTCCCATATTAGAAATGGGCTGCTATCTGGGTTTCCCAAAAATGTATAAATTCTTCATGAACTATGGAAAAGATGATATGAGAGTCATAAGTGAGAAGTCAAGGGACAGCATATTAATAATTAAGATACACTGCAGCCACTGACTAGACTCAGGAAGTTAAGTCAGGAAGTTTTAGAAATGCAGGCTCCCAAATCACAGTTCCACAAACCCACGAGCATCAGCCATGTGCCCCGTGATGAGATAGCTCCAGGTTCCTGGCTCAGAGGAAATGCAGTGGAACTCAGGAACTCACATCCATTGAACCTGGAGGTCCTCCCATCCCGAACTAGGGTCCCAGATCCAGTGCCGCAACCCCTTTCGTGCTTCATTTCTTACAACAAAAACTTGCCTTGTCCGTGTGTCCGTGTTGTCCCCAGAGCTCCCGAATCCTTGCCTTCATCTCCTCTGGTTCCCCTGGGAGCGGGAATCAGCCTTGCCTGATCTGTGTTAACCCCCGGAAACCAGTCCTAGCCTTTAAACCTACTGCCAATGACGAGGCCAGACTCTGTGATGTGGCCAACTGGGGGCCATGAACATCCTGAGGCCCCCAGGTGTCACCCTCAGCCCACCAGCCACGATAGCTACCCCATTGCCTCTGCCAGACCCCCGAGTCTGCTGTCTGCCCTACCCCTGTCTGTTGCATCCCCTTTCTGCCTCACCTGCCCCACCAGCGGGGTCTCTCAGCCTCCAGGACGGCATCACAGATCCTATAAGTAAGCATTTGGCTTTTCCCTTGACTTCATTCAACAAGCCTGATTGACAGCTTTTCAGGGATTTCTGACTTCCCCAGCTGCTAAACCTGCTCCTCACCCAGCTCTGTATTCCCCTGCTCAAATTAATCAAGGCAGGAGCTGATTTGGCTTGTAATGTGAGGTTAATTACAGAAGTGATAACATTTCTAAATAAAAATAAGCTCTTCAATTTTAAAAATCTAAATTAAAATAAAATTAGAAGGAAATCATTCTTGCTTACAAACCACAAACCTCCTTCCCAGCTCACCCCTTTGCAGCAGGACCAGCTTCATGGACATACAACTTGCACAGGTTTTATTTTGTATGTGAAGTCTGATGGGCCAGTGCAGCAGGCCTGTGAGCAGGGGCAGCACACTCAGGACACCTATTCCTCATCCTTCCTTACATTCTGGTCCCATGAGTACAGAATTCAGGTGGATCCACCAAAGGTGAATGAGACTCAAAGCGAGAACAAAAAGACAATTATGTCTGCTGCCAAGTGTGCACGGGTGCTTACAGCCCCATCAGGCCACACTTTCCTTCAAACCAGAACTTCCGTCCAACACTGAAGCAAGGCAAGTGTTTTAAGAAGCTCTGATGATCAGGACCAGCAGCTGGCATAATGGCTATGTCACTGGACTCCCATGTAGTCGACCACCATTCGAGTCCCGGACCCAGTGACTTAAACTCATGCTGGGCACATGTGCATGCGTGCCCAAGATCCCGAGAGGAGAATGGAGGACAAGAGACTGCAGCATGGCCATCCCCCCTGGGGGGTGATTTCTTGCTTTCTGTCTCTCTGTCTCTCTGGCAAGCGCACGTGCCCTATAACAAAAATCTCTCAAAAAAAAAAAAAAGCTCCAATGATCAAGGATTAGTATATCCTTGTGTTCCTTTCATGACACTCAGTTGAAAATGATGACGTAAACGGAAAGACATGGGCGACTCATTCTTTCTTTTCTTTCATCCCTTCCTTACTCCTCTGTACGACAAACACAGAGAATGTCCAGAGGATGTACATATACCAAGAAGTGAAATAAAACAGCTGAATTGTGGGCAATATTGCCACTGTTCCATTAAGAACAAAATACATAAGTATGCATGAGCTACAAAATACAAATTGAATAATTTCAGCAATTCTGTATATCAGTCGAATATTCATATATTTGCACTTAAAACTAGGATTCCACAATATAAAGTAAAACAGTAAAGTTCATGCTAATAATTTAAAATGTTCCATTTTTTTTTTACTTAAAAACATATTAAATAGCAAATAAAAATTATTAGGTTGTCGGGAAAGTCACGATGCACTTTTGCGTAGAAAAATAGATCAAGACTTTCCCCACAACCTAGTATCGTGACAAGTTGTGAGAGCATGAATGAGAGGAAAAAGCTTTATATTTTAATAGTTTGAACATCACTTTTTCCTGTTTTTTGAACAAGGGGCCTTGCATTTTCATTTTGCAGTAGGCCTCATAAATTGCAGAGCTGGGAGCAGGCTAGCTGGACAACCTCCTTGTATAGCCCAGCCTGACCGGAAGGGACCCAGGGACAGCCTGCCTCTCCAACGTTTCCCTGCTTACCCCTGAACATCCTATTCCAAATCCTCCATTTTGCCAGTCTCACTCTAGTTTTGCCTCCCTTAACGTCCTATCTTTTCAGAGAGTCCTTTGTCCAAACACCAGAACCAGACCTTGGCCATGTTCAGTTTCCTATTATTCAAGTCCTCTCGCTTCAACAAAGACATACCACTTGACGCTGCCTGACTCTCACATAAACTCCACACACAGCTCCCTCATTGCAGACATACCTAGGCAGAACATTCTTTGTCTTTCTATCTACCTTAAGGGTACGCACTGGCCTCCTCTGTATATAAACTCTCCTAGTAAATCCTTTAGGTGGTCACTCTGTGTTAAGTATTGCTTTCTTTGGTATCCCAACTGGCCCTACCTCTGGACAATTGGGACAATTCTGCAAGAACTCCTTTGCCATCATTTTGGAGGTGACTCCAGCCACAGGTTCAGCCAGGGAAGACAGTAATTTACCATTTCTAGTGTTCTTTCCTAGGTACAGATCCTAAGCAAATTAGGGAACACTTGGGAGACATCAGGTGAGGCAGCAGGAAGTATGTGACTGAACGCAGGCAACATGATGGGGTCGTGAGAATATCAGGTACTCTCCTGCTGTTCTCATAACACCATGTCCCCATTGATTGGCGCACTTTGCTCTGTTCTAAGAAATTTGCCAGTGTGATGATTTTTTTTAATAAATATGTCATTAAGACACAAACCCATATTTATATGCAATACTCAGTTATTCCTGTTTCCTATTTATTTTATTTATTTATTCCCTAATTTATTCAGAGAGAGAGATGTTTCTATCAAAGTATGAGATTCTCTTAATTGAGCAACTACCCAATTCTGCTCTTTAAAATATCCTGGTCAAGGACTTTAAGGAAATTAATTGTGAACATGGATGTCTTCTATCTTATCACTGGGATTTCTGTTTTTTTAGAAAAGATGCTTCTGTTTCACTTTCCTTTCTCCTTCCTCTTCTTTGACTCCCTCTCCCTCTTACTTCAGCATCCTTGCATCTTATCTGAGTGGCACTAGAAGGGATTTTTCTCAAGGTATCTAGTGCAGTTCCTTGACTGATTCCACTATTAAGTAACTCGGCTGAAAGCGATGAGTTGACCATCTCCCGAGGCAATCTTCTCACTCAGTCTTTTCATGAGTCCTACAGAGCCTCGGACAAAACACACAAACGTTTCCTTGAAGCACCTGTTACTTCAGCTTCTCTTTCTCCCTTGAGGATAACTGGTGCCATGATTTGAATGTGTCCCCCAAAAATCCATGTGATGAAATATGAAGAGCTATTGTAAAGGTGTTGAGAGAGTGGAACTCAATTCCATTCTCCATATGATATAAAGCCTTTGGGAGGTGACAAGGCTTAGAATAGGTCATCAGAGTGAGGTCCACAATTGAATCCTGATGGGTTTAAAATGCAAAGGAACGAGATAGACATGAACACATGTATGCTCTCGCTAAGTGATGCCCAGTGCCACTTTGGGACTCTGAAGAGAGCCCCCACCAACAAGAAGGTGACCCCTTGACCCTGAGCCTCCAGTATCATGAGTTAAATAAACCTCTATTCTTTCTAAATTATCCAATGTGGTATTCAGTTGTTAGCAACTAAAAAGTGAACTAAAACAATTGGTTTCCAGGCTACTTACTCTATCCCATTTGATATTTGGAGGAAGTTTTCACATTTCCACTCCTCCCTTTTGTATTGACAAAAACTTCTATCTTCACAAGGTAGGCGATTTTCCTCAAAGTCCTAACATGTCACCTGCAGATGGCTGGCTTTCCCACCCCACAAAGCCATCCCAAGGCATAGCTGAGGATCCTGGCTCTCCCAGCAATTGCTGAGGCTGGCCTGATCCCTAGCTACCTCTTGAAGTCCTGGCAGGTGTCATCAGGTGGTCAGCCCTGGAAATTGATGACAAGGGCAAAGAGCAGGTGTCAGGGCAGGCATGGGCTTCCGCAACATCTGTAGGGTCAGGAAGAGTGCTTTGTTCTCAGAGGCAGCACTTCTCTAAGTAGCCCGGGCCACCCTTTCAGCAAGGATCAAAGAGTGATTCATTCCATTCTACGCTTGTGGTTAAAAATGCAAAATGTTGTTAGCTAAAAAGGTTACAAGAAGGATTACTTATTCTTCTTTCTTTTTACTAATTCACAGAAACACACATATTCCAGACTCACACACTATATGCATCTCTCAAATTTTACCTTCTCAATTTTCTCTATTCCTTTTCTTTCCCATCTTTCCATTAGAAATAATTACTGATTTAAATATAACTGAAGTTATACACTCTTCATTTTGAAAGTAATTAGTGAAACACCTTAAGATAATTCATTTCCGGTCACTGAGGAAAATAAACACCTCTAGGAGGATCCACTTTTTTTTAAGAGACTTTATTTTTTTTACAGTTGTTCTAGGCTCACAGCAAAATAGAGTGTAAGGTCCAGAGAGTTGCCATATACTTCCTGCCCCTGCATACTCAACGTCCTCCATTATCAACATCCCCCTCCAGAATGGGACATTAATTTCAATTGATGATCCTATAATTCCCCAAGGTCCATAGTTTGCATTAGGGGTTCATTCTCGCTATGGTATATTCTATGGGCTTTGACAAACGTATAATGACATGTATCCACTATTGTAATATCATACAGAATACTTTCACCGCCCCAAAAATCCTCCTTGCTGTGCCTTTTCATCCCTCCTTCTGTTCAACACCTAATAACCACTGAACCTGTTACTGTCTCCATAGTTTTACCTTTTTCAGATGGTCAAATAGTTGGAAACATACTGGGTGTACTTTTCAGTTGGGCTTCTTTCACTGTGTCACACACATTTAAAGTTCCTCTGTGTCTTTCATGCTCCTAGGCTTACCTGTGAAGGGAGACGTGCTCTGTCTGGACACCAGGAATGCTGCTTGATCATGGGGGATGCTGTGTGAGTGAGTGGGTATGGGCTATGGAGTCACAGACAGGTCAAGACTCAGTTTTCTCCTCTATAAAATGGAGGAGGTCTAGAAGGAAGGAATCCAAAAAATACTTCTTCATAGTTATGAGAATTAAATGAGATAAAGGATATTTTAAAAAATCAAAAAAAATGGCAGAAAAGTATCCCTTTACAATTAATTATAAAAGGGAAAATAGTAACTTAATGGGAACACCTGAGATGCCACATTAACCAAGTTAATATCACAACTAATAGTGAGACAGTCTGACATCAAGTGATCCCTGAAGTGATGCATTACTATTATATTCCTGCCAAATATGCATAACAATCTGATTATGAATAAACATTAGAAGGCCAGCTGATGGCATAGTGGTTAAGGCAGCTGGAACCCACATGGCCAGCTGAATGACTCAAGCCCTCAATCTGACAGTTTGAAAAATCTACCAGGTATTGGGACCAGCAGTTAGCGTAATGGCTATGTCGCTGGACTCCCACGTAGTCGACCGCGGTTCGAGTCCCAGACCCGGCGGCTTAAACTCATGCCAGGCGCGTGTGCGTGCGTGCCCAAGATCCTGAGAGGAGAATGGAGGAGAAGGGATTGCGGCGTGGCCATCCCCCCTGGGGGGTGATTTCCTGCTTTCTATCTCTCTGTCTCTCTCTGTCTGTCTGGCGAGTGCACGCGCCCTATAGCAAAAACCTCTCCAAAAAAAAAAAAGAAAAGAAAAGAAAAAAAAAAAAATCTACCAGGTATGTGTGCATGCCCAAAATCCTGACAGGAGAATGGAGAAGAGATTGCAACATGGCCATCCTCCCCATCCCCCGCAAGGGGGTGCTTTCTCAACCTCCCCCATCCCCCATCTCACCAGTGAGCACATGAGCCTTATAGCAAAAATTACATACACACACAAAGAACATTAGACAAACCCAAACTAAGGAACATTTTACAAAATAACCACCCTGTACTCTTCAAATATGTTAATATCACAAAAGACAAAGGGATGAGGATGTGTCAGACTATAGAACTAAAGAGACATGACAATTAAATGTGATACATGATCCTGGATTGGACCAGAGAAAACAATAGCTATAAAAGCCACCATTGGGACACCAGGTGGAACTTGAATATGGAAAGTATATTTGATAACACTGTTATGATTGCAATGTTAAATTTTCTGAATTTGACTATTGTGCTATGAGTATGTAAAAAAATATCCTTATTCTTAGGAAATCCATGCTGAAGTATTTTGAAGTGGTAAGACACTTGTGGGACACAGATAAGGTTTATTATCTGTTGACGAGGATGTGTATGGTGGTCTCAACTGGGCTGGACTGAGGTCTATATCATGCTGGGTAAAGTCTCTTCACAATCTAAATGATGTATAGCAATTTAATGTATGAATAATAATAATAAAATATATAAATAAAAAAGATGTAAATAAAAGTAAAGGGGCATCATGTCTGCAATGTACTATCAAATGGTTCATAAAATAAAAGTTTTATGGATAAATAGGTGGGCTGAGAAAGAGCTTCCCATGTGGCAAAATACTATTGATGAATCTGGATAGAGTATATACAGGAGTTCTCCGTGTGATTGTGCAGCTTTTCTGAAGTCATTTAATTGTTTTAGCAATTATATATTATTATTCTTGAATCTCGGCTTAGTCATTGTATCTCCCACCTGGAACTTTGTGATCATCTGAACTGACTCCTGTCTGCAGTCTTTTCCTCCTCCAATTTATTCTTTCTACTATCTCCAGAGTCTCAGTAGAACATAAAGGTGATCATACCACTCACTGACTTATAAACCGTCAATGTTGGGCCACTTGTGGCCTGGTGGTTACGTGAGTAAGCTCCCACATGGCTTACAGCACAATTCGAATCCCCAGCCCCAGGAGCTTGAGAAACACACAGAGTGCATGTGTGTGTGTGCCCAAAATCCTAAAAGGAGAAAGAAATGGAAGAGAAAGGATTGCAGTATGACCATGCCCCATATGGGGTTACTTGTTTCTGGTGAGTGCATGTGCCCTCTGGCAAATATTTTTTTAAAAAAAGCACTCTAATGCTGAAAAAGTCTTTTATGTCCTTTTTTTTTTTTTAATGATAGCATATACACATATGAAAGAGAGAAAATACCTTTGACAGGGTCTTGCCACAACAGGATCCCCTGTCCACAGCTCTTCAGTATCTTGGCACCAAGCACCTATCCTGCTTCCAGCACAGCAGTCCAATACACTCTAGACTGTGCACCTGGTTGGACCCCCCTTGCTTTTCTTAAACCATCTCCAATACGGGACAGCTGTGAACAGACTTCTCTTGAAAGAACTGGAGGGAGACTATACTGCATTCCAGCAAACCTTTCAAAGTTGAAAATTAGGTGCTACCGTTAATGTTCCACCACCATTCTTGCCCCCAAGAATTCCTTACAGCCTTTTTTTTTTTTAATTGGGTCTCTCCCTCCTTTTTTCTATGAAAAATCAGCCTTCACCTACTCCCACCCTATCCCAGATCACCACAAGCCTGTAGAAAAAAGGATATCATTTTTCTTGAAGCAGAATAATTCAGCTCTTTTTCCCATATCTGGAACTACCCTGAAACACCCAAAGGGCAATGATGTAGGCTCTCTGTTCTTCATGCAGTGGCTGTTACCTCAGCTTCACATTTGAGTAACCTGAGGAGCTGGGACCACCCCAAAACCAGACCCAGCATCAGAATGTCCAGGGGTTATGCCAATATTGGTCTCGATTGTATCTGAGCCCCACCTAGGTACGAGTGAGGGCTGAGAGGTATGGTGGTTAGAGTGGCTGGATCCCACATGGTCAACTATGGTGTGAGTCCCAAATCCTGAGGCTTGAAAAACATACCAAGTGCATGAGCATGTGTGCCCAAAATCCTGAGAGGAAAATAGTAGAGAAGGAATTGTGGCATAGCTATTTTCCCTAGGGGGTGCTTTTTCATTTTTTCTTTCTCTCTCTGGTAAGCACACATGCTCTATAGCAAAAAAATAAACAAATAAATAAGAAGAAGGGAAAAAAAGATTTGAAGAAAAGTAAGAACCTGGATTGTCTGTTTTTCTCAGATACCACGCTAGCCCTTAGGAGATGACCCCTTCCCACTTTCTGTCAATGGTAACTCCCTGCTCATTCTTTTTTTGAATAGCATGAATAGATTAAGTTTTTCATATATTTTATCTTATGAGACAAATCATGATAATCCTTCAAGTTAGATATTATCCCCATTTAATAGGTGATTAAACTGAGTCTCAAGAAGGTCAACTATGTGCTTTAGGTCATATACTAGTAAGCGACAATGTCAAGAACTTGACAAATTCAAATTTCATTTTCCTCTACCTCCCAAGTCCTCACCATTTCAGCTGCTCCTGCCATGATGCCTCACACTTACTTAGCAGATAGACTCCGAAAGGACAAAACTTTTGGCATCTCTTTTGATATGTTATTCCCAATTCTTGTGCACAATTAGCAAATTCTGCCTGCAACTTACATATTTCCTTAGAACATCAGAAACAATCCTTGGATGTGGATGCCAACACGGGGTGTCACAGTGCACCATTCCTGTCTAAACCTGCTCTTCAAGTGACTGAGCCATGGAATGAGTCTGGGATAGACTTCTCCCAAATGCCCACATGGATAAACTTCAAGTACAAAGGGACAAGTGTCCTAAAATGTCCAGCACTGTGTGGAAATTCATGAGATTGCATATTGAACTTATATGTGCTCCAGATCTTAAGTGTGAATTGCAAAATAAGTAGGATATGCTTGATAGTGAAGGTAACCTGTTAATGTTTGTAGCTTTGGATAAAATTCGTTATTCTCAATGTGCTTCAGATGCTTGTCTGTAAACATTTTATCACCTCAGAACTCAAGGGACCCAAGGCCATGGCTGATGCTGTGAAGGTTGTTGCTATCAGAATCTCACGAGTGTTAAATAGAAAACAGTAAAGCTGTCTAAAGACTAATTCACACCTGTGGCAAAGAATATCCTTCCACTAGGTTGTAGCTTATAGTTCTAACAAGGGAAGGCAGAGTGAAACATCCCACTTTGCTAAAGCCTTCCAACAACTGGTGAACGAGTATGTCTGCGTTAGTAATCTGATGTTGTGTAACGAAGTGCTCCAAAGTGTACCTACTTAAAAAAAAAAAAAATGTGTGTGTGTGTGTGTGTGTGTGTGTGTAAAATCTCTCAGTTTCTCTTAGTCAAGAATCCAGAAACAGCTTAGCTGGGGCCTCTGGCTCACAGCAGTCACCTCAAAGCTCAACTGGAGGAGGATCTATGTCCAAGCTCACTCACATGGTTATTGTCAGGCTTCCGCTCCTTGAAGGTTGTTAGGCTGAGGGCCTTGGCTCCTCATTGACTATTGGCCCAAAGTCTCCTTTCATTATTTACTACATGGTTCTCTCCATAGGGCAGCTCAAAACATGGCAGCTGGCTACTCTCAGAAATACATACATACATACATACATACATACATACAAGAGAATAAGGCAGAAATTTAGAATCTTGTTATAACCTCATCTCCGAAGTGACACCTCATTGCTCTTGCCATGTGTATTAATTATTGGCACGTATTTCTCTAGGCAAAAAAGTGTCATGACTTTCCTGATGATCTAATAGAAGCAAGTCCTAGGTCCACCCAATGCTCAAGGGGAAGGAATTATGCAAAGGCATGAATGCCAGGAGCTGGAGTGACTAGGAGCCACCTCAGAAGCCCTTACTACAGTGTCATTGCACCTCATCTGACAGAAGTATCAGGTCAGCAGTGTTAGGCCTATTGGTGACCCCTTTCCAGTTTCTGTCATCAATAGCTCCCTCTCATTCCTGGATGATCTATGGGTTCACTGGCAAGATCTACTCTAGAGGGGGTGGGCTTCTGTTTCTATGGAATTGATTCTACTTTGCAATAGTCCCTGATGATCTCTTTGCAATAGTCCCAGGAAAACACATACACATTTCAGGTGAGCAGACACAAAAACAAAATGGCAACTTTTATCCTTGGGAATCCTGACTAGGTGTGGAATATCCCTGAAGAAGGAACCTTACAAAAGTGGTTAAAAAAAATAAAAGACCCTTTAAATATCAGACAAAAGACTTGAGTTCAAATATCACCTAAAACAGAAACTAACAATAAGAACTTCGGCACATAACTTAACCTTTTCTCCTCTACCAAAAGAAAAGGGAAGGTCTAGTGCAAGTCCCTCAAAGATACCTTCCAGCTCCTTGCCAAGGAGAAAGAGTTCTGGCCAAGGTCAAAAGAGATTATTTGTGTTCATTTCATGAGCTGCCTGGGCATCCTGCAATCCCAGGCAACGAGTTGCCTCTGTCAGTGCTTTTAAATTCCCACAACAGCCAAAGGTTTTAGTGCTGGGGCCACGTTGTTCAGGTTCAGTGCGTTTACCAGGACATTTTTAAGCCATTCCATTGGTATTCAAATTGCCAGTCCAGATTCTTTTTCCCCCCTCACAGAAAAGGACGTTGGAGGATGCAGAGATTTTCCTGTGGATGGTGTACTTTGAAAAAGCTCTTGTAATCTCATCACTCCCAGCAGTCTCACACACAAAGTGTTTGATAGCTGACAATTTCACACATCCAACCAGAAACAAATCATCCTCATTATGCATCACCGATGGGCCATCCACTAAGCAGATGTGTGAGAATGCGTGTTGGAATTACCTACAGGAGACTTGCCAGCAGCTACTGCCCCAGAACATTTTTTCACACACACACAGGAGTATTTTCTGTCTATTGTCTAATATGCCAGGAATCAAAGGTACTTTGGCAGCAGTATTAGCAAGCCAGTGATCTATAATAACCTATTTGAGGTCTTGAATCTCAAATAAGTACTCATCCTAATTACTCTTAAGGCCCAAATTTTCACTGTTCATCTTTGGTTGCAACTGTATTCGTAAACCATCAAAATTTGGAATGGATATTGAATGGCCCACATTCTAGCTTCTACCCATAGCACCCATCCTTGCCCCCCCCCAAAAAAAAACAAAACAAACAATAAAAGCCTGTCCTTGGATTGCCACTGTCCATAGTGTATGTACGATCCTTCACGTCTATATCAAAACCTTAGAATGGGATAAGCTACACTAAGTTGTCCAGTGACTAATAAACTCCTCTTTTCTCTCTCTCCTCCAAACACTACCAGGGCCTATTCTTTGGCCCTAGGGACACACAATAACTATCCTAGATTCAAATCACTCTGTACATTTCCTTTTAGACTCTTTCTAGCCCTGTTCCACTCTACTCTCCCCTTACCCAGGCTGAAGCATATATTCCCTTCTCTTCCATCAGGCTCATATCAGAAGGCATCTCCCACCTCCTCATCCCTTCCATTTCATCTCCTTAAACCCACTTTCCTCCTTCCTCATGCTCACCAAGGGAGACCAACTACTGCTTCTCCACTCGATCTGGTACAAGGATCCAGAAGGAAGGATCCACATTTTCCTCCTGTTAATAATAATTTCAGGAGCCATTGTTTTAGATGAAGTTCCTGTTCTAGGCCCCAGCAGACCAGACCAAACTGAATTCACTCATGTTTAAACACAGCATCAAAATAAAACTTTAAGAAAGCTGAAAGACCTCCCCCAAATAAACTGATTTAAAAAAAAAAAAAAAAAGAAAGAAATTCCAGTCTACCTACGTAAGTGCCGTAAAGAAATAGAAACCTTCCTACTTTTTGGCTTTCTTAAGAATGTGCACCTGAAAGGACCAGCAGTTAGCATAATGGCTATGTCGCTGGACTCCCATGTAGTCAACTGCGGTTCGAGTCCCAGACCCAGCAACTTAGACTCACGCCAGGCGCGTGTGCGTGCGTGCCCAAGATCCCGAGAGAATGGAGGAGAAGGAACTGCGGTGTGGCCATCCCCCTGGGAGGTGATTTCTCGCTTTCTGTCTGTCTCTGTCTGTCTGGTGAGCGCACGCGCCCTATAGCAAAAACCTCTCAAAAAAAAAAAAGAATGTGCACCCAAAATAGCTCTGGATTCTACCTAAACTCATTGGACATTTTGATTTGTAAACATCCTTATTGCCCAAATACATTCCCCTTTACCTTCCAGACTCACTGTCTCCACACTTTCTCAAGATTAAGCAAAGTGGGGACTAGCAGATGGCATCGTGGATATGTTGCTGGACTCCCACATGTCTGAATGTGGTTCAAGTCCTGAACCTGGTGGCAAGGGAAGGGACTGAAGCATAACCATCCCCTCTAGAGTGCGTGTGTGTGTGGGGGGTGGGGGGGGCGGTGATTTCTCACTTTCCCTCTCACTGTCTCTCTCTCTCTCTCTCTCTCTCTCTCCCCAGAAGCACATGCTCCCTCAGGCAAAAATCTCTTTAAAAAAAAAGATTAAGCAAAATGACTCCAGATAATCAAGAGGTCACCTTGTTCCTCTTACCATAAAATGTCGCCAAGCACTGCTGTTCAAGACTCCTTGCTATTCTCCACTTCCACCTGCACTTTTTTGCCTTTAAAGTCATCCTGAAGTCTGTAAGACCTTGGCATACATCACCTAGGGCAAGTTGGCAAAATATCTGGGTGATCATCCTCACCCTGGCCCAAATAAAATCTTTGTTTTATGAGCTTTGCCTCAGCCTTGCTTTATAAGTTGAAACCCCTTCCTTAGTCCACTTGGCCACTTCTCCTAATACGTTCTTGAATATGTTAGTCTACCTTCCCCTCTTTCCCACCAGAGCCCTACACTGCATTCTGAACATTTCCCTGCCTTCCTGAGGGGATTTCCAGCCTGTTTCCATCTTCTGAGCCAATATCCCTTCCCTCATTTTCAGAGATGTGAATATCAACCACCCCAGTGGCCTTCTGCACCTCCTTCAAACACTGCCATGCACTGTGTGAACATGGGCCCCTTTGACTTCCAGAACATCAAAGTTAAGGCTGTTACCCAGAAACTCCCATCTGACTACCACCTCTCCCCTAGGGCCCCGTCCACTCCCTCACTGAGGTGCACTCCCTCACTGAGGTGCACTCCCTCACTGAGCCTGCTCTCTGCCCTCAGGCACACATTCTGTCAGTCCCACTCTCCCCTCAGCCAGTCCACTCTGGCCTGGTAGGCCCCAAAAATCAACCACTACTTAACTCTGCCTCTACTAACACGCAAAGACTAGGGCTATTCTTGACCTTCCTTGCACTGAGAGCCCCTTTGTAAGAGAATTGGCATTGAGATGTGATGTCACCTGACAACATAAGGGAAAACCAAGCTGTCCAGATGGGGGATGGGGGGATGGCTGAGCTACAGTGCTCATCCCCCCTCCTCAGTGGTACCTGATTGTCTTCACTCTATGTATCCTCAGGCTCATTCTCTTGCTCCCTGAAGAGGACCTCAACTCCTATTTCACTGAGAAGAGTTACCTTTAATTCCTCCCTGCTTCTACCTCCATCTTTCTCCCCACACCAGTCTGCACCCAACACCCAACCCTGACCCATTCCCCACCTCCAGATCATCTTTCCCTCCCATCTATTGGGAACATATTACTTCCCTTTGAGGTTTTTACCCACAACATTTACATAGTTTGGGAGAGGCAGGGCTGGGGCCTGACTCCAACCTCAGCTTGCTGAGTTCTAGAGCAACTGCTATTCTATTACTAAAAAGGGAGAAAAAAAAGGTTGACAGCAGAGAGTGTAAACTTCTAGGCCAAAGTTAAAGGCATCTCATAAATGCCCCACCGTCTTCATCTTGCTGCTGCTCCTGCAGTACTGGGGACACTCTGGTGTGGAGACCCAGGACATGGGGGCAATTTGGAATAGGGTCATTTTTGCAGTTGTTGTGTATTTGCTTATCAGGAGAACATTCTAAATTTTCTATACTGTTTTTTAGCTTTTTTCCCTTTGTTTTTATTGCATAAAGTTTTATTGTCTTGATTTGAGGTAATTTAAATTTTCCTTTCCTTTACGTGATTTTATTTTTACTATCTATTCCTCTAAATTCCAGTTTCTTTATTTTACTTTCTTTTTAAAATATTTTTCTCTTAATCCTCTTTGTTAAAGTATTAGTGCTCAAAAGCGCATTCTTAATTCCTTAATCTTGTACTCCAGCTTCAAAACCATCTACTTTTATGTTTTTTAATGTTTTTCCCCTGGGTTTCAGTCTGTTATCCTCTTAATCTTTTCTCTCTTTCACTTTGATGTATTTAACCTTTTACCTTGTTGGTTTATATTATTTTACCTTTTATCTTATGTTTTATTTATTTATTTATTATCTTGCCATTACTTTTTCATTCTTAATTTTTATTTTGCTCTTATATTTTATTCATAGCTTTCTAGTTTTATTTTTTAACTGTAATTTGATTTTAGCCTTTTTTTATCTTCCCACTTTGTTTTTGTGATTCTATATTTTATCTTAGAACTAATTTATTTTATTTCTATTATGTCTTAACTTCTTTTCTGTCTTTATCTTTTAGTCTCTTACTTTAATATCTATTCTACTCTTTTTCTTTTAACTTTCTCTTACCAAGTCTCAGCATTTTTTTTTCAGACAGGGTCTCAGCATGTCCGATCATCCTGCCTCAGCCTCCCAGGTGGGACTACACGTGCACGTCATCACACCCAGAGCTGTTTTCAGACAGGCTATCACTGTGTTGCCCAGGCCAGCACACGAGCCTCTTGCCCTGGCTCCCTGAGTTATTGGGATTCCCGGTGCACATCACCATGCCTGGCCTTCGGGCTGGACTGGCAATCAAACCTAGGCCTCCCGTGGGGTGCCGGCCTATGGAGCACAGCATCTTAGTAGCACATGCTGCCAAGCTAGGCCTCAATATTTTATTTTTAATATTCTCTTAACTTTCTGTTCTGCTTTTGTTATTTATCTCCTTTCTTGGGACCAGCAGTTGGCATAATGGCTATGTAGCTGGACTCCCATGTAGTCACCCACGGTTCAAGTCCCGGACCTGGTGGCTTAAACTCATGCCGGCACGTGTGCATGCGTGCCCAAGATCCTGAGAGGAGAATGGAGGAGAAGGGGTTGTGGCGTGGCCATCCTCTCAGAGAGTGATTCCTCACTTTCTGTCTCTGTCTCTTTCTGTCTGGCTGGCAAGCACATGCGCCCTATAGCAAACACCTCTCAAAAAAAAAATTTTTTTTCTCTCCTTTCTTAAGCAACATTTTTATTTGTCTCGTGATTTGCTTTAGAAATCACTGGCAGGAGTAGTAAGGAAATAAAATCTCATTTTCTCCAGCCCTGTATTTATTCAATTTCTTTTCTTTTGCGAGAGAAAGATTTTGCTATAGGGTATGTGTGCTTGCTGGAGACACAGAGAGATGGAAAGTGAGAAATCACCCTCCAGAGGAGATGGCCACATTGCAATCCCTTCTCCTCCATTCTCCTCTTGGGAGCTTGGGCTTGCACACATGCACTCAGCCTTCGTTTCAAGCCTTGGGGCCCAGTGGTCATCCAGTACCTTAACCACTATGCCACCTGCTGCCCACCCCCCAGCCCTTTTAAAGATACTTAAAAGACCCTCATCTCCAAAACTAACCTCTTCCATGTGATAGGGGATGGGATGTGGGCACGATGGGTTTGCTAAAGGACATTGTTCATGACAATTCATGTTATCCCACATGTTTTTTATTTATCGATATAACATTGTACATATTTATGGGTTCAATGTGATGTTTCCATACTTGTATACAGTAAGTGATGACTAAGTCATGCTAATTAGCATATCCATCACCATATACATTTATCATTTCCTTGTTGTGAGACCATTAAACATCCTCTCTTCTGGCTATTTGAGATACACATTGCATTGTTGTTATCTGTAGCCCTCCTACTGTGCATCAAAATACCCCAGCTTTCTAACAGTAGCCTCATACCCATTGACCAACCTTTCCTCCTTTCTTTTTTCCCTAGTGTCTGGTAACATCCATTCTTAACTTTCATGAGATCAGTGGTTTTTAGGCTCCACATATGAGTGAGATCTTGGAGTATTTATCTTTTTCAGACCCCCACTTTTTTTTTTGGGGGGGGAGAGGTTTTCGCTATAGGGCGCATACACTTGCCAGACAGACAGAGAGAGACATAGAGACAGAAAGCGAGAAATCACCCCCCAGGGGAGATGGTCACGCTGCAAGCCCTTCTCCTCCATTCTCCTCTCGGGATCTTGGGCACGCACGCACAGGCGCCCGGTGTGAGTTTTAAGCCACCGGGTCCAGGACGCGAACCACTGTCGACTACGTGGGAGTCCAGCGACATAGCCATTACGCTAACTGTTGGTTCCCCCCCCCATATATATATTTTTAATTCATGTTTAGAGACCTATTTTGAATAGTAGTGTTTTGAATTTGGGGCTGCCTCAAGCCTCAGCATACTACAAATCATTTTAAAAGAAACAGCCCTGTGAGACCAAACAACGGGGCTGTGGAGGGTATGCCCGTTACATTTCTGAGGGTCCAAGAGAGGAACATTTTCCTGAACTGGGCACCAGGAGTTGGAAGAGTGACACTGGTTCCTGCCTTGAATAAACTCCTGGTTTCCCTCATTGGGTTGGCTACTAAACACAGCAAAGCCAAATATGCACCAAACCACAGTCCGGGTGCTCCAGGAAGACCTGACAGCAGGCCCTCTAGGTACTAACCTCCCACCCCGCTCCAATCTGCCTTTCTCTCAGCTACCTACACATGCCCTAACCTACTTATGTGATTCTGCTTTGTGGTGTTACATGTGTTTTTAAGCCTCATAAATCCTTTCGGGAACAAGGCCAGTGTGACTTCTTACCGGGGTGACCTTAGGTAAGTTCATTGTTCTCTCTCCACTTCATCTTCCTCATTTGTGAAAAGGAGATGATTGAATCTACCTCATGGGGCCTGCAAAGATGAAATAAGATCTTGCATGTTAAGCACTTAGGATGGTGACTGGCATATACCACTTGCATAACCAACTGTAGGAAAAATCAAGAGGCTCTGAGAAAGAACTAGAACCACCTAACAAGCAGGAAAAAAACAGGGGATATAAATGTACTGGAATAAACTGCATTTTTCAAACTTGGCAGCAACAATATTTTCCATCCCACCTGCTCTTCTGCAGTGAGCCAGCTACCTACTCCAGCCTCATGAGTGGAGTGTGTCTACACCTCCCTGTGATGGCTGACCAACAGAATACAGCGACAGTGATTGTGCTGGTCCTTACCTTCCCTGGCAGCTTTGACTTCCTGTCTTTAAAGGGCTAGTCGCCATTTTTAAATTGCTCCTACCTGAGACCAACACACTAGGAAAATCTCAAGACACGTAGAGAGAGAAAACCCAAGAGTCCCAATGTGCCAGACATGTGTGGGAAGAAGCTATCTTGAAAGGGAATCCACCCAGCCCTACCCATTCATCTGACGCCTGGCCAAGTCCAGCCTAAATTTCTGACCTGCAAAATTGTGAGTAAAATATTACAAAATGGTTGTGTTAAATCACTAAGCTTTGGGGGGTGGTTGGTTATATGTCACAGATAACTGAAATTGAAATGGAAGTTCTTGGTAAACTATGTAATCTCATTGGATCCTTGAACCACTCCTTTGCTGATGAGTAGAATCAAATTAAACAACTGTTTTGGTCACATGCTAAAACTATATTTAAGACCATGTCTGGTCCCTTTTACCTCCCTTTTATGAGAAAGAGAGAGAAATACAGGGAGAGAAAAGGTGAAAAATTCAGAGATAGGTATTTTAACAGGGTCTTGCTGTGTCACAATCCTCCTGCTCCAGGCACCCAATTAGCCAGGATTACAGACACACACAGTATGTTCAGGTTGGCCTGGGATCTGAACCCAGGCCTCCCATGTAGCTTCCAGCCTCCCAAGCAGTGGTGCCAACTTTGTGCCACTGTGGCTGGGCTATGAACACTTCTTTTGGAGACCCTAGTAATTTCTAAATTCTGAATAGGACATTTTGTTATAAAAGCTCTATGTCAAGTTATTCAGGATATTTATTCATTCATTACATGAACATATACCAAGAACCTACACATGTCCGGCATCGTCCCCACAGTTGGAAGTAGAGCAATGAACATTTCAGATGAAGCCCTGCTGTGAGCAGGCTGGCACAGATGCTTCTGTGCTGGTTCCTCTTCACCCACCCTCCCTTGTCTGTGCCCTGGAGGTTGACATTTGTGGCCCACATCACCTGAGCTCCTCACTCTAAATTCCTTATTAAGCTGCAGAGAACGTATGCAGGGGTTATCAATAAAAGGGTTCAGACACCAGAAGGCACCATCCGACCAAACGGCAGGAGAGAGGGTTAGGGTGCTTGTTCCCCCCACTCGCTCCCTGCCTCATCTGCCTCAGTTCTGGCATTAGTTGGGTTTCTCAGCCAAAGGCCAGAGTTCTTATGAAGGGGCTCCTAACCCAGATCTCCGGTCATTTCCAGCTTCCTGTCACACTCTTTCCTTCACCAGCCTCCTCAGACCTAGGGACAGCAATGTCCTCTCCCTTCGCTAGACCTGTATGCTTTGCCATCCCTCCTCGGATCTCCTGACATGCCCTGCCCTCTGTCAGTAGCTTCTCTGCAGTTCCATCACCACAGTTGTGCCATCTGTTACCAGCCAGGGTCCCAACTGACACCTTCAAATTTCCAAAACTCATCCTCACTAGGACAGTTATATGGAACTTCTTTTTTTTTTTCCAAATTGCCAGAGGGCAGACAGGAGAGAGAGAGAGAGAGAGGACAAAAGAGAGAGAAAGCATTTCCAAATGGGTCATAGTTGCACCACAATCCCTTCTCCTCCATTCCTCCCTCCCTTCAGCATTTTGGACAAGCAAAAGTGCCAGCCATGTTTCTTAAGCCACAGGGTCCAGGACTTGAACTGTGCAGTCGGCCATTTGGGATCCAGTTGCTCTAACCACCAGGTCATGGGCTGGCCCCATAAAAACCTTTTAAAACCTCAGTTACTATATGAAGACTTCCTATGAGTCCTGCTGTTTGTACTAATCCTGCACTTTGTGCAAATCTATCTCCATGAGTCAGATTTTTTTCAAGTGCCCTCCAAGATTGAGCGACTGAGCTAAACTGAGGCTTTATGACCTTGAACCCATCAGTACAGAGCTCTGGTTGAATTATACTAAATGTCAGGCTCTAAGAGCTTCTTGTATTCATAAAAATCTATGTTTCTTTGACTGTAGAGCTGCCAGAGTGATTTTTAAACTTTCTTTGGCAATAGAACTCTTCATTTACATTAAATCTCACACAAAACCCTACACAGATAAAAGCAGAGATGCTATAATTGGAGAGAGAAAAGCCAGAGGCCCACTTTGCCTTTGACTCCAACCTCAAATGTCTCAAAAGCTCTCTCAGACCTGGAAGGCTCAGTCTGAACACTAAGAATCCTCTGAGGTCCTTCGGGGCCCTCTGTAGCTGCAGCAGCAGAATGTTGTGGTCATGAACCGGTTCACTTCACCAGCTCTGCTATGAGCCAGGCCCATTTCTGCCCCAGACGGGAGGCCTCCTAAAGAAGGATTCAGAATCAAAGGATCAGATGCTCAGCTTTTGTTTTCAGAAGATCCAGGTTAAACTGGTCTGTTTGATTCATGTTAGGCTATGCTATCGCAAAAATCAAATCAGAGATAGCAGTGGTTTGGCACAGAAAAAATATTTGGGTTGGGCATTCCAACTATCTCTTTTAGCTCCGTCACCTAGAACATACCCTTTGAAAATCAATAGGAGAGAGCAAGGCGGAGACTGGAAAACTTGTAAATTCCTTACCTTGTGTTATTGGTCTGCTAGGGCTGCTAGCAAAACACTGCAAACTGAGTATTTCTCACAGTTCTGAAGGCCAGAAACCCAAAATCTAGGTGTCACCTGAGACTTCTCTCCTTGGCTTGCAAATGGCCACCTACTTCACATCCCCACGTGGCCTTTTCTGTGTGTGCACATCCCTAGTGTTTGTTCCTCTTTTTTTCCTCTTTAATTTGCTGGAGGGCACATGCAGTCATTGGAGAGAGTCAGAGAGAGAGATGCAGAGAGAGGAAAAGTGAGAGACCACCCAAAGAGGAGGTGGATATGCCACAATCCCTTCTCCTCTGGTGTCCTTGCAGGATTTGGGACATGCCGGCACACGTATCCAGCATGTTTTTCAAGTCACTAGGTGCTGGACTTGAATCACATAGTCAGCCATGTTGGATCCAGTCGCCCCAACCACCAAGCCACGCTCGTGTCCTATTCTTATGATAACAGCAATCACATTGGACTAGGGCCCCACTCTTAAAACCTTGTTTAACCTTAATTACCTCTTTAAAGGCCCAGCCTCCAAATATAGTCGCATTGGAGGTTAGGGCTTCAACATATCACTGTGGGGGATATCACAATTCAGTCTATAACAGCCTGGAGTTAGTATCATTTTCATCCAAATTTAATTGGCTAAAACAAGTCACATGGCCCCACCCAACTACAGAGGGACTGGAAAGCTTCACCTTGACAAGTGCCAGGAAGGAAAGGAGAACCAGGTGTGAATGAGCAATAGCCATCTCTACCTCACAAGGATAAGACAGGAAAACTTAGAAAAATATGTGATTGGGTATAGTTGTCCCTACCCTTACAGTGACTGATAGGAAAGGGCGGTGAAATGGGAAGTGACGTGGGAATTAATAACAGACCCTCACTGGAAGGACCACATGGAGAGAAGCACAGGCAGGCAGCTCCCAGAGATATGCCCCGTGTCCTACCTGCATTTAAGCAACAGCCTCCAGGACAAGGGAGACAAATGGAAGCCGAGTCAGTGGGGCAGATGGTCCAGACTCCACTCCTTTCGAGAAGGCACTCTGCGCCATCAGGGCTGAGGAGCCGCCATAGTCATCCTTCCCTCCGGCATCCATGAGGATCACTTACCAACAGTAGAGAGCAGGGCCGGCTCCTGGGCACAGTAGTAACACACTGTTCAAGAGAAACCAAATCCCACGTGGCGACCATGGTTCAACTCCCCAGCCCAGTTGTCCTGAAACACTCTGGGCATGTGCACAAGTGCCCAAGATCAAACAGGCTGGAGGACTGGAGAAAGGGGATCGTGGCGTGACCAGACTCTGTAGAGGGTGCTGTCTCTCTTTCTCTTTGATGCTCATGTATACACACACACACACACACACACACACGATAAATACATACATACATACAAACAGTGGCCAGCACACTGCCCAATGACCATCCAGAAGAACAAGTACCCCCAGACTTAGTCATTATCTGACTACTCCCTGGCACAACCCCACCTTCCACACACACAGCCTAAGGTTCTCAAAGAGCCAGAGGCAGAGGGTAGGGACAGTGATGGTGTGGGAGAAAAAGAACCTCCATCCACCATTCTCACCCATGGTACTCAATGAACCAGTTCGAGATTTCTGCACAGGCCTAAGCAAAACTGAATTAACCTCATACATTAAGAAGAACCAAATTAATGCATTATCAGTTTCAAGAGAGCCATAGAGCCATCTACTGGTCCTAAAGAAAAAAAGAAGTTCTCTGAAAATAATAAGTAGGAAAATCAAAATAATCACATTCAAGTTCACTAACTTTATTATGAAAAGATGGTGAGAAGTGTTATCTCCTTTTCTTCAATGTGAGAGAACATAGGAGCCCCTCTAAGTCACACGAGCCTTCAGTAAATGTCTTTAGGGAACCAGGAGGTCATCTATTAGTCCCGGGTTCTAAGGTGCTCTTCAATTGAATCCTTTCTACACGTTCAAATTTTGTAAAAATAAGACACTGATTCATTTTATGAAACCTCCAAGCTTAATTAAGAAATTTGAGATCCTACAGCGTGGATGACAAATGACACACTTGGCACCCAGTTTTCTGCTAGTTGTGGGGCTGTGCTAGACACAATCACGAACCTCTACAACATGCACGAGACCCATTTTCCTGAACGGTCATAAAGATTTTAATACAGAAAGCGTTCCAAAGACTTAGGGGCAGCGTGGGGACAATAAAGGCCTCATCCAAGCGGGTGCCCACTGTAAAGGACAGGGTTGGGTTAGACATCGCACCACGTCAGCTAAACACCTAGCAGCCTCGCTGTGTTCAAGGAGGCTGATGAGTTAGGTTCAACCCAACCCCCACCCTCAGGGGCCTAGAGTGTGACTGTAATGTACAAAACCCAGAGAAGACCCCCAAGCAAAGGCCAGGAAGAAACACCTTCAGGTCATTTTCACAGCCTGTGGGCATAATTCCAAAGCCCAGCCGGGGACATGATCCAGCCTACAGTGAATGCAGCATTTGAGAACAGAACGGCTGACCTTCCGCTTAGGGTCAGAAATCGGCTAATCTGTTTCTCAGACTTGCTCCACAGAAGCTGCGCAGATAGATCAAGTTTAACTAAAAAGATGCCAGACGCCATCCCTTCTCCAAATGGAACTGTTTGAGATGCACCGCCGGCCGCCACACACTTGAATACACACCGCCACCTACAGCCCTATTGCTGCAATTGACCCCAGCCCTCTTCAAAGGCAGCCTTGCAGGTGGAGGAACCACCGGAGAGGCTGTTTCTCCAGGTACCATTTGACCTAGACTTTAAATTGGGCAGGTATTATTTTATTTAGGGGTAGGATTATAAAAACAAAAGTGTGAAAACAGAAAGGAGGCTGCGCAGATTGGTTAGACGCCTGTCTGTTTGCTTTTTGCCTGTTTCAGCCTAACATCATTGACTTCTAATACAGAAAAAAAATTTTCCCCAAGACCTATTGCAAAATCACAAGGGACCAAAAATCAATCAGAAGTAACCGTCAAGAGCGACTGACGTTGAAATATGATGTGAAAACAATCAGTCAGTCAGTCCTCGATCAACTCTGGAATTTAGAAAATAAAACCCTACCTCTGCAGTCCTGGAATTTAGGGAAGCTAGAGCTGGGTGTAAGCAGGGCTCGGGGGTTCCAGAAAGGGCTGCTCCAATTATCTTCCTACTGCATCTTAAAAGCCCACCATCTCCCCTCTCTTGATTCCATCTTCACAGGTCTTTTTATTTATGTTTTCATTCAAACTGATCAAGCATACACTACGTGGTACACAGAGAGAGAAAACATAGAAAGAGGGGGAAACATACTAAGATAGGATGAGCTCTTGCCTTCAAAAATGTGTACCATTTAATCCTGACAAGCACGATCATTTTATCATGTCAGGACAGTGTGCTCTCATATACAGATCCGTGTGTTCTGAGCCGCCTTTGGAGAAGGAAAGAATCACCGGGTCTGGGGCAATCAAGCAAGACTTCATGGGGACGGCAGTAAATCTTCAAGTTCAAGCTTAAATGTCAACAGGAAGCAATATGCCCAATAGAAGACACAATTATGAACAAAGGCATGCAGGTAGGAAAGCACTAGATGGGCCCCGTAGAAAGCACTCACACGCACACACACACACACACACACACACACACACATCCCCAGGCAGAAAGAGAGACACGCCTTCAGTCACACACCATTCCGCTCTAACCTTCTAACTTAGTCTGCTTTATTCTTTCTCATGACATTTTACCACCTGTTTCATATGTATCTTTGGGACAGATTTCTGTCTCTCTCCATGACAGGCTCCAGGACGGATGACAGGAACTTTGTTTCTCATTCACTGTCATATTCTCAGTACCTGGCCCATTGTAGCTTCTAGAAGGGAGGGGAGGGGAAGAGAAGGGAAGAGAAGGGAGGGGAGAGAAGGGGATCTATGAGACCTTAAAGATATAAATAAATGAATGTAAGTACAGATGAGTGCAGAATATCATGTCAGAAAGTAAAGAGAGATCAAAGATTGATGAGGACATGTCAAAATAAATAAATAGATAGATAGATAGATAGATAGATAGATAGATAGATAAAACTCGGTAGCCAGCTTGAAGGGCATCCCACTAGCCAAACATGGAAAATTTGAACTTTCAAATAATTAGTGATAGTGATGCCTTACAACCCATTGGATAAGATGAAAATCCCAGAGAACTTAAAGGTATACATACATGATTAAATACATAAGTGGGTAAGAAGGGAAAGCTCTTCCTTACCATGAACATGAACAAAGAAATGTAGATAGGCTGATAAAAATAGAAGATCACTACTTGTCAGCCATTATAGAGGGAATCATCAATAATTGCTAAAGCTGCTGAGCAGAGGTTTGCTATATTGGCATATTGCCAGAATACCTCCCCCACGAAATATTTACTAATCACAACAGAAAAAAATGGGAGCTTAATGTTGGAGAAATATGACAGAAACAAACTTGACATGGCGAGCAGGTTAACAAATATCAAGAGAATAGTTAGCATTGCCCCAACAGGAGGCTCAGAGAACGCAGTGTCACCTCTGTGGGATTCCTGCCAAGAATGTGTGGCTTGCGTGGGGACATGACTCAGACCTGAGGACACAGCAGACAGACGCAGGTCAGCCTTCGAAAGGAAAGGCTGGTACTCTAAATCTTCCTATTGGGTCATCAGAAAAGTCATAACAGAGCTTTCATGTATGACTTTTCCAAAGATCCAATAGGTCATGCAAGACAGGGAAATAGAGAGGAACTATTCCAGATTGGAGGAGAAAAAAAGACATCAGAGCTAAATACAGGGTATGAACCTAGGTTAGATCCTAGACCAGAAAGGACAGTTGGTGGGACCAGGAGATGGCATAATGGTTACATCACTGGCCTCTCATATTGTCAACCACATTCGAGTCCCAGACCCGGCAGCTTAAAACTCACACCAAGTGCATGTGCATGCATGCCCAAAATCCAAAGAGGACAATGGAGGAGAAAGGATTGGGGTGTGACCATCCCCTCTGGGGGGCAATTTCTCACTTTCTGTCTCTCTGTCTCTCTCCATCTCTCTGGTGAACACATGTGCCCTATAGCAAAAGATCTCTCTAAAAAAAGAGAGAGAGAGAGAGAGAACAGTTGGCAAAACGTGAGTAGGGGCTACAGATTGGGTGGAAATATATTAATGTTAAAGTTTTGATTTGGAAATTGTAGGGTGGTTATTTAGAAGTTACCTTTGGGTGAGGGGAGGAAGAGGTAGCCCCATGGCACAGTGGTTAAGCCCTATGCATAAGGAACCTGATCTCACATAGCTGACCTGAGTTCAAGTCCTGCCCCAGGGACCTGAAAAACACACCAGGCATATATGCATGACGCCCAAAATCTGAACAGGATGGAGAAATAGAGGAAAAAGGATTGTGGCATGACCATGCCTCAATGGAGGGGGCTACTCTCTCTCTCTCTCTCTCTCTCTCTCTCTCTCTCTCTCTCTCTCTCAATCACACATGCCCTCCGACAATAGAAAAATAAAGAAAAGTGCCCTTTTCTGGGGAAAATCCACTGGAATAGAGTCATGGGACATCAAGGCTGCAATTTCTCTCGAGTAGTTTATTTAAAAGAGAAAGAATGATTATATATAATAGCAAGGTTTTCGTTTTTGATTACATACATAAAGCACGAGGACATGGTTGACCCTCTTTATGAGTTAGTTGTTTCCCCCAAGAAAGAGGAGAGAAATGTTAAGACTGCATTTACCACTCTGTCCAAAATGAAGATATCACATCAGGGGGGACAAGGCTCCTGTGACATCCAGGTCAGCTGCCCTGCTCCCCCCACCTGCCCCCGACATCTGGATGGCAGTGATGACGACGGGTATTTAGCAATGTGCCGATATGGTGAGAGTGCTTTGGGATTACAAAGCCCTTCATTATCTCATTTTATCCCCATAGTACCCCAGCGAGATGGGCAATTATCATTATTGTGGCTGGTATTTTTATATTATTATTACAGTTATTATTGTGAAGAAATGGCAGTTTGGAGCCCTCAGAGTAGGGCTAAATACATCGTTTAAATGCTGGCTTACCTTTTCAGGGGCAGAAGATGGTACTCAGAACTTTCACACACACGCATACAGAACCACAAGCCCTAATATTCTCTAGACCCAAAAGGCATCTCTCAGGCCCCCAAGGACAAGGCGAGAATCGTGTACGCAGCCTCAGTATGGAGCTGACCTCTCCCGACCTTGACGTTCCTGAGAGTGGCTCTGTGCCCTCTGTATAGAGCTGCAGGTCTCTCGGTTCCTAGCTCTGCACCCTCGCTCCTGCCAGCCCCTTCTTGGACTCCTCCCCCACAGCGCACACTTGGTCGGGACAGAGTTAGGAGAATGCACCTACAGAGACTAGAAGGTCACAGATGCAGGCACCAAGAAAATCAAGTCAGTTCGAGCAACTCTTCTCGAAGTAGAAGTCCCTGAGCTCAAGACATTTCACTGTGGTTTGTCAAGAATGATGAATAAAGAAAGAAGCCGAAGGAGTTATTAACACTTGTGGGGAACCAGTATTTATGGATGGCTTCATTGATTTATTTACAACCAATCTCCTTCAAACTAAAACTCGAGAACTTGTGTGCAAAGCACTACTCTTGGGGAGACAGCAGAGGGTATTCAGTCAGGCAGGAAGGCTAACCCTAGCTCCCGTGCCCGCCATGTGACCCGCCGCCTGGTATTGCCTCCCCCAGCCTCAGTTTCCTCCCTGTAAAACTGATACATTGATAACAACATCAGAGCTGAAATATAATACACCGACCCCCATCGATTTCATAACCAGCAAGTGTCATTGCTCAGAAATCAAGCATTCCATCATTGGAATGTGCAGCTGGCTTTTCTCTTGGAATGACACTGCTCTGCCTGGTTTTATTGGCTTGGATTTCTGAGTGCACTTCCAGCTGCCCAGATTTCCATGTGTCTGTCCAGTTGTGCTGTTTATGTGGAATGACACGCAAGATTTCCTGAAGCTTATGGCTTCATTTACACCTCAGACTCCCCTGTGTCCTTCTCTGGTGCCAGGACAGGCTCCTCTGCCACCCTGGCACTCCTGTGAGATTGGCAATGGGTGGTCCTGCAGAGTGGGACCCGTGCCGCAGTGCGTAGTGGCTGAGAGCGCACGGCCATGACCCGTCACAAGGGACCACCAGACAGACATACCATAGAAACAGCCTAAATACAAGGTAGGAGCCTGGGTTCGAGCCTAGACCAGAAAGGACAGTAGGTGGGACTAAAAAATACTAAAAAAAAAAAAAAAAAAAAAAAATGAAGAGATATGTCAGGTCTAAAATGTCAGTGTTATAGAAGACACAGTAAAGCTGTAGAAAGAAAAGGTTGAGGAGACAGGATCCTGAATGCAACCTGACCCTAGACAAGATTCTGCACTTGAGGGGAAAATGCTGTAAAGGATGCCATTAGGTCAACTGGTACCATCGGAACACGACGGTAGGTTAGGTAAAATGCTGCATTGGTGTAAATTTGTGAGGCTGATCACTGTACTGTGGGTATGTAAGAGATCGTCCCTATTGTAATACTTAGTGCTCCTAGTATGGTAATTTAGTGTCGGCGCCATCTCTGCAGAGACGACACGACACCCGGTTCTTCCTCCCGCAGTCTTTATTCACAGGTTTCAGCTTCCTCCCCGCAGTCTTTATTCACAGGTTTCAGCTTCTTCCCCGCAGTCTTTATTCCCGGTACCCTCTTTTCTCCTTCTTTTCTCCTTCTTTCTCCCCGTACGGGCCACCACTTGTCGGCGCCGTCTCTTCTGCAGAGACGACACGACACCCGGGTTCTTCCTCCTGCAGTCCTTTATTCACAGGTTTCAGCTTCTTTACCAGCTAGCTTCTTCCCTTACTTCTTCTTTTCTTCAGCCAGCTTCTTCCGCTTCCCCTACTTCTTCTTTCTCCCCGTATATATAGGGTCCTCCCGGAGGCTCCACCCGTAAGTTCCTTCACCTGTGCGAGGCAAGTCCTGATTGGCTGTAGAAGGAGTTGTTTGTACACGCCTCCCTATGCAGCCAGCGGCGCCATCTTGGCTCGGCGGCCCAACAATTTAGTATTTTTTTTAATTTGCCAGAGGGCACATGTGCTCATCAGAGAGAGGCAGAGAGGAGAAAAGAGAGAAAGCACCCTCATAGGGGATGATCACACCACAATCCCTCTCCTCCGTTTCTCCCTCCTTTCCGGATTTTTGAGCACCTACATCCCTACACACAGCCTGTTTTTCAAGCTCCCAGGTCCCAAACGAACCACACAGTTGGTCATGACTGATCCAGCTCACAGAACCAGGCCACAGGCTGGCTCTACATTCTCTATTATAATGTACCAGTGAGGGTGAAAGGCCATGATGTAACTTACCCTTAAATTATCCAGGAAAAAAATGTGTATATTGGGGACCAGCAGTTGGCGTAATGGCTATGTCGCTGGACTCCCATGTAGTGGACCACAGTTCAAGTCCTGTACCCAGTGGCTTAAACTCACGCTGGGCATGTGTGCATGCGTGCCCAAGATCCCGAGAGGAGAATAGAGGAGAAGGGATTATGGCGTGGCCATGCCCCTTTGGGAGGTGATTTCTCACTTTCTCTCTGTCTCTCTGTCTGTCTGGCGAGTGCACATACCCTATAGCAAAAAACCTCTCCCTCCCAAAAAAAAATGTGTATACATATTACATCCCTATAGTATATATGCATATATATGAATGTATGTGTATACACAAATATATATATAATTTACATAAATTTAGAGAGAGAGAGGAAGAAAGATAAAAAATTTGAACAATAAAGCAAATGAGAGTAAAACACTCACCTGGGCGACTCTGAGTAAAGGATATGTAAGTGCTCCTTCCACAGTTCCATGTTTGCTATTATTTTCAAATAAAGAGTGGAAGAAAAAAAGAGGGAAGGAACAAAGAAAGGAAGGAGAAAAGTCCCATGCAGTCCCAGCTCTTCTGCTGGGTTCTCAAAAACCCAGTGGACAGAAAGAATGTAGGTGAGTCTTTGGCCCTCATCAGCCCCTTCTGTACCCCAACCTGTGTTAATAATGGCCATTTGCAGACCAGACCCAGAGCTTAGTGGATAAGCACAGTGCAGGGGGAAAGTGGATCTTTCATGGCCAACCGGGCCAACCAGTCTTCCTCAAACCAACACTTGAGAACTTGTGTGCAAAGCACTGTTCTTAGGGCGACAGCAGAGAGCGTCCAATCAGACTTAGAGTCTAGCTCCAGCCCCAATGCACGCCATGCGACCTTATGCCAGTTATTCCTCCTGCCACCTCAGTTTCCACACTGTAAAATGGATACAATGATAGCAATATTGGAGCTAAAACACACAAGCCAAAATACACATACCAACCTGCCTGGCTGACCACACACCAAATGCACACATGCACGACCAGCTCCTGACAAGATGGAGAACGAGAGGAAAAAGGACTGAGGCTTGGCCAGTCCCCGTTGGGAGGATTTCTTTCTCTCTCTCTCTCTCTCTCTCTCTCTCTCTCTCTCTCTCTCTCTCTCTCCCCCTCCCCGTGTCTCTGTCTCTCTCTCACACTCATCCATGCACACATACCTTCTAGTGTAATAAAAAAAACTATATAGAAACAGCTGTTTTGGGGTGTTCTTGTGCAGTTCAGGCCCTATTTTGCATGCCTGGTGTACATTAACTCATTTAATAGTGGTTTGCACACTACTATCCTGTTTGATAGCTTGATCCCGGTTTTATAAGTGAGAAAATTGTATGCGGGAGTAGGTCAGTAACTCTCAGGTCCTCAGCCTGTAAAGAAGGGAGGTCACCCTGGGTGAGGACACACACCAGCTCTGTCTGCTCCAAGACCTAGCATCCTTCCACCCCGAGGTGTCCCCCAAACCTGGGAGAGTACCTCGCCAACCTCAAGAGCTCCTTAAAATACAGACTCCCTCCCTGGACTCACTAATCAGAACCACCAGAGAGGGCGAAGGGGAGCGAGAGGCCTGCCTCTGGGTTTTGGTGGTGTGTCGACCGTCTTCCGCCCCCCCCTTACGCTCTCATGCCGCCCCTACTCCTGGTGCTCCACTGCGCACACCCCGCCAGGCCTGGTCTCCTACTATTGGGTTGTCAGAAAAGTCAGGACATATTTTTTCTATGTTTTTCTATGCAAAAATGCATTATGACTTTCCCGGGGACCCAACACATCTGGCCTCTTTCCTCCTCTGTGGAAACATTTGCACCTTGGGCCCCTGGGTGCCTCTGAGGGCCCAGTTTAAAGGGACATCCACGGCAAGCCAATTCCAGCTGAGCGTGCGGAAGGCCCATAGGCCAACCTCCCAGCCAGCTCCCAGGTGCTGTAGTGTAGGCAATGCAGGTCCAGAGAGCCCTCATGCCCTGGCCCCATTGTCACACCTCCTTCACTGTGAATAGAGGCCTCTGATCTGAAAAGTCCCACGTCAGTAGTCAAGCATCCTCTGAGGCCTTGCTGGCACTAGCAGAGGCACAGGAAAGGCGAGCGGTGTCTGGTGAGATCAAATCCAAAAGGGTGAATCGCTGTTCCCCGCTGGGTGAGGACACCCTGCCAGAATCACCTTCCTAGCAAATGTCTGTCTGGACACCCCCACCCACTGCCACCAAGAAGTGCTACCATATTTGAGAGCTCCTCACTGGGCTGTCACTGGCAGGGTGAGTAATCCGCAGCACCACGCCTGCACCAGCCGTGTGTCAGGGAGTCCTTGATGTAGGGTCCCTACAGAGCCTCCACTGCCATCTTTCATCCTATGGGGCCATTGTGTGAGCACTGGCAGACCAGGGACAGGGGCTCACAGACGGCCATCAGATGAGCCATCCGTCCACTGGTTGCTGAGCAACTCCCCTCTGCATACAGGATGGTACAGAGATCGGCACTCCTGTGCCCACTCCTGTAGGTTCATCCACACGCCTTCTCTTCAGGCTCCAGGTCTCAGACCCTCTAGAGATCCTAACCAAGTCACCACTGCTCAGGAGTCCAGTTAGAGTACCTCGGCCACTTCTCCCTCCATACTGAGTGGACGGACCAGAGGACTGCTCATGAAGCAGACCAGCTGGAGGTTGAGCAGGACTGCAGCCATTTTGAAATTAAGACAGGTTCTGACAAGAACAAGCTGACCAGGGCTGGGTCATGGGGTGGGCTGTTTGAGGAATGGCCAGCTGAGAAACCAGGAATGGGTTTTAAAGAAAAGCAAGAATCAGGTTGGTTGCTCAGAGGAAAGTGATTAACTTTGGTCATAGTGAAGTGAGGCATGATTTGCACGTGCTTGGATCTTGTACCTAAATCCCGTGCACAAGCTGAGCTTTTAAAGACAGTTCGGTGGTGCTTGCTGGCTGTCCACCTGTAACCCTGGCTGCAGAAATAAGTTCCCTTCTTTTCCAGCCTCTGCTTCTTGTTTCATTGACAAGTAAGAGAAGCAGCCAGATTCAGTTTGCAGAGATACACTCACAGCTCTGCCCTCTGGAGGGATTCCCTCATCACCGCCCTCTAAAGCTACTCCACAGCAGGGCAATAGGGTGACCATGGTACATTTTCAGTCCCTACTAACAGACCCAAGCTTTCTCCAGGTGTCATAGAGAAACCTTTCCCCAGCCACAGGAAACCACAGTAGCAGGGGGGCCATCAGTGTAGCGGGAGCAGATGCTAGTGGACAGGACCAGCTGTTCAGATAACACAGTTGCCAGGCTTCAGCCCAAACCTAACAAGACAGCATCTCCAGGTAAAAGTCTAGAAAGCTATGAGATTTAAAAAAAAAAAAAAATCTGACTGGGTTACACCACCAGGTGTGGTAACCACAACCATCCAGTAACCCACCATCGAGACTCAACATGGGTTCACACGGCTTCCACGCACAACGAAGACAGAGTCCTTCTAGAAGCCTAAAATCTGGTGGAAGAAATCAACGGATATAAAATGCCTTAGTGAAGATTTGAAAAGCATCATTTTAAATCAATTGCTAATTAGATACTAGAGTGATTACTCACAGATGATCATCAGAAATAGCCAATACTACCACTCTGTAAAGAATTTAGACATGCGGGGTTCAGCCCCTGCAGAGTAAGTACATATGCTCTTTTCATAAAGAACTGGATCCCACATGGCTCCCTCTGGTTGGAATCCCAGCTCCTAAGGTTTCCACACCAGACAAGTATGTTCCCAAAATCCTGATGTCCTGATGGCATAGAGAAATGAAGGAAAAAGGATTGCAGTGTAACCAAACCTCATTGGGGTATCTTCTCTCTCTCTCCCTCTCTCTCTTTCTCTCTCTCTCTCTCTCTCCCCCTCTCTCCCCCCCCCCCACCTTCTCTCTCACAAATGCACGCATCCTCTGTCAATTTAAACAAAAAAATTAGACACTCAGAGATACTGGGAAATTATCACGAGGGACAGGAACAGCACGAGCAAAATCAGAAGTAAATGAGGTTAAAGCCTGCCTATAATCAGGGCAAGAAAGAACAAAGAACAAAAAGAAGTAGTCTGGGTAAGTGTGCAAACTTGTGCACACACAGACATGTGCAATGTGGGCTACCAGCCCTTACTCACAAACGCCTCCCATAACTTCACAGTTTAAATCCTGTACGGTATTGATGACCGACAGTTCAGATTTTATGACTCCTAAATTCAAAAATGTTGCTTCCTGTTAGACCAGGTGCATAAAAGTATAATTTCCAGTTCCAGAAATGTGCTCATCCTACCCACAGCCCAGATTCCCATTGCTACGCTTCCCGAAACAAATAAACAAAAAAAAAAAAAAGTAAAGAGGGAGAAAGAGGGAGATAAAGTGTTTATGCGTGTAGTAGGATTTTACACTTATAAAGGTGCCCTGAGGAAAATCAAGAAAAGGGAAAATACAGAAAAAGGAACTACATAGAAACTATAGAAAAGGGAGGAGCGCCCTCTTGTGGCTCTGGCCTGACTTTGTCGTCTCTAACCAGGAGAGCGGGGCAAGTTATTTCTCTTTAAGCCTCAGACCTCCTTAAATTACGGGTAAAATGCCCTCCCTGCGAGTAATCGTAAGAATTAAATGAGCAACAGTGTTAATCAACCTGCACTCACAAATGCTTTGTTTAAAAACTTCATTATTATTAAAATGCCTAATCCAATATCCGCCTCTGAGTACTGGATCAATTGTATTCATAGCTTTTTTTTTTTTTTATTTTTTTTAATTTGCTATAGGAAGAGTGCGCTCTCCGGAGAAAAATAGATTGAAAAGGACAGAAGGAAAGCGAGAACGCATCCCCCATGGAGAGTAGTCATACTGCGAGTTCTTCTCCATCTCTCCCTCCCCTCGGGAATTATGCACGCACATGCGCCCTGCGTGTTTTTCCAGCCGCTGTTGCAGAATTCCAAGCACAAGATTGGCCATATAGGATCCAGCCCCCTAACCACCGGCCACAGGCTGTCCTACAGGTGTAGCTATTAATACTATTTCCATTATGATTGTGATTACAATTACGGATTAGCAAACTCACCTCAGCAGAAAATGGTACTCCCCTCCTCCCAGCACCCACAGAACATACCCCGAACAACCATACTTAAGCTGGAGTTAGTTTTGTTCCCTAGTATTACCTAAATGTACGTTAAACTCACCGACTGTAAACATAAGCCCCACATCTAATTTACTGACTTAACGCCCAAGCGTCGTCTTACACTAAAAGGAAACGTAGAAATCAGCGTTAATCAACTTGTGACTACCTCGCTCATAAATGCTTTATTATTAAAACTAGGCCTGGAGTAAAATAACACAACCTTGCATTTGTGGCGTTTGTATAGCGTTTGTATACAATATCCCGCTAGCACGCTTCCGTGTAAGGAGCTTTTATGGAGCGCCCCCTACCGGGAAGCAACGCGCGGCTCCCCGAGGCGCTCGTGGACCAGCCCAGGTGGGAGGCGCCAGCCCAGCTGCCCGAGCTACATGTCGCAGACCCGGAGGGCGCAGAAGACGGTATCTTTGCGCCTTTAGTTACAGAAGAATTATCAGAGCTCGCTGAGTGGGAGGGGAGCGGCGTTGTGGCCGAGGAAAAGCGTGTGCAAAGGTGTAGGGTACGAGAGCGCATGGCTCACCTGTAAACGGTGGGTCCTTGTGCGGTGGGGGTGCAAGGAGGGTGGCTGGAGAGACGGGTGGGAACTCGTTTGCACGCTTACCGTGTACAGGTGGTCGCAGTGTGCATTACTTCTACGTGATGAAAACAGGCGTTCCAAAGCACAGTTTATGAATCATCAGGACCCAGACCCTGCAGAGCACAGAGCCGCGCGACTTTCCGGCAGGAGGCGCCCGCAGCCCGGGTCCAGGACCAGCCGGTCTCGCTCCCCCTTCGCTGTTCCCTCTGCTTGAGCCATTACGTTGCAGGATGTCACAGAGTGAACTGGAGAGGCCCGGAGTGTTGTAAGCAAGTGCCAGTAAAAAGCCATAGTGTCAGCAAGCCAAAAATCTACCCTCCCTGGAGAAGCGCCGTTCCCCTCCCTAGTGGTCAGGAGTTTGGTGTGGGAAGTCCCACAGGTGCCTCCGCGTGAGCTGGGGCGGTCTTAGACTGGAAGCTCCTCCACAGGTGAAGACCGTCTATTCCCCTGAGGTCCCCCCACAGCCACCAGGCCCCACACAAGCTGTGATTATAGAAGGAATGAGTAACAACTGTAACATAAAAAGAGGCACAGTCTCTTTTTGTGGAACTAAGGAGGAGGTAAGTCTAACCCCTGCCAGGGCTCACTTTGACATCACGTGCAGGAAGTCACCTGAGACAGAAAATAACACAGAGAGATCAAAGGTCAAGACTGTAAGAAGTTAAGAAATGGAGTTTCTTGATCCAGCCATGCCTAATCTTCCCAGCCTTCCTAGATACTAAGTCAATAAATCATTTTTGCTACTAGGAAAATGAGAAAATCTGGATGAATATATTTCTCCTTTTTCTTTTTCTTCCTCAGCAGAAATAGGACAGTGCTAAAATGGAGAAAGCTCCCGAAATAATATCAAAATTGACCATTTTCCCAAGACAACTCTAAAGACAGATTCAAATCCCAGCTCTACTTCTCATTTGCCACGTTACCTTGAAAATATTTCAGGCCCTTTGACAATGGATGTATTTCTCCTAATCATAAATGACAGCCCTTTTCTAAATTTACATATTGGAATCAAGAAAATATTCCTATTTTTTAGAGGTTTTTGCTATAGGGTGCGTGCGCTTGCCAGAAAGACAGAGAGAGACTGAGAGACAGAAAGTGAGAAATCACCCCCCAGGGTGGATGGCCACGCCGCAATCCCTTCTCCTCCATTCTCCTCTCAGGATCTTGGGAATGCACACAGCGTGAGTTTAAGCCACCGGATCCGGGACTTGAACCACGGTCGGCTACATGGGAGTTGAACGACATAACCATTATGCTAACTGCTGGTCCCAAGAAAATACTCATTTCACCACAAGTCATTCAGTTACTGTGTTAGTCAGCTCAGGCTGCCCTAACAAAATGCCATCAATTGTGTGGCTTACACAGGAATTTATGTTCTCAGCTGGTGGCTGAAAGTCAGAGATCTGAGTGCGAGAATGACAGGGTTCCAGTGAGGGCTCTCTTCCTGGTGTGCAGGCAACTGCCTTCTCGCTGTCCTCTCGTGGTGGAGGAAGAGTGAGCTCTCTGGTGACTCGTGTTAGGAGGACACTAATCCTATCAGATCAGAACTCTACCCTTATGGCTTCATTAACCTTAATTACTTCTGGAAAGGCCCTGTCTCCGAATGTAGCCACTCTGGGGTTACATGAATTTGGGAGGGACACAATCATTAGTCCATAGCAACTATTCATCGTACGCGGTCCTTACAGTTATTGATGTTTAAGCACCTTCTATATTGTATTTGCACATAAAAACCATTAGAAGTCATTCCTCGTTTAGGAAATAAGCACTAGTTGATCTAAAGTGGATTAGCAGGAGGTAAGGGTGAATTTGTGCACTGGGCTATTACCATGTTGGGGGAAATAAAGCTAATAAAATCAGCTTTGCTGGAGTGAAAAGGCACAAAAGTGAGCTCCTTGAGTCTCCTCTCAGATAATGACGAGGTGGAGGAGTTTTCTGCCACAGTGTTACTGAATTTCAGGGCATGGTCTCAATTGTGCTGGTTAATTCTCGGCATCAACCTGACAGGGTTAAGGCTTACCGAGATAGCTGAGAAAGCATTATTTCTGAGTATGCCTGTGGGTGTTTCCAAAAGCGTGGGGTTTCAGTCAGCGAACTGTGTAAGGGAGACCTGCCCTCGGTGTGGGCAGGCACCATCCAAACAGCTGAGGGCACAGCTCGAGCCAAAGGACAGAGGAAAGACAGACGGGCCTTCTCTTCTGGAGCTGCAACACCCTTCTCCTGCCGGTGGGCATCAGAACTCCAGGTTCTCCTGCCCTTAGACTCCGGGACGTGCACTAGCAGCCCCCCAACTTCTCAGGCCTTTGGCCCCAAAGTGGGGGTTTCATCACTGGTTTTTCTGGTTCTGAGGTCTCGGGACTTGGACTAAGGCACGCCATTGGTTTCCCTGGTTCCCAGCTTGTTGTGGGACTTTTCAGACTCCATAATCATGAGTCAATTCTCTTTAAAAAAAAAAAAAAAAAAAAAACTGTCATCTATCTACAGATAGCTGTAGATATAGAATATCCTATCGGTTCTGTCCCTCTGGAGAGCCCTGATTAACCAACCAGCCAACAAGTAGGATGCCACTTCTGAGAGGAAGGGGGCGCCTTGACTGACAGGGGACACACACTGGGGCAGAGGCCTGGGGGTAGCCAGCAGCTGTGGTCCCAGCGCTTCCAGCCTCACATTGCCCCCACACAGGCATCTGGGGACCTCTCACCTTGTTCATAAGGTCTTTCCTTGTCCTCCAAGCTCTGCCTCTTACCCCTCCCTGTAGTCCACTCTTCTGACCTCCTGCTTTGCTTCTAGCTCTCTCTGGCAAAAGCTACACAGCAGGACCCAGGGCCCAAGAGATTGCTGATGTGTCCCGTTCCCAGAAGATCTCCTTTAAACTGACTGAGAAGAGGATTTGCAGCTGCTTTAGCCTGCGACCTGGAGAGTCGGCAGCCATGGCAAGATTTGCTAACACCAGGCTTGGAATACCGTCTCTGTTTTCAATGTCAAAGTACTTCATGGTTTTACTCCATGAATAAGCCTGAGTAAACCCCACTGGGGCAAATGACTATGACTCTGCTTCACGACTGGTGGGGATTTGGGATCTAACTCCCGACATGGCCTCTCCTCCTGTCCAGAACCTTCTTCTCGTCCGCTCCTCTTCCTCTTCTTGCCACAATTCATCCTCACTCAAGGCCAGGAGTCATCCCCACCTCCAAATCCCTACTCTCACAAGTCATCCGAAGCCTACGGCTTCCCTATCCCCGTCCCTTCTATACCCACCTCTGTGTCAAGGAGAAAAGCTAGGAAATGCATTCATTTAGACTTGGTTAGTGAAGGACACTCACACCAGATTAGAAAGCAGAAGAGAAAAAGATTTTGCCCTTCTGGTCACAATATCTGCAAACACAAGGCTTGCAGAGGTTTCTAGGCAATATGATCACCTACTCTGTGTGGCTGGTAAAGTCAGTGGAGTTTTCTGAATGCTGTAAGAGCATGTAGATGGGACGTCTCTCTGGACAGTTCACATGACAGACACACAAGTAATTGGACAGAGTTCACTGAGGGCAAGAGCTTTCACCTATGAATCCTCTAATATATGTAAGACATAGATGTCTGAAGTGAAATGCTGGTGGAAGACATTAACAATGACTTTCTATACTCATCGATGCATTATATGAAGAGGGATTGCTGTGAGAGGAAGAGAAATTGAATCACAGGACCTTCTGAAAACTAAACTAATCCAAATCCATACACCTTGGGTCAGAGCAGCTGTCCACAGGACCTCTTCAGGAAAGGAGCTCATCCACATCTATGGGGTCTCTCATTACGAGTCACAAGGAAGCCACCAGTCAGCTTTTGATCTGAGGAAAATAATAATAGCTTGTGCCTAGAACAGTACTGGTTATTTGGTGAGCATTATGTAAGATGTATTTGACATATTTAATCTTCACTATAATAACATGGTAAGGTAGATGCTATTATAACCCCCATTTTATAGCTTAGAAAACTAAGACTGAGCTGGCATGATGAGGCAGTGGTAATATGCTGCTCAAGTAGTGCTAGATACATATGGAAGATCACGAGTTCAGTTCTTCAGTCAACCTGTGTATGCTGGGCTTTCCCCCATGACCCTGACTGACTGGGAAGACTTGGGGAGGGTGGGGATTATAGTGTAAAATCCTGTTGAGGATGCTTGTCTTTCTTTCTTTCTCCCTCAAGAAATAAAGTTTAAAGAAATAAAACTGGGACCTAGAGAGTATAAAAGACTCCCCTTTGGGTACATTATTAGTGAGAGGCAAAACCAGGATTCAAATCCAGAGAGGCTGGATCCAGATCTGCACTCTTAGTTACTACCCACACTAGCTAATCTATAACACTGGGAGTTTCCCAACTCTGAAAGTCTGTTGAAATGAGGAAGAAGTGGTGTTGGCAATGAACAGAATCCACACACCCTTCTGTTAGTACCACAATGCTGGAGACCTCTCCTGTGATCCCATTTCTGCCGGACAAGCAGGAATTTCTCGTTCAAGGGAACTTGTATTTCTGAGTGCTTTGTTAGACTCCTAAAGTTAACAATAGCTGCTGTCTGTGTGCCAAACTGCTAAGAGCCTTACCTCCATTCATTTAATGCTTAGATCAACTATGTGAAGAAGGCATTAGTACCCACCCTACAGACAATGACATAGTGATTAACATGCTCAGGTTGGACACCATCTGGCACCAGATGAGGGGAGAGTCAAGACTCAAATCCAGATCTGTGGCTCCAAACCATCTGTTTCATCTGGCTGTCCTTCAAAAAAATTCAAACCCAGCGTCATATAGACCAGAGTACCTGCTTTCTGCAGCCTCTGACCTATAACAGGCATGGGAGTGCCTCTGACCTACAACAAGGCATGGGGGTGCCTTGACTGTATCTGAGGAGGCAACCATGGGAACTTTACTGTATGCAAATATGGGAAATTGTAACCTAATTTAGGGTTGTTCAAAGCATGCTATATTCCAGAGATATTACTTTATAAAAATCAATATTGGAAGAGAGAATTGCCTGGTATTTCACCATTTGTCTTCTTTTCAACTCTCTTGTGACCTTTCCAATATTAACCCTGACTTCTTCCACTATACAGACAAGAAATCTTCTTAGTTACTTGACAGTTAAGCTAACCAGACAGACCTACTTTGCTTTGATCCACTCAAAAAGCTTCATCTTATCCAAAGCATTTCTCTCACTTCTTCTCTCTATACAGTGATCACAATGAGCTATCCTGAATGAAAACAATGTGGTCTTAGGACATGAACCTGGGGCTTTGATTTAAAATCAGCCAGTGTTACCCAGGATTTATTTTTAAAAAACAGAGAATGGGACCAGACAGTGGCTCAGTGGTAATGTGACTGGACTCATATGCGAAGGTCCCAGCTTCATTTCCCAAGGCCTCTCTGTACATCCCAGGCATGTGCATGTACCTTCATCTGGGCTGACTGAGGCTGGGGTGGATCAATGCATGAAGAAGACCCTGTTGGGGATGCCTGTCTCTCTCCCCTTGCTCATCTTTTTCTCTCTCCCTCCCCTCTCTCTCTCTCACTTATGAAAGAAATAAATACTGGGTTGTCAGAAAAGTCCTAACATATTTTTCTATGCAAAAATGCCATGACTTTTCTGACAGTTAATAAATAGGGCCTGCCAGTGGCATGGTGGTTAAGGCAGCTGGATCCTACATGGCTGGCAGAGCAGTTTGAGTCCCAGACCCAGCAGCTTAAAAAACACACCAGGCACATGTGCATATGTACCAAAATCCCAAGAAGAGAATGAAGGAGGGATGGAGGTGTGGATCAATGAGTGGATCAATGCAAAGTAGGTCTGTCTGGTTAGCTTAACTGTCATGTAACTAAGAAAATTTCTTGTCTATATAGTGGAAGAAGTCAGGGTTAATATTTTTTAGTGGGTAGTTAGAAAGGTCACAAGAGAGTTGAAAAGAAGACAAATGGTGAAATACCAGGCAATTTTCTCTTCCAATATTGATTTTTATGAAGTAATAACCCTGAAATATAGCATGCTATGAACAACCCTAAATTAGCAACCCCCCACAAGGGTTGTTTTCTCACTTTCTCTGTCTCTCTCTCTAGCGAGGTACAAGGACTATAGAAAAAAATATATTTTAAGTGTTTTTTTTTTTTAAAAAAAAAGGAAACTTTTTTAAAAATCAGAGAACCTTCTTTTTTTAACTGCCAGAGGGCATGTGTGTTCATGCTTGCATGCATGTGTGCACTAACAGAGAAAGGGAAAGCAGCCCTCAATAGGGGGTGGTCATACCACAATTCTTTTTCTTCCAGTTCTCCATTCTGTCAAGATTTTGGCCATGCCCACACAAGTGTGTTTCTCAAACCACTAGGAACAGAATTCAAATCACAGTCCGCTGTGTGGAATCTAGCTTTCCATACAGAGTGTGTGCTATGGGACCAAACCAGAACCTAATCCTCTTTTCTTTTTTTTTTTTGAGAGACAGATTTTTACTATAGAGCACACATGCTCACCATAGACAGAGAGAGACAGAGACAGAGACAGACAGAGAAACCACCCTCCTAGGGAGGACAGCCATACCACAATCCCTTCTTCTCCATTCCCCTCTTGGGATCTTAGGCATACATGTGCATGCGCCCAGTGCAAGTTTCAAGCTATCAGGTCTGGGACTCAAACCACAGTTGGCCATCTGGGAGTCCAGCACCTTAACCACTCTGCCACCTGCTGGCCCCGATGACCCAATACTTTTAAGTATTATAGTAAAAGCCACCTTCCTCAAAAAGATTAATGTTCTATGTCTTTGATCATTTTACCTCCAGATTGTAAGGATTCTGTGCAGGAAATAATAATCTAGTGGGAGCCACATACTGGTACCCTAGTAGGCACACGACATACATTTGTCACATTAATTACTGAAGCAGTGGTTTTCTCAGCCAGCACAAATGCCCTATGCTCCTGAGCAAGTGCCCACCGATCACGTGCTCTGCTTGATAGTCAGCCACAGGGTCTTCAATGCACACTAAGTATACAGGTCACAGAACAATGTTTATGATTGATCTTATTTTTACAATATGATCCTATTTTGTTTTCAAAAACTTTATGAGTAATAATATTAGGTCAATAGACAAAGAGACATCTATATGCTGTTATTAGTTGTTAAAACTGGTTAGTGAATGTAGGAGTGATTTTTGTTAACTTGCCAGAGGGCACGAGTGCTTGCCAGAGACAGACGGAGAGAAAGGGAAAGAGAGGGAGAAAGCAACCCCCAATGACATGTAGTCATGTGTCCATCCTATTGGAATTTTGGATATCCATGCATATGCACCCAGAGTGCTTTTCAAGCCATTGGGGCCTGGATTTAAACTATGGTTGGCTGTGTAGATCTGGTTCCCTTAACCAGGGGGCCATAGGATTGACCCAGAAGAGATTTTTATCTTTTGTTTCTCTCTGTTCTCTAAATCTGCTATGAAATTTATACATAAGAGAAAAGTACTTAAAATGTTAATACAAAAAAAAAAAAAAAAACTGCTACGCCTCAAACCTTCTGTTTCCCTAGCCAACCTAAATCTAGCTTTCTTTCCTGTACCCCAGTGGTCCCAAAACTATGATCTCAATTTTTTTTTTTGAGAGGTTTTTGCTATAGGGCATGTGCACTCGCCAGAAAGACAGAGACAGAAAGTGAGAAATCACCCCCCAGGGGGGATGGCCACACTGCAGTCCCTTCTCTTTCATTCTCCTCTCGGGATCTTGGGCACGCACGCACATGCGCCCAGCGTGAGTTTAAGCCACCGGGTCTGGTACTCAAACCGCATTCGACTCCACGGGAGTCCACAGACGTGTAACACATTAACACCAACTGCTGGTTCCATGACCTCAATTCTTTAATTACACCCTCAGTTCACCCAAGGCTAACACCAAAGCAGAAACTGAGAAGGAGGAAGCTCTGGGGACAAAGAGTGAAGAGTTTAAGGGGAGTTCCCCAAGTCAGCCATCCAGCACTGTCACTTTTAGACTCTCATCTGCCTGAGTCACAAGGTGGCACCTCCAACCTCACCCTCACCCTGAGGTGCCATCCTTGGAGAAACCGGCCCTCACCCCTTCCCTGATCTTACTTTCTCTGTGTGCACTCCTAATTACAGAGGCAGTCCCAGGGAAAGGCCTCTCCCCTGGCCAGCCCCACATTTGTGAAAAAGACAGTAAGGTGGGAACCAGCAGTTAGCGTAATGGCTATGTCGCTGGACTCCCACGTAGTCGACCGCGGTTCGTGTCCCGGACCCGGTGGCTTACAACTCACGCCGGGCGCATGTGCGTGTGTGCCCAAGATCCCGAGAGGAGAATGGAGGAGAAGGGATTGCGGCGTGACCATCCCCCCTGGGGGGTGATTTCTCGCTTTCTATCTCTCTGTCTCTCTCTGTCTGTCCGGCGAGCGCACGCGCCCTATAGCGAAAACCTCTCAAAAAAAAAAAAAAAAAAAAAAAAAAAAGACAGTAAGGTTTCAAAGGCTAAACTTTCCCAGAATTCAGCTCATCTTTTATCTTTCCCAGCTCGGAGGAATGAAAGCTGGAGATCAATGTACTGGTCAATAGTCCAGGCTCCCTCTAGTCTTGGCGATAAACTCTACCAGGCATAATGTGAACCCAGAGCAATTCCTTGACACTCAGAGGTTTTATCCAGAATGCATTACCTTAAAGAGACCCTGAAGGCTCAAGTTAACTGCAGGGACTTCAAAGTTACGCAGGCCGCAGGCCGCAGGCCGGAGCCCCAGCCTTTCCCAGGAATCACAGCCTCATTCTCTGAAAACACAGAAACTGGTCTTGCCAGTGCTTCTGTCCACATCCAGGGAAAGAATTGTGGCTGGGTTATTCCCAGGACTTTCAGACCCTGGAAAGGAGAGTCACTGGGGTGATAGCCCACAGCTCTCCTTGACTCTCACTTAACGAAAGTGAGCAGCCCCCCAGGAGCCAGGCCGCTGCAGTCTCAGGCCAGAACTCCCTCAGGACTCCTGGTTTCTTTGCCTGGACTTGGAACAGGGCAAAATAACCTCCCCCTGCTTGTTTCCTGAACACGGGGGAGGAGTCCTGCGTTAGTGCCGTTCATAGCACTGCTCTCCTATCCCGGGCCTGGAGAGAGGGGGAGAGGGAGGAGTGTGACCACCAGACTGGTCACAATCTATTGTCCTAACTGGGACACTTTGGAGACATAAGTCACACCAGGTTATACAGGAATAATCCAGGTAAACCAGAATGTGTGGTCGCCTGGGAAAAATCTTGCACCCCCTTGCCAGGATAGGGGCCAGCTGTAGGCTTGTACCCTGTCCTCTCTCAGACTGTGTGCTCCTGAAGAAAATCTACTTCGCAAACTGACCCAAGCTCACCAAACAAGCTCTCTGGAAACTCAGGAAGAAAGGAGGCAACTATTACAGGAGCCACCACACGTAGGCAAAACCCTCATCCGCCTTGTTCACTACTCTGTCCCCCGGGCCAAATGCTCAGTGGTTACTAGATGCTCAGTAAATATCTACCAAATGAATGAGCGAGTGAACCAATGCCTGAACAGAGTTTCCGAAGTCACTGGGAGAACTCCGGGAAACCAGGGAGACTTGGCAATCCTTGTAACACATGAGAGAGTTTGGACTCCAAGCTGTTATATGAAAATCTGAGGGACCACAGAGTCTGCTATGCTTTTTTCTTCGGGGGAGTTTATAAATATGAAATGTACACAGCTTTCAAATGCCAGATTGAACTGAAGCTTCAAACTTCTGCAGTGAACTGATTGAGAACAAGTTATTCTGAAGCCACTGCTGAACTTCCAATCAACTGAAACTATGTCCTACAACATTCAAATCCATTCCAAACTTTTTTAGCCAAAATTATGACTGAGTCAAACAAAAGCTGGCCACACCTATCAGGATTCCTCAAACCCCAATCTCACTGTAAGTTCTGTGAGAAATAGATGCCGTAAGAAATAGATTTGTGGTGGAGAAGAGCTCAAAGAATCCCACATGTGGAGCATGGTGCTTCTACGGCATTCCTCCTCTTCCAAGGAAAGGCCCAAGCCCAGGAAAAGAACCTTGAGACACCCAGGTTTGCCTTTCACCACCTAGAATAAATGTGAGACCTCCCCACACATTGACTGAAAATAAATGAATAAGCAAACAAATAGATAAATGCATGAATGCATGAAGAAAGAAAGAAAGAGAGAAAGAGAGAGAGAGAGAGAGAGAGAAAAGAAGGAAGAAAGGAAGAAAGAAAAAGAAAGAAAGAAAGAAATTTGCAAGCAATTTGGAGGGAGAAATGCCTGTGAAGGAGAAAGGAGAAAGGACAGGAGAAAGCAGGGTGGGCCTTCCAGCCACAATGCAGGTTGAACAACTGTGAGAACAGAGGGAGAAGGAAGGAGAATTGGGTAGAAGAACCTCAGACTTAGTTCTAAGAAGGTTTCAGCCAAGTTGATCCCAAGGAGTGGGGCAGCACTAGCACCCACCATGTTCAGTCATTCACTGGGAAAAACTATGGCCTTAGACCGGACAGGATGGCGGAGCCACAGACAGACTCATCATAGCCCACTGCATAGCCTCCTGCAGCGGGAGTTCGAAGCAGCACGTGTTCTAAGCACGCTGTGCTTGAAACAATATTATCCCTGGAATGACACTTTTCTGTGAATCCAAATAGGTTCTGTGAAAGTATGCAAGTTAGGAGTTGTGACTGCTCACTGTAGATAGCAAGTTAACTAACCCACCACAACCAGCTTTTCCTCCCAAGTGTTGTAATTCCTAGTTGCTACCAATCAAGAGAAAATGTTTTCATAGAACTCAATCAGTGACAAATTTTTATTTAGAAAATAGAAGTCTGTTCTTTCATTTGTGTGTTTCCAAAGAATCAAGCCCATGGTGGCTGTTCAAAAGTACTGAAAAGGGAGGCATTTGGTCACCATTCTCCAGTCCTGTGCGCTGCTCCTGGTCAATTGGTGACTGCAGTTTTGGGCCAGAAGTCATCTGAAGTGAACAAGGGCTGAGTCATCCTTAACTCATACCCAGGTGAAACAACTTCCGCAGAAAGGCTGGGCCTCCCCAGTAACCCCTGAAAAAATAACACAGAAAAAACTTTTATACAACAAAAGAGAAAGGGGTGGGGTGACTTCAGCCAGCAAGGCGTTGAAACAAGCTGCTCAAAGAGCATGCTGATCAGCACATAAGCAAGATTCGTCTCATGAGCTAGAAAGAATCCATGACTGTTAGGGGACAACTGCTCTGGGTCCAGCTTTGAGGTTGTTTTGCTGTATAAGCCTGGACATGTCCACTCCATTCAGCAAACCTGTATAAAGCCTCTACTACAAGAAAACTGCTTGTCTTTGGTCATTAAAAAAAAAAAAATTTTTTTTTTACAGTTTTTATCATAGGGTATGTGCACTCAACAGCAAGATAGACAGTGAGAGGGAAAGTGAGAAATCACTGGTCAGGGGAAATGGCCATGCCACAATCCCTTCTCCTCCATTCTCCTCCTGGAGTTTTAGGCATGCACACATATGTATCTGGCATGATTTTCAACCTGCCAGGTCTGGGACTCAAACCATGGTTGACCATGTGGGAGTCCAGCACCCCAACCACCATGCCACCTGCTGGCCCTATTTTTTCATAAATTAATTTCAATCTCAGTTCTATTGACATTTTGGATAGTTCTTTGTGATGGAGGTGCTTCCTGTGCACTGTAGCAGTTTAGCATTTACCCTGGCCTCTGCTCACTACATACCAGTAGTACCCTTCCAGCTGTGACAATAAAAACTATCTCCAAATATTGCCAAATGTCCACTGAAGGGCAAAATTGCTCTTGGTAGAAGACTGCTAGTATAGATATCCTGACTTACCTATCTTGCATGGGTTTAGAAAGGTCCGCTAACTTCATCATTTTTTTGGAAGAAGAGGAGTTATTCATTTCTATTACTCTATTTACTTATCAAATGCCTACTCTACAGCTGTGTCTTCTTGTTATCTCACTCATCTCCATCTTGTGAGGTAGGCAATGTTACTTTCATTTTGCAGAGACTTAAGTACAAAGAGTTTAGGCAACTTGCCCTAAGAAAGAGCTAGTCAATGACAGAAGCATGGCTCAAATACAAGTCTGACTCCAAAGGCTATGCTTGTAATCACCATGCTTTTATTTTTTCTATAGCATAATAAAAACAAAAGTAAGGTATCAAATGATAGGGTGCGTGACATGCGACAGTGACTTATTTCTACTATTGTTATTATTCATCCATCAGCAGAAGAAGGCCAGAGTATGTGCTCAGAGTTGAAGGTCCCCACCAAAGCTTATGTTGAAACTTAACTGCCATTTTAACAGTATTAAGAGGCGGAGTCAACTAAGAAGTGATTAGGTCAAAGAGTTCTGCCCTCACAAATGAATTAATCCATTCATAAGTTAATGGACCAATTGTCACCTTGAGAGTGAGTTTTTACAAGAGCATCCTCTTGCCTCTTGCTCTCTCTCACATACACTTGCTTTGTTCACTGTGTGACACCCTTAAACCATGTTATGATGCAGCAATGGGCCCTCACTATGTCCTAGCCCTTTAACATTGGACTTCCTAGCTTCCAGAACTGTAGCTAGTAAATTTCTATGGTTTATAAAGTACTCAATCTGTGGTATTCAGTTATAGCCATAGAAAACAGATTAAGATAGCATAGAAGACAGAAGGCTTGGTCTGAAAAAAAGAGGCTGCACCCCCTGTGGGTGGTAGATGTGCTACAAATCCCTTTCCTCACTCAATAACCGTGCAGTGCACTTACCTTAGCATCATATTCCAGTACAGGAAAGGCATCAGGTCGGCCTTCATGAGGTACATAGAAAGTCGCTCTTTGCTCTGATCAAAGGGAAAGGTTTCCAGTGGCTGAGCTTGGTAGTCAAACTCCGCAAGAATCACACGATTATAACCAGTCACCAGTGGACATGATGTGTAGCCATCATACTAAAAAATTGTAAATGAGAGTGGGTTGGTATTATAGAGACACTTAGGAATATATCTGTTCAGTGGCTGAAAACATTCTTTTTTATATTTATTTTAATTTTTTGTATTGTGAAAAATGTAAATTACATAACAAAAAAATAGTACTAAAACCAAAAATTTAAATGCCCATATTGGAGACACCAATTAAGAAAGTGGCAAAAGCAAGAAAAACACTACTTCCACACAGAGTGGAAGATGATAATTGAAACAGTGATTATTACAAAGCATACAAACCTTCTTCACTGGGGTTTGATTCTTCATTATCAGAGAAATTGTTCTGTCAAGTATTCCTGACTGGGCAGCTGCAAGAGAAATGGAAAAGTCAAAAAACATCTGGGTTTTCCATGAGAGCTCATTTTCAAATAGCTTTCTTGTAAACAACTTAAGAAGATCTCATTCCCCATTGCTGTTCATCATAATTAGAATATGAGTCTTCTTACTAAATGAAGTTATGCTACCAGAGGGGGCTCTCCAGTTCAGCAAAGGCTCACTCAGAGGCCTCCATGTTTCTAACTAAAAAGCCAGTTTTATCCAACAAGACTGTGAGGCTGGTCCCACCCAGCTCCACTTCTCCTCTTCCTGGGGGTTGGTGGCTGTCCATTTGGTCTATGTGTCTGTATCTGTGTCCCCCGGTCATACAGGACACCCGTGTCCTTGTTCACGCACACCCTAGATTAGTAGCCCCACACATATCCAATGGGCAGAGTGGGGAGACTACCTTTTGTATATGAAAATATTCAAAGTTTGTCATTCTTGTTTTATCTATTCCATCATACATGCCAGTGGTTTTTTTCTGGAGCAGATATCAAATCAGTTCACCCAGAAACATGTCTGTGTGGTATTTCTGATACACAGGGAATTTCTTTTTTATTGGAGGGAGGGATTTCTTAAACACGAACACAATAGCATTTTCACGCCCAAAAATATTAGCAATAATTTTTTAATATCAACTAGTCCCTGTTCGTGTTCATTTCTAAATAATCAAGACTGTCCTTTTTAAAATGTGAACAGTCTGTATCTCTAGATGTAGAACATGAGATTAACTTTTTCTTTTTTAAGGGAGATTTTTGCTGTAGGGCTCATGCACTCATCAAAGAGACAGAGAGAGACAGAACTCAAGAAATCACCACCACCACCCTCCCCCCCCCCCCCCAGGGAGGATGGCCACAATGTAATTAATTCCCTTTCCTCCATTATCTTCTCTGGATTTTGGGCACATACACAGGCACATGCCCAGCGGGAGTTTTATATGTCTGGGAGTCAAACCGCAGTCGACTATGTGGGAGTACAACGATGTAACCATTACGCCATCTGCTGGTTCCATGGGATTTACTTTGGAGGAAAGATGGGTTTCCTTTATTTTGTAAAGTGCTCAGTAAAGTGGTTATTTTGTGATTGTCTCGCAAATTGGGTGTCGCAAACATTTTCTCTAAAGAAAACTTTAAAGTCTTGTAGACCAAAAGAAAACATCAAAAATATTATATAATAAAAGGAAAAACAAACTTTCACCATAATCTTATTGCTAAAATTCAAAATATAACAGTTTCCACAATACAGGTACAGTAATGAGAATAGAATTGATTTTCTTAGGATTAAAAACAAGGGCTGGTGTTCCATATCATCACATTGACCGCAAATGCTCATCGGTAGGAACCATTCTTAGCCAGCTGTACAAAAACAGACAGACAGCTACTTTTAACCTACAAATTGTAGTGTGCTGAGACCCAAATCATAAAGCAATGAACTTATGGGAACCAGCAGTTAGCATAATGGCTATGTCGCTGGACTCCCACGTAGTCAACCACGGTTTGCGTCCCAGACCTGGTGGCTTAAAACTCACGCCAGGCGCGTGTGCATGCGTGCCCAAGATCCAGAGAGGAGAATGGAGGAGAAGGGATTGCGGCGTGACCATCCCCCCTGGGGGGGTGATTTCTCACTTTCTGTCTCTCTGTCTCTGTCTGTCTGGCGAGCGCACGCGCCCTATAGCGAAAACCTCTCCAAAAAAAAAAGCAATGAGCTTTTTACTATAATGAGGGGGTTCAAAAAATGAGAAGTAAGCAATTGTACTTTAAAAATATTAAATGATACAGGCCAGCTAGTGTCATAGTAGTTAAGGTAGTCAATTGCACTGTTCAAGCCCTAGAGCCAGTGGCCTAAAAAACACAGTGTGTGTGTGTGTGTGTGTGTGTGTGTGTGTGTGTGCGAGTATGCGTGTGCATGTACACGTGCATCCAAAATCTTAAGAGGAAAAGAGATTGTGACATGACCTTCTCCTAAGGGGTGCTATCTCTCTCTCTCATCCACATTGGGGATACTGTCTCTCTCTTCCTCTCTCAGAAGAAATAAATAAAACCTCAAAAGCATAAAAATGAAAATATAATAAAATATTCGTACAGGTGAATATAAGGGTTTGTTTGGTGTGGTGGTTAAGGGAGCTGGACTCTCACGTGGCTGACCTCAGTTCAAGTCCCAGACCTGGCGGCTTGCTTTCTCACTTTCCCTCTCTCCTTTTCTCTCTCTCTCTCTCTCTCTCTTTCTCTCTCTCTCTCTCTTCCTCCCTCTCTGGTCAAATTTAAATAAATAAATAAATAAATAAATAAATAAATAAATAAATAAATTTAAATAAAGTAATCCTTTAAAAAACACTTAAAAAACATAAAATAAAATTCCCTTCTATTATGCCTAAGACTTCAGTTAACTTTTATTAAATGTTACATCTTGGTCTTGGCTGTGCTGTAAGTAATTAAGGACAAATCCCAGGGGAAAGAAATGCAGAAAAAGAAGAACGAGCTCCAGGAAAGGCAGTTTTCATGTGGCAAGACAAGGTCTCACTTACAAGAGTGTCATGGTCTGGACAGAGGCTGAGTGGCAAGTAAACCCAAGGGCTGACCTGTGGACGAAGCGTAAGCACTGTCTGGGGCTTTACTCAGAGACCATGGGAAGAGGAATCTGATGAGAAATGCAGTTCTACTTAGAAAAAGCCAAAACTATTGTTATTTAGATATTAAAGAAAAGAACAGACTCACATGTGTGAAATGACACATAAACAAGGGTATTCACTATAGTACTGTTTAATATAAAAATGAGTTGGAAATAACCCAACTATAAATTAAGAGTGGACTCATTAAGTATTCTGTCTGTATTCTATGGGACAGAATACAGACTGGAAAATAACAGCTGTCTAACAATGGGGACGTTCTCTACCTGGTTAGGAGATATATAGAAGCTGAGCAGGTGGGAGGTAGGACCGGAAGCAAGACTTTTCCATTCTAACTTTTGTTTAATCATATTTAATGTTTTCTGCTTGAAATACTGAATTAAATGTTTGAAGTAGGCTAAACGGTAGATAATCTGGGCCTTACATCACAGGTATTTTCACCACATCTGTTCAGCGGGCTAATATTAAAAGAATGTAAATTCCAAGTATGGCCCCAGAACACCTATAAATTACAGTGAGTAAAGGCAGATGGAAGGGAAACAATGGATACTCTTTTTTTTTTTTTTTTTTGAGAGATTTTCACTATAGGGCGCGTGCGCTCGCCAGACAGACAGAGAGAGACGTAGAGAAGAGACATAGAGACAGAAAGCGAGAAATCACCCCCCAGGGGGGATGGGCATGCCGCAATCCCTTCTCCTCCATTCTCCTCTCGGGATCTTGGGCGTGCATGCACACGCGCCCGGCGTGAGTTTTAAGCCACCAGGTCCGGGACGCAAACCGCGGTCGACTACGTGGGAGTCCAGCGACATAGCCATTACACTAACTGCTGGTTCCCAACAATGGATACTCCTTAACCCAGTGATGAAATCTAGCTTCTCCAAAGACAAGACAAACTAATATGACAGGCTCCTGAGCTGCTGCAGTAGCAGAACATACAACCTGAATCTAACCAAGGAAAATAACTAGACAATTCTAACTGTGGGGCAGTCTACAAGGTAACTAACCTAGACTTCAAAAAATACCAGGGGCCAGCCTGGTAGTGCAGTGGGTCAGCGCAGTGCATTTGGACCCAGATTGCATATGACCAACTGCAAAACACGTCCCAGTGGCTTGAAAAACACAGTGGGTACATGTGTGTGCATGCCCAAAGCCCCGACAGCCCAGAGACAAGGAAGAGAAGGGATTGCAATGTGACCAAGCTCCACTGGGGAGGTGCTTTCTTCCTCTCCCTCTTGCTCTCCCTGAGGAGCAAGCATACCTCCTAGAAAAAAATCTTTTTGTTTAAATGTCAATGTCATTAAGGTGGAGGAAAAAAAAAAAAAAAACAGATTAGGGCCAGTCCATGGCATGGTGTTTAAGGCAGCTAGATTCCACATGGCCAACTACATGGTTGGAGACCTAGACCTGACCGCTTGAGAAACACTCTGGGTGCATGTACATGCCCCAAATCCAGAGAAGAGCTTTCTCACGTCTCTCTTTCTCTCTCTTTCCTCTAGTGAATTTACATGCCCTCTGGCAGAAATTTTTTACAAAACAAAAACAAACAATAACAAAAAAAAACACAAATTAAAGGGATATGATGAGTCAGCAGGTGGTGTAGTGGTTAAGGTGCTGGACTCCAACATGGCTGACCAGGGTTCAAATACCAGACCCAAAGGCTTGAAACTCATGCTAGGCACGTGTGCATGTATGCCCAAAATCCCAAGGGGAGAATCGAGAAGAGAATGTGGCATGGTCACCACCCCACCACCCAACACCAAGGGGTGATTTCACACTTTGTCTCTCTCTGTCCCTCCAGCAAGCACACACATCCTATAGCAAAAATCTCTCTTAAATAAAAAAAAAAGAAAAGAAAAGAAAAGAAAAGAAAAGAAAAGAAAAGAAAAGAAAAGAAAAGAAGGAAATGGCAACCAAGGCAATGTGCCCTCCTTGATGGACTGGGGGCAGCAGAATGCTACAAAGACATTTTGAGAAGTTGAACTGGATTGTACATGAGATGATTTTACTATACAATGTTAAATTTCTTGGGCATGATAATGATCTTTTGGATGTGGAAGAACATCTAATCCTTGGGAAATGTAGGTTGAGATATTTAAGGTCATATCATGATACCTAAAGCTATTTTCGAATGATTCAATAAAACTAAGTATACATATATACATAAATAGAGTGATGAATCAAATGTCACAAAATCAGTTAATACTCAAAGGATATATGAGTATTTTACTTTCAAATTTTTCATAGGCTTGGGACCAGCAATTAACGTAATGGCTATGTTGCTGGACTTCCATGTAGTCAACTGCGGTTTGAGTCCCGGACCTGGTGGCTTAAACTCACACCAGGCACGTGTGTGTGCGTGTCTAAGATCCCAAGAGGAGAATGGAGGAGAAGGGATTGCGGCGTGGCCATCCCCCCTAGGGGGGTGATTTCTCGCTTTCTGTCTCTCTGTCTCTGTCTGGTGAGTACACGCACCCTATAGTAAAAATTTCTCCAAAAAATAAAAATAAAAAAAGAAAGAAAGAAAGAAAAAAGAAAGAAAGAAAGAAATTTTTCATAGGCTTGATTTTTTTTAAATAAGACATCATAAGAAAATTATTGTTAATAATGATCATTTCTGGTGAATTTCCTATAAAGTTTTCCTGAAGGTTGAAATCATCAGTAAAAATAGCACATGTTCTGCAAGTGTCTGATTCACATGAAATACCACCTCATCCATCAGCAGAGAGGTCTGTGTTGTACACCATCCAGAGAAGACAGCTCCTGTCTGTGGAGGACAGAAACTAAAAGGCAATTCTCCCCATCACTGCTAGTGCAGAACATCGAGGAGAAGAATTTAGTTTTCCAGGCTGAGGACTTAATTGTGCACCAATCAGGGCACACTCCACTGTATTTGTCTTAACAGAACAATTTTCTGGTCTGCAAGCTTTCATTGACTTGCCTGTGTTTTCTGGGGAAACAAATACTTTTCTAGCATGATGGTGTTTCAGGCAGGAGAAAAATAAAATAGCCAGCCTGCTTGGCATTGGGGCTAAGAATGCCAGGGATGTGAGGATGGCAGGAGGAGAAGTAATGAAATTCCACAGAGCTATAAAAGTGATGCCCTCTCTCTAATGCCCCTTCTTCTGAAAACAACCCCTGTGACCCAGCAAAGGCAGATAAGGTCCCCCTACTCTGGGGCAAAGCACTCAAAATCTTCTTTCTTCTTTCTATAACAAGGTTCGTTGACAACTTGCTTCTGTCTCAAGGAGATCAAAGTCACTTTGAGGGCACAAAACTTTTTTCATTATTAACAGAATACTGTTTGTTCCAAACTTTTGTTTTTGTTAAGATGATGCCTTGGGGGTAACACGTTTGAGAGGGCAAACAGAGCCAGGTGTCTTACCTACTGCGGCAGCAGTCTTCGATGTAGGGAGGTTGGTGCAGTCCCCAATCCCAAACACATTTGGGTACCTCTTGTGCTGCAGAGTTTCTTTATCCACGTCCACCCAGCCAGCAGCATCGGCCACGGGACTTTTCTTGAGGACATCTGGAGGGCTCATTGGTGGTGTGACGTGAAGCATCTCATACTACATAAAGAAGAGCATGCAAATTTGAAATGTTTTCAACATTTCTACCAACCCATAAGCTTTCTCACCAGCGTCTATGACCCTTGGCTGTCAACTTGTATAGTCTGATACTCCCATTTTATTCTGCAAGGATGGTCACAGGGTCCCTGAAACTTGTAAAGACCGTGTTAGGAGCTGGCCAGTGAGCGTCATTCCCAGGTGTGGGTCAACACTCAAAACACTCAGAGGAAACTGTCAAAATATTAAGATAAAGAAGAAAAAGAGTGATAAGTATATTAGCATTTTAGAAAAAGAGAGTGGAGTCTGGCACAGTACTAGGTTTAGTGAGCAGCAGCAGACGGCAGGATGGATGTTTTCCAAAACAGCTATATTAAGTTCGCTCTTCGTAAAAATGCACTAACCCATTCTAATCACTTTCAATGGTACATTTACCAAAAATTAATTAATTAAGAGAGAAGAGGCTCTCGCTAACAGAATGCCAAGAGCCTGCTGGTAAATGTGGAAGGAGTGCCAGTTAGGAAATCATCATTCTGCAAACATAGAATAAAGATTAGATTAGGCAAGAATCATTGGTCAGGGCTGACTCTGAGGGAGACTTTAATGTGCAGAGTATTTGCATGGTCTTAGAGTGTCTCCCCACAGATGACTCCTTACAAGTAATGGCGGGCTGGCCCTGTGGCCTAATGGCTATGGAAGCTGAGTTCCACATGGCCAACTGAAGTTCAAATCCCAGTTCTGGCACCCTGAAAAACAGCTGGGCTTGTGTGCATGTGTGTCCCAAATCACAAAAGGGAAATGGAGGAGAAAGGATCAGCCCGCTGGTAGAGGCTTTCTCCCTCTCTGTCTCTCCCTCTCTGTCTTTGTCTCTCTCTTTCTCTAGTGAAGGCACACACCTTCTGACAATTAAGTAAAAAAAGAGAAAAGCAAAGCAAGATGTGTGCAATATATTTTGGAAAGAGCTTCAGCTACAAAGCTTAAAATTCACAGTTTCAGTGTTTAAGAGATTAATCTTTGATTCACTTCAAAATTCCTTTTTATGATATCCTTCATTGCTCAAAAAATGCTAAGTGAATAAAATGTGACTGTGTAATCCTTTCTCATTGCCAACAGCTTTTGCCAGAATGGTGTAAACAAATACTCTTCCATGCATGCTTCACCAGATGCCTTTACATCTCCTTGTTAATCCTCATAATGCCTCTACAAAGTACCATTTCCACTTCACGGAAAAAGAAACCGAGACACAGGAAGGCCAAACCCATACAACAAGCCCTAGATCTTTCCAAGAGCAGTAGCTCTGCCAGATTCTTCAAGGTTTTTAAGGGTTTCCTTTCATGCAAAGGTGAAAGGTGTTTAAAGACAGCCTCTTCCACAGGCAAAAGGCATCCCTGTTGTTCTGGAAGGATTCACAGTGCTTTTTCCTACTCACAAGCAAGGCTGTTTCTCACATGCCACAAATAGAAACAATGGCCAGACCCTGCCTTGGAGGAAACCCTCCCTTAACTCTAGGCAATTATTGGAAGTGTGAAACATTTTCCGCTGCTTCCTACGACTCAGTGCCAGGAAGAGCAAGGTCAAAGGACTGGGACAAAAGTTCACTTGATACCAGCAGATAAACAGATAAACCCTCTGCACCTCCCACTGACATGCCTGTCTTCTTTCTCTTCTCCACCCACTTTGATCCACCTTCTTTCCTTTCTTTTTTTTTTAAGTTTACTATATATATATTACATACACATATATGTAATTTTTTATACATTCAGTCACTGCATATTATTACCACATTCAAAATGAATTTTCCCAGCATGAATACACTGTATATTAATCCAGTTAAAGATATTACCATACATGTTATCATCTGAGAGGGAGAGAGCATCACCTCCATCAGGTCCTCACACTGTGACCCACACCCAGCCTCAGTCAGCCCAGATCACAGGCACACACATGCCCAAAGTGTCCAGGAGATGAAGAACGTGAACTTCCCATGCACGTACAGCATCGCGAGTGTTGTGTTTTGCTGTGCCATAGGCTGGCCCCTGGTCCACTTTCTTACCCTGTCACTACCCTAAGTTGCTCACTTTAACCAGACTTCCCCCAGCATATGGTGATAGCAGGCAGAGTAGTAGGACCCCAGTATGCCCTGTATCTACAGCAAGATTTGGCAGACGATGCATCAGGCTCGCAGCTTAACTTTGCCACTAACCGAAATCACTTGGGTCTCTCCGGGTCTGTCCAAATTCTCAAAAACAGCCTCTTGTTTATCAGCTCGGACTTCAATGAGGTTTCGCTTGTAGTTAACAGTGAGGTTCCTCTCCTGGATGATCTCCTGCAGAGCATCCGCATACTTCTTAACCCCAAAAATGGCCCCAAGAGAAGTGTTGAAAATTATATTGGCCTTGGATCGCTTTCCCGTCTGAGAAAAAGAAGGAAAACAATCAACAAACACCAAAGCATTACTTCAGCCAAGTGAACCAAGACAAGAAGTAAAACTCCCAGAAGAGACCTCAGCAACTTCCTCCATCACTAAAGCCTGGAAGGATGATGTGTGAACCAACCCACCACCTCCCTTATGTTCTGCCCATGACATAGCAACTAAGTACATGCTGAGCTGCCTTGAGGTGGCACTGTTCAGTTGAAGGCTAGAGATGAAAGTCAAGCCCAGGTAAAGACAAAATAGAGCCAAATCACTTATCCATATATTCACGTATTCATTCACATGATAATATTTAACAAAATCCTAGCGTTGGCTAAGTACTGTTTCTGGTGCGGAGGAACAGCAGTAAACAAAGTTCCCATCTTCCTGGTGGTGTTCATGTGTGTCAGAGGGGCTGATATTCTCCCAAATGCCTAAGCTCTTATGGCACCTATAATGGAAATCCTCTCAGTCCATCAAGACTTGGAATAAAACAGTTATACGCAAGGAAATTTCCAGGATAGAAGAAATAGCTGGCCCTTACTCTCTCCTTTGTTCAGCAGTTCCTTTCAGGACTCACGCACCTGGATCTCACATCTAAAGAAGTTTAGATGGGTGAGAAATGCGAAAGGTCAGGCCAACTCCTACCACCCAGAATGAACCTTCTGAGAATCAGAGACAATTTCTGGAACCGTCCCCTAATCCTGCCACGGAGTGTTGAGATTTATAGAACACAGGTGAAGGCCTTGCCTGACGCAGGTTCCAAGCACACAAGTCTTCGGTCCCTTCTTCCCCACCCTCGCCCCATCTTTCCCTTTAGAGACACACAGACTACTTGAAGCCTGCACTGTCCCAAGTCAATCCACGCTTGGATAAACCGAATGTCATGCCCCAGATAAGGGCAGGAAAGGCAAGCACAGCTTCCCTCACAACTTGGTGCCAAGTATGCCTGAACTGCAGATGCCTGCTCTGACATAAACGGTGACTGGGGAACACTGAGAAAGCCTCCCTTCCCAAATTGTCTCTTTCTATGATGATTTGAAGTTCCTCATGAACATTGCTTTATCTTTAAAATTGGCATTTTGCCTGTTAATTTGCAAATAGTATATCAAGAGTCAGAAAATATTCATAACCTTGAGCCTGAATAGAAACAGTTGAGAATAACATCATGTATAAAAATGAACAATTTATAACTGTCTATATGAAAACATTTAAACAACCTCTAACTTATCTCTCCAATAGACTTTTATACACATATTTTAAAGTATGTTACAAAGATCACTTAGTAACATGTAATATATCTACATTTGTATGTACAGTATGATTATAACCATCTGGTTTGTTTTAAGTGTATAGAGAAAAACTGTAAGTGAACATCAAGCTGATGACAGCAGCTTTGTTAAAGTTAATGAATTATGAGTGACTTTCTCCTTTGTTCTATGTACTCTGAGTTATTAGGTCATTGGGAAAGTCATGACATATTTTTCTATGTTTTTCTATGCAAAAATGTGTCATGACTTTCCTGACAACCCAATACATGATATTGTACATATGTAATAAAAATTTAGAAATAAGAAAGATATTAAGAGGGGCTATCTAGGTTGCATGGTAGTTAAGGCAGCTGTATCCCACATGGCCAACTTTCTGGTTTGAGACCCAGAGACTTTTAAAACATACCAGGTACATGTACATGTATGCCCAAAATCCTGAGAAGAGAAGAAAGGAGAACGGATTGTGGCATAGCCATCCTCCCTGAGGGGAGATTTTTTTCTCTCTCTCTTCCTCCCTCCCTCCTTCCCTCCCTAGCAAGTGCACACATCCTAAGGCAAATGAAAAAGAAGGGAAAGGAAGGGAAGGGAAGAGAAGGGAAGAATCATGATAGGCATAAAAATGGAATTCTAGCAATCACTAAATGAGCACTGTCTGTCCCTTCATCTCTGTCCTTGGAAAAGATGCATTTTTACCTTCCTAAAATAGGCTTCTGATAAATACATGATCTTCTGGGGGGCTCCAGCACACTTCACTGGGGTATTTGGGAAGGTAAAGATGGCATTGCCCTCCTCAAAGTCCTGCAGCGCTTGCCATGTCTTCTCTACAGTCTTAACCGAATAATTGGACCCTATTTTGGGATGAGCAAAACCTTCAGGTAGGCCTTTAATCTGCAACAAAGCACACAAAAATTATTTTTAAACAGTCTTTAGGATCCTTGTTCTTTGCCATTTCTACACTCTTCCAAATATTCTAGTATGATTTTTACCCGCCCAATATTCACACACACAGAGCAGACAGATGAATGAGGGTTCTAAGTCCAGAGCTATGGCACCTGAAGTCACCTGTCACATTGCAGATTGAGCTCAGCCTTCCACCTCTCCCACATGAAGACTATGATTTGAATACAACTCTTCTACCATAAGAGTGAGAGCAGGAAGCCAGCCATACTTCCTTTTAGGAGAACCAGTTGCCTTACTAGAAAGAACAATGGGCAGGACCGAGAGCCATTATACTGTCATAATAGCCAATTTAAATGACCCTCTAGCTGATCGTACCAGCTCAAACTCTTAGTAAAGGCAAGTAATTAAAACATGGATTTTACAATCTTACAAACCTGGGCTGAGTCCCAGCTTTTTCACTTGCTAGCATGTGACCCTGAAACAAATACCCAATATTTCTAAGCCACTGGCTCTCGAAGTATGATCCTCTCACCAGTAGCACTGCACCACCTGGGAACTTGCTAAAAATGCAAATTCTCCAGCCCAACCCTAGATCTACTGAATCAGAAACTCTGGGCAGGCAGAGCCATCTGTTTAACAGGCCCTCGAGGTGATCCTGATGAACACTGAGGTTGGGGAAACTTATTTTCATCATCTGTAAAAATGGGGATAAAAGTAGGTGCTTCATAGGGCTGTTGGCAGTAAATGAGACCATGCAGGTGAAGGGATTAGGAAAATGACTGGGACACACAGTAAGTGCCCCATAAATGTTAGTTTATTGCCGTTAATAAGGCGAACTAGATACTTATCATAAATGTTAGAAAGTTCATACGGTGCAATGAAAATGTCACAAATTGAGTTAAATAGACTTAAGCACCGGTTTTCAACAAGAGTAAGTTCAACCAGGAAACGGTCATGAAGATCAGCTGGTCTTCGGGACCAGCAGTTAGCGTAATGGCTATGTTGCTGAACTCCCATATAGTCGATTGTGGTTCGAGTCCCGGACCTGGTGGCTTAAACTCAAGCCGGGCGTGTGTGCGTGCTATGCCCAAGATCCTGAGAGGAGAAGGGATTGTGGCGTGGCCATCCTCCCCCGGGGCGGGGGGGGGGGGGGGGCGGATTTCTTGCTTTCTGTCTCTCTGTCTCTCTCTGTCTTTCTGGTTAGCACATGCACCCTATAGCAAAAATCTCTCAAAAAAAAATAGCTATTTTTTAATACAGTCATGTGTCACTTAATGATGGGTTTATGTTCTGAGCAATGCTGTTAGGAGATTTCCAGTTCATCATGTAAACATCATAGAGTACACCTGCATGAACCTAACTGGTATTGCCTACTACATTCTTAGACTATGTGATATAGCCTATATGCTCCTTATTACAGGACCACCATGGTATGTGCGGTCCTCTATTGACCAGTATGCATCTCATGATTGTATCGTTGGCTTCTTAGTTTGCTGCAAGAGGGCTGCTAAAGACCCTCAGCCCTGGCCTCTTCAGTGGTCTTCTGCACTGCTGACAATGAGCTTTGTTGGGAGACAGTACTATGGAGGTATACTACCTTGGCTAAGTCATCACTGCAAAGGCTTACTTGGGAGGCATGAACCTCCCAAAAGTAGTTGTAATGGCAGCTTTCTCCATATAGTCTCCCATAGTTGATCTGTTGTTATTTGAGAATCATGATCCATGCCACAATGACTCAAAATCACCTCACGACATTCACACTGATTCATGGCCTCTCTGAACCTTCACACAACACATCCCAACACATTGTCACTACCCTTCCCCTGGACATATTGTGATCAGAGGATTTTTTATACAGAATTACAGGCCAAAGACTGTTACCAGGCCAACTCAGAAGAGGCTTTTACCCAGATTGCATTCCTACAGTTAGTGGCCAGGTCAACACTAATATTTTACGTGTTCCAATTGTATATCAACAATCCCCAACAAGCCTTTAGAAATTGTAGTAATTACTGACTTTTTCCATTATGTTTTAGAAAAATAAACTTGAATCTCACAACTGTTGGATAGCATCTGGCCCGCTACTCACTGAAAAGGGAGAGCTAAGGAATTTCTAGGGTACCACTTATATTGCACTGTCATGTCATACCAAAAAACCAGCATCTGTACCACAAAACCAGTACGTCCTTCTGGCATCTGATGAACTAACTGCTAGTGTTCTAGCCTTAGTAGGCCTACTATTCATGATCTAACTCTTATTTCCAAAGGATAATTTAACCTCTAATACAGTCAACTCAGTCTTACACAGAAAGTCAGATCTCTTAAAGTGTGAAAAGGGTTGCTATTTTGCAAGAATTACTATTAGGGCATGGGCATGCTGAACTCTGATGAAAGCTTAAAGTTAGGACATGCTGTTATCATTGAGAGAATCTTAGAGAAGATGTTTTTAAGCCACAAAAGTGTTGCTGAGAAATAAAATGAGAAAAGGATTTCTTCAAACCTCTTTCTTGTCAAAATGAACATAAAGCCACTAAACACTGTGTTTGATCCTGGCATAAGTAGGCCATTGTAACATAAAGACGATGTAAAACAGTACCTTCTCATAGTCCAGCTGGATTCCAAGAGCAATAATAAGATATTTGTAGGAGATCTGCAACACAAAAAGATGTTATTTTAGACCAGGACCCAAAAGCAACGACCACATGGGCAGGCCCAGGCCCCAGATGTGTGTGGTCAGCATCCTGTGTCCATTTTTAAAATTGTGTCATTGTATTTATTTATGTATTATGTATTTATTTATGCAAACTTGCTCAAGCACATGTGTGCTCACTAGAGAGAGAGAGAGAGAGAGAGAGAGAGAGAAAGTGAGAAAGCATCCCTCAGTGGGAATGGTCATGCTACATCTCTTCTCCTCCTTTCCCCTCTCCAGATTTCGGGCATGCATGCACACATGCCAGCGTGTTTTCTAAACCACCAGATTCTGGACTCAAACCAAGCAGTTGACCATGTAGGATCCAGCCACCTTAAACACCACACCACTGGCTGATGCCCACATGCCCATTTTTTAATGTGAATGACTTGGAGTGGAAGCTGGTGGGCAGGACAAGCAGGAGGGATGCACACTCCAGATCACCACTGTGCACACCATTCTCTATTGCCTCACACCTCACTGCTTCTTAATAGTGTGTAACCTGCCTGATGGCTCAGCACTTGAGACGCCAGTATTTTTACACAATGTAGAATGATAACAAAGAAGCTACCGCCATTTGCACAGTGCTTGCATGAATGCTTTTTCATACTGTCAAGTAGGAGAAAGACTTCCTAATACTAAACAATAAATCAACGCTCTTTAAAATCTATAAAGTAATGTGTGGATTCCAAGAAAGTCTGGCCTATCATATAGATTGGACCTAAATCATAACTGGGAAACTATCATTGAATAGGGTTACTGAATAGGATGTAATAGTGTCCTAATCTCATTTAATGGTCTGCATGGGATAAAAATATCCCCTCTTCAAATATAGGCATTTTGATTATTTATGCTTAAGACACAAATATTCATAAATATCATGATGAAAACATAGGATCCAGAATAAGACAAGTTGAGACCAGAAAATCTAAGAAAGAAGGTTTCAGAACACAAGAACTTGTCTAGAAATCTAGAGCTAGATTGGTTGGTCCCATGGTCTGGTAGGTAAGGGAACCAGATCCCACATGGCTGACCGTGGTTTGAATCCTGGCCCTGGTGATTAGAAAAACATGCCAAGCTTACATGTGTACATGCCCAGAATCACAAGAGGACAGACGAATGGAGTAGAAGGTATTGTGGTGTGAACATGACCCCTGGGAATGTTTTCTCCCTCTTCCTCTCCCTCTCTATGGTGAACATGTGTACCCTCTGGCAAAACATACATACATATATAAACTTTTAAAAAGAAAACTGGAGATGGAGAACACCTGCCACGAGATTTAGGTGCCTGGAGAGGAGAAACAGGTGGCAGTGACAATGATCTTGTACTAAATGAAGAAGCAGAGCAACAAACCAACCAGATCACAGTTGAAGAGGGAGGACACCCAAGTCTAAGAGCACTCGGCTGTGGCTGGGAGTTAAAGGGATCAAGTTGCTAAAGAGGTCCTGCCCTGGAATTCAAAAGACTCGGCTACAAGGTCACCCCCACAGCAAGGTCTTCCTATGGCTCCATCACTCTCTCCATCCACCCCTCAGAGCTCCCTTAGCATAGTGCGCACCACGCTCTACAGCACTTGTCATGTTATAGAGGAGCCGTGGCTGCCACACTACACTGAACACGCCTACAGGAGAAAGGCTGTGTCTTATTTCCTGTGTTCCTAGAATCTAACAGCCACTAAATTAAAGCGAGCAACTCAATAATGTTTGTTGGATTCATGGGTGGATGGATGATTTCAGTTGCTTGTGAAGAATACAATTCATCAATTGAGTAGATAACATAAGTGTCTTGAGGTGAACCATAAAATGTCTCATTCTTTAGGAAAATGTACTGGGCCCATTGCATGGCTGACTGCACTCTATGGAGTCATCAGGGTATGTGAGGTGCAAGGGTAGAGGGCCTGAGGGTGATCTAAAGGTGAAATAGGAATGTGGGCAACCAGCAGAGTTTTTGGGTTGTTTGTGCCTTGATAGTTTCATATTAGGGCATAATACTGATTATTCTCAAGGACTGGGAACAGACAGGATTAGGATTAGGAAAAACAATAATCATTAAGAGATATAAACCCCAGACAGCGTAAGAAGAAGAAAGCCAAGCCTTTTGAATGAGTTCAAGTTTCCAGGCCTGATGACCTCAACCTGAAGGAATTGCAAGAACTTATGAACAAGATGTGTGCACAATTAACAGAGAACAATGCAGACTTCACCAGAAGGCTAAATATGGTCAAGTCTTCTTATGTTATACAGAGGTGAGGGAGGTACCTTCTGATGCCACGACTTAGTAAATAGACTGTTAATATCTTGCAAAATCTCAGGCTCATCTCATAGTTATCTATAAAAAGAAGAGCACTGGGGCCGCATGGTGGCATAACAGTAAAAATGCTCTACAAGGCTAATCTGCATGGGGAGGTCCCAGGTTTGCATCCCAGGGACCTCCCTGAGTGCACTGGGCACATGTGTATCCAGGACTGGCGAAAGCTGGGGGAGGATAGTGGCCTGAAGGACCTGTTGCCATTGTTGTCTCTCTGTCTCTGATTCTCTCTCTCTTACTCATGAAAGCAATAGATAAATTTTTAAAAACAAGAGAGAAAAAGAAGAGCACCAACACTGGTTCACAAATGATACACCCAGAGGCAGCAGTCGGGAACTATGCTAGAGTCAGCCCCATAGCCTGGGAGTTAAGGAAGCCAGATCCCACATGGCCAGCCATGGTTTGAATCCCAGCCCCAGCAGCTTAAAATAACACACCAGGCGTGTGTGTACGTGTGCCCTAAATCCTGACAAGATGGAGAAATGGAGAAGGAATTTCAGTATGACCATTCCCCATTAGGGGATTGCTTTCTCCTTCTCTCTCTCTCTCTCTCTCTCTCTCTCTCTCTCTCTCTCTCTCTCTGGCAAGCACACATATTTTCTTACAATTAGGAAAAAAAGAGAAAAAGAAAAAACTATGCTGGCACACAGTGTGCACTCAATAAATATTTCCCTTCCCTTTTTTCCCTGTATACTTTTAAAAATAACAACAGCAACTTTTCTTGAGCATTTATGCTGTTCAAAGCACTATTTAAGTGCTTTACATGTTTTTTATTCAATTACTGCTTGCAACAGCCTGGTAAGGTAGATATCATTATCATTCCCATTTTGCAGATGGAGAAACGGAGACACAATTTGCTCACAAATACTGGCATAGCACCTTACATGTGCCAGATAGTCTTCTCACTCCTGGGCATAAGATAATGAATAAGAAAGACACAGTTCCTGCCCTCAAAGAAACCTCCGTCTAAGAGAGTAGGACAGGCATTACCAGGGAATTATACAAATATCGGGTTGTCGGAAAAGACATGATATATTTTTTCTATGTTTTTCTATGCAAAAATATGTCATGACTTTTCCCACAACTCGGTAATTACTAACCCAGAGAATGCCATGATAACATACCAAAGGGGAACTTGACCTATTCTGGAAGGTCAGAGAAGGCATGCCCAAAGGGGTCATGTCTAGGCCAAAGATGAGCAGGTGTTAGCAAGTGGTAGAGGTAGGAATGACAAGTGTAAACGTCCTGAGGTAAAAAGAAACTAAGGCATTTGAGGAAACGAGAGGCCAGTGTGGCAGGAATGGGGGGGTGGGGAGGTGGACCAAAACAGGCTAAATCAGAGAAGGCTCAAGGGCCAGAGCACACTGGTCCTGGGGGATGGATGCCAGAAGATAGACCCCAGGGTCAGGGAGGAGCCAAAGATACACTGAACTTGGATTTCAGTGGTGCCTATGCCTTCACCTTTGAATAGGACAGGAAAGTATAAACTAAGGATAGAATTATTTGATAAATTGAATTACATTTGCTAAAGAATGTTGATTAATTTGTGCGATCTAAAAAAAGCTCCCTAGAGACACGTTTCAGAATTAAAACCTTGAACTTAAACAAAGCCATCTGTGGATGACAACTAAGAAAAATTGCTATCTGGGTGGCAGAAACATAAATCCGAAAGGCAGGTTGGGAGATGTACTAAAACCAATGAGATGATATATCATATGAAATGTTACATGCTAAATCTGATTCCTGGCTATGGACTATTTTTGTTTAATAAAATCTTGGAAGGAAGTCCCACCAGCTTGCACCAACTTCTCCTCCAACTCTAAAATAAGACTCCAGATTCCCCCAGCATTTAAACCTTAGAAGGGGTAAGCTAGATTCCAAAGTCGAAACATCGACTAGTGCCTCTCATTCTCAAGAGATGAGAGAAGTTTGTGAGCCTTAAGATGAGCACAAACCAAACCACAAAAGGCTCTGAGCGAGTCCTGTAACACGGAAGGGTCTAACCAATGAGGCAGCCACAGCTGTACTAAAAGGTCATGTGAGTTACAGGAGAGAGGCCTCCTGGCCCTGTGAGCTGGCAGCAGACTGGCAAGGCACACGAATCACAAGTTCAATCTTGTGAACTGAGAACAATCTTCTGTGACTCAGTTTGGTCTCCTAGAGATATGGAGGACAATAAGGCAGTTCTGAGTGACCAACAGAGAAGACACAATACGTAAATGATTTTAAATATTTAATTTAAAAATATATGTTGAGTTGTCAGAGAAGTCATGATGCATTTTTGCATGGAAATACGTCATGACTTTTCTGATGACCCAAAATATGCACATCTATATTTATTCCTGCCTTTAGGTAAAATAAATAAACGCTGTACTCCTCTAGGATGGAGAAGACCTGGTTTGATGGTTGGTCATATGAAAAAAAGACCCAGAGCGTTAAACTGGCCTCAAGCTCAGCGTGAATGAGTCCCGTAGTTACCGTCACTAAAAGGGCAAAGTTATCTTAGGCTGCTTCTGATTGTGGGAGAGAATGATCCTACTCTCTTCTAGGCTGTTCTGCAGACTTGTTTTCTTTTCAGGTGCCTTGTTAGTGGGGTCGCTAACAAGCCAGGTGATATCTAAAGCCAGGTAAAGAGGGGACTGAGGGCAGCCAGCTCTGTGGCCTGATGGTTAAGGCAGCCGGATCCCACATGGCTGAGAGCATGGCTGGAGTCCTGGACCTGGTGGCTTGAAAAATATACCAGGTGTGTGTGCATGTGTGCCCAAAATCCAAAAAGGAGGAAAAAAGAGAGAAAAAAGTGATTGTAATGTGACTGTCTCCCATGGGGGTGGTGGTTTCTCCTCACCCTCTCTCTGGCAAGTGCATACACCCACTAGCAAAAACTAAAACAAACAAGGGACTGTGGGGACTGGAAATCGGGGACCGTGAGGAAGACCTGAGGACATGGAGTCAAGTCTACCGGAAGAGAAAAGTTGCACAGAATATAAAAGCCCTCTTTAAAGAGTTGAAAGGTTTCTTTACAGAGAGAAGACTTTTTCTCACACACTGTATCACAGAATAAGGAACAAGAAATGTTTTAAGAAAGGCATTAAGGGTATTAAGATCAATAACACCTGGGGAGGGAGGACCCAAGAAAGAAGTTACAAGAAATTCGATTCTGGAACCAGCAATTGGCATAATGGCTGTATCACTGGACTCCCATGTAGTCAACCTCATTGGCTTAAACTCACGCTGGGCGCGTGTGCGTGCGTGCCCAAGATCCTGAGAGAAGAATGAAGGAGAAGGGATTGTGGCGTGGCCATCCCCCCTGGGGGGTGATTTCTCGCTTTCTGTCTCTCTGTCTTCTCTCCATTTTTCTGGCAAGCGCCCGCACCCTATAGCAAAAACCTCTCCAAGAAAAAAAAAAAAAAAAGGAAAAAAGAAAAGAAATTAGATTCTAACTCAATAAAGTCTCATACAAGCCACCTGTCTAAAAATATGAAGAAGGATAACTTGTTAGAGAACTCCTTGGCCACAGGCTATGCATAACACCACGCCATTTTTTTTTCTTTTTTTTTGGAGAGGTTTTTGCTATAGGGCGCGTGCGCTCACCAGACAGACAGAGAGAGACATAGAGACAGAAAGCGAGAAATCACCCCCCAGTGGGGATGGTCACGCCGCAATCCCTTCTCCTCCATTCTCCTCTCGGGATCTTGGGCACGCACGCACACGCGCCCGGCGTGAGTTTTAAGCCACCGGGTCCGGGACGCGAACTGCGGTTGACTATGTGGGAGTCCAGCGACATAGCCATTACGCTAACTGCTGGTTCCCACACCATGCCATTTTTTAAATTCAATCCCCACCCCTATGTTCCCTAACCCCAATTACTCAGCTCTAGTCTTTTTTATTAATACTTATCACATTCTAACATACTATATAATGTACTTATCATGACTACTAGTTATAATATTTCCTCCCCCACTAGAATATAAAATCCAAAAGAGCAAGCATTTTTGTCTGTTCTTATCTACTCATGTATCCCTAATGCTTAAAACTGCACCTAGCAGGACCAGCAGTTAGCATAATGGCTTTATCGCTGGACTCCCATATAGCTGACCGCGGTCGAGTCCCGGACCCGGTGGCTTAAACTCACACGGGGCATGTATGTGTGTGTGCCCAAGATCCTGAGAGGAGAATGGAGAAGAAGGGATTGCAGCGTGGCCATCCCCCCTGGAGATGATTTCTCGCTGTCTCTCTCTGTCTTTCTGGCGAGTGCAAGCGCCCTATAGCAAAAACCTCTCAAAAAAAAAAAAAAAGCACCTAGCTTATAGCATAAGCTTAGTAAATATTTGTGAAATGAATGAATGGAGGCGAGTGAGTCAAAGATCATGAACACCATAAGGCAGGTACCCTCGATCAGGGATCAGGCAAAGGCTCCAGAAAACCTCTGAACTTGCTATAAATAAATGCAAATTTTGATAGGTACATGCATTTTTCAAGAAAGGGCTTTTATCAGGCTCTCAGAAAGTTTCATGGCCCAAGGAAAGCTCGTGAATACCTACAGTGGCTGAATCCTTGCTTAGAGGGATGGACTGTACTTGGAAAGCTTTCAGATCACCCACTAACTCACAGATGGTACAATTCCATGAAAATGCCAGGCTTCCCAGTCTGAGGAGAGAGGGGTGAGTATTGAAGCCAATAACACCTCGGAAGCCCAAGAAGCACGGGAGCCTGGAAGGCTGGAGGCAGATGGCTGGATGGCTGCCCCCAACCTATGCTAGATGGCAGATGAAAGGACATGAAGCTGCAGCTGCTTCTTCACCCGTGTTTGCCACATCATGTTCTCATCCCTTCAGCCAAGCACGGAGCAGTAGCTGCTGAAAGACTTTGACACCTGGGTAGTGGGAATAGGAGGAAACTTCAAAATGGTGCCACACAGTCATGAGCCTCAAGCCAGTAGCAACAATTCTTCACCCTGGCACAAACCTTGAAGTCAAGGGATTCCCTTAGAGCCCTGGCAGAGCATGCCCTAACATGGCTGAGATGGATATCTGCCAACATCCCATTCTTCTGGGGACCAGGTGTCAGGTAGAAGGGCTGGCTGCTTCAAAAAGAGAAGGGGGAAGGTGCCCGCTATTTTAACATGTAGCAATAGCAGTTGTTCAATAAACACTCACATGCAACAGGGTACACAGTGGATGTTCAATAAATACTTGTCTTGGTTGCTCATTTATTAATTTAATATCACTCAGTCCTTCCATGCATCTTATGTTTATTGCACACACCTTCCCATCTTGTGTAGGTCTGGACATGTACACATACATACAAGCATGCATGCACACATATGAAGCTATCCAGTTTGAGAATGGCTGTGCATTAATCCAAGCACTCAGATTAACAACAACAAAAAACCCAAAGGCCCCAATGGTTACCTCCTTGCCGTTGTCAGTGCGGATGCAGTTCTGGTCTGGGTTCAGCTCAACCACACTAGCTTTGATCCATTCTACCCCAGATGGGATCACACTTGCTGTAGGACGACCCGACGAGGACAACTGCTTGGCACCAGCACCCACCAGTGTCCAAATTGGCTGGTAGAAATGTCTCTGAGAAACAAAGTATTTGGAGATCCATTTCAATTTGAGGCTCCTCAAAGGGGTCACGGCTAAAGGTCCATGAGCTGGACCCTCTCAATTACCCATTCCCAGTCCTTAAATAATCACACAGAAAAGTCTGGATCAGGTGGCTGTCTGTTGTAGCTAACCTATAGGCAGGGCTCCCATAGGCTTCTCTTTGTGATGAGATCACCTCTTCTGTGGACTGAACACTATTCAGGAGGCCAGAATCATGTCTGTCCTGCCCCACCAGGAAGACTAGGATTGCAGTCTCTCAAAGAGCTGCCAGTGGCAAAGGCTTTTGGCACTTTCCCTGCTATATATTAGCTTAGTGATCACTGGAGCTTGTTTATCATCTTAAAAAACAAAAGCAAAACTGGAGCTTGTATTTTTGTTCCTCTTCTTGTTTAAGATGGACATGGTGTCTCCTAGTGTGTTAAGCCTAAGGACAGTGACCCAACGCAAGAATTCTCCCAAGATCTGTATATACATATATGTATACATACATATACATTATGGATACATTTTGTGCACAGATACAAAGAGAAAATAAGCCTGGCAGCCTAAATACGGTTTGTTATAAATATATGGACAACACAGTAAGGCAGAAAAGTTTACAGTCACTTCTGGGGAGCTTTGAAACTTCATTCACTCCCAACTATGTTCTCCAAGCCCACAGAGCATCGCAGACACTGATTAGTCCCCTTCTCCTTTCTCAGAGGTTTTATGCCCAAAGCAAGTAGGGGCCAGACACTCTCACAGTGCCACACACATCTGAACTTGCACTACTTTCTGGAGTTCCTTTGCTTCAAATGGTCCACTGTTGACCCAAGGTAGTTGTGGAAGTTCTAGACCAAAGGGAAGATTGTTTTAATGACCACTGAGAAGTCCAGTTCATTTGTAGGTGAACTAGGGACCCAAGAACTCTCAGTATTGTCAATATGCCTGGAACTGACTGGCCAGAACCTCCAAAACCCACGGAGAGGTGAGGAGAACACAAAAAATGGCATTGCAATCTCCCTTCAGCCAATAATGAATGTGATCAAAGAGGAGGAGACCAGACATCTCCACCTGTAAGAGCTCATCAATTTCAAGTCCATCTTAAACAAGAAGAGGAACAAAAATACAAGCTCCAGTTTTGCTTTTGCTTTTTAAGATGATAAACAAGCTCCAGCGATCACTAAGCTATATATAGCAGGGAAAGTGCCAAAAGCCTTTGCCACTGGCAGCTCTTTGAGAGACTGCAGTCCTAGTCTTCCTGGTGGGGCAGGACAGACATGATTCTGGCCTCCTGAATCATGTTCAGTCCACAGAAGAGGTGATCTCATCACAAAGAGAAGCCTATGGGAGCTCTACCTATAGGTTAGCCACAACAGACAGCCACCCGATCCAGTCAGACCGCTGTCATTTAAAGTGGTGTCCCTGAATCAAAGAAAAGCTACTTGAAAAAGGAAAAATGAGAAAGAGCGCCCCCTAACCTCGCCTAAGAAAATGGCTCTGGGTATCCTCATTCCTATTGGAGAGACATCCTGAAAAGGAGTACGCCTTTCTTGTTCTACTCTCCCCACCCAAACAGGCACTGGATCCATTTTGTTTTTTCCTTCCAAGGATACAGCACCCAACTGGTGCCCACCTAGTTGGGCAAACCGCCAAAAATCTTAACTCCTTTTCAGAAGCTTTTGTAGCATCTTAAACTATTTTTCATGAGACAGTACCTTAGTCTTTTCTCCTAGTCAGCTACATTTTCTCCCTTATAATCTGTTTACATTCCTCAACAGCTTTCCAAAGGCCTCCGTGCTCCAACTCACCATCCCTTCTCTAGACTGGCACAGACATAGTAGGAAAAGCACAACGGCCACTGATATTTCTCTGAACAGGAGACTGGGGGCAGGAGGGTCATGTGGGCTGAACTGTGTCTCCCAAAACAGTATGTTGAAGTCCTAACCCCAGTAACTAGGACTGTGACCTTATTTGGAAACAGATACAATCAAGTTAAGATGAGGTCATACTTTAATACTGCAGGGTGTGCTTAAATCCAATAACGGGTGTCCTTAGAAACGTCTTATACAGAAGGCCATTCAAAGGCACAGAGACGTAGAGATGGAGAGATAAAACACCACTAGAGATGGAGGCGGAGGAGTAGAATGACTCAGTGCTAGCTGAGGAGTGGTAAGGATTGCAGGCGACCGCCGGCAGCTAGGAGAGAGGCATGGGCCAGGTTCCCGGTCCATCTCCCCAGGCAGGCACAGAGGACATACTCTGCATGGTAGGTTGTTTCAGACTTCTAGCCACCACAACTGTGGGAGAATACATGTCTTTGTTTTAAGCCATCCAGTATGTAGTAATCTGATTCTTAGGATGGCATTCCTAAGAAACTAATATAGGAGAGAACACACACACACACACACACAAAAAAAGAGAGAGGCCCAGCCTGGAGATGCAGTCGGCAGCACACTGAGCAGCAGTGCTGAAAGCTGCAGGCTGACTGGTGGGTTTGGATCAGCTTGAAAATACACCAGGCACTTGTGCCAGAGATCCCAGTGAGCTAGAGGGCCAGAGAAGGGAGCTTACGGCATGAGGAGACCCTATGGAGGGTTCATTCTCTCTCGCTCGCTCGCTCACTCTCTCTCTCTCATGCATATATGCTCTCTATCATGAATAAAATTAACTTAAAAAAATCTTTAAAAAAGAAAGCAGCTCCCTTTTCTCTCTGTCCAACTTCTCTCCTCCCACCCCTGGAGACATGAAAGCCCGTTGCCTGACCACCCTGCCCACCCACCCACCCCCCAACACACACACACACACACTCACATGCACACACACACACAGACACTCCAGCACCAGCACCGGTACCCAGAAGCAGAGACTTACCTCACTGGGCTCAACAATGGCCACGTTCTCTGCACCCACTTTTCTCTTCATGCGGGCGGCCATGGTGATCCCACCACTGCCTCCACCCAGCACCAGCACCTCATAATGGGTCTTGGCTGCATGGCTGACACTCGTGTGCAGCTGAAGAGGGCTGACCTGCTGAGAACCCAGCCTGAGGAAACAGGCGAAGATTCGGGTGCGGGGTCCGGACACCACGGTGACCAGGGGAGCCATCTTCAGGCTGGATCAGGCTGAAAAGAAATAGATGAAGCTCTGAGCACCAAGGAGGAGGCCACTGTGGGACCGAAGCATTTACTTTCAGGGAGGAAAGAGAAGTTGACATCTGCTTCTTCTGAAGACCACCTCTTCTCAAGACCACTTTCCCCTCTGGCTGTGGTCCTAAGGTCTCAAGAGCAGTCTATTGATAGTTAACAACTGACTAAGCTCTCCAGTTCTCCCCTTCCCCCCACTTTCAGGCCATCAAGGACTTTGTTTGTACCAGGTATCCCTGACCCTGTCTCATAACTTCTCTGCACACATCCCTGTCCATTTGGCTGAACCCAGCTATAACCCATTCACCTCTCCAGCACACTACTCAACTCTTCAGTTTTTCAGTCCATTCAACAGATGCATGGGCCACCGAGTGGCCTGGTGATGAAGGGAGTCAGATCCCATATGGCTGACTGCAGCTGAAAAGACACATCAGGTGCTTGTGTGTACATTCCCCAAATCCTGACAAGGTGGAGAAATGGAGAAGGGATTGCTACATGACCATGTCCCATTGGGGGATACTTATCTCTCTCACCCTCCCCCCTTGTCTCTCTGGCAAGCACACACATTCTCTGGCAATTAAAAGAGAAAATAGCATATGAGTTCTGACAGAGCTTGCAACATTCTTTGCCCTAAAGGATATCCAAGACTTTGCTGAAACAGAAATAGTCCAGCACAAAGCCCACCTTCCACGGCTCAGAGCTCGGACAACACAATCAGGGCCTCAGCCCTGACTCAGAGGCCTCCTGGCTCTGCTTACCTACGATGTTGAATTTCATGAAATCACTGACTACAGGCAGGCAAGCAAAAGGCTCCACACCTTTAGCAATCTCAATCAGATGATTTAAAAAAGCCATAAAAGGTGCCCTGCCTAGTATCATAAACTTATAGTTTATGTAAAGAATCTGCATATGCCGACCAGTCTCTTGTGATCTCCAGTTCAGTAAACCATTGCTCCTTACTAGTTCCTCTGAGAGACACACTTTACCTTTAGGAAAACTTATTTCTACTCTCAGCAGTTAGTGCTTTGAAAGATGGAAAATCAAGGCTTCTCAGAAACTGGCCTTTGCTTCACCCCATGCATAGAACTGCCTGACAGCAAACACACCATCTGCTTGTGGATCCAGACTCAAGAGCTCCCCGCTGGGTATTACGGTGACCCAAACCCCACCATCGTGCTTTCCTTTGGGCTCGACACTGCTCCAGGAACCCTTTAATAAAATGCAAATATGCAGCTGGAAAATAACACTTCTAGCACTAAGGTCACTAACTTCTTTTTTTTTTTTTTTAAGAATTATTTAACTTTATTTATTTATTTATTTTAATTTGACCAGAGAGGGACAGAGCAAGAGTGTGTGTGTGTGAGAGAGAGAGGGAAAGTGAGAAAGCAAGCCGCCAAGTCCAGGACCCAAACCATGGTCAGCCATGTGGGAGTCCAGCGCCCTTAACCACCACGCCACTTGCCAGCCTAGGTCACTAACTTCTTAACAGGAACAACAGAATTCTATCACCTTCCCCCATAACTGGGGAAGAACAAAGCTACAGGAAAGATTAGAGAATGCTGAGAGGGAAAGGGTATAAAAGGAAAAAAGTCCCTGGGAAGAAAATATTATAGGAGTGGAAAGAAGGAGCCATTTACAATTAATTAATTATCATAATTAATAATATTCCAGAGTTTTGGCACCCCCAACAACTTCCTCAATATTTAGGATCCAAGAAGTGACTCAGAACCGAAGGGAGAGGACTTGAAGGCCCACAATAAGTGGAACAGACTCATACATTGTCATGGCAAGTCTAAAACCAATACGACCCTTCTACAATGAAAACAGACCCTATCTCACCCCTCACACAGGGTGCAACACAAAATGGATGAAAAATTTAAACCTAAGACCAGAAACTACAAAAGGACCAGAGAAAAACATGATGGCAAGTCTCCATGGCATTGATCTTGGATATGACTCCAAAATGCACAGACAATAAAAGCAAAAGTAGGGGCCAGCAGGTGGCATGGTGGTTAAGGCACTGGACTCACACATGGCCCAACTGTAATTCGAGTCCCAGATCCAGCCGCTTGAAAATCACACGGGGCACAGTCCCAGGAGGAGAATGGAGGATAAGGGATTGCGGTATGTCCATCCCCCCTGGTGGGGGTGGGGGTGATTTCTCACTTTCCCTCTGACTATCTCTCTCTGACTCTATCTGGCAAGTACATACACCCTATGGCAAAACTAAAATAAAAAATAATAATCTTTTTAAAGAGCAGAAACTACAAAACTACCAGCGAACCACATAATGTAAAATATCCATGGCATGGAGCAGAGATTTCTTGGATGACTCCAAATAAGCACAGGCAATAAAAGCAAAAGTAGGGGCCAGCAGTTGGTATGGTGGTTAAGGTGCTACAAAACTGCCAGAGAAAAACATAATGGAAAATCGCCAAGGCATTGATGTTGGATTTGACTCCAAAAAGCACAGGTAGTCAGGACCAGCAGTTGGCATAATGGCTATGTTGCTGGACTCCCATGTAGTCGACCATGGTTCAAGTCCCGGACCTGGTGGCTTAAACTCATGCCAAGCATGTGTGCGTGCATGCCCAAGATCCTGAGAGGAGAATGGAGAGGGAATTGCAGCATGACCATCCCCCCCGGGGGGTGATTTCTCGCTTTCTGTCTCTCTCTCTGTCTTCTTGGCAAGTGCACCCGCCCTATAGCAAAAACCTCTCCAGGGAAAAAAAAAAAAAAGCACAAGTAGTAAAAACAAAAGTAGTAACCAGAAGGTGGCATGGTGGTTAAGGCACTGGACTCCCATATGGCCGACTGTGGTTTGAATCCCAGACCTGGTGGCTTGAAACTCTTACTGAGTTTACTGAGTGTATGTGCATACATGCCCAAAATCCTGAGAGGAGAAAAGATTGCAGCATGGCCATCCCTCTTGGGTGATGATTTCTCTCTTTCTGTCTCTGTCTCTCTCAGGTGAGTACATGTGCCCTGTGGCAAAAACCTAAAAAATATTTTTTTAAATGAAAGCAAAAGTAAACAAATGGAATTTCATTAAACTAAAAGCCTTCTGCATAGCAAAGGAAATGATTAGTAAAGAAACAACCCACAGATTGGAAGAAAACGTGTAAATTATATATCAGATAAGTAGTTAATCCAAATAAACAAGGAATTTGAACTGCTCAATAATAAGAAAACAAATATCTCATTTTAAAAATGGGCAAAAGACATGAATAGACATTTCTCAAAAGAAGACATACAAATGGCACTAACAGATACATGAAAAAAATGCCCAACCTCTCTAATCATTAGAGAAAAAATGAATTAAAACAACAATATCACCTCACACCTTAGATTGGCTATTAGCAAAAGGGTGAATGATAACAAATGTTGGCAAGGATATGGAGAAAAGGGAATCCTTATACCCTGTTGGTGGTATTGTGCTTCAGTGAGCCATTTGGGAAAACTGTATGACAGTTCCTTTAAAAAATAAAAATAAGATTACCGTATGATCCAGCAATCTCAGCACTGGCTATATACCCAGGAGAACTGAAATCAGCATATTGAAGGGATGTCTGGCCTCCCACATTCATTACAGCTGTATGGACAGTAGCCAAGATAAGGAATCAACCTAAGTGTCCATCAACAAATGAATGGATTTGGGGGGCCAGTCCTATAGCCTCATGGTTAAGGGAGCTGGATCCCACATGGCTGACCAAAGCTCAATTCCTGGCCTAGCAGCTTGGGCAAGTGTGGATATGTGACCCAAATCCCAACAGGAAGGAGAAACAGAGAAGTGGTTGCAGTATGACCAGGACCCATTGGGGAGTGCTTTCGCCCTCTCCCTCCCTCTTGCTGTCTCTCTCTGGAGGGTGCTTGTGCCCTCTGGCAATTTGAAAAAAAAAAAAAAAAAGAATAGATTTTTTTTAATGTGATATATATGCAAAATAGAACATTATTTAGACATTTATTTTAAAGGCAGGAGATTCTGTAATTTGCAACAAAATGGATGAACCTAGAGGACACCATGTTAAGTGAAATAAGCTAGGCGCAGAGAGACAAATGCCATATGATCTCACTAGCATACAGGATCTAAAAAGGAGAATTTGTAGCAGTAGAAAGAATGGTGATTACAGAGGCTGGGTGCGAAGAGTGGGCGGGAATGGGGCAATATTGGTCAGCAGGTACACAGTTTCAGTTAGACAGGAGGAATAACTTCTGGTGTTCTACTGCACAGCACAGTGACTGTAGTTAATAATAACGTATGTTTCAAAATAGCTAACAGAGAGGGTTTTAAATATTCTTACCACAAATAAATGATAGTTAAGATGATGAATAGACTAGTTAGCCTGATTTGATCATTCCTCAATATACACATGAATCAAAATATCACACTCTACTCCAAAAAATATATACAATTATCTGTCAATTAAAAATGAAAAACACTTAATTTAGAAAAATATAATCCTTCTAGAAAATAACATTTATCATCTTTTCTTTTTTTTTTGGGGGGGGGAGGTTTTTGCTATAGGGCGCGTGCGCTCGCCAGAAAGACAGAGAAAGACAGAGAGATAGAAAGCAAGAAATCACCCCCCAGGAGGGATGGCCATGCCGCAATCCCCTCTCCTCCAGGGATATTGGGCACGCACACATGCCCGGCATAAGTTTAAGCCACCGGGTCCGAGACTAGAACCGCAGTTGGCTACATGGGAGTTCAGCGACATAGCCATTACGCCAACTGCTGGTCCCACATTTATCATCTTTTGACCTTGTGTTTCTATCTCTAGAAATCTAATCTAAAGAAATCATTTCCAATGCTGAAGAAAAAAAAGATTACAAAGATATTTCTTGAATACTTATTCATACCCTCTCTTCCTGGTTTGTGGTTTATGACTGATTATATTCTCAGGAAAGAAAAATAACTGTGCAGGCTCCAACACCAATCAGGGAAGGTTCAAGTCCCTGACTGTTTTAACCAAAGTTAATTTATGATTATTTCAATTGAATATGTGGGGGTGGGAGAGAATAGTCTGAAAGTCAAAATATTGAGGAAAAGGTAAGTATTAATAAAACATTAGCTGTACAACACCATTCATGTGCTCTTTTTAAATTATGTTTACAGAAAATATATAAAATGCTCATTATAATCAGTATACAAATTGGAAATGCAATTATTATCTCAACTGTGGAAGAGAAAACGCATTGGGGGGAAAGAGTACATATAGCCAAAATCTTTACAAGAGGTGAGTGGGTTTCTCTGGGGTTTAAAATAATAAATGATTTTGATTTCTTCTGCTTTCTGTACTATATAAAAGTTTTTACTATATACATATATTGACGTTAATAAAATCCTCATTTTGATGATAACTTTTATCTATTAAGTCCTTTACATAAGTATTTACCTTGTGAGTTGGCTTTCATTATCATTCCCATACACAGATGATAAAAGTGAAGCAGGTAAAAATGAAGTGACTCAAGATTATACAGCTCTGAAGTGGTGGTGATTTGAATCCAGGCACTTCGGTAACAGAGCCTCTTCTTTAAACTACTATGCTATAGTACTTTGTGAACTTTAGAGCAATCGTGTCAACAACAAAATAATCCCTATGTGATGATGTTTAATGGGGAAAAGAATTAATATATTTTCCACAACTTCTCAGAAAAAGAAGCCATAATCCTGAAACCTAAATGTTAGCAACTGTTTTGATATAAATATAAGTGATATGATTCCTCTTCTTTCTATAGATTTTTCTCAAATTTTATTTCATGAGCCATCCATTTTTTTTTAAATTCTTCAAATAGTTTTTTTTAGATTGAGGAGTAGAGGGAATCACCAAGTAAACTGTCGTACTTGTTTGGGATGAAAGGAAGAGACATTTTATGGTGAATACACAGTACTGTGCTTCTTTTCAAATGTCCCAGACTGAAAAAATCACAGCAAGACTCCTCACTTCCTAGAAAATAAATAAATAAACAAACAAGCCATTTTCATGGTCCTGACACTACATCTCAGCCCCACAGGAAGTTTAAAATTAAAAAAAAAAAAAAATCTAGGAGGAAATCTGGCTCTAAGTTTCTGGATTCCAGACACTCCCTCTGAGGTTTACTTGACCTCCTACTTCCCTTCTGGCCTTACACCCTAAGGTTCTTGACAGTTCGTGCAAACATTTTCCTCACTCAGCCAAGGTTATCTTTGTTTTATTACAGCAGTTTGCCAGAGCCTCTTTCTGGATCCAATATTCATAAACACAAGGTCCTCTGAACTAGTTTTATCAGCTTTATTACTAACAGTCATCAAGCGGAATTCCCTGACCTCTGTAGTCAAATTTCATTTTTGAACTGTAAACAATGTCAAAAACACAAAAGAATGTGCTGATGTTCCAAATTTCAAAATAGCCCCAAGTCTCACTAATTCTCTCATTGTAATAATGTGACATCATCTAAACTTCCAGAACCATAATCTAGCACTGTGTGTGGAGATGGTGGAGCATGGCTAGAAACCATCCAAAGCAATAATGCATACTCATCATTTTTAAATATTTCATGTTGGATCTGTGTTATGACAAACATATATATATATATATATATATATATATATATATATATATGTATGTATATATATTCGGTCTTCATTTTGGATTCCTAGCATGGAGCTTCTGAAATGCTTGGAATTTTCTGAGTGGTAGGGGTGTTTTGGGGTATTCATAATTGAGCTCCTGAGTTTATGTTATTGAAGTGACTCAGGGTAGGGCCCCTCAATAGCTTCAGGATGGGGCTGGTCACTAGGAAGACTAAACACATGACTATGGTTAGTGGGTTAGAACTGAGATCTATAAAAACTCTTGAACAAAGAAATTCAAAGAGTTTCCAGGTTGGTAAATACATTGGTGTACTAGAACAGTGGTGCCCGGAAGAGGATACGGAAGCTCTGCACCATGCCCCAATACCTCACCCTAAGTGTTCTTCCATTTGGCCATTCCTGAGTTGCATCCTCTATAATAAACAAATAAAGTATAGGTAAGTGTTAAGCTGATCCAGTGGCCTAGTGGTTAAGGGAACTGGATTCCACATGGCCAACCATACGGACAAGTCCCAGACCTGGCAGTTGGGACTGCCTGGAAACCCTACAGGCTAGGGAAATGGAGAAGAGACTGCAGTATGACTATGCCCCATTGGCAGATGCTGTCGCTCTCTCTCTCTCTCTCTCTCTGTCTGGCAAGCACATGCACCCTCTGGCAATTAATAAAATAAAAAACATGTAAAGTGTTTTCCTAAGTTCTGTGAGTAGTTCTAGCTAATTATCAGACTTAAGGTGGAATCCCCAGATTTTGTAGCAGGCCACACACAAATGTGGGTTGTCTCTAGCCCTCATCTGTGGCTGGCATCTTAAGTAGTGACAGTTTTGTGGGACTGAGTCTTTAATTCATGGAGTCTTTACTAACTTCAGGAGTTATTTATAATTTGAATCAAATTGAATTGCTGGATGCCCAGTTGATATTGGAAAACTGGTTGGTACTGGGGAAGAAACACACATTTGGTGTTAGACATGATAACAGAAAACATCACTCAGGAACCAACAGGAATTTCCGACATTGACCTAAACCAAGTCTATAATTATATCTACAAAAATAGACAAATTGAAGGAAGCAACAGCCACATACCCCTAACCAGAAAGCAAAAAATGAAAGAGAATAAAAGGAAGACAGAGCCAAATTTGACCCTGGAATCAGAAGAGAATAAATAGAAAACCTGTGTCAACAAAATAACTAAGAAGCATGTATTAGTCAGGGTGCTCTAGGGAGACAGAATCAATAGGATATGTATAGATATATAAGGGGATTTGTTGGGGGAATCGGCTCACGCGATTACAGTGGCTGAGAAGTCCTACACAAAGCTGTCTGCAGAATGGAGATCCTGGGACACAGTATGCTCAGTCCAAGTCTTGAAGGCCTCAGAGGCAAGGAAGCCTATGATGTAACTCTCCGTCCCAGGCCGAAGCGTGAAAACCCCACAGAAGGGCTGAGGGGCGCTAGTGAGAGTCCAAGACCACAGGCAATGGAGCCTTGGGTTCTGATTCCAAGGCAACAGAATTCTGCCTCAGGCTGTGTTGAGAATGGTGCCCACCCACACTGGGGCGGGTCTTTCTTACCTAGTCTACTCAGACTCCATGGTAATCTCTGGAAATACCCCCACAGATACACTCTGAGTAAAACTTTATCAGAGTTCCAGGTATTTCTTAGTCCAGTCAAAATAACACTTAAAACTAACCATCACAGAGCATAAATCTAATATGACTTTTTAATCGCTCCAGAAGGTAGTCTGAAGCGTATATACTTGTTGGTTTAAAAAAATAAGGATTAACTACCAATATCTCTCTTTACCTCTCCATAATTACAAGGTGAAACACACTCTTAAAAAATCAATAATAAAGCAAACTAAACTTTCATTTAATAAGTGGCACATTCAATATACTTTATAATTAAATGATATTTTGCTTTTAAATGAAATAAAAACATCTCAATCCTAAATCAACTGAGCATCTCCTTCAAACGGTCAAAGTCAATGCTTTGATCTATCTATAGTCTTAACTGAGGAAGTAAAATCCCTGCAGACTGAAAGATAAGACGTCGGTCACTCCAGCATCTGCTACTTACATCTCTGGCCACTATCTCCGGGCCCTGGTCTGGACAAATCTTTGGCACTCCACACCTTTCCACAGCTGGCCCTTCCTGGACAAACAGCACTAACTGCCTGTGTCAAAAGCTCGCTAATCTTAAGTCACATGACATGCCGCTCACTGGGTAGTGAGCAGCTAGGACACCTGCCTGAGTTCAAACAGAACTGACCTCTGAGCAAGGATTATTCAGAGCGCTCTTAATGAAAGATCAACCCAGCCAGAAAGCCGGTAGTCAAGACTTTAGCTGCTTTTGCTTTTCAGAAAACAGTATATGATTCCTTATATGTTCATAATTGTTTTCATCTCAAACCTCTGCCAGCCTGAGCTAGCTTTGTTTTGGGTTTCAATAACCACAAGGCTAACCTTTAACAGATCATTTCTTTTTTCTGTTTTGTTTTGTTTTGAATTTGCCAGATGATGTGTCCACTGTCCAGGAAGAGAGAGCACCCCCCCAAAGGGCGTGGTCATCCATAATTCCTTTTCTATTTCTCCATCCTATTAGGATCTTGAGCATGCACACGTGCACACACACCTGGCATCTTTTCCAAGCCATCACCGACATCGAGACTTGAACTGTGATCAGGCCATGTAAGATCCAGATCCTTGAACCCCTAGGCCACAAGCCAATCCAATAGATCACTTAATGCGTAACAAAATGGCCTCCAGTTCTTGCCAGCTGCCCTGTTCCTCTCACCTGAACTTTTCAGGGCCTATTTAAACCGGCCCTAAGGCTGTCATCATTTACATCTGTCAACCAAATTATTTCCAGAAGACAAAATTTGATTAAAAAATAAATAGAATTTAATTTAAAAAGTAGAAGGAAACTATAATGATAATGGTCATCATTACTGAATGTTTACTCATCATACTTAAGCTGTCTCAGAGACTCCTCTGTAAATAGTATCCTCATTTTACAGATGAGAAAATTGAGGCTTCGAGAAGAGTTAGAGAACTTACCTGAAGTTGTTTCAGTACTTTTGTAGCTGAAATTTAATTCAAATTATCTGACTCCTCCATAATTCATGAAAAATGTCTACTTCCTGAATTTTATTTTCATTCAAATTTAAAGTAGCGTGATTGAATCCCATGAAGTGGGATGGGAAGGATATATGGTATGAAATTCTAGTTTACTAAGTAAATTAAAAAGAAGGAAATCTAAGGTTCTTTTTGACAGGGAGGAAGAGGTACAATAATAGAGCCGATTTAATTTTTTTAAGAATGCTTATCTTTTAGGAACATATGCTGATAGCCTTGCAGTTGAAATAACTTGGAATTTGCTTGAAAATATTACAGGAAGTGTAAGTGGGTGGAGGAGGAGATGAAACAAGACAGGCTCTGAGTTGATCATTTGAAGCCAATTGATGGAGACACAGTTGGCATTTTTTATTCTATCTCTGTGGATTCAACCAACTGCAGATCAACAGCATTCAGAAAAGGGCCAACAAGTGGTATGGAGATTAAGGCACTGGATCCCATATGGCTAACTGTGCGGTTCGAGTCTAGGACATGGTAGCTTGAAAATCACACCAGGAATGTGTGCATGTGCCCAAAATCCTGAGAGAAGACCGAAGGAAAAGGGATTGCAGTGCATCCAACCACCTCACTTTCCTTTTCTCTTTCTCTTTCTCTTTCTCTTTCTCCCCCTCCTCCTCCCCTTCCCCCTCTCCCTCTCCCTCTCCCTCTCTCTCTCCCTCTCTAAAGCAAGCATGCAAAACCTGTATCAAAAACTTTAAAAAAAAAATTTTCAGGGGAAAAAAACTGGTTGTATCTCTACTGAACATGTACCAACGTTTTTTCCCTATCATTATTCCCTAAAGAATACAGTACAACAACTAGAAGTTGGCCCCCCAGCAGTGGTTAAGCACTGCACATGGCTGACTGGAGTTCGAACCCCAGCCTGGGAGGCAACACACTGGGCATGTATGCATGCTCAGGATCCTGATGGGGTAGTAAGTCAGAGGGAAAAGGATCACAGCACGACCAGGACCCACTGAGGGTACTTTCTCTTAACCCCCTCTCGTGTGCGCACTATCATGAATTCTAAAAATGAAATAAAACACATAGTATAATAACTATTCCTGTATCATTCCCTTTGTATCAGGCATAAGTAATCCACAAATGATTCAAAGTACACAAGAAAACGTGCATGGGTTACATAGAACTATTCTGCCATTTTATAAAAGGAATTTCGGCATCTATGGAGTTTGGAATCCACAGGGGGTCCTGGGGCCAAAATCCTGCAAACACCACGAGACATATACAGGAGTTCCTCGGGTAATCTGGTTTTATATATATTTGAAAGTTTATGGCAGAAGCTGAAAGACTGGAAGGTATAAAGGTGTAGAGACCAACGGTGTGGGAGGAAGGAAGGCAGTGGGAGATGGAAGGGAGGGAATCCAGGAGGGAAAAAAAGAAAAGCAAAACATATAACAGACCGAACGTGGAAGACTGTATGTCAATGAGGACGTGTATGGTAATATCTTTGACTGGACTGATGTGCAGTGTATTCATGCTGGGAAAATTCATTTTGTATGCTACAAAAATGTACAATGATTAAATGTAAATAAAACAAAAAGCTTTTAAAGATATATCATTTAAATCATGTATACGCTAAAAAAATTCATACAACAAAAAGTTAAAATGAGTGAATGAATGAGAAAGCAAAATAACTGGCCTCGCTGTGGTAGCACAGAAGTAGCTGCCACTCCATGACACTGGGAGCCATGTGGATGATCAGTCCTAGGTCAGCCTGGACACATCAGGTCCATGCTCGTGCCCATGATCCTGGCTGACTGGGAAGGCTAGGGAAACGATCGTGTCATGAGACTCTGCTGAGGGTGCTTCTCTTTTTTTTTTTTTTTTTTTTTGGAGAGGTTTTTGCTATAGGGCACGTGCGCTCACCAGACAAAGAGAGACAGAGAGACAGAAAGCGAGAAATCACCCCCCAGGGGGGATGGCCACACCTCAATCCCTTCTCCATTCTCCTCTCGGGATCTTGGGCACGCATGCACACGCGCCCAGCATGAGTTTAAGCCACCAAGTCCGGGACTCGAACCGCGGTCGACTACATGGGAGTCCAGCGACATAGCCATTACGTTAACTGCTGATCCCAAGTGTGCTTCTCTTTCTCTCTCTCTCTCTCTCTCATTCCCTCACGAAATAAATATTTTTTTTTAAATAAGAAAAAATCAAAACACTGTCAGAATGAACATTGGCAGGACCAACAGATGGCATAGTGGTTATGTCACTAGACTCCCACGTAGTTGACCACAGTTTGAGTCCTGGACACAGCAGCTTAAACCTCACGCCAGGCACATGCAAATATCCTGAGAAGAGAATGGAGAAGAAGGGATTCCAATGTGCCATCCCCCGTGGGTGGTGATTTCTTGCTTTCTGTCTCTTTCTGTCTCTCCAACAAGTGCATGTGCCCTATAGCAAAAAAATCTCTCTCAAAATTAAAAAAAAAAAAAAAGAGAGAGAGAGAGAGAGAGAATGGTCATTGGGTTTGCTCTTTAGGCACTGAATTTTTTTTTTGGTGGGGGGAGAGGTTTTTTGCTATAGGGTGCGTGCACTCGCCAGAAAGACAGAGAGAGCTAGAGAGACAGAAAGTGAGAAATCACACACACACACCCCCCAGGTGGGATGGCCATGCCGCAATCCCTTCTCCTCCATTCTCCTCTGGGGATCTTGGGCACGCATGCACACGCACCCGGCATGAGTTTAAGCCACCGGGTCCGGGACTCGAACCGCGGTCGACTACATGGAAGTCCAGCGACATAGCCATTACACCAAATGCTGGTCCCCAGTCACTGAAATTTTAAGATCTGGGCATATTTCTAAGAATTGTAACACAGCTTATAATCATATGTCCCTCCAATATGCACAGAGCTTTACACTCCACAGGGCCTACTGCTGAGCCCACACTATAAGTCTCAACCACAAATGGGGAAACTGAGACTCATCTTCCAAAGGTCACACAATGAGCCAGCAGCAAGGCCAGAGCTGCAATGGGCTTTTCCTGTGAAGAGGAACTTTTCCTGAAAGCCCTTCATCCCAGCAATACAGAGGTTCTAGCAATTCAGAGGTTCTCCGTCTGGACCTTCTCCCAGGTGCAGACCTCAGGCTGGCCTCTCTCTTTAGACTGGCAGAGCAGAGAGTTCTGTAACCCCAAAGGGTTCCCCATGCCTTTTCCCAGAGGGGCAGGCCTCTGGACAGGGGCAGGTTCCGGTTTTACGAACATTAATGCCTATATAGCTATGGGCCCAAAATCAGGAGCGCAAAATTAGTACAATGTTTAATTTTTATTTTGCATGAGAAAATAAATCACAATAAATGCCTGGAACCCCGGTGATTCAGGAAAGTTTCTTCTGAGATCTCTTTCAAGCAACTGATCAGAAATAAATACACAGACATGCTTCCTGGTTATAACCTGACTACCCCTCCCCTCCTAGAACATGTGAATTCCTTGCATTCTCAGGGACCTGTGCAAGAAAGGGATTCTGATGTACAAAATGTATTTGCTTCTGGGTAAAATCTCCTCTAGTGCCTATGGCATTCCTCTAAAGTATTCGGCCTGCCTACCCTCTGGGACTTACTGAGCTAGTGGGTCCCTCATTATACCACTCTCAAGCTTTGCCAAGCCCCTTCCTGTACCCTCCCAACATAACGTGGCTTCTTTGGACAATCTGAAACTAGATCATTATCACTATCATAAAACTGGCTCATAGCTGTCAACCAGACTCCTGTTTGTGCCAAGCACCATGCTGGACACTCAAGGTGGGCATTATCGTCTCTGTTTTACACCTGGAACCAATAAGGCTTGGAGGAGCCTGGCCGCACAGTCAGCGAATGGCAAAACCAAGGTTCAACTGGAGGAAACAGAAAGGAATTGGGGAGAGAACCAAAGCAAAGGTCATCACTTTCCCTATTACAAGTAGGACACTGCTGGGAACTGGCTCACGTGATTCTGGAGGCTGACAAGGGCCTAAGATCTGCCGTTGGCAAGCTAGAGACCCAGGAGAGCCAATGGTGTAGTTCTAGACCAATAGTTAGCAGGCTTAAGACATAGGCAAAGAACGTCAATGTTTGATTGAGTCCCAAGGCAGGAGAAAAGCAATGTCCCAGTTCAAGGCACTCAGGCAGGAAAGACTGTCCTATTTATGGGAGTATCAGCTCTTTTGTTCTATTCAGACTTTCAACTGATTGGATGAGGCCCACCCACACCAGAGAAGGCAATCTGCTTTACTTGGTCTACCTTAAATGTTAATCTCATCCAGAAACACCCTCACAGGCACATCTAGAATACTGTTTGACCAAATACCTTGTCACCCCAGGGCCCAGTCAAGTGAACTCATAAAATTAACCATCACATCCACTGTCAAACTATTAAAGAGCAGGTCTTAATCTGGAAGAGTCTTAGGAAGGAAATTGTTACTTTGAGTGACAAGAAAATGTCCAACATTGTCTCATAAGTGCTATGGTTTCTTAACAAGATCACATCATAATCAGAAATACAAGCAAGTCATGTGTGCAATGAAATTCATGGCACTTATCAATGGCACTCCCTTACATATTTCATAAAACCAGGAAGATAACTGATTGCTTCTTCTTCCAAGAGATACTTTGAGTTCTGTTGTATATCATGTTCTTCATTTTCTGTGTTTATATTTGACTTGTTGAAACCTTGCTAATCCCAGAGAGGCCAACCCTTTCAGGGCTAGCTAACTCTTTTTTTTGGAAAGGTCTTGCTATCGGGTGTGTGCTCTCACCAGAAAGACAGAGACAGACAGAGAGACAGAGAGACAGAAAGCAAGAAATCACCCCCCAGGGGGGATGGCCATGCTATGATCCATTCTTCTCCATTCTCCTCTTGGGATCTTGGGCACTCACGCACACGCGCCCTGCATGAGTTTAAGCCACCAGGTCTGGAATCCGAACTGCGATCAACCACATGGGAGTCCAACAACATAGCCATTACACCAAGTGCTGGTTCCAGGGCTAGCTAACTCTTAAGAGTTAGTAAATGACTAGCTGTGAGCACACCTTTGTTGTATAAACCAACCAACTGAAAGCCCCTACTCTGAACCACCTCTATCTGGATTTTACTCTGCAGGTGGCAAAAGTCCTATGTCCTAATCATCCCAGGGCCAGGCATCAGATAACTAGGGGCACTCCTGTAGCCTGCTAAAATCATTCAAACTAGGCAGTCCCAAACCTGGCCAGCCCTTTCTCCTGGCCTCACAAAAACCATAATATAGACTTCTGGACATGCGTTCCCCTCCCTTTTTCTGCCTCCTGAACACCCAGGTGGTGCTTCTCCATACATGGAGTGTTGTTCCTGCTGTCTATCAGGAACTGAGTAAACTTCCTTCGTGGCAGTCATCTCCCGATCTACAGGCCTCACTATACCTGGTTACAACAAATCCTAGGTGGGTGTTAATATACCTACATTAAAATGCATGTGCCCACTGTTCAGTCAGATGGAAAATTCTAGATCTTTAACAGTTTTTGCTCTGTTCTTCCTCCTTACACATCCGCTAAACTGTCAAGTGGCATTTAGAAAGCAATTTAATTACATATTCCTGGAGAATGTTGTAATTATGTAGGTGATTGGGCTAAAATTTTACAACTAAATCATGTAGCTACAGTTCTGTTTTTTTTTTAAAGAGAAATTTTAGCTATAGGACGTGTATACTTGCCAGAGAGACAGAGAGACAGAAAGCGAGAAATAAGCCCCTGGGGGGATGGTTACACCACAATCCCTTCTCCTCTATTCTTCTCTCAGGATTTTGGGCACACATGCACACACACCCGGCGTGAGTTTTAAGTCACTGGATCCAGGACTCAAACCACGGTTGACTACATGGAAGTCCAGCGACATAACTATTATGCCATCTTCTGGCCCCAGTTTGATTGTTTTAAAATAATTATTTATTTTATGTATTATTATTATTGTTTAACTTGCTATAGTTCTGAGAAAGAGAAAGTGAGAAAGCAATCTGCCAGGTCCAGGACTTGAACTGTGATCAGTCATATGGGAGTCCAGTGCCCCAACCATCATGCCACCTGCTGGCCCTAGTTTGATTTTTTTTTTTTAATACAATAATTACTCTGAAAGAATACAGCACCTTGGGACCAGTAGTTAACGTAGTGGTTATGTCGCTGGACTTCCATGTAGTTGACTGCGGCTCGAGTCCCGGACCCGGTGGCTTAAATTCACGCCGGGCATGTGTACGTGCATGCCCAAGATCCTGAGAGGAGAATGGAGGAGAAGGGATTACAGCGTGGCCATCCCCCTGGGGGGTGAGTTCTCACTTTCTGTCTCTCTGTCTCTCTCTGTCTTTCTGACAAGCGCGCCCTATAGTAAAAACCTTTCCAAAAGAAAAAAAAAATAATACAGCACCTGGCCTGCCCTCCTGTTGTCATGTTCTATTATCTGCCCTATTCAAACTTGAGATAGCTATGTCCAAGAAAAATCTTCACCTCCTCCCACCCCCGAGAGAGTGCACACACTCACCAGAGAGAGAAGGAAAGGGAGGAAGTGCTCCCTGCTGGAGCATGGTCACATCACAGTCCCTTATCTATTTCTCCATCCTGTCAGGATTTGGGGATGTGCACCTCATATATTTTCTAGCCACCGGATCTGAGACTCGAACCACATGGTCAGCCATGTGAGATCCAACTCCTTTCACCACCAGATCACTGGGCCTTCACACTTCTTTTACTCATTTAATTTTTTTTTCCTTTTTTCTTCTTAGAGATTTTTGCTATAGGGTATATGTACTTGCCGTAAACCAAGAGAGAGAGAAAGTGAGAAATCACCCCCGAGGGGAATGACCACACCACAATCCCTTCTCCTCCACTCTCCTCCCAGGATCTTGAGCACACATGCACAGGCGCCTGGTGTAAGTTTCAAGCCACCAGGTCTGGGACTCAAACCATGTTTGGCCATGTGGGAGTGCAGCCTTAACCACCATGCCATCTGCTGGTCCCTTATTCATTTAATTTTGATAAAGGAGAAGTGTCATCAGTCAGAAGTGTTCAGAAAGGGTCCCTAAAAAACGAGTTTTCTGTGGGATATAAATATATATTGCAAACTCAGGTTTACGTCTACACCGAACTTGTCTGAATCATTCAGTAGCTAAATTTTTCACAGCTGAAAATCAGGAAACATAATCTAAACTGTATTTTTATTTAGAGAATTTATGTCCTGTACAAAAGAACATAAATTCCTTTCATTACATTACATTTAGCAATACTGAATGTGTAAGTATGTATTCTACATGGTCACAATTCTGCTGCTATTTAAGAATGTTAACACAATTATTCATTGAGCATCTACTATATACAAAGACCCGTGCCAATGGACAAAAATTTCCCCCCCCTAGTTCTGGTCCCATTCCCTACTCGCTTTAGGTGCTAAGGGAGAATGGTAGAGCTTGCCAACTGCTGATAATACCAGCTAAGAACAAGGTGAACCAGCTTTCAGAGAATTGTTTTTTAATATTAAAAGGTCTAGATTAAATATTTGAATGTTTTTAATTGCCTTATTGACAGAGGATGCATGCACATGCCAGAGAAAGAGAAATGGAGAGTCAGAGAGAGAGAGGAAGAAAACACCTTCCAATGGGGTATAATTCCTTCTCCATCCTGTCTGGATTTTGGGCATGCACACACATACGTCCAGTATGTTTTTCAAGCCTCTGGAACTGTGATTCAAACTGCAGTAGGCCAGAGACCAGCAGTTAGGGTAATGGCTATGTCACTGGACTCCCATGTAGTTGACCGTGGTTCGAGTCCCGGACACAGTGGCTTAAACTCACACCAGGCGCCTGTGCATGCATGTCCAGGATCCTGCGAGGAGAATGGAGAAGGGATTGCGGCGTGGCCATCCCCTCTGGGGGGTGATTTCTCGCTTTCTGTCTGTCTGTCTCGCTCTGTCTTTCTGGCGAGCGCACACGCCCTATAGCAAAAACCTCTCCAAAAACAAACAAACAAACAAACTGCAGTAGGCCACATGGGATGCAGCTCCCTTAAACGCTAGACCATGGGATGTTTAAAATAAGCCATACTCAGGTGCCAGCTAGTGGTGAAGTGGTTAAGACACTGGATCTCACATGGCCGACTTCTCAGTTTGAGTCCCAGACCCAACTGGGTGAAAATCACACTAGGTTCATGTGCATGTGTGCCCAAAATCGCAAAAGGAGAAGGGAAAAGAAGGGATTGTGTCATGGCTATCCCTCCTGAAGGGGTGATTTCTCACTTTCCCCCTCTTTCTGTCTCTCTCTCTGGTGAGCACACAGACCTTATAGCAAAAAAAAAAAAAAAAAAAAAAAAAAAAAAAAAAAAAAAAAAAAAACAAAAAAACAAAAAAAAAAAAAACAAAGTAATAAATTACCCTAAGTAATCCATACTCCAGTACGGTCAGCCTAAAACACACCAGGCACAGGCACACATGCACATACCCCAAATCCAATAGGCTGAAGGACTGAGAAAAGAGAACACGGCAGGACCAGACCCTAAGGAAGGTGCTCCTCTCATCTCGCTCGCTCAGTCTCACAGGTGCATGTACACACTGTATTAAAAATGAAGGAAAGAATTTTAAATAAGCTCTAAAAGAGCTAGAAGAAAATTTAAGTAGGCATGTACATCATCTCTGACTTAGCATAATGCCACAGACATAAATCAGAAAAGATACTGATGGTTTGAACACTTAAACATTTTCTTACACTCTGCGCTAGTTACTCTCCATCGTGTCCCTCCTCCTATGTTAAACCCACACCTTCCGCCATACTCTGTTCCTGAGATCTGACCACATCACCCAAGCTCCCTCAAACTCTGTGTTTCAGTTGAGCTCAGCTAGTATGAGCTAGAGCTCAGAGAAAGAAGGAAATATTGGTGGGGTATATCCTCCCTCCTTTATCCTTGCTCTGGGCCATGTTTGATATTGGACAATGGATAGAGGTAAGAAGAATGCTGAAAAGCATGGTAGAAAAGGCCTAGATTGCCTTGAACACACTATAAAACTATGATTATTAAGACCATGTCAGTGAAGGGGCTGGCAGGTGGCGTGGTGGATAAAGGTGTTGAACTCCCACATGGCCGACTGCGGTTCAAGTCCTGGACCTGGAGACTTGCTTTCTCACTTTCCCTTTCTCTCTTTCTCACTGTTTCTGTATGGTCAAATTAAAGAAATAGTAATAACAAATGGAATTAAATAAATAAATAATTCTTAAAAAAAAATAAGATTATGTCAGTGAAGATTCAAATGAAAGTGAGGAGCATGGTAGGGAAAACACTCGTCACCTTGGAGAATGTCTAAATTATCATGAATAATTAATAGAAACATGGGTGTTCCTGCTGATAAGGGTTTAGAATGAAATAAAGAATATGTTACTGGACTCCAAAGAAAAAGGATCCTTGTTATATGAGGGGACTTCAAAAAGGTTATGGAGAAATGGAATTAAAGTACAAGTCTATTTTGGTACAAAGCCATTTTGAAACCCATACCTAATTTTTCCATAAGACACATTCTATGAACTTTTTGCAGATCCCTCAGGTAGTAACAAGAAGCTTAACAGAATTGCAATGCTATGGAAAGAAAATGTATTAAAGATGACCTTGAACATTTAGCTGAGATTTCTAAGCAAAATGTTGAACGTGCAGCCTGATTTCTTCTTGCTGCTTTTAATAAAATAAGAGAGAAAGGAGATAAAGTGGAGGATGGGGGGAGGGGGGGAGGGGGAGAACTGTTAAGTAAAATGAAGTAACATTGGCCTAGCCATGGTGATACAAGAGCCATTGCATGTTACTGGCCCATGTGGAAGGGCCTAGATTTAGTTCCAAGGTCACCCTGAATATACTAGGTGTACCTCCAGGCTGCTCATGGTCCTGGCTGGTTGAGCCTGGTCTTCCTCTCTTTTTATTCTCTTAAAACAAATAGACCTTTTTTTTTTTAATTGCGGAAGAAACTGCTTAACCAAATACATGCCACATTTCATGAAAAAGGAAAGATGTCCCTGAGGTCACAGCCATGAACACAGAGGGCCGAGCTGAGAATCAAAGAGAATTATCACCAAGCCAAGAAACCCAATAGAATTGTTTCAAATGGATTTTGAAATTCCTTGAGAATGGCAACTCCTTTTTTTCCTCCCATTTTCTCCATATAACTTTTGTCCTATGCCTGTCCTACCATTGCTTTTGGAAAGCGGATAACTTGTTTCTTTAGTTTCACAGGTTCACAGATGAACCGGAGCTGTGCCCCAGGACAGATCATAGCCAGAACCTCGCACGTACATGATTTAGGTTATTTAGAAGATGAAATTGAGACTTAGGTTCAAATCTGGACTTGAGTTGATGCTATAACAGGTTGAGCCTTTCAGGAAACTTGGACAGGGGTGAGTATATTTTGCATGTGGGATGGGAATTCATCTTGGAGAGCCACAGTGTGGACTGTGATAGAGAGAACGGATCCCCAAAAGATGCCCTCTCTCCCAGAACCTGTAATATGTTACCTTACATAGCAAAAGCAACTTTTTAGATAGAATTAAGGACCTTCAGATAAACAGAGTATCCTGCATTATCCAGGTGAACATGATCTAATTACACGAATCTTTAAAACAAAAACCTTTCTGGGTCGACAGGTGCCATAGTGATTGAGGTGCTGGGCTCCCACAACTATGGTTTGAGTCCTGGACCCAGCAGCTTGAAAATCACGGTGGGTGTATGTGTGAGCATGCGGGCAATCCTCCCTGGGGGAGTGATTTCTCACTTTCCCTCTCACTGTCTCTCTTGTCTGGTCAGCACATGTGCCCTGTGGAAATAAATAAATAAATAAATAAATAAATAAATAAAGTTTCTCAGCTGTGGTAGGAGGGTGCCATGACCATGGAAGAATGGTCAGAAAAATGAAAGGTTGCTGGCTTTGAAGACTGAGGAAGAGACCATGAGCCAAAGATGTATCTAGAAACTAGAAAAGTCAGGAAGACAGATTTTCCTTTAGAGCTTCCAGAAGAAACACAAACCTGCTAGAATCTTGATTCTAGTCCAGTAAGACCTGTGCCAGACATCTGAAATGCAGTGCTTTTAATACATATTGTATGGTTTAAACTAGTAAATCTGTGACAATTTGTTTCAGCAGCAGTAGGAAACTAATACATACTTCATTGTACTTAATCTTCATAACAATTGCATGAGGTAAGTATTGTTATTCCATTTTAAGATGCTGAAATGGAGGTTCTGAGTAGTTAAATGACATGCTAATTAAATCTAAGAGCTAGACTTTAAAGCCAGACTCTTTCCACTAATACAGAGATGATGAAGTAGGTGTTAAAAAATAAAGTTACACCATACTTGGCAATTATTCCTGAGGAGGTAGCCAAAGGACTCTGCTCTGCACTCTTGGTAGTTTGCGCCATCTGGAAAACCCCAAGAATAACAAAGCAAAGGCCCGGGCACACTGTAACTGCCAGGGGAATAGATAAAACCAGAGCCTAGAATCAGAATCTGAAATCACCAAAAAGTTTCAATTTCTCTGGGAATGCAGATGCATCAAAATGCCAATAAATAGGGCTGGCCTTCTGGCCTAGTGGTTAAGGGAGCCATATCCCACATGGCCAATTACAAGGTTCAAGTCCTGGCCCCAGTAGCTTGAAAAACACGCTGGGCTCTTGTAGATGAGCGCCCCAAATATGGACAGGATGGAGAAATGGAGGAGAAGGTATTCAGCATGACCATACCCTGTTGGGGGTGCTTTCTCTGTCTCCTTCTCTGTCTCTCTCTCCCTCATCTCTCCAAGTGAGCACATGTCCCCTCGGTCAAATTAAATAAATATTGATCTCATCTAAAACCACTTTTTTTTAGATGTCAATAAACAATTGACCACAGGAAAGTGCCAAGAAAGGCAAGGTGAGTAATGCAACTTAGAGAATCAACGTGGGCTGGAGGGACTCGAGAAGCCAAATGTGGGCCACGGCTAAGATGAGGCAACAGGAAGGGGCATGTGAGATTCTAGTGGGTGGGCAGGGGAAAGATGACTAGTGGGTACTGCATTCCACTGGAGCATAAGCTCTGTCCATGCCAGGGCCTGAGGTAACATGTTTACTCTTCAATCCCCTGTCCCTAGCACAGTGCCTGGTACAAAGAAGATTTCAGTAATATCTGCTAGAAAGAATGAGTTAACTCATGGGTGGATTTATTCAATACCTTTATATGCCAGACATATATATAATAAATGAAGGCAGAGCTTCATTCACTGAAAATAAAATTTATTGAGTGTGGAAGGAAATATGAAATGCCAGGGCATGTTCCTCCCCAAGCTAGAAAGAGAATCTACACATCCAATTACCCGTATTCCCAGTGCCAGAAGCGAAGTATCCTGTAATCAATATGAACCAAATACCCTAGATATTTAGGTGAGACGGAATAGAATCTGAGTAGGCGGTAAAAGACTGGCCACATATTTTTTTTATTTATTTGCCAGAGGACAGGTGTGGTCTCCAGAGAGAGACAGGGGGACAGGGTGATGGAAAAAGCACCCCCCCCCCCCCGTGGGGCACAGTCACACTACAATCCCTTCTCCTGCGTCTCTCCATCCTGTTGGGATTTGGGGCACACAAGCATACGTGCTCAGTGTGTTTTTCAAGCTGCCAGGGATGGGATTCAAACTGTGCTGTCAGCCATGTGGGATCTGGTTATCTTTTTGTTTTTTCTTTTTCTTTTTTAGAGAGGTTTTTGCTATAGGGCATGTGCACTCGCCACAAAGACAGAGACAGAAAGACAGAAAGCGAGAAATCACTCTCCAGGGGGATGGCCATGCCGCAATCCCTTCTCCTCCATTCTCCTCTCGGGATCTTGGGCACGCACACACACGTGCCCAGGGTGAGTTTAAGCCGCCAGGTTCAGAATTCAAACCGGTCGACTACATGGGAGTCCAGCAACATAGCCATTATGCTAACTGCTAGTTCTGGGATCTGGTTATCTTAACCACTAGGCCATGGGGCTGGACCTGGCAGCTTTTGATAGATGGAAATGCTATGGGAGGAAACATGAAGAGGAAGGAACAGCTAAAGTAAGAGATGGTGACTGCCCACCACTCCTCTCTGCATCCTCTCCTGCCAGTGCTCAGAGAACAGGCCTGTAAGGAGCGCTTCCACTGGCCTCCCCTATCCTCTGCTTCCAGTTGAATTCGCCTAGTGGAAGGCACCAGCAGTTTAAAGGAGAGGATGGAATGAGAGTGGGGTCAGGATATTTCTTCCCCAAACCTCTCTCTGTCAAGCCTCAGCTCGGCAACCTCAGGAGCCAAGGCCAACTGGATTCCTCCACGGGCCTTGGCTCCTGCCTGGCACCCTCAGCCATAGCTCTGACTGGCCCTTCTATTTGCATGTCCCGCCCCAAACCAGTGGAATTACTTTACCACCCTTGTTGGTTCTCCTCAAGCCTGCCCACACCTTTATAAACAGTTATTTCATTAAACCTTCCTTAATAACACCATTCTAATATGCTGTATCTCAGAGACCATGACTGATAAGGTGGGAAGGCCATGGCAGGGCCATGGCAGGCAAGCCAGATTGAACAGATGTTGATCTGCTTAGACAAGAAAGAAATATCTTAGCCAAGTTATGAGGAGCCATACTAGGGAACTGGAAAAACAAATGTTGGGGGAACCAGCAGTTGGCATAATGGCTATGTCACTAGACTCCCATGTAGTCAAGTGCGGTTCAAGTCCCGGACCTGATGGCTTAAAAGTCACACCGGGTGCATGTGCGTGTGTGCCCAAGATCCCGAGAGGAGAATGGAAGAGAAGGGACTGCGGCGTGGTTATCCCCCCTGGGGGGGTGATTTCTTGCTTTCTATCTCTCTGTCTCTCTCTGTCTTTCTGGTGAGTGCATGCACTCTATAGCAAAAACCTCTCAAAAAAAAAAAAAAAAAGAATGTTGGAACATATTAAGTTAGAGGAGAAACAAAACCAGTTTGCAAAATCAGTTAGGAGGCTATTGTCCTGGTCCTGGTGTGAGTGATAAGGGCATGAAGTAGGTGCTAGGCTAGAAATGTAAATAAAGATTCAGATAAGACAGAAGCTGGGAAAAGAGAGTGAGACGTGAGAAGGCCTCCAGGAGAGCAGCAAAGTTGGCATCCAAGCAGCTGAAGAGAGACAAATGATGTGAGAAGAAAAGGGGAAGTTAAAGGGTGCTAATTTTGGACAGCTGAATTTGAGGTTTGGAAGGCAGGCTTATTTAGAATAAGATCACCTAACTGTGGATAGAAAGGGGCGCAGCCTAAGGCAGGTGTGCACTGGGAAGAGGGAGAAATAAGATTGTCTAAGCACCTGCTATTAAAGTTTCAGTTTGGGAACTTTATCCTAGACAACCCTAAACCCATCCAGGGGTCACCAAGTGGCAACCTAAAGGCCGAACGCAGACCACAGTTCTGTTTTGTTTAGCTCACAGTACTTTACTTATTTTGTGGGGAGAGGTTTTTGCGATAGGGCGCGTGCGATCGCCAGAAAGACAGAGAGAGAGAGAGACAGAAAGCAAGACATCACCCCCTAGGGGGGATGGCCATACCTCAATCCCTTCTCCTCTATTCTCCTCTCCGAATCTTGGGTACATATGCACATGCACCTGGCGTGAGTTTAAGCCACCAGGTCCAGGACTTGAACTGCAGTCAACTACATGGGAATCCAGCAAGTAGCCATTACGCCAACTGCTGGTCTCCACAGTGCTTTATTTTATGAACTAGTCACCAACATTAAAAAAGGTGACACTATCACCCCCCTCCCCCCATTCATGATCGTAGGACTGACATTATCACGTGGAAACACTTGGCTGAGCCAGGTAGTGACGGGCCATCCCACCCTACACCAGGCTGCAGTTCACCTCAGCCCCTCCCAGCCCATGTCACTCAAGTCAGTTATCCACCCAGCCCTGGTGTGTATCTGAGCTTGGGCTCCCTGCTCACGTCCTTGCAAGTTCTTGGAAGTCCTTAACGAAACTGAACTTAGAAAGACTTAAACCCCCTGGGGGAACTTCAAAAGATGAACTGGAGCAGTTCCACGGAGTTCAGCATTTTTGTATGTTTACTCTATGTCAGGCACTGTGCTAGGCATGGCGGAGCCAGAATACGTCAATTATAACAGTAAAGATCAGGATTGTGCTGATACGTGAGGTGGCTATTTCAAAGCTTCAGGCACCAGTGAGGGGTGGGCCTAGACAATGGGAACAAAGAAGAGGGCATGAATGGGAGATGCATGTTGAAGGAACTTTTGTAACAATTAGTCATAAGGGATAAAGAAGAAGCAAGAATGTACACTAGGTCGTAGTCCATTGTTCAGATGGGTATGATGAAGACAGGATGCCACAGACAGTATTGGATTACCCCCAAGTGTAGTCAAGGTGGAAAGCAGAGTGAGAGAGAAGGAAACCACCCCCCCTGAAACCCGGCAGCATGTAGTTCCGTGAAAGAATTACTCAGACTCTGCCCTTCCTCTTGGCACATCTCCTCTTGGGTAACGGCAGCGCGAGCCAGGCCTGTGTGTTCAGGAACTGGATTACTTTATTGTTAACAAATAAAGAAAATGGGGCAATCTCACTTAGCCCTGTAGGGCCATGTTGAAACTCTTCCCTCCCCAGCTGTTATAAATCTAAACACTAGTTTAAATATTAAGCTGTGAAACAAATGCTTTTGTAGGGGACCAGAACTAAGTCACCCCAGAACCAGGAGCAATCATAGCACTCATGATTCAAGGCTTGGAGCCACATTAATTCCCTTACTCTGTAGAGAAAAACTGTAGAAATTTTTTCTAAAGAGTGGCTGATTAAGAGTTACTAATGATGGGACCAGCAGATGGCATAATGATTACATTACTGGACTCCCAAGAGGTCAACCACAGTTCAAGTCCCAGACCTGGTGGCTTAAAACTCACACCAAGTGTGTGTTCATACATGCCCAAAATCCCAAGAGGACAATAGAGGAGAAGGAATTGTGACACGGCCATCCCTCCTGAGGGGGTGATTTCTTACTTTCTGTCTGTCTCTCCAGCAAGCACATACTCCCTATGACAAAAACAATCTCTCTCTAAAAAAAATAAATAAAGAGTTACTAATAAGGGGCCAGAAGGTGGTGTAGTGGTTAAGGCACTGGACTCCTACATGGCTAATTGTGGTTCAAGTCCTGGACCTGACTTGAAAATCACATGGGGCACGTATATGTGAGTGCCCAAAATCCTAGGAGGAGAATGGAGAAGGGACTGTGGCATGGCCATGCCCACAGGAGGTGATTTCTCACATTTCCTATCACTGTCTCTCTCCTCTCTAGCAAGTACATGTGCCTTATGGAAAAAAACCTTTTTAAAAAAAAAGTTACTAATGAGGACTCTGCAATCAAATGGTGCCTCCCCTTTCTGCTAAGAAATTTCCTACATTTTCCTAGCCTAGACTTATTTACAGTCAGAGAAAGTAACCCAATGGGAGGACTGGCAATGTCACTGAACCATGACAATTATTAAGCAGAAAACAAAAATTATATCTACGTTAGGAAAGCTTGCCTTAAGGCTCTGGAAAAGAAAAAAATATAAGTCAGTCAATTAAATTATTTCAATTGAAAGTTTAGGTTTTTTACATACATACACACACACACGTACCTGTGTTTTGTTTTCCTGCTTGCTTATCCAGTGAGACCTTGACTTCCGGTATTCTAGTTTATAAATAAGCACGACTTAGCTCCCGTTCAACTCCGTTTGTGACTGGCCTTTAATAAGTATAGTTCAGGTCTGCCTGTGTGTGTCCATCCCGACTGACTCACTGCAGGGGGAGGCCTCATGTGGAATTAACTTGCGCCCAGTTACACAGCAGGAATCAATTTAGGCTTGGTCTCCTGAATTTGCTAAATGATCACAATAAAATGACTCAGGAGCCTCAGGAGCAGTGGGATTCCCGCTCAAAGTCCCACATGCGAGGAGACTCTAAAGGGTGGGGTGTCACTATAACCAAGGACTGGCCAATTAGTCAGGCATATCACTTCCTGGAATCCAGTGTGTGAGGTCTTAACACAATGAGAAAAGACTCTTTAATTACAAGTTATACTTGTTTCTCCTTTGAACAGGGTTGGAAAGACGCTAAACTCAGTCCTTTAATAGCACACAATGAGGTATAGACAAGGTAACAGGTGTGCCAAGTTCCCTGACAGCTCACATCTTCCCAGTGTCCATCTAGATGACACAGTTATTCGTTCCTGGTGAAGCTTTGTGTGAGGGCGTGTTGAGAGATCCAGGCCCACATTCCAGGTGGTGCCAGGCAGAGTTTGGTGTTTTTTTAGATTTTTTTTCTTTCTTTTCTTTTCTTTTCTTTTCTTTTCTTTCTTTTTTTTGGGGGGTGGCCAGAGGCACATGCGCTCACCAGAAAGACAGAGATACGGAAAACAAGGAGAGTAAGAAAGCACCCCCAGTGGGGCATGGTTACATCGCAACCCCTTTTACTCCCTTTCTCCTCTTTGTTGGGATTTCGGGCACATACATCCAGTGTGTTTTCTGAAGCTGCCCAGGACAGGATTTGAACCTTCAGTTGACTATGTGGGATCTGATTCCCTTAATCACTAAGTCACAAGGCCCACTTTGTAGGGCTCATTTTTTTTTTTTTTTTTGAGAGGTTTTCTTTGCTATAGGGCGCGTGCGCTCGCCAGACAGACAGAGAGAGACATAGAGACAGAAAGCGAGAAATCACCCCCCAGGGGGGATGGTCACGCCGCAATCCCTTCTCCTCCATTCTCCTCCCGGGATCTTGGGCACGCACGCACACGCGCCCGGCGTGAGTTGTAAGCCACCGGGTCCGAGACGCGAACCGCGGTCGACTACGTGGGAGTCCAGCGACATAGCCATTACGCTAACTGCTGGTTCCCTAGGGCTCATTCTTAACCATTCTGGGCCTTTATTCATCAATAGAATAAAGAATTGGGCTGGGTGATTTCAAAGGTCCCTTCTTTCTCTAAAATTTTACAGTTCTCTAAATGAAGAGGAAAGAGAAATTAAGATTCACAAACAGGCATTCAGTGGGGGTACTTGTTCTATTTACTCCTCAGAGCTGTGAATTATTGTGAACAAAAAAATAAAAATGAAAAGGGTTCATAACCAGGCCTGGAACATAAACAGAATGGAAAACAAACCTTCTGGTTTCTTCCCTCAAATCCCACAACTGCAACATTATTTGTGGAAGACTATGTGCCAGGCAAACAGAGTTTGTGGGACCAGGAGCAAGTGACTTAACCACTTTGAGTCCATTTCCCAGAGTAGAAATAAGTGGAAGTGTCCAGTTGGATTTTAGAGACCCTTCCTACTCTATGATTCAAAACGAGCTTAGATTTAATCACCCAGACCTTTAAAGCTCATGATTATCATCCAGCTCAGATGGCTAGAGAATGGGGTGGCCCCTCATCCATCTCAAGCATCATTCACACGCTCACAGAAACACAAAGTCGCATTACTAGACCTGGCACTTTCTTAGGATGCCCTCACAATTTATGCTCTGAACGAGGTGGTTGTTAAAACACACAATTTTCCTATGAAGACATTGGGAGATTTCTTGGAACAAATAGCCAAGAAAACAAGACAATATCATAGACAGAAATTACCACGGGCTTTACTATAAAGGCCTCCCTTTAAGAAGTCAGACATTGGTCCCAGGATAATGCACAGGTATGCCTTCTCCACTGATGAAGATAGGGCTGGAGCTGCTGGTTCCCAGATACACAGCCCTCCCTGAGGGCTGGGCTAAGGCCAAAAGTTGGAAGTCCATTATAATTATAAGGGAGTCACTCCATGGTACTTAGAGATGCTCATCAACTCCATCACCCAGCATGCATTTATAAAGCACCTACTACGTAAATAGCATAAGAGCTAGCCTGGCTCATTTGCTGAAGAAGCAAAGTTCTTAACAGTCAAAATCATGAAGGTGAATAGGCTTTAATGATCTCTGACCTGACCCCAGAGACTATACGGGTGTATATAGAGAATATAAGACTCTTCTGGGTAGGTGGGGTGAGAGATCCTAAGAACAAGTGATGGGCATATGAGGCTCATGACGTAAAAGATAGGATGCCCAATTGTATTCATTTGCTAGGGCTGCCAGAAAGCACCACAAACCGGGTGCTTCGAACAATGGAAATTTATTCTCCCACAGTTCTGGAGACTGGAAGTCCAAAATCAAGGTGCAGATAGAACTGGCTTCTCCTGGGCCTCTCTGCTTGGTTTGCAGATGTCCACCTTCTGATTGTGTTCTCACATGGCCTTTTCTTGGTGCACACATGCCCCTGACATCTTCTTATAAGGACACTGTTCACATTGGATTAGGGCCCACCCTAGTAACCTAATTTAATGATCTCTTTAAAGACTCAATCTTCAAATACAGTCACATCCTAAGATAGTGGAAGTTAGAGCTTCAATATATGAACTTGGGGGATGGGACACAATTCATTCCACCTTACCAGCAGTTTCCCTTCCAAGGTTATAGACATAGATAGCTCCAGTGTGTTCTAAATTCCTTGTTCTTTTGAAAATTCTCTCCTCACCTCTTATCACCAAGTAAATCACAGGGATGCTTGGTTGGACCTAATTTTCCTTGCTATTATTACCATGTACATTTGTTGGATGACACGGACTCCTGTTTTGTTTAAGATAGGATTTCACCATGTCACAATCCTCCTGCCTCCGTTGGGATTACAAGCATGCACCATCACACTTGGCCTTTAGATTAAACCAGGAGTCAAACTCAGGCCTCCCAAATGGTCCCAGCCTGCAGAGCACAGCGTCTTAGCCGCCTGTCCCACCACAGCTGCAGACCTCATAAACTTTTTTTTGTTCTTTTTGGAGAGGTTTTTGCTATAGGGCGCATGCGCGCGCCAGAAAGAGAGAGAGACAGAAAGCAAGAAATCACCCCCTGGGGGGATAGTCATGCTCCTCTTGGGATCTTGGGCACGCACGCACATGCGCCAGGCATGAGTTTAAGCCACTGGGTCTGGGACTCGAACCACAGTCAACTACATGGGAGTCCAGTGACATAGCCATTGCACCAACTGCTGGTCCCAACTTTTAAGGCTCATAATTAAGAAGCAACTAGTTGGCCTCAGGCAGAGTCTGGGCAGCTTTTAGCATACTACCCACACTGCTCCTTTTTATCAAGTCGTCAGAGTCAGAGAGAAGTTATGTAGTGGGTAGTGCGGTGGGGAACAGTGAAAAGAGAAGGAAAAAGAGGAATATACAGCTATGCCCAGAAATACCTCATCATGGCTCTGTCTCCGCTCCCTACAAACATTTCCTGTGTTGCAACACATCAGACTAACAAACCTAGACACAGGCAAGATGGAGGAGAACTGTTCCGCTAAGGAATCCTGGTTTCCCATCAACCCTCAATTTCATGTTCTCTGGCAGAACAGCAGCCGCACAGACCCACTTACGCAGACCAAGGGTGACGACATTTCAAGTGCTCCAGTTCCAGACGTGTTTATCTATTTGTTCAGTCAGTTAAGAAAAAAAAAAAAAAAAGGAAAGAAAAGCCCAGAATTTAAACAGAGTCATTTCCTAAACTACCAGCTGTCTCTTTGATGAATTTTGTTTTGTTTTATTTTTTTATGTATAGTCACAAGCAAGCCTCTTTACCCCACTTATGCTTTCAATAAAGATTTATTGAGTTCCTTCTTAGGCCAGGTTTGGGAATACAATGGTGATGGCCATAAACTTGGGAGAGCGAGAAACAGGTCTAATAAATAGTACTGATTTTACCACTCTGTAGCAGGTGATTGCTGAGTGCCTTAAATACATGGGAAGATGTTGCCATTTCCACTGTACAACGAAGAGCTGAGGCTCAAAGAAGTCCAGACGCCAAATTCACACTGCTAGTCCTTAGAAGTGTGAAGCCCAGAAGCCAAGTCACCTGACTTCCTGGGCAGTGCCCTCTTTACTATCAGGAAATTTTAACCTGGGACCCATGGATGTGAATGAGGTGGGGGGGGGGGGGGTACATCTTTGTTTTCAGTAAAATATCATTGAAATGTAATATGTTCTCCAATGATGTATTTAGGCAACAAATCACTACAATATTAGTAATAACTGATTTTTGTCATCAATGGAAATCATAGATTTTTTTTATACTATAGGTGTTGCCTATATCTTAGAAATACTGTCTATGTGCTTTTTTTTTTTTTTTGAGGTTTTTTTTCGCCATAGGGCACGTGCGCTCGCCAGACAGACAGAGACATAGAGACAGACATAGAGAAATCACTCCCCCAGGGGGGATGGTCATGCCGCAATCCCTTCTCCTCCATTCTCCTCTCGGGATCTTGGGCACGCACGCACACGCGCCCAGCGTGAGTTCTAAGCTACCGGGTCTGGGACGCGAACCGCGGTCAACTACGTGGGAGTCCAGCGACATAGCCATTACGCTAACTGCTGGTTCCCCTGTCTATGTTCTTTACTACTTCAAAATTATAGTAGCTATTACTGGGCTGGATGGTGGCACAGAGGTACAACATGGCTCTCTGCAAGGCCAATCCCTGAGTATGCTGGGAGCACACATACCGTGATCCTGCGCTGACTGAGGCTGGGGGCAGATCCTGGCATCAGGACCCTGTTTTTTTTCTCTGTGTGTCTCACTCATGGAAAAAATTAATTAAAAAAAAAAAAAAAAAAAACCTTTGGTAGTTATTGGATCCACTGCTAGGTTTTATTATGTAATAATCCAAAAAGAATTTTAAAAAGAAGGAAAGAGAAAGAAAGAAAGAAAGAAAGAAAGAAAGAAAGAAAGAAAGAGGAAGGGACTAGCAGTTGACGTAATGGCTATGTCGCTGGACTCCCATGTAGTCGACCACGGTTCAAGTCCCGGACCCGGTGGCTTAAACTCACGCCGGGGACGTGTGCATGTGTGCCCAAGATCCCGAGAGGAGAATGGAGGAGAAGGGATTGCGGTGTGGCCATCCCCCCTGGGGGGGTGATTTCTCACTTTCTGTCTCTCTGTCTTTCTCTGTCTCTCTGGTGAGTGCAAGCGCCCTATGGCAAAAAGCTCTCCAAAAAAAAAAAAAAAAAAAAAAAATCATTAGCTCTTGTTTAAAGGCACATAGACATGAGGACTTCAAAATGTTCATGGAAAATGGAATTATTTTGGTGCAAAACAAATTTTAAAATCCAATGTGTCCTTGTAATGTGCATTTTCTGTGAAGTTTTTGAAGTCCCCCTCCTATTCTGTCATACTTCTCTTAAAATTTTTGAGTGTTTACAATTGGTTTCCTTCATAATACTCTACCTTTGATATATTTCATATCTTTAAGTTGTCATTCTGAGAAAGGAGCCTCGGCCTTCTCATAACGCCAAAGGAGCGCAAACACAGAGATGGGTCAGAACCCTGCAGTGTAGCAATGGGTGGCACAGGCAAACCCAAAGGCTCTGCTATTGGATCTTTGCTCCAAAAGCTACGTAGGGATTTTTTTTTTTAATTTTATTTATTCATTTATTTATTTATTTTAATTTGACCAGAGAGAGAGAGAGAGGGAAAGTGAGAAAGCAAGTCACCAGGTCCAGGACTCGAACGGTGGTCAGCCATGTGGGAGTTCCAGCACATTAACCACCACACCACCTGCTGGCCCTAAGATTTTGATCATCGAAAGAGAGAGGTGAGAGAAAAGGAAGAGTCCCGACTTCACCAGAAGACCCTGTCTCTCCTTTCCACCACTTCCTGTTCAGCGCACGTCCTCCACTGCTGGTTTTTATGCACAGCTCGAGAGCTCCTCTGTGCCACGCGCAGTGTCAGTGGATAAATGTGTTGCCCCTGTGGGCGCACGGGCTGGAGGCTGAGCACCCACTCCAGCCTGGGACCCGGCTGAGTGACAGCAAGTGGAAGGCGCCAGAAATTCCCGTACACCAGGACGATGGGTACTTCGATCTTTAACCGCCCCTCGCAAGTTGGCCTGTCAGTCCCGCAAGGCTCTGACGCTTGGAGAGCGAAGCAATAGTCCCAAGATCGGGGTTCCAGACAAGGGCGGCAAGAGCTGCGGGTGTCCCGGAGGAGGCAAGGAAAGCTTGAAGCGGTTTGGAGCGCAGAGCACCTGGCCTGCGGAGTCCCAGCTGCGGGGGTAGAGTTGGGCGAACTACTAGCCTCAGGGGTGATCTCTGTCCCCGCCCAGTTCCCATCCCCTAGCCAAGGGACAGCGATCGGTTGCCGGTTGAATCTTACCCAGGCGAGCGGAGCCTCCGGCCACAGCGTTGGCGCAGCAAAAACTGCCGCTCCCTGCTGGGCTCACTGCCTGGGCTGGGGCGGGCCCGCCAGGCGGAGGCAGGAGGCGGGGAGAGCTAGGCTCCCCCCAGCAAAGGTCGGGAAAGGTCTGGCCGCTGCACCGCCGGGCGCAACAGCCTGGGCCGGGTAGCCAAAGCAGACTGCTCACGGGTTTTGAGTAGGCATAGGGGACAGAGCCAGGAACGCGGGTCCTGCAAAACCCGGGCCCCGCCCGTGGGTGAACGGGCATGCCAGGTAGACTCGCCCCCCTCCACCCCCAGCCCTAATGCTCCCTGGAGCGCGAGTGCTCCCGGAAAGGGCACGGAGGCCACCCGCTGACGCTCCCGCTCCTGGGTGCCAAGAGCGTTGCGTAATCCGGAACCGCACAGTTGGAGGAGGGGCACTGTGGATAGAGGCCCTGGCGGTTTGCATTGGATCCCTCAGTGCATCCGGTGCTTCTCACCTGTTTCTCACGACTGCCAAAAAGACTCATTCCCACGCTCATTTCACGGGGAAGAGGCCAGGCGCTCAGAGCCTCTCAGAGACTTTTGTCGGGAAGAGCTGAAATGCTTCACTCCAGAGCACGCTGGGTCAACTGGCTTTCAGCCGCTGACTTCCAGACTGTGTTCCATCCCATTTGCATGACTAGACATTTTCTTTCTTTTTACTTGCCAGAGGGCTCATAAGCTTGCCAGAGAGACAGGGAGCGAGAGAAAGCAATCTTCAATGGGTCATAGAATCCCTTCTCCATTTCTCCATCCTGTCGGGATTTTGGCACCTCCAGCCTGTTCTCAGGCCACCAGAGTGAGATTTGAACCAAGTCGTTGGTATGTGGGATCAGGACCCCTCAACCAGCAGGCCACAGGCTGGCCTCATGACTGAACATTTCCTTCTATATAGATGGATACAAAATGCAGGTGGGTAAGTTCTCCAGGTAAGACCCAGTGGTCACTTTTTATTTCAAAAAACAGGTGTTGCAAAAATCTGCTATTTTAAGTTTTAATAACTTCAGAAGGGCAAGTGATACAAACTTTCAAAAAAAAAAAAAAAACCTGGAAAGGGTAATTATATGTTTCCTTTACACTTGGTTATTTGAAATTTCATAATTTAAAAATTGTGAATTAAAAATTTTTTCAATCAACATTTTCTGTCTTCATTCAGAAGGACTGATTGCATCTATGGGAAAATCATCACTTTTATTGGCAACTCAATTCCACTGCCAGCATTGCTTCTGTGACATGATTTTCTGAAGCGGTGAATGACTGAATAAATAATTTTCTGTTGGTTCTTTTCCAGTAGATCCATTCCTGGAAACGTCAGTATATTTTTTTTAAATACCAAAATGCTTTATGTTTATAATTATCTGAGCTAAAATCCATTTTTTTTTTTTTTCCTGTTTGCTATAGGATCATGTGCTAGCTGGAAAGAAAGAGAGAGGGAAAGTTAGAAATCATCTCCACCCCAACCCCCCAACCCCCTCCCCCCCCCCCCCCCCCCCCAGGGAGATGGCCACTCTGCAATCCCTTTTCTCCATCCTCCTCTCAGGATTTTAGGCATGCACGCACACATGCCTGGCATGATTTCAGGCCACTGGACCCATGATTGAAGCCGTAGAGTCAGCTGTGTGAAATCCAGCTGCCTTAACCTCCGGGCCACCTGCTAGCTCTGAGCCTAATTCTTTCTTTTCTTTTCTTTTTATAGAGAGATTTTTGCTATGGGGGTGTGCACTTAGCAAAGTGACAGAAAAACAGAGAGACAGAAAACAAGAAATCAACCCCAGGATGTTGGCCATGCTGCAGTCCCTTCTCCTCCATTCCCCTTCTAGGATTTTGGACACACACACGTGCCTGACATGTTTCAAACCTCCAGGCCTGGGACTCGAACTATAGTTGGCCATGTGGGTCCAGCAATGTACCCATTACACCATCTGCCTATCCCTCCAAACCTAATTTATTTTACCAAAACAAAGAATATATGTATATATATTTTTGCATACTTGAATGTCGGGGGCAAAGGGTCTCAAGGCAGTTGGTGGTTGTGCGGCACTGTCCATGCACAGGAGACTGTCTTCCATACCCTCTCAGTGCCAATAGATTGTGTCCCCAAATTTTGACAAATAAATGCCCCCCCTATATTTCTAAAATGTGTCAACTTCTCCCCCACCCGTCCACTACCTTCCCCATCCCAATTAAGAAGCCCTGGTTTGAATGGAAAAGCAGCACAAGAGGTGCGCTGCTTGCTGGGTGGTCAGGGCACGGTGGCTGTGGAATCACACTGTGTTGAGAAACGTGTCCTGCGCAGATCCCACATGCTGGAGTTTCCACATGTACCTCATCAGAAACCCCTCCTTCCACTGCCAAAGAGAACCCCGTAGAGGAGAGCGAGGACTGGGACTTGCACATGGAGCGGTTGAGGAAGAGGCACTCACTCACGCAGGCATTCTTTCATCCAATGGATACTGAGCCCTTGCCTACTACATGCCAAGCAGGTCCTGTCCCTGCCATCTGGACATCCACCATCAAAAACAGCAGACCTGATTCCTACCCATGTGAGACTTACAGCAGTGAAAGTGCACTTGGGAGATGAGCAATGTGAAGAAGCATCATTAAAGGGTGGGAAAAGGAAGTGATCCGAGGGGCTGGCACTAAGCGGAACATGCCCCAAATCAAGAACTTCCAGGAAAAGGAAAAGCAAACCTACAGGACTCTGGGAAGCTGTGCAGGTTCATGAAGAGGAAGAACCGGCAAAAGGAATGGGAGGGAACAGAGAAGGGGAGCTCGGCATCACAGAAAAGGAAATCCCCGCAGGAGGCCCACCCTGCCAGCTGGCAACTTTTAATAACACCCTCTTTCCTGCCAGTTAAGCAAGCTCCACCGTCATCCTTTCCTTGCAATAAATGCTTTCCTGGGTGAGTGAATAGCCGGAGAAGCGGATCACACGTGGCCCCCAGAAGACCCTGCCTGGGATGGCAACCCAGCCAAGGCAGCACAGCTTCTGATGAGCTGCAGTGAAGCTTGTAGGGGAACCTGGGCATGCAGAGGGACCAAGGAGCACACAGGGTTCACCCTGCCAGATCACCAGTCAGCCTCAGAGCTGGGGCGGGGGCGGGGGTGGGGTGTGGAGGGTAACATTTGTGTTTTCAAAGGCAGCTCCAATATCTCCAGATGTGCTGTTTTCCTTATAGCCATCGAATAATAACTAAAATTGCTATCAGCAGTTTTAGGGTAGTTAAAGTTTCCTCACCTGTGTCATAGACTATCAAGTTATTTTCAACCCCAAAGCCTTAATGAATGAGCAAACTACTACTGCTCTACCTCAATCAGCTCTCCTGGTTACAAGAAACCAGCTCTGGATACCTTAAATAGGAGAAGGATAGTAGAAAGCTCTCAGGAGTTCTTAGACCATCGAAATGATGGAGTAATAATGACAGGACAAGTGGGCAGGAATCAGGACAGCGCTGAAGAATCAGAAAGCAGAAAGCACACCACCATCTTTTAGCATGAACCGCCCAAGATACTTCCACTGCCATCACAAATTACTCTAGAGTAAGTGACCCAAATATAAGAGGATGAGAATTCATTCCTCAGCGGAGTGTCCAGCTGACCACTTGTATTGCTGAAGGCCAGCAGTATGGCTGTGGGTGCAGGTAGAGAACACCCAGCCTCCCTGACTCCCCACGACTACTGTGAAGGGTTATGGGGGAGGAGGTTGAATGCTAGGCAGGGGTTGTTGGAATGTGCTGGAGGCTCCATAAATTAAAGGCCTTCTTATCGCATACTGCTTTCTGCAAGACAAGCCAGGTGGTATGATAGGGTAACTCTCAGTCCTAGAGCCCCAGAGGTTCCTGTGAGTGCTGTGGAGCAGGTGTGGGCTCAGGAGAGCCTGGACCCCCCCCCCCCATCCAGAGGGGGCTCCTAGGACCCAAGGAAAAAATTAGATCATGAATCAAGTCTTTCTCAAAAATGTTGTCCCAAACTCAATTTTGGGCAATTTCTTTTTGCCTGAATTTCTTCATGTATAAAATAGAGGTAAAAAACTGTCAAGGATATGCTAGAGGAATAATTACTGTGTCTTGGGCCATAAATACCTCAGAGGCTGTGGGACTATGAAGACTGGAGTTTATCTTTGTTTTTGTATACCATCAAACTCAAAGAGAATGTATTAATTGCCTCAGTTAGCTCGTCAATAAAATGGGTATTTTTAAAAGTATCTACCTCATTGGATCCTTATGAAAATTAAATGAGTTAATCTATTAAAGAGTGATTGGTGTGGTGAGATGATGACACAGCAGCAATATATATACAGCTCTATGAAGCTGACCCTCATGGGGAGGTTATAGGTTCATGTCCAGAAGCCTCCCTGTAGACTTTTTGTGCAAGTGTGTCCATGATCCAGGCTGACTGAGGCTAGGGGTGGCTTACAGCATGAAAACACTGTTGGATCTGCCTGTCTCTTTCTCTCTCTCTCTCTCATGGAAGAAGAACACAAAAGTCTTTTCCATAAGGACAAAAAATGACTGGTAGTGGCAGATGGAAGTGGTCTCTGCTTGAGAGCTGAGAGCTGCCCTATGGGCCCCCCAAAACACTCAGACAAGAAGCCTTTTTAAATCTGAAGGTGTCCCGGTGTGTTCAAGGACGGAGGCAGCTAAAGCTATGCTCTAAACCTCATCTTCTAGACTCCCGAGATACTCAGACAAGGGTCACTGAAATCCTCAATGCTTATTGAACCTCCTGCTTTAAGGAAGAAACTACTTCTATAAATCTGAATTCATAATCTCTTTCTGTGGACACCACATTGCAAAACAAAGTAGAGGAGAGACTTTGTCACAGAGTGATCAGAAACCATCACAGAGTCACAAGAAATATGAGAAACCAAGAAAATATCTCTCCCCTAAGGGAAAAGAACAATCCTTCATCATCCACAGACAGTACAGTGGAACTCATGGAAATGTCTGATAGAGAATTCAGAATATTCAGAATTCAGTGACAAAACTAAACGAGATGCAAGAGCTGAGAGACAATGAACTCCAGAAGATGCAGGAGAAAAGAGACAATGGGTTCCAGAAGGTGAGGAAGTTCTTGCATGATCTGAAAAAAGAAATACACACCATAAAAATGGAGCTGTTAGAGATTAAGACTGAAATACAGTAAATCAAAACCTTCCTCGAGGGACCAGCAGTTAGCGTAATGGCTATGTCGCTGGACTCCCATGTAGTCAACCGCGGTTTGCGTCCCAGACCCGGTGGCTTAAACTCACGCCGGGCGCATGTGCGTGCATGCCCAAGATCCCAAGAGGAGAATGGAGGAGAAGGGATTGCGGCATGGCCATTCCCCCTGGGCAGTGATTTCTCGCTTTCTGTCTCTCTGTCTGGCAAGCGCACATGTCCTATAGCAAAAACCTCTCCAAAAAAAGAAAAAAAAAAAACCTTCCTTGAAAGTATTAAAAGCAGATTAGTCCATGCAGAAGATTGAATCTCAGATGAGAAATACTAGATACCATTAAGTGCCCAAACATTCGGATAATCAGTATCCCAGAAGGTGAAGAAATTAATAAGGGCATTGATAATCTATTCCATGAAATCCTGGAAGAAAACTTTCCAAATCTAGAGAGGCATTCAAATATCCAGACCCAAAATACAAAGGACCCCTAATAGAATCAACCCAAGAAGATCTTCTCCAAGGCACATCATAGCCAGATTGGCAAAAATCCACAAAGACAAGATACTAAAATTGGCAAGAGAGAAACATCAAGTTACTTATAAAGGTTATCCCATCAGGCTAACCTCAGACCTCTCATCAGGTACAATGCAAGCAAGAAAAGAATGGGAAAATATATTCACAAAGTGTTAAGTAAAAAACAGTTTCAACCAAGAATATTATACATGGCAAGGTTATCCTTTATATGGGAAGAAAAGATGAAAAACATTCTCAAATAAACAAAACCTGAATTTACCAACACCAGACTAGCTCTTCAAGAAGTTCTGAAAGGAGTGCTTTACCAGGAAAACTAAAGACACACATTCAGAAATAAGAGAACAAAAAGAAACGAAGAAAATGACCAACTTAATGCTAGGGACAAGAAATATCAATAATAACATTGAATGTTAACTTCCAGGATTTGAACAGAAAGATTGGACCACAATAACACTGCAAATTCAACAGAAGATGAATTACATAAGACTGAACTGGTGAAATAGAATTTCATGCCTTTTGAGTAAAATATTACTGTCTTTTTCTTTATTCTGCTTTGTTTTCCCAATTTAAGGATTTTGATTTCTTGTGAGCTATTGATAGGTTCAGCAATTTGTTAAAATGTTTTTTCTTCTTGTTTTGTTTCTTTAAATGGAAACATAAACTTTTCTCCCTTTCTGACCCCTCTGGAATTGGAAAACATTTGGGAGTATTCTTATTTTGTGACAGAATGGTTATTTGCATAAATTTAATAATACCTGTTGCCTTGAATCAGAAATTGGAAATATTTGTTATTGGACAGGGCTTTGACTGGAATGTCATATCTGAAGATTAAACCAGAAAACTGTGGAGCTAAGGCAGATCTCGAGGAAGCCAACAGAAGCTATTGGAAAGATGGCCTGGCACCACAAACAGTTCTGACTGGCAGAGAGGATTAAAGAAGCTATATGAAAGAATTCATACCATAAAGTAATCTGGACTTTCCCAGCGCAGCATTGAATCAGTAGAGATTGCAAAAGAGCAACCACAACCAGAGGATTATACTGAGGAAGACTTTGAAGGAAGGCAAAGAGACTGATCTTTGCTAGCAGGTGGTATGTCACAGAATACTTGGTATTCTGGGCTGAATTGTGAAGGCTTATGTGTGAATTGTGTGCTGAGTGTTTGCAACAGTTTGAGTAGTTGACATGTAAATGTTTTCTCAAAAATATTTAAAACCATACTGTCTCTGTTGTTGTAGAGTCACAAACAAGATTATAGCAAATATTTTTAACATTATCTTTAAAATTCAGTTTTTTGAAATGTGAAAAGTTGTTTATTAACTGTCAAGAACTATAGAGTATAAGCAATTTTTTTGATATGTAAAGTAAATGTTTAAAAAAACTAATAAAAAAGTGATTGGTACTGTACTTGGCACTGAATAAGTATTCAGGTAATGGTAATTGTTAGTATTAAAGTCATTAGTTATTAAGTTATTGCTGTGATTTGAATATTTGTCCCCTCAAAACTCATATTGAAAATTTTATTGCCATTGTAACAGTATTAAGTTGTAGGACCTTTGCAGGGGATGAGGCCATGAGAGTTTCACCCTCAGGGTGGGATTGGTGCCATTACAAAGGGTAATGAGTCCAGCCTCCTCTTGCCCTCTTTCACCCTCTCCCTTCCACCATGAGATGATGCAGCACAAAGGCCCTCACTAGATGGCAGCACTTTGATGTTGGACTTCCCAGCCTCCAGAACAACTCTTGTTTTTGCCTTAGGGCGTGTGCACTCACTGGAGAGAGACAGACAGACACAGTGTGAGGGGAAAGTGAGAAATCACCCCCCAGGGGGATGGCCATGCTGCAATCCCCTCTCTTCCATTAATCTCCCAGGATCTTGTGTATGTACACACATACACCCAGCATGATTTTCAAGCCACTAGGTCTGAGGCTCAAGCTGTGGTCAGTCATGTGGGAGTCCAGCAACATAACCACTACGCCATCTGCTGGCCTCAAGTCAACACATTTTTGTTTATCATAAATTACCCACTCTCAGTTATTCTGTTACAGCAGCACAAAATGGATTAAGATAGTTATGGTTATCAAATGTTCAGCCAGGGGCCCAACAATGGTAGTGTGTGCTAGCTGACAGTACCACTTACCAGCCTGAGGCCCATGTTCGACTCCCAGCTCACCCTAAAAACTCAGCACAATGCCACCCACCTGTAGTCCCAGCTACTTGGAAGCCTGAAGCAGGAGGATCACAAGCTCAGGGCCAGCATGGACAACACAGTGAGACCCTATGTGAGAGAGTTGGGTGCAGTAGTGCATGTCTGTGGTCCCAGCTACTTGAGAGGCTGGAACAGGAGGACTGTGAAATGGTGAGACACTGTCTTAAAAAAAAAAAAAAAAAAAAAAAAAAAGCTTGCCGCTTGCCACCTCCTGTTGCAGATGCTAAATAGCACCCTGTTGATTGTGGGTCTATTGCCTCTAGGTACTCCATTAGCCATTTCTACACACTTCCGCTGGTAAAGCCCATTGGCTGCCCCTCAAACCCTACCTGCTGGCAGGTAAGGTCATTAGGGCTCCTGGTTTCTGGCAGTTACATGCCACCTCCTGACTTCTCTCATACCCCTGGATGCTGGCAAGCTCATTTTGTAACCGCCCCTCCTATCCTCATCCCTGGCCTACTGGTCCACAATACTTCTTAATGATGTGAGTGTCCTTCTCTCCAGTGCTTCTGTAAAATTCATTTGCCAAAGGGTATGCATGCCAGCCAGAGAGAGAGGGAAGAAGGAAGGGGAAGGGAAGTAGACAGAGAAAGAAAGCACCCCCTTGGGGGAGGTCCATACTGCAATTCCTTCTAGTCCCTTCTCTTCTCAGGATTTTGGGTATGCATGCACATGCACCTGGCATGTTTTTTTTCTTTTTTTAAGAGAAATGTTTACTATAGGGCACATGTGTTTCCTAGAAAGATAGAGAGATAGAGAGACAGAAAGCAAGAAACCCCCCACAGGGGTGATGGCCACACCTCAATCTCTTCTCCTCCATTCTCCTCTCAGGGTTTTGGACACACACACACACACACATACACACACACAATGTAGGTCTGAAGCCACCAGGTTTGGGACTCAAGCCATGTTTGGCCATGTGGGAGTCCAACAACATAACCATTACACCATCTGCTGGACCCCTGGCATGTGTTTTCAAGCCACTGGGAGATTCAGGCCACCCAATCAGCTACATGGGATCCAACCACCTTAACCACCACACCATCAGCTGGTCCAACACCAGAGCATTTTGATGGGTTATAGAATGGTGTGTCCTTGGTGTGTGAGGTTATAGCATGTGCTCTCTCATGCTACATACCCTCTGGATCTTTTAGCCTTCCATATGCCCCCTTCCTTCAGCCTCCACAACGTTCCTGTGCTGTCTACATGAGAGAAGACGAGAAGGAAGGTTGCAGGAACGCCTCTTACACTGCTGACAAAAACCTCAGCGAAGCCAGTGGGGAGTTCTTGAGCCAGATTTGACCATCAGAGAAGTCCCAGATCTTCCAAGAAAAGACTTGCTGCACCCAACTGTTTGCTAGGAGCAGCCCGTAAGAAGAGTACCGTGAGTGTAGAAGCAGACAGATCTCAGACCACAGCACTTGGGGCCCTTGAAGTCACACTTCCTGTAGCCAGAGGTGTGTGACCATATTCCCATGGCCACCCTAGGAGCCCAGAATGAAGATTAGGGTGGGTGCAGCACAGCCTGCTTTAAATGCCAGTCCACATCTTTAGTGGCAGGTCTGACTCGCAAGGTGACAAGCTGTTGCTCAGGACAACACGTCGTTGGGGAAGGAAGGCAAGTCAGTATGAGTATGCCTGTCCTCCTCTCTTCACTCTACTATAGCTTCAGTGCAAACAGGAAAGGAGTACGTGCCTTCACTCAGAAGCAATCTCTCCCCTGGTCCTCATTCTGAGAGGGTGAAGTCACAGATCCCAGGATTCATCTTGAGGCCCAGACTGTGAGGCAGTTAAAGGCTGGGAACAACCCAGCTGAGATGAGTGCATTTGCCTGGATGCTGCCGCCACACCAAGAGGGTGGCTCGATGCTGCTACTAAGTGAAACAGCCCGTCAGCTATGCTCCTGTGAGCCACGGGACACAAGGTGTCTCAGCACGTAAATGCTGGGGAAGTCTTAAGGATTGCCTCCATCTGCACAAAGCCTTGAGGAAAACTAACGGGCTCCAGTGAGAAAACCTGGCTTCTAGTCTTCGCTGCACTCTTCCCCCAGAGCCCTTACGGTGCAGTGATGGAGATGAGTAGTAAGCTGCAGGCCTGAGAAGGCAGCATCAAAGATGGCTTTCTCCTGGGCAGCTCCAGGGTACAGTGATATTGCGCTGCTCAAGAGAAGCCAGATCCCACCTGATGATCATGGTTTGACTCCGGCCTGGTCAGTCCAAAACACTCTAGGCACAAATATGAGAGCCCAAGATCTCACAGATTAGAGGACAGGAGATAAAGACTAAAGTGTGACCAGACCCTGTAGAGGATACTCTTTCTCTGTCTCGCATGTGAACGCACACATGTGTGCTCTATCATGAATAAAGTGAAAAAGAAAATGAGAAATAGCTGAGTCATTAAACCACTGGTTATAACGTGGCAGAGTCAGGTGAGTAAAAACAAAGGACTTGCAAGACTTTTGCCCACAGCAAGATCTTTGAACTGGAATGTTTTTCTTGGAAGAGGATTCTGAGCATAGTTGATGGTAGATATTTGAGCATGATTGAAGAAGGGAAAAAAAAAAAATCCTCAGGGGACTGGCTCCTTGGCACAGCAGTAATGGCCTCAAGAAAAGTCTTATCCCATATGGCAACTGCAGTTGGGATCCCCAGCCCAGCCTAGTCAGCCTAAAACACACCAGGCATGCGCATGAGTGGCCAAAATCTAACTTGCCAGGAGTCTGTGATCAGCCCTGCAGGTGGCATAGTGGTTAAAGTGCTGGACTCCCACATGGCTGATAGCCGTTCAAATCCCAGACCTGATGGCTTGCTTTCTCATTCTCTCTCTCTGGGGAGTGTATGTGTCCTATAGCAAATTAAAATAATAATAAATTAATTAAATTAAATTAATAATTATTAAAAAATAAAAAACTCAGGACCAACATCAAATTAGAAGACTCAAAAACTTAGAAAAATTGTAGTTTTAAATCCTATCAAATGTTTCAGATATTTTGCTTTCAGGCATCTCACCATTTAAACAAAATGTCAGACCACATAGACAATTCTGACCTACCTAAAAAGCTGTAGCTGAAAAGGCTTAGACCAAACTTCATCAAACTATTTGAGTAAACAAATACTAATATTTGTAGAACGAGGGGAGCAGAGTCCCACAAGGTGGCAGTATTATCCCATCTGTGCGCTATCGGGTTGTTAAAGTATGCGTGCTCATTTGTTGAGTCTGTTCTCAGACTGCTCACTTCTTCCCTGAAAATATTTTTAAAAGACTTGAGCAGCCCGTAGCTGATAGAAAGATATAAATGTAAACAGTAAACGTGGTCTCTATTTTCCTACTCTCTAGTCCACTTACTATCTCTGAGCTTATTTGATTCCCACATCTTAGGGCCCATTAATTTTTAGTCTAATTATGTGTTAATGGAAGCAGAGCTTTGGATTAGCAAGGATTACCAAATACCCAGCCATGTCTGAATTCTAGGAATTCGATTTTTAATTGTAATACTCTTTAGTTTGCATATGTGTGGTCCAGTTTTTAATTTCTTTTATGAGAATGTGAAGAACATGTGTGCATGCATGAGTGAGAAGAGGAGAAAGAGAGAGACTCCCCCACACATACAGGGTCTAGTCACGTCAGTCTCCTTCCCCAGCCCTCCACCCAGTCAGGATCTTGGGTGCACACACATTGGCACTCCCAGCATGCTTCTGGTCAGCTCAGGATCGAAACATACGGTTGACCATATGGCTTCCAATACTTCTACCTGTGCCACTGAGGCTGGGGCTGTTATAGCCACTTAATACACCAGGGTCTCCATGGAAAATGTGTATTATGAAAACACTATGCATGGTCTTCCTTTTTTTCGCACCAAAATAAACCTGTACTTTAATTCCATTTCCCATGAACTTTCTGAAGTTTGCTTGAACTTTCTTCCACATGACTCAATTCAAATCCAGAACATATACTGAAAACCCTCTGCAAATGTTAATTTTACACAGCAACTCGGCTAGGCCGTGGTACCCAGGTACTTGGTTAAACACCACTTCAGATGTTGCTGTGAAGGTATTTTAAAATAAAGCTTGAAATCAATAGACTCTGAGTGATGCAGACTATCCTACACATGAGGGGCTTCATCTAACCAATTAAAGGCCTTAAAAAAACTGAGGTCCCCAAGGAAGAGGGAACTTGGCCTCCAGACTGCCTTTGGACTTAACCACAACATGAACTTTTTCTAGCATCTCTAGCCTGCTGGCCTGCCCAGTTTTCAGACCTGTCAGGCCCCACAATCATGTAAGCCGATTCCTTAACATCTCCCCTCTCTCTGAGAAAGGGTAGCCCACCCACAGGGATATGTGATTGTGGTTGACTTGAAGGCACTGAGCTTTAACGTCCAATGCATCAGCTCTTACTATTTTGTTAAGGGTTTTTATATAGTTACCATGGAAGTTCATAATCTTATGAAAGTACAAACTTTTTTTAGAGGTTTATGGCTTAGACCACAGTGTGTCTGTCTGTCTGTCCCCAGTGCACTCGCTGGGAGGGAGAGAAAGACAGTGAGAGGGAAAGTGAGAAATCACCCACGGTGGGTAGGAGAGGATGGTCGCATTGCATCTCTTCCATTCTCCTCCCAGGATCTTGGGCATGCATATACCTATGCCTGGCATGATTTTCAAGCCACCAAGTCCAGGACTCAAACTGCAGTAGGCCATGTGGGAGTCCAGTGACATAAGTGCTATGCCATCTGCTGATCCCTAAAAACTCTTACCTTTCTAACTTATAGTTTCAAAAACTGATGTTTAAACCAATTTGTCTAACACCCGAATCAAGCAGGAATATGAACTAAGGCAATCTGACTTTGGAGTCTACAATCTAAATCACTATATTAGTAAGGCCCCACCTGCTTTAAATTTTATTGTCAAAGTGGAAGCCATGAAATTTGCACCTTTTTTTGTTTGTTGGTTTAATTTGCCAGAGAGCACATAGACTCACTGGAGAGAAAAGTGAGAAAGCAACCCCCATGGGGACTGGTCACACTGTTCTGTTTCTCTCTCTTTTCATGATTTTGGGCTCACACAAAATGCAGAGCATGTTTTTCAAGCCACTAGGTCTAGAACTTGAACCACACGTTCCTAAAAATAAGAGCATGCAGCACCAATACATTCTCAGTGTGACTTTTCAACCCCCTGATAACCACATTTGAACACTGCATGCACATTAAGGAATACATCTATGGTCTAAACTAGAATATAGTCACAACTATAATGAAGTAACAACAGAGGGTGACCTTTTGCTACCTTTATCCTAAAAACGAGTGAATCTTATTCTTTATGTATTTATTTTTAAATTGCCAACGGGCACATGCACCCACCAGAGAGAGAGAAAGGAGAAAGCACCTCCCCAATGGGTCACGGTCATGTCGCAATCCTTTCTCCATCTCTCCATCCTGTTGAGATCTGATGCATGTATGTACACCTCTCCTGAATATTTCTCAAGCTGCCAGGGTTTGGATTTGAATCATGGTCAGCCATGTGGGATCCAGCACCCTTAACAGGGCTGGCTCTTTATTATTCTTCTTTACAATGCCTATATGCTTCCTTTATTCAGAGCATACACATGATGCATTCGCCTTCCTCTTCAGTCTTGGCCTGTTCTGTTCTTTATCACCCCCATCCCACCCCAAATTTTATCTGTCTTCTCTTTCATTGCCCTTCCTATACTATTCTTTTGGAATTTGGGCTTTAAGTTTTCTTTAAATTAGTTATTAGATTTATATTCCTTGACTACTTGCTCTTTCTGGCTTTGAAAACCCTAGTCTCACTCAAATGCAAACCTGAAGACTAGATGGCATCTGGCCTCATACATGCAAACTAAGCCAAACTAGAATGAATACGCTAGCAACAGAATTAATCTTGAATGTCTGGTTAATCTTCCCAAATATAGGGCCCAGCAGGTGGTGTGGTGGTTAAGGTACTGGACTCCCACATGGGTGACTGTGGTTCGAGTCCTGAACCTGGTGGCTTGCTATCTCTCTCTCTGTGTCTCTTTCCGTCTCTCTGTGATGAGTGCATGTGCCCCATAGCAAATTTAAAAATGATACTAAATAATATTTTTTTAAAAATCTTACCAAATTATTTTCACCTAAAAGAAAAACCTAGAAGCCAAGTAACTCTTTAAATATGTATGTGGTGAGGTCTGGCAGTTTAATGACTAACAATGATTGCTTCAGGGCAGGCTCCACGACACAGGATAATGTACCATCCAAGAGAAGCCAATCCCACATGGATTGAATCCCCTTTGAATCCTTTGAATCCTTTGAATCCCCTGCCTGAGGGATCAGGCTGTGCCAGATCACATGTGCCCAAGATCTGGCTGGCTGGAGGGCAGGTGGAAGGGCATCTCAGTGTGACCAGACCTTGTACAGGGTGCCCACCTCTCTCTGTCTCTCTCATTCTGTTGCATATACTCACACATGCTCAACCATGAGTAAAGAAAAATTTTAAAACAAAAAAAGGAAAATTTCTAGACTTAAAAAGATTCAGAGAAAATGGAATTAAACTATGAATTTATTTTGGTACCAAAATTTTTGAAATTCATGTATAGTTTTCTCATAATATTTATTTTATCTAACTTTTTGAAGACCCTCTTTGTGTGTATATATGTAAGACTATGATGAAATTTACAAACCCAATCCTGGGAAATACCATATATAAAATTCTGTGAAAATTTTATGACAGTTCATATCCTCTCCAAAAGCCATCCACAGAAGTCCTTTTCTCAGGGGTCCAAGAACTCTCAGATTAAAAAAAAAACTAAAAATATGACCTAAAATAGTCCGTAAGTTGGAAATTTGCATTATACAAGCTACACATGCATGAACCCTTTTGAAGCTCTTTCTACCACATCACTAAGTAGTACCATTATTATTATTTCCAAAAAATAGTGAAGAACTTTATGAAGTTATTTCAACTAGAATTTTTTAAAGATTTTATTTAACTTTATTTATTTATTTATTTATTTATTTATTTATTTATTTATTTTAATTTGACCAGAGAAGGACAGAGTGAGAGAAAGAGGGAAAGTGAAAAAACAAGCTGCCAGTTCTAGAACTCGAACCATGGTCGGCCATGTGGAGGAAGTCCGGTGCTCCTAATCACCACACCACCTGCCAGACCCTCAACTAGATTTTTTTTTTTTTTTTTTTTTTTTTCCTGGAGAGGTTTTAGTTATAGGGCGTATGCACTTGCCAGAGAGAAGCAGAGAGACAGAAAGCGAGAAATCACCCCTCGGGGGGATGGCCACGTCACAATCTCTTCTCCTCCATTCTCCTTTAAGGATCTTGGGCACACACGCACACGCGCCTGGCGTGAGTTTCAAGCCACCGGGTCCAGGACTCAAACCACAGTTGACTACATGGCAGTCCAGCGACATAGCCATTACACTAACTGCTGGTCCCTCAGCTAGAATTTCTTCACAACACTTTATCACCTTTCTAAAATGGATTCACGAACCAGCCATTCTGTGACAAAATATATGGAGAACAGTAAGAGGGTGATGACAGAAGAAAGCAGAATATCTGAAATAAGGAACTTAAAGAGAAGTACACAGTGCTATGGATATATTAGTACTTGATAAATGACACTAGATATTCAGAGACCTTTTTTATTAAATGTGTAAAAAGTAGTTCTTATTTCACAAGCCCAACATCAGAAAAAAATGTATGAGGGTATATAATCAGCATATAGTATTTATAAACTGTAACAACCCCAAAATTCACTACAGACACAATCTATATTACATTCAACTATATTACATTCAATATCTGCATTTACATGATACTTACTGCAAAGCAAATACAAAATAAACTCTCACCCTTTCAGTTCAGTACGTATGTGATACGGGTTCAAAACAAAGGCAACTTTTTTCAATCAAAAAATAGAAGACACCCTCCCACCAAGTATCAATTCACTATTTTATGCAAAAATACAGTAAGACTAATTTTAAGAGTTTCATTCAGGTTTAGCCAGTAAGACATGTATCCATTACTGAAGTACAGCTAAAGTTTTATATTTTAATCACCAAGATAACAGTACTTTTCTAATTTACGACTGACCTTAAAATAGTAAATGCTAATATATATTCATTCTGACATTCTCAAGTCGATAAAACTTAAATAATACAATTCTGAAAGGATATGTGCCTTGACAGTCATTCAATAAACACGACTTACTTTCACACAGGTCACAAAAGTACAATTAACTTATCTAGAATTCTCTATCTATATCCCACCTGCTAGAGTTCAGTCCTAAGTCTGACTGTGTATCAAAAGCAGCAGTGCTGAATATATGTCACTAGATATAGCCCAACATTTACGGGTAGCTCTAAAACTACTGCACTGCTTATAAATATAACATCACTAGTATACTCTGTTACCAGTGGTTCCTCGCATCAGGACTATTTGGGGGAGTTCTTGAAAAAGCATGTGGGCTCTGCCTCCTGACTAATGAGCAGGAATCCAGAATGTCTGTGTGTTTTAGCTAATTCCCAGGTGATGATAACACACAGGCTAATGTGGGAAACCCTAACCTTGACCAATAGACCACGGGTCTCAACTTTCTAGATGCATCAGAATCACTGGGGGAAACTTTAAAAAGAAAACCAAAGTGAAACAAACCAACACAGATTTGCTTCAGACACTTGAGAGTGGAGTCCAGGAACCAGCATTTTAAACCATTGCAGTTGACCTATAACTACTCTGAAAAACAACAGACGACCCGGAAAGATATCGTGCCAATGAGTACATTCAGCAACTTAGGTGACATTGTCCTGCAAGCCCTAATGAATCCTGCCCTAGGCAGTTTTGGCAAGTGTTGGAGGGCGACATTTAGCCTCTTCAAATAAAATATATTTATATTCTTAAGTATGAGGTCAAAGTCAACTGGATTGTGAAACTATAATTCATTCATTAAAGAAGGGAAAGGTTCTTTCAAACAAATCTTTAGATACCAACTTAAATCTCATGCTTCCTCTATTATAATAAGCCTAATAATGTAATCAGAGGTAGTGATTCCTGTTTATTAAACATGTAATGTGAATTATAAAAGATCCATCTTCTAGAGGGGACCAGCAGATGGCATAATGGTTACGTTGTTAGACTCCCACATAGTCGACTGTGGTTGGAGTCTCAGACCCCACTGCTTAAAACTCACACCAGGTGCATGTGCATGCATGCCCAAAATCCAGAGAGGAGAATGGAGAAGGGATTGCAGTGTGGCCATCCCCCCTGGGGGATAACTTCTCACTTTCTGTCTCTCTGTCTCTCTCTGTGTCTCCAGTGAGTGCATGTGCCCTATAGCAAAAATCTCTCTCTATTAAAAAAAAAAAAAAAGATACATCTTCTAAACATAAACCCTTACAGTTCTATACAGTCAATATGTAAGACACCTTGGAGACCAGGTGGATAATAAATTATATCAGGACAGTAAATAATAACATTTTAAACAATGAAACATATTTCCTTCACATAGTAAATTTCTTCATATAATACTGGGACAATTTTCTAGAAAACTTCAAAGGTATCGTGTTGCTTCTTTTGAGAAGCTATTTATTAATTTTCCACCATTTCTGTTACTATTGATGAAGTAGATAGTTGTTATACATTATTCTACTTTAACAATTTTTTGAAAGCACAGAAACTGTACCCAGTGTATGATGATGATACTAAGTATTATAAACATATACACTGATTCGAGTGTGATAGCTTCACCACCCCCATCAAACTCTAAGGCTAGATATAACCAACTTTAAATCCAAAAGCTACATAAGCAGTAAGTTACTAGCATTCATCTGGCACTATGCTCAACTACCCTATGTGTACATGTACAGGTGTACATTATGTTCTCACAAGGACTCACACCACCTCTTTTCCGGGGACATGAAATGGCTGGCATTTCTTCTTAACTAATGGACAAAAAGGCAATTATCAATATTCAGCACAGTTTCCCAGCGAGGCAAGTCATTTCATCAAATAAGATACAAACTTTTAAATCTATATTTAGAGCGAGACTCTTAACAAGAAAACCATTTTCCAGTTTATAAATAATTCAAGGTCAAAACACTGAATTTTAGAATTAAGCAAAATAAATTTTGAAAAAACTACATCTAAATATCAAAACCAAGTGACATTATTTCTGCTACTTAGAAAGAAAGGCCTTTTGAAGGGCTGAAATGAAGATGTGGAGACACGGCAATCTTGGAATAAAGATTTCAAAACATAGGATCAGCAGATGGTGAAATGGTTACATCGCTGAACTTCCACATGACCAACTGCAGTTCAAGTCCTGGGTCCAGAGGCTTGAAACTCATGACAGGCATGTGTGTGTGCATGCCCAGAATCCCAAGAGGAGAATGGAGGAGAAGGGATTATGGCATGGCCATTCCCCCTGGGGGGTGATTTCTCACTTTCTATCTCTCTGTCTCTCTCACTCTCCAGTGAGCACATGTGCCCTACAGCAAAAATCTTTAAAAAAAAAAATACAAAACATAACACAAGGTTATAAGGCACTACCTTAACTTCAATCTACACTTAATCCAAACATGGGATAGTGGAAGAAAACACAACTGTTCACATTCTTTTAGCTGGTTTGGCAGTTAACTGCTTTTCTCTTTCAAATTCCTTCTCTCGTTGCTGCTCCCTTTCCAATTCTTCCTTTTGCCTCTTCTGTTGCAGTTTTAGCGCTCTTTTCTGTGTCAAAAAAAGAATGGAAAGCCAAGAGAGCAATAAAGAATTATAGATCATGGCTTAATTTAAAAGTAATAGTGCTTTAACCTGAGGTAATCAACATATGTTATAATAAATTTCATGCTTAACTTTTACGTTTGTTTTGGATAACTTAAGGTCTCCTTGATTCAAGAAATGTGCTGTTTTAAGTCCTTATTAAATGAGGACTGAAGTTACATATCCAAAGAATATGGGCCAATTGATCCACCTAGAAATAAAAATGCTCAGAATGGGATCCAAAAAACTAGATTTTCTTAAAAGAAAATTTTTAAATTTTTCAAGTTTTATGCCAGCAGGGTGGCATGGTGGTAAAGGCGCTGGACTCACACATAGTTGACCACAGTTCAAGTTTCAGACGAGGTGGCTTGTTTTCTTACCTCTCTCTCTGTCTCTCTCTGGTGAGTACATGTGCCCTATAGCAAATTTTTAAATAATGATAATAATAAATAAAATTAAATCAAAATTCTTCAAAAAAAAAACCAACCTTTTTTTCAAGCTTTAAAAAGAAAACAATATGCCATGAATTAAGCATGGTTTTGTATATGAGAGTATAAGAAGTCAAAAAATTGACACTGAAGAACAATAAACCTCTACTTTTGTAAAAACGATGTAATAATTTTTAACTCACTTTTAGCTTTGATGTTTTTTCATGAAGCATCAGCATCTCTTTTCTTATATTCACCAACTTAGTATGATAGTGTTTAGCTTCAGTGAACTTTGGATGAAAAAGTAAATGAAAAGTCAAGTTAAAATATACTGAAATATCAAAATGGACAAATAAATCAGTGCCTAACAGTTCACTCTTTCTAAATAGGTCAAATTTTTGAGAACCTTAATTATTTCCACTTTTTAATTCTAAAATGCAAATTTCATTTAAACCACTGGGATTTTAAAAACATCTGATTCATTCAAATAGACCAAAAAAAATTACTGAACATAAGTAGGCTTTAAAAAAAAAAATGCAACCTGGGACCGGCAAGTGGTGGGCGGTTAAGGCGCTGGACACTCCTGCATGGCTGACCATGGTTCGAGTCCCGGACCTGGTGGCTTGCTTTCTTATTTTCCTCTCTCTCTCTCTGTGTGTCTCTCTGGTCAAATTAAAATGAATGAATAAATGAAGTTGAATAAAATAATTTTTAAAAAATGCAACCTAATCCTAAAATGTCAGTGAAACTATCTAATAATGCGATTAGTTTCATTTAAGAAAAATAAAACACCCCAGCCAGCCCATGGCAAAGTGGTTAAGGTAGTTAGAACCCACATGGCCAACTGTGTGGTTTGAGTCCTGGGCCCAGCAGCTTGAAACTCATGCCAGGCATGTATGTGTTTGTGCCCCAAATCTCAAGAGAATGGAGGAGAAAAGATTTCAGCATGGCCATTCCCCAGGGGGTAATGTCTCATTTTCTTTCTCTGTTTCTCTCCAGAGAGTGCACGTGCGCTGTAGCAAAATAAGGAAAGAGAAGGGAAGAGGAAGGGAGGGGAGGGGAAAGAAAGGAAGGGGAGAAGAGGGGAGGGGAGGGGAGGAGAGAGGAGGGGTAAATATTTCACTGACTTTACAAGGGAGAAACTGAGCCAGGGTACCAGGTTTAAGTGAAGAGTCTGCCCCATCAGGAAACCCAAGCTGCAGCTAAGGAGCCCTGCAAGGACTGTGGACGATTTTAGGCCTATTCCTTAAGCTTCTGAAATCAGGGCAAGCAGAAAAACCACAGCCTACAATGAAGTCTCATGTCAGAAGATGGAAGTTGGATGCAGCCCTAGATAGGTGTGGGAGAAAGAGAAAGGCACCTTTTTCTCAAAGCAGCAAAAGGAAATGAGAGTAGTGTTGGTAGAGAGAGTCCCAACCCTAATAGCTGCAAGTAAAGTCATCATCTGATGAGCTCTAGCACTTTCAGACCCTCTTTCTATCTCTCTGGACCTTCCAGTTTTCAGTTCCTAGATGATGACCAAAACCACTCCGGGGCTGAAAGAAGAAAAAAGAGGAAGACACAGTCTGCTCCTTCAGACTGAAGCAAGAGTACTACCTCTGCTTGGCTCATTCATGCAGCGCTCGTTCATTCAACAAGCATTCTCTCTGCTGTGGCATGAACTCAGCAGGGAACACAAAAGCAGGTCAGTGTGGCCTTGCCTACCTTCTACCCAAGAAGGCGGGAACTACGGGGCACAAGTCTGTATTAACCAGCTCGGGCCTCTAATGCTAGAGAATACGGACTTTATTTCTGATTGTTATAAAATAAAAACATTAGTAAACCACTTTGCCCATGTATAAACAGTTGCAAATTCATGCAATCCAAGTTATTTCTACTGTTCAAAGAGGAAAAAAAGAAAAAAAAAAAAAAGATAGCAATAAGTTCCTCATTTTTCCAATTCCCTGTTTCTTAAAGAGTATTGATTCCTCTCATCAAAAAGCTACAGTGCTTCTGATAAAATTCAACTCTTCAACTAATATAACTGATCCTTTCCAAACTGTCTATTTCAGCCCATACGTTACTTCTCATGGCATTGTGAACATGCTATATAATTAAATAAAATGCTAATTTAAAAAACGAAGCAATTGATAGTTAAAGAGAATAGTTAAGATAGTTACTATCCTTGATAGAGAAAGAGTACAGTTCCTTACTGGTTCAGTCTGGGTAGCATGGTCCAAAGCATATTAGATTAGTGCTAGAAGTCATGTGGTCAACCATGGTCAAATCCCTGGTTCAGTCGACCTGGGAGAAAGTGGGTGCACACCCTACACCCTGAGAAGCTGGAGGGACGGAAGAAGGGGATCATGGCATGACCAGTCCTTGTCAATGGTTCTCTCTCTGTTTGTGTATCTTTCTCAAATACATATGGGCTCTCTGCCATGAATAAAAAAGTTCCTTACTTTCGGTTCTCTCTTCGAAGTTTTTAATCACAGGAAATCTGTTCCACACTCATAAATAAGTTCTATTTCCTATTACAAGTTCAATATTTGAAATATAACAATTCAAGACAATAGAAGCTCTAGTAGAGTAAATCAAGGTTTCCTGTTAAACAAATTCTGAATTTTTTAAATTAAGAGAATAAGATCCTAAACATATATACAGTACATAGCAGTTGTGAAGATAAAATTAAGCTCTTTTTAAAATAAGATGTCATTGAATTATATCAACTAAATCATACTTACCAAAGCATTAATATCCAACATGGAATGACATTCTTTAAATTTTGAAATTTCTTGTTCCAGTGTGTCTAATAATACAACTTGGTTCTGTCTGAAACAAAGCACACAACCAAAGTAAATTTTATATATTATACATGCTGGTTCATTAAAAAGAATCACATTCATCTTGGTTAAATGCTAAAAATTAGAAATGAAGTTGGAGGGACCAGCAGATGACATAATGGTTATGTTGCGACTCCTACGTAATTGATCGTGGTTCAAGTCCTGGATTCAGCAGCTTAAAACTCACACCAGACGGGACCAGCAGTTAGCGTAATGGCTATGTCGCTGAACTCCCATGTAGCTGACTGCGGTTCTAGTCGCGGACCCGGTGGCTTAAACTCATGCCAGGCGCGTATGCGTACGTGCCCAAGATCCTGAGAGGAGAATGGAGAAGAAGGGATTGCAGCGTGGCCATCCCCCTGGGGGGCGATTTCTCGCCTTCTATCTCTCTGTCTCTCTCTGTCTTTCTGGCAAGCACACGCGCCCTGTGACAAAAATCTCTTAAAAAAAAAAACCCACACCAGGCATGTGTACATGTGTGCCCAAGATCCCAAGAGGAGAACAGAGGAGAAGGGATTGTGGTGTAGTCAACACACCCCTGGTGGGGGGGATGATTTCTCACTTTCTGTCTGTCTCTCCGGCTAGTACACACAACCTATAGCAAAAATTTCTCTTAAAAAAAAAAAAAAAGGGAACCAGAAGTTGGCCTAATGGCTATGTTGCTGGACTCCCATGTAGTTGACCGCGGTTCGCGTCCCGGACCCGGTGGCTTAAAACTCACGCCAGGCGCGTGTGCGTGCGTGCCCAAGATCCCAAGAGGAGAATGGAGGAGAAGGGATTGCGGCGTGACCATCCCCCCCTGGGGGGTGATTTCTCGCTTTCTGTCTCTATGTCTCTCTCTGTCTGTCTGGTGAGCGCAGGCACCCTATAGCGAAAACCTCTCCAAAAAAAAAAAAAAAAATACAGAAATGAAGTTGGAAATGTAGTGACTCTCCAAGGCTTACTTGGTTTAGCATAATTTTTTCAAAAGAGTGTTCCAAAGTACATTCTTATAACTAAATGTGTCTTTTATTCTTGCCTCAAGTTGAGACACTAATAACTAAAATAATAAAACATTTAGAAATATTTTGTTACTTTTTTTTTTTTAGCAACTACCTTTATCATCACAAAAAAAGTTTTTTATAATATTCTTCCCAAAACAACTCAATGTTTTATGTATCTTAAAACTACAACATGGGGACCAGTAGAGGGTGTAATGGTTGCATCACTGGACTCCCACATAGTCAACCCCGGTTTGAATCTTAGACCCGTGGCTTAAAAACTCACACTGTGATCTTGAAAATCCAGTTTACTTCTCTAGACTTAAATCTTATTTATAGAACAAGATGGACAAGGAGCCAGCAGGTGGTGTAGTGATTAAGGAGTTAGACTGCCACATGGCCAACCACAGTTTGAGTCTCTGACCCGGCAGAGAAACTCATGCAGGCACATGTGCATGCATGCCAAAATTCTGAGAAGAGAATGGAGGAAAAAGGGTTGCAGTGTGGCCATCCCCCAGTGGGGTGTGATTTTCATTTTTCTCCTCTCTGCCTCTCTGTGGCAAGCATACATGCCCTATGGAAAAAAGCTTCAAAAAAGAAAAAGAAAACTATTAGACCAGATAACTTTGAATGTTCCTCATTAAAAGTGATTCAGAACCTATTAATGAAAAGAATCCAACTTCCCTGATATTCCTCTCCAGAACAATGTTAGATCCCAGAAATAAGTAATACTGAGGGGTCACCTAATTGAACATTTTAAAGAACACAACAGACAAGGAAAATATGATGTAGTTGCTGGCAGAACTGTGCTAAATAGAAAAGAATGATGAAAAACAGAAATAGCAGGACTAGCAGTTAGCGTAATGGCTATGTCGCTGGACTCCCACGTAGTTGACTGTGGTTCGAGTCCCAGACCTGGTGGCTTAAAACTCACACCGGGCGCGTGTGCGTGCGTGCCCAGGATCCCAAGAGAAGAATGGAGAAGGGATTGCGGCGTGGCCATCCCCCCTGGGGGGTGATTTCCTGCTGTCTGTCTCTCTCTGTCTGTCTGGCAAGCGCATGCGCCCTATAGCAAAAACCTCTCCAAAAAAAAAAAAAAACAGAAATAGCAATGAAGAGACAGGGGCAATGACATCTCCAGCCAGCACAGAGTTTGGTAGACCCCACAGGCTGTAAGTCTGAGCCTTCAGCTCAGAGTAGAGGCCAGAGAGAGTGAAATAAGGAATGGATCCCAGGCAAACTCAGCAAGTAGGCCTCCATGATAAGCAGGGCAGTAAAAATCAGCTGTTACACTGGAAAACAATAGCAGAGAAATTGACAAAGCCAAAGCTGGCTCCCAAAAAGATGGATAAAACATAAATCGCAGCCAAGATCAATCAGGAAAAAAAGAGAAAAAACAAAATTACTAAAATCATTCATGAAAGAGCAGTCCTCACCAATGATGCCATGACATCAGAAATGATAACAAAGGAATACTTTCAACAACTCTATGCCCACAAATTTGGTGACTTGGATGGACGAGTTAATTCCTTAAGAGACATAAACTGCCAAAACCCATACAATGAAGAACAGGAACTCTAAGTGGGCATTTATTTATCAGTAAAATGGAATCTATAGGTAATAGCCTTCCAATAAAAAAAGCACCAGAACCAGATGGCTTCACTGGTGATTTCTACCACACACATAAGGAAGAAATGCTAATTCTCTACAATCTCTTCCAGAAAGCAGTTGCAAAGGGAGCACTTTGTAATTTATTCTATGAGTTTCTATTTCCCTAAAACCAAAACCAAATAAAGACATTACAAGAAGGAATACTTATATATCTAGTATCTTTCATGAACACAAATGTAAAAATACTCAATAAATACTAACAAATCAAATCCAACAATATATAAGAATTATATACCACAACCACACTAATCCCATGTCGTCTTGATTTCTGTAGGTTTAGTGAGTCTGGAAATAAGGTATTGTGAGTCTTCTGTCTTTGTTCTTCAATACTGTGTTTACTATCCTATATCTTTGCCTCTCCATATGAATTTTAGAATCAGTTTGTTGACATCTACACAATAACTTACTGGGATTTTGGCTGGGATTCTGACTCTCTAGATTAAGTTGAAAAGAATTTACAAAATCTTAAAAAAATACCAAGGCGGGGTCAGTAGGTGGCATAGTGGTTAAGGCAGTGGATTTCCACATGGCCAACTGCAGTTCAAGTCTCAGAACTGGTAGTGTGGAAATCGTGCCAGGTGCATGTGCATGCATACCCAAAATCCTAGGAGGAGAATGGAGGAGAAGAGACTACAATGTGGCCATACCCCCGGGGGATGAGTTCTCACGTTCCCTCTCTCTAGCAAGCATACGAACCTTATCACAAAAACCTTAAAATAATGATAATAATGAATACCAAGTCTCCTAATCCATGTACTTCAAATATCCCTTTATTATTTAGATCTTCTTAGCTTTTTTTGTTAGAGTTTTATAGGTTTGCATGTAAATCCCATATATATTTTACTATTTAAGTAGTAAAATTTCGTGGAGGTGGTATTGCTAAGAGAAAACATAAATTGATCAATGGAACAGAATGGAAAGTCCTTGAATGTATCATGACTTTTTTTTAATTTTTTTTTTTTTTTTTTTTGAGAGGCTTTTTGCTACAGGGCGCGTGCACTCGCCAGACAGAGAGACAGAAAGCGAGAAATCACCCCCCAGGGGGGATGGCCACTCTGCAATCCCTTTTCCTCCATTCTCCTCTTGGGATCTTGGGCACACACGCACCCGGCATGAGTTTTAAGCCACCAGGTCCAGGACGCAAACCGCAGTCGACTACATGGGAGTCCAGTGACATAGCCATTACGCTAACTGCTGGTCCCAAATGTATCATGACTTTCCCGACAACTCAATATACAACCAGCTGCTCTCTGACAAAGGAGCAACTCAAAGGCAATGCAGTAGAGAAAGGACAGTCTTCTCAACAAACAGTGCTAGAGCAGTAAGATGTCCACTGTCGGCGTCTGTCGGCAAGCTTAACTCATCCTAAGAGGGAACAAGAGGGAAGAGAGGAAACAAAAGGAAACAGAGGCAGAGTAGCAGTGGACACAGGCAGCCTAAGCCTGCTGAGCCTGTGCGGCCCAGACAAGCTGAGCACCTTTATTTATGGATCAAAGCAACACTACATATGTGTATTTCCTGACATTCCACAAATATAGTTGATATTTTACAGAGACAGAAAGCAAGTGATATCGGTCTTCTCATCCTTGAGGGTTGCGATATGCTGGTGCCATGTGTATCTCTTGGTTACAGCATATGCCAAGAAATTTCCCATAATTACTTATCTAGTGAAGCAAAGCCAATGTGTAGATGTGGAGAGCACATCCTTTTGTATACATCAGAGGGGGCGATGATTAAGCTACAGAGATTACGTGAAGCAGAGCAGGGGTTAGTCTTTACTAGTGGGGCCAAGATGTTGCCCGAGCTCTACAGGTGTCCCCCAGAGCAGCCCCTGTAAATTCCACTGAATGCTCTGCCTGCAGGAAGGGTCAAGGAAAGGACAAGCCGCAAGGCTTCTGCTATCTCCTTAAGGAGACGTGATGTCTGCTCACAGCATGTCCCCACATCCACGAAGCTTTTCTCAAAACATGCCCCTGCATTCCATGTGCAAACAAGAACCTAGAGAAAGATGGTATACTCTGCACAAAAATTAACTCAAAATGGATCATAGATGTAAATGTAAATGTAAAACTCTAAAACTTCTAGAAGAAACACAAGAGAAAATCTAGGGGAGGAAATATTTGCAAAACACACAAAGGACTTGTAGTAAACCTATACAAAGAGCTTTTAAAACACAATAATAAAAGGAGGCCAGACAGTGGCACAGCAGTAAAACACAATGCTTTGCAACACTGATCCACAGGGAAGGTTCCAGGTTCACATCCAGAGACCTGCCTGAACACATGGTGCATGTATGTACCCATATCTATGCCTGGCTGAGGCTGCAAGTGGATTGCAGAGTTAAGACCCTGTTAGAAGTACTGCCTCGTTTTCTCTGACTTTCTCACTCATGGAAGTAACAAATAAACTTTTAAAAAGATATCAACAAGAAAACAATTCGATTTTTATAGGGGCAAAAGATCTGAATAGACACCTATAGTGTAATAATGCATTTGTCTCCGGTTCCTGGCACAGAGTTTCTAAAATCCTTAGAATTTTCGAAGTTACAGGAGTGTCTTTTTACCCATGAGCTCCTTCTATCACACCTGAGTCATGCTAATGAGGTGACAAGTGGTGGATCCTGAGCTTCACGATGGGGGCTGCTCTTGCCAAGATCAACCACGTGATTAACGATTAACGAGCTGGAGCTTTGAACTATGAGGCATCAGCCAACCTCCAAGTAGGAGAGGGGGACTAGAGGTAGAGTTCAATTACATTGCCAGTGATTCAATCAACTGTGCCTACATCATGTTATTCCTATAAAAAACTCTGTACCCTAAAGATCAGTAGTGCCTCAAGGCTGGTGAACACAGTGATGTGCCCAAAGGGTGATATACCCCTTCCCTGGGAGGGGACACAGGAGCTCTGTGTTCACGACCCTCCCTGACCTTGTCCTTTGTGTCTCTTCATTTGGTTAGTCCTGAGCTTTATTCTTTATAATAAAACTATCATTGTAAAGGGCAATGCTTTTCTGATCCATAGGTCTGGCCACTCTAGAAAATGATTCCAGAGAATATTACCTACAAGATAGTGGAGCAAAAAAGGTGACCGAACGCCTGTTGCTTTAAAGCTTTGTATAGCCTGTGCCAAACATGCTGAAAGTGATTGTGAAATCCTGATGTAGTCTTCATCTCCCAAAGACCTTTTCCTCACAGCACAGTGGCTAAGGGAGCCAGATCCCCCATGGCTGACAGCAGTCTGAGTTCTAGCCCCAGCAGCTTGAAAAACATGCTGGCAGGTATGCATGCAGGCCCCAAATCCTGACAGGATGGTGAATCGAAGGAAAACGGACCACAGTGTGACCACACTCCACTAGGGATGCTTCCTCTATCACACGTGTGAATACGTACACCCTCTGGCAATAACGAAATAAAATACTATTTATAACCTTTCTTAAATATAAAGCTAAATCTTATTCTTGATCTTCCTTCCCCATTCTTATCTACTAAATAAACTTTCTTTCTAATATCACCTTCTCCCATACCTCTGTAGGCCTTCTGTTTCTATCACAGTGAAGTGGATTTCTGAAGGTCTCATAGCAGAGCCAGGACTAGAACCCAGATGCCTCTCAATCCAGTACTCTTTCCTACATCTTACTAATAGTGAAATTTATGGAGAAATGGGGGAAGGGGCAGCTACTAGGAAACATTTCCCTTGTTCCTTTCTCTCAAATTTGCTGACCTTTCCTTAACATTCAAGAAATATAAAAACTACTAATTTATCATATTCAATAGTTAATTCTATCACTAACTGTTAACTTTCTCAAGCTCTTTAACCTCTCCAATATAAGGTGGTATGAGTATTAACTGAGACATAGTAAATAAAGAACTGAGCACATGGTACACATAGTAAGAACCAGTAGCCAATTTTATCAGCAGCAGCAGCAGCATCTGGATGCCTAGAAAGATAAGTGGGGTTACTCGAAACACTGTCATTTAGCCAATGTCTTCATCAACTAAACCCTGATTTCCAGATTCCTGTAAATAAACTGTCATGTAAATATGTTTTGTTCGCAGTTTCTTACCTTTCTTCAGTCTACCATCTTATCTAAATTCCCCCCCAAAATCTTTACAACATTTTTTTTTGCCACAAAGATCGACTGGCATCAAAATACAAGACATACCATGCACCAGGCGCAAAAAAAAAAAAAAAAAAAAAAAAAAAAAAAAAAAAAAAAAAAAACCTCACTTGGACTATAGAAAACTGAGAATGTCGCCAGCTTCCTAACTTTATTATTACACTACCTGTAGTAAAACAAGGTATCACTTTTGTATTCACTTAGCACCTTGAAGCCAAGAATTATAACATTACTTACTAATCAGTTTTAAATGGGCAGAGTTGTTGACTGTAGCTCTCCCTCTGCCCTAACAAAGGCTTCTGAAATAAGTTTTCAAAGAGCAGTTTTAGAACAACAGCAGTTTGAGGTGGGTTACTACAGAAAGAAATGACAGACAGCCCAGCTGGACAATCCAGAGAGGTTCTGACCCAGGAGAAGGCAGAGCTAGGCCTGTTGTCTCAGGATGGGGGCCAACAGAGTCAGAGTGCATGTTTTTGTACACTGATACCACTCTATAGGTTCCATTCTACCTTGCCCTGGCTCTCAGTGAATCTTCCAACTCTTTATTTACCTAGCAGAGTTATCTACTGAGGATTAACCAGGTCATCTAAAAAAAAGATAACTGAAGGATCACTGACAACTCATTTAGATGATATACTTCTTTTTTCTTCCTTTTTAAATTTTTTTTTAATTTGACAGAGGATGAGAGAGAAGAGAGAGACAGTGAGAAAGCAACCCCCATGAGGGATGGTCAGACTGCAATTCCTTCTCTTCTTAAATCTCCTTTTCTGGTTTTGGGCACATACACACACCTGGTATGTTCTTCAAGCCACCAGGTTCAGACAAACTGTGCAGTTGGCCATATGTTATCCAGCCACCATCACCATACTACCTACTCTACTTCTTTACTCCCATTTGCTATCACTGAAATAGAAATGCCGATTATGATCAAATGTTACAAAATGTTATACTTCAATACAGAATAAAATTGCATTCATACTGTAAATTATAAGTGTGCAAGAGAGGACACGAGAGCATGGTGCATACAGGTTTTCTGTTCGCTTACGTGAGCTCCTGGAGGGCTTGTTTTGATCTCTGCAGATCTGGCAAGTAGTGAGAAAGCAATCCTTCTGCCAGCTGCTCCACAGCTTTATCTTCTACAGTCAAGTCCTCTATTAACCCTTCATCTGGAGAAGTGTCACTTAAGCCTGTCCCCAAACAAAAAATAAAACTTAGGAAGTTTTTAAATTGGCGCAGTTACTAAAGAAGGTTGGGTGAGGGCAGGTAGGAAGGGAGGAGGCGGCCCACAGTGGGGATGAGAACATATATCCACTCCCAAATACAAGTGTCCTTTTTTCTTTTTAAATTTTTATCTCTGAGCATTCTCTTAAAAAATTGGCTATAGGGACCAGCAGTTAGTTCTCCGAGAGGAGAATGGAGGAGACGGGACTGCAACATGGCCATCTCCCCTGGGGGGTGATTTCTCGCTTTCTGTCTCTCTGTCTCTCTCTGTCTGTCTGGCGAGCACACGCGCCCTATAGCAAAAACCTCTCTCTCAAAAAAAAAGGGGGGGGGGGTATAAGGGACCAGCAGTTGGTATAATGGCTATAAAAATTACATAAATAATTCTTTAAAAAAAAAAGTGAAGAATTTCTGCCCTCTTCAGATTCTGCACTTTAGGGGCCCACATTAGGTGTGGTGGTGAAGGCACTGGATTCCCACACAGCATGACTATGGTTCAAGTCCCAAACTTGGAGGTTTGAAAGTCACGTCGGGTGCCTGAGCCCGTGCATGCATGACCAAGATCCCGAGAGAAGAATGGAGGAGAAGGGATTGTGGTATGGCTACTCCCTGGGGAGTGATTTCTCACTTTTCCTCAGTGTCTATCTGTCTTTCTGTCTCTCTCTCTCCCTATCTCTCTCTAACTCACATGCCCTAGGGCAAAAAAATCTTTATTTTTTTAAGGTTTTTACCATAGGGTGTGAGCACTTGCCAGACAGAAAGAAACAGACATAGTGAGAGGGAAGGTGAGAAATCACCCCCCGGAGTGATGGCCGCTTCAGCATCCCTTCTGCTCTATTCTTCTCTCAGGATTTTGGGCACACACACACATGCACCAGGGTGAAATTCAAACCACAGGGTCTGGGACTCAAACCACACTCAGTCATGCAGGAGTCCAGTACTTTAACCCGCAAGTCACCTGCTGGCTACCCTTGCAAAACATCTTTTTCTAGAGAGAGAGATTTTTGCCACCGGGCACTTGCACTTGCCAGAGAGACAGAAAGTGAGAAATCAACCCCCAGGGGTGATGGCCATGCAGAAATTCCTTCTCCTCCATATTCCTCTCGAGATTTGGGGCACACACGCACACAAGCATGGTGTGAGTTTTAAGCCACTGGGTCCGGGACTCAAACCATGGTCAACTACAAGAGAGCCCAGTGATATAACTATTACACCATCTGCTGGTTCCTGCAAAACATCTTAAAAAGAAAATAGATTCCTCACTTTAATTTACCATAAGAAATTGTGTATAATAATTGTCTTGTGTGTAAATCTCAACCTGATGCTAGGAACAATGCCTCATCCATATCCTCTAATAATAACAGAGTAAGCACAGTACCAGGCATCCAAAAATGTCTAAGACGTATACTCATAATCACTCTTCCCACCAAGAACAGTACAAAAGAATTTCTAAGTAGGACTCAATCAATGCTTTATAAAATTTTAGAATCCGTGGTGTAGAATGAGGGGGAAAAAGTGAAATGGTCCTTACTTAAATTGTACTCTTAAAAGCATTTTATGATATGAAACTCAGAAACAGTCTTGTAATAATCAGTGACATCAGCTTAGTTCACTATAAAGAATACATTTATCACAACACATTGCTTATAGAACTTTCCTAGGTAGTTTTTATCACAGATTTAAATTTTGGCAAGATTAAGGAAAACAACATGTTGTCATATTCAAAATAAGCTTCCAGAAAAATCAAAATAAAATCGTATGATTTTTATTTTAACCCCGAGAAACAAATTTATGAGTTCTCAAATTTGCTAGGCAACATTCAAATAGGCAAGAGCAAACTAGAAACTGAAGCACTCAGGAATAAAATTAAAATATAATGGGAGGGGCCAGCAGATAGTTTAGCAGTTACATGGCTGGCTGTAGTTCAAATCCCAGACCTGGTGGCTTGAAACTCAGGTGCACTGCTCAGGGATGTTGTGTTCCTAGTGTGTCATCAAATGGGAAATGAATAAACCAGAGCTGACAATTAATGCCATTGCTTAAGTCTTGATTACAGTAAAAGTGCAAACAGCAACTTTGAGTAAACACAGAAAACATAAGGACTACAGAAAAACAGGTAAGAACACACAGATAAGAACATTTCCACTTAAGGAAAAACTTCGATATTTCACTTTCCTTTCAGTAATGAATAAATTATAACTCACAAGCCTCCCTCCCCTTCCACAGTCTTCTGGTTAATTATTGGAGGAGTCTAAGTTACTCATGTTTTTATGTATGTTTAGTTACTAAGTTCAAGGTACTTTCCTGTGGGAAATTAAAGAAGAAAGGGCCTTAATTCTACCTGTACAAGAAACATTGCTGCATGTCTATACAGTATATACAGTATATAACTTAAAGTTACATCAATAAATAAGGCAAGTCCCCTTCCCTGGAAGGGCATAATATGGGGGAAATCACAGAAGTGAAGATGCTATTAGAGAAACAGAAACTATTATAGGAATTCAGGGTAGAGAAAGATCATTTCATCAAGGAAATCAGGGAACTATTCATAAAGAAAGTGTGAGTTTGAGCTGAAGCGTGAGGAATGGAGAGTGTCTTTATTTCCTTTTGTAAATGTTACTTATTGAACAAATTTAAAACACGCCTTCCCATCTCCTAACTTTAGAGGAAATCAGTCTGTGGTTCTGGCATAGCTTTCCTCCACAGCTTTCCAAAGTGTCTTTGCATACCTTACATACATTCTTTTTTTTTATTTATTTACTTTAGTTTGCTATAGGTAGGACACATGACTCGCAAGAGAGAAAGAGAGAGAGAAGGAAAGTGAGACATCGCCAACCTCGGTGGGGGAAGGGGATGGCCACAACACAATCCCTTCTCCTCCATCTTCCTCTTGGGATTTTGGGACTCAAACTGCAGCGACCTTGTGGGAGCCAGCCATTTTAATCACCATGCCACTGGTGGCCCCATATATGCTTTTTATCATAAATGAATTATTACTCATACTGTTTCACAACTTTTCTCTTAAATATACATCTTAGATATCATTCCATATCAATATATATGGATTTAGCACATTAATTTTTTTGAGAAGTTTTTTTGCTATAGAGTTCATGCGCTCGCCAGAAAGACAGAGAGAGACAGAGAGACAGAAAGCGAGAAATCAGCACCCCCGGGGGGGGGATGGCCACACTGCAATTCCTTCTCCTTCATTCTCCTCTCGGGATCTTGGGCACGCACACACGCCCGGCGTGAGTTTAAGCCACCAGGTCGGGGCTCAAACTGCTATAGACTACATGGGAGTCCAACGACATAGCCATTACGCCAACTGCTGGTCCCCAGCACATTATTTTTTATACAACAGATTCTATCAGTTTGTTTAACCAGTTCCCTATGAATGAGTTTAGATTATTTTCACTTTTTGCTATTTAAAACAATGCTGCAATGAGCTTCCTAGCTTATGTCTGTATATTTATGACACTGTTTCCATAAAATAAATTATTAAATTATTAGACATAGACGTTGGACAGTTTTTGCATTTTTTTAAACACACAATGCAAAACTGCTCTAACAGTTTTACACTCCCACCAATAATCCATGAGAACTATTTCCAAATGGGTAAGAATTCTATGACAGAGGTAGAAGGAATGCAGTGTGGGTAAAGGAGGCAATATGAGGAAAGGTGGGAACAGAGGATTGTTCTGGAAAGAGGAGGCACTTTTTCTGCATATATGTGACATACACAGCCCAGCAATAATGAGCTGTGTAAGACCATGTGGTCAGCCTATGAGGGCTCTTGAGTGTCAAGTTAATGGGCTTGGGCCTTTGTTTAGCAAGTAGTGATGAGCCATTTAAGGTTACTAAGCACAGGAAGGACATGCTAGAGCCTTATCTTGAGTCAGTGATGTTCCAGCAGTGGGACAGACGGGTCAGGAGTAGTAAGAGACTGGAGACAAACCAGCATTACAACTGTTTGAAGGGTGACACTACAAAGAGGAGATGGAAGCTGTACAACAGAATCTCCTAGATGAAAAAGAGAAGGCAAAGAGGTGTCTCAAGTGAGAGTACTCGACACCATTAACAGGGTTGACTTCTCCTTTTATGTACGTGCTATATGTGAGATTAGTACAAAACAACCATACCAAGGTACCAACAAGCAGAGGAGCAGACAAGAGTTAGGGGCTCAGATTGTAAATATATACATACAGGAAAGTCACATTTACAGGAAAGTCACATTTGTAGCCGACTTACAAAGGTGGGAAAAGGAGAAGATCACCAAGGAAAAGCATGATCAGGAAAGTGCTGAGAACACTCTTTAGGAGTAACCTCTGTATTACTGGAACAGGGTAGAAAAGACAAGACAGATCCAAAGCCCTGCAGCCTTTCTCATCTAAGTTTCCTCACCTGAACCACATGTGAAAAATGCTTTGAGTGACTATTTTCTCAATTCCCCCAAGGATAGTACATAAATAGCATCATGCTGAATGCATAGCAAGTTAATTCATTCCACTCACTGGATTCCTTAGGGCACTAGGGTTTAAATCTCACCAGGGACTTGGACCTTCAAGACTGCTAGAAGAATAGGGAAGTAATGTCACCAAAGATTTTGAGTTGAGTGGTCAATAATATTGCCATTGAGGAAGAAAATTTAAACTGTAAGGTGTTTTTAAATTTCTTTTTTAAATAATTATTTAATTTTATTATCATTATTTTTTCATTTGCTACAGGGCACATGCACTCCCTAGAGGCAGACAGAGAGAGAGTAAGCAAGCTACCAGGTCCAGATTCGAACTACAGTCAGTCATGTGGGAGTCCAGCGGCCCAAACCACCATGCCACCTGCCGGCCCCAAGATATTTTTTAATTTCCACTAGGCCCAAAGGAATGTGGTCATGAGACTTGAGTTATGCTTGCTCTAAACACACTGGCTTTTTTAAACAATAGAGGGGAGCTACCCAGCAGCTAAGTGACCAGATCTAAGCTATAAATAAACCAAAATACATTATCAAGACATCACAAGAACATATCGGTCAGGAAATGTCAACTCTGAAGAAATCTTTAGCTAATGAAAGGTGTATGTTGAAAATACCAGCCAATGAAAACTCTCGTACATCAACTTTGCGACCATCACCTCCTCACTCCTTTTCTCTCGTTCCCTTTCCCAAGCTGTGCCAGACCCTCCATTCCTGGGAACACTGCCTACAGACTTATGGATTTCCCGGGAAGCGTTCTCAAGTTTGTGTTTGAATAAATCGTTTATTGCTTGTTTGACAAGTTTGGGTCGGACCCTTTTCGTTTCAGGTTAACACCACCACGTCTCTCAATTACAAACCGGTCATCTTTCCGACAAAACATCCCTATCACCACATGAGAATAGCCGAGGGTTGCCGGAGTCCAAAACGAATTCACAATGACTCCCCCATTAACCGCCTTCCCAACCCGCCCACTCCGTTAGGCTAAGGGCCCTCAGGGTTCCCCGCAGCTGCGCGGAGCCGCTTACTCCCTGGCGGAGGGTCCGCAGTAGCACAACCCCGACCCCGGCCCCGGCCCCGGCCCCGGCCCCCCACCCTGGGTCGTCCGTCCCTCCCGACAGCACGTACTCGGCGTTGGCTCCCCGGCCTTCTGGCTGTGGGGGGGTCCTGGCAGGACCCCGTCTGGAGACGGCGGCCCAGGGACACTCATGTCCCTCCTGCTGGGACAGGGAAGGGGCAAGCTCAAGGACCTCCAAATGCGTGAGGAAAGCACCCAACCTCTCCGGCGTCCAGCCGGACCGAAGCGGCAGTCGCACCCGGAAGTGACGAAAGCGGAAAAGGGTAGGCTCTGCCCCTGGGCGGTGCGGGGTTCTCGCGCTGACGTCTCACGGGCGGGAGAGTCAGCAAGGCTGGCAGCTGGGCTCTGTCACTCGGTTCTAGGTGGCGGGTTTGGACTGCTCCGGTGGGTCGCGAAGACGGGGGAGCGTTGTCTTTGTTGTACGCAGGCAAGCTGTCAGGCTCTGTTCACCGAGGTTAGGAGGCAATGGGACTGCAGCCCCAGCACGCCACAGCTTATCCATGTTGTGTCCACGTAAAGGAAAAATCCTATGGATAGGAGGACTGCGGGCTTTCCCTGCGATTTGCACAATTGAAAAAAAAAAAAAAAAGAGGGTCAAGCTCTCTGTGAGCTTCAGTCTTGATGTTTCAGTGTTTGCCACGATTCAGTCTCCCCTTGTTAGTTGTAGATGAATGATTGAAGGCCATGTTGCACCATCTCCTGAAAAGAGTATTACCGGAAACTACACTTGCTGCGATCTTATGGGATGATGTCATAAATTTTGATGGAAAACACTTAGAAATAAGCAGCCTCAGACCAAATAAAACGATTCTGTCTTAGACCATGGGATCTCGACTGTAGTGGTGGCCTCCTATTGCTCCCCAAGTTTGTTTTTGTTTTTTTTCTGTGCTGCAGCCAAAGCTGTCTTTAAAAAAAAAAAAGAGAGAGAATTTATGTCAAGCCTCAGAAATCTGCACCAGCCACCCATTGCCCTGACCAATGCATTTATACCTCTTCCTCCTCTTCTAGCCTCTTTCCCTCTCAAGATTAGCCCTTATTATCTGTGATAGGCAGGCTAAGGGTTCCTTAAAGATACTACAGCCTAAATAGCTATAACTTACAAACATATTAGGTTACAGAAGGAATTAAAGTTGCTAGTTACCTTACTTTAAAGCAGATTATCCCAGATTATTAAAGAGAGCCCAATATAATCAAAAGGGTCTTTAAAACTGGAAGAAGGAAGTAAAGACTACAAAGGATGATTAGAGAACAGTATTATTGCTGGCTTTGAAGATAAGAAAAAGAGAACCTGCAGCCAGGATTGTGGTTGACCTCCAGAAGCTGGAAAAGGTAAGGAAACCGATTCCTCCCTGCAGTCTCTCTAATGAAATGCAGCCCTGCTGACACCTTGATTTCATCCCAGTGAGAACTGTGTTGTACTTCTAACCTAGGGAGCTGTAAGATAGTGAATTTGTGTTGTTCTAAGTTTGTGCAGTTGGTTACCACAACAGTAGGGAAGTAATACACTACCTTTGAAACTTCTTTTATTCCATCCTAAAACTATGCCCTTTCATGTCTGCAGAGCTCTTGCTCCTGCTTCTGCCTGAAACGTTCTATTATTTTCAAAGTCGTATTCATCTTTCAAAGCTTGGCCTAAATAATACTTTGACTTTAAAATCCCCTTTTACAATCTCTTTTCTTCTTTCATTTAGAAGTTATATAATAACCTTTTCTCAATTACAAAGCATCCTCCTATTTATTTAGTACTTAATCCATTCTTGTGTTATTTACCTTGTCTTCCTCTATTATATTGCAGACTTCACACAGAAACTACCATTCACAGAGAACTGTAATAGATTTTCTTCTTTCTTTTTTTTAACTAGGCAAAGAACTTTATTAACCTTTGTTTCAGACTTTATTCCCAGGCTCTTCAGCTTAATTAGGTGCAAAGAATGAACTGCGTATAAGCAAAAATGGAAAAGAGTTGCAATGCCCAAGGGGCTTGGGCTTAAACATCTTAAGAGATCTAGATTTTATCATATCCATAGATGAAACAATTTTAAGATGCAGTTATAATATAAAATAGCACCTCCCAGTAACTTCATCAAGTTTTATCCCTTTCAGAAATTGACTCAATTGGGCCAGCAAGTGGTGTGGTGGTTGAGGTGCTGGACTCCCATATGGCCAACCACGGTTCGAGTTCCAGACCTGGTGCTTGCTTTCTCACTTGTCCTCTGGGTCTGTGTGTGTGAGCACATGTCCCTATAGCAAATTAAATAATAATAATAATAAATAAAATTAAATAAATGATTCTTTAAAAATAAAAATGATTCGCTATAAAAAAAGAAGTTGACTCAATTCAGTTTGCCTCTTTCTTAGAAGCCTCATCAAAATTCTCCACGAAATCTGGAACTTTGTCATCATCATCCTCTCCAGTAGCAAGTGGTGCTTTTCCATCCACAGATTGTTTGGGCAGAGCTTCAGCCAGTCTCCTTAGACTAGTCAGGCTGTCTGCCCCCAGTCTCCTTAAACTAGTCAGACTGTCAGCTGGTTTAAGATGCTGGGTAGCATTTCTGTCAGCTGCTTTGTCTCAGCAAAGCCTGTGATGATGAAAGTATTGACTGCCAGAGACCCCTGAAATTTAGGGTTGTTAAAGTGGATCACTTGTTCCCTGGTTTGTAAATATATTCACCTCTTCAGTACCACCTCTTCTTTAAGGAGAACTGAAGTTTTTTATCATCTGCTGTAGCTGTTCTATGAACCACCTTCTTTCTGCGAGCAGTTCCTTTCCCACCAATGTGCACTTGTGCCTGCAATTTGGCAAGTTCTTCCTGGTTCATGATAGTGTCATCTTGTCAGAGCAGAAAAGGGGCCATGCAGGAGACTACAGTTGGTGCTCAGGAAGTCTCAGACAGACCAGCTCAAGAACTGTAATAGATTTTCAATAAAGGTTTAACGAATTTGGCAAATGAATGAAGTATCGATTCTCTAGTCCCCTAATTCCAAATATTAATATCTATAATCCCCAAATTTGGAATCACAAAATATAGCACTTGATTACTGCCTAGTAACGTTAGCTGATTGTTAGTATTATCTCCCAGCTAGATAGTAAGGTCCTTTAGAATAGACCCATGTCCTATGGGTCATCTGTCACTTCTTTCTTTTCGCACGGTATTAAGCATATTTCATTAATTTGAAAATACCAGTATTTGAAATTTTTTTGAGAGATTTTTGCTATAGGGCACATGTGCTCGCTGGAGAGACAGCAAGAAATCACCCCCCTCCCCGGGGGGGATGGGCACACCACAATCCCATCTCCTCCATTCTCCTCTCTGGATTTTTGGGCACACACACACATGCACACCTGGCATAGTTTCAAGCTGTCAAGTATAGGACTAGAACCACAGTCGACCACAGAGGAGTTCAGTGCCTTAACCACTATGCTACCTGCTGTCCCTACCAGTATTTAAATTTAATGGAGAAATGAAACTGTTGCATCCTATTTTTATCATCTTCTATTTTATTTTAATGAAAATATGTTAGAAATTTGATGAATATTCTTTTTCAGCATTTAGATTTTACTTAATGTGACAAAAACTAATCTGCTAAGTAGACAAGGGAGACTTCCTACCAGAGTCATCTTGTTCTTCTTTCTTCTCTTTCTTTTTTACCACCCTCCCACCCATCCCAGATTTTAGCTCACGATTCAAGTGCTTGTTGAGTACCATTTGTGTTCCACTAAACAGCTATGCACCTAACATAACACAGCATGTAATACAGTTTTTTTAAAAAAAGTTTTAAAATTTGATTGCAAGGAAGTAAACATCATTTGTTGACTACTATGTCTTTTAAAATTCCCTTCATTTTTCCATTCCCTTTTAGGCATCAAAGATATAATCCACTCCAAACATCTGAACACCTAAGACCAGACTAGGCACTCCAGGGGGTTAAAAAAAAAAGTAAAAATCCTGATTCTTACCCACCACAATTTATATTCTACCATTTATGCAGTGGAGAATTAGTGAGCATGACAGTGTTAGTGAGCATAAGGCATTAAAGTATGTGGAACAAACACAGAGAAATGGAAAAGACATACTGATGTGTTAATTACCACTAACTTGGTAGATTAGAGCAACAACAATTTACTACCTTATGGTTCTGAAGGTCAGAAGTCTGAAATCAGTCTTGGTGCACTAAAATCGAGGTGTCAGGGCTGTGACTTCTGGAGGCTCCAGGGAGGAATCTGCTCCCCTAGGTTTGCCTTTTCCAATTTCTAGTGGCCCATGGCTCCACACCACTCAGCCTTTTCTCCCCACTTCCATCGTCCTGTCTCCTCCTCTGCTACCCCGTCCTCCTGGCTTCACCATACGCAGGCCTTTGTGATTACATTTAGCCCACCTACATGATCCAGGAGACCCTCACCATCTCAAAGTCCTTTAATCACATCTGCAATGTCCCTTTTGTCATATGAGGTAGCATTCAAGATTCCCTGGAACTGAATGTGGACGTTTTGGGGGGACTATTACTCAGCCTAACACATGTGCAGTTATGCAATGCACAATTGGGAAGTAACTACAGAAAAAAATTTAAATGACAGAGGCAATGGGATTGATCCCATATCTTGAAGGACACGTAAAGTGTAACCTGCTGAGAAAAACTAGAAAAATCTTCCAGGCAGGACACAGCACTATGTGTTGCAAACATATACTTTAGACACAAGGCCTCAAGGTGCTGTCTTTTTGAGAAGACTACAGTAACAGATTAGATGGGTAAAAGAATACCTTAATGGAGAAAGGTATTGCATAGTCTGTTAGACCAGAATAATTTAAGAAGTCAAAAGATATGACAGAATGTACTCATTTAGCTCTGAATAATTCTTGGATTGTCGGAAAAATCATGACACATTTTGGCACAGAAAAATATGTCATGACCTTTCTGACAACCCAATAGTTCAAAGAAACAATATCCAGAAAGAGTTAACCACTGTATAATATTCACAGCAAAAAATAAGGTCACTGAATTCCAAGAACTTCCAAAAGAGGAAGAGCAGATATAATGCAGTAAGTACATCAGAACTTTGACCCACCTTTCAGTTTTGCTGTCTTTAAATTTTCCTGTGCCCTTTATTTTTCTAACTTGAAGAGAGAAGGTAGGTAGCAAAAAGAGAAAGAAAAGAAACATTAATCCATGAATATTTTCTATGCCTTTTATGGATCAGATGGCCTATACTTAGAACGAGCTAAGATTTGAAAACATTCTACTTTCGGTTTGACCTACTTCTCTCAAAGACATTCATTTCCACCCTCCCCTTTATCTTTCTCTTCACCCTTTCCCAAAAACAGAAAAAAGAATGTTGGTGACGGGGACAAGACATTTGAGTTAGAAAGATGTGAAGACCAGGGCTGCAGAGAAAAGGGATGGGAAAGAGGAAGACACAGGAAATGAGGCTACAGCCCATATCCTTCTAGTGGATTAAAATGTTAAAAATAGGGGCCAGCAGATGGTGTAATGGTTAAGTCACTGGACTCCCATATGGCCGAACATAGTTCGAGTTCTGGACCTCGTAGCTTGAAACTCATGCTGGGCACGTATGCATGCATCCCTGTGTATTCCCAGGGTCTCAAGAGGAGAGTGGAGGAGAGGGGATTGTGGCATGGCCATCCCCCTTGGAGGGTGATTTCTCGCTTTCTGTCTCTCTGTCTCTCTATCAAGCTCATGCACCCTATAACAAAAATCTCACTCTAAAAGTGTTAAAAATATGAATCCATTCATATAGGGTGATGCTCTCACAAAATTGAAGGAAGGGAATCGAAGGAAGGGAACCGTGGGCAGAAAACCAAGGGAGTTGGGGATACTAAAGAAAAACAGTGTACTGTTCTGTCTATGGTTAATCACTTTGAAAAAATAATATTTGTCAAGCAATAATAACCACTTTTATATTTACACGAGACATACTCTTTCACATTAGCAAAGTGCTAAAATACCTCCACCCACTGTACCTCTGCTGTACTTTCCACATTCCTTCTTTGCATTATGTAATAGGTATATTTTTGCATAGGTTAGTTCATCAACACCTCCTCCGAACATTGCCTCCAGAAAGTTTTGTAAAACATATGCACAAGTCAAAAGCATATATAATAGCTTTTTAAAATTTTAGACAATGAATGCAATTACTAGAAACATTTTACATATGAAAATATAAGCCAAGTTGTGTTCAAATGTCTACTTCCAAATAAGCACTAAAGTAGTCTATTAAAATGAGCGATTCAACTACCCTATCGCTTTTATTTGTGTTATTCAAGGTCACTAGAGGTACCATATCAGATGCTGTATCGGATAGGGCAGGCTAGGTTATGCTCCAGTAACAACCCTCACCTCAGGGCTTGCCACACTCCCACACTTGTCCATTTTCATGAAGAGCTCTGCTTCACCAGGCCTTTGCTCAGAGCCACGAGGCCTTCACTAGAGACCCTATTAGGGGTTTCAGTCTCTCTGTCTTTCTCTCTCTCAAAAGTATAGGAGAAACTGTGTAATTATATAGCTAGAGGCCCCTTTCTGAATTATATAGCTGTGGAATAATAGCAAATGGTTTGATGTCAAAAGATCTATTTCAAGCCTAGCTAAATAATCACTAGCTGTATTAGGATATTTTTGCTAGCAAGTGGAGAAGTCCAGACCTGTCTAAGCAAAACAAACAAAAAATTATTGTTTCATTGAACTTGAAAGTCCAGAAGTTGATGTAGCTTCAGGGATTTCTATAACCATTTCCTAGTGAAAAAAAGGAATCTCTCATTGCTCTCCCTTCTGTTCTCCACTCTCAGTTCCTCTGTACAAGCTTCACTCCAGCACTTTCCTCAATGTGGTAGAAAGATAGTTCCAGGTTTCCATAATTCTTACAACTCCCAAGTTAAGCCAGTTAACTCCTAGCATTTGTTTATTCCATTCCCTTTATTTAAAAATCTCAAATTACCTGTGTCATAGGCCTACCGATACACCCATCTCTGCATTCAGGGGTGCATGGAAGGGCCAGTGTGGATCACACATAACAGAGGCAGAGCCTGTTAAGAAGCTATAGAAAGGCATAAGGGGAGAGCAGGTGCATAGAGGTTAAGGTACTGGATTGCACACATGTGGTTCAAGTCCCAGACCTAGTGGCCTGACAATCGTGTCGGGTACCTATGCCTGCAATCTCCCAAGAGGAAAATGGAGAAGGGACGTGGTGTAGCCATCGCGCTCTGGGGGAGATTTCTCATTTTCCCTCTCTCTCTCCCTCTGTCTTTGGTGAGTGTATGTGACCTATAGCAAAAACTAAAAGAAAAAGAAAGGTATGGGGGAAGTTTCTTAAAGGAAAATCAGAGTCTTGTTACCAAAAGGAAAAAAAAATATTTGGCCCAACCAAAACAACAGATGTCCGCTATATCAGTTAGGAGATTTTGGTCACATCATGTAATCTGAGTTTCTGTTTTTTCCATTGGCAAAAGGCATAGTGATAATACCAGACCCATTCATTGCCTGACACGTTTCTTATGAAAATCAAACACCAAATATATGAAAAAGATCTGTAAGACACTACTACAAATAATGGCATGTATGTGCCAGAGAAATATTATTTCTGTTATTAGTGCCTTGGTTATATATATCTACTAACCTTAATGTGATTTCTGGTGTGTATGGGTGTGTGTGTAATTTTGCTGTAGGGTGCCTGCTCTTGTGTAGAGACATGGAGAAAGACAGAAAATGAGAAAGCACCCCTCAAGGATTAGCTACAACACAATCCTTTTTCCTCCATTCTCCTTTCAGTTTTTTGGGTATGCACACACATGTACCTGGCATGTTTCTTAACTACCAGGTGCAGGATTTGAACCATACAGTTGGCCATGTGGGTGGGATTCAGCTACCCTAACCACTATACACTACCAACTGTCTCCCTCACCACCTTTTTTTTTTTTTTTTTTTTTTTGCTAGAGGGTGCAGGCACTCACCAGAGAAAGAGAGAGAAAAAGTGAGAAAGCACCCCGTGGTCACACCTCAAACTCTTCTTCATTCTCTTTTCAGGCTTCTAGACATGCACCCAGCATGTTTCTCAAGCCCCTGATCTGGTACTTGAACAATGCTGTTGGTCATATGGAATCCTGTTGCCCAAACCATCATACTACCAGTTGGCCCATGATTTCTTAAATACACATTAAGTTTTCTAGATGAACTTTCAACCTTAATTTGGTTTTTTAGGTAGACTTTCCTGCTAGGATGTGAGAGATCAAGTGATTTTAATAAATATCAGAGGGCTTGGCAGTTACATGTTTTATTACAAATTTACTTTTCTGTACCAGTCTATCTCAAACAATAAACTCGTTATTTAGGGGTAACACTCCACTGGTTAAGCTAGCAGCTGAAGTTCAGAACTATAGAGTTAGAAGATCAAGTCCTGCAGGATAGAGGACACCACCAACATTAAGGCTTTCTTTACCATCGATGCCATTTTAGGGGTGAGTGTCTTATTTTGTTGTTGTTTTCTCTTTTTAATTGCTAGAGGGAATGTACTCTCACCAGAGATAGCAAGAGAAAGAGAAAGCACCCCCTAATGAGACATGGTCATACAATAATCTCTCTCCTCCAATTCTCCTTCCCCTCAATCGGGATTGTAGGCATGCATGCACACATGCCCTGTGTGTTTTTCAAGCCACCAGAGCCAGGATTCAAACTGTGTCCAGACACATGGATCTGCTTCTTACAGACTATACCTCAGCACTGCCCTACCAGGCTGACCCTTTTCTTCACTTTAAATTCTGACCATAAAGGAATGTGCATAATATTTAATGGTAAACATTTAAAATATCAGTGTTTTAGCCTGTTAGTAAAAGTAGTGGCAAATGTTTATTCATTCAAAGAACTTTAAATTCTTTTTTCACATACTTATATCATTAAAACAGTGAGTCTTCCACTTTAGGTTTTTCACAAAACCCATTTGCTAATCTACTGTTGTAGAAAGCAAAATAGCCACCAGCCATTATTACTTTATTCTCCTTACTATGTCATACAGAAAATGTGGCTTTAATGAATACAGACATCATACATTATTCCTGAACTCAGTTCTCTTTTCAAGACAGATTTTTTTAAAAAAAAGATAGATTTATTTAAATTATCTAGGCTATATTAATCATGCTTCATTTGAAATTGTTAAAAGTAGTACTTGCATTGCTTTTTAAAATAGCTCTTATTTCTTACTTAAAATGTTCTCTTCAAAGGGTTTCAGTTGTTAAAGATGAATAATTTCCAGAAATTATCCAAACCAAAGAGTGACATGATATATAAAAATTCAATTTCTTTATAATGTGATGAGGTCAATAATACAAGAAGCTCAGATGCCCCAATTTCTTTTTCAATTTAAAAATGCCAGTAGATCAAGTGATTTCTAAATTATTGCCCTAGTCTTTGGCCTTCTTGTAAATTTCATGTCAGTATCTTTGGAATTACTTTATGAAAGTCCTGTCTTGAAAATTAATTATTCACTCACCTTCATACTAAAGGTTTTTTTAAAAACTGCTTATTTAATGTATTAGATGAAAGTGCATATTTAAAGACATTTTTGTTAATGGCTAAAGATTTCAGAATGTCATTTTTTCTTCTAGGATTTTAGAAAAGTCTCTGTTATGTTCCCAGAGGAAAAATTAATTTTAATGTACTTTAAAAAGAGATAAATATAGTCTTGTCTATATTCTACCATAAACTTGGTAGAATTAATCCCTTAATGTCTACTGCAAGACTTTCAGTCCTGGTTGATCTCAGTTGCATCCTCACCTTCCCCTGCTCTCCTCAGTATCAAAGAGGGCCATAGTTTCCTGGTCCCACTGGTTTCCACTGTGATTTGGCCAATGGAAGGCACGTAGAAACCAGAGGCTGGGAGATTGGCAAAGGAGAGTAAAGGAGAAATCAAGATATTTCTCCCTTCTTCCTCTTTGTCTCAAGAGGCAACTGGAGTGGTGACTGGCACTACTCTGGCCCCAGCTACCTGCTGGAAAATCCCGATATGATTGCAGCTTTGTCAAGGTCCAATCAGGAGAGAGAACTACAGAGTAATCTGAACATGTAAAGTTATGTATTTATTTATTTATTGCCAGAGGGTGTGTGTGTGTGCTTGCTGGAAGGTGGAGGTTTGGTCATAGCACAATCCCTTCTCTTCTAGTTCTTCATACTGTCATGATTTTTCTTTTTTTTTGGGAGAGGTTTTCGCTATAGGGCGCATGCGCTCGCCAGACAGACAGAGAGAGACAGAGAGACAGAAAGCGAGAAATCACCCCCCAGGGGGGATGGTCACGCCGCAATCCCTTCTCCTCCATTCTCCTCTCGGGATCTTGGGTGGGCACGCACACACACGCGCCCGGCGTGAGTTTTAAGCCACGGGGTCCGGGACGCAAACCGCGGTCGACTACGTGGGAGTCCAGCGACATAGCCATTACGCTAACTGCTGGTTCCCCATACTGTCATGATTTTTGAACACACACATACAGACACACATGCTAGCGTGTTTTCAAGCCACTGGGGCCAGGGTTCAAACCTCAGTCAGCCGGTAGGATCCAGCTCCCAATGCATAGAACTTAACAATGCTATAGGGCTGGGCCTGAACAGGTAAAGTTTAATGTAAGGAATTATTCACTGTAACAGACATTCGAGTGATGTAGGATTGGCCAGTATGAAAAAAAAAAAAAAAAAAAAAAAAAAACCCTAAAGAATATAGGAACAGCAGGTATAGGGACAAGTTATAGCCCTAGGGTTGAAACAGAGTATCCATACAAGATCCTCTCCAACCCCATCAGGACTGAGATGAGGGAACCAGCAATTAGCGTAATGGCTATGTCGCTGGACTCCCACGTAGTCGACCGCGGTTCGCGTCCCGGACCCGATGGCTTAAAACTCACACCGGGCGTGTGTGCGTGCGTGCCCAAGATCCCGAGAGGAGAATGGAGGAGAAGGGATTGCGGTGTGATCATCCCCCCTGGGGGGTGATTTCTCGCTTTCTGTCTCTCTGTCTCTCTCTGTCTGTCTGGCAAGCGCATGCGCCCTATAGCAAAAAACCTCTCAAAAAAAAACAAAAAAACAAAAAGACTGAGATGAAATCTGATCAGAGATGGAGCAGCCGTGGCTCACAGGATAGTGGAGAACTTTACAGAGGTGCCATGCCAGCAGAACTTGCTGGATCATTGAGAGAAGTCATTTAAAGGGAGATGCCATACCTTATAGCTCAAAGTGTAGCTACCCAAGGGAATGCTGGGGGAATGCCCACAGAGCAGTGTGCTAGGCTGCTGACTGCAGAAGCCTTATGCACTGTGGGTACTGGACACTGAGGAAGCCACGTGTGTGACATAAATGGGGCATCACAGAAGGAGCACTGGTGAAAGAAGGTAGGAATCAAGACAAAAGGTCTTTCCTCTTGCAATGTCTCTCCAGCGCCCCCTATTGACAATTCCATCTGACAACTATTTATAGCACCTAAACTCAGGGGTCTTCAGAAAGTTCATGGAAAATATATATTACAAAAAAGCTTGCCTAGATTTCAAAGTTGTTTGCACTGAGATAAGCTTACACTTTAATTCCATTTTCCATGAAATAGTTGAGGTCCTGTTGGATTCGTTTGCTATTGTCATGTATCAAATTACCATAACTTAATAGTGATTTCTCACTTTCCTTCTCTGGTGAGCACAGGCACCCTACAGCAATAAATGAATGAAAGGAAACTGATACTTACTGAGCACTTAGTATATTACAGGCACTGTATTACATGGTTGTTTTTATTTAGACTTCATCAGAACCATAGAAGTGAGTGTGACAGTGATATAGTCTTTATTTGATAGGTGAAGAAACTGAAATTCAGCTTGCTGCTGGTTACAGATAATATGACTGTATATGCCATAGCTAAAAGAGGTGAATCTGCTTCATTTGTCTCTGGGTTTCCAATGTCTAGCACATACTGAATGTATAAATGATGAATGAACTAAAGAATGGCAGAAACAAATTGACCATCTGACTGCAGAAAACACACTAGTATCTCTACTCTACACTAATTCTAACTAACAGCCCTATTTATAAGGCACAGATTTCTAATTTGAAGTTTAGTTTGGTTTTATAATAGAGACACTATAGCGCTTTAGCTCAAAATTCTAAAACACTGGCAGACCCTAAAAATTAATTTACTGAAAATGAAACAAACAAAAATGTAGTAATTACTCAAGGAGTCAGTGTAATTACTGTCCTACTCTGCCAGCTAGATAAAAGGACATGATGGTATTTAAAATAGTTATATTAATTAAGGTAATTTAAAATAGCTATATTAATTAAGGTAAATAATGGATGCTGCTATAACACATACACCCTAGAATCTCTAAGTCTTAACCAGATAAAAGATTATTTCTCCCTACTACACATTCCTGTGGCGGTCAACAGGTTACAACTGTGCTCCACACAGCTACAGGGATCCAGCCGCCTTCTATTATATAGCCAAACCTTATTCTAAGTCTTCAGATTTTCTTCCACTTACCTGGTGGACTGGAAAAAATGTGAGGATTATATGCTGTGTCCTTTATAAAGGCACTTTTCTTATAATGGCCAGAACTCATCGAGAAGGCCACTAACAGCAGGCTATCAGTCCTAAGGAAGAAGAGAACACAGATATTGACAAAAATTAATAGTCTATGCAGGAACTCCTCAAATAGGGGGATAAAACCCTCAAACCCCAACAAAAGCCAGATGTTAACCTTACCATGGTACTCACACTATGACAAAGGTACTTAAAATGGCCTGGGTATGGGAGATGGATACCGAACTTGAGCTATGAAATACTGCTTTCCTTGACTAAAAATGAAGATTTTCTGCTGAGACTTTTCTCTCCAGATTCATTTCTAGTGGGTAGGGCTACCTCCATCTCCTTCTCTCCACTTCTCTGTCTCTGTCTCTCTGTGTCTCCCTGTGTCTTTTAATTTTTTTTTTTAAGGTAATGAAGTATTCTCTGGGCTCTCAAGCCCCTCCTTTATAGTGCTAATTTGTGCCTTCCCCCCCCCCCCCCCCCCCGTTCCATTTAGGAAAGGCACAGACCCAGGCCCATCCTGAGATGAATACTGAATTTGAGCTGTGAAATACTGCTTTTGCACAGCATGCATGCATGCCACGTGGTTTTCATTTCATTCATTCATTTCATTTTTTGCTTTTGAAAATTAAAACAAAGTACTTTTATTATTTTTTCCTTCTTATTTTTTTTTCTTGTTTCCTCTTCTCTAATTCTTTTCCTTTTTTCTTTATCCTTATTCATTGGGTGTTCAGCCTCTACACAGTAAGTGTCTAGACAGGTCCAAGTGAATAAGATTCAAACATCTGAATATGATTAGGATATTCCTAATTGTATTCCTCTAGAATATTCCTCTGTTCCCACTAAATCTCTTCACAAAGAGTGAAAACAGAATGGAAGAGAAATTTCAGATCACCTCCTCCTACACACCTCTGAACGCTCAGATTGAACTTCAAGAATTAGGAAGAAACACATCATCCATCAGATGACTAGAAATCACCGTAGGGTCACAATAAATATGGGAAAGCAAGAAAATACCTCTCCTCCAAGGGAAAAGAATAACTCCTCTTCATCCTCAGACAGTACAATGTAACTCATGGAAATGTCAGATAAAGAATTTAGAATATTCAAGTGACAAAGCTAACAGAGGTAGAAGAGAATAGAGATAATGAACTGCAGAAGAGGCAGGAGAAAGGAGCTAACAAGTTCCAGGAGGTGAGGAAATTCTTGCAAGATCTAAAAGGAAATACACCCTATTATAAAGAACTAAATGGACCTGTTAGAGACGAAGGCTGTAATACAGGAAGTCAAAACCTCCCCTGAAAGTATTAAAAGCAGACTAGATCATACAGAAAATCGAATCTCAGAAGTAGAAGATAGAATCACTGGCCTAGAAAAATCCACCATGTGGGACCAGTAGTTGGCAAAATGGCTATGTCACTGGACTCCCAAGTAGTTGACTGCAGTTCAAGTCCCGGACCCGGCAGCTTAATCTCACACCGGGCACGTGTGCATGTGTGCCCAAGATCCCGAGAGGAGAATGGGGGAGAAGGGATTGCGGCATGGCCATCCCTCCTGGGCGGCGATTTTTCGCTTTCTGTCTCTCTATCTCTCTGTCTGTCTGGTGAGCACACACACCCTATAGCAAAAACCTCTCCAAAAAAAAAAAAAAAAAAATCCACCATTAAGACAGAAAATTGCCCAAAAAAATGAGAATAATATACAAGAAATATTAGATACCATCAAACATCCAAACATCCAGATAATTGGTATACCAGGAGGTGAAGAGACTCATAAGGGCACTGATAATCTATTTCATGAAATCCTGGAAGAAAACTTTCCAAACCAAGAGAGGCATTCAAATATCTAGTCCCAAGAAATACAAAAGACCCCCAATAGAATCAACCCAAGAAGGTCTTCTCCAAGACACATTATAGCCAGACTGACCAAAACCACAGACAAAGACAAGATACTAAGATTGGCAAGAGAAAAACATCAAGTTTCCTACAATGAATATCCCATCAGACTAACAACAGACCTCTCATTGGAAACAATGCGAGCGAGAAAAGAATGGGAAAATATATTCAAAATGTTAAGTGAAAATCAATTTCAACCAAGAATACTATACTCAGCAAGATTATCCTTCATATCAGAAGAGAAGACAAGAACATTCTCAGATAAACAAAACCTGAAAGAATTTACCAACACCAGACCAGTTCTCCAAGAAGTTCTGAAGGGAGTGCTATACCAGGAAAATTAAATACAGACACACAGAAATCAGAGATCAAAAACTAAGAAAATGGACAACTTAATCGTAGGGACAAGTCTGGAGTTGAACGTTCCAGAATTTAAATGGAGAGATCAGACCACAACAGAAGATAAAATACATGAGACTGAACTGGTGAAATAGAATATTGTGACTTTTAACTAAAACATTGCTGATTTTCTTCTAGGCTTTGTTTTCTTCTAGGTTTTAAGAATTTTTGTTCTTTCTTGAGCTGCTGATAGGTTCAAGTAGGGTTCATGTATTTGAACAGAATCTTGTTTCCTGGCTTTAAGTTTTAAGCAAAGTTCTTTAGCATTTCTTTGATTAAAGCTAAAACTGCTTTTCTTGAAATTAAAAAATATATTAAAAATACCTATTTAATGACTATAGTAAGCTATATAGCTATATATCCCCTAGGTGCTACCTTATAGTATATTTGTTCTACTCAGAGTTTCACACCTATGTCTGACAGGTATTCACAGATATGTACAGACCAGCTGAAAATGTCAGGCACATGTGTGTATATGCCCCAAATCCTATCAGGATGGAAAATGGAGGAAAAGGAATTGTGGTGTGACCATGCCTCATTTGGAGGTGCTCTCTTCCTCCTCCTCTGTTTCTCTTTCTCTCTGGCAAGTGCAGGTTCCCTCTGGCAATTAAGAAAACTTTTAAAAGAACAATAAGAATACAAGGTTTTTTTTTTTTTTTTTTTCTTTTTTTTGGAGAGGTTTTTGCTATAGGGCGCGTGCGCTCGCCAGACAGACAGAGAGAGACAGAGAGATAGAAAGCAGGAAATCACCCCCCAGGGGGGATGGCCACGCCGCAATCCCTTCTCCTCCATTCTCCTCTCGGGATCTTGGGCACGCACGCACACGCGCCCGGCGTGAGTTTAAGCCGCCAGGTCCGGAACTCGAACCGCGGTCGACTACGTGGGTGTCCAGCGACATAGCCATTACACTAACTGCTGGTCCCAATACAAGGTATTTTTTAAAGGATGTAGGCCCAGCCTGGTGGCAGCAGTTGTGGGTGTGGCTGCACACAGTGGAGTCACAGGAAAGGCCCTGGGCTTGGTTACAGGTGGACCAGAACCTGCCTGTGGATACCCCCAAAATCTGGGCTGCCTGGAATGCAGGGGCAGGATTGCAGCATGATGGGACATTCAAGATTTGAAGATGAGAGACTAGCCATCCCATCAGACATATTATACCAAGAGTTAAATGCAAAGGAGGGATCAGTTATCTGCTGGAGTAAACTAGGAAGCTGTAAGTGAGTCATCAGAGAGTTTGGGTCACTCAAAGATGCTCTAGGAGTATTCTTGGGAAGTCAGCACTGCCCCGGACTTGCAATTTAGTAAGCAGATAAATTGATTTTGGAGAAAGATATGGAAACAGAAACAGATGGTTAAGTCATTTTGTCTGATCAGTAGGTGCTATGGTTTGAATGTGTCCCCTCCAGAATTCCTGTGTTACCAATATGATAGTATTAAGAGGTGATTAGGCCACAAGGGTTTGTTTCCTCATAAATAATGCTTTAGCCAAATTCAATAAAGATTTTCCTGCACTTGCTTCACTTTTCCCTACTTTTTAAAAACTAAAACTTTTTTTTTTAAATCCTAACCCCAAGTCATTACATCCTCACTGAAGTGATCTAAATTGTTGGTGTCCTGCCCAAAATTCATATGTGGAACTCCTAATTCCCAAGGTTGTGATATTAGAAGGTAAGGCCTTTGGGGAAATGATTAGGTCATGGAGGTGGAGCCCTCATGGGATTTGTGGGATCCTCTCTGCCCCACCCAGCACATGAGGATACAGAAACAAGACCAAGAAGACCGCAGTTTATGAATCAGGAAGCAGGTCCCCACCAGACAAAGCCGGCCAACGCCTTGATCTTGAACTTCCCAGCCTTCATAACTGTGAGAAATAAATATCTTTGTTCATAAACCTCTGGCCTATGATATTTTGTTATTGTAGCCCAAGCTGACAAACACACCTACCCACTTCAGTATGGACCTCTGATGTAGGAACAAACCTACCCACAATACCTGACTCTATTTCTTAGTTTCTGTACGCCAGGTTATGGGAGATGAATGCGGAGTACCAATAAAATCAGGTTTCTGACCGATCCACACTGAACTCACTGGAGTAAAAGCCACTCACTGAAGACTCTTCTGGCTGTCAGGATTTCTCTATCTAAACATGTTTTAAGGAGTGAACAATCCAGGTCCTCTTACTTGGCACACATGAATGTCTACACATGCTTGTATGTACATGCATGCAGTGTGCACAAGTACACACATACAAAACTAGGGGAGAGAATGAAATAAACGCCTTCTGCATAGTGAACAGTCCATTTTTCAAGGAAACTATCAGTGTGGAAAGACAATAGGCTCCTGACTCAGACAAACCTTCTGCAAATCTTGTTTCCACCATTTTATTTTTTTTCTTTTTATTCATAAAAAGAGACAGAGAGGGAGATGAACATCTGCCACAGGATCTGGTCACGCCATGGTCCCCTTTCTCGAGTCCTCCAGCTTATGGATCTTGGACGTTCCTGTGCGTGCCTGGCGTGTTCCAGGCTGACGAGCCCAGTGAGTCAAACATAATCACCATGTGGGATCTAGTTCCTCTTGAGCAGCACCAGACTGTCACGTCATGGAGCTGGTCCAACCATCGCTTTCTAATCATTACTTTCAACAAATTATTTATAAAATTTCATTTATCCCATGTACGAAATGAGAATAACATTGTCCATTATTTTAAGAATTAAGTAATATATGTAAGGTTCTTAGCACAGTGCACTCAAAATACTCTAATTTTTATTACATTATAGTATTATCATTAAGAAATTTCTAAAGGTGGGTCCAGCAGTTGGTATAATGGCTTTGTCACTGGACTCTCATGTAGACTGACCATGGTTGGAGTACTGGACCTGGCGGCTTAAGCTCACACTGGGCACGTGTGCGTGTGTGCCCAAGATCCCTAGAGGAGAATGGAGGAGAAGGGATTGCGGCGTGGCCATCCCCCCTGTGGGGTGATTTCTTGCTTTCTGTCTCTGTGTCTCTCTCGGTCTTTCTGACAAGCGCACACACCCTATAGCAAAAAAAAAAAAAAAAAAAAAAAAAAAAAAAAACTCTAAAAAAAATGTCTAAAGGTAACTGGAAAGTTATGATTCACTTGTGAATAGGCAGGTTAAACACTTTAATAAAATTAATTTCAAGGAAGAATAGTAAAATGGCATATTTAAGGGAAAAATATCAACAAATCATTCTTAATTTTTTTTTTTTGGAGAGGTTTTTGCTACAAGGCGCATGTGCTCGCCAGAGAGACAGAGAGACAGAAAGCAAGAAATCATGCCCCAGGTGGGATGGCCACGCCACAATCCCTTCTCCTCCATTCTCCTCTTGGGATCTTGGGCACGTTCGCACACGTGCCAGCCTGAGTTTAAGCCACCGGGTCCGGGACTCGAACCCAGGTTGACTACATGGGAGTTCAGCGACATAGCCATATGCTAACTGCTGGTCCCAAATTATTCTTAATTTTTGAGTAAAGAGTATGTAAAAACTGATTAATATTTTAAACTTAAAGACCTTAAGAAAACCCCCAGGTTTCCAAAGGACAGGCTGACAGTATAAACTGCCAGATATTGGAATGTTTTGTGAGGCAATAAGGAACTAGCTTAGTAGCAAAAACAATGGGTGGGGCCAACCAATATCAGTCATCAGGCCCTGGAGGGAACCAGAGGGCCCAAGTGATAGTCCCTGGGAATGAATGTAGCAGGAGCGTGAAGGGTGTGGTAGTCCATTTCTAATTCTAGATTTATCCATGGAAAGAGCGCAGCCTGAACAGGAAGGGGAAGTCTTGTACGCTAGAGGAATCTGGCCAAGGGGTAGTCAGGTGCCAGGCAAGGGTGGAGTTGGCATTAACAAGAGGAAGTGGGGAAGGGGACTCTGATTATCTAGCAGTGACTGGTCAGGCCACGTGCCAGGTACGATACTTCATTTAAGTCACCACAGCCCAACATCATTATCTCCATTTAACAGGTTCAAAGAGATCTTATAGGTCATTCAAGTTCACTCTGCTAGTTAGTTGAGGGACCTATCACAGGTCAAGCCCCATCCAAAAGGTCTAACCTGCACCTATTTTTGTATAGCCTGCAAACAAAGAATGGTTTTTCCATTTGAAAAAAAAAAAAAAAGTTTATTCATTTGTTCCATGAGCAAGAAAGGAGGGAGAGAGCAAAACACAGAACCCGAACAGGGGCCCTGACACCACAATCTACTCCCAGCTTCCAGTCAGCCCCAGACTCTGGGCAAGCATGTGTCCTGCCTACCCAGGAAGGTCTCCAGACTTGAACTTGGGGACCTTACCATGTAGGACTGCCTCATGGAGTACTGTGTTTTACTGCTGTACTACCATCTGGCCTAGGTTTTTCTGTTTTTAAATGACTGAAAAAATTGAAAGGAAATTAATGTTTTATAACATGACAATTACCTAAATTTATATTTCAGTCTCCATAAATGGTTTACTGGAGGCCAGCAGGTGGCATGGAGGTTAAGGAGGCTGGATCCCACATGGCTGACTTTACAGTTCCAGGCCCAGACCCCGTGGCTTGAAGATCATGCTGGGTTTGTGTCCATGCATGCCCAAAGTTCCAAGAAAAGAATGGAGGAGAAACGACTGTGGCATGGACATCCCCCCAGGGGCAATGTCTCACGTTCTTTCTCTCTCTCTCTTTCTCTCTTCTCTCTCTGGCAAGTGCACACACCTTATAACAAAAACTTAACAAAAAATGTAAATAAACTTTTACTGGAACACAGTCACTCTCACTCATTTACTATCGTTTATGGCTGCTTTCACACTTCGACAGCAGAGTTAACTGTGACTAACACCTAGGAATTGCCTCAAAGCTGTAGCTGTTTATTATAGGGACTTTTCCAGAAAAATCTTGCCAATCACTGAGCTAAATAACCAAAAGAGCCTATAAATCAGACCATGTGATCTGACGACTGACAAATGAACTTTCATGGGAACCAGCACAGAGTAATGCATTTTGGGATAAATATATCCAAACTATTTATAAAACAAAGACAGAGCTCGGAGCTGTGGGGTCACAATTTAGAACTAAACACAACTGAGAGGACTAAAGGCAGCCAAGCTAGAGGCAGTTTGAAGTGAACTTCCCACCCTAGATCATAACAATCTGCACACAAGGCATGGGATCGGTTATCTGCAAACCAAATCTGATGGGCACTTGGAGAAAAAATTCTAGGAAGACTAGACTAACAGGCAATGTGAAAAAAAAAAAACAAACTATTATTACTTTGCACTTTAATTTTTAAAATTACATATGGAAATAGATAACAAAGGTCTGCACATAACCTAGGGAAAATTTGATCTGGATTTAGAATGGGTGCCGTGTATGCGGGACTACTGGGGAATGGAGTATCATCTGCATTTTGTCCAGTTCACCTCTATAGTCTGGTGTCTGGCTTAATTACTGGCCTGTGATAGGTATTCAAATACTTTTAAGAAAAAGAAAGAAGGAAGAGAAGAAGGAAAGAAGAGAGAGAGGGGAGAAGAAGGAGGGAAGGGGAAGGGAGAGAAGGAAACAAGAAGGGAGAGGAGAATGAGGGAGATCCGGTGGAATATACAAGGTGGGCAGTTTTGTTAAGACTTGAATTAGCCAGATGTAGAGGATGAGGAAGAGCACCCCAAGAAAGGCCAGGAGCCTCACAAACACTGTCCTTTAAAACTTCCTGTCCCTGGGACCAGCAGTTAGTGTAATGGCTATGTCACTGGACTCCCATGTAGTCAACCACCGTTCAAGTTCAAGTCCCGGACCCGGTGGCTTAAACTCACGCTGGGCACGTGTGCACGCGTGCCGAGGATCCCGAGAAGAGAATGGAAGAGAAGGGATTGTGGCGTGGCCATACCCCCAAGGGGGTGATTTCTCGCTTTCTGTCTCTCTGTCTCTCTCTGTCTTTCTGGCAAGCACACGCACCCTATAGCAAAACCCTCTCCAAAAAAGAAAAAAAAAAAACTTCCAGTCCACCAGTCCCCTTTGCTCTAGCTATAAGGTAGCTGAGTTCTCATGTCACTAGTTTTGTGCAGAGGACACTGTGGCAACAGGAAAGGCATATCCCCAGGACAATTAAGACATCAACCACGAGAGTAATTTACTCTGTCTCTGGGGGCAATTTACTATGTACTGGTTTCCCCAGCAGATCTGCAGGTACAGTTTTTACATCTGCAAAGCTGCAGAATCGATCTGGGATTTCAACAGTTACAACAGGGCCCTGGTGCCCAGGGGAGGCCTGCCCCAGTGTGTTCAAGCCTCCCTCTTGAACACCTCCAATCTCTTTCATTTCCATATAAAAGATAATCACATTCAGAGCTCCTTGAAAACACCCAGCTCAGCATGCTACAGGGCCTAAGATCAAAGTGTCTTTGTCACGAAGATTCTCTCCCCATGCAGCAAAGATTCAACCAATATCAGAGTTCCAGCCTCTACTCTCATTGCTAGGTAAACTTGTCCCAGTCAAGTCGTGTGTCTCAGGAAACCCTCACAGTCCCAAGCAAACCAGGCTGGTCTCCAGCCAGCCAGCATCCTCACTGACAATGGGTTAGTTATCCTTCCCCAGGCCTCACCAGGCCTGCTCCAGTTTCTGCAGCCTCAAGACCTCACTCAGAATATTCAGAGCTGCTCCTCAGGTGAGGGGAGGAAACAGCATGGGCTGGGTAGGTCACTGGGGACAGGATTAGGATCAGAGGGCACCAGAGACTGAGAAGAAAGGGTTTCCAAGGACCCTCAGCTATTGGATCCCAGACTGGAGTCTTTTAAATAGTGTCTATGTCTCTGTGCATACATGGAGAATTAAACAGTAACTGGTATCAGGAAAAATGTTCAGCTTTTACATTTATTTGTAGATAAAGGAGAACTACCAAAGAGAAGGCTGCCTTAAACCCTATTTGTAAGTGAGCAGACTATAAATTACTGAGACAGAAATAACAAAGAGGACCGTAAGACTTTGTTGGTCAGTATTAAATAGCTCTGATAATTACAGTAATTTATATCTAATTACTATGTGGCCCAGTAATTATGAGACATTATTGTGCCAGGTAAATCATACACCGAGATCTTTGTGATGAGGGTAGTAAACCCTGTCCAGTGAGGTGTGCTCTGTAGTTGGTTGAAAACTGTGAAAGGTAACTCAAGCGTGGGTTTAATCCTGGTTTTTTTTTGCTTTGGGGAATACAGGCAGCTAAACAGGTGCCCTTGTTACATTTGATTCTGAGAGGACCAACATGATACTTTTCTTAACGTAATGCCATTTTTATTTATAAAGGAATACTGGGAAAAACTCAAAGCACTTTCAGAGTTTAATTAATCCTCGCAATAAACCCTCCAGGGAGTTCATACACAATAGCCTAACAAGAACCCGAAAGACTTACACTGCAGTTGCTTCTTTGTCCTGCCTTGATTTACAAATGTTACAACGTCCTTTGAAATAGATCTAGTATAAAAACAAACTTTTAGTGTATTAATAATCGCCAATCATTATGAGTACTTTAGTCTCACCACTGAAACCTTTTTAGACATGAACTGACACTCCAGCTTAAAGAGCCCAAAATGATTATGTTAGTGGGGAATTTAAATGTATAGATTGAACTCTCTATGATGGAAATACTTTCAAATATTAATCCGTATTTACAAGGTCCCTGCTACAAATATGTCAGGTGCTGTGGCTACATAAGCAGATTAGCAAACTAGGAGCGAAGGGATCGTAACCGTCATGTGTGCTGGTTATCTAAGTTCTCAATGAGTCAGACTGTGTGGGTAATAAAGCAAGTCTAGGGTGTAGCAATCCTGAGAAAAGACAAGATATAAATGGAAGATACTTGACAAACAGCATTTGCCCACATCCTTGCTTCGGAGTTTAGTTCAGGTGACATGCTCTTTAATAACTCTCTCTAGTATAGTAGGTAAGGGAATACTTCCACATACAAAATCTTATTTGATTTTTACAGTATTTCTACAAAATATTTTAAAAAGATTATTTTCCACTTTTTTTTAGAGAGAGATTTTTACTATTGGGTGCATGAGCTCGCCAGAGAGACAGAGAGACAGAAAGCAAGAAATCACCCCCACACACACACCCAACCCCTTCTCTTCCATTCTCCTCTAGGGATCTTGGGCATGCATGCACACACACACATGCCCAGCTTGAGTTTTAAGCCACCAGGTTCAGGACTCAACCCGTGGTTAATTGCGTGGGACACAACCATTATGCCATCTCCAGGTCTATGTTTTCCACTTTTAAAAAAATAAGATATAAGTAATTCAGTATCTATTTTATCTGTTAAGCCAAAAAAGCAAAGCTGAAATTCTACAAAATCAAATTCTCAAATTAACCTAATATTCACTGCGTATGACTATTCACTGCATTCTAAATATATACACGTATTTTTTCTCTAGACTTTTCAATCTGTCAAATAGTTCCTCCCCTTGCACCTCCACCCACCCCGTCTCCCACTCTCCCCCTTCACAATCTCTAACATCCACCACCTATCCTTTCCACCATCACATCTTCAGATCTCTCTACCTCTCCCATAGAATGCACACTCAGTACAAACTGAGTGGGGATATATAATGTGTCTTTCAAAGTCTAGCTTACTTCACTCAATGTTAAGTCTACTATACTCATCCACTTAGAGTCAAACAATAGCATCTCACGGTTTCTTTTCTTTTTTAAGGATTTTATTTATTTATTTTTGAATTTGACCAGAGAGAGAGAGAAAGAGAAAGTGAGAAACCAAGTCACCAGATCTGGGACTCAAACTACCATGAGTCATGTGGGAGTCTAGTGCCTTAACCACCACATCACCTGCTGGTCCCAGGATCTTATTGTTTCTTATGGCTGAGTAATATTTTATAGTACATATGTGGAACAGTTCTTCAATCCAGTCATCAAGTTTTGGAAACTTAGCTGGGTTCCTTGTTTTAGCAACTGTGAATAATGCTGCAACAAATATGGATATGCACATGTCTTTCCAATTGAGTGTTTTCCTATCCTTTGGATAAATACCAAAGAGTGAGATTACTGGGTTATATGGCAGCTCTGTAAGTTCTATATGAACATCTGTAGGTCCCTAAGAAACCTCTACAATGTTTCCTCAGAGGCTATACCAATTTACAATCCCACCAATTTACAATCCCATCAACAGTGTAAGAGGGTTTTTCATTGCAACCTTGCCAGCATTTATCGTTCTTTACTTTTATTTATTAAAAAAAAAAAAAAACTCCTTTTTTTTTTCTTTTTTTCCTTAGGTTCTTGCATAGGGAGCGTATGATTGCAAAGAAAGTCAGAAAGAAACAATGAGAGAGAAAGTGAGAAACCACACCGTAAGGGGGATGGCCATAACACATTCCCTTCTCTTTCGTTCTCCTCTGGGATTCTGGGCAACCATGCACAAACTCTTGGCAGGATTTTCAAGCCGCTGGGTCTGGGACTTGAACTGCAGTCAGCCATGTGGCAGTCCAGCACCTTAAGCACTACACCACCTGCTGACCCCAATGCTTCCCACTTTTTACAGACAAGAAAATGAGCTCAGCAATATTACACTGCTAGGGTCATAGCACATGGATGACCAGATTAGAAACTGAACTGGGGGAACAGCAGATGATGTAATGGTTACATTGCTGGACTCTCGTAGTAAATTGCGGCTTGAGTCCTGGACCCGGCAGCTTAAAACTCACACTGGACACGTGTGCATTCATGCCCAAAATCCCAAGAGGAGAATAGAGGAGAAGGGATCAGGTGTGGCTATCCTCCTTGGTGAGTGATTTCTCGCTTTCTGTCTCTGTCTCTCTAGTGAACGTACGTGCCCTATAACAAAAATTTCTCTCTTGAGGAAGAAAAAAAACTGAACTGGGTTCTTATGTGATGCTCTGATCCATGATGAAGCAATCCCAAAGCTCTCCCATAGCCTGTCCTCCACCCTAAACTTCAAGCTCCCCCAGAGCAGCCACCACCTCCATCCAGACTCCAGGGCTTGTATGCTAGCTTACTCTGATCTCCCACTCGGGACCTCCTAAGCCCTCTAATTTCAGCCAGACATAATTAGAGAAACTTATAGGAACATTTACTTTAAATACTAAGAAAAAAAACAATAACAATGACATGGAAACAATGAACTCGATTGGGTATAGATTTTGGCTTACAGGTTGATTTACCTGACAGGGTAGGTAGGCTCTTAGGCCAGAGATCCTCTCTTTTACGTCCTACCTGTCTAAGAAGTAGCCTTCCTGTCAATAGACATTTCTCTTATCTGTTTTGGGTCCTTCTCATCTCCTCCCTTACAGGAAGGATTAAGTTGAAACTCCAGCCACTCTGTTAACTCATAGGAGGACACAAATATTATTCCTCATGGTTGCATAACACATCACTAACCCTTGTTCATACACATCCAACAGCTTTCAACTCCTCCTGAAGAGGATAAGGAGGCACATTCCTAAACATCCCATGGAAACCCCTATAGCCATACACTCCATTAGAGAAAAGCGTTCTCAGGATATATAGTGTATTAGCTATCTATAGCTGTGTAACAAGTGCGGTAAGCAATTGAACCTATCAACTAAGTGGCACCTTTTCCTATATTTCTTTCTTCTTCTTTTTCTTTTTCTTTCTTTTTTTTTTTTTTTTTTTTTTTTTTTTGAGAAAGATTTTTGCTATAGGGCGTGTACACTTTCCAGAGAGACAGAAAGTGAGAAACTGCCCCCTAGGGGGATGGACACACTGCAATCCCTTTTTCTCCATTCTCCTCTCAGTATCTTGGACATGCATGCATGCATACCTAGCATGAGTTTTAAACCTCCAGGTCCAGGACTGGAACCGCTTTAGACTATGTAGGTGTCCAGTGACATAACCATTATGCCATCTGCTGGTCCCCTTATATTTCTTTTTCTTTCTTTCTTCCTTTTTCTTTCTTTCTTTTTAAGTTTTGCTCTAGGGTGTATGTGTTCACCAGAGAGGGACAGAGAGAAAGAGAGAAAGTGAGGAATCTTAAAAGTGAGAGGAATGTCCATGACACAATCCCTTCTCCTTTATTCTCCTCTTGGGACCTTGGGCATGCATGCACATGCACTTGGTGTGATTTTCAAGCCACCAGGTCCAGGACTCAAATCACTGTTAACCACATGGGATCCAGCTGCTTTAACTGCCATGTCATCTTCTAGCCTCCCTTACAGTTCAATTTAAGAAAACTTTTCCTTTTTTTTTTTTTTTTTTTTAATTGCCAAAGGACCTGTGCACTCATGAGAAAGAAAGCACCACCCCTTAATGGGGCACGGTCATACCACAATCCTTTCTCCTCCATTTTTCCATTCTGTCAGGATTTGGCTTGCACAAACATGCACACACACCCAGCATGGCTTTCAAGCTTCCAGGGTTGAAATTCAGAACAGGGTTGGCTATATGGGTTCCAGCTTTCTATATAATGCTTAACTGCTGCACCAAGGGCCAGCCCTTATCCACTTTTTATCCTGCTCATTTCCAAGGATCCCACAGGTGGTGCTGAGGTTTCAAAGTGCTGACAAATCCTTGACAGATAAAACAAGGATCTCTCCTAGCACACTTCCAGGAGTCTAGATGCTTTTTTGCAGATTATTCCACTGTGTGCCGAAAGAAACCAAGGGAGGGCCTGGCAGGTGGCCTGGTGGTTAAGGGCGCTAGACTCTCATATGGCCAACCGCTGTTCGAGTCCCAGACCCGGTGGCTTGCCTTCTCATCCTCTCTCTGTCTCTCTCTGGTCAAATTAAGATAAATAAAGTTAAATAAATTAAAAGAAATAATTGAAATTAAAATAAATAAAGTTAAATAAAATATTTTGAAGAAAGAAACCAAAGGAGACAGTATAGAATTAATGATTAAGAGCTTGAGCTCTGAGGGACCAGCAATTGGCGTAATGGCTATGTTGCTGAACTCTCATGTAGCTGACCACAGTTCGAGTCCCAGACCCGGTGGCTTAAACTCATGCCAGGCGCGTGTGCGTGCATGCCCAAGATCCCGAGAGGAGAATGGAGGAGAAGGGATTGCAGCGTGGCCATCCCCCCGGGGGGAGATTTCTCACTTCCTGTCTTTCTGGTGAGTACAAGTGCGCTATAGCAAAAACCTCTCCCCCCAAAAAAGGGCTTGAGCTCTGAAACCAAACTCTCTGGAAATTGAATTCCTGCTCTGTTTGCCAGTGGTATCCCTGTCAAGAGCCATAACCTCTCCAAGACTTTATGTCTTCATCTACATTAAAAAAAAATAATAAATAAGAGCCGGCATTGACTGAGCACTTATGATGTGCTAGGAACCATGCGTGCTAAGTTTTACACATTCTACATGCACGATCTTATTTAATCCATACCATAGCCTTGTAAAATAGGTACTTCTATCACCACCAGTTTCTAAGAAAAGTGAAGCACAAAAAGACCATGTAACTATAAGAAGCCAGGATTCAAACACAAGCAGTCTGGCTCCAAGACCCATGCATCTGTTTTATCCTCCATGACAGAGAGACAAGGAGAAGGTGAGGGGAGGGCATCCCCATCAGGAGCTTCGGACTACAATCCACCCCTAGTCTTAGCCAGCCCAGATACCAGCCTGCAGAAGTACCCATAATCCTCAGCGGGGCGGGGGGGGGGGGTTCATCTCAGGACACAAACCCAGGGCCTTTCCCATGTAGGTCCAGTTGCATTACCACTGTGCAACCACCTGGCCCAACCTATGCTTTTAATTACGACTTTCTTCAAGTGACCTTGTAAGGATTAAATGAGCTTTAAATTAAATGTAAGGCAGGTGCCGTGTGTAGTGCCTGGCACATAAACAAGCCTTAAGTAAATGTTAGCTGTGGTATTATTTTTAGCATTGCCATTTTTCCAGGAGCTATCCGGGCCAGAAAACGGGTTTTGACACAAGATATCTTACATCTATATCCAGTTAACTGCAGCAAGATATGTGTCTTGCAATTGAACCCACAGGTCCCTGCTATTATCTAAATAATCTGCACATAAGAGTTATCTGGTTGAGAGACGGGGCTAAATGCTGGCAACTTTTTCCATCTGCTAGGCAAAGCAGCACTTCAGACTAGAAAGCAGCATGAAGTCTCTTACAAAAGAGCAGCATACTGAATAACAGCTAGCAGACCTGAAAGAAATATACAGATTACAAGTAAGTCATGTTTCAAAACCTCAATTTATCTATTGTTATAAACTCTGACTATATCACAATAAAGTTGCAAATGGTGGTTATATTCCAAGCTCACTTAAAGCTCAATAAGAGAAGCCATGCCACAAGTCCAAGGGCATGCCTCGGAACCTGAATCCATGTGACAAAAGAATAAGAGAAGTGTTTGTCCAGTTATGGAGGAAAATCTGTATACAGTGTACTAGTTCTCTGCTGCTGTGTAACAAGTAACCCTAAACTACTGTCTTAAAGTAATAAACATTTATTATCCCCGGCAGTCTCTGTAGGTCAACTGAGTAATCCTGAACTGGGTAATTCCAGCTCAGGATCTCAGTCAACATCATATCAGATCGAAGTTATGCGAAGGGTTGGAGGGCCAATTCCACTATGGCTCACTCACCTAGCTGTTGACAGCAAAGGCTCAGTTTCTCAACACATGGGTCTTTTCATGGGCTACTTGAGTTCCTCACAACATCATAGCGGGCTCCCCACAAGTGTAAGAGATCCAAGACCGAGAACAAGGAGGCAACTGAAATGACTTTTGTGACCTAGTCTTGGAAATCACACACAGTCCCATCTGCCATATTCTATTCATGATAGGCCATATGCTATTCATTAAGAGCAGCCCACACGCACTAAGAGGAATTAAACTCTACCTCTTGATGAGTAGAGTACCACAGAATTTGCAGATATATCTGAAAATCATCACAAAGTTTTCGTTGTCCTCCCATCATCCTCTCCAGGTAGCCAGTGAAACAAAATATTAAAACCATTCTGGGAGGCAGAACTGCAGTCCTCCCCAACAAAGCCCACTGTAAATACCCAAAACAATCTAAGCTTTTTTTTTTTAAGAGAGATTTTTGTGGGTCCAGCTGGTGGTGTGGGGGTTAAAGACACTGGACTCCCACATGGCCGACTATTGTTTGAGTCTCAGACCTGGTGGCTTGCGTGCGTGCTCGCTCGCTCTCTCTCTCTCTCTCTCTACCCCCCCCCCCCACCTCTGGTAAAATTAAAATAAATAAAATATTTTTTTTAAAAAGAGAGAGATTTTTGCTACAGGGTGTGTGCATTCACCAGACAGACAGAGAGACAGAAAGTGAGAAATCACCCCAGGGGGATGGCCATGCCTCAATCCTTTATCCTCCATTCTCTACCTGGGATCTTGGGCACACATGCACATGTGCCCGACTTGGGTTTCAAGAAGCCATGTCCAGGACTCAAACCACAGTTGGCAATGCGGAGTCCAGTACCATAACTGCTAAGCCATTTGTTGGTCCCACAAGCTAAGCTCTTTACCTCAACTTTTCTTGAAAACCTCTCCCTTTCCTTAAATGGACTCTTATTTAAAGAATTTATACTAAAGCATGATCACACGCCTGAAATATTTGCTTTATTCATTTGTATCTTTCATTAGAATGTCAGGCAGTATAATGAAGTGAAATTAAAGACAAAATTAGAACATGAGGGGAATGACAAAAGTAAGTAAAAACAACGAAAAACCACCTACTACCGAACTGGGTGGATTAAAATATTTGGGGTTAGGGCCAGCAGATTGCATGGAAGTTAAGGCATCTGGACTCCACATGGCTGATCGTGGTTCGAGTCCTGTACCCAGAGGCTTGAAAAATACACTGGGCACATGTGCTCAAAATCCCAAGAGGAGAATGGAAGAGAAGGGATTGTGGCGTGGCCACCCCCTCTATGGGGGTGATTTCTCACTTTCTCTCTCTCTCTAGAGAGTGCACACATCCTATAGTAAATTTAAAAAGAGAGAGAGAGAGAGAGATACTTGGGGTTAGCACAGCAATCCCCAGTACAAGTTTTCCCTTCAGCTGATTATGAGCAAGTACCCTAGATATTAATACTCTGAGCCATCACTCTCCATCCTTGGTCTAGGAACCACAGTCTTCAACTTGATTTCCATGGCTGCAGCTCTATGGGAATATATCAGGTCATTAGGAAAGTCATGATGGCTTTTTCTATGCAAAATATGTGTCATGACTTTCCTGAAAACCCTAGCAGGTATTCAAAAGTAAGAGGACCAGCAGTTGGCATAATGGCTGTGTCACTGGACTACCATGTAGTTGACCGTGGTTCGAGTCCCTGATCTGGTGGCTTAAACTCAATGCCAGGCACATGTGTGTGCATTCCCAGGATCCCTAGAGAAGAATGGAGAAGGGACTGCAGTGTAGCTGTACCCTCTGTGGGGTGATTTCTTGCTCTCTGTCTCTCTCTGTCTTCCTGGCAAGTGCACATGCCCAATAGCAAAAACCTCTCAAAAAAAAAAAGATAAGGGATTGCCCAAGTGTCACCAAGCAATTGATGGTCTTACACTTTGAGACACACGATTCTGAAGTACCATCTGAATATTCACAGGAAGATGTTTTATTTGGCTTTGTATTTTTCTTAACTTGAAATTTAACACTACGTGTAGAAAAACAACTTTCTTAACAGGAGTTTGCACTACAATTCAACTCCAAGTAGAAGCTATGCTTTGACCTATGAGTGCTCCTAACAGTATTGTTTTTAATCTCATTTGAATCTTAACGTCATTTGAAAATATGATGAAAGCTAAGGGATTTATCCCAGAAAATACACATACTCGCAAAATTTTGCACATAAATTTATGCTCTCCCAAAACTCCTAAAACCCATCTGGGAAATCTGGATTAAGAATCTTGGGGGGGGGGGGGGGGGATGACACTTCTTCCCATTTCATTTTGCCATTAAATTTTAAATTTAAATCAGAATTAGTATTCAGAACTTAATCCTTTTTAACTTACATACCTCTATTAGCTTTTCTGTGCTTGTCCATGTGGTAAATACGTTGGAGGCAAAGGAACGTGGCAGTGAGCTCATAGAGGACAATAGCTATTTGCTGAAAAACAATAATAGTTAAAAGCAGGACACAGGACTGCTGACGACCATAGCCTTGCTCTCTCCAGATGACCTGACTGGGTAGCAAATCTGCTAACTTGCTAGAGGGGCAGCAACTGGAGGAGAGGGAAGCTGCCTGGGTTTTCACTGAGCAAAAGCGCTAGATCTTGTTTTTGCAGAGCACCAGCAGCCAAGATCCGGACCTGAGATTCCAAGACCCAAGACCCACCTTAGGCGGAGCGAACTTCCGCAGCAACCCCCAGGCCCGGGCTGACCGGTTCCAGTCCACCCACTTAGCCCGCACACCCGGCTCCGCGCGACTCGCCTCCCAGCCTGGGAAGGAGGAAGGGCCGCCCCGCTCCGCCAGGGGAAAGGAGGAGCTCGGGGCTGGGAGCCAGGCCAGGGCCGAAGGGCGCGGAGACGCGCCGCGCGCCCCCCGCGGGCGCCCCAACCCTGCGCAGCGGGGCCGCGTGTCCGCGCGCCGACCCCTCCCTCGCGCGCCTCTCCTGGCGCACGCGCGCGGCTTCGCGCAGGGCGGGGTGTCTCGGCCGCCGTGGGCGCCCAGCCCCGAACCTGTCAGACCCGGGGAGCCGGCCGGGAGCGGCGGGCTGCAGGCGCGAGCACCGCCCCGCTTGCCCGCGGCCCCGGGCGGAGCAGCGCGAGCCGGCCCCTCGGAGCCGGCCGGCGCGCGGACATGAGCGGCGGCCCCGCGGCAGCGCCCCAGGTAGACGCGCCGCCCCCTCGCGGAGCCCCTGCGCGCCTCGGGGTCGGCCCTGCGCCCCGCCGCCCGGCGCTGCGGAACTTGCCGAGCGCCTTTCATTTATAACGTGTTTCGTTTTCCACAGGATGGGGAGGGACGCGCGGCCCTGCCCTCGGGAACGGGCGCTCCCGTGAAGTAGGAGCCGCCGGCCGCCAGCCCGCCCCAAGCCGTTCCGCGCCGCCTCGGCCATGGCCGGCTCCGGCGCGTGGAAGCGCCTCAAATCTCTGCTGCGGAAGGATGATGCGCCGCTGTTTTTAAATGACACCAGCGCCTTTGACTTCTCGGATGAGGTGGGGGATGCGGGACTTTCTCGGTTTAACAAACTTCGAGTTATGGTGGCCGATGATGGGTCCGAAACCCCGGAAAGGCCTATTAATGGGGCGCCCCCGGCCCTCCTGGCCGACGACGATTCCTTATTGGACCAGGACTTACCCTTGACCAACAGTCAGCTGAGTTTGAAGGTGGACCCCTGTGACAACTGCAGCAAACAGAGGGAGTTCCTGAAGCAGAGAAAGGTGAAAACCAGGTTGACCATTGCCGCCCTTCTGTACTTGCTTTTCATGATTGGAGAACTTGTAGGTGAGTTGTGTCGCCAACTCACTTTGCATTTACCTTGCCTGGAGAGTCTTTGTCAAGTTGTAGTTACACATGATTTGAGATTTAAGCTTTCTTTGCAGGAAGTTTGTTGTTTACCAAGATACTGATCTCTTGATGGGAAAAGGCCACAGGGTTCCAAAGTGCAGATCAACCTAAGCACAACATAAACTGCCCCGGATAATTTGGGCTTTGTCTTGTAATTCTTCGAACACTGTGTCATCTACTGTGAAGCCAAGGACATTGTCCTCATTGTGTATCATGTAACTTCCTCTTTTAAAAAAAAAAAAATTCCGATGAAATGCCAGGATAATTGCCACATTTAAGATAGTAAATGATTATTCTAGAATTCCTCGGGATCAGAGAGTTTTGCAGTAGGAAGGGACCTTGTTGAACACCTGCTTCAACTTCTTTACACACAGGATTTTTTTTTTTTACACTTCAGGATTCTGAAGGCCCAAAGAAGTTAAATAAGTTGCGAGACCCTTAGGTGGTTCATGGAAAGCCATGTCTATAGTCCCAGTCTCTTGGGTTTTTTTCTCTACATCTGACCTAGGTGGTCTCTTCACACCATTTCTCTTCTGTATTTAAAGCCAAGAGATTTGCAGAATTAAATGGTACCAACTAACATGAAAGCTTTTCATTGTAAGGAGAGTTTGTAACTGGAGGGTACCTCCAAGTTTTTTTTTTTTTTTTTGGAGAGGTTTTCCGCTATAGGGCGCGTGAGCTCGCCAGACAGACAGAGAGAGACAGAGAGACAGAAAGCGAGAAATCACCCCCCAGGGGGGATGGTCATGCCGCAATCCCTTCTCCTCCATTCTCTTCTTGGGATCTTGGGCACGCACGCACATGCGCCCGGCATGAGTTTTAAACCACCGGGTCCAGGACGCGAACCGCGGTCGACTATGTGGGAGTCCAGCGACATAGCCATTACGCTAACTGCTGGTTCCCCCAAGTTTTATGAATTTGGTGTTCTTTTTCATTTCGTAATTCTGCAAATAATATTCTCACTATAAGAGACATTCTTAGCATAGAGAATATCCTCAAGCACCTCAATGTAACTGCCAATTTCTTAGTGACAGTTTAAAGGTGACAAGAAAGCAGGGAAGTGATTTTCCCATGTTATCTCTTAATGATGACCCATGATGAGGACAAATGTGGCAGTTATTTCAGATGCTTGACTGGAGGTCAAGGAAAATGACTTCCATTTCCTATCCCATTTCATACCACTTCTTCCCCATGCTCACTTCAGCCTTGCTAGCCTTCTTTCTCTTCCTAAGACTTCATGAAGCTCTTTCCTGCCTTTAAGGCCTTCACGTTGGCCAGTCCCTCTACCTAGGTGGCTTTCAAACCTTTTTGACCTCACTATAGTAAGAAATGCACTTAACATTATGACCCGTGTAGGCATGCATGTATGTATGCACACATACATACACATTTATAAACATACATATAACTGAAGCAAAAGTGGTATTTCATGTAATGTATTCAAATCCTTTTTCATCTGTGGTCTCAGCCCATGAAATTGATTTCGTGGTCCATTAGTAGGTCAGGGCCTACAGTTTGAAAAAGACTACAATGTTTTCTGAACCCTCTCGGCTAGTTTCTTGTCATTCATGTCTCCTCTCAGAAGACATCTCTGAGAGACCTTTTGTGACTAAAGTCTTTAGTCTCCTGTTCCCTCTCCAATTTTCAAAGCCCTCAGCATCTGAGATTATCTTATTTATTTACTTGTTTAATATCTGCTTTGCTCTGTGAAAACATAGGCTGAATTCCTAGCACCTAGAACAGTGACTGGCACAAAGTAGATGCTCAATAAATTTTTGTTTAATTAATTTTTTTTGGAGAGGTTTTTGCTATAGGGCACATGCGCTTGCCGGAAAGACAGAGAAGGACAGAGAGACAGAAAGCCAGGAGTCACCCCCCCAGGGGAAATGGTCACACCACAATCCCTTCTCCTCCATTCTCCTCTCAGGATCTTGGGCACACACACACGCTCCCAGCGTGAGTTTAAGCCACCGGGTCTGGGACTCGAACTGCAGTTGACTATATGGGAGCCCAGCAACATAGAAATTATGCCAACTTCTGGACCCTGTTTAATTAATTTTTACTCTATTCGAGAAGTATAAATACATAAGCTGTACAGACATTAAGACAAGAGTGAAGCTGTGGCCAAATAAGGCATAATCTCAGCAGACTAAGATTCAGTGATTTCTCAGATGTACACAATTGAAATATTGAGTCACTCAGACTTAGTGATTTTTGAAGTTAATATTTAATATTTTAAGTTAAAACAATATTAATTACAATTTTTCTTTTTAAAATTAATTTAGAGTTTACCTAAGTAAAATCATTAAGATGTAATTGTCCTGACTTTCCATTTCTTCCTTTTTTTTTTTTTTTTTTTTTTTGCTGCAGGGTAAATATGCTCTCCAGAGACAGAGAGACAGAGGAGGGGATAGGAGAAAGTACTCCCCATGGGAAATGGTCATGCCACAACGCCTTCTCTGTCTCCCTTTTTTTGGGATTTGGGGGTACCCATGCACATATGTGCAGGGTGTTTCTCAAGCTGCCAGGTCCAGGACTCTAACCCAGTGGTCAGCCATGTAGGATCTGGCTGCCTTAACCACCAGGCCACAGAGCCAGCCCCTAACTTCCCATTTCTAAAATCTTTTATTTGGTATATGTTATTTTGTGAAAGCATTGAATAAATATTTCCTTTCAAATAGTGACTTTATTTTCAAATATAAAAACCTTTTGTTAAATAAAAGATAATAGTATTTAGGATAGCATTAGCAGTATTATTCAGAATGTTATATAGAATTGTGCATAGTAAGTAGAGTATTTACTACCAGGTGTACAAAGCATGTAGAAATAAAGCCTCTTATGTAAGAAGTTTGGAATTATAAAAAATGAAGTAGGCCTGCCAGTGGCATGGTGGTTAAGGCAGCTGGATCCCACATGACTATGCAGTTCAAGCCCTGGACCCTACAGCTTGAAAAATACCAGGTGCGTGTGCGTGCCCAAACTCCCAAAAGGACGGAGAAATGGAGAAGGGACTGAGGCTTGACAACTACCCATAGGGGGTATTTTCTCATTTTCTCTTTTATTATCCTCTCACTCTCTCTCTCTTTCCAGCAGGCACATGTACCCTCTGGCAAATTTGAAAAAATAAAAAAGAAGTAATTTTAAAATACAAAAGACGATGCTTAATTTTTAATATTGGCTTTGGCACTAACTTATTCTAAGACCTTAAACAAGTACATTTTTTTTTTATTTTTTAAGAAGGGTTTTTTGCTATAGGGCATATGTGCTCACTAGATAGAGAGACAGAAAGTGAGAAATCACTCCCCACCCCAAGGGAGGATGGCCATGCCACAATCCCTTCTCCTCCATTCTCCTCAGGATTTTGGGAATGTATGCACATGTGCCCAGCGTAAGTTTCAAGCTGCCAGATCCGGGACTCAAACTGCAGTCGACCATGTGGGAGTCCAGTGTCCGGTGATATAACCATTACACCATCTGCTGGTCCCGACAAATACATTCATTCTTCCTTCTGTTCAGCAAGTCTTTTTTGAGTATAGTTATCCCTTGGTATCCACAGGAAATTGGTTCTGGGGTCCCCACAGATACCAAAACTAGTAAACACTTACGTCTCCTTTGTAAAATGGCATAGTATTTGCCAATATCCTACAAACATCATCCTGTATACTTTACATCATCTCTAGATTAGTTATGATACCTAATACTATGTAAATGGTTATACCATATTGTTTAGGGAATAATAACTAGAAAAAAGTGTACATATTTAGTACAGATGAAACCAATTGTCTTTTTAAATATTTTTGATCTACTTTTGGTTGAATCTGTGAGATAGTGCATGTTCTGAATACAATAAAAATACAATGGAAAACAAAACTATTGATATTACGATCCTTACTGTACTGTAATAGAGAAGATAGATATTAAACAAACACTCAAACAGATTTAAAATTTAGATTTCCTCAAGTACTATGAAGAAAAAGAACAAGTTACTATAAGAAGGCCAGCAGGTGGCTTGGTGGTTAAGGTGCTGGGTTCTCACATGACCAACCATGGTACAAGTCCTGGATCCAACGGCTTGAAAATCACACAGGCCTCATATGTGTGCATGCCCAAAATCCCAAGAGGAGAATGGCGAAAAAGGGACTGCAGCATGGCCATCTCCCCTGGGGGGTGATTTCTTACTTTCTCTCTGTCTCTCCAGGGAACACACATGCCCTTTGGCAAAAACCTTAAAAAATAAATAAATAAACTTGTATTTGCACAAAGTACACAGGAGTCAATGGATGTGACTATAAGATCATCAACCACAATCAGATCCTACTGCTCTTGGCTCTGCACTCCCAGCCCAGAAGTGAGGATGATCACTCACTCAGCATGCTATGTGGTCATACAGTTCTGCTGTGCACTGTAGCGGTGACTCTCAATGTGTGGTTCCAGAACCAGCAGCATCAGCAGCACCTGGGAACATGTTAGAAGTATAAATTCTCAGTTCCCATCTCTGACCTATTGAATCAGAAACTCTAGGGGTAAGATCAAGCGGTCTGTAGTTTCACAAACCCTGTAGGAGATGCCGATGCACATAAAAGTTTGAGTGCTAGTATACCATGGGATTAAAAGCCTACTCAGTGAATGGTGGTAGGAAAATTGGTTGTCCATGATGAGACTATACATATATAATCGCACACACACAGATATGTAAAATAGACTTGTATACAGTGCCTAGAAAATAATACCAAAAAAGTTGTCCCTTTTGTCCCTCTGTTTGGAAACATTGCTATCCATATCCGTGTGAATTGGTTAATTTTTATCTTTTGTGTTGTACTAATGTACATTTTGTGGGTTTCTTTAGCTTATGTGCAAACTCTCAAACAAGTGAACATATATCTTCAGCTTTGTTATGATACTTGGATATAGTTATTAATTCACTGTCTACTAGTAAAATTAGTACATTGAGGAAAAGCTGCTGTGCCTAAACATGAACTTTCTCAACATGTTTGCCCCCACTTTAGTAGTTCTTCACTCTTTCAAGGTCATTGACTACTTAAAAAAATCTGTCAATAGAAATAGACATCCTCAGGACCAGCAGTTAGCGTAATGGCTACGTCGCTGACTCCCATGTAGTCAACTGCAGTTCGAGTTCCAGACCTGGTAGCTTAAATTCACTCCAGGTGCGTGTGCGTGCATGCCCAAGATCCCGAGAGGAGAATGGAGGAGAAGGGATTGTGACGTGGCCATCCCCCCGAGGGGTGATTTCTCGCTCTCTGTCTCTCTGGTCAGTGCACGCGCCCTATAGCAAAAACCTCTCAAAAAAAAAGAAAAAAGAAATAGACATCCTCACCAGAATAATATACATATGTCTAACATTTTGCATAAAATTTCAGAATACGTTAATTTAATTATAAAATCGCATCATCAGAAAAGTCATGATGTATTTTTCTATGTCTTTCCACGAAAAGTGCATCATGACTTTTCTGACTACCCAACAGGATAGAATTCAGACAGACATTCATGTTTTATAGGATGTTAACTTATTTCTGGTTTGATTGCTTATGTTTATCTTTTAAATTAATTTGTTCCTTTTTTCTGTCCTCACTCTTAAGGTGGATACATTGCAAATAGCCTAGCAATCATGACAGACGCACTTCATATGTTAACTGACCTCAGTGCCATCATACTCACCCTACTTGCTTTGTGGCTGTCTTCAAAATCGCCAACCAAAAGGTTCACCTTTGGATTTCATCGCTTAGGTAGGTAATTGGGGTGTCTTTGGGTCATAATATTTTGTACTGAAATTACAATGAACTATTACCCTTATTAACTAGACTCTTTCCAGTGATATCTTATTTGAACCAAGCAAATAAAAATAGATGAACAAGATTTATTTAAAAACATATTCCAGGGTACATTCAGCCCAGTCAGCTGAACAGTTTACACCTATTTTATGTGTGTGTGTGTGTGTATGTATACATATATATATATATATATATATATTTTTTTTTTTTTTTTTTTTTTTTTTTTTTTTTTGGGGGGAGAGATTTTTGCTATAGGGCGCATATGCTCACTGAAGAAACAGACAGAAAGCAAGAAATCACCCCCTGGGGGGATGACCACACTACAATCCATTCTCCTCTCAGGATTTTGGGCATGCATGCACACATGTCCTTCGTGAGTTTTAAACCACTGGGTCTGGAACTCGAACTGATGTTGATTCTGTGGGAGTCTAGCAATGTAATCATTTTGCCATCTGCTGATCCCTGTACCTATAATATATAATGATCATTCATCTATTTTTTAACTTGTTTTTTATTGTTATTGCTAGAGGGTGTGTATGCTTGCCAGAGAGAGAGAAAGCAAGAGTGAGAGAGAGAAAGCATTTCTCAGTGGGGCTTAGTCATGCTAGAATCCCTTTTCTCCACCTCTTCCTATCAGGATTTTGGGTACACATGCACATGCACCCAGCAGTTTTTCAAGCTGGTGGGGCTGAGGTTCAGACCACGGTTGGTCTTGTGGGATCTGGTTTCTAGTGCACGGCTCTTAACCCCAAGCTGTGGGGCCAGCCCAGTGCTCATTGATCTTCAGATGTCATTTCCTACGTCCTGAAATTTTCATTAGGAAAAAAGTTTACTTTCAGGTTACTGAACCAAACAGAACCACATGGGTTCAACTCATGATGAGCATTAGCGTCCACTTCAGGCATTTTAACCAAAGCAACTGCAGGCTAAAATCAATCCATTTATTTTACTGAAATTTAATCATTTAGTGAATACTTGTTTGGCATAATTCAGCCATCATGTTTAGTGGTCCTCTCCAAAACAGATTATAAAATAAGAAATGCTGTTTAATTAAGAAAAATAACTTGAAAAATTATTTGGGCCATAAACCATAAATTGAAAAATATTTTATATTGATGAGTTTTTAAAGCATAAATATTCAGAGAGATTACTAAAAACATGCTTACTACACCACTCATACTGCTAATTGTGTTTTTTCTTTATGTATATATATATATATATATACATACATACATATATATATATGTATGTATGTATATATATATTTATATATAGTCAATCACTGTATACGTACAGCATGCAAATGAATTTTCCAAGCATGGATACACTGTATATTAGTCCAGTTAAATATATTGTCATACATGTTATCATCAACGGATAAATTACCATTTTTGTGACCCTTACATGTTTTTCATTTATTTCTTTTTCCTCCTTGATTCCCTTCCTCCCACAATGTCTTTAGTATCCATGGTTCTCCATGCTTTTATATCTTTTAATCTTTAAGTTTCTTCACAGAGTGCAGACATTCAGTATATATGGAGACATACGATGCCTCTCTCATAGTCTGGCTTGCTTTCCTTCGTAGTAAATCTTCCATATTCACCAATTTTCTATCAAATGCCAGGGTCTCATTGTTTTTTTTTATGGCAGCTTAAATCTTAAGCATTACTGTAATATGCACAACATATACTATGGGGCTGACTGTCACTGCAGCCATTGTATCAATGTAATTCTTCAAAGGAACATATTTTTATTTGCCTACTTTGTGCAAATATTAATGTTCAATTAAGAAGATTTAAAATCAGGCCCAGCTGCTGTGGCATATTGATAATACAAGTTCTCTGCAAAACTGAAAAACATTGGGTGACCTTGGGTCCAGATCTTCTTGGTGGCCTGAAAATACACCAGACATATGCACAGGCACCCAGGATCCTGAGGAGCCAGAAGGCTAGAGATGTGATCCTGTTATCAGCATTTGACTACTCTCTCTCTTAGAATCCATTAAAATAAAAACGTAGAAGTACCAAAACAACAAAGAGAACAGATGATTAGGTCACCAATAAACAGGGTCTGGAGTGATAAGATCCTGTCAAGGGTACACCTCTCTTTCTCTTTCCCCCACTTCTGTGGGCATGTGCCTTATATCTAAAAAAAAAAAAAAAAAAAAAAAAAAAAAAAAAAAAAAAAATCAACATAGCTCTGCTTCTTTTTTTTTTTTTTTTTTTTTTTTTTTTGAGAGGTTTTTCCCTATAGGGCGCGTGCACTCGCCAGACAGAGAGAGACATAGAGACAGAAAGCGAGAAATCACTCCCCAGGGGGGATGGTCACGCCGCAATCCCTTCTCCTCCATTCTCCTCTCGGGATCTTGGGCACGCATGCACACGCACCCGGCGTGTAGTCCAGCGACATAGCCATTACGCTAACTGCTGGTTCCCCATAGCTCTGCTTCTTACTGTGGTTTTAAATCTTTTACTAATTTTGAAAATATGTGTAAAATAATTATGTGGACTATTATATGAAATACCATATAATCAGATGTCAGATGTCATTTGCAGAAAACCTAGAAGTTGACCTGATTTTCTTTTTCTTTTTGTTCTTGGAGAAATGTTTGCTGTAGGGTACATATGCTCACCAGAGAGGGACAGAGAGACAGAAAGTGAGAATTATCTTTCTCTGATGAGAGGAAGGCCACACCACAATTCCTTCTCCTCCGCTCTGCTCTCGGGATCATGGGCATGCACATGCACACACGCACCTGGCATGAGTTTCAAGCTGCTGGGTCTGAGACTCGAACCGCAGGCAACTACGTGGGAGTCCAGCAACATAACCATTAGGCCATCTGCTGGTCCCCAATAGCTTTCTTTATGTGACTTTTCTTCCAGATTTTGTGCTGAAGAGGTTAACATGGATTAACTAAAATAGTAATTATATGAAAAGACTGTAAGAAGAGTTGCTTGTATTTGAAATAAAAAGCAAGATTTGCAGTATGGTAATGTAAATCATTACCCTAGGTTAATGGCAAAATGATAGTATTAGAGTCTTTTTGTAGCATTGTGTAGTTCTACTGAGCAAAGATCTCTGGCAGATCTGGCTTGGTGATGAGTTGTCCTGGAGTAGGTGTATGTTTGCAATGCTAATTCTATATAGTTGTTATTTTATCCTCTGATGCTAAAGGAGCAGAAAGTGGGACCAGCCGATGGTATGGTGGTTATGTCAGTGGACTCCCATACCTGACCATGGTTCAAGTCCCAAAGCCAGTGGCTTAAAACTCACGCTGGGCACATGTGTGTGCGTGCCCAAGATCCTGAGAGGAGAATGGGGAGGAAGGTGATTTCTTCCTTTCTGTCTCTTTCTGTCTCTCCGGTGAGCACATGCGCCTTAGAGCAAAAAATCTCTTTAAGGAAAAAAAAAAAAAAAGGAACTGAAAGTATTTAGCTAAGAAGTCTTCCCCGTACATGCAGTTAAAAAAAAACAAAACAACAACAAAAAAAAAACCTCTAGTTAGTGATTCACTTTAGCACCTTCCTCCCACCCCTGATAAAAGGTATGTCTGTTAACTATTCACATCTTAGTGGGAGTTTAATCATATCACATGAAACATCTATGGAAAAACAATAGATTTCTAGAACTTCCTCGAAACAGGAGTTTTTATTGAGGTAGAAAGAAGACAGGATTGAGGTGGTTGGCCCCTTGGGTATGGTGGAGAGGGAGAGGGAGATGTTGGCAGCAGGTTATTTAGAACGACACATGAGAGGATCTGCAGACAAATGTAGAGTGGCGTTCTGGTGGTGACACGGGCCACTGAAAGTCCTATCTGAGGTCTTTTAGCAGAGTGCTTGTGATTTTTTGTGGCTAAGTTGAAATGCAAATAACAGTTTAGAAGTCCTAGACAAATCCAGTACAGTCCACTGTGTTTCCATGTTCCCTTCCTATCTTCCATTGCAGGAAGGTAGGAAAGAGAGACATCATTAAAGTAGAGGAGAGACTGTATGTCCACTCTCAGTTTTATAGACCCCTGAAACCTATCTTTAGATGTTTGCTGTATATAGTCCTTTGAGGCAATAGAAAAATAAGTGTTACATAAGTGAAATATACTCGATATTGGCATATGGCACTAGCAAAGTTAACAGTTAAGATAAAATCAGTACATTTACTCAGCACCAGTGAAAACAAATATGCTCGGCTTCTATGTGGCTTACACAGTTGAAACCAATTGTTTTTCACTCATTGATCAAGTGCCCACTAGTTACCTGCTGAACAAATGAATAATAGCATAGGATGGGGAGACAGGCAGTAAATATGTGTACAAACATGAATATAATCATAAATGATAATAAATGCTATAAAGAGAAATAGAAGGAATAATGATGGAAAATAACAGAAGACAGAAGGACTCCAGGATTTTTGACACAAACTCTGAAATGCTCTAGTTTTGATAATTCATTGATGTTTCTAAATGTACAATCGTTTTCATACTTCATAGTACTATCAAAACGTGATAATCATGTTTTCTATTTAGGTTTTTATTTTAGCATTATCCATTCAAACCCGAACTGTTTATTTTTTGTATATAAAATTCAGAGCATATTTTAGTCTTTATTAGATTACTGAACATAAACATTTGCTTATATTTCAGCTGAATGAAAAGACCCAAATGATCTTTTAGCAAAAAACATATATTCACTCATCTTACTTCCTTCTCCAATGCCACAGTTCAGACAAGTAGACTGGTTTAATTATGTATGTATAGAATAAAATAGCAAAATATGTTAGAACTACTGTAATAGTTGGTTTTCTGGCATTTCTAGAAAAGTCTCTTTCAAGAGTTTTTAATTTATGCTAAATTTCCCTTGAGATTGAAATATGACTGTTCGGAGCCAGCAGATGGCATGGTGTTTAAGGCTCTGGACTCCCACATGACTGACCACGGTTCAAGTTTTGGACCTGGTGGCTTACTTTCTCACTCTCTCTGGGTATCTCTCTGGTCAAACTAAAAATAATAAGAAGAAATATGATTGTTCAAGTTTACTGAAACCTAATGGAATAATAACTTTCACTGAAATCTAGGTTTTTAGCTGTGCCAAGTTGTTGGGTCTCCTTTAAGAAAATGAAAAATCCATCCTACATGTACTTCTTTTGTTTGGAAGACTTTATTGTGAGTTATGTGACTGGAGACCAACCCAGAGCAAGAATGAGATCAGAACAGGTCATAACTTGGTTGTTGACTGAAAGCTTCCTTCTCTCTTAAATGTTGTAGGAAGATAAAAAGCTTGCCTATTTTTATCTGCATTCAATCACATTAAAAATACTATGAAAGAAAAAATTTTAAACACTAGTTAGTTCTATTCATGGTATTTCACCAAAGTTTAATTTATTCATAATGAAAGAGCTTTTTGTTTATTTCATGAGAATGATCACATTACTACTATTAGAATTTATAGCCAGGTAGTCTTGTCTGTGCTTTATACTTTGTGATTATAAATATCATCCCTAAAAATCTACTTTAAATTCTGTGTTCTTTCCTCTTTTGCATTTATCAGTACTCTTTCTAGAAGACATTTTGACAAGTGATTAGAATTTAAAATAATAAATGACTGTCTTTGCTTACACCAAGGGAGCTCGACTATGAGACAGATACCTTATTAATTGCTGGACAAAGGTTATCATTGATAGCAGTATCCTAATAGGTCATTATGAGAATTTCTAGGGATCAGCTGGATTCCATTACTGTTAACTCTGGCAGGCATCATTAGTACCTTTTTAAAGCTGCTTGTGTGTGAAAACTGTGGTGTGGAGAACTGAATTTTTAGTACGGGCTACAGGAGCTTAGTGGGCCTAGTAATAAAGAATTTGGGTTCTGCCAAGGAGCTCTGTTTATGCTTTTGTTTGACGGTGTTAATTTGACTTGATTGGTTTGTTGTTTTCCTTATCTGAGAACTCATAAAATGTTAATTCTAAATGTTCAGGAAAATTATCACTAGAGTGTAGGGTTATCAGATTAGCACACAATGACAGGATGCCCACTGTATCTGAAATATTGCATGTGACATGTTGGTACTTATTATTTGTTGTATACCTGAACTGAAAATTTAATTGAGCATCTAATATTTTTACCTTATAACTTATCATCCAAACCAGAACACTTCTGAGAGTGAAATGGGGCACTGTTAATAATTCTGCCAGGACAACAAGCCTAAACTGCAACTGTCCTGGGAAAATTGTAAAGTATGGTCAACCTAAGTATAAGGGGTTTGGAAAGAAGTTTTTGTTGTTGTTTGTTGTTGTTTTTTTGGTTTTTTTTGGAGAGGTTTTTGCTATAGGGCGCATGCACTTGCCACACAGACGGACAGAGACAGAGAGTCAGAAAGTGAGAAATCACCCCCCAGGGGGGATGGCCACACCGCAATCCCTTCTCCGTTCTCCTCTCGGGATATTGGGCACGCATGCACACGCGCCGGCGTGAGTTTTAAGCCACCGGGTCCAGGACGTGAACTGCGGTCGACTACGTGGGAGTCCAGCAACATAGCCATTACGCTAACTGCTGGTTATCTGGAAAGAAGTTTTAATTATTGGTAGTAAATTTTCATAATCAATTACATCTTTGTGTTGTTAACTGGCAGGTTATACATCTTCATAAATGCAAAATGTATTGCTTTATCATTTTTATGTTAAAAAAAATTGATTGAGGGCCCAGCAGGTGACATGGAGGTCCAAGCAGCTGGGTCCCATGCGGTCAACTTCATGGTTTGAGTCCCGGACCCAGCAGCTTGAAAGTCATGCTGAGCACATTGTGTGCATACCCAAAATCCTGAGAGGAGAATGGAGAAGAGGGGATTGTGGTGTGACCATTCTCCCTGGGGGATGATTTCTTTGTCTGTCTGTCTGTCTGTCTGTCTCTCTCTCTCTCTCCCTTTCTCTGGCAAGCACACCCACCTTATAGCAAAAAACTTATAAAACAACAACAACAAAAAACAGTGTTTAAAACTATGGCAGCCTGGGAGCCAGCAGTTAGCGTAATGGCTATGTCGCTGGACTCCCACGTAGTCGACCGCGGTTCGCGTACTCGGACCCGGTGGCTTACAACTCACGCCGGGCGCGTGTGCGTGCGTGCCCAAGATCCCGAGAGGAGAATGGAGGAGAAGGGATTGCGGCGTGACCATCCCCCCTGGGGGGTGATTTCTCGCTTTCTGTCTCTCTGTCTCTCTCTGTCTGTCTGGCGAGCGCACGCGCCCTATAGCGAAAAACCTCTCAAAAAAAAAAAAAAAAAAAAAAAAACTATGGCAGCCTAATTGCTATTTCAGCCTTGATACTTGATTAAAGCTCTTCTACTAGCAGAAGGAAGCTACCACTAGTATATGATATTTTAATTTTGAGAAATAATTTTCTTTATATTATTTATCTATGTGTACTTTACCTATTATCAATTATAACCTTTTCAAATTGCCAGAAGGCATATGCGGCTTACCAGAGACAGAAAGGGAGAAAGCACCACCCAGTAGGGCATAGTTATGCCACGATCCCTTCTCCTCCATTTCTCCATGTTATTAGAGTTCAACCTGTGGATGGCCATATGGGGCCCAGCTCCCTTAACCACAAGGATATAGGGCCAGCCCCCAAGCAGTATAACTTAAGAGAAGAAATTCCATGTCCTGGGCTCACAGGTGGCATGGAGGTTAAGGCAGCTGAGTCTCACATGGCCAACTGCACGGTTCTAGTCTCAGACCCAGGATCTTGAAAATCACACCAGGAGAGGGGTTTCAGCATGACCATCCCCTCTTGGAAGAGTGATTTCTCACTTTCTCCCAATACCCTCCATAAGCACACATGCCTGGTAGCAAAACTTAAAACATTTTTAAAAAAGAAAAGAAATTCCATGCCCTGTCTTTTATTTGGCTTAAGCCTCTCTTTTAACCTATTTAACTTTTGTTTTCTGGATTTAGTAAATAACCTACCATTCATATTTAGCTTCATCTTCTTAATTGTATAGCCTTTTATCATCTTTTGTTCAACCTTTGATTAACTTCATTCTTCAAAATCATCTATAAATATATGAATGCCCACTATATGCAAACCACTCGAAGTGCTGTACTACATATAACATGGAAGAAAACTGGTTCATATCTCCAAAGAGCTTATAGTCCATATTTAATGGGAAGTTTCTCCACAGCTTTGTATATTTTAGTTTGGTCCTTTCTCTGTCTTCCTCGCCTCTTTTTATTTAAAGAAAATTGCTTGATTTAAAAAAAATTTGGGGACCAGCAGTTAGTGTAATGGCTATGTCGCTGGACTCCCATGTAGTCGACTGCAGTTCGCGTCCCGGACCCGGTGGCTTAAACTCACGCCAGGCGCGTGTGCGTGCGTGCCCAAGATCCCGAGAGGAGAACGGAGGAGAAGGGATTGCGGTGTGACCATCCCCCCTGGGGGGTGATTTCTCGCTTTCTGTCTCTCTGTCTCTGTCTGGCGAGCACACGCGCCTGAAAGCAAAAAAACCTCTCCCCCCCAAAAAAAATTATTCATAATATAATGCATGCATGCACTTGTGACAGAGAGAAAGGGAGAGAGAGAGAAGCACCCATCACAGGGTCTGGTCATGCAGCCATCCCCTTCTTACAGTCCCCCAGCCTTTCAGGTCTTGGGCACTCACATGTGTACCTGGAGTGTTTCCATCTGACCAAGCTGAGGATTCAAACCGCAGTTGCCACGTGTGATCGAGCATCTCTTGAGCAGTACATTACTCTTGTACTATGGCACTGACCCTTCTTCAGCTCTTAAATTGCTTTTTAAGTAGTATTATTAGTATTAAGAATAGATATACCATGGTTTTAAATAGGAATTTTATGTTTCTGTGTTGTTCCAAATTGTGCTATCTGTTGTATCGATACACAGGTTTCTATATAAAATATGATTTGTGTCTATATTAATTTGGTATCTTAAAGAAATAGCTATAACTGCTAGATAATTTTTCTGTGCTGTATATTATAAAATGTATAAAAGTCCAAGATACTAGAATTGCCTGTAACCTTTGAGCACTCTGGCATCCAAGATAAATTTTCCAGGTTGTTTCACCTTTTAACACTTAACAGGATTAATGTCAGATTTCTCTAAAGGAAAAGTTTTCCTTAGAAGTATTTCTGTGCTTTGATTGTTTTGAGTGTCAACACTTGTTTTACATAATAACATTAATTGTTTTTCGAAGTACTTCACGGCCAGCCACATAGTGTGGTGGTTCAGCACTGTGCATTAGTAGTCAGATGCCACCTGCTGACTGCAGTTTGAATCCTAGCCCAGGCAGATGGAAAGACACCATGGATGTGTGTGCATGCCCCAAATCCTGTCAGGATGGAGAAATGGAGGGAAAAGGATTGTGGTGTGACCTTGACCCATTGGGGGTTCTCTCTCTCTCTCTCTCTCTCTCTCTCTCTCTCTCTCTCTCTGGCAAGTGTATGCACCCTCTGGCCATTGAAAAAAATTTAATTAAAAATAAATAAATACATGTACTTTATATTGCCCTATTTTTATTTTCAGTAGATTTAATTTTTTTGCTTTATATTCACAGGGTAGAAAATGTTAAAATGCAAAAGCATATTTAATGCAAAGTCATTCCTGTCTCTCAGCTACCACTTCTTTTCACCCAGAGCAACAAGTTCTTTATGAGTATTTTGTATAATCCTTATAAGGATTTCATTTACAGATGATGATTTATATATTCTTTTTAGCTTTTCTTTTACACAGATAGAAACATATCATGCACAATGTTGTATACTTTGCTTTTTACACATAACACTATGTCTTGGGAGATTATTCTTTATCAAAATAAGCTTTTTTTAGCCTGTAATCTCTACTACTTGGGAGGCTGAGACAAGAAGATCCCAAGTTCTAGGCCAATCTGAACAAGATAGTGAAAGAAGTGAGCATCTCTTTAAAAAAAAAAAAAAAAAAAAAGGAAGGAAAAAAATATATATCCATCTCTTGTGTATTATCTGTAAAAATACATAATTTGACCCTAAAGAGATAGGAGTAGACCATGGGGAGTAGTGAGGGTGAATTAGTGGAGGATCCAGTTAAGCTGCTCAACACGTTTTTAGAGGTTTGTTTGTTTGTTTGTTTGCTATAGGGTGTGTGCACTTGCCAGAGAGACCAAAAATGAGAAATCACCCCCCAGGAGGGATGGCTACACTGCAATCCATTCTCCTCCAGTCTCCTCTTGGGATTTTGGGCACACACGCACACCAGCCCGGCGTGAGTTTCAAGCCGCCAGGTAGACTACTTGGGAGTCCAGCCACGTAACCATTATGCCACCTGCTGGTCCCACTAAACAGTTTTTATATATGAAAAAATGACATTTATAAAAATGATATAGTGCTTTTATCTCCTTAGGGGAAATATTTGCTTGTCACAAAGTATAATTGCTATGCTAGAAATACATTTGTTTTGTGTACGTTTTCCTCCAGAGGTTTTATCGGCTATGGTTAGTGTGCTGTTGGTGTATATACTTATGGGATTCCTCTTGTATGAAGCCGTGCAGAGAACTATCCATATGAACTATGAAATAAATGGAGACATAATGCTCATCACCGCAGCCGTTGGAGTTGCAGTTAATGTAATGTAAGTGCTACTTTTTCACATCACCATTTGCAAGTACTCTGAACTTAGAGACTATCATCCATGCATTCAAGTAATACATAGTAGTTTTGTCATAGTTTTAAATCATATGTTTTCCTTGTAAACATTAATAAAACACATTGAACAGTAAATTCCTCATTAGTTTTCTCAACTACACTGGAGTTTAACTAGCAATCAGAAATTTATTTAGGACAAAGTTTTTCATTGTTTAACTTTTAGAATACAGGTTGACTATCTCTTAAGCAAAATACTTGGGATCAAAAGTGTTTCCGAGTTTGGATTTTTTTTCAAATTTTGAAATATTTCCATGCAAATAATGAGATATCTTGGGGATGGGACCCAAGTCTAAACATGAAATTTATGTGTTTTACGTACAACTTGTACATGTAGCCCTAAGATCATGTTATATGATATTTTTGTAGTCCAGCATTTTGACAGTGCCAGTCACATGAGATTAGGTGTGGAATTTTCTACTTGCAGTGTCATATCACTGCTCAAAATGTTTTGGATTTGGAGCATTTCAGATTTTTGGATTAGGATGCTCAACCTGTACTTACATGTTAACTAGATTTATCTTTTTAACCGCCATGTTGCTTCATTAGTGTCTGCCAAGTGACATTTTTTTTTTCTGTAACAAATACTTTCATCAATAACATTAGGGAAAATAATGTTTTCTTTTATTTTTTTAACAGAATGGGGTTTCTGTTGAACCAGTCTGGTCATCATCACTCCCATTCCCACTCCCTGCCTTCAAATTCCCCTACCACAGGTCCTGGGAGTGGACACAGCCGTGGGCAGGATAGCCTGGCAGTGAGAGCTGCTTTTGTGCACGCCCTGGGGGATCTGGTGCAAAGTGTTGGTGTGTTAATAGCTGCCTACATCATACGATTCAAGGTAATAGGATTGCTCATTTTTCCATTTTAAAAATGTATTTAATTTCAAAATGAGAAGGTGGTGTCTTTCATTAGGATACAGGCCACTAATGCCAGTTCTGTTCATTTTGCATTGATATAAGATTAATTAGCCATCTGTACAGCTCTTTTGTTAGCAGTAAACACAGCGTATCATCTTGTGGAGTAACTCGTCTGTAATTGGCTTTGGCGGTGCTTTTTCACCGGAGAACTCAATTTTAAGCCTGTCACTGAACTGCTAGTTAGTGACATGTGCACTGAGCTAGAAACTCAGAGTTCTTGGCTCTGCTGTTAGCCTGGACCTTGAGCAAGCCCCTCAACTCTACACTTGAGTTCCTTCCTCTTTACTATGAGGGTCCTAGACCAGATAGCTACTAACGCTTCTTCCAGCTCTGATCCTGTGATTCTGGGAGGACGATTCAGAGAAATCACAGAAGAGAATACTAGAAAACGCAATTAAACTTCCGGAAACTGGTCCCATGAGGAAAACCATTTAAACAATCTGGAAAATAGTGAAGGTGATTTCTCCATTACAATATCCAAATTTAAAAGTATTTTCCAGTTCTTCTAAAGAAAGCCAAAGAACAGGGGACATATGTGTTGCTTTGCTTTACAGTCTGTTTTATGTCCGTCTATATTTAATCATACAGCTTTGATATATTGCCTTTTAGCCAGAATACAAGATCGCTGATCCCATCTGTACATACGTATTTTCATTACTGGTGGCTTTTACAACATTTCGCATCATATGGGACACAGTAGTTATAATCCTGGAAGGTAAGTTTTCACTGATTTCTGCATCCTGAGTTTATGGCTTCTCTAAAGCAGACTGGGATTCAGGGAAGACACTCTAGGAGCTATGTCTTTTGCTTTTGACTGATCCTCATTAGGCTGTATACTGCTACTTTACATGTGTGCGACATACAGAGATCAGAGCACTCCCCTCTGTCACCCACTTGACCATCATACTTCCTGAGAATAGTAAGGCAGACGGGGCTAAATTATCTCCACTTGCAAACAGGCAAACTGAGGCTCCAAGGAATAGCATAAGTTGATGAAGGCCATGCTGGCGTTAGGACAAGGAAGACTGTTGGAGTGATTAGGTCTAGTCGGTTGTTTTGTTTTGTTTTCATTTATTACCATTAAACTTGTGACTGTTGTATTTATGACAGCCTCGCCTTACTGATATTATATGTAAACATGAATATAAAAACTCCCAACAATAGGTTTATTATCATTGGATCATCCTCTTTTTTGGTTGTTTACTTTACAAAGAAAAAAAAATTTTTTGGAGGGTTTTTTGTTTGTTTGTTTGTTTGTTTTTGCTATAGGGTGCATGTGCTCGCCAAAAAGACAGAAAGCTAGAAATCACCCCCCAGGGGGGCTGGCCACGCCACAATTTCTTCTCCTCCATTCTCCTCTCAGGATCTTGGGCACACATGTACATGCACTCAGTGTGAGTTTAAGCCACCACCAGGTCCGGGACTCAAACCGTGGTCGACTACATGGGAGTCCAGCGACATAGCCATTACTCCAACTGCTGTTCCCTACAAAGAAAAATTTTTAAACTATGTTTTAAACTCTTGTATATATCCTAAATTTACAGTAAAAATGTGTATATTCATGGTTTGGTATTTTTGGTTTTGCTTTGTTTATGTCATCATAGAGTGCGTGTGTTAGCCAGAGGGGAGAGATACAGAGAGAGGGAAAGTGAGAAACCACCCATGGGGACGTGGGGGGGGGAGAACGGCCAAGCCGCAATCTCTTCACTTCCATTCTCCTCTTGGAATTTTGGGCTCGCACGGATACACACACACTCAGCATGATTATCAAGCTGCCAAGTCCAAGACTAGAACTACAGTCAGCCATGTAGGAGTCCAGTGCCTTAACTACCACACCACCTGCCGACCCAGTGCATGGTTTATATTAAACCACTGGGTCATCGTAAAAGTAATGACGCATTTTTGCATAACAAAATGTGTCATGACTTTTCCAATGACCTAATATTAGTATATCTTTTTTTTCTTTTTTCTTTTTTTGGAGAGGTTTTTGCTATAGGGTGCGTGCACTTGCCAGACAGACAGAGACAGAGAGATAGAAAGCGAGAAATCACACCCCAGGGGGGATTGCCATGCCGCAATCCCTTCTCCATTCTCCTCTCAGGATCTTGGGCACGCACGCACATGTGCCCGGCATGAGTTTAAGCCACCAGGTCTGGGACTTGAACTGTGGTCAACTACGTGGGAGTCCAGCGACATAGCCATTACGCTAACTGCTGGTCCCAATATTAATATATCTTAAAGTGTTTATTTAAACTGAGTTTGACAAAACCATTTTTAAAGTGTCTTATCAGGGAATCAGCAAATAGCATAATGGTTGCATTGCTGGACTCCCGCGTAATCAACCGTGGTTCGAGTCCCAGACCCAGCAGCTTAAAACTCAGGCCAGGCATGTGTGTACATTCTCAAAATCCCAATAGGAGAATGGAGGAGAAGGGCTACTCCCCCTGGGGGGCAATTTCTCATTTTCTGTCTCTATCTCTGGCGAACACACACACCTTATAGCAAAAAAATCACTAAAAAAATTAAATAACGTATCCTATCAGTAATGTAAAATTTCTTTTTTACTTATAAGTTATATATTCCAAACTAATAGGTGTACCAAGCCATTTGAATGTAGACTATATCAAAGAAGCCTTGATGAAAATAGAAGATGTATATTCAGTGGAAGATTTAAATATCTGGTCTCTCACTTCAGGAAAATCTACTGCTATCGTTCACATACAGCTAAGTATGTTGCTGATGGTAAATGTGGGCTAGGGTTGGTGGATTTCTGTTTTGGAACTAAACATCTGTGCTCGTAATTAAGTAGAAAGACTTTTCTGCTATAGAGATTTGTTTTAAGGGAAAGTGAGGCTTTTCAGAAGTAAGTCATAGGTCAATATTGACAGCACAAGAGTAATTTTATAGATGAGATCATATAAATTTACTTTTACAGTAGGCTAAAAGCATTATTGTTTACCATGTTCTTTTCTACATAAGAAAACCTAGACCCTCATGTTTATCTCTTTAAAATCATTCATAGATTGATGGATTGATGCTATTTTATTTTTATCAAAGACATACGTGCATGTGATTTTAAAAGGTGCATATGGTCTTTAATGACAGTTTGTGATTGATGTCTAGTATTATCTCTCTACCTGAGAGCAGACTGGGAAGATTGCAGTAATGGGAAGCCATTCTGGGTGTGTGAGCTGACTTACTTCACTAACCGAATAGCTTAGAGAGTCTAGAAATCAGACTAATAAAAGTATGTTCATCGTGTACTAAGGTTACTTTTCCCTGTATCTTGTTCACTAATGTGCAGCTGTGTACAATGAAAAATAATGATATTTTCTTGCCATTGCAGTTCCTGGAAGTTCATCTAAATGGGAGGAAGTACAGTCCAGAGCAAAGCATTTATTATTGAACACGTTTGGCATGTATAAATGTACTATTCAGCTTCAGAGTTACAGGCAAGAAGTGGACAGAACTTGTGCAAATTGTCAGAGTTCCAGTCCCTAATTTTATCTGTGTTGGGGACTCCTGCCTTATTTATTCTGCAGTCACAGACTCGAGAGCAATAAATGCAAACCTAAATGCGAAGTGGGATTCCTGACACCTGTGTTCACACCAAGCACCAGTCTCTCAAAACAGTCCAGCCTGACAGTGCTAGTCTGTTTAATGATAAAATGAGACTTCACCATGCTCTTCAGATGAAAATGTTTCCAAAACACTGTTTACAGAATGAGATGTGACTCTACAGATACCTCACAGAAGACAATCCAAGACCATACTTCTTTAATTTGACAGAGTCCATGTCTTAAAGGAAGCATCAAGAATTCAGTATTTGCATTTAAAAATACTTTTAAAGGGACATTTTCTATTAAGCCAGTGCTGGAAAACTGTATTTTTTAAAATTACATAATCTTGACACCCAGCTTCTGGAATTGCTGCTCTCTTTTTACTGATATTCCTTCTCAACAGATTTCACAGAATCCTAGTAATTATCCAGAGAGTGGAATAAGCATGTATTCCCCAGTGTTTCAGAAATGTTTTTGTTTTTTTTCACAAATAAGTCTTAATGTTATTGTGATAGTTATACTTTATAAACAGCTTTTTCCAGATGTTACAGGGTTTTGAAACTCAAAAATTAATGTTTTTGATTATTTGTAATCGTATCAGAACCAAATCTTTACATATCGTGGTCTCTCTTGTTAAATTACCAAAATTATTCTGAATGGCAAAAGTTAATCTTAAACTCAAATTACTATATGATAATTTCAAACAAAATAAATGAGCAAGGATGGGGTTGGGAGTTGGAGATTGGTGTCTTCCCAGAATCACTTTTACTCTCCATGGAAGTGCTCTCAGAACAGGAAGAGACTGCACCAAGAAGTAATGATCTTCTGTTCCTTTAAGAACTGTCAACGTCTTCTACAAAAAGGTTACGTGGTGCCTTGGTGCCTGCCTTCGTACCAGCTCATCTGTGTGTGCCCTTCAGGGTAGAATTCTAGAGGGCGAAGTTTCAGTTTGTAATACCCGCCACTCACCTGCAGATCAGTTCCATTACTCCAGGGAGAATATCTGGTTTCTGATACGGGCTAGGGATTCTCCATGGACTCCAGAAACTCCAAGATGTAATTTTGAGGTTGTCCACTATTATTAGAGCAGAAATATGCAGAGAGGTTGAGAGGAAGATAGTCCTTTGGGAGACAGAAAAATGTAAAAAATTTCTGACCTTATGTGAGTATTTTTGACAGTGCCAGGGTAGGGTGGGGCATTAAATCTGTGTTGCGGGGAGGCCGGGCATAGGCGTTTCCCACTGAAGGCAGCCTAATTGGTAACGGTAGTGTTAGAGGAACCGTGAATATGCGTGTTTCATTTTGCAACCATCAGTTTTGAGATTATCTGTACATCGGGAGTCCTTTTACAGCAGGGACAGTTTCTTATACCAAGAGTGGCTATAGTTGTGGGGCTCCTCCGAGAGTCAGAGTAGAGGAACCATGTACGGGCAGGCTGTGCATTGAAATTCCTCATAGGTGTGCAGATGGCCTACAGTGTAAACAAAGAACAGGAAATAGATTTCATCTTTTACCAAGCACCTTGCCATAAGCAGGCCTAAGATAAAACCTGTATTTACCTAAAAGGTTGTTGGGAGTTGATGGTACCAATAAAAGGGTTGATGGCACCTAACAAATACCCAGTAGATGTTTGTTAAATAGAATTGAACATTTATTTTATGGGATTCCTATTGTGAATCTGTTTAAAATAATGATTTGAATTTCTCAGAAGCATTTAAATTATTTCACTCAAAATGCTGTCACATACAGGAGGCAAGTAAGATTAAACAAGAAGCATTCCAGTGTATGCGTGGACATCAGGTACCCAGCGAGAGAAAGGAAACTATATGCTTACAGTTTTTTCATCTCTACTGAGCTTATTTCTTGTAAAACAATTTGAAATTCACTTGAGGGCTGAAAAGTATCCTTTTGTAAAATACAGAAACATTGAAAAATGTGAAAATCTTAATTACCACGTTCTGCTTAAAATGTGGTGCATGTGAAATGTCCTGTGCTTGTTTTTGTAGCAAGAACTAGATTTTTAAAAACGTTCTTTCACGAGAGACACAGACAAAGAGGAAAGAGGAAGAGGGAGGCAGACCGTCTCAAGACAGTCTCACACACAGTCCTTCCCACAGGCCAGCCAGGATCATGGGTGCGCCCGTGTGAACCAAATGTGCACAAGTCAGCTGGGAACTGAACCCCCATCTTCATGTGGCTCCAGCAGTGCGGAGCACCACACCACCACCGCTGGGCCACAACCGCAGATTGTCTATTTGTCCTTTACTGAGACTACAAGATTTGAGAATTGCTAGATTTCACTTTTCATAGCTTCACAAAACCTACAAAGGGGCATGTTAACTGAGAAGATGGGACCAGGGACTGCACAGCTGACAAAGAGGGCTCGTGCCGTCTTACCTGGCAAGCTACGACCACATGTTATACTTATTTGAGCTCTCAGAGCTCTCTGTTGCCCTGTGAAAAGCAGCAACTGAGTTGGACAGACACATTAGCCTTGTTACTTTTGCACTAGGAAAACATATATATAACATATATATATGTTATAACATAACTTGGCAGTTCTTCAGTGTGGTATATTTTAATATTTGCAAATAATCAGTTACTTGTGTTCACAAACCTGTGTTTCAAAATTCTGGCCAGATGCAGCTTTTTCATTTGTTTTACGGCAAGGCCTATTGTTGCATTAAGAATTATGCTGCCTTAGAAATTCAGTGGAAATGTAGTTGAATAAGGCATACTTCAGAGAGCTTTTATTTGCAGAACTAGAAACTATTGTAATTCCTACCTACCTTTCCATTAACTTATGTAATATGAGCACAGATTTTCACCATTTAGAGCTCCCTTCAATATTGTTTGCCAAATCACTGGATTTTTTTTTGTTTCCAACTTGGAGTGCTTTACTTCTGTTCTCTGAAACTATTTCCTGCTCTTACAAGTCTCTGTTCTCTCTCTCCAACCCAACTATCCTGGCTGACAGTATTTGTCTTCAGCAGAATTTTCCCAGAACGAACATGGTCCAGATCAGATACATAAAATTAGTTTCTTATTTTAATGTGAGACATAGACACTACTTAGAAATGTGTTTCCTGGAGGGAAAGAACCTTTTTTTTTTTTTCTTTACCAGCTTATTGTCCCTCTTCCAGATTTCCCTGCACACTGAACTTGGTAGAATGTGGTAGACAGAAAGGGCCTAGTGCCACCACCAGTGAAGATCATTGCTAATCAGACTCTGGGTCCTGCTTCTCAAACAACGGCTCACAACTTTGACAGAGATGATCATTTGATTCTGAAACATGAACAGTTAGCTAAATTTATTTTCTTTTGATGCATTTGTGTTGGTTGGCTCACAATAATGAGTAAGGTATTCTTACAGAATTTGAGCCCCTTGGGAATAAGGTTCTAGGTCATTTTGCTGTCGACTACCTTGTATACAGTAAAGTTGCAGAATGTGTTGCTAGACAGAAGATCAGTTCATTTGCTTCAGTTTGTCCTTGAACCCAGCTTAGCCCATGAGCCAGCTGGGTTTTAGTCATAAATGAACAATCATACCTCAAGGTACAATGTGTTGAGAGGAGGCAAGTGATCTCCAAATAACATAGTAAGCTTAATATCTCAGTAGCCAAAATTCCCTTTCCACACCTAACTCCAGATCTGCCGTGAATCCTGTTGACCAGGGCTTCAGATTTGTTTTCCAAAACATTAATGAGGTGTACAGTTGGTGCTGTTGGTAGGAGCATGCTTGTCGGAGAGAAGCAACTGTGAGATTTCTCCAGTATTGATTTACGTGTGTGTGTTTGTGTGTGTGTGTGTGTGTGTGTGTGTGTGTGTGTGTATCCAGGCCAAACGGTCATTGAATGCTTGCTTAGAAAGCGTTGAGCCTGCTTTTCTAATCATTATGAGGAACAATAAACATTTTCTGATGTTTAGGAAGATTAGACATTTTTGGAGACTTTCCCAGTTAAACCTATGACCATGTCAATTTGATGAGTGCAATTAAGTTTATTCAGAAATAACTGCAACACAAAATTGAAATGGGCCAGTATGTCAGCATTCCACCTGGAAGATACAGTATATTGGGAAACTTTATGCTTCTCTAAATAAATATATGTTATTAAATAAGCCATATCACAGTTAAGAAATTGTATATACTTTTCCATATGCCTCTGCAGAAACCAGATATTTTGCATATAATTGATTTTAGAAAGATTTTGAAGTTGGGGTTTGTCCATGTAATTAAGATAACAATATATGTATATGTACTGTATTTGCAATTTTCAAACTGTAATTTCCTATACATTTATTAAATAAAGTGTTGCTTTGCCTTGTGGTTTATTAAAAAATGAAAATGTTTAGTCCCTTAAATTTCTGCTGTTTTTATTAAGTAGGCTTTAAAACAGACTCAAATAGAAAAGCATTGGAAAATAGATCACAATCTATCTATTGATAATCTCAGGTTGTAATGCTCTCTTAGATGTTTAAGAAATAAACCTGAAAAAAAATCTTCCAGATAGGCCAAAAAGGGCACTAAAAGAACTTGCTCATTTGGTATCAGTCACTCGTCATGTCCGGAAAGTCCCAGGAACAATGGCAACAGGGAAGGTTAAGCGGTGGTGTAGGCCCACAGGTGGAGTAGTGCTTAAGGCGCTGGACTCCCATGTGGTTGACTATGGTTCCAGTCCAGGGCCCAGTTGCCTGAAATTTAGGCTGGGCACGTGTGAATGGAGGAGAAAGGGGAAGGGATTGTGGCATGGACATCCCTCCAGAGGATGACTTCTCGCTTTCTGTCTCCCTCTGGCAAGCACACGTACCCTATAGCAAAAAATTTGTCCCCAAAAGAGCCTCAGTGCAGGGCTGGCAGGTGATGTAGTGGTTAAAGGTACAGGATTCCCACATGGCTGGCAGTGGTTTGAGTCCTGGACCTAGTGGCTTGCTTTCTCACCTCTCTCTCTCTGGTCAAATTTAAATAATAATAACAAATGGAATTAAATAGGTAATTCATTTTTTAAAAAATTGAAAAGCGGGAACCAGCAGTTAGTGTAATGGCTATGTCGCTGGACTCCCACGTAGTCGACCGCAGTTCATGTCCCGGACCCGGTGGCTTAAAACACGCCAGGCGCATGTGCGTGCGTGCCCAAGATCCCGAGAGGAGAATGAAGGAGAAGGGATTGCGGCGTGATCATCCCCCCTGGGGGGTGATTTCTCGCTTTCTATCTCTATGTCTCTCTCTGTCTGTCTGGCGAGCGCATGCGCCCTATAGCGAAAACCTCTCCAAAAAAAAAAAAAAAAAAAGTGAAAAGCTACAGTGTAAGTAAGATGGGTGGGGCCCATCCAGAAGTCTGAGAATCATGGCATACTAGCTCTCCAGGAGTGAGGACCAGGGGCCAGCAAGTCATGCTGCCTCCCAGGACAAATCTAACCCACAGCCTGTTTTGTTTGGTCCAAGATCTAAGAATGGTTTTTATATTTTTGAATGGTTAAAAAAAAAAATCAGTAGAACTATATTTAGTGACGTGAAAATTATATGAACTGTAACTCCAGTGTCCACAAAGCGTTAACTGGAACACAGCAGACTCGTTCAATTATGTATTGTCTATGGCTGCCTTTGTGCCACTGTGGCAGAGCAGTTGTGATGAATCTCAAATATTTACTCTGGCTTATTACAGAAAGGTTGACCAACCCCTGGTGTAGACTAGTACCCATCTGAGGCTATACTCACATATGAGGAAAAGCCATTCTCCCAGGGCCCACGTGGCAATTTCTGTGGCTGGTAAATGTGAGACCATCAGACTCACCAAATGTTCTTTTCCTCCCCTGACCTTTTATTGTATTTTTAAATCTCCCTTTGGGCTTAGGACAGAAATTCAAGAAAAGAGTAGCAAGATTTCCATTTTACCCACATGCCATATGCTCTGCATTTACTAGCTCTTAACACTTACAAGCAAGCAGTTTCTCCACAGCATAACATGAGCACCAGGGTTATTCAAGTATACTTTCCAACATAAAAGCTTATGTACTCGATTTTTAAATTTTTCAATTATAGCAAAAACAAAAGGAAGTAGAAATACACGCAGGGGGTCGGCCTGGTTAAGGCACCAGATCCCACATGACCTACGCTGTGATTGGAGTCCTGGACCCAGCAGCTTGAGAGTCACACTGTGTGTGTGTGTGTGTGTGTGTGTGTGTGTGTGTGTGTGTACGCACATACATGTTCATACCTAGAATCCTGAAAGGAGGGAGAGAGAAGGAATTGTGATGTGACCATTCCCCATGGGGAGTGCTTTCTCCCTAGTTCCCTCTGTCTCCAGTGAAGGCACATACCCTCTGGCAATCTTTTTCTTTTTTTTTTTTTTTTTTAGAGAGATTTCTGCTATAGGTGTATGCACTCACTGGAGAGACCGAGACAGAGAGACAGAAAGTGAGAAATCACTCCCCTGGAGGGATGGTCATGCTGCAATCCCTTCTCCTTCATTCTCCTTTTAAGACGTTGGGCACACATGCACACACACCTGGCATGAGTTTGAAGCTGCCTGGTCCAGGACTTGAACTGCGGCCAAACACATGGGAGTCCAGTGCCTTAACCACCACACCGCCTTCTGGACCCCCTCTGGCAAATTTTTTTAAATAATAAATAAATTCTAATTTGGGGTAGGTCTTACAAGTTCTGTTTATGCTAAACTTTCAGCTTTATTGAATATTTTAGTAGAATAATCTTTTGGTTGTATTTCAACTTCAACTGTAGTCCTCTTATAATTGCTATAAACTATGAAGTAGGCTAAGCATAAATAGGAAATATGAAGCCCTCTGACCAAATATAATCTCTACATGAGTCATGTGTCTAAGATTAGAGGATTTAAAAGTTCAACCTCAGTGAAATATCTCCAAAGATAATCATTTTCAAGCAACATTATGGCTTAACGGGCTCTCATGTGACTTTTACAGAATAAACGGTAAAATTTGGCCCGGGGCACCACCCAAAAATCATGAAGCTGATACATTGCAAGTTACCAAATCACTTCCATATTTCCCATTCTAGACTTTTCAAAAGCTTATTCTGGTTTGATTTTCAAAGTACTATTGTCTATGTTTTTTGCTTTTTTATTTTTTTTAATTTTTGCTATAGAGCTTGTGTGTTCTCTGTAGAAAGACAGAGAGAGAGAGAGAAAGGGGGAAAGTGAGAAAGAGGGCCCCCCCCCCCCCACCAGGAGGAAGGCCACACCGCAATCCATTCTCTCAGGAGTTTGGGCAAGCATGCATGCATACCCGAAATGTCTTTCAAGCCGCCAGGTCCAGGGCATTAACCAAGCAGTCACGTGGGACTCAGCCACCTTAACCATGGCGCCATGGGCTGGCCTCCTATTGTCTATGTTCTGCTTCCCAGTTTCTGCCTCTTGGTTTGTGGGTTGTTTTTGTTTCTTTTCTTTTTTTTAGGTTTTTTTTTTTTTTTAAAGACTTTAGTTTACTTCAACAAAATGCTGAAGCTTTGTGGGGAAAAGAAAGTGTGTGGGTTACTTTTTCTCTAAAATACACTGAACTGTTTCTTTTTTTAACAATTATTTTATTTTATTCATTGTCTTTATTTATTTATTTACTTACTTACCTACTTACTTACTTTGAAGTTGACCAAGGAGAGTCAGAGAGAGAAGGAAAGCAAGAAAGCAGGCCGTCAGTTCTGGGACTTGAACCATGGTCAAACTTGTGGGAGTCTTGCTGCCTTAACCACCACGCCACCTGCTGGGCCCACACTGAACTATTTCTTGGAAAGAGTTGGATTTTTTTCGATAGGAAGGTTTTAGAGACCTCACGAAAGGCAGGGTAACCCTAGGGCAAGATAGACTGTCTCTGCTCCCTAGACTCTCCTAGGAGCTGCAGATCAGATCCCACTTGTCATTTCTCCTCCACTTCCTTTCCGGAGGAAGCCTACTAGTATTCCAGGGATATTAGTCCCTAAATGATGATTACAACAAATTTTGGCCTCGGTCAGATCATGACTGGATTTCTGTACGTTAATCCTTCATCTTCATTTGTGAAGACTACGGGGCAGATTCTCATTCCCACAGGCTCTCGAATGGAATTGCTGCTCGAATGGATTTTTTTTTTTTTTTTTTTTTTTTTTTTTTTGTGGCTATAGGGCGCGTGCACTCACCAGACAGAGAGAGAAAGCGAGAAATCACCCCCCTCCCTGGGGGGATGGCCAGGACACAATCCCTTCTCCTCCATTCTTCTCTCGGGATCTTGGGCATGCCCGGCGTGAGTTTTAAGCCACCGGGTCCGGGACGCAAACCGTGGTCGACTACATGGGAGTCCAGTGACATAGCCATTACGCTAACTGCTGGTCCCATCAAATGGAATTTCAGTATTGTCAGAACACAAGCTATTCTATCCTCTTTGCTTTTTAATGTGAGACTATTTTCCAAAGACTAGGATATCTTTAAAACCCCTAAGACAAGTATTCTGTAATGTACCGAATATTAGCCCTTGGTATATATTTGGTTATAGAAACATCACTCTTTTTTAAGATACCATGATATTGAAATTGGGACATGTCCAAAATTTAGTTCCATTAGTTGGAATTTTTTTTTCTAAAGCAGATTGACTCATTTCAAAACGCCATCCATTTAGTGATGATTTAACCAAGAATCAATGTTAAAAAGACTACCTCCCTGCCACTGAACATGCTGTGGAATAGGACACAAAATTGGTATGGATTTTTGGGACTAGCAGTTGACATGATAATTATGTCACTGGACCCCCATGTAGTCAACTGCAGTTGGAGTTCTAGACCCAGTGGCTTAAATTCATGCCGGGCATGTGTGCGTGCATGCCCAAGAGGAGAATGGAGGAGAAGGGATTATGGCATGGACATCCCTCCTCGGGGGTGATTTCTCACTTTCTGTCTGTCTGTCTCTGTCTTTCTGGCGAGTACATGTGCCCTATAGCAAAAACATCTAAAAAAATTGCTATGGATTTTTTAAAAGTTAAACAGAAAATAAAACATTTTTTGGAGGGTATCTTGGGTCATACCTCGCTTCTACAGATAGAATATCACACTTATCTCCCATAAGAGATGGCTTCAGAAACTGACCTTTTGTAATGACATACAAAGTCCTAATCAGATCACCACTTCCCATCCTCACAAATCCATCCTCTCTCTGCCACCACTCTCTCGTCTCTTGTGTGTCAGCCATACCAAACTACAGGCAGGTTTCACTAGGGAAATAAATAATTGCTGACATTTATTGAACCCTTACTGCATTCCAGACAGTGTGCTGTACACATCATGTTACTGAATCCTCATGGTGGTACTGAGAAGAAAATTATAATCCTCACCAGGACAGGTCAATGGCTTGTCCGAAGTCATATGGGTAGACTTATAATGCAGGGACAGAGGGTCACAGACAACCCTTAAATATAGTTATAACAAGTAATTCAATATACAAAGGGAAATCAGCGTAGACTAAGGCAGTAAAATCACAGCCAAGTTTTAGACAACATGCATAGCAGTAATAGAAGTATACTCATTTAGAAGTACCAAAATTACATGCATGTTTGGTTAAAAAAAAAAAAAAAAGAAGAAGAAGAAAGAAAGAAAGTTTACTCTGTTTCTCGAGTTCTTGGTTTTGGGGTCACTGGAATGGTACCAAAGCAGATTGGGTAGGTTCCTCTCACTGTCCCTTCCTCTCTTCATTCCTCAGTCCTCACAGGGTGGGGCGGAGGGATGGAGTTGAAGCCACAGGCGGCTCCTTCTGGCCTCCCCCTGTAGCCAGCCACTGCTTGCTGCCAGGACACTGCATGTCTCTGTCCTTACCTGGTTTTGTTTGTGAGGGGCATGGCGGTTCCATGTCAGAGTTAACGTACTGTGGCACCCACTGTTCACAGCAGCCCCTTGAATCTGAAATCGATGCAGACCAGGTTTTGCATGAGGAAGGCAGACTACATCAAAAAGGGGCTGTGCTACAATCAGGTCATTATCAGGGCAGGGTTGAGATGGAAGACACAGCTCAGAAATGCTGTGTCTTTGGAGAACGTGAACCACTGGAAACAAAGCATAAGCTTCTGGTAATTTCTAGAAGAGCAGGAAGGCTCTGAACTTCCCACAAGTTACAGATTAGGGTTTAAAGCTGACCTCATCTCAGCAGAGGAACAGATGAGATCCAGTTGCTATCTGGGTGAGTTATAAGGTAGCTCAAAACCAAACAGATATTTTCATCTTGAGATCACAGAGAGGCCTAGACTCAGCAGGCTTCTCTTTACAACAGAAATCAGATACTTTTCTGAAACACCCCACACAATCACAAAATTAATTGCAATGAAAATCAGTGTTAATGGCCAGCAGTTATTATCACTTACAAGGCACAATCATCTCTTTAGCTCTCTTTCCCACTTTACAAGATGGCAGGTGAAAAAGCCGTGAAGCGGGATACTAAGGAGAAGAAACCTGAAGCCAAGAAGGCTGATGCCAGTGGCAAGGTTGAAAAGGGTGACCCCGAGGCTAAAATGCCCAAGAAGGAGAAGCCCTGTTGCAGCCAAAGCCTGATCCTAGTCCAGGGCATCGGCCAATACTCCTGGTCTGCCCTGTATTCCAGGAAGGCTTGGATATGTATTCCATGTACAAGAGGAAAATCCCGGCCACTAAATTCAAGATTGAAAAGAAAAAGAAAAAGGAGAAGGTTCTTTTCACAAAACCAGTTGGTGGGGACAAGAATGGAGGTATCCGAGCGGTTAAACATTGCAAAATGCCCAGGTATTACCCTACTGAAGGTGTGCCTCGAAAGCTGTTGAGTCACTGCAAAAAACACAGCTAGCGTGTGAGAGAGCTGCGAGCCGGCGTCACTCCCGGGCCCGTTCTGATCATCCGCACTGGACCCCACAGAGGTTTTCCTGAAGCAGCTGAGCAGTGGCTTGCTACCTGTGACTGGACCTCTTGAGTGAGGACTCAAGTTTCACTGTGTAGAACACACCAGAACTTTGTCATCGCCACCGCCACAAAAATTAGTATTAGCAAAGTAAAAATCCTAAAACACTTCAAAAATGCTTACTTTAAGCAAAAGAAGCTGTGGAAGCCTAGATACCAGGAAGGTGAGATCTTCAACACGGAGAAGGAAAAATATAAGATTATAAGAGCAATGCCAGGTTGACCAGAAAGCTGTGGACTCGCAAATTTTACCAAAAATCAAAATTGTTCCTCAGCCAGGGCTACCCGCAATCCGTGTTTGCCCTTACAAATGGAGTTTATCCTCACCAATTGCTGTTCTAAATTTCTTGCTAAGGACCTAAATAACTTAATTAAATAACTGATAATATTAACAACAATAAAAAAGATGCAATCATCTTTGAGCCCAGTGATATAGCACTGAGCTGGTCCCTGGCAATGATACCTTAGCTGATGACACTTCCTTTCTTAAAGACTCTTTTCCCTTTAAAAGATTAATTAATAAGGTGACTATTTTCAACTTGAAATTGAGCAACAGCTCACTTCTAACATACGTTACTAATACATTTCTTTTTTATTAATCTGAACTTGGCAGAGAGAGACAAGGGGATAGGTGGGCAGAGAAAATAACCCGCCGTGGGGAATGGTCATGCCACAGTCCTTTCTCTGCTTGTCCCTCCTTTAGGATGCTGGGCACACATACACACAAATGGTTAGTGTGTCTTTCAACACCTGAACCACAGGGTCAGCCATGTGGGATCCAGTTCCTTTAGCTACAATTCCTGGCCCAGTAGATTTTTAAATCAAAAATCTTTATTTTTGCTGTTAAAGTTTTTTCTTAGAGGGAGATTTTTTTTGCTATAGGGCATGTGCACTTGCTGGAGACAGAGAGAGAGAGAGAAAATGAGAAATCACCCCCCGGGGGTATGATCATGCCTCAATCCCTTCTCCTCCATTCTCCTCGCAGGATTTAGGGGCATGCACACACAAGTAGCCAGCATGAGTTTTAAGTTGCCAGGTCCGGAACTTGAAACACAGTAGACTATGTGGGAGTTCAGCAAGATAACCATTACTCCACCTACTGGTCCCCTTGCTGTTAAAATTTTAACCATGTACAGGAACCAGCAGTTGGCATAGTGGCTATGTCACTGGATTCCCATGTAGTTGACCGCGGTTCAAGTCCCAGACCCGGCGGCTTAAACTCACACCGGTGCGTGTGTGTGCGTGCCCAAGATCCCAAGAGGAGAATGGAGGAGAAGGGATTGTGGCGTGGCCATCCCCCCTGGGGGGTGATTTCTTGCCTTCTGTCTCTCTGTTTCTCTCTGTCTTTCTGGCAAGTGCACGTACCTTATAGAAAAGACTTCTCCCCCACAAAAAAATTTTTAACTATGTACATATGTGTTAGATAAAGAAGTGGAATAATTGGTTCTGATCCCAGCTTTATTAGGTATGTTTCATTAAACTAGTCATTGTTTGCTGGGTTTCGGTCTGCAATTTATAGTAAAGGTGCTACTATTACTAGTAACATGTAGTTCGTAGCAGTAATAATAAGCATTGATCAAATGTTTAGCACTATACATGCTAGGCACTGTTCTAAAAGCTTTTTGGAGTCTGGCCCCATAGCCCAGAGGTTAAGGAAACCTTATCCCACATGACTGGCTGTGATTTGCATCCTGGCCCTAGTGGCTTGAAAATCACACTGGGCATGTGTACATACATGCCCTAAATCCTGACAGGGTGGAGAAGTGGAGGAAAAGGGGTTGCAAAGTGACCACATGGGGGGTGCTTTCTCCCTCTCTGTTCTGTCTCTCTCTGGTGAGTGCACATACCCTCTGGCAATTATTTTTTCCATTTTATTATTATTATTTTAAACATTCAATCGCTATACATCATTGGCTTGTAAAGAGAATTTACCCAACATGAAATACACCTCAGACCAGATCGGTTGAGGATACTATACACGTTATCATCAACAGGTAATAAACCATTTCTATGTCACACAAATGTTAATTTTTTTTTAAATTTGGGGGTGGTGGTGTTAATAGTAAAATCTACCAAACAGTCCTATGAATTGTTTTCACCCCTGTTGTACAGATGAAGAACCTGAGGCAGAGAAAGGCTGACGATCAGCTAATGAGTAGCAGAGCTGGGATGCCAATCCAGGCCTTCCTGCTCCATCGTCCACACTGCTGACCTTTACAGCAAGATCAGAGCCAGGACCTACCTTATCACTTACCAGTGATCTAGTGTGGTATTTTGTGATGCTCTAAAGGGCCTGGGGGCTGCCCTAGGCTGCAGGAAGAGCCTCCTGCAAGGGCAGCCGTGTGGGTGGGAGGAATGTGGGCGAGGAGGGCACAGCAGGCACCTGCTCGCTATCAGGACTGCCGGAATGTACCTTGACCCTGTGCCCAGTTTCCTGGTCCCGCTGGAGGCTTTCTGAAGTTTTTTCCACATATCAGACCCTGAGAGAGTTAAGCTCCTTCTGTCTCTTCTCTCGAACACTTTGTTGTGAGGCACTAAGGAGAGACAGCAAGGGGCCATGAAAGGAGTGGGTTTGATCCAGCCTGTGGTGGGTTTGATTTCAGCTCTGTGAAATGAATAGCTGTGTGATTCTGGCAAGGGTCTAAATCTCTCTAGGCCCCTTTTTTTTCATCTACAAGAGAATGACACCCTGAATTTCACTGAGTGGCTTTAGGGATTGAATAAAACATAAATGCAGCTGGATCCCACAGGACTGTGAGGTTTGAGTCCTAGACCTGCCCAAAATCCTGACAAGAGAGATGGAGAAGGGATTGTGATGTGACTGTCCCCCCCGGAGGGTGTTTCCTCACTTTCCCTGTGTCTCTCTCCCTGTCTCTCTTTGGTGAGCACCTGTGCACTCTAGCAAATGAAAAACAAAAACAAAAAGCTTACTAGTATAGTGCTGGGCATGCAATAAAGTTTTCTCTTCCCTCTATCCTCCACTTCATGATCCCCAGTGGGCACATCCTGTTAGCTTAGTCTAATTCAAATAGATTCTTTCAACTGCGATCAATCTAAGGATGGAAAGAAACTAAGTGTTATTGAGGGTTTTTTTGCCAGGTCATTTCATATCGGCTTCTCCTGAATGGAGAAGTTCGAGTCCAGTTACAATCAGTATGACCTTGGGTAAATCACTTAACCCCTTTGGGCTCAATGTTTTCCCTAGTTGAGTGGGGGCACCTATTACTACCTGACCTCATAGGACAGCTGTGAGAATTAAATGAAGTTAACGCGTGCAAAGTGCCTGGCATATGCTGGGGGCTCAATAAATGGTGGCCACAGCTGTCACTGTTCCTGTTTTGGTTTCCTAATTCCTTGGCCTCACTAGCAGCTTTCTAAATGCCCTACAAATAAATTCAAAGTTACACACGTTGGAAGGTCCCATACAGGAAAACTGTTCTGAGCACCATTTGGTACCGTTCCAGGCCAGACAAGGAATCAAGGCTGAACTTCTGCATAATCGGTCTTGGCAAGAGCCCCCACTCAGATGCTGCTACTGCAGAGTCACACTGACCCAGGAAACGGCAAATAAAGCCCGGAAATGAGTACTGGGAGGTCTAACTCCCTAGAGGTGGATCAAAAAGCCCCACCAAATGCTGATGCCACTGAGCCTAACGCCCCTGCATATCAACCGCTCAAGTCTCTCAGAATAGCTTGATTACCGCACAAAAGAAACCCCCTTCTTCCTGATGGGCGGGCTGAGGCACCTCCGGTTTCTGACTGGCATGCTTTATCTTAATGAACTTCCCTTTTTTCTTGAGTTGTCTCCTGAAGTCTTACTCTGGACCATGACAGACTTAAATATGTAAGGAGGAATAGGGTCTGCTTCAAGGCCAGCAGATGGCATAGCGGTTATGTCGCTTGACTCTCACATGACTGACCGCAGTTCGGGTCCCGGACCCAGTGGCTTCGAACTCATGCATTTGGTGTGTGTGTGTGTGTGCCCAGGATTCTGAGTGGAGAAGGGATTGCAGCATGGCCATCTCCCCTTCCCCCAAGAGCAGTTTCTAACTTTCCCTCTCACTGTGCCTGTCTCTGTCTCTCTCTCCAGCGAGCACACGGGCCTAAGGCAAAAACCTCTAAAAATAAAGGGTCTGCTTCACAGATGAGTCACTCAGAACCATCCCAGCACAGAACGTGCCATCAGCTCAGAAACGAATCCTGTCACAGTCTCTTTCCTTGACCTCCCAGGAGAGCTGTAGTTGAGGCTACTTCTGGAGAATGTATCGGGACAGAATCTAACTAGTCACAGCAGAAGGATCTGAAAATTCTCAGGAAACTTCTTGGTTCCATAGAGCCACTAAACCATGACCTAAAAGTCATTTTTTGCTAGCAAGAGGCCTAACCAGAGATGTGTCTATATCATGTCACATCACAGACGAGCACTCAGATGGCCGGGAGTTCCCCTGAGCCGACTCTCCCCCGCAATGCCCTGACCGTGACCCCAAGACAGGCACAATGAGTGCTAGGACAGCGTGTGTCCTCATCCTCCCTCTCTCTCACAGTAAATGCCCCTACACACACACACACACACACACACACACACACACCTGAAACACCGAGTTCACCACTAACGACACTCCATTCTCCAAACCCACCATCCCCGCTACTGTACCTGGTTCTCATTTCCACAGGTCACCTGAGTAGGAGTGTGTTCTAGTCTGCTGGGACGCTAATAACAGAAAATACCTGGATCTGGGTAATCTAAGACAGGAGAGGTTTATTTAGCTCGTGCTTTGGAGGGCCAAGTTCCAGGGGCCACATCTGGTAGGATTTTCTTGTTGGAGGGGCCCCAAGGCTGTCGGGAAAGGTGTTACATCATGGAAGAAAAGGAGCAGGCAGCTCTGTCTCTTCTGATCTCATTTCCCTCTCCTTACTGACCCCCAGCAGTCAGTCATAGGAGCCCCACCTTAATTTTTAAATTACTCCCAAAGTCCCCACCTTTCAACACCACAAAGGTAGTAATCTTTGGGCTGGCAGGTGGTTAAAGCACTGGACCCCACATGGCCAACCAGGATTCGAGTCCCAGACTTGGTAGCTTGCTTTCTCACTTTCCTTCTCTCTGTTTCTCTCTGGTCAAATAAAAAAAATAAAAATAATAAAAATAAAATAATACCCTTAGAAAAGGTACTAATCTTCTCCTTAATACCTTCACAATATGACCAAGTTCTAATACACAAATTTGGGGGAATACTCAAACAACAGCAGAGAGAAAGAGCCTCAATCCCTCATCCAGCCCTAAACTCTCCCTGGGGCCATCACGACAGGACATACAGACTTGAACTTCTATAGCCACACTGATTCTTCTTCCCATTTCTCAGTGGACTTCAATGTCAAGGATGCCCTAGCCCAACCAAATGGAATCCACTAGACCACATGCACCGAGAGGGTTATATGATCACATCCATCCTGCCCCTTCTCATCCTCAGTGTCAAACACAACTCAGCACAAAGTGGGCCTCCATAAATCTGTGCTCAACAAATGAGAAATGAATAAATTCAGGTTTTAGAGAGGCATTGAAGTCTCTCCCTAGTACAGAATAACTGGAACAATGAACATATTCTGGAATTTTGCTATTCAATATGGCAGCCACCAGCCACATTTGACCATTTAAAGTAGGGTAAAATTGGGACCAGTAGATGGAGTAATGATTACATTGCTGGATTCTCACATGGTCGACCATGGTTCAAGTCCTAGACCCGGGAGCTTGAAACTCATGTCAGGCACGTGTGCATGCATGTGTGCCCAAGATTCCAAGAGGAGAATGGAGGAAAGGGGATTGTGCCGTGGCCATCCCCCCTGATGGGTGATTTCTCACTTTCTGTCTCTATTGCTCCAGTAAGCGCACGTACCCTATAACAAAAGTCTCTTTTAAAAAATAAAGTAGGGTGAAATTAATCAAAATTAAGTTCTATATGATCTAACTATCCTGTATCTAAGAAAAACAAAAGCATACATCCACACAAAGACTTCTATAATGATGTTTGTAGCAGCTTTATTTGCAATGGCTAAAAACTGGTGGCAAGGGGGGGGGGCAAATATTTATTCACAGTGAACAAATTGTGGTGTCTACACAATGAGATTCCACTGGGCAACAAAAAGGAATAAACTACTAATGCACACAACACCATGGGTGCTTCTCAAAAGAACTGCTGAGCAATAGTGGCAGGGGAAAAAAAAAGAGTAAACACCATATGATCCCATTTATATAAAATTATTTTAAAAATACAAACTAATCTATTATGGCTGAAAACAGGTCAGTGGTTGCCCGGGGATGGGTGGGGGCAGGAAAGGGTGGCAGAGCGGGATTACGAAGATGCAGGAGGTCCCTGTCCTCATTGCCGTGATAGCTTCGCAGGTGTATACACATTTTGTAAAATGTACCAAATCATACTCTTTCCGTTTTTCTTTATTTCTTTTTTTTTGGGGTGGGGTAGGTTTTTGCTATAGGGCGTGTGCGCTCACCAGAAAGAGAGAGACAGAGACAGAAAGCGAGAAATCACCCCCCAGGGGGGATGGTCACGCCGCAATCCCTTCTCCTCCATTCTCCTCTTGGGATCTTGGGCACACATGCACACGCGCCCGGCGTGAGTTTAAGCCACCGGGTCCGGGACTCGAACCGCAGTTGACTACATGAGAGTTCAGTGACATAGCCATTACACTAACTGCTGGTCCCACAAATCATACTCTTTAAATCCACACAGGGTATCATATGCTAACTGTATTTCGATTTAAAGCAAGAGGAGAAAATACGCAGTAAGTCTTTAAATGCGGTTCCCACGTCACCTAGTCACATTTCAAGCACCCAACAGCCACACGTGTCTCGCGGCTGCGGTACCGGATGTGCAGACACAGGCATCAATGTCGCTGCTCCTGGATCTCACACCAGAGTCGCGAGGGCCTCAGAAGCCACACACACAGCCGTCCACCAACGTGAAAGCCTGCTCCCCAAGCCCAGGCTGCCCCTGCGACCTCTCATCTTTTGTACCTCAGGCCACACCTTGCTTAGGCCCTGAGCAGAGCTCGCCCGGCTGCCGGGGCTCCTGGTTCTAGCGCTCTGTGCTCCATTGACCACCCTCCTGCAGCTTCAGCCTTCCCTTCTCTGTGACTCCTTTCCTTTCCTTCCCAAAGATTTCTTTTTTCTTTTTTGTTGGAGAGGTTTTTGCTATAGGGCACATGCGCTCGCCAGACAGACAGAGAGAGACAGAGAGATAGAAAGCGAGAAATCACCCCCCAGGGGAGATGGCCATGCTGCAATCCCTTCTCCATTCTCCTCTCTGGATTTTGGGCACGTACACACATGCGCCCGGTGTGAGTTTAAGCCACCGGGTCCGGGACTCGAACCGTGGTCGACTACGTGGGAGTCCAGTGACATAGCCATTACGCTAACTGCTGGTCCCCAAAGTTTTTTTTTAAAGAGGTTTTGCCTTTTAGTGTGGTTTTTGCCTCGCTCACAGGGGTGGGGTGGGGGAGTGAGAAATCACCCCCCAGGGAGGATGGCCATGCTGCAATTCCTTCTCCATTCTCACCCCAGGATCTTGGGCATGCACGCACAGGTGCCCGGCATGATTTTCTTTTTTTTTTTTTTTCATTTTTATCTTTTATTTTTCTTTCTCAGATCAATTAAATTCACATTTTACATGAAGTCCCCATTATGATGTATACAATATATATATATATATATATATATATATAGTTTTCAACAGAGAACTCTACATTTTTTTGGTGTTAAATGTTTCTTCCCTTTGCCCCTCACGCCCACTCTCCACCACCCACTCCCCTCCCCTGCAGCCTCTGGCATCCACATTCATCCTTTCCACTATCATATCTTCAGATCTTTCTCCCTTTGCCAGAGTGCTGACTTTTTTTTTTTTTTAATATCATTGCACATCTTTACAGTGTACAACATGGTTTTTCCCAGCATGAGTACAGTGCACATCAGTCAAGACAATATTACCATATACATTATCAACAGATGACTTTTCATTTTTGTGTCTATTAAGTGTGTTGTTTGCTCCCTGAATCCCTCCCCTCCGCCCTCCATCACTCACCCCCATCACCTCTCCCACACTGTCTCCAGCATCTGCAGCTGCCATCCCTGCCACCATACCCTCCAATTCCCTCAGTTTTGTTTTTTTTTTTTTTTTTTTTTTTTTTTCAATTATCAGCTCATACAGTCTTCAACAACAGGGAACACAGATTCTACTCAGGGTTGGATCAAGGGTGGGTCCCGTGCAGTTCCGCACCTGCAGGTGAGTCTCCACGGAACACAGTTTCAGGAAAGCGGCCCTGTTAAGCAGAGATGGTTATCAGTTGATACGGCACAGCATCCAACCTGTGACCACCGGGAATGGTGCTGTGGGGATCTGCAACGCGAGTCATCCTCGGGCATCTGGCCTCCCCAAGAATGGCAGAACAGTTCCTGTTCTTCCCTGAGGTAATGCAGGGCAGGCAACCATCATCCTCTCACTGTCCATAGGCAGAGACAATCCTCCCATACAATATACTTCTCAATTGGTTTAAGACAGCTTAAGTTTCTTTCTGTTGCTTATAGTTGCAAGTTCTTAATCCTTGTTTTTGGCTTCAGCTTGCCACCCGCGGCCGGCGGCCATGCGCACGCGCAGGCCCAGCAGCCACGCTCAGGCACGGTGGCCACTCGCAGGCGCAGGCCCGGCTGCCATGCACAGGTCTGGCGGCCACGCGCATGCCCGGCGGCCATGCACAGGCGCAGGCCCAGCGGCCACGCGCAGGCCCGGTGGCCACACGCAGGCCCGGCGGCCACGCGCAGGCCCGGGGGCCACGCTCAGGCCCGGCGGCCACGCATAGGCCCGGGGGCCACGCTCAGGACCGGCGGTCACGCACAGGCGCAGGCCCAGCGGCCACTCGCAGGCGTAGGCCCGGCTGCCATGCGCCGGTCTGGGGGCCACACGCAGGCCCGGCGGCCACACACAGGCGCAGGCCCAGCGACCACGCGCCGGCTCGGCAACCACGCTCAGGCCCGGCGGCCGCACACAGGAGCAGGCCCGGCTGCTGCGCACAGGCGCCGGCCCGGCAGCCACACGCCAGCCCCCAGCGCGCAAATGAGCTCAGGTCCCTGCGCCACCTCCCGCCCACCCGCTCGGCCAAAGAAAGGAAGGACAGCGACCTCGGCCGATCCGCGCGGCCGGCCCGTGTTGGCGCTGAGCGTGGGACACACCCAGCGCCGGAGAGGCAGCGGGGGCCAGCACGCAGAGCCCTGGCCGCACAGGCCAGGCCACGCAAGCCCGGCCAGTACGCGAAGCAGAGCCCCGCGTCCTGGGCGACCGCCCGGCGCAGGCGTCCTCGGTGCCCAGCGTGATTTTCAAGCTACCTGGTCCAGGACTTAAACCGCAGTCTGCTACGTGGGAGTCCAGCGACGTAACCGCTATGCCATCTGCTGGCCCCAAGACCTTAAATCTCTCCCATGCTGAGTTCAGCACCTGAAGCTGCTCTGCCCCAAAGCCTGCCTCTGGCTCCCGCCCTACCTCCATCATGCCCTTCACAGGCAAAGTCCCTTCCTCCCCTGGAGTTACCATACTTGGGAGTTCTCTGCCTCCTCTTCACCGAAATGTCTTCATGAGGTCACCAGCTGCTCTTAGGACAGGCTTCAGCTCGGTAAGTTATTGAGCTTTAAAGACTTTATTTTTAATATGTAAATCTTCCTATAGTTCAAAGTAAAAGTAATACAGAAAAGATGGACAGTGAGAACCAGTGGATGGCATAATGGTTATGTCACTAGACTCCCATGTAGTTGACCATGGTTCGAGTCCCAGACCCGGCTTCTTGAAACTCACACCAGGTATGTATGTGTGTGTGCCCAGAATCTCAAGAGGAAAATGGAGGAGAAGGGATTGTGGCCTGCACATCCCCCCCTCCCCCCAGGGGTGATTTCTCGCTTTCTGTCTATCTCTCTGGCGAGTGCACGTGCCCTATAGCAAAACTCTTTCAAAAGAAAAGATGGACAGTGAACATCTCACCCTCTGGCTCCCACTGTCTGTCCCCCAATAAAGAGCCACTTGTAGTAGCTTCTTGGGCGTCTCCTTTCAGAGCGACCTTTCAGTCTCCTTGGATACAGGAGGAAGTGGGCCCCACACGCTGCCTGCTCACAACTGCCTTGCTCTGTTCCTGAAGAACCCTTACAGCAGCCATTTTCCTTGGCAAGACGGTGAGAGTGTCCCCGGGCTTTCCCCGAACTGAGTTCTCACTGGACCTGCCATTTCTGATCCTGCCAACCAAGGACACTCCTGGAGACCCCCCTCCTTGGCCCTGTGCCTGGGCTCTCCCTCTCTGACCACATCCTCTGGCTCCCTCACCTCCTCCCACTCCTGAACTGTCGGAGTCCTCCAGAGTCCCATCCTTTCAGCCCAGACTACGAACGTCCTTGGGAAAGCAGTAGCAGGACTGAGGCCGTTACCACCCTGGAGAAGCTGTTATGAGTTGATGAGAAGCCATCACCTCCACGTTGTCACTGTGACCATCTCCACAGTCCCCAGAAAGAGAAGCCAAGAGGGGACACCATAGCAAAGTTCACACTCCTACTTGTGTGGGCACCCTGACATGCCCACATGTCCCCACGGTTTGGGAAGGCGGAACTGGTGCTTTCCCAAACTATTAAAGCAACTAGTTATAAGCAAAGAATTGCAGGAAAGAGAAGCAGTCCACAAACGTGGGGGGGCGAGGGGGGGGCTGGGTACTATTGAGAGCAAAGGACGGCAGTGTGGCCTTGGGCCCTGGTCAGCTTCTGTGCAACTTGCACAAGAGACCTCAGCACCCACATGTGCACAGTGGGCCCTGAGGAATATGAGGTGACCAGCCACAGCAAGTACTTAGTTCCCCTCTGCTCCTCACCTTCCCCTGCGCCAAAGTACACTTCCCCAACTCGGGCTGGTCACGGAATGACCTGTGCCTTGCCAGTAACTTCACACCCACACCCACTCTCACGCTTGCGCCTCTTGCTGACAGGAACATAGAGAAACTGAGGCCCCAGACACCATTTCATCTCAGCAACAGACAGTGGTGGGGAAGGAAATTCACTCGTCATTTATTTATTTATTTATTCATTCATTCATTCATTCATTTGGAGAGGTTTTTGCTATAGGGCACTTGCACTTGCCAGAAAGACAGAAAGAGACAGAGAGACAGAAAGCGAGAAATCACCCCCCAGGGGGGATGGCCACACCGCAATCCCTTCTCCTCCATTCTCCTCTCTGGATCTTGGGCACGCACACACACGCACCCGGTGTGAGTTTAAGCCACCAGGTCCAGGACTCGAACCGCAGTTGGCTACATGGGAGTCCAGCAACATAGCCATTACACTAACTGCTGGTCCCGGAAGTTCCCTCGTTATTAAGACCCAGCTCGGAAATACAAACCAGTGAAATAAAATAACTATGCCAGAAATCCCCAAGTTATAGAAAACTTGGTACTGAATGAATAGAGGACAGCAAAACCATACAAAAGTGAATCATATACAATACGTCCTGCTAAAGACTACAGATGAATTGTTGAGGAAAAATGAAAGTTGAATCATGTCTTTCAGTGTATTCTTCAACCAGTTCTAGATTAGGAGATTCCGTGGAGCCGTCTAAAAGATTAAATAAGTGATGCATTAAAAAAATGTTGTTCGGGACCAGCAGTTAGCATAATGGCTATGTTGCTGGACTCCCATGTAGTCGACCACAGTTCAAGTCCCGGACCTGGTGGCTTAAACTCATGTCGGGCACGTGTGCGTGCGTGCCCAAGATCCCGAGAGGAGAATGGAGGAGAAGGGATTGTGGCATGGTCATCCCCCTCTGGGGGGTGATTTCTCACTTTCTGCTTCTCTCTCTTTCTGGAGAGCGTGACACACCCTATAGCAAAAAACTTCTCCAAAAAAAAAGTGTTGCTCAAATACATTAGAGAAAAGCTATCCACCATGTCTCTCTTGGAAATACACAGTATGTCACTTTTGTTCACACTCTATTTCCAGCCCATAGAATGCTTCAGAGCAGGTGCTCAGTAAATATTTTGTTCAATAAGTAAATTATACTTAGGATTTGGTAAGTACGGTAATAAAGGAAGCTGTTTGGTTTTTGTCTAATTTGTCTTCCCAACTTGCTGGACTGTGGTTCTCTTTTAGAAAAACAATTTTTTTTTTCATTTCTCAGAGGGCCCATGTACTCACTGAAAAGAGACACAGAGAGGTAGAGAGGGAAAGTGAAAAGCACCCCCCAGGGAGATGGTCGCCACAATCCCTTCTCCGTGGCTCCCTCCTTTGGGGAGTGTGGGCATGCACGCACACATGCCCAACATACCTCTCAAGCCACGGGGTCCAGAACCCAAACTACATAGTCCACCATGTGGGATCCAGTTGCCTTAATCACCAGGCCATGGGCTAGCCCCCAAATAACATTTAACACACAGAGAAATAATAGAAAATCAGTTTGGGAAACGTAATTTGAAAGAAAATATTAATGCCAACTTGGGAAGAAATGTATATTGCTAACTATTTGGAATAATAGAAAAAAAGTTAAAAACGGTAAAATTTAATCACAGAAACATTAAAGTATATTTCAAAATAAAATAATAAAACTCAAGATAAAAAGTAACTATTCAAATGGGAGAAATTGTGGCAATTGTGACCGATCAAAATTTGCTAATAAGACATAAAAATCAAATACAGATCCATATAGAGAACAGAGTTCTCCCTGAACAAATAAGCCAAAGTCAGGATGACCAGGCGGGTGTATAAGAAATTATTATTAAGCATTTTTAAGAAAAATGTTTGGTTTCACTAATAAAGAAATATAAATTAATCCATTTAGATACATTTTTGTAGCTGTTACGTGAATAAGCTCTTAAAATTTTGCTTTTAAAGTCTATTGTTGGAAAGCTTTGGGAACCACACTCTAGGACATTCTCAGGTTGCTATCAATAGGCAGCCTTTCTGGGCAACCCAGCAAAGTTTATAAAATAGAACACTAAAATAGCTGTATCTTTTGTCCAAGTTATTCCCCGTGGGAATAATTCAGGGAGGAGGAAAAGAAGTCCATAAACTAAATGTTTGCAGAGGACAATTTTCGGGAGAGGAAAGGAGGCACACCCCCTAGTGGTGAGAATTTGAATTACCAGCAAATTTTTCTGCACCCAGCACCAGCTTCTCTTCTGTCAGAGCTTCTAATTTCCTCCTGCACTCTTTCCTGCCCACCCCCCCCCCCCCCCAGGCATAAATTATGTTTCCTTTTAATTGAGTACTTAATCCACACCCTTTGCTCCACTGGCTGTTACTCCAGTAGGTCCCTACTTCTCAAGAACCTTGCATCAGAACCAGTGTGAACTTGGGCCCCAGCCTAGGACTTATGGTATAAACGAGGAACAACAACCAGCCTTTCCCTTCACCTAGAAAGGGACTGTGAACCAGAGTCCAACTCTCCACCTTCCACATGCAGAAAACCTGGAGCTCCGAGCAAATACAAACCCCAAAATGCACCAGGAATTAAGCACAGCACTCCCGCCTACACTCAAGGTCAAGATGGCTTTTGAGAAAAAAGTATCTGACCATCTGGACTCTTCTATTAAGAATAGTCCCACTCCAAAGGGGTACAGAATCTACTAAAAGGGATACAATGGGTCAGAATAAATCGGCTTACTCAGATGAGTTTGGGTTGCTGAGAATATTCATCACATTATTTCAACGTGGCAAAATTCTGGGCACGCTAAGAAATGAGAATTCAAAAGGGGGTAGCTACAACCACTGATAGATGTATTAATATTTAGGACACGCGTACATACAGTGGCCTCTTGTCAGTGTATATGTCAAGGAGTCAAGACCTTTAGTCATTAAATTATTCTGTACATTTCAGTGCACAGGACAATAGAAGGTGGGAAATTGGAGGGAAACTGAAGGACATTTTGTAAAAGGCCCGTATTGCTGAAGGGGAAGGACTGGCACTCGCTGCATGTGGTCTTCAGTGATGTGACCCCTCCTGTTTGATTGTAGTGGCCTTGGTGGGAGTGACTTCCTCTACGTGTTCTGGGGGCCCCCTCTTGGGGCTAAAGGTCCCGGCATTTCTGCATGCATTCCTGCGTGGCCTGGAACTGGTTTACAGTCTGATTCTGTGCTACAGTGGAAACTGTAGGGAAAGGCACACTTGAATTGTTCCCCTCAGGACGAAGGCCATTCTCCCAAGGCGTGGGCAGTTCTCATTAACGTTTCCCTTTGGCAGTAGCAATCTGTGTCCTCGGACACAGCTGGGGTCATCAGCCACCAGCTCTGCACTGCTTGAAGTTCCTCGAACATCTCTGGTCACATGTACAATTTGGTACTTCCCTCCCTGCCAGCACTGGGCCCTGACTGCAGCCAGGAGCTGAGACTTCACAGGCGCAGCAGCTGTGTGACCAGGAGCCTCACTCCATGACCTGTGACCTCTCCCTGCACTCTGGCCTATTTTCTCCTAGTTAGGAATCCTGGGCTACACTTTCACCTTTAACTTGTAATTTTTTTATTTGCTATAGGATGCCCCATGGGAGATGACCATGTTGCAGGCTTTTCTCCTCCATTCTCCTCTCAGGCTCTTGGGCATGTCTGTACACGCACCCAGCATGTTTTCAACCACAAAGTTGGCCATATGGAATCCAGACACCTTAACCAGCATGCCACCTGGCTGGCCCCCACCTTGAGCTTTATTTTTTAACTTTATAATAGAAATGTTAAATGTATGTTTCGAATATATTTTAAATATAATCTCTACCTCCTCCTAAGACTTAAACAGAAAGCCAACCACTGGAGGAAAACACAGAACAAACATTTCAGGACACTAGAGTAGGCAAAGATTTCTTTAATAAGACCCCTAAAGGGCACCAGCAACAGACAAGCGGGCTTATATCGAGATAAAAAGCTTTTGCACAACGAAAGAAACGAATAAAGAGACAACCCACAAAAAGGGAGAAAATATTTGTAAGCTATACTTCAGATAAAGGTTTGACAACCAGCTATATAAGAAACTTAACCTCATCCACCAAAATAAAAAAAAGAAAATCTAATAATCCAGTAAAAAAAAAAAGGGGGGGGGGCAATCAACCTGAACAGACAACTTTGAAACGACAGCATACAAATGGCTAGAAAGCATATTTAAAAAAAGTCTCTAATCAGAACGGTAATGCAAATCAGAACCATAGTCAGAATGGCTATGATCAAAAAAAAAAAAAAAACCAAAAACAAAGAATGACAAGTGCTAGTGATGTTATAGAGAAAAGTATACATTATTCTATGCCCATCCTTGTTTGCTCATTATTATTTTTATAAAATTCATATTATTGTTGTGTATAGTCACAGTTTTATTTTGTTTTGTTGTTAGGTATTTCCATTGCTTTAATGTACTACAATTTATTTATCTAGTCTATTCTTTATGGACATGTAAATTGCTTCCAGTTCTTGGCTATTACCAATAATGCTGTTCTGAATGATCCCGTACGCTCTTGTGTACATATGCACTTATTTCACTTGTACACATACCAAGGAGCCAAGATGCTCTGTCATAGAATATGCCTATCTCTACCTTTTTAAAAGATAATACCAAACAATTTTTCAAACATGTACCAATTTGCATTCCCTCCAACAGTATATGAGATTACCCACTACCCCACATTTTTGCTAATTTAGGACTGTCTTTTCATTTTAACCATTCTGGAGGGTATATGGTAGTATCTTGTGGTGGTTTTAATTTACATTTCCCTAGGGCAAATTAAAAAGAACTGTGCCCTCTTGTGGTGGCACAGGTGGCAGGATTCTGGTGCCATACTCGGCCAGTTGAGAGGACTGACTTCAGATTCCAGGTAGATCTGAACAGAATGGGTGTCCCTGTGGTTCTGGCTTCCTGAGACTGAGGGGAGGATCTTGGTAGGACCCCATCAAGGAAACTTCTCTCTTAGAAATAAACTTTAAAAATAGTGCATAAAAATAAAAAGAACAAGTGAAAGTACGCCCCCTAGTGGGTAAAACCTGGGAGGTTTTTTGTTTTTGTTTTGTTTTGTTTTGTTTCCAGCCTGTACAGACTTCCGCTAAACAGAATATAAAGTATACAAATTCCCTGGTCTTTCCTCCACCTTTCTTCCTATCCCAAGAGCCTCTAATAATAAAAAGGTTGTTATATTTTATTAATGGTCCATTTAAATATTCTCATTTACACATTACTCCTTTAAATCTTTCTTCCTTTCTTTCTTTCTCTCTTGCTATAGGGTGTGTGCACCATTAGGGAGGGAGAGAGAGAAAGTGAGAAAGTATCCCTGTGGAGATTGATCATGTTGAAATCCCATCTCCTCCATTCTCCCCTAGGGATATTTTGGCCACTCACACACTTGCACCTAGCCTGTTTTCAAACCTCCAAGTGTAAGACTCGAACCCCTCAGTCAGCTATGTGTGATCCAGCCATCTTAACCACCATGCCACCTGACCTCTCTTGCTCATTTTTCTACTCTTTTACATTAACTTGTAAGAGGTTTTTGTTGTTAACAGATTCTATCACACTTGATCAGTTACATGTGGTTTTGCACATACTTTTCCATCTTTGGCTTTTTTTCTCTTTGTCAGAGGGACCACACACTCACCAGAGAGGGAGGAAGAAAGCAATGGCTTTCACCAAGTCAGTTTTAGGGAGCAAAAAGCAAAGGCTCCCCAATGGAGCCTGGCCCTGCTGCAGTCTCTTTTCCATTTCTCCTTCCTGTCTGGAATTGGGTACATGCACGCACCCACAGGAGTGTTTTTCAAGTCACTGAGGCCAGGATTCAAACCATGTATTCAGCCATGTGAGGCCCCACTCCCTTAACCACTAAGATCATGGGGCTGGCCCCACCTTTAACTTTTAAATCAGCTCATTTTCACCTGCAAGAGCAAGAGGTTCAATTCAAACTCAATTTTGTCATATGCACAATAAGCCAGTAGATGGCGCCAGAGCTTTGTGTCTGAGCCTTACACAAGCTGTGTCTGGATTTCAGCTGAACCTCTTCAATTTTTTGGCAAGCAATGCTTAAGAATGAGAAATTTAACTCCCAACCATTATGAACTGGGTTTCCTGGTGGGAAGAGCATATTAATCTTTTTGAGAAAAGTGACTGTTCAAAAGGAATAAAAAGATCTTTACCACAGGCTGGAGAGCCTCGGTGAGGCCGGCTTGAGACAGGTGAGGACCGAGCAGGATCCATGCCAACGCGCTCAGGGAAGGAACCTGAGGGCAGATTCGTATAGGGAGTGACTGCCGTGCATGGCACTGAGACAGGTGACAGCAGGGACCTGGCAGCACAGGGTCTGAGGAGAAAACAGGACAGGAATCGAGGTAAGGGTCCCAAGTAGTTTTCCACTTGACTCACTTTTGTTTTTTCTTTTCTTTCTTTTTTTTCCTTTTTTTTTTTTTTTTTTTTTTTTTTTTTTTTTTTTTGAGAGGTTTTTGCTATAGGGCTTGTGTGCTCACCAGAAAGAGAAAGACAGAAAGTGAGAAATCACTCCACGGTGGGGATGGCCACACTACAATCCCTTCTCCATTCTCCTCTCGGGATCTTGGGCATGCACGCACACACGCTCGGCCTGAGTTTAAGCCACCGGGTCCAGGACTTGAACCACGGTCGACTACATGGGAGTCCACTGACATAGCCATTACGCCAACTGCTGGTCCCCTCTTTTGTTTTAGGCCATATTTTGCGATGGCCTAAAACTGACTTGGTGCACCTCAGACTCCTAGTGGGCACCCAGACCCCCTCACTCTGAGGAACACATGTTTGTAGAGACCCCTAAGGCTTGTAGGGAGGATCAGCCAGCTCCTCTCAGTGGAGGAGCCACCTCAGTCATGGACAAACCGTCCATCCTCCTTCCTCCTCCCCAGCGCCCCCACTTCCTACTCTGGCTGAATTAATGAATGACAAGGTCCTAGCGCTTAAGCTCCACACCCCAGGAAAGACCCTAAGGGAGAGCTCTATAAAGTAGAGGCCTCTCCTGGGAGAGGGAGCGGGGGAAGGGGCCAGGCAGCTGTGCTAATGAGGGAAAGGGACAGAAACCAGGGCCTGAGGCGTATCTGGGAGGTGGTGTGAAGGTGGCCCCTTCTCTCCAGTCTGGCTGGAGCTGCTGTGTGGGACATCTGAACGGCTTGTTGGCAGGAACACAGAAAGCCAGAGTCAGCTCATTTCCTGGGGTTGCCAAGGCAGGGTTCTCTCTACTGGGGGTCACCACCTTGATGTCACCAAGGCTTCGCACAAACATTGGCACACTAAGAATTTGTTAAATGAACTCATTGAACTCATTGCAGTTCTTCATTCTGGGCCCAGCCATGATGACACGGGTGGGAGGGTGCTGCTGTGCACGGCTGGGCCATAGGCAGGAAGCCTGGGTTCAGATCCAGGGCCAATCGGAACAGGCTGGGAGCGGCCATGTGCACCTGTGGTCTCGGCCAAGCTGGGAGGCTGGGCAGAGGATCCAACAGCAGGACCCTGTCAAGAAAACGTCTCTTTCTCTCTCTCTCTCTCTCTCTCTCTCTCTCTCTCTCTCTCCCTGTCTATGGTCTTGTCCTCTTCAAACACGCTTAGGAGTTGTTTTCACATATATTTTTCCACCTTTAACTTTTTTTCTTTAGTTTTTTGCTATGAAAAATCACCCCCAGGGGGCATGGCCACACCACAATCCCTTCTCCATCCTGCTCTCAGGAGTTTGGGCATGTACACACATACATGTGCCCAGCACAATTTTCAAGCCTCTGGGACCAGGACTCGTGTCACGCAGTCAGTCATGTGGGATCCAGAGCCTCTAACTTCCGCACCACCTGCTCCACCTTTAACTTTCCAATCAGCCAGATTTTATCCCTATAAACACTGGAGGAGGTTTGGCTCTCACTCAAACAAAAACAACGGAAAAGACTCCAGGTCAAGTTGCACCCAAAGCTCTCTTCTGTCCCACCTCTGTTCAGATCAGAGCAGGTCTCACAGCCCTTAGAAATGGAGGTTCAAAAAGGAAAGGCATGGGCCCTGCCCACCTCGCTCACCTGTGCCTGCTCCGGACCCAGTGATTCGGGAAGCACCCCAGCATCCAGCGAGACGTGCAGCTTACCCACTGAGCAGGTGTGGGCAGAGCCATGGTGGCCCGGCTGAGGCCAGGATTGCTGCTGGCCCTGCTTCTACCCATGCAGATCCAGTCAAATCAAAGAATTATCGTAACACTTTCAAGTATCTCCTCCCAGAATACCTCAGCTGCCCCAAATCCGGTTATGTCTCCACCGAGGCCATCGGCAGTGCCCTGCAGTCAACAGCCAGTCTCCTAGTGAGCTCGCTTTCTCTTCTACACCTCTGCTGTTAAGAGACTCAGGCCAAGAAGTAGCTACACTTCCCCATCTTCTAAACCCAATCCGAACGGCATCTAGAAGTCCAGTGTGGCAAGGGAAAAACAGGTCTTTGTTGACTCTACTAATTCCACACCTTATTTTATCGACACACAAAATGTTGGGAATCCCAAATTTGATTGGCTTGAAGAACATATGAAGGACTTGACTTTCACAGGGTAAATGCCAATATTAAACTTGCTGGAGTTTCAGGTTGAAGATGAAGAGATGACACTTAAAATTAGTTAAGACATGCTCTCCATGAATCCGGCTTGAGAAATATGGACATCGACCTTGAAAATAAGAACAGATTTTTATCTGATCTCGAGATAAAGAATGGGCCGTAGAATGGAGATTCAGTTTTCATCTGGCTCATTAAATCTATAAGGCCAGAAGACAGTTAGGAAATAAAAAAAGTTCCCATGATTCTATTTATATGTACATGGAAGGAACTTCAGGTGTTCCTGTAAGTCTTCAGTGTATTTTTCAGCAATATTAATTTAATGCTGATATACATTCTAGATAAAATTTCACGTTGCAAACTTATCACTGTTTTCTGGGGAACTGAACTCTCCTCTGAGGCTTTGGGTTTGACATTGCATTTGGCCTTTTATGTGGTCATTGAGATGTGCCAGGGCAAGGATGGATTGAAATCTACCCCAGATCCAAGCATAGTGGGTGTATCTTGCTTCGCCTTATAAAGTCAAATGGTACACATTTTCTATCACCTGTTTTTATTGGATAAGAGCACCAGATTCACTAAAAAAAATTTTTCTTAAACTTTTTTTTAGAATTGCGTCGACCTCAACTAATTTAAAAATGTTTTTTATTCCTGCGTATGTTGAATACTTTTTACACTAAAAAAAATTACCTGTTTTGAAGAAATACAAATCTTGAAGTTAACAAGGCAAACATGTGAAAGAGCCAAAACTCTAAGTGTTTGGGAAGTGAAGAATGGAAGCTAACTTGCATACAATTCACAGAAACTTTTATACTCTCGCTATAAATACTTAAAAAAAAAAACCCCACTATGGATCAGAATAGCCACATGTGAGGACCAGCAGATGGTTATGGTTACGTCACTAGACTCCCACGTAGTCAACCAGATTCAAGTCCTGGATCCAACGACTCAGTACTCATGCCAAGCACATGTGCGTGCCCAAGATCCAAGAGGAGAATGGAGGAGAAGGGACTGCGGTGTGACTATCCCCCTTGGGGGGTGACTTCTCATTTTTTGTCTCTGTCTCTGTCTCTTCAGTGAGAGCACACACCTTATAGCACATATCTCAAAAAGCAAAAAGAATACCCACACTTGGAACACTTTACCAGTCAGTGTTTTTAGATAGAACCTCAGGTGGGCTTGATTCTGGAAAATAAATCTTTTACAACAGCCTCAACACAGAAACCTTTTTAAAAATATTCTGTCCTGAGGTATTCTGTGCACGTGGTCACACACTGGTGCTTGGGTTCTGTTCCAGTGTCTAATCTGACCACAGTAGTCCTGACAACCAAAGTTGTTTCCCCGTCTTCAGAAACCTACGTGAGAACCTCCAGACTGAGCAGATCTGAAGCTACTGTGCGTGCGGATGATCACTCCCTTCTGCTTCATACCTGAATACCATACATCTATTTTGGATTATATATTGTGTTTGTGTATTTATGCTTTCTCAGTAACTTCTCATGTTCTAGAGTTGATTTGCATTGAATATAAACTGTAAATAAAGAGAAATGAATGGCTGCTTCTTGTAGAAGGGAGATTATTTTGTTTTCTTCTCTGGGGACAATTGGGCAAGCCCACTGTCTGAGTAATGTGGAAATTCCAGCCCTCATGGGATTTCACCCCTTCAACGGGAAGGACATTGCACCATGAAACTTCCTGGCTATAGGGTTACCAGGGTAGGTGTCCGGAGGCCGGGCCCAGGCGGCACCGGGCCAGGAAAAGGCGTGTCAGCTGGATGCAAAGAGTGCTTACAGCCAAGCTCTGTGCCTCTTGTGTCTGGCAAAAATGGGGATTTTTGAGGCCTGCTGTTCATCACCACCGACCCAGACAGATGGCCTGCAACCTCTGGGCAGGGAGAGTGTGAACGTCTGTGTGAACACGCCCCCCAGCCCGGGGTTTGGATTCTTTCCTTCCTGGCCCAGGTGGTGCTGCAGCTTGCCAGGGCCAGTACTCGCTGCTCACAAGAGCTAATCATTAACTCTACAGTTTAGCAAGCCAGCTATCAAACTGTCATTATTTTAGAAATTTAATTATAAAAATGTACAAGAGAATAAGATTTTCTTCTTAAAGGTTTTTGCTATAGGGCATATGCACATGCTGAGATAGATGGAAAGTGAGTAATCACTCCCAGGGCAGGAGGATGGCCACACAATTTCTTGTCCTCCATTCTGTTCTTGGGACTTTTATAATTAAAAAAAAAAAAAAAAAAAAAAAAAGGCAAGAGATGCTCAAAACTTATCACTTCCTGTTACTGCACTTTGGTCTATAACCTGCACCCATGGCATCCTACGATGGGAAGTTGAAATGACAGGGTGCTACTGCCCGTCTCTTCCCAGTGCCACCTCCAGTGACATCAAGGTGGTTGCTTGAACCTAGCCTGGAGGGCGTATTTCAGCACAGACGTCCGCAAACGCTGTGAAGCAAGGCTTCCTGCCCTGGCATCTGCTGCTGTTGACCAGACAGCTGAGGTGGCCCACACCGGGGAGGGGAGCTGCCGGCCTAGGCCTCCTCAGCCCGACCAGAGCAAGGACAAGGGAAGCAGGAAGTAGGAGAGGCAATACCAAGCGCCCACCAGAAAACACCCGACCCCACCCAGGCGGAGCTGGGAAGAGCCCATGTGGGGACAGAGAGGGGGAGGGAAGGGGTAGGAGTGGGGACTGTGCTGAGGAGAAAGTGGAGCAGGCCTGGTGGAGACTCAGATGGGGAAACCACAGGGTCCTGCATTCTTGTAACCACAAAAGGGAGGTGAGCCGTGATAAGGGAAGATGAACCCGTGGAGCTGGGGCAGCTGTAAGTGCTGGGACCTCTCCCACCCAGTCACCACCCCACCTCGGGTTACTGGGAGGGCAGTGGGGACAGAAGGGAAGACCACAGGACTCAGCTGCCCGTGTGTCACAATCCTCTCCAGCTCCTCCTTCAAAAACTATTGCTTGAGGCTGGCAGGTGGTGTGGTGGTTAAGGCGCTAGATTCCCACACAATTGATTACAGTTGGAGTCCCGGACTCGGAGCCTTGGAAACCACACCAGATGTGTGTGTGCCCAAAATCCAGAGAGGAGAATGGAGAAGAAGGGACTGCAGCATGGCCATGCCCCTGGGGGCTGATTTCTCACTTTCTCTGTCTTCCCCACCCATTGGCAAAAACCTGGGAGGAAAAAAAAAATGCCCTTTATCCAAGGGCCAGGTGGTGGCACAGCTGGGCCCACAGGGAGGGTTCTGGGTTTACATCCCCAGACCTCCCTGTACCCCAGGCCTGTGCGCCGAGACTGCAGCACGAGGATTCTGCTGTGGGTGCCTGTCTGTCCAAGGAAGAAATAAACGTAAAATAATAAGTTGTCTTGCAGGTCTTCCCCAGCCCTCCTCCCCCGACCTCTGCATTTTCGCTCACACCGAAGGCTCCTGGCACCCTATGTACACAGCAGTCTGGGTGCCCCAGGCACTGGCCCCTCACCTCTCGGCCACACCTGCCCCCTCCCACGGGCTCATCTCAGGGAACCAGCACCAGCTGCCAAACCCCAGGGGACACTTTGTCAGTGACCCTCACAGCTCAGGAAACCCCCCGCCCCGCCATCACAGGGTCCCCCACAACCAACCTGCCTCCCGGGCAGCAAACACCACCAAACTGTTTCAGAAAGGCAACGTGGTCTCCATATGTATAGGTACAAGATAGAAGCACGTGCAAATCATTCCTCACTACCTCGCTCAGTCAATAGCTTTCCCCTGAATCATGAACCTGATTCCTGTTTAATTTCAAATTCTCATTCCTAGTTTCTCACCTGGGACTCAGAACTAGGTCAGATTGTTCTCCTTAAAAGCCTTCCTTAATTTCAAAATGGCTGCAGTCCTGCTAACCCTCTAGCTGGCCTGCTTCCCTAGGAGCAGCGGAGGTCTGCAGGGAGACAAACCTCAATACCCGCCCGCCCAGCAAGGCTCCTGTCCCCTCTAGAAGAGACTTTGCTCTGCCTGGGAGTCCCCACCCATGGCAGCTTATCTACAAAATCCCACGCTGCGCCTTCCTGGGAATCGTGGAGTTGAAAGGTCACCTGCTCCACCCCTTCATTTAACAGCTGAAACTGAGGTCCCACGTAGGGATTAAGTAGTCAAGGTATCACAGCAGGTCATGGCAGAAGAGCCCTGATTTAAACCGAGAAGGTGGGTGTCCTGCCAGTCAGCCCCCCAGGGCCCCTTCCACTAAGCCCTGCTGCCCTGCCTGTTTGTCACAGGCTGCCTCAACTCTCCCAGTTGGTTTGAGCCAGAAAGTTCCACCTCCAGCAATGAAACTCACTGGGATCATCACCTCCCCACCTACATCCTCCTCCACACCCACTCTCATCCTTTGCCCTTCCATCCCAGAAGTGGGGGCAAGGCTTGACCCGACCTGACGGGCCTCTCCCAGGCAGACAGAGAAGGAACTTGCTTCAGTAAGGAGTGGCCGGCAGGAGGGCCGTCACGAGGAAACGGCACGGTGTGCTCTGTTTACCTAGAGCCTAGAAGCTCCCGAGCATGACCAGACCCTCCCTGGCAGCAGGATAAAGTTCCAGCCTCCTGACCTAGCCTTCATACCTCCCCCATTCTGGCCACGATCTGCCTACCCAGTCCCTCCATTATCAATCTGGACACCAGACTTCTCCCTGCCATATCACACCATCCTCAGGTCAGGTCATGTCCTCTGGGCCTCTCTGGCTTCGTAGGTGCTGTTCCCTCAGTCCCAATGCCTTTCCTGGCAAGCTCCTCCTCACTGGATCCTCTGTGCTAATGTTCTCTCCCCTCGCTCCCCGCCTCCCCACTGTGTGCTCCAGCACTCGTGCACCAGTTCAGAGCATAAGAAAGAAAAAGCAGACTCATGAATCTGTGTCCTCTACCAGACTCTCAAGTCCCCAATGACAGCAACAGGGTCTCTGTCCAATGCTCGGAGCCCAGCACATAGTAGACAATAAAGGAAAAAGAAATTGCTAAACAAATCAATAGATGGATTCTGGATTTATTCCCGAGCTAAATTAGGAAGCAAGTCTATGTCACGCAAGGATTCCCTTCCGACTCCTGTATTCATTAAATAGATATTGAGTCCCACTGCGTGCAAAGCTGGGAACATGGGGGTGGCCGCAGGCACTACCCCAGGAAACTTCACTTTGAAGACAAGGCAGAAAAGAATGAAGGTTAAAGGCAATGGCTAGCGCTTCCTGACCACAACGATTATAAGTGGATTATTACGTAGAATCATGCGTTAACTCCATAAAGCAGGCCCTTTTGTCATTATTCTCATTTTACAGAGGAGGCGACCGGGGCTTTCAGAAGTGAAGAGACTTGGCGGTGGCACAGCTGTGATAGTAAGTGGTGGAGGCAGAATGTGAGCCCAGGACTCAGCAGACCCCACACACCACACATCGTCCCCGTGAGAACTGGCGACACTGGGGCAACCGCACTTCACCCTGGGAAGCGAGGAGGTCAAGGAAGACTTCGCTGAAGCGGGCCCCTAGGAGTCCCCCAGGGGCCGAGCAAGCGGGTAGCACAGTTCCAACCACAGGAAGACTGGGCATGAGAACTTCATTTTTATTTCATTCTTTATTTTTAAGAAAGATTTTGCTATAAAATCTCTCTCAAAAATTTTGTATGCACTCACCAGAGAGACAGAGAGAGACAGAAAGTGAGAAATGCCCCCCAAGGGGGTGGCCACGCTGCAATCCCTTCTCCTCCATTCTCATTTTGGGCACACACGCACATGCCACCATGAGATTTAAGCTGCCAGGTCCAGGACTCAAACCGTGGTTGGCTACATGGAAGTCCAGCGATGTCACCATTACGCCATCTGCTGGTCCCAAGAACTTTATTCTTTAAATTAACCTTATTTGCACACTGCAAACACCTGAAGAGCTTTGAAAAGTACTGCTGCCCACCAGGCCCCACCCAGAGATTGGGACGTAAGTGGTCTGGGGTGCTGCCCGGGCCCAGGGGGCTCTAACTGCAGCCGGGGGTGAGGACAGCTGCTACAGGGAGGGGGCGTGGAGGGGTGGGCCTGGTGGAAAGTGTGCAGTCTGAGACCCACCTGCAGGAGGCGCTCCCCAGATGCCTTGGGGTCCCGCTTGTTGCCACGCAGAGCTTCCCTGTGCTCTCCGAGGCCCCGACAGTGTGGACAGGGCCAGGGCTTCCTCCCTAGCTTTCTCTCGCTGTCTCACTGGCCGTGAACTTCCTGTAGCTGGAGTTGCCAAAAACTCCTTACTGGGGAATTCCGTGGTTTCCATGCAAGGGGGCGTGTGTTCAGAACCTCCCAGCTGGCAGCGTGCAGGAGCCACCATCTGCCAGTCACAGCGAAGCCAGTGCCCTGCGGGCCCAGCATGGGTGGCAGGTGGGCTGGAAAAACATGACACACCCCCCACACAGATCCCAGCAGCCGGCTCCGTGGGCCGAAGCAGCAGAGAGGGAAGAGGCTCCTGGCATCAACGTGGGGCTGTTACCTTCAGCAGGGGCTGGACCCCAGGCTCCCCAGGACAGTGACATTCCCCAGAGTCAGTGGAACCGGGCTGCCTCTGCAGTCAGCAGGGCCAGGTTTCCCCTTCTCAGGCCCCGGCCATGACTCAGGGTTAAATATCGAAAGCAGACGGTGACTTCAGCTCCCGCGCCCACTGGGGAGCGTGACCATGCCTCAGAGCCACCTCAGGAGCGCAGAGGCCACAGCCCAGAGGGACAGGGGTTAGCAGCCTGGTGTTCGTGTTGGACGCTCCTGCTCACAGCCAGTGCTGAGTCTCCTGTCCCTCACCGACATGCTGTGAGCAGCAAGGGATGAGACTTGTGGGGATGCTGGGACGGCTCAGGCACTGTACCCCAGCAGCCGCTGTCCTGACTGGCCTGGGTCAGGCACCCCGATGTCAAGAGCCCCACGCAGGGACCTGGGGACTGGGGAAAGGAAGCGCTAGAGACACCTGCAACAGGAACCCAGTTTCCACGGAGATGGAGATCCTGCCCCAGAGAGGAGCTACCTGGGACAGAGCGCCACGTCAGGACAGACAGCCCTCCTCCCGAGGCTGCTCTGTTCTAGCACTTCACCTCCATCCTGGGAAACCTTCCCCCAACTGACCTGAGTCCCTCCCGTGCACCCCGAGCACCAGCAGAGGCCCCCAAAGTCCTCTGTCCCACTGGAGGCGGGACTAGAGGGAGAGGTCACCATCTCCCAGGTCCTAGTTTCTCCTGCTCTTTTCTGAAAAATCACTTTATTTTACACTAGTCAGATGCATGGTAAGGCAAATCATTAATTTAAGACTTTCCCCGCCTCTGGGGGATCACACCCTGACGCTCTTAAGGATCATGAAGCATCCTCATGTCTTCTACTCAGTTTCAATTGACTCAGGAAAAAAAAATTTAAAAGATGGCAAGACGGATGTATGGATGGATAGATGATGGGTAGTTAGACAAAATTATAAAGAGGCCCAGACGCAGCGGCGAGGTGGTAAGGCTTGTCTCTGCAATACTGGAGCCACACGGAGGGCCATGGTTCGGATCCCAGGTTGACCTGAAACCTATCGGGGGTGTGTGTGCAACCCCGCAATCCTGGCTGCTGGAAGGGTCTTGCCATGCCCCTGTTGAGTGTGTCTGTTCCTCCCTGTGTCTTTTTCTCTCTCTTAGGAAATTAAATAAACTTTAAAAGTTAAAAATAAGGGGCCAGCAAGTAGCATGCTGGTTAAAGGCATTGCACTACCAAATGGCCAACTATGGTTCAAGTCCCAGACCTGGCAGCTTGTTTTCTCACTCCCCCCAACCCCCGTCCCTCTCTGACCAAATTAAAACAAACAAAAAAATAAATAAAGTTAAATAAAATTATTTTGAAAAATTAAAAATAAAATGTGGTAAGGTATTAACAGTTAGGAATCTGGAGAGAGATGTGGAAGTACTTTAAAGTAATTTTGCAACTTTGTAGTGAATTGGGAAGTATTTCAAAACAAAAGTTTCAAAATAAAAATAAATATTTTTAAACTCACATTTCCATCTCAAAACTTATAGTTTCCAGTCATATATCAGTAAGTCAATTAATTTTTATGTGTTTATAATTCCTATGTACTTTTTTTGAGAGGCTTTTGCCTTAGGCTGCATGTACTTGCTGGGGAGAGAGAGACAGAGACAGTGAGAAGGAAAGTGAGAAATCACCCTCCCAGGGGGATAGTCACGCTGCAGTCCTATCTCCTCTATCCTCCTCCTGGGATCTTGGGCATGCACGCACATGCGTCCAGCATGAGTTTCAAACCACCGGGTCCAGGACTTGAACTGCAGTCAGCCATGTGGGAGTCCAGTGACATAACCGATACACTACCTGCTGCCCCCTCATGCACTGTCTATATTGTATTATTTTCTTCAATTAACCTTTCATCTTCACACACGTCAGAGTCCTTTACTTCTTTTCCATTTTTTTTTAAAGTTTACTTATTCCATGAGAGAGAATGAGAAAGAGAAAGGACTCCGTCGGGGTCTTCAGGATGTGATCCCAGCCCCAACCTCAGCCTGCCCCCAGTTTGCACAGGGAGACCTTGGGACAAGGACCACGTGGTCTCAGCACTGCAGAGTGTTTTGTTACTTCTGCACCACTGCAGCTGGCCTCTTTTTGTTTTTCATATTTTTTTAAAAAATTTTCTAGAGGTTACATGCACTCATTGAAGAGAGAGAGAGAGACAGAGAGAGGAAGGGGGAAGTGAGAAAGCACTCCCGCATGAGGAATGGTCACTCCGCAATCCTTTCTCTAGTTCTTGGAGTTTGTGTGCGCGCACACACACACGTCGCATGTTTCTCAAGCCACTGGATCCAGGACTCAAACCACACGATCGGCCACGTGTGATCCAGCCACCTTAACCACCATGGGCTGGCCTTTCTTACTAATTTTTTTTTTTTTAATTTTGCTATAGGGCACGCTTGCTGAGAAGATGGGGGTTGAGAAAGCCCCCACCCAAGGGAGAGAGCCTTGCCTTAATCCCTTCTTCCTTCTCCTCTTAGGATTTTGGGCATGCACACACGTATTTCTTTCTTTTTTTCTTTTTTGAGAGGTTTTTGCTGTAGGGCGCGTGCGCTCTCCAGAAAGACAGAGACAGAGAGACAGAAAGCGAGAAATTACGCCCCCAGGGGGGATGGCCATGCCACAATCCCTTCTCCTCCATTCTCCTCTTGGGATCTTGGGCACACACACGCACACACCCGATGTGAGTTTAAGCCACCGGGTCCAGGACTCGAATGACAGTCGACTACATGGGAGTCCAGTGACATAGCCATTACGCTAACTGCTGGTCCCCTCTTTCTTTCTATTTTTTTAAGACGTTTTTGCCATAGGGCACATGTGCTCACTGTAGAGAGAGAGAGGGACAGTGAGAGGAAAAGTGAAAATCACCCCCACCAGGGGAATGGCCCCGCTGCAATCTCTTCTCCTCCTCTCTCCTCCCTTGGGAGGAGCATGCAGGCACACATGACTGGCGTGAGTTTCAAGTCCCTGGGTCCAGGACTCGAATCGCGATTGGCCATGTGGAACTCCAGCAATGTAACCACGATGCCATTTGCTGGTCCCTCACACACACATTTCAAGCCACTGGGTCTAGGACTTGAACCGCACAGTTAGCCATATAGGACCCAGCTGTCTTAACCACTGCACCATGAGCTGGGCCCTCTTTCATTTTTTAATGGGTGCATTGCATTTTATATATTTGTAAATTACTGTCTTTCATATATAGATATATCATATTGTCCCCTGTTACTGGATATCACATTATTTCCTTTAAAAAGTTCTTGTTATTGCTCTCATCCCACTGTATGTCTTTTGGGATACTCCCCAGACTGGGTTTCCTAGAGGAAACATCTGGAGCTCAGGATACATGTTGCCAGATTGTTCCCCAGAAAAACAGAACCTACATGCTCCCAGCAATATAGCAATTGTACTACCCTATAGCTTGCCTCAATGCTAAGTTTCTTTCATTTTTAAAACTGAATGGATTTATAGTGTGTCCTCAAAATAGTTTAAATGGACATTAATTTTATTTCTATCATCCAACAGAAGATCCACACGCCTATTCAAAAGGAGCTTTCTCTGGAACAAGGTCCATAATGGACGGTGGGTCGGTGGGTGGGTCCACGTGCAAACCTTTCCCTCCAGGAAGCCTTCCCCCACCCTGGCTGACTGGGAACAGGAGCACCACACCGTCAAGGACGGACAGCCCTTCCGCCGGCTACTCTGTTCTAGCACTTTGCCTTTATCTTTGGGAAATCTTTTTTCCAATTGACCTGAGTCCTTTCCATACACCCCGAACCTGAGACCCAGAGTCAGTTCTCTGTCCTACTGGAGATGGCAAGTGGGGGAGAGGTCACCATCTCCCAGGTGACCTCTTCAGGGAAAATCACATGATTCTAATCTTACATTTGTAGCAAAGTGCATCTCGTTCATTTAAAACCTTTGCTGTCTTCTGGGGAATACACCCCGATGCATTCAAGGACCGTGAGGCATCGTGTCTTCCACTGAGTTTCAACTGATCCAGACAAAATGAAAAAGATGGCAAGACGGAAGGCCCTCTCACCTATACTCCCATAGTCCTGTGCCCCTGTCCTTCAGTGACCTCCTCATAGCTTCATTTTATGGGCATTTGGGAAGTGAATTAGTTTGTTTCTTGCCCCACAAGACCAGAGCCCCATGAGGAAGTCTTGTTTTCTCCCCATTGGATCGCTGTCCCCAGGTGAGTGCCTGGACTAAGTAGTCACTCATTTAAATATTTGATGAATAAGTGCTTAAAAATCTCATGATGAAGTATGCCAGGGACCAGCTAGGGGGTGACTCTTTGTCAGAGGATTCAGCACTGGGGATGGGAGTTGCACAGAAGTAAGGAAAACGGTCTCTGCCCTTTAGAGAAGTACAGGCTAGGGGCGAGACCCCCACCTCTGTCACTCTGGAATCCTACCCCGTCCTCCCTGTAATGGCAGTTGCCCGGGTGGGCAAAGCTGTCTCCTGGTGGGCATGGAGGATGAAGCTGTAGGGGCTATCCTGCCCTGAGATTATAGCAGGCATGGCAGCTAAGTCGTGGCCTCTCGCAGGCAGTCGCTGACTTAGAGCCAGGGAGACAGGAAGTTTCGGCATGGGTGAGACCTCGCAGATGCCTCGACACTTCTGTTCATCCTGGTCCCCAGGGAGCCACAGCGAACACCCGACACAGCTGCTGGAGAGATGTCCTCCCTCCCTCAGTCCTGAAGAGCAGGAGGAAAACCTGAGTCTCCTGCCTGCCTGGCCCTAGGCACCAGGCTCAGAAAGCTCTGAGGTGAGAGTAATGGCTATGTCACTGGACTCCCACGTAGTCAACTGCGGTTCGAGTCCCAGACCCAGTGGCTTAAACTCACGCCAGGCGCGCGCGCGCGCGCGTGTGTGTGTGTGTGTGTGCGTGCCCAAGATCCCAAGAGGAGAATGGAGGAGAAGGGATTGTGGTGTGGCCATCCCCCCAGGGGGGTGATTTCTCACTTTCTGTCTCTCTGTCTCTCTCTGTCTGTCTGATGAGGGCACGGCCCTATAGCAAAAACCTCTCCAAAAAAAAAAAGAAAGAAAGCTTTGAGGTGAGTGTTCCCATCAAGAGGAAAGACATTTTTTCGTGTTGCTGTTTGTTTCTTTGGTATGCAAAGCAGCTTCAACTGAAACTGACCTCACATGGGCGTCTGAGTTGTTTGTGGTGAGGCGGAAGGGAATGAGCCAGCTCTCCAGGAACCCCGAGGCCACACCCAGGTTGCCCAATGTCCAGGCCAGTGGAGCCAGAGGCCTCCCAGGTCTTCCCCTGCCAGAGGCCCTGGGGTGATGCTCTCCTCGGCTCCAGCTCCTCACAGCCAAAGGTCTGCAAGGGCCAACCCAGATGGAGTCTTGGCCGGGTCAGCGCAGGCCTGGGGACCCTGGGACCAGCCAGATTAGGCATGGAGGCCACATTGCCCATCAGTGTCAGGACAAGGGCAGCAGCTCTGTCCCCTCTAATGCTTTCTCAGAAGCTGCCCTGGCCCCTTTCAGGTCTCCTAGCTTGTAGTAGTAATCCCCCCAGCTGGACACACGCTGTCTCACCTCGGCTTCTGTCTCCTGACTGACTTGCCTTCCCTCTGTCTCTCCTTCCTCAATAAATGAGGGCGCCAAGTGGCCCTGCAATAGCCTCTCGGGCCTTTCTTCCTGTGCCAGGTGTGAGCTGCTGACTGTGACTCTGTCTCTTATTTCAAGCTCTCAGGAGAGTCTGCCCCATCTAGTAGACTTTCAAGCCAGGGGCTTAGTGGCCAAGGGATAGAGGACACGTGGGTGAGTGGGAAAAGAGGGTCTTTGAAAAGAGGACTGCAGGGCCAGCCAGTGGCATGATGGTTCAGGTGCTGGATCCCACATGGCTGACAGTGCAGTTTGAGTCCCAGATCCGGTGGCTTGAAAAACACTTCAGTCGTGTGTGAGTGCGTGCCCAAAATCCTGAGAGAAGAATGGAGGGAAGCGACTGGGGCATGGCCACCCATCCCAGGGGTGCTTTCTCACATTCCCTCTCTCTCTCTGACTCGGGTGAGCACGCACCCTAGTGTAACAAAGATGACGCTAACACCGCAAGTTCCCTAAAATCTAATCTCGGCCCCACTGGCTCCTCCTGCTGATCAAACCATTGGGTTGTTGGTAAAGTTATGACACGTTTTTGCACAGAAAAACACGTCATGACTTCCCTGATGACTTGATATTTTTTTCCGTTAGGTATAGCAATAGCTACTACGTGATCGTGAATTCTTCCTGACCGTGTGACTTACAATCTGAACTTGTGCTCAGTTCCCCAGGCTTTGCCTAAGACAAGCCCTTTCTCCCCAGCAACCTGCATAGAACATGTGCAGGATGTGTTTAGACTATGGCCTCAGCTATGCATTGAAGCCTCTGCACTGAGACTTCTTTGTGCTAGACCAGAGCTTCTCACACTTTAGCTGTGTACAATAACCTGAAGAGGTTATATATTATACAATATAGAGGTTATATATTATACAGTATATAAAGAGGTTATATATTATACAGTATTGTACAATAACCTGCCAGAGATTGAGGTTCAATAGGACTTGGGTGTAGTCCCAGAATTTACACACCTCCCAGGAAATGCTGTCAGTCCACCAACTACACTTGAGCAGGACTGGGTTCTGTTTTGTTTTGTTTTGATGTTTCTTTAATTGCCACAAGGTACATGCACTCACCAGAGACAGGGAAAGGGAGTAAGCACCAAGTGGGGCATGGCCATGCCTCAATCCCTTCTCCTCCATTTCGCTGTCCTGTAGGGATTTGGGACACACAGACACACACACACACGCACACACACACATGCGCGCACACCCCTCACATGTTTTTCAAGCTGCTGGGGCCAAGAGTTGAACCATAATCAGCCATATGGGACCTACTGCACTATGGGGCTGGATGGAGTAGGCCTATTATTGAATCTTCGGTTTCTGAAGCAAGAATGCCCCTGGTTTAAAGCTGGAGTGAAGAGTAATGAGGGGAGAAATGCAGTTAAAGCATTTCTAAATATTAACCCACTCCACAGGTTACCCTTGAGATAAACTCTCCTTTGCAAAGTGAGGCACAGAGAAGTTAGGAAATTTGCTGCAGCCACACAGCTCTTGACTGGCAGAGCCTGGCTTTAGGTGCTGACCTTGGCTTGCTCCGAGCTCACTGGGTCAGCTGAGAAGTTGAATGCATGTAAGACTTGACTGTCCAAGGCGAAACTGCCACATCCTGACATGGCTGGTCCGTAGCGTTATCTGCATAAAGGAGCGTTCGCAGCTGTGCACCCACCTGCTTCATCTGCCACTCCCCACGGAGGGTACTGGGATTAGGGTATCTGAACTGCCTGCAGGGAAGCCAGCCCAGCCAGGAGAGGCATTCCCACCTGTGGGTCTTCCATACCTGGCCTGACTGTGTCCCCCCCCCCCCCCCACCCCAGTAGCACGAATGTGTCTGCTGGTTAGGACTGGCCTGGGATAATACCAACTGGCCGAGGACTCCCAACTGATGACCGAGCGTTAGAAGGAACAAAGAGGTTTAGCTTTAGTAGTTCTCGAGCGTGGTTCCCAGACGAGCAGCATCGGCCTCACCTCAGGCCTACTGAGGCAGGAACTCTGCAGTTGGAGCTCAGCAATCCACATTTGGGCATGCCTTTCAGGAGGTTCTGATGCGTGACTAAAGCCTGAGAACTACTCTACCGAGAGGAATAACCAGATCTGCAGTGTAGTTCGGGAGGCTTCGGTTTGGTGACATAGAAGGTTCCCTGCTCTCTGGGAGAGCTCTGACGTGCACCGGTGGCAGAGGAGGTGATAAAGCATAGATTCATCTGGCCGTGGAGTCAGCTGGAGCTCCTTCTGCCTCACTTGGTTACAGCCCTGTCCTGCAGAGGATTTGTTGCCAGGATAGTCTTGTTGCTATGGTAGCTTGCACTCTGCCCGGGCCCCTTCTCTACACATGGTAATATTTGCATCCCTTTGACAGTAGGTAAACCCAGTGCAGGCCAGGCTCTGCTCCCCAGAGCCCAGGGACCCAGTTCTCACCTCAGGAGCAATTCAATTACAAGCAGCCGGCCCAACTAGTCTTATTGGGGTTGTTTCTAACCGTGCTCAGCAAGTTCCAATTTCCTGTTTCAGGAAAGAAGTAAATCAAATGTCATATATGGGGGGTAGCGGCGCTGTATAACTCATATGGTGGGAAAAGATCATGCCAGCCTCTGTTATTTCTTTTTTTTTTTTTTTTTTTTTTTTGGAGAGGTTTTCGCTATAGGGCGCGTGCGCTCGCCAGACAGAGAGAGACAGAGAGATAGAAAGCGAGAAATCACCCCCCAGGGGGGATGGCCACGCCACAATCCCTTCTCCTCCATTCTCCTCTCGGGATCTTGGGCACGCACGCACACGCGCCTGGCGTGAGTTCTAAGCCACCGGGTCCAGGATGTGAACCACGGTCGACTACGTGGGAGTCCAGCGACATAGCCATTACGCTGACTGCTGGTTCCCCTCTGTTATTTCTTAAAGTGACATAGCAAGTAAATGCAGGGCACAGTCTCTTTATTTTTTTATGTGTGCGATCTAATTTGCATGCCATAAAACTCATTCCTTTAAAGTGTATGATTTGGTGTTGGTTTTAAATTTGCCAGAGGACACATGTGCTCACCGGAGAGAGACTGAGAGACAGAGAGAGAGAGGGCAATCCCTCCTTCTCCACTTCTCCATCCTGTCTGGATTTGGGGCATGCAATCACACATGCCAACATGCTTTTCACGCTCCCGGGGTCAGGATTTGAACCATGCAGTTGAGATCTGGCTATTTGGGATCTGGCTCCCTTCACCACCAGGCCACGGGGTTGGCTCTAGTAGTTTTTCATTTAAAAAGTAAATGGTTCTGTGAGAGAAATTTCTGAAAGACAGAAATGTCCAAGAGATTTCATGGGTGCATACAATTACAAAAATTCTTCCTTGAACAATTAAGAACTGTTTATTTTATTGGATGTAAACTACATCCCAATTTTTAAAATAACAATGTAAAAAGCAATGGTGCTACTATCCCCCCAAATCTAAAACAAAATCTGAGGCATGTTCAGGGTTTGACTTTGTGGGACAGAAAGGCGTAATACCTAAAGGCCATTACCAACACTCCTGTGACGAGACAGGGTAACAAGAGAAAAGTGTCACTGACCAGTTTTATGTGGCATGGGAGGATTTAGAATGAAAGCCCAAAGATACAGGGAAAACTATTCACTTTTACGTTTAAGTTCGACGAAGTATGTACAGTCATATAGAAATGTGGGGACCAGCAGTTAGTGTAATGGCTATATCGCTGGACTCCCACATAATCAGCCGTGGTTTGAATCTCGGATCTGGTGGCTTAAACTCACGCCGGGCGCGTGTGCGTGCGTGCCCAATATCCCGAGAGGAGAATGGAGGAGAAGGGATTGCGGCGTGGCCATCTCCCCTGGGGGGTGATTTCTCACTTTCTATCTCTCTGTCTCTCTCTGTCTTTCGGGCAAGCGCACGCGCCCTATCGCCAAAACCTTTTAAAAAAAAAAGAAAAAGAAAAAGAAAAAAAAGAAATGTGATTGCATGATAAAAGCACTGAAAATCATGCTGTGTCAGTGTGCGTGCATGATGCCCCAAATCCCAAGAGGAGAATGGAGGAGAAAGGATTACAGTGCCGCCATCCCTTTTGGGTGATTTCTCACTTTCTTTCTCTCTCTCTTTCTCTTCCTCTCTCTCCAGTGAACGCATGTGCCATATGGAAAAAACAAACAAACAAAAAAAAACAGGCCAGCAGATGGCATGGCGGTTAAGGGCGCTGGATTCCCTCATGGCCAACTGCAGTTCGAGTTCCGGACCTGGCAGCTTTCTTTCTTGCTTTCCCTTTCTCTCTGTCTCTTTCTGGTCA